>OU862908.1:65282818-67682818 GCA_917880885.1 Limnephilus marmoratus
TTGAACAGTGTGTTTGTGTGCAGCACTGGTAAATTATATCGTCTAAAATTACTTTATAATATCTTACCGAAAAATATAAAATCTACGAATTTCATTAAAAATATCACCTACCAATATAATGCATAATATAATATGAATCAGGGAGAGCAAATTCTCAAAGTTCCGCGCGAATTTACCCTGTCCGGTGTGCAGGCCAATTGCAAGCGGAACGAATTATGTTTTTGTATCGAATATCCCAAACATTGCCAGCGCGCAACGCCGGCCATATGTATGAAAAATTAAGATATATTGGTGTGCCACCCAGCGGCCTTTATCATACAAACTTAAATTCTGATTTAAGGCCAAAATACTTAACCAAATTGAATAATTCTTTTTTTAATCAAAAGGTACAGCAAATACCTAAATTTTACATATATTTGCTTTTTTATTGATTGGTGTTTTAAATTATAAAACGCAGATCATTAAGGAATACAATTTTTTCATAGGTAACTTTGACAATTTTGCCCTCGTGCTGTTTATACATTGTTTATAAATACTGTTTGTATCTTGTTTAAAATGAAATATAAAACTAACTAACCAACCATCACGCAGTTTCCCCACAGGGGTAGGCAGAGAGGACGGACCGCCAAATAACTCGGTCTTGGCACACACTCTTTGCCTCACTCACATTCATACATCGTCTCATACATTCTCTTCCATTATTCCGACTTTCGACAAGGCCCGACTCAAGTATCTGATTCACTTGCTCGTGCCATGTCTTCCTCGGGCGTCCCCGACTTCTTCTACCATTCAAATTTGCGTCGTATATTCTTCTTACACTACTTTAAAATTTATTTTATTTTATGAAATATAAAATAAAATAAATTAAACATTGTAAAAAAAAGAGTTTTTTGGGTTGAAATTTAAGATTTACTTACGAAAAAATAGTGTTGTTTTTATTTTCTTAGTACCGAAAAATAAAATTTTTATTTAAAAAGTGATATGTAGAAGTTTTCGCACTTCGAAAACAGCTTAAAATAGATCTTCTCTCCAAATAAGATTAGTGGGATCATTTTTACCTAATGTTGCTTAGTAATCGTTATCTCATAGTTACGGATTATCAGTGAACCACCACGTTTTCAGGGCTGCGGCCGCCACTGGTTGGAACCAAAGGCGATGCCAACTCAGCCACTGCCCGGTCAGTGGTTTCAAACCAACAGTCTGTGCGGACGTAGCCTAATTACGCGCCCATCATGTATCCCACGAATTCGGCTACAATCGTATTTAGTTCTCGTTTGTGTGAGGTCAGGGATACCAACAACATAACAGTGACAGAATGGCGGGCGGCAGCGGGCGGGCTGTCGTAGATCGGTTCGCGAAGAGAAATTTTATTTAACGACATTGAAAATTAAAATGCATTATTTTCCGCCAGCCGTGATGCAATAAGTTTCCTTTTATAGTGATTAAGGCGAATCTAAAGTTTTTTTCTAAAAATTATTCGTAATAGCCATGGACACCAATCCCAAAAAATTACCAAATCGATATATCGATACATAATATTCAATATCGAAATTGTATAAAAATGATATTTTTTACTATAATCCAAACCGTACAGGAACGAACGGGAAAAAGTAACTGTATTGGGTCATGACATCTGGCGGTTGAAATTTTAACTAAAGCTTACAAATCTATTGTCTTTGCATTAGTATTTGTGATCACTAATGCCATCTCATATGTGAATGTGTGTAGGTACATACATAGAAATGTATGCTATTTTTCGCAATTTTTTTCTAAGCCACTCCTATGTGTTGGTTCCCAATTGTCTATGATTATTCATTGCACCTTGTTCCAGACACGATCCTTTTTGACAGATTAATACTCCAATTGAATGTTACTGAGACGCATACAAACTTTGTATGCGTCTTAGTTTACATGTAAGTTAGAAGACAGCTTTTTAGTTGTTGATATTTTTGTAATTATTACCTAATAAAAATGAATACTAACAAATATACCTTCATTTTAATTAAGATTTTTGTACATTAAAATAATACACATTAGGTATGTATAAAAATTACTATTGATAATATTGAGCTGAATACACTATTATTTTAAAAACGCAAAATCTTTTGAAAATTTGACCGATATATCGATACATCGATATTTTTCCTCGATATATCGACGTCGGTATTGATATTTTAATAAATATCGATATTTTTTTTTACTTTCGACATCCCTAGTGACGACGTCAGTCCAGCTTGAGAGATCAAAGGATCTCCTTCTATAGGCCTCTTCCGATCCAGCCCACCAAGCAGTAGATGTGCAGACGCATCCACCGCTAAGACCTAAACTAAGACAAACCGAGAATTCATCCCATTAACTGGGCAGAGTTGTTGGATATCTAATGAATGGTTCCCGTGTCGGCAGTACCCATACCCGTTGTGTGGCATACCATCAGCTTGGCCTGACCCTAAGAAAAAGTGATGCGATAATCAGCTTTATTTAATTATGTATTATTTTAATTTTAAATGAAGATGTACCTTTTGCGTGGTAATCCGGTCCTGCGTTTAATCTCCGTCTTCCTCCGCAGAGGTACAAGTATAGCTTTGGTGCAATCATCGGTTATTAACTATTAATATAATACGTATGCAAATTAGGTAATTATTAATCGCCTTTATTATTTCCCAAACATGCGATGGTTCACTGAGCAGTGAGCACTGTGAACAGGTAGTCGACCTCCATTTAAGCAACTGAGCCAATGGTGCGTTAATGTTTTAGTATTTTAGTCTGTTCCGACGCACTGAAAATTAACATATAGGTAATTGGACATTCATTTAAAAGTAAAATAGCTCAGAAGCCAGACAAGAAACCTTTATTAAACTTGAAGAGAATTTTGGATGTTTCTCTCAGTATTCTTCTGGTGAGCCAATAATAATCGAAACTTTGCATGAAATAGCATTTGCTGTGTGTGTCCATATAAACGCATTCCCCAATTTCCTCTCTGGATTTTGACGCTAGAGTAAATATTTTTAATCTTACGTATAAAAATCTCGTGTCACAGTGTTTGTGGTCGCACTTCTCCAAAAGGGCTTGACCGATTTTTATGAAATTTTGTATGTATATTTGGAAAGTATGAGAATAGGTTTTAAAGTATATTTCATACCGCTAGTTTTTTTGACAATTTTTTTTTGTATTTTTTTTTATTCGGCATCAAAAAATACCTATAACACCAAAATTTAACCCTCCTACCCACACCCTCCCATTTTTAATCGCTATTTTAGTATTTCTGTACGAAGAAATTTAACCGTCTTTCATATTTCACACAGAACGAAATTATTTATGTTGTTGAATGACATGTGCCACATGCGCAAGATGGTCACGAGAAGCGTCGCGTCATTTTGATATTTCATTCGGCATCATATTCTCGCGTGAGCAAACCATCGAGCTTATTTGTGTTTGCTGAAGACGGACTGACAAAAAATATCGTACACTCAATTGCTCTTCGAAATTCATATTGATTTTCTTTATTTCATTTTCCTACTTTAGTTGGCATGTTTTTGTTTTTATCGGCGGTCATCGTCTACAGCGCTCCATTAGCTCTTCTGTCATAGATCCCATCCCCACACACTTACAATACATTCGTTATTTTTTATTTAACAACCTAAATATTCACTAGAAATAATTTATATGGCAGACCAACGTTTGTCGGGTCAGCTAGTATAATATAGATATCGATCACTGGCATGTCGGTACGTTTTGCTTTTTTCGGTGAGTTGCTTCCTATGGGAGTTGAAACCTACAAAAATAGTTTAAAATGCCTGGTTTGAAAGCCAACAACAGATGTTCAGTATACGCACTAGACAGTGCATTTAAAAAAAATCAAAACGTACTAATATTTTCTTCTAATTTAGTTGGTAAAAAAAATCTTTTCAGTTTTGGAAGAGAAAAATTGGGTTTTGGGGGAAAAAAATTAAATTTAGATTTTGACGACCTTATTTAGGTATTTTCAGCCTGAGGTGCAGTTGTCCCTTTCGCTCAGTATTCGGAAGGTGGGTAACAGTAACAGTCACAACAACAGTTTAAAAAATTAACCTCCTGTAGAAGTGATGACGTCAGTGATTTTTATTCGGGTCAGTTACATTGATAGCAGAGTCAAAATCATTAATATATTTAATTTAAAAAAAAACAGACAACGTTCTTCTAAGATGCCTAAATGATAAATATTTATTCACAACAATAATAATGGCTAAACATTTATGTATTATATCTTATAATAAATACTTAATTAGGTCATTTATTTTATTTATTTATTTATCCATAATATAAAAATGAATCGCTGAATGTGTTGCTAAATAGCTTTCGAACGACTGCACCAAATTGGATAATTCTTTTTTTTGTGTGTTCTTTATTGTCAGGACAAGGTTTTTATAAAACTCCGGTGAGCTCTGGCATTGTGAAATGTGAATATAAAAATTGCTATTGGTGGCACACGAGGAAGCGGCTATTGCTTTGGAAAGCGGGAGAGATGGGGGAGGGGAACCAGGAAGGGGGAGGGAACCTGAGAGGGGGGAGGGGGACCTGGGAGGGGGGAGGGGAAATTGGGAGGGGGTTCGCGGGACGGGGGAAAGGGGGGAGGGGGGAATGGAGTGGGGGGAGGGAAGGTGGAGGAGACGGAGTGGGAATGGGAGGAAAAAAGGGGAGGCTGAAGGGTAACGGGACGAATGGGAAAGGGCACTCAGGGAGAAACAATTTCTTTATTAAATGACAAGATGACTCTTTGTCTGTCCAACTGGGAAGCATACCCGTTTCAGGACAGCCAAATTGTATGTTTAGTTTATAATATTCTTAACAGGGGAATGGTTTCGTTCAAGGGATCACAGGAATGAGCTTCTGTCAAGACTACTTTTGAGAACATTAGTAATTGTATTCTGAACGAATGGATGGTTTCTTTACGTCTTTGAAAGAATCGCAAAGATATAATTTTTTTTTTTAAGGTCATTTTGGAGAACATTAATAATTGCATTCAGAGTGAATGTGTGGTTTCTATGGTGAGACCTCAAGTAGATTCTTTCCAGGCCATTTTAGAGACAACTACAATTGAATAATTAGAATTTTCACATTTATAAACCAATATATATGATGTAGGAATTCCCAATGTATTTATAACTATTTAATTTTAATAAAGTATCCTACTAATCTAGTATAATCCTACTAATCAACTTCTAAGCTAAATCTAAGGTTCATCACTGCTTAAATGCAAACTACGCTGTTACCAACACACAAACATCGCTTAAGCAAGCCGCTTAGTCTAAGCCAGCCGGACTACTGGATTAGCTACTTAAGCATAAATCTAAGGAAAGTACTAGTTATAAAAAGTGTCCACAGAGTGAAAAATACCGCGAATGATCAATTGTCACTCTGACAAATGACAGTCGAGTTCGCGCTCCTTTCAGTTATTTGTGTTGCATTTGTCAGATTTATTGCCGTTATAATAAAATGGATAGAGACGTTTTAGACATTTTAGACATAATAGATATTGCAGAATGGGCGGAAGTAATATTTAATATGTAATTGGGACCGCCCGTTGACTTCGATAACAGTATCGGCGATGCTGTGATGAGTTCTACAAGCCTCATCTTATCATTTGGTGTTAAATTCTTGGCACGCTTTGTTTTATTTTCCATTTTAAAAAGTTGGTTTACTTGCTAACGCACGGAGAAAAAACTTACGCCGATCCGCCAAATCAAATGGGAATTACCGATTGTGGCACTACGTTCAAGTCAAAGTGGTCACTTTATTTGTAATAATATATTATATACGTTTGTTTAAAAAATATGAAATACCAGTTTACGAATAACGACATTTAAAAGAAATAATGTGTAGATATTAATAAGAGCTACAATAATTAACTTTTTAATATTAATTTAAGATAGAAAGTTTTTAATTTAACGTCATTTTATTGTCTATGGTAGTGTGCGGTTGTGTGTGGGGCCACTTAAGATTTTCAACGATAAAATGGTTGGTAACAACGCGAAACGAACGTTCCCTACAAAATGCTTAAAAATCGCTTGGCTAATCAAAAACTAAGATTTAGCTTAGAAGTTGATTAGTAGGATTGGTAACAGCGGCCGTCAGTCGTGGAAATTACACATTTATAAGCCACATACATAAAATATGAATTTTTTCAAGCTCGTTTTGGAGACAGTAATTTATTTCGTTGTTTATTTATTTATTTTATAATGATTAATAAGTTTTCCGTGAGTTATTATTTTAAGAGGGTCCTCGTGTAGTTTCTAAAACATGCATTCAACATTGCAGTCTTCTGGATAATAAGCAGAAATAAGTTATAAAAGTTGTTTAATCAAAAAATCTTAAACCTAAAAGTGCAACGGAATTTATGGATTTCAATCATTCTCAAAGATTCCTTATAAACCTAATAACTTATCACTGCAGAAATATGTTACTTCGTAATTCACGTGGAATTGTTATTTTTATAAAGATGCTTCCTTTTGGTGATATCCCCGACAAAATATCCTACGCACAAAACATCCCCAAACAATCAATTTGGGAGGCAGGTATGAGTACCGCCGCCCCGGAACCATTTATTGGATAGCCAACACCTCTGCCATAGGTCAAGGTCACCCCAAGTGGTTCGCTACGTTTGGTGACTTAGCTCGGGTGCCCGGGTTCATGGTGTGAGGTTTGTCCGGGTCTTGGCGGCGGATGCGTCTGGATTAGAGAATGCAATCTCGACTCGAGACTCGAGATCGCAAATTCGAGTTCTCGTTAATTAAAAGAAAATATTATTTGAAAGAAAAACAACACCTTTATTCTGTTTTTGAGAACAGCTTTACATAACTTGCATTGAGCAGTCAAATTATTAACTGCTTTCTTGAAGTATCTCCATACCGGTAATCGACTGCTAAACTCAACATACACTTGATCTGGATTATTTTTCGACATTTTAAGGTATTAACAACGTAAGAATCCAAAAATTATGTTTATTTAACTCACATAAACAATAAAAAAATCATAAATTAAGAAAAAGTCCATAACAGCACAACTAAAACAAAAAAAATGGCTGCCTGCATGCACGCAAGTATCTCTTCCTCACTCACTCGACAGTTTTATATTATCTGTCCCGCTCGTCATCCGTCGCTAATATTCGTAAATAGTCGAGTTTTCTTTCTTCGATCGACACTCCCGCCCGACCGTCAGTCAGTCAGCGGTCAGCGCACCACTCGCGCCCCGAGTGGACGTGTGTAGCATCGCTGACTACTGCCGCCCAATCCCGTTGATCTCGAACGGGATCTCGTCGTATTATGCTTCGGGATTGATCCCGAAAAATGTCACGAGATCTCGCGAGATCGAGATGCCGCGAGATAGGGATTGCATTCCATAGTCTGGATGTGCCAGGCCGGATAGGAAGAGAGTGGTTGAGGGAGGCCCTTCGACTTCTCTAGCCATACTCTCTCCGAACGTCGCCTTGTACTAAAGTGGGAGGGATGGATTCATCCGTCCGTCACTCCTGGACACATTAACCCCCAGATTCTTACCCACCCTCATACACTATTCCTTCCCAGGACTTCCTCTTCTGCATTCCCTAAAAATACCCTCCACACAGCATCCCTAAAAATGACATAGGCCCTGAGGGGAATTATTTTCCTCAGGGCCTCCTGTGTGAAGCTAATGTAAAAAATATACATATCTACTAAAGCATAACCTAACCTAACCTAACAAAAAATGGGACAAAAATAATACATCATCCTGTGAAGACAATTACTACAGGATTTTTCGCCATTTTTTTAGGTTAAGTTAGATTTGAGTAGATATTTTGTTGGTGGATGATTTGTCCGTAGAATATTTCGTTGGATGATGTTTTGTCAGGGATATTTTGTCGTGGAATGAAAAGTGGTGGAACTCTTCCGTTTTGCGGGCTTTCGAGCAAAGTTCCGATCAGCTTACCGCGAGTGCATTTTCGCGTGAATAACCCACGCGGTGTTTGTGGCACGTAAGACATATGGCTTAAGGGAAAACGTGTTGAAGAAAATTGATTTTATTCTAGTTTCATTTTATAAAGCTCTCTCGGGAAAATATTTCAGCAATACAATCGGTTTTGTTTCTATCTTCACAAACTATTATATACATCAGCTTCTTCTTGTGAGCACCATAGAACTAGCCACTGATTTACGAGCCATATTGCAAGATTCGTGGAAACCATACACAATAGATGTTCTAGATAGGTCTAGTATTTTCCAAGAGCTTCGTGCTCTCAATTTTCAGAGGATTTCCTATTTCTGCGCCTCAGCCATTGTCGGATTTTCCTTTGATGGTATCGAAAATATACGGCATTGCTGTTCTATTCATTTGAATCTAATATTTAAAATTATTTTCAAATGGGTGCAACAATATTTTTTTTTTTAATTTTTCAATACTTTGTGTTTCTGTTCCACTGAAAATCTGCTATAAATTTTCTGATTTATTTCGCCCATGGCAATTTATTTTATTTTATTTTATTAGGAAAACAAACGGTGAAACAAATTTTATTAAAATAATTGCATGTTCCGCATAAAATTCATATTATACAGGGTGTCCAGGGGTAAAGTGCATTAACTTCGGGAGGTGATTCTACATGATAGTACAAGTAAAAAAGATAAATAACTTTTTTCGAAATTCCAACTTTTAGGGGTAGTTTTGAGGT
Source organism: Limnephilus marmoratus (assembly GCA_917880885.1). Lineage (NCBI taxonomy): Eukaryota > Metazoa > Arthropoda > Insecta > Trichoptera > Limnephilidae > Limnephilus > Limnephilus marmoratus. The sequence goes on from OU862908.1 coordinate 65,291,496, forward strand.
AAAAAGGTAAAATTAGTCCGGCGTATGAGGCCAGATTTATTATTTTCCGCTATTACGATACGGGCCAATCACAATCGAGTCAAGCACCCGGCAGGCTCTCAGCAAGTAAGATCGTACCTCACACTAAGGATTTTTAGTAGGTACGTCTTTTTGTATGGGAAAAAAAATGTTGGAATTTCGGAAAAAGTTATTAATCTTTTTTACTCCTACCTTCATTTAGAATCACCTCCCGAAGTTAATGCACTTTACCCCCGGACACCCTGTATATAGAAAAACTATTAAGGACTATTAAAGAAAACATACAGTGAGATTGGTAGAAAAATTAAAATCTAAAAAAAAACATAATAATAAACAACACAGATTAATGTATAACTACTAACTAACAATCACGCCATTTCCCCATAGGGGTAGGCAGAGAGGATGGACCGCCAAACAACTCGATTTGGCACACACTCTTTGCCTCATATCTACACTTTCATATGTCGTCTCGTACACAAGTATTCTTCTATTATTCTGACTCTAGACATGGCCCGTCTCAAGTATCTGGTTCACTTGATCGTGCCATGTCATACGCATTTGCGTCATATATTCTTCTTACACTACTTTCTTCGTCCATTTGCTCTACATGTCCAAACCATCTGAGAGTCCCTTTCTTAATCTTTCTCATTACGCTTGCATCCGCCTTGCATTCTTTGCGGATCTCCACATTTCTCACACGATCATACAAGGTTTTACACACACACCCCTCAGGAATCTCATTTCAATAGCAATCAGTCTGCTTTCATCCTTCCTCTGCCAGTTCCATGCCTCGCTGCAATACAACAGGGCTGGTACCAGCACTCTATTGTGGACTGCTAGCTTCGCTTTTTTGACATTTTTTTATTAGCGCCAACGGCATTCAATCCTCCATTAATGGAGTTACCTGCATTTAATTTTCATTCAATACCTCTATCAGCCTTCCCATCACTCGTAAACTCATCCAACTGCTCCAAGTTATCATTATTCAAAAATTTTCAATTTGGGAAGTGGGTATAGGTACCGCCGCCCCGGGAACCATTTATTAGATAACCAACACCTCTGCCGTAGGTCACTAAAAGTGTTTCGCTACGTTTGGCGACTTCGCAGGGGTGCCCGGGTTCATGGGGTGAGGTTTATCCAGGTCTTAGCGGCCGATGCATCTGGCCACCTGCTGTGGGAAGGATCGGGAGAGACTGGTTGAGGGAGGTCTTTTATCCTCTCCAGCCAGAATCTCTCGACCCATCAGCTTGCACCGCAGTTGGAGGGATGGATTCATACGTCCGTCACTCCTGGACACACTGACCCCCAGATTCCTACCCACCCCTTATACCTATTTCCTTCCCAGATCCTCTCCTTCCTTTCCTTAAAAAACCCTCAACGCAGCATCCCCTAAGATGACACAGGACCTGAGGGAAATTATTTTGCTCCAGCGAGCTAATGTAAAAAAAACTACATTGCACAATGTTTTCGTACTCTCTCTTTAAAACACAAAGACTTTAGACTTACTTACATTCATCATAAACTCATTCTTCATGAAGAATGAGTTAGTGTGTACAGGAGAGGATAATGTGAAATTAAAATGTGTATTTATTTTTAATTTTTTAACTTTTATGAGTAAAATCTCAAATTATAATATTTAATTAAATGACGACAATATTAGCGAAACTCAATCGAAAATCTGGACACAGAAAAATCAGAAAAAGATATTGACTCCACTGGGATACGAACCCAGGACCCTTTGCTTGCATGGCAAGTGCTCTACCGAATGAGCTACGGAACCAATCAATGTCCCAGTGGAGCCAATATCTTTTTCTGATTTTTCTGTCTCCAGATTTTCGATTGAGTTTCGCTAATAGTGTCTTCATTTAATTAAATATTAAAATGTGAACCTACATTTGTAAAAGAATGTTAAAATACAAACAAAATGAATAAAGAACAACGAAAGGAGAATGAGAAAATAACACACACCAGGCTTAGAGAGTTCGTAATTAAAAATAATTGGTTTTGATTTTTTTCTAATACACATTTAGTAAATTCAACTGCCGACAATGGAAAATATCAGTGTCTGAAAATATATTATTATATTTTGTGCACGTCCTTTTGAGAAATGAATGTTGTGTGTAGTTAGTTTTGAGTGTGGGGTGTGCAATGATCTTTCTCCGTTATATAACAAACTAGATGTAATTTAATATATAAGGGAGCGGGAGACAGAAATGAAAGGCGTCAGTCGATGTAATGAGTCAGTCGTTTATTGGGCTACGTAGCGAGGTCGGTGAAGCGGTAACAAGATGTAATGCGAGGTGCCGTGATGAGATGCTGCAGGCGTACGGAGGTGATGGAGATGGTGTGGTGAAGGTCAGCGAGTTGCTCAACACCTTGGCGGTGGAGATGACCTATCTTCCAGGCCGTTGCTCGACGCTTTGAGTCGCGGAGATGAACAGTGGGTGGCTCGGTGAGCTGAGCCACCAGCAGGTAGTCCTGGCGAGGCGGAGCGTGTTTCCATGGCAGCGAAGCACGGTGGGGCTTCGGGGTGCCATGAAATGGTGAGCTGATCCCTGGACTGAAGGTGACGAAAGCCTTGTAAGTCGCGGGATGTAGCTGTTCTGCGGAGCTGAAGGCACGATGGGCCTTGTAGCTGAGACGTGGTGGTGGACCTCGGGAAGCTGCCCTGGATGCGTAGCGATGCCATGCAGGAGCACTTGTGCGGAGATCTGTTACATGCTGAGATGTTGACCGACTATTAGTGTGAGACTGACTGAGCGAGCGAGCGAATCTGTTGCTTATATAGCCGCGGTAGAGTAATTACTCTCACGGTAGTTAATACGTGCCACTTCGGCAGTTGACGAGAATGTTCGGCGCCGTACAGATATTGTACGGTGCTATCTCGAGACCTTTCTAGGCGGTGGCGAAATTATTATTTATCGGCGCGGCAGGCGGCCGAAGTCCATCCTGCCGTCGCGTCGTAGGTAGATAGGTACATAGGTGGGTGAGTAGCTTGCCAGCGCCGCGTGAATATTAGATATTTCTCGATGTGTCGCCACATATATGAATAATAAACTTTTAATTTCTAAATCTGCAGTCAATTTACTTTCTATTAGCTTTACAGATTGATTTACGAAAACTCTTTCGAAATAAAGAATATGATACAGGTAACACCGAGTTTACTGGAAACCTTTGAGTGGTTTAGTCACTAAAAATCTCTCAATGATTATTTTCATCTCTAATAATTCAATTTGTGAATTTTCACACACGTGATAACAAGATTACAATATATGCAATAACAAAAATTAACCAATATTAAAGTTTACTTTGCTTTATTAGCACGTGGCAGCTTTTTTTTATCTTTTGTAGACCATCTTTTTTTAACCTGGCCACGCCCTCACTGTGCCATCTAAACGCCCACTAATTTCTGTTATCTCCCAGGTTGAGAACCTATAGTCTTTATCAGAGGTTCCCAAACTTTTTTTCTCGTAGACCCAAGTAGACCACTGTCAAAATTTTACTGGTTTCGGTGGACCCTGCTGCAACATTTCTACCATATTCCCAAAACTCGTGAAAAAATGTGAATATTAGATCTAACGATGGAAATTTGCGTCGCTGCTGAGTTCCAACCCTAAATTCGGATTAGTAAAATAAAAAGAAAAATAGTATATTTTCTTGTGTTCTCTTTATTAAAATAATATGATTACAGACTTAATAGAATTAAAATTAAAATTAAACATTAATAAGGTACCGTAACATCAATAATTTAAATCATCAATTAACAAAAAAATATTCTTTGTTTTAATGGGAGAGATGTACTTGATGGATTGACAGCAAGTTATCAATATTTGGATTCAAGAGCGGATCCAGGATTTTTTTCTGGGGGGGGCACAAGGGGCGGACGGGCAAAAAATTGTTTGATAGAGACAGTTTTCTGTACTGTGATGGAATCTCCACAGTACAAAAAAATACTTTCTGGGGGGGGGCACGTGCCCCCGTGCCCCCCCCCCCCCCCCCCCTAAATCCGCCCTTGTTTGGCTTCAGTTTTGTGAGGAATAACCGCAAATCTCCCCGTTCTGTGATTAACAATCTGCTCCTTTTTTTGGTAATAGGTTTGTATCCACACTAAAACTTTTTTCGACAATGTATGACGAGGGAAACGCTGTCAAAAGTTCCCTCGCAATTTCCCACGCGTCTCGACGTGCATTGTACTGAATATCGAATATGCAAGTTTTTATATGTAACAGTCGTTGACCTTCTTAAGAGGGTATTCCCAAAGAAAACCAGAAATATGTCATTTTTAAATCAGATTTTAGAATTTTTGACTCTTTTCCACAAAAAATTAAAAATGGATTTCGAAAAATGTTTATTTTAAGTATAATAAGGTCACACCATAGGTCGATGGCAGATTTGTTATATTTTCAAAAAAGATTTTGTATTATACCACACCTAATTCAAATCGTATAATCATGCAGTAAAATAAATCAATACATTATCTGGGTATGTTTTAGAATTCTAATTTTGGTTTCAATAAATAAATTTAGAATTTTAATTTTGGTTTAAATAAAAACATTAAAAAATATATAAGTACATGTGTTTCTTGACGAAAATTGGTCCGTTTGTGTATTTATTTGCGCACTTACAAACTCATATATTTCAGATTTTTTAACGTTCTTATTTAACTTAGGCATTTTTGAAAAATGATAAATACTTAAATAATCAAAAAATAATTACAAAAATTACATTATTTTAATAGTTTTATCATCACGCCTTTCAGCATTTTTGGATGTAGGTATAAATTTAAGCAAATTTGGAATGAAATAAAATCGATATTGAGTTATAATTTTAGAAAGCTGGTACGGAGAATAATTAATCTTTTTCATTGTAACCGCCCTGCACGATCGTAAGAACAACTTTCGACGAAATGTGGATTTTCGGCCGCTGGCTGGTTAAACGCTCTTAAAATACACAACTCAAAAAAATGAAAGGAGTTTTAAAAAAAAGGAAATTAATGCCAAATAAACAGGCTATCTGATCCATAAGTTGGCCTAACAGAAAAAAAATTATCAAGCCCGTGGATCAAAAAAAGATGCAAAAAATTTGCTAAATTATTTTTTCACGCTATCTGTTAGGATTGCATGAGAACCGTTTCTCGTAAAAATATTTAGCAAAAAATCTGAAAATTATAATCTTAAAGCTTCATAATGCTTTTTTTAAAGTCTCAATACGACCATGTTTTACCGAAAAACAAACAGCCTGTCAAAAAACATCGAAAAACGTATTGAATTTTTTTTGGTCCCTTAGTTTATTTGAGTAGTGTATTATTGTAGTAGTGTAGTGTATTATTATCCGCCTTCATTGATAGATGAAGCCAAGACCACATTTTTGTTCTTTACTATCGAAACTAGATAAATTTTCGTGGACCCCCAATTACAATTCGTGAACACCTATTTTTTTATCACGTCAACGTAGACCCCCGTCAAGTCTCTTGTGGACCCCTGGGGGTCCACCTGGACCACTTTGGGAATCACAGGTCTATATGAATAACCTACCAGCAATATTAATGGTTTTGACACAAAAATAATTTGTCTGAAATAATAGTTCGTATTTATCACACTTAAATAAGAACACCAACAGCATTATTCACGCGTTCATTATTTCTCCTTCCCAGACACCAGACAACAGATTCCAGACACCAGACGCAGCAGACACCCCCTGAATTATATTTAATCTTGTGGTGAGGGGTGGTGAAGGCTGTGGGCTTTTACGTTTTGGCTTGTTGATTTTAAATTGTTTATCGCCTCAACATTGTTTTTCTAAAAAATTAAATGTTTTGCACTGTGTTTATATTTATGTTACTTATGGAAAACGTTTACGCACTAGAGGGTACTTCGAAGGTCAAGCTCACTGAGATATTTAGTATTATTTTTAATACATACTTATATATTCTACCTGTATGTAATTATTTTTTTTAAATATGGTTTGCATTGAATACAATTCACATGTTACCGCAAATTATAAGAATCTTTTAGTTTAGGGATTATCTTAATCGCGAATTATTATAATATACACTAGCGCAGAGCCGTAAAAAATCACGGGATATTATAAGTGTAGGGTTTGTGAAGCTGAAAGAATTTATAAAATATTGCCTGAGTACCACATTTGCCTGTTGAAAACAAATATCGTCAATTTTTCTAAATAGTTATATTTTTTATTAGCAAATGAACATCTGATAAAATATGGAAATTTTAACCTGTGAAACTTGTTGTAGCGAAGGAAATGTATGTTTAAGTAATTTAAAAAACAATGGGTTTTCCCGGTTACCGTTATCGAAAAAACGAATAATTTGTGTGGGGACTGACAGTTGTTGACATTTTTCCAGTTACTGACGTACGAAAATTTTGATAAATATAATGGCAATTTCCCCGATACATTGGTTAATGATTTAGTGAATACTTATGGTGCACACACTTTTTATTTGGATCGTCTCAGAAATGAGTTAAGGCTCTGCAACCGGGCCCGAACAGAAGAAGATGGAGAGATACGAAATTACGAATGTTAGAGGAGAGCGCTAACATTTACAGCGACAAAATCGATGCGAAAATTGCGAAAATGTTTAATAAAACACGACTCGTTAAAATAGAGCAAAAATCTCGCGGGCATTATCGTAAACAGCATTTAAAGAAACACTGTGATTTTTTTTCATACATATAACTTGTAAAATAACTGAAACAAACGTGTTAATAATAATTTTTGGAGCATGCTTTGCGATTTTTTTCTATCGAGGGAATTTTATATAATTTGCGTTTCGGCGCTGGCAAAGTCTAGATATTATCTTCAAGAATAACATATATTTTTGTAAGAGCTTTAAAACTTACCGTGTTTAAGGGAAATATGTAATAAATCGGTTTAAATCCGGGTTGCGGGCCCTTAAGGTGCATTTACAAATCACTAGAGTTTGAAACTCTTGGTGTACATGAAAATATAGAAAATATTTATCAAAATCATTTACAAGTAGTTTCCCCTAAGTTGTACATTAGCTAAACTAATAGTCACTATCCCTGCTACTTACTAGCGCGTCTGCTGAAAGTTCATTTTTAAATTATAATGTCACATCACAAAGTATCTGTTTCATATGAACAGTTCATTTCCATCTTTAAAGCGCATACACACATATTTACGAAACACACAAGGTCAATAGCGTATTTCAAACCTCTCCATGATTTCAATAGAAAATAAAATTGTTTTGTATTTAAAAAGTTCCGCGACATTTTACGACGAAGTTATAAAGTCGTATTTGAAAAAAGATAGATAAAACGAATTGACATAATATAAATAATATTTCTTGAAAAATTATGTGAAGTGTGAACCTTTATCAAGGCCACCTCGGATATCCAGTAATTGGCTTGTGATAATATGCATAAATGAAGCGATCATTTGGATATTTGATGTGGATAGTGGACAATCCAAACTTACATCATCTGCAGCCGGCAGCAAGCACACTTAGCGAAAACTTGTAAGAAGGGAATTATCTGTGGTGAGTTTTTTTTATATATTAAAATCAATTCGGCGGTTTTCCTACTGCCTAACCTGATCAAAAACTCTATGCACGCCACTGTGCCCAGGAGCAGTGGCGGCCGCTGCCCTGAAAACGTGGTGGTTCACTGATAATCCGTAACTATGAGATAACGATTACTAAGCAACATTAGGTAAAAATGATTCCACTAATCTTATTTGGAGAGAAGATCTATTTTAAGCTGTTTTCGAAGTGCGAAAACTTGTACATATCGCTTTTTAATTAAAATTTTTATTTTTCGGTACTAAGAAAATAAAAACACAATACTATTTTTTCGTGAGTAAATCTTAAATTTCAACCCAAAAAACTCTTTTTTTTACAATGTTTACAATGTAGTGTAAGAAGAATATACGACGCAAATGTGAATGGTAGAAGAAGTCGGGGACGCCCGAGGAAGACATGGCACGAGCAAGTGAATCAGATACTTGAGTCGGGCCATGTCGAAAGTCGGAATAATAGAAGAGAATATATGAGACGATGTATGAATGTGAGTGAGGCAAAGAGTGTGTGCCAAGACCGAGTTATTTGGCGGTCCGTCCTCTCTGCCTACCCCTGTGGGGAAACGGCGTGATGGTTGGTTAGTTAGTTTTATATTTCATTTTAAACAGAATACAAACAGTATTTATAAACAATGTACAAACAACAGGAGGGCAAAATTGTCAAAGTTACCTATGAAAAAATTGTATTCTTTAATGATCTGCGTTTTATAATTTAAAACACCAATCAATAAAAAAGCAAATATATGTAAAATTTAGGTATTTGCTGTACCTTTTGATTAAATAAAGAATTATTCAATTTGGTTAAGTATTTTGGCCTTAAATCAGAATTTAAGTTTGTATGATAAAGGCCGCTGGGTGGCACACCAAAATATCTTAATTTTTCATACATATGGCCGGTGTTGCGCGCTGGCGATGTTTGGGATATTCGATACAAAAACATAATTCGTTCCGCTTGCAATGGGCCTGCACACCGGACTGGGTAAATTCGCGCGGAACTTTGAGAATTTGCTCTCCCTGATTCATATTATATTATGCATTATATTGGTAGGTGATATTTTTAATGATATTCATAGATTTTATATTTTTCGGTAAGATATTATAAACTAATTTTAGACGATATAATTTACCAGTGCTGCACACAAACACACCGTTCAACCAGCCGCCCTTGCCCAGGAGTATGAATGACGAACATATGAATCCATCCCTCCCACTGCGGTGTAAGGCGATGTTAAGAGGTCTTCCATAATCAGTAACTCCCGGCCCGCCACGCAGTAGGTGCACAAACACATCTGCCACGGAGACCTAGACAAACCTCACTCCAAGAACCCAGGCACCCCGGCTAAGTCACCAAAAGTAGCCAACCACTTATAGTGATCTACGGCAGAGGGGTGTTAATAATCCATATATCCCATACCCGCCCTCAAATTGACTACCATGATAAGGCCATGAGCCCATTATGCTAATCAGGAGAAGTAAAATTATTAATATATATGTTACAGACATAGTGACAAAATTCTTTAGACAATGTGATTAATTAATCACTTTATCCGGATATTATTCATAATATCGGGTCAGTGTTAGTCAAAGTAATAAATACGGTCCAACTACACCTAACCTAACAACCTTACCTAACCTAACCTAATATTCAAAAACAACTGAGTCATAATTATTATTTTTTAGGTTAGGTTAGGTTAGTTTAGGTTAGGTTGGGTTAGTTTAGGTTAGGTTAGGTTAGTGCAGTTGGACCGTATTTATTACTTTGGCTAACTTTGACCTGATATTATGAATAATATCCGGATAAAGTGATTAACAACACAGGTATACCCTAGTGAGATAGGCATCGAATAATGTAATGTAAACATACCTTATATAGATAAATAAATAAATAAATTTTAAAAAAATTTAAAAATTCTGTGTCAATTATCACTTTGTCTAAATCGGGTAGACATTATAAATAATGGCTGGATAGTGCATATAATATCCGGTTTCATTACTTTGGCTGTAACATATATACCTATACCTATGTTAAACAAAAGTTAAATAAAATAAATTAAATTTAATATAGACCAAAAACTAATTTGAAACTTTGCTTAAATTTATTTCTACTTTATTAAAACATAATTTTTTTTATATCTTAATTTGTCGACTTAAAAGTTCCTGGTTTTATTTTGAGATGTTTGTTACCATTTATCAAGTACCAAAACATTCGGCCTTGTACAATAATGAATCTAACGTTCAAACCCATAAAAACTCCAGTATAATTAAATTACTTTTGTAAACTTGTGACTTTCGAGTATGATGCATATATATAATTTTTTTATCAATCCTCGATCAAACAGATGCGCATTCCATCAATTTGAGTTATATTGAAAAAATAATTGAAAGGCCCCATCCAAGGGATTTGTACGCCACGTTTATTAGCGATTTGTTGTTTTAATGATTCTTTGTAAAATTCAAACAAAACACTTTTAACATTTTTTATATCTATTTAAATACGCTTGAAAACCAATTACCATTGCCTTCTGTAGAGTAAAAACTCAAAGGCATTAGCTTGACTAAAACCTGCTGTCATTTATGTTAATTACTTACTATATGATCAAACAGATCTCTCTCTCTCTCTCTCTTAGTTTAAGATGAAGCCATAATAAATAATGCAAAATAATACAAAATCATATATTTTGTTCTGAAAATTTGATTGCTTAGAAGTATTTTAGATGCTTCAATTAAATACTGCGTGTAGAACATACTTTTGCCTTTAAAAATATCTGTCAGTTTTTTTATAAGTCTTTTAATAAGTCTAGAAAATAAGGTCTACAAAAAACACTTCCAAGTCCAAACTCTCTTATTTATAAACGCCTTTTCAGATATGGTTTTATTGTTTAATGTGTCAAATTCAGTTCTTTTTATAATAATCGCAAAAAAAATTGATATTTACGCCCGAAGTTCACAAAATAAAATAAAATATGCATTTTCGCGTTGTTATTTTGCAATAAGGCCGGCAGTAGACGAATGATTTGGATTTTCAAAGTGAACTCTATGCCGTCCACCTAAGGGCTACATAACTTGTCACGCCCGTTTTTTTTATCAGTTCGCCCCCGGACGGAGCGGGAAACGGTCGTTAGGCTCCGCGTCGCTTTGTTTCGAGAAATCAACTTTAAAATTCTGTTTTATTACAATAAACAATGCGTAAAAATTGAGTTAGTGTTTTTTACAGGCCTTCACCAAATGAACCTGTAAAAAAAATTCTCGAATACCTTTTCCAACCTTTCCAAAAGCTTTTTCTCAAGTATTTTTAAACTCCTCCCATAAAAGGGGGTGAATTCCGATTTCGATTTTTTTCTGGACTATTGGATTTGCTTTTGGGTAATGAATTGGCCTCCTAAAAACTGAACATTCTGTACAGGTCTCGCAGATACTTTAATATTACTGCTAACCCTGTACAAATCACAAGTGCGCCCCACGGATGAATTTGGCAGCCATCTCTGGGCTGGAGCTCCAAAATACCTGAAAAATACCCTCGCCTATGTGCAGAAACGGGCGGTCCATTTGATAGATTCTCCCATATTAACAGACGGATTGCAATCTTTACAGCACAGGCGTCGGGCGGGAATGCTATCCTTGTTCTACCGGTATTACAATGGAAGATGCTCCGAGGAACTAGCGTCGTTGATCCCTTCAGCACCGGTGCAATGTTGGGAAACACGCCAAACGTCTGCCCAACATATGCACACGATTGATATTTGTCACTTGAGAACAGATCGCTTCTTCGACTCGTTCTTGTGTTCAACAGCTCGGCTGTGGAACGATTTGCCGGCCTCTGTGTTTCCTTCTTCCTACAACATGGGCCACTTCAAGACCAATGTTTATTCCTTCCTCTCCTCAAAAAGATCCTCTACACAGCTTCTCAGATGACAAAGGCCCTGAGGGAAATTATTTTCTTTAGGACATCCGGTGGGGTGTTAATATAAAAAAATGAATAGGTACTCAATTTTTATAAGAACAACTCTCTTTTTATAACTTTTTAAGGTTTTTCCCATCAATGAAATATTCATTGAAGAAGAAGATAATAATAATAATTCTAAACGAAAATATGAAAGAGAACAATACACAGAAAAATAGAAAAAGATAATGGTCGCAACTGGGACTCGAGCCAAAACCTCTCGTCTTTCCGGGACGTTCGTTTACCAATTCCGAAAATATTTTAACGCACGTCCCGTCTATCCGAGAGGTTCTGGGTTCGAGTCCCAGTTTTTTTTTTATTCACAAAAAGATACATAAATTACAATAAATTTTATACAATAATTAATTATATAATATATGTATTTGATTTACCCCCATAAATAAGCATGGCTTGTGTGTATGGGGGGTTGCGACCATTATCTTTTTCTGTTTTTCTGTGTCTTATTCTCTTTCATATTTTCATTTAGATTATTATTATTATCTTCTTCTTCAATTATATATTACAAAAATGAATAGTTTTATGAACTATTTGTAAATCCCTAAGAACTGGGACCCGGCCGGTCTCCAGCTTGGCGGAAAAAAAATCCAAATCATTATGTAAACGTGTTATTGTAATAAAAAACTCAAATACTTGTCTAAACGGAGTGTGTTTTTTTACTGAATGTGACCTGAAAACCTAAACCATGTCTATTGAAGATATTTAGTTTAATCTTCCGACCCTCATTTTTCTTTGTCTATAATTCCGGCTTCTCGCGTTACTCATTACCCGCTTCCAAAAGGGTATACCCGGCCATTACTTTAACGATTACGTTTCCGATCTACAGTACCTACCCAACTGGAGATTGGTAGAATATTTTTAGCTTTTGAAAATGTACATTCTCGTATTATATTATCTGCAACATTGTATTTTATCTAAGTTGTTATAAGTAGGTACAAGCATGTATTGTATGTGTGTTTAAAAAAATGTGTGTTTAAAAATCAGATTATTACGAATTTGAATAATGTCAAATACTAACCACGCCAAATAACGCTCTTCATACAATCTCTTCAGACCGTTCGCACCTAAGCGGCTTATGCGCAGATAAACCATATACAATACAGATCTTACGCTGTAACCGCTCCCGATGCGATATTCGAAAAGTTAAGCGCCCCCCTCTCCGACGAAAACAGGAGAGGAGGTCATTTTAATTACTGAGCTGCCTAGACCGGTGGATGACAGATGTCAAGTTGACAGAATCAGTATAAAAATGTGCATTCCGTGGCCGTTCGCTAATTCATCTGACCCCCTCTCCTACCATAGGAAGAAATATTTGATAGCGTCGTGTAAATGTAAACGATACAAAACATAAGCGCTCGCGGCTTAACAGATATCTGCTCGCGGTTTATAACCGTGCCTGAACACCCCATTATTGATGTTGTTGTAGCCGAAAATGATTTTTTTTTTAATTTCAGCTTTCTGTACCTATGAAAATATTCAGAATACTTTCAGTCAAGGGATGTGCCGCATCCAGAAACTGAAAGATCTTCAAACAAAAAATAGAAATTTTTAAAAAAGTAAAATTCATTTTCAGCTGCAACAACATCAATAACGTTGTATTTTTCAATCTTAGCACTCTAGCTCACTGAAAACTCACGGACCGCCACTGTATTTGAGCATTGTTTTATTTACTGTACCAAGGTTCTTAAATGTGAATATCGTACTAGGGTATATCAACTACTCTGCGTCTGGAGCTAATGAGACTATGGCATCCCCAATTGGGGTATGTTTTGAGGCTGAATATTATGAGGAGGTAAAGGAGATGGGAAAGGAGAAAACGGGGGAGTACAAATCTAGTCATCAAACACGGATAATAAAAACAATAATAATATTCAAAAATCTATTTCTGAAAATATACAGATTTAGGAAATGAGATTAAAAGATATTGGCATTCTCGACTATAAAAAGTATTACTATTTGTTATTTCGGCTGCAGGCATTATACCTAGCTCTCTCATTCAAAATTTCGGTTTATTAGATTTGTCAAAGAATATAAATATTAAAATGCAAAAATCAGTCATTTTAAATACATGTAGGATTACAAAAGATTTTTTAAATAGTTATATTGAGGGATCAGTAGGATTTATCGGTCCAGCTCGGAGTTCTACCAAGCCGCACCCTCTGATGTGAAAATATCTGGAGTCAGTGAATTGTTTTCCCATTTGGTCTCTGGTAGGTTGACATGTTGTTCTTGTATTGTTTTGTATTTATTATACTTACATAGTGCAATTGCATGGCGAGGATTGACTAGATGATCATTTGTGGAAAAGTGTGTGGAAGGGTTTAGTTTTTCCTGTGGGGAAGATTTAACCCGGAAATAAAGTCGTAAGAAAAACTTTTTTCATCATTTTTATATAACATTGATTCTATTGACAAATGGGTCACTGGTCAGCTATACCTACAATCAGGATTTTTCCCGGCATGTAGCTAATTTTCAGCAGTGCCATTTCAAGCAAGGTTTCAATTATTCTGAATTGTGCTCTTTCATCACTGCCATACTGAGAGTATCTTCCACTCTGGAACACGCATCAAATTTTAATATAGTATATGTATGTATATTGCTGTACAAATTACTGTAAAAAATAATTTTAAAAAAATTGTTAATAATCCACAACACGGGATTTGAACCCACGACCTGGGATTCACGAACGAGAGCCTAAAATAACATAATTCATCCCTTGTAAAATAAAAAGTTTATAAAATAGTATCGCAAGAGAATCGTTGCGTCACTACTGTAAAATAAAACTAACCCAGGTACGTCTACGTGGTAGTTATTTCGGCAGCATGATCCCAGTCTATAGAATGTACATAAAAAACAGTCTATCCACGGTAAAATAATAATAATAATTAGAGTCAGATGCCCCTTGAATGGAAGCATTTGTAGCAGGAGCGCACTAGCAACTAGCGACTGGCAGACGGGTGATTGGGACGGGCAAGAACGCAGGCTGCGGACCGCCCGCACCACCCGAGCCCGGTACGCGGGGAAGGAGAAATACCGTCCCGGCTGCCTCGCTGCCCGCTTGCTGCCTGCCGTGTAGCCTGTATGCCCGACCCCGGCCCGTGCAGTGCGCTCGGCGCTGGCTGCTGTCGCTAGCAGCTGCTCTGCGCTCGGTACTCCGCAAATGCTTCTATTCACGTGTGGCTGGATTTTCGATGAGATTCAAAAATATTATTTAACTTTTAGCATGTAATTTTTGATACAATGGTTTCGTTCATTTTATTCATTTATAATTTATTTGTGAGAAACAAACAGCTTGTATAAAACAAAGATAGAATATACATTATGCATAAATACGAGGTTAATTAAATTTAAGCCAAAAAAAAATCTTATACTAAAGTTGCTGGGAGTTTTTTTTTCTTTTTAATTAGCTCGGCACAGGAGGCACAAAGAAAAATAATTTCCATAGAGCCAATGTCATCTTAGGGGATGCAGTATGGAGAGTCTTTTTCAGAAAAATAAGGCGAGGAAATTCTGGAAAGGAAAAAAGGCGTGAGGGGTGGGTAGGAATCTAGGGGTCAGTGTGTTCGGGAGTAACGGACGTAGTCTCTCTCGACGTGGCAATGCATTCGCCGCCAAGACACGGACAAACCTCACACCTGGGAATCCCTGCCAAGTCACCAAACGTAGCGAAGCACTTGGGGTGATCTATGGCAGAGTTTTTGGTTATCCAATAACAGGTTCCCGGGGCGGCGGTACCCAAGCCCGCCTCCTAAATTAAACGTATTATTTTGTCGAAATTTATTACGTCTTAAAACTAATTAGTACGTAAAGAGGAGAAGAAGATGAATATAGAATGAGGATAGGAAATGCTCCCGCTATATTCTTTACTCAAGCGTTAATTTATTATCGTTCGCGTTACTTCTGGTTGGTATTTCTGAAGGCTATTGCTAAGAATGAGTGTATTTTTCTATATTTTATCACTGATTTGCAAATCTGTTATAATGTAAATAAAGACGTGGTAGATCAAGTGAACCAAATACTTGAGTCGGGATATGTCAAGAGTTAGAATAACATAAGGGTAAGTACGAGACAATGTACGAATATGAATGAAACAAGGAGTCTGTGCAGAGACCGAGATTATTTGGCGGGTCGTCCTCTACATATGGGAGTAATGGTTGGATACAGTGGCGGCTGGCTCGTTACTTTTTCGTGTGCTAAAGTGCTGTAGGAAGTTTCAGTTTCGCCGTGTGCCACGCGCATTACGACAACAATGGCATTTTTTTAATATTAGCACCCTAGCACACCCAAAAGTCACGAGCCGCCACTCACTGGTTGGATAGTTAGTTCGTTTTAGATTGACTCTCACAATATGCAAATTTGTATGTTATTCATCTCATAAGTCACTTGGCAATATCTCATAGCTTTAAGTCAGTGTTTAGTGACTTTATTAATTATTCTAATACAACTTGTGTGTATAAATATAAGACGTAATTATATTATCATAAAGAAATTGAAAGAAACCAGTCATTTCGTCGTAGTTACGGATTAAAAGTTCCCAGTTTTAGAACAGAAATCAATTATAAGTTCTAAGTTTGATCTTCAAATAAATTTAATACTTTGGGTAGGTAATTGATTTTCCTTTTGAAGTAGTAGAAATTCTTAACTAACACAGCTTAACCTTTAAAAGTCTAAAGGTGTTTTCTTTCAAGTGGCAATATCATGGACTTTGTCGCGTATTATTCATCAGCCAGTCGGTCACCTGTAAATTTTAGTATTTATGTGTACATTATTATTTCTATTTACATCTATAATAGTATTTATATCTATATTTCAGTATTTCTATGCCATCTGCAATTTAAAAACTTTCTATTTTCCACTATTGCAATACTTTATTTTCACTACCATTAACATTTATCTTCAGGCTTGTCTCTGTATCATACTTGGATGGATTTTTTTTACATTAACTCCATACAGGAGGCCCTGAGAAAATAACTTCCTTCAGGGCCTATGTCATCTGAGTTGCTATGTGGAGGGATTTTTTTAGGAGAGAAAAGAATGAACATTGGTCTTGAAGAGACTCATGTTGAAGGAAGGAGGAAACACAGAGGCGGCAAATTGTTCCACGGCAAAGTTGAACAAAAGAACGAGATGTTTTATATGGAAAATTTTTAACTTTGATTGAATGAAATCAAATTTGAATGCAAATTTTTCCTTCTACGGCCGGCCGCAAATATCAGATTTATTCATCCGATTGTCTGATCCGACAAAAAAACGATCGAAAAGCGTGGCCTATTTTCATTACTCCGCGCCGGCCGTCCAATCTGGTCCGACAACGGGCGTGGCCCCAGTATTATAACCAATACGGTTTTCGTATTGATTTTTGTCTGATGTGTGCGGCCTGCCTATGGCACGCCGCACACATCAAATTTTCCATCCGATTGTCTGATCAGACAAAAATCGATTTGAAACCCGATTGGTTATAATACCGGGGCCACGCCCATTGTCGGACCGGATTGGACGGCCGGCGCAGTGGTAATGAAAATAGGTCACGCTTTTCCGCGCCGACCGTCCAATCGAATTTTGACTGATCAGACAATCGGATGGAAAAATCTGATGTTTGCGGCGTGCCTATCCCGACTGAAACCGATGTTTCTTTTGGTTAATTAAGTTTAAAAGTAGTTTATTTTTCGAAATCTATGACTATTAAAAGTGTAGCGGCAGGTGGCGGCTTATGGATTATTTACCAAATGGACGTACTGGAACGTCTATTAAAAAAATATTAAAATGTTATTCCTACAGTACAACACAAATTTTTGATAACACATTGTCTCATAAACGCATTTCAGACAACTAACGTATAATATCTCATTTAAAAATACAACAATAACAATGCAACTTCACTTAACAAACCCGTCCTTTGGGGGCTCGACCCCTTCTCCTCCCCCCCCCCTCTGTCAGACCCCGCTTGATCCGCCCGCCATCCAGTCCCAGTCTTCAGTCTTCAGTCTTGCGCGTCCCCCCGTTCGGCTACTGCGCATCTCGCGAGCGCATGAACAGTTGCACAGTGTGTACAAAGCACTCGACATCGAAACAAAACAAAAACAAAAACGCCGGTAAAAAAAACATACGTTTGCGTGTTGTGATATTTAATTGAGTGATTAATTGCAACAGGTGAGCACAAGTTGGAATAACTATACCTATGAGTAAAATACATATTATTTAAAAATACTGTTTTTAATGTTTAACTTTGTTTTTTAGTACAGAATTTTGAAAGTAGTTATTTTACATATATTACTGTTATTTTTATAATTATTGTTATTTTACGGATACCCGGAAACCCTTTATTCACAATTTAAAAATTCGGAAACCAGTTTTAACTAATTAACTAACATTCACGCCGTTTCCGCAGGGGTAGGCAGAGAGGACGGACCGCCAAACCACTCGGTCTTGGAAAACACCCTTTGCCTCACTCTCATTCATACATCGTCTCATACATCTGACTTTTGACATGGCCCGTCTCAAGTATCTGATTCACTTGATTGTGCCATGTCTTCCTTGGGCGTCCCCGACTTCTTCCATTCACATTTGCGTCATATATTCTCCTTACACTCGCCCTTTATTCATAATTTTTAAATCGAAAACCGGTTTTTACGCATTCATAAAAAAATAGAACCAACATTCACGCTGTTTCCCCGTAGGGGTAGGCAGAGAGGACGGACCGCCAAACAACTCGGTCTTGGCACACACTCTTTACCTCAGTCACATTCATACATCATTTCATACATCTGACTTCTATTATTCTGACTTTTGACACGGCCCGACTCAAGTATCTGATTCACTTGATTATCCCATGTCTTCCTTGGGCGTCCCCGACTTCTTCTTCCATTCACATTTGCGTCATATATTCATCTCACACTATTTTCTTTCATTCGCTTTATATGCCCAAACCATCTGAGGGTCCTTTTCTTGATCTTACTCATTATGCTTACATCATCCTTACATTCTTTGCGGTTATCCACATTTCTCACACGATCATACGTGGTTTTACCACATATCCGCCTCAGGGATCTCACTTTCTAAAACATATTTATGCATGCAATTCAAAAATTGGCACATCCTTGGACCTCAATGCGATCTGATTTGTCGAATGCTCGCTTGTTCAGTTATGTATTACCCCCGTAAAAACTTGTGGTCTAGCCATTTATATTGTATCTCTAATGTCCATTGATAATTTAATTGGACCCCATGGGAACCCCATCAAGTATTATCCGTGAAAAAATCATGTTGCCAGGTAATTCATTGCATCAGTTTCCAACATCTATTACCATTTAAGTCTCTGCATTGCATGTTTCTGTATGTCTGCAAAAGGTTTTTGTAACATATTTTATGAAGGGATCTTTTCCGGTGGAAACCAGTATTTACGGAAATTAAATGACACCACTTTTTGCATCATATCGATGAGGTTAATATGATTTCGTCCTTGTTGGGGCAGAAAACGCTAACTTCTAAAACTTTTCAGCTAGACCCCACAAGACGTCACACACTTTTTATTGTTGTTTATTTTTTATATTCGATCAGTTTTGATTGCCGTTTTATCCTCCGATTTCAACCTTAGATATTATTTTTATTTTTTTTTTTTTTATTTTTTTTTTTTTTATTTATTTTATATATTTAATAATATCATTATTCAATGTTTAAAAACAGTTTATTATAAACAAGTTCTGCTTCTGCTTCGTAATTATTATTATGAGTTACAGCTGTTTCGCCCTCTGAAGGCATTATCAAACTGTGGTTGTTACCACCTACAGACGATGTATTTATATCATTTCTAGACAGGTACTTATGATGACAAAATGAATATCTTTTAATTATTATTACTTGTGCCCCTAAATTTCTAAGTAAAATGACTGAAATAACCATTAATATTAATATTTCAGTCATTTTACTTAGAAATTTAGGGGCACAAGTAATAATAATTAAAAGCTATTCATTTTGTCATCATAAGTACCTGTCTAGAAATGATATAAATACATCGTCTGTAGGTGGTAACAACCACAGTTTGATAATGCCTTCAGAGGGCGAAACAGCTGTAACTCATAATAATAATTACGAAGCAGAAGCAGAACTTGTTTATAATAAACTGTTTTTATACATTGAATAATGATATTATTAAATATATAAAATGAATTAAAAAAATAAATAAATAAAAATAAAAAAACTTAGATATTATCAGAACAACTTCATCTTCGGAAGTGTAAGAAACAAAATTTTGATTTTATGAAAGTAAGCTTTTGAATGATTTCCGTAATTATTCGAGAACCAACAGGTACACATTTATGTAACTCGTATGAAAAATGAGATAACACTTCACTCGAAAGTATTGTCTCAGTTTAAATAAAGTTTCACAAAGAAAGCTTAGACATTGAGCTGGGCTTAAGTATTATAAATAATTATTGTAAGCCGGTTTACCTGTAAGCTGTAAGTATTATTTTTACTGAACGGGTGTAAATGCTGTGTGACGCATTACCCTGCCCTCCCCTTCGTTTATACATGTAGGTACATACTTGAATGTAGTAACACATTATTATGTATTTAGGGGAGATTTTGCATTAATTCAGAACTACCTAGTCCAAAATGTAAGTAAATTGTGGGGCTTCATACATGTCCTGAGTTTTCTATAGCACGTCAAATTACAATTATTTCAATGTAAGTACATTTAAATAATTCCGATTTTTGGGCATAAAAAAACAAAATTTTAACAAACAAAAAAACGACTTCAAAAAATGCACTAAAAAGTAAAAAAATTATTTCGTATTCTTCTACAACTTCATAATCAACTTGCCTTTTCTACTCATCGATATGTAAGTACGATTGTATTTTTGGAGTTGTAGAAGAATACGAAATTATTTTTTTACTTTTTAGTGCATTTTTTTAAGTCGTTTTTTTGTTTTGTTAAAATTTTTGTTTATTTTTTGATTTTGAGTGCATCTGAAGTACACTAACTAATTCGATAAGGATTCGGCCGAGTATCGTAAATTTGTTCTTCAGAATTGGAGAGTTCCGTTACTTTGTCATGGATCCCATAATCAGAACCTAACCAAACTCTCATCAAACTACCCTTGAAGTACATCCTTTCCAATAAAAAAAGAATCATCGAAATCGGTTGGCGTGATATTGAGTTATTCGCCCATTTGTCGCGCACATACTTGATGCAAATTTAAGACTTATATGATTTTCTCATGGATGCCATTGTCAGAACTGGACCAAATTAAAATGGGACCACACGGGAAGCACCAGCTTTCAAATAAAAAAAGAATCATCAATATCGGTTCACCCAGTCGAAAGTTCTGAGGTAACAAACATAAAAATAAAAAAAAATAAAAAAATACAATCGATTTGAGAACCTCCTCCTTTTCGAAGTCGTTTAAAAATGATTAAAATTTTTATAATTTCAACATCAACTTCTTAATCAGATTGAATCACCAGCCACCTGTACAACTGTACACTCCAGTTTATTTGTCTCATATGTATTCTGTACGAAAATCCACGATAAGAAAGTAAACGTCAACATTTCGTATAAACACGGATAAAAAATGTTTGCCAAAAATAGATATTATCACTTGACTGAATACGATAAAAAAATTCTGTTAACACACAGATCATTTTAATTAGAAAAAGCAAATTTAATTATATTTATTTGTAGGTTGATACTCCCAGTATCGCCCCGGCGAAAGAGAATTCTGTTTCGTGACCAGATCTGAAACCCAAGTAGGTACTTCCAAACCTTCCTCTTTCCATAACATTTATCCCACTCCCTTCAGTCACACAACATTATAGCTCCACAACAACAATCGGGAACGGTTGGGACTCTTGTGATCTATTTACATAAAAATTTGAAAAAATGATTATTTTTACATGAAACTAATAAGAATAGAACCATCGAGAAAAAGAATGGAAAAATTTTTTTAATCCTTAGTTTTACTCGCTATTTTCAGCCTACACAAATTCACATGTGGGGGACCTAGGTCCCCCGTGAGTTTATGCTTCAGAAATAGAAATAAGCACTTTTTTGGGATTTATTTATTTAAAATTAATGAAAGACTTTAAAATTAATAATAAATCCAAGAAAATTAGTTTATTACATTTTTTAAACAAACATGTGACATTTGTAGGAATTTATACTAAAAAAATTTTTTAGACTATATTTTAAGTGCGTACTGAAATGAAAAAGAAAAAATAAACTCCAAAGCTATTTTTTTTACATGAGCTCCACACTGGAGGCCCTGAGGAAAATAATTCTCTCAGGGCCTATGTCATCTTTGGGGATGCTGTGTGGATGGTTTTTTTTAAGGAAAGGAAGGAGAGGAGAGTTCTGGGAAGGAAAAGGTTTTAAGGGGTGGGTAGGAATCTGGGGTTCAGTGTGTCCTGGTCATCCGCCTCCAGGACCTAGACAAACCTCACTCCATGAACCCGGGCACCCCTGCTAAATCACCAAAGGTAGCGAACCACTTGGGGTGACCTATGGAAGAGGTGTTGGTTATCCAATAAAGGTTCTCGGGGCGGCGCGGCGGTACCCATTCCCGCCTCTCAAATTGGCAATCGGTATGTTAACAAAGGATCATCAATCAGTTTGTTCGTCATAGTACGTAGTTAGTTAAATATAGTTTGTCTCAGCAGAGATCAGTAAGTTGTAGTACACGAGAGAGACAGCTATCGCCCGGTCGCGGTCGGGTCTAAAACCCGAACGTTTACGTAGATAGCCGGTGATATCCGATCGAATTGCGAGCACCTTCAGTGAAAAGTTAAATATTAATCGTGAATAAGAAGATAATAAACACTGAATATGAATATTCGGCGTGAATTTGTTTTGTGTATGTAAACGAAATAAGCATTGCTCTTTACTTACAGGTTTATTACACAATAATTCAGCACCATAATTAACATTTCATACAAGATTTGTTATAGGAAAGCGGGTAGCGAACAAGAAGCTATTCGCGAGCTGTTAGATCGGCGGCAATCAGAAACAGAATGAATTTTTTTTGCACCCGTCGTTGGTAAACTTCGGTGGTAAAAAAGCCCTTTGTGCGAATGTGTATCGAATTTGCTGCGTTGTTTTACTTTACTTTTGATATGCTGGCATACAGAGCTCCGGACCAAAAAGGCACCTTTCTCTTTCGTCGTGAGTTTATATAAAATTGGTTGTAGAAAAAATGATATAGGTAACCACAATTACATTTAGTATTTTTTTTAATCACGTTAAGCACAAGGTTCCTCGTTTGCAAACACCGGGCCATTATTTCTGCAGAATGTTTGTAGTAAGTCGGTAGAAGCCGGTCTCAGCAGGTGGAACATTTATGTAAATTGGAAAGATTGTGTTATTTTGTTCTTGCTCTTGTCCGGTTCCAAGGTTAATGATTATTTATATAACTTGTGCATTCATTATACCCAAAATAGCGTAGGATAAAGAATTCACGTGCGAGGAGAATTACGAAAGCAAACAAAACTTTTCGTTTAGGTACATCAAATCATTTTGAAAATATTTGTGGACAACGATTTTCTTTTTTTTCGATTAAGATTTTCTACACCAAAAAGTTTAAATAAAGTTTTCGAACTGTTTTGTTGTAGCCGCTTGCAGAATACACAAAAAAAGCGACATTCATAAACGCCGTGTTTTTTTTACATGAGCTCCACACAGGAGGCCCTGAGGAAAATAATTTCCCTCAGGGCATATGTCATATTTGGGGATGCTGTGTGGAGGGTTTTTTTAAGGAAAGGAAGGAGAGGAGAGTTCTGGGAAGGAAAAGGGTTTAAGGGGTGGGTAGGAATATGGGGTTCAGTGTGTCTTGGTCATCCGCCTCCAAGACCTAGACAAACCTCACCCCATGAACCCGAGCAACCCTGCTAAATCACCAAACGTAGTAAAAGTTTGAACTTGCGATTCAATTAGACCCGGTTACGTTTCGACCTTTTTATGTTTTTTGTTTCATTCTGAAGCTTCCTAATAAAAAAATCAAAGTGTGCAGTTCAAACGCGCTGGATGTGAAACCTTTAGAAAACTAAAGTAGACAAGAGTGGGGAGGCTACGAAGCACCGCACAAAGAAAAGACCGATTAGTCTATCTCATTATCTCGCAGGCTAAATCCTGTAGATGTATGTGTTTGTCTCTTTAGTGTCGCTATTTTTCGTTTCATCGAGTTTCAAATCACAACGGTGCTAAAGAAGTTTGTACTGCAAAATCATGTGTATTAAATTAAATAAAGTTTGTATCCATCCAGTAACACCACCACACAAACAAGAATCTTTTTAAAATGATTTACCTGAAGCTTTTATTATTTATTTTTGATGTGTGTTAGGGTCTCTGGCAACCCCAATAGGGGCGTGTTGTGAGGCTGGAGTTAAGGTTAGTGGGCAGGGGAAGGAGATGGGAAGGTACCTGGCTATTCATATTTGATCACCAGGCACGGCTAAAGTCATTTCATGCATTGTTTAAATTCTGACTGATGGTCTTTCACCCTGAAGCGCTGCAAATATACTATAAATTTATTTTGAAATAATTAATTTTAGGTCACGCTTATTATTATTGTTTTGTAGCTATGCCGGCTTTTGTGTTCCCTCCCTCACATATCTCTTCAACACCCAGTTTCACTCCTTCCTCTCCTTCAGAAGACCTTCCATGGAGAATCTCCAAAAACCGGACACTTAAAAAATAGCAACAGGTTACGTTTCGTATTAAATTTATAAATCAATTTTGACATGATTCTGTAACCTGATTATATCGAGTAAGTTTTATGTTTTGTGCCAGTTTTTATGTGTATGTCCTGTTTCTATTTATATCCTTTCTAGAAAATAAGAGTCGCATTTCACAATGTTTTTTACAAACATAATGTATGTAAATTCGTAATATAATATTCATTTTTATCGTAGGTGTTGTACCGCCACTTGGCCTTGTGGGATAATCGCTTTGATGATAGTGTGAACGACTCTATTATTAGGACACTATTCATGAACCGACTTGCTTCAACTTATGACATGACACATTCACCGACAATACAGTTTTTATTATTCACCAGAGTTTAGCCCGTCGAGAAGTCAGAAGTTAGAACAAAAGGTTATGTACAGATTGGCAGGTGGCAATTCGGAAGGTGAAACTGTTATTAGGCGTAAAAAGAATAATAACTAGCAGTACCTTCCTGATTATAACTTAGGAGTGAGGAATAATCAAATTTTATATTTAATCATTGAAGATAGTATTGGCGACTGCAAAACGAAAATTTGAAACAGAAAGATCAGAAAACGATACGGTCGCATCTAGGAATTGAACGAACCTCAGTCTTGCCGAGGCTTGCCATTTCGGAAAGACAGGTCCCGGATTTAATTTTTAAAAGCAAACGAATTTTTTTCTGATCTTTCTATTTTAAATTTTCGTTTGAGAGATGCATTTATTGTTTTCGTTGTGATTAAATGACACAATTGGAGTTTTTACTCATTTTGTTATTCCAAAAATAAAAATTTTCCTATTATTATTATTTTTCATTTATCATAGTAACATATCCTGATGAAGACAACATTGTTGTCGAAACATGTTGATATTGTTTTAAATATAGTGGTTTTATACAAAGTAATAAGTTATTCATTATATAATATTATAATTATTATATTTATTATAAAGTAAGGCGAAAGTTTGTATGGATGTAAGGATGTCTAGATGTATGGATGTATGGATGTAAGAAGGTATGGATGTATGGATGTATGGATGTATGGATGTATGGATGTTTTGATGTATATATGTATATATGTTTGTTATTCTTTCACGCAAAAACTGCTGAATGAATTTTAAAAATTCTTTCACTAATAGAAAGATACGTTATTTGCGAGTACTATAGGCTATATATTTTGGTAAGCTCTGGCGCTATGAAATTATTTATTATACGTTTATTGTCCAGACGAAAAGCAAAGCGTTGCTAAGTAATTGTTTGACGTGCGCTGTCATTTTGTTATTTGTTTACTGGCACGCGAGCTGTTTTAAAAATGAATGTAACGGTTATGGGGGGGAGGGTAAGGGGGGTTACTGGGGGGGATGGTGAGGGGATGGGGGAGGGGTCGGGGTGGGTGGGGATTGGGGAGGGGGGGGGGGCAAATATAGTATAAAATAAAGTAAATCATATTCTTCGGTTGGGTCACGTCAAGAGTTAGAATAACAGAGGAGAATAGGTATGTTAATTTTATTGTATTTGGGAATCAAACAGTTATTTTTTTTAAAAAAGAAAACATTCCCGGGTTTCGAACAACCCGATAATATTTGAAAAATTCCTAGTACCACTACAGTAAGCCGAAAATGTTGTTTGAGTCGTGAATGTCGTGATGGAGGACTTAGCCAGCTGAGGAATCGAACACGGGACGCCTGGTGGGACCCATACGCGATGAAAACTCAGCCACTGACCGGACGAAATATAATGATAATGAGATAGGTAGTTAATTATAATTACAATACGAAATGAACATAAGATAAACCAATTAAGTAGCCATCATAAAGCAGTTTATATACACCTCCTTCATTACAAACAAAACAAGAGAAAAAATAGATATTATTAAAACAGTAAAACTCTGTGCATCTTTTCTAATATACCTGCCTGCATATTATGATAAATTCATTCAATTTAATATTATACGTTTTTAAGGTACATATGAACAAGTCAACATCTCGTAAGGAATTGGGTAATTTATAGATATGACCCATTAATGAATTTTGCGCATATTTAGTTTCATAATGTGATACTAATACGAATAGACTAAATAATACTATAGACCGAATTCCGAGCAAGATACTGTGTGCGATTCCAGAGGGTAGACGTCCAGTGGGCCGCCCCAGACACAGTTGAGCGAGGCAACTCCATAAACTGTGTGAGGAGAGGATGGGTCTACCATGGACAGAGGCCGAACAATCAGCACAAGACAGGGACGTTTGAAGGAGCCTTGTCGATGCAATGGGTCCCCGACCCGAAAGGATAAGGGGAAGAAGATGCTGATGATGATGATGATAAATTTTAATTTGTAGGAACGTGAATAAAGCAAGGAACTTATGCCAAGACAGAGTTGTGTAGCGGTCTTTTCCTAGTTAGTTACAATTAAAAAATACATATCTAAAAAATAATATGTACTTATAGAATAAAGAAAATGACTGCATGAAGATATTAGGTACTCTAGTTAAAAATAAAATTAAAAACATTACCCGGGTTATGAATCAATAGGAAATTGACACCTCATTCAAGTGTACCTAATATATGTTTCCTTTGAATTTTGTCTACGAAGAAAGCGTAGGTATGACACAAGGCTGGGATTTCTTTTTATTTGTATAATTTATATCAATATTATTGCAAATGCGGTAAAACTAGCAGATATGCATAAAATTCATAAGAGGTTTTCCAATTTCCGCCGCTGCACGATAAAACTATATAAACAGGATGTTGTTATGTTAAGTTTTATAAATAGCTGTAAAAGCTGTCGTAAAGAACAAGATAAATAAATTAATAAATAATCGCTTAGAGCAGAACAGAGTTACAATTGCATACCTACATGACTATGACGAAGCGAATTCCTCCATGATTCGCAAAACTTCTTGAGTCATTCTGAACTCTGAAGAAACCTGGGATGACCAATTCGTTAGAATCATAACAATACAAAAACGTTTCCTAAGAAACACTTCCTGATAATTGACTCATTTCTTATAACATCTACCTGCAAACTGGTCTTCTAACAGGTTTTTTTAAATTCGTAAGTTATATCATAGCGTAATTACATTGTCTGCTCTAAAACTTGTTGATGTACAATGTACATGGAAACGTTGACTGCTTTCAATAATTTATTGTTGTTTTTTTTAAATTATTTATTTTATTATGTATTAGCGCAGACGCATAAAAAATCACGGGGTATTAAAATTGTAAGATTTTTACAGCTGAAAATATATGTCATAAATTTATTATAAAATATTTTAAAAATTAAAACCCTCATATTTATCATGAATTTAGGCTAAATAAAAATACATGTAAGTATATAATTTCGAAAAATCTTGGAAGGCAACTGTGCTATCCATTATATAATCAACAGATTTTTTTTTATCTTTGAGGATGCTGTGTGGATGGAAAGGAAGTTCTGGGAAGGAAACATGTATGAGGGGGGATCTGAGGATCAGGGTGTCCCGGAGTGATGGAAATATGAATCCGTTCCTCCCACTGCGGTGCAAGGCGAAGTTCCGAAAGAGGAGATATCAAAAGGTCTCTCAAACTGTCTCTCTCGAATCGACCTGCTGAGCAGTTAGTGGGCAGACGCATCTACCGCCAAGATGAACCTCACCCCATGAACCTGCTAATTCACGGTGCTAATTCCTGCTGCTAACCTGCACATTCGGCGGTACTTATACCCTCTTCAATATAAATTGGAACTGTTGTTGTAAGAACGGCGGCATAAATTTATAATAAGTACTGAAAATTAGAATTATGTATTTTACGTTAGACCGCATCATGCGAAACGGTTATTGTGTATTTTTCGATTAGGCATAATAGTACAAGTATGACTCCTAAAAAATCTACTTATTTAAGCTCATGACCACGTCATCTTTACCACAAGGTCAGTTGTAAACCGCACTTACAAGTAGATATCTAATTATTAGATAAAATTATAGAAAAGAAGAAATTTAGTTTATGGTTCACAATTTGTTTTTTATGATAAGTTCAAAGAGCCCAGGCACCAAAGAGAATAATCGTTTTACCAAGTAAATTTCTATTGCTAAATACTTTAAGTATTTTAAATACATCACTAACTTAGACAAAGAAAATCAAACAATAACTCGTATCTCTCTTTTGTTTGAAAAGTTTTGAGCGTGAATCATATTATTACCTGCTTACCTACTAGTACCTGCGCCTTTGAGAGATTACTTCCCAAAAATACCTTTAAGGTTTCTCTTTGATTCATGAATAATCCTGTGAATCAAACGCCAAGTTCTGTGAATTTAAGTTTACAATTTTTGTTCGAGACATTGATGAATTGAAAGTGGCTTCTTCACTTATTCTATCAATATATATCATATTGAAAACGAATAATTTATAAAGAGTTTTGAAGGATCATTTCATTCGGTGGTTAAATCTCTGATTTTTTTTAACAATTTTTGAAAGCCCAAAAAGAAGAAGAAAGGAGAGATACGTAGAAGAGGGAGCGCGCTAATATTACAAATTGATTATAATTAAGCAAAAATAGTGTAAATCTATAAACTTGTTTAAAAATCAAAATATGTTTGTTTCGGGTTTGTATGTATGTATATGCGTTGCGTTGCTAAACCATTCATCCAATTGCGATGAAACTTTGGGGATTTGATAAGCGCATGCCCGCGATGGTTTTTGTATACAGTAGTGAGCTCTGGCATCATGAAATTATGCATTGCTAAACCGTTCATCTGATTGGGATTAAAATTTGGGGATTTGTAGGGAGAATTGAGGAGGGGGAGCGGGAGGGGGGAAGGGGGAGGTTGGAGGGGTTAGGGGAGGGTTGAGGGGATTGGGCGAGTGGGGAGGGGGAAGGAGAGGGGAAAAGGGGGATTTCGGAAGGGTGTGGAGGGGATGGGGGAGGAGGGGTACTCGGGAGCGGGGAGGGGAATGAAAAACCACCCGCCGGGCCTAGCAGCAAAAACCTGCGGAGCGGGGTTTTAACTGAGAGTATTTAATAAAACACGTCTCGTTTGAAATAGAGCAAAAATTTCTCGACTAATGTTTAAGTTGCATAAAGATAAACTGTGAATTTTTTCATAGCTATAACATTTTTAAAAACAGAATATTATGTGTTTTTAACAATTTTCGGAGTAAACTTACAGATATTATCTTCAGAAATAACCAAAGATATTGGAATATAAGTAGATGTGCTATCTGCTGTTTTTACTATGTGGGTCTGCGCTTCCGGGTGTCGCCGATATTGTTTACCAATTAACAAATAAACTAAAAGAACAAATAATTAACGAATAAATCAAACGAACGTTAAACTAAATGAACGAATTCTTTCCTTATTCAAAATATATTGTTAACCAATATTAATGCACATTTTCAAAAAATCAACGAAATAAACAAATTCTTTTTGTATGAAAACTACGCTAATTAGCGCGTAGTCCGGCGACAGTTGCGCGGACACCATAGCATATCTCTTCTGTATTAGAATATCTTTGGAAATAACATATATTTTTTTAGGAACTTGGAAAAATTGAAAGTCTTCAAGAGACCAAACCAAAAATCTGTACTTCAAATTGTGTTGGCAACAATAAACGGATTTCAACAATTGTTTTTGTAATTTTGACTAAATAAAGCGGTTGATGAAGGTCAGCTCATGTTTTCGCCCTAGTTTCGCGAATTTGTTGACGTAAAAGTCGTAAAAATGCAGATTTTCCTCAAGTTTCAAACCAGGATTAAGCTGGTGATGAATAATGTGCTCATAATCTTTCGTTTTATCTCCTTTATCAACTTGAGCTTAAATTGACAGAGAAAGATTAAGAACTCCCGAATTTCTCCTCTACGACCCAGCCGCGACATAAACAAACTCCTCGACCTCTAAAAATCTCAATTATGTCGGTATTCCCTTAAAGGTTTATTCTGTTAGAGATGCAAATTTCTTTTTGTATGATAATGACCTCCCGAGAGGACAGAATCTTATGGAAAAGTTTTTCATCACCTTGTAAATTTTCTTTACATCAACATTTTTTCCCACGGTGCGTAAAATGTTTTCACCTTGTGAAAAATTCACAATTTCCACACATTTTTTTTATTTTGGCGAAATTGTTTGGTGTTTAGATGTTGAAGAACATCATTGACACCTGATCCATTGAAACCCATACAGCTGGAGTAGACGTATTTATTATGATACTACCGAATCATTCTAGGAGAATCCCGAGTAATGAGATTTGCCTTGTGCCAGTACTTCTATTCCTACATAACATGTGAGCTACTGTGTTTCATAAACTCATAGTTTGTTTATAACCAGGTCTCCAGCGATCTCCGACATGAAGATTTGCTTGAACATTCGCTTGAACATTACTATAAACTTTGTCAATGGGCGCGTGGCTTTGAACAATTCTTGATCTCAGGTGCTACGTTAATGTTTTCCATGGCCGATGGAATACATTCACTAGAAACCTAAACACTCGTAATAATTGTAATAATCGTTGTTTTGAAATTCTCGAATGGTACATTTAGGTCTCGTATGAATGCTAGTAGCCAGAAATAATAATATAAAGCCAATTCGTATTTCCGGTGAATTTTTTTTATACATCTAGTATAATTAAACCCAGTTCTTCAAAAGTTTCAAAGTCACGGAAGAAATTATTGACCAATCCAAATCGTTGTTCTATGTATTTTTAATTTCTGATAAATAAATACCAAACAAAATTTCGAGGTAGTACGTTCTAACTTCAAATCTGCGTTTTCTCCCTGATGTAGCTTCTTTTCCTCACCAGAACTCATTACACATTGTAAACGTCAAATGTCAAGTGTTCAGTGCGTAGGCGTAGACACGTCCTCACCACAGACCACTAGATATAATCGGTGTGGTCACGCCCACTTCGCCCCAATTTTTCAACAATGTTCAACAAACGGAGGAGACGGAAAACAAAAAATGTTTGTAGTAATGTTCAAGCAAATATTCAAGTTCACGGTCGGAGGAGACCCCGCTTTCGATGTAAGTGTCTACGCGAATTTTGTCTGTGTTAAATTTATCCCTGACTTTGAACTATCTGACCCTGAGCTTGTCATTCTTGCCAAGACACATAAGTTACTCGTTCTATGTAGAGAACTCTCGACCGTCAGCGATATGCGTATTCACAGAGTATTATAGTGTTTAAAACGGAGATGGATGTTGTAGATTTTCTGCATGGCGGTACGCATTTTTCTACCCACCATTTTCTTCCCGCTTCTGGTATTTAAGGAAGTCGTGCGTAATTATTGTACAACCTGATACGATTCAATCAATTTAGGAAACAACGCCCTTCATTATAATTTCTGCTTTCTACCAAAAATATCCACGCCAATCAACATTAATTATATTCACATCATTGGAGTTTCCTTAATGAATGAAGAAATCTGAAATCTGTGATTCAAAAGCATTTCAGTTTATCTGATGAAGCGATTAGCTAGCAAATTTTTTGTTACCGAGATTTGGCTGAAGATAAGCCTGTATTTTGCCATTATCTGAAAACCTCTCCGATCTCGTCTGTTCCTCTGTAACTTTGGGACGGAAGTGTTATTCCGAAGTCAAATATGGAATCTTTCAAAGTATCTGAAAGGTAAATACATTCACACATCGTTATATCAATGTTTACTGGAGCATACTCACAAAAGACGGGAACTTTGTGAAAAGGGACCATGAATCTTGATTTCTCTTATAGTGATGAATTTTTGGGTTATTAGACGTGTTGCGTTTGCTCCTTCCTCAGTCAACGTTTGCCGAGCACTTAACTGGCCATTACTTTTGGATTTGTCCCTGAAGTCCTGGGAAGAAAAACAGATTAATACTAATAGAGGCGGCACGGCAGGGCTAAGCTGAATAGTTCATCGTATCAGATACTTGATGGCTAGACCAAAAATAAATGCCGAATCTTTTTTCTGAAATAGCGGCCCCAAAAGGATTAACACACTTCACTTAATCTGCCCCGATGATGGACACTTTAACGTTGTCCAAAACGTTGGGTAAAGGAGGAGGAGGAGAACGTTGCATAAAAACCCAAAAATTAATCAAGATAATGCTTTTGAATCGACGATTCTTCCCTTTCTGTGAGGTTGAGTCCGGGTTGAGATAAACAGAACGTGTGGTGTTGTTTATAAAACAACCTAATATTTGAAGAAGACAAGAGTGGAAAAAGGTGGAACTGGTGGTGGATTGGTTCTTTACTTAGCTTTATATTTCCAAATATAACTCTCTTGGGTTCGCCTTCAAATTGGCTAAATATTTTCAATGTTTTTCAAGAAAATGAAATTCGCTCCGTAAAAACGTATTCCTATTAAAAATGGAACAATTGCTATTTCTTATCTATGTGAATGACATAACAAAGTGGGGTATTAAAGGAACTCTGCAACTCTATGCGGACGATACAGTAATTTTTTACAACAAACTGAACCTAGCGGAGCTTGAAACGGAAATGAATGCTGATATTTCTAAAC
This sequence comes from Limnephilus marmoratus, assembly GCA_917880885.1. Taxonomy (NCBI): domain Eukaryota; kingdom Metazoa; phylum Arthropoda; class Insecta; order Trichoptera; family Limnephilidae; genus Limnephilus; species Limnephilus marmoratus. The sequence goes on from OU862908.1 coordinate 65,324,193, forward strand.
TTACAAGCTGGTTAAGAATAAACAAACTAACTCTTAACGTAAAAAAAACTCATTATATACTTTTTGGCAACAAGAAAAATATCAGCCTCAATATCAAAGTTGGTGATAACTGCCTCGAAAAGAAAATGAGCAAAAAATATCTGGGCCTGATCGTAGATTCCCAACTTTCGTGGGATCTCCACATAAATCATGTAAAGGAGAAAATTTCACCCATAACTGGTGTACTTTATAGACTCCAAGGATTACTACCCGTACCTTTATTAACATCAGTGTACTACGCCATGGTACATTCACACCTTTCTTATCTCTGCTGTATCTGGGGATTTGCCTCAAAGAAATTGATAGCTGATCTGCAGGTGGTTCAAAACCGAGCTCTCAGAAATGTTTTTGGACTTCCATGGGACACCCATGTCAGAGACATCTATTCAGTTTCCGGTATTCTTCCAATCACAGTCCTTCCTAAACATGAAATCACAAGCACCATCCTACAAATTACCCAACAATCAACTCACACTAACAACAAGCCACTTTACAATCAAGACATCCACACTCACAATACTCGAAATAGCAATAAAATCCGCATACCTCAAACACACACTACAAAATATGGGATAAAATCTCTGAACTATGTTGCCTATACACTATATAATTCGCTACCAGATATATGTACAAGGGAATTCAGCAAAATAAAAAAAAATCAGAGTAATGTTTTAAAAGAATATTTTTTAAGTATGTATAAGGATGAAACTTTGTAATTTTCTTGTCATGTTTCAATTGTCTTGTCTCGTTTCTCTTCTTTTCTTTTCCATTAAGTTGTAATCATCCATATCTGTATAACCTTGTTCCCTTTTTCTTTAATTGTTTTCCATTGCTGTTTATTCTACTCAACCTGTCTTTTATTTTTCTTCTACATTGTATGTGAATCTTATATTTTAATATCCAAATTCCTATGTAAAATTTTAACTATTACCTCCCACCCATGATTTGTATGTTCCTCCTGTCCTAAAATGAGTTCTGTAACTCATCGGGATTGCTATAGCAAGAAATAAAAACAATATAAAAAAAAAAATTTACTGAAGTTACGGATTACACTTATTCTGACGACCTCCGTAGGTTGAGGGACGATCCTTGGTTATGAATCTGGGGATTGCGGGTTCAAATCACGGCATGCGCAAGGAAATTTTATTTGATTAATTTGTGTTGTTTCACAACTAGTTAATTTAAAATAATATACGAGTAATTGCGGCACGTTCCAAAGTTGAAGATACTATCAATATCGCCCTAGTGTAAGATCTGAATAGACAGGCACCTCCCGCCATCTCCTTCCCCTCCCCACTACCTTCAACCTCACAACATACCCCAATTGGGAATGTTGTAGTCTCATTAGACGAGAGCAGTTGGGACTCTTGTGCGCTATTAACATTTAACAAAAGATCTGAATCACTAACGATTTTTATTTATAAAATTAATAACTCGACATCTTAAACGTTTATTTCTTTTGTTTTAATTTTTGACTGTTTATTAACGGTGTTCAATCAAATGGTAAATCTGGTTGTCTCTAATAATTTATCAACAAAAAATATAATTATCTTAAAAGGGAAATTGACAATGTTTGTTTTTGTTACGCGTTGATCCTAAGGCGAATATTTTATAATTACTTTACCAATCTTATAATTACTATAACATCTCGTGATTTTTCTTGGGTTTGCGCTAGTAATTTTATCTTTGACCTCTCCAGCTGGTCTCCCTCGGCCCATCTCGACATCAGCAGCAGAAGGGATGGAGTCGTACGTCTCTCACTCCTGGATACACTGACCCACAGACTCTTACCGACCCTTCGTACATTCTTCCTGAACATAAATATAAAACGATGGTTCATGTTTACGCCACCGCCAACTTATACGTGAAGCTCTGCAATTCGAACAATAAAATTAGATTCTCAAAATTTTAATAATAGAACTGGTATCAATTGTTGTGAAGAAGTTCAAAATCGATTTGTATGTTTTTTCCGAAAATTTAAATTGTCAAGTGTTAAAAATCTCATTAGTGATTTATTTTTGGGAGATACCTAAGTACTACATGGTTCCACTTCAAAAGCTGGTGAAATTGTACGAGTTTTCAGTGAAGCGGATCGATTTACCGGTGAGTGCATTACTCCGAAATTCGTTGAAAGAAAAAAAAATGACTGATTGAGGGAGACCGCGGAATAAAAAGCTTTAAAGCCGCCGATGTTTTTTGGTCTCAAATCGAAAAGCAGTGTCTAAAGACAATTTTCAGTGTTCAACTTAAGTATGTTTAAGCATTACAAGCACATTTTTAACAAAATTTTCAGTTTAATTAAGTATCAGATTGGTATTTCTTACCTAAATGCTTTTTACGGAAATTTAAGATTATATTTTGACTTTGATTTTGGTACAAAACTTTTAAGATAAAAAAATGTTATTAAAGAGTCGTCTTTCCGGAAATAAATCAATGGTATCGCAAGACGTATCGTTTATGTACGTGACTTAATATTATTCATGAGAAAAAAACTAATTTCCGGAGTTGAGGAAAAATACGTCTTCCGCAGGTTTCTTTGGGAAATGTCATCAACTTTCAAGTAAGATCGATGAAAAGGGCGATATGTGATCAACTGAGCTTTGAAAATAACGATCACTCTTTATTTTCACCTTATAAAGACGTGAGATTGGTACGTCAACCTGATAAAAAAATTTAATTTTCGATGCTAAGTACCTCCTAAGTTCGTACAACTCTTTAAATCGCCTGGGAGAAATGCATCCTCAAACAGAGTAGAAGTATGTATTGCGCCGTGCAAATTTCGGCTTCTTTATTAAAATGAAGTTTGCATAGTGATTTGTAGATCTCAGAGCCTGTGGAACTATGAAATCCCCAACTGGATAAGTGACGAGAGAGAAGGAATTGAAAATTTTTGGTTATAAATCTTATAAGGAAATGAAAAAGTAATCATTACATTATTACATAGTGTAAAATGAAGTCGCTCAAAATGTATGTGCGCATAGGTCTTTTAAACTACGTAACGGATTTTCATGAGGTTTTTACCAATAGATAGAGTGATTCAAGAGAGGAAAGTTTATATGTATAATACATGCTTATTATAGTAGAGAAAAGCCGAGAAATTCAAATGTTCAATTCAGGCAGCGGGCAGCGGCAAGCGGGTGGTGTGGATTTTATAAAGGTTGGGTAATGGCGTTGTGTTTCGTTAGCCACAGCAACGTGTGGCTGAGTCTGCTAGTTTATTACAAGTGAAGGGAGTATCGAAGATAATGTGTTAATTCTGAATTTTAAATATGAAATCGACAAAAATTACTTAAAATAGGAGATCCCAATGGCCGACCGCCGCTATTCTGACCTGAATTTCTACCGATTTCTTACATATCTCCCTTAAACATTTGAAGATTTTAAGCTCTTAACTCGTTCCACGCCGAAACGCAAATTATATACATATAATTCCATCGATAGAAAAAATCGCAAAGTATGCTCCGGAAATTTTAATAAACACGTTGGTTTCAGTTATTTTACAAGTTATAGTTGTGAAAAAATTCACAATGTTTCTTTAAATGATACTTAAGATACCTTCCACGAGATTTTTGTTCTATTTTAAGCGAGTCGTGTTTTCGCAATTTTCGCATAGATGTATCGCTTTACATATTAGCGCGCTCCTCTAACATTCTTAATTACATATCTCCCTATCTTCTTCTTTTTGAGCCCGTTTGGTGGGTTTTTTTAGTTTGTTCCGATAAGACAAGAGATCCTGGGTTCGAGCCACAGTTGCGATCGTTACCTATTTATTTTTCTGTATCTTGTCATTTTACACATTTTCTTTTAGATTTATTAGTATTATCGTCTTCTTCGTTGATATATTACATTGATGGTTATAACCTTCAAAATTTATTATAGCAAGAGTTATTTCAATGAAAATTAAATTTTCTTTTGTTAGTTATCATTTTTTCATGAATATTCCTGTTCATCGTGTTGGGCAAAGTCCATATATATGTTTGTATTCGACTTTACAGCCAGTGCTTTTGCGAAACAAAGATTGTTGCATTTCTCAACCATCAATCATCGCCACTGGAGTTATCTTTTGATCTAAAAGCCGATTATAAACGATCACGCCAGCGCCGGGTAAAATAGAAACTAAGGAAGCTAATGGATGCTTGACAGGAGATAAGGTAACAGTCCTTTTAGCACTGATCTCATATAAGATGAACATCGAATCTGCTTCTAAAATTTAGCATTATTACTGAATTGCGTTTACTCGTTGCTTTTAAAATAGATCAACATTACAGCGTCCAGACTGAGGGTAATAAAAAGGGCACAGTCTAGGCTAATATTTCAAGCGAGTAAGCCAGCATCCTGTTCTGGCATGATCTGAGTTTGGGCATTTTTATAATCGTACGTGTATCAGAAAAAACATAGCGCGTCGTCACCGTGCATAAGCCGACCACGTATTGGCTTTGGTCGACTACACGAAGTTAAACACAAAGCTAGTATAGAAACTTCGATGGTGGGTAGCGTTACTAGCTCAAATAATAGAACCACATCCTAACTAACTACCCTAAACTATATGTTAAAAACAAAGCTAGTTCTATCTACACGTAGCCAGGGTTACCAGCCTCGTGTTCAACTCGCATTAGAGTATGGTCAGTTTTAAGCTGCTAAACGTATTAATAGTTACAACTAGGAAAAACTTTTGATTTCGTGAAGATAGGGCAAGAAAGGTGCGATTTTCAATAGATATGGGAAACTTTGCAATTATTTCAATAACCAAATAAATAACCTCGTAACCAATAAATAATTCAATAACTAAATAACTGAACGACTATTCTTACCAATCAACAATTTGTATTGTAACCACCATTTAGCGGTTTTGCGGTTTAACTTCATCGTTGATAACAATGAATAGATTCGCACTAGAAATGTAGATTTTCACGAAAAATCAAGGTCTCAACTGACTTAATATATTTTCTTTATTTTAGCCCATTTAGCATGCCTTCTCTCTTTCTAACTTACTTACTGACATCGTACATCGCCATCACATTAGATTAAAATAAAAATTTCTTGAATATGGTGAAACTCAATAATATTTGAAATTTAAGCAAAAAATGGTCAGACTTTTGGATAACGAAATACGCCAACATCGCATATTTCTTATTTTATAGTTGATTTGTAAAATTATCATCAAGAAAAACTATTTGTAATAAACCCCGCAGTGCGAATGGAATCTCAAAAAGCACCGCGCGCTGATTTTAATTTTCAATGAAAATTTTCTTATTTTGTATTTTTTATGACATCCGTGGGAGAGCGGTAAGATTGATGAGTTTGGTCCCAGAGGTCGCGTGTTTAAAACCTGGCGAAGTATATTACACATAATTTTTAAATCAAAATGAATTCTTTTCAGAATATCGTTTCGCATCGATAAGAGAATTCTGAATCGAATCGTTGACTAAATCCACGGACGTAGGAATATATGGACCTGCCCTAAGTAATAAAAGCGTATTATTTCCCCCTCCCCATAACGGTTCCATGGAACCGCCTGGGCTTACGAGAGCCGCCTCCCTTGAATCTAAAAACGTGACGTCATCATTCTTGTTCTGACCAGCGCCGAAGTCACATAGTACATTTTACGAAATAACAAGGCAAAAATGGTAGCTTGTGCTATGAAAACGTGTAAAAATAGAAGTGAAAAGGAGAATAAACCAAATTGTCGTATTACATTCCATAGGGAAGCATTATTTTACTTTATTTTAAGCTTATTCGAATTATATTATTATATTATCAGTTTTGTAACATATACTATCATGAACGTATTTACACACAGCCGTAATATGCGTGGGATGGCGTATTTCAGCATATCGCTCGCCATATATTCCGATTGGGAATGTACGGCGAGCGATATGCCGAAATACGCCATCCCACGCATATTACAGTTGTGTGTGTGAACACGTGTTAACGCTCAGAGGGCGTGTTCACACACAGCTGCGACGTAAAACACACAGCCATTTGCAAAAGAATCAGGGGTGTGCCTTCGCCTTTTGCGCTCTGCTAAAATATCTAATCGTATCATTTGGAACGTCTATCTTTTCATGTGTTATTTCTTGCTGGAAATCCGTGGTATTAATAAAGGATAATAAACCAATAATTTTTAAATTTATCACACTTTAAGGGCCTTATTACTAAACGAGTTTTGAATTTTACGCAACTCATAAACGTGGAATAAAGTATGGTTTTTTTTATTAGGCGTTATTGTATATTTTGCTTTCTTAATTATGTACTCCTTCGTGGTATGTTTAGAAGTAAAATGTAGATACAGTGAGCATGTTTGGAATGAAAAATGTATGTGACATTTTGCTGTCCGATGATATTTTTTATCAATCAAAATTTAAAATAAAATATTTTTCTAACGCACGTCGCCACCGATTATATTATCTTTGGATCACACTGTCACGTCTCAGCGGACCACGTGTTAGGTAAGCGCGTTGTTTCGTATTTACGGTATTGCTGAGTGCTGGAACGAGAATGAGTGCTCACGGCCGTCATCACAGTCAACAGATTAATACCTTCTTACTATGTTGGCTCATCTTTTTAATATATTCAGCTGTTATTATTATACTGTTTTTAGCATCGATAATATAACTCCTGTACATGTTATGTTGTTTTCTCTTAAGCTGTGCTGTTATTTTTGTACGTTATTTAAACCTCTGTAAGTTGTTTATTGAATGCTGTTCTCACAAATATAATGTTATCCTTAACCCTTTTTGTCTTTTTCTTTTCACTTCTTCCATTGTCCATAGACAATGTAAGAAATAATTTAATGGAAGTTATATATATTATATAAATATTATTTCTTTAAACAATATTATGCATAGTCTGAGAATACTGTTACTGTGTCGGTGTAGGTATATAATACTGTTTTACTAAGTTTCTGCTGATATATGCTTAAATGTAGCTAAACAAAAAATATTATACCCAAAAAATATATAAAAAGCACCTTCGTCGTCAAAATATTCCAATTAATACCCCACTCCTGGCTACGCACGATCCGATTTGCAGAACCCAGATAAGTCGGGAGGTTTAGGGGGGAGGGGGGAAGTTGTTGCCTATACACAATGCGTCGATGTGGTGGTGAGAAGTACCTATCTATGTAAATCTGGTCACTAAACACGCCTAAAGCCATTTCAAGCAGTTGGGGCGATACTAAGAGTATCTACAAAAAGGAGCAAATAATAATGTAACTGCTACGTGCTACGTATTATTGTAATTAAATAACGTGTGAAATAATTTAGGTTAAATAATTTTAATTAAAAGAGATAATTACATTATTTTTATTAACTAGCAGACCCGGCCACGCGTTGCTGTGGCTAACGAAACACAACGCCATTACCCAACCTTTATAAAATCCTCACCACCCGCTTGCCTGCTGCCCGCTGCCTGAATTGAATATTTGAATTTCTCGGCTTTTCTCTACTATAATAAGCATGTAATATACACATAAACCTTTCTCTTGAATCACTCTATCTATTGGTGAAAACCGCATGAAAATCCGTTGCGTATTTTAAAAGATCAATGCGCAGATACATTTTGAGTGACTTCATTTTATACTATGTAATTATATAGCAACAGAGCGGTTGTGATAACCCTAAAATCTGTCGATCATCACGAATGTGGGCGGTTCTTGAATGTGCTCGTAGCTGGTTACAGGGGTAAGTAAATTATGGAACATTTGTAAAAGTGTCTTAACTAAATACGGCAACCAAATAGTTGTCTGTGAAAAGATGCGAACTTTACTTTGCTTATTCAGACTTCGCAAATATGTTAATAACGTAGCGAGCAATTCGCGCTCCCACATAAAAAGGTCTATTCATTAAAAAGCAGATGTTATTTTTAAGAACTAAATGGCGATATTATAATGCGAGATGCCTATATACTGTCAGATTAATTTTTAAACCAATCAGAGTCATCTTCCCCCTCTTCGTACCGCCATAGTTGATTTTTCCCCTTACCTGTAAGTTCTCGTCTATTGAATTTGGATGTCTATGACTAAATCTTTTGGCAGAAAACCTCTGTCTTCTTCTTCCGCCGCCCCAAACGTTCAATTTTGGGCAGGCTTATGGCTTCAAATAGTGGGATATTCCTATGTATGAAAAAATTGCTCCCTGTTGGTTATTCAGTAATATCTGTTACGAGAGGTCAAAATATTTATGTAAAATTTTCGTACTTCGCTTTTAATAGCGTCGTTTTAACTTAATTACCACCAAAAACTGCTATGTATTTACTTCTGGGGAGATGTAAAAAGATACATTAAATTTTCAACTTAATTATACGCGTATTTAGCGTGTCTCAACGCCCTGTTTAATCTTGTTGGTATGAAGTGACGTTTGCCGAAAGATTCTGCTTCGATCTAAACACGCACAAATTATTTAAATAAATTTTTACCGGTACTTTTTCTCCTCTCAAAAACTGAATCTATAGTATAATATACTGAATGGATATATTATTTATTTATTTAACGCCCAAAGGGCTTTTACCTTTTGGTAGTACAAATAATTCATGACAGATTATTTTTAAACATATACAGAAATAATAAAAATAAAATTTTATGAAAAAGCACACAAGTCATAAAAATACAAAAATTTCATAGGTTTTTCAGCGATTTCATAGGTTTTCACAAAAAACAGATAGGTTTAGGAATAGAATAGTTGGAATAAGTTTTTCATAAGATCAACAAACTTCGCCAAGTTTATGCTAAATATATGATTAGGGTAAACGGATTAAACTTAGCATTGGAACTCTAATTTAAAAAAAATACGACCAAAGATCAAATACATAGCGAACAATATTATATTGTGTAAATATGTACTACAACAATTTTTCCTTTTAGGTACCATTATCCCAACAAAAGAATGAACTTGCTTTGAAATTTGAAGAGTACTTTGCATATCTATGACCTAACTATATCCACGTCCTATGTCCACGATTTATCTATTGCCAAGTCCACTGAGTTTAGGGGTAATCTAGCAAATGGACCTATTAAAATTCTGTGAATCGCTCATAGTATTTAGAGCGACCGAAGAATTCATCTCATAATCCAAACATTCGCACTTAGCTCACGTTTCATTTCCTCCCGACTTGTTCAAAGTACGTTATAATATTATGTATAGCAGATAGCAGGTCTGTGGGATCCGTTTAGCGTTTAGCCAGAATGCGGTTAGGAATATTCGAATTCCACGAAAAAATACAAATTAATCCCTGACGCCGACTTGCAGTGGCGTTTTACTATTATTACACGAGATTTATAATGTCCAATGTCTCAAGGTTAGTGTTTCACCTTTGTTGTCAATTTAATCTATTTTATTTATGTCTACGACGTAGAAGTTTTTAATAATAGGTAGTGTCTTATTACCTACTAAAGAAGCAAAACCATCGGTTGTCTTCTCTCGATGTGTTACAATAAAAGGCCAATCCCTGGACATATTATTCTAGAATTTTTGGATCGTTTTTCGCATTGGAAGTAGTGAATGCTTGGTTGTTACTAACTGTAGGTATCCAAGAGTTTCCCTTTTTGCCTTTCTTCGTTTCGTGCAAGTCTTTGGCATCTAGTTGGGTTAATCTTTTGTAGTTTGTTCCCAAGTACAAAGTTTATATATTATCTATTGTGATTAGCCTTTAGGTAGTATTGTTATAGTTTTTTATCCTCTATCTAAGCATTTGCGGTAAACCCGTTGGCCAATCCAACCTCTGCTTTGTCTCTATCTTTGATTATATATCCACCCGAAAGAAGTTGTCCGTAAATACTGATTGTAGTTATGAAGCTCTTTCTGTTGACTTCTGCAAGCATACTTACAGTTGTTTTGTCTTACCACCCCATATTATACAATCTCGACTTCGTAAACATCGTTTAAATATCGTGGAGTAATAATTTATCGATAAGTTTCAAGTCGTGGCAAAAAAATATTATTTTTTATTTTTATTTTAACTTTATGAGTAAAACCTCAAATTGTAATATTTAATTAAATGAAGACAATATAAGCGAAACTCAATCGAGAATCTGGAAACAGAAAAATCCGAAAAAGATATTGACACCTCTGGGACTTGAACCCAGGACCTCTTGCTTTCCGGGCAAACGCGCTAACCACTGCGCCACGGTGTCGATATCAAATTCGGTCATTTTTAACAGTATCGTACTTCGACTAAGCACCACCACATTATCTTCATTTTCTTAACGCATATGTTATTGGCTGTTTATGTATGATTGCAAGATTCAAACCCGAATTAAATGCTCTCTAAAAAGTGTCTGGATAAATCTTTATCCATTTTATTTAAATTTTTTATGTTTGCTTCTGTTCATTCCAGTTCCAGACAATCATGCTGTATATTATACATATATTCTAGTGAACTTCACTTTGTTTCGTGCTCTTTTCGCACGTACAATACAAAATATGTATAACAAACTTAACATATATCTTGCTATTTTAATAACACAAATAAATTCCAATTTTCAACTCTACATTTTGTGACAAGCTGCAGCTGTAGGACCCATTGTTTGGGGAATAAAATAGTCACGTAAACATTAATTCTCCAAACACATCTTTGTTTATAACTCAATACGCCTTGAATATTAAATTATGTTTTTGTTCAGCGGAAAAATTTTCAAAGACGCCATTCCTTTCTTATTATCTACCGCTAACAATCACTATAAATTTCTGTACGCTCTTGTAAAGCAACCATTGGTAATGAAACACCTGGAGCCTCATTCACATACGGAGTATTTCAGCGCAGAGTATTTACATAGAATGAAATTTACTGAACCGCCTCCGAATAGAAATTTAAAAAAGAAACCCGACTTCTAGCCAACAAAGAAGGACGCCTTTGTTGACTCTTGGAAAGCTGCAAAATGTAGCTAAGTTTTTTTTAAATTATTAAATTTTATCTTTAATACACGGTTAAAACAGTGAAAAATATTAGGTCGCTCTATTTTTAAGAAGCCCTGGTAAGAAGTAATTTAGAATACAAATCCACTATAATACTAATTATTAAAGTAATTTTAAAAAAACCACCAACATTCCCTTTAGCATCGTTGTTCAAAATTTTCGAAGTACCAAAAATTGAAGACCTCTATAAAAAAGATTCAATACTACAAATATTCAAAGAAAATGTAACTAAAAAATTTAAACTCAACTCATCATTAAGGCATAAATTTAACTTCCAAATTCCCCTATTTTCAACACAACAATTATATTTACAAAGGCATAAAATATTTTAATAATCTTCCCGAAGAAATTAAAAAAATAACAGATTTCGTAACATTCAAGAAAAAGGTCAAATTAATCTTTAAAAAAAATCAACAACCATAACAACACCAATCAAAATGTTATAACTTAAATTTATAGCATATCAAAAATTAACATCACAACATAGTTTATATTTATTGTATACACTAAGTAAAATGTATGTTATAAAAGTGAAAAATAGTAGTTTATATATTATATTTATATAGAGTTTATATTTATTGGAAAATGTAAGTAAAATGTACCTATGTTATAAAAATGAACTAGCTGTAAAATAACTCCTACGCCAAGCTCAAGAGCTAGTACTCTTCATTGGCGTAGAATTTCAAAAATCATGTATCTTTTCATTAAATAAATAAATAAAAAGATAAAAAAAAAAAAAAAACTATTTGGTCCCCATACTATAAAGCATATCAAATAAAAATTGAGAGAATTGAACACAAATTTTTATTGAACAACTTTAACAAATTCATTTTGATAACATAATGAAATTACTTGATTTAATCTACTTATCTTGCGGAAAAACCACGAGCGAATTATAATAGTAACCCGCGTACTGTAGTAATGTTATATTTTGGATTAGTCAGAAGTACACTGGAATATGGTAGCCGCAGTAAAAAGTATACGTAGATAGCATAGAACATATTCAAAATAAATTTATAAAATATTTTTCCTTCAAATTCAACAATAACATTTATACACAAAAATTTAAATAATAACATTGACTGTACGGCCATGTTAATTTTAACATACCCTTCAGACGTATACGCCACATAGAATTATTCCACACGTTTAATTACAAGACAAATGCAGCAAGTAATTCGCCAATCAATCTTGCTCTTCATATCTACAATTTGGGAGGCGGGAATGGGTACCGCCGCCCCGGGAACCTTTATTGGATTACCAACACCTCTGCCATAGGTCACCCCAAGTGGTTCGCTACGTTTGGTGATTTAGCAGGGGTGCTCGGGTTCATGGGGTGAGGTTTGTCTAGGTCTTGGAGGCGGATGACCAGGACATACTGAACCCCAGATTCCTACCAACCCCTTAAACCCTTTTCCTTCCCAGAACTCTCCTCTCCTTCCTTTCCTTAAAAAAAAACCCTCCACACAGCATCCTCAAAGATGACATAGGCCCTGAGGGAAATTATTTTCCTCAGGGCCTCCTGTGTGGAGCTCATGTAAAAAAAAAATATATGTTTAACATTATTGGTCTAAATTCTAACATCGACATTTTCTCCGATTCATTGCCTAAATTTAAAAAGAGCACCCGGGCACCCCTGCTAAATCATCAAACGTAACGAACCACTTGGGGTGACCTATGGCAGAGGTGTTGGTTGTCCAATAAAGGTTCCCGGGGCGGCGGTACCCATTCCCGCTTCCCAAATTGAATTTTTTTAACAAATAATCATAATTTCTTTCACTACGAATGAACTGTTTGTTTCTGTTTATAAATAAAATAAAGTAAAATAAAATATACTTATAGCGTTCTTATGAATAGCGGAGCGTCAATTCCAATGCCTTAAGTGACTCTCCTCGGTGACGAACATTTTATTAAGTACCCTCTGAGCGTGGCTTGGCTTTTCCTGTTTGGATGATTTTGAAGTTTAGTCTGTATGCACACATTAATTAAGAACTATAACATTTTTAGTGCTTTGTGTAAAGGAGATGATGTAGGTTTAACGACGATGAGTGTGTCGAATCATCCGTGATTTATTATGATTATTTTTTGCATTCTTGCAAAATATTTTAGACACAACAATGGCCGAGTTCCAAGTTGTAACAAAACCACTTTTATGAAAAATCGATTTCCAGTATCATGTTACATTTGTAATTCGAGTAAAAAATTTGTGAGTATGTACAATGTGTAAAGGTGTGTACACGGGTAGCAACGCAATTCTTTAACAAATTTATCGCAAGTTGTAGTACTTATACAGTATATAAGTACTACAACGTACCAGAAGAATTTTAATCAGCGATTTCTGAGCACATTTGTAGTAAAAATTGTATATATCATTTTGCTGTCTGATGATTTTTTTTTCTATTATAATTGATTAAAATCCTAGACCACCCCTCTCCCCCTTCCAATATGTTGTGTATATAAACCGTAGACTAAGAAATATTTGTACCAGTCTGAAGATGGCTTTAACGAGCTGAAACCGGTTACGGTCGAATGAAATTAAGTGGAATAAAGTTTTATATTCGTTTTATTATAATATATTGAAAAGAAAAATTTTCAATTACACGTCGCTACTGGTTTGTACCAGGTCTACCCGGTAATGCGCGTTTTCAAGCCGCGACAAAATATCTACTAAAACCTAACCTAACCTTACAGAATGTCTGTATTATTTTTGTCCCATTTTACTAATTTTGAACCATCAATGTCTTTACAGGATGTCTGTATTTTTTTGACCCATTTTACTATCTTTTATCAATAATTTATTGTCTTTATAGGATGTCCGTATTATATTTTTTGCTATATTTGTTAGGTTAGGTTTTAGTAGATATTATGTTGGGGGATGTTTTGTCATTGAAGAAAATTTTGCTGGGGGTTTAAAAGTCGCGGAACCACTGATCCCGCCGCTATAATTCGCGACGGGATTGAGTGAAACACGCGCTGTTTCGTGTGTTACCGTGTTGCTGGAACGAGACAGAATGTTTATCGTGTGACCCGCCGCTATGCTATACCCGACCACTCAGTTGCGACGAGTGCCTAATGGAAAAATATTTTTAATTTCTTTTAATTGAAAAAAATATTATCAAACAGCAAAACGAGATCTACATTTTTTATCCCAAATATTCTCAGAATTCACTGGTTTTAAATACTTCGGGAACGTGGTATTACGACCTGTAGAGACATCATCGTGCATATCAATACTGTGAAATTAATTATGGTTGTGTGTACATACCATCATTATACTTTACTATTCGCCAAACACTACCTAAGTTCACCACGTTCCGCAACTAAATTTTGATTTACCACAAAATCTAATAATACCAAAATGTTATCAAACATTACGACTATATCGAACGTGTCATAGGAATACGTGTGCATTGAACGAGTGCGCGAAAGCATATGACAACCCTGGAAATTCAAGATTGGAATTTACGCTCTCACAGAGTACCGTGCCGCGAGCACGACAATCTGAGTGCTGCTATTGGTTAGCGGAATAATGTGCATGTGGTGCCCCTTCCAAATGATTTATCTACAACGCAATCAATTGAAAACATTAATGAAATTGATAATGAATACATGCGGCAGCCTCATTGGACTGGAAAACACATCTGAATAACCACCTAATACTTCCACAAGGGACTCTAGACAGCAATGATCAACGCCAAGGAATTGGCTGACTATTTACGTCACCCCCACCATGCGACCAGCCGAGCCACTATTGGTCAATTCTGAACAAAGGAAAAATCTGAATCGTAAATATTTACGACAGCGAATTCATGTTCCGAAGAATTTGGAGCTCAATTTCGAGAAATTGGGAATAATTTGGATCAAGAAATAAACATCATCACCGAAAAATGAGTAAATGCTACAAAAACAACCCAAAAACTGACGTCTATCAGTGATTGTTGCACTTTAAGAAAAATATTTACTGTTTAAAATTGTACCTTATATCACATATGTATACTTCTACCTTTTCTTGTAAACACAATAAAAATGATGTGAGGCTTTGGTATCCTAAGTTGGTAAAATCATGGCAAAAACTATCACACATAATTTTGACACAGCTGACTTCCAATCGTAGCGACCAGGGAAATTACCTAAAACAAGTACCTTAGAAAAATTAAGGAGGTTCTGTCCCCCAAAAGTCCGACCTGAGTTTGCCCTATAAAAATAGAAGTCAAACCAGTAGGAAGTCAGTTCAAAACTATCAGCCAAGAAGAAAGATACCAACTCAAGATACCAACAGTCTCCAAGTTCAAACCTCTTTTCAAGTGTTTTAATCAGTCTTAGATTCAGTTTAACTCTCCCAGTATCCCAGTAACCTAAAAACCCCAGTCTCCCACAGTCTCCAAAGTGAAAAATATTTATTTTAATCCAGTACTCAAATCAGTTTTGCCATTATACCTAGAAGCATTTTTTGTCAAAGTAGTAAATTCATTTAAAAGACCAGTGGCGTTCCAAAATCCACTGGCGTACGAAACTCCATTGGCGTGTCATTGTGGCCAGCTCCCTATTACATTTAGTTTATGTACAAACGTCTAGTACAACGACATAATTTCGATTTAATTTATAAACTGTTTTCCTACTACGCCTAAAATAACTGTCCATATTTTTGGATTTCTGTAAATGTAACTAATTACGGACTTAATGTTCTAATAATAATATTTCCTGAATATGTTGGTAGATATAATTCATTTTATGATCCATCTTTCGTTGGTACTTGTATTTTGCATTCTTTATCTAAATATTCTGAAAATAATTTCAATTACATTGCGATATGGATGTTTTTTTTTTTAATTCCCTCTTAGGGGCCGTTCAAGTATTACGTAACGCACTTGGGGGGGGGGATCTTGTGAAACGTTACTGTGCGTTACGGGGAGGGGGGGGGGGGTTCGAAAACGCATTATGTAATATTTTTCTTTCTCTATTTAGATAAAAAAAAATTGGGAATTAAAATCTTCCAAGTTGGCAACACTTTTCGTTCTCGAAATCTCTTGTTTTATTTATTACCGCAAACGCGATTAAAACAAGAATGCGATATGGATTTTTTTTTTAAATTCCCTCTTAGGGGCCGTTCAAGTATTACGTAACGCACTAGGGGGGGGGGGGGATCTTGTGAAACGTTACTGTGCGTTACAGGGGGGGGAGGTTCGAACACGCATTACGTAATATATTTTTCTCTATTTAGATAAAATAAAACTAGGGAATTAAAATCTTCCAAGTTGGCAACACTTTTCGTTCTCGAAATCTCTTGTTTTACTTATTACCGCAAACGCGATTAAAACAAGAAAAAAGGTATTTAAGCGACTTTTCAGTACTTTGCGCAACTTAATTGTGACTTTCAGGTAAAAATTGTCACTTGGGCGTTACGTAACGTTTAGGGTAGGGGGGGGGAGGGCACGGAAAAACGTTACGGCGCGTTACATGGGGGGGAGGAGGGGTCAAAAATTGCGTTACGTAATACTTGAACGCCCCCTAATACATAATTCAGATAAAATCGAAATAAATATATATTTATTAGAGTTTAACCCTTCAAAAATCGGGGGTGTTTTGTCAGAAGGTAAAATTATTTCCACTTTGCAATAAAATCGAAATAAATGTAATGTTTGTGAACGTATCCGAAAACAAAAAACTGTTTATGAAAGGTGATGAAATACGAGTTCTATGCCAATTCAGAATCAAGTCACCTCAACACTTCTTTGAAAAGTCATCAAAAGCTATGAAAAAAATAATTTTAAAATAGCCCAAAATATGGATAGGATATGTTCCGAGCCGCGCTAAGCTTGTCATTCAAACCGTGCTAAAAATCAACTGATATACCGAGTCTAAGTTTGCTTTCTTAAATGCATTAGTTAATTCTTCAGTAAAGAAAGAATTTTGCTTTGAGATATTTGAATGCAAAAGTATTTTTTATTTTTATATTATTTTTCTTATATCGTTTCAGGCAGAACGATATAAATTATTTCACGCTGTTTTTTACAACCGTCTTTTCCGACATTCTTTAAGTCGACTCATAATACATCATGCGCAAAAACGTAGAGGCAACCTTGTAAAAATGTCAAATCAATTTATTTTCTGTATTTAAAACGAGGAAAAAATGAACCACCCTTTTCCAGCAGTTTTTTAACCATCTCGTCTCTATTGTGACTCATCCCAAACAAAAGTAAACCGCATACTTTTATAGTTTGATAATTTGCGCGGCATTATTACAGAAGGCGAATCTATTTATATTGTTAACTTTCATCAATGATGCAACTAGTTAATACCTTTTTTAAAATTCTTATAAAAATTCAAATGTATTTTTAGCGTTCCAAATGTGGAGCAGTCGACACGGCCCGTCACGCTCAGCTTCCTCCTTCAAAGACATTCACAAATAATTATTGTTTGCAGTACGGAATAATATACCTTATGCATAATAATAAAAAAGAGTGATTATTGAATGCAATTGTAATGGCACATACGCTGTATTGCACTTTAGCAATATTTTCATATTATGGTTCTTTTCAACAAGGTTGAGTTGAAACTTCTCCATTCTTCCGTTATTGTTGGCGAATCCAATGTTTGTCCGTCCATAGTACAAAGTACAATACGAATTCTTATTCTAAACATTGCAATCTACCTGAGGAATTTGTAGATCTTCCTAGAAAACTTTTAATTTCAACATTGGTTTTCGAAATTCTATCATTTTTTTCTGCGTTTTTTTGCTTTCAAAGTTTTCTTATGAAAGAGCCGATTCAAGTTACAATGGGAATACTCAAGATATTTCTTTCAAAATAATATATCAGAATTCCAACTGTCCAGAGTCAGTGTGACTACGATTGAACGGAGGCCTTAGAAAGGCTGTTTGGAAAATGAATTATTTAATAACATTTGAAAGAGAATTGTTTGGAGGCCTAAGAAAGACTGTTTGGAAGGGTGATTCCGTATATTACGTGTCATATTTTGCGTTACCTAACTCAACGTTACGAGACAAAAGATAAAAAAATTAGAGTGTGCAATTCTCAGGCGATCGAAGTGAAATCTTCAGAAAACTAAAGTAGATAAAAGTGAAGAGGCTAAGAAGCACCGCACAAAGAGTAGACCGATTATACTATCTCATTCTCTCGCAGGCTAAATCCTATAAATGTGTTTTTATTTTCTATTATTATTCTCTTTTTAGTGCGTTTCATCAATTTTCAAATCACAACGGTGCTTAAGAAGTTTTCACTTCAAAAAAAAAAATCCGTCGCATATCGGAAGGAGTCCGTCGTGCCCAATCGGTTGTCAATTTTCTATGACTTTCAATGGCTTGTCTACCTGTCGTGTGTTGATGTCAGTTAGTTTGGATTAACTACTTGAAAACATGAATTACTATTTATTATACTCGCAACTACTTTAGTTATTAACTACTTACATATATGCCTAACAGGTTTTCACAGACGACTATCCCTTTATGTATTATTTTGATGTTGATGCCTATGATGACTATCGCTTTAGGTACGTTTTATTTTGATTTTGGTGTTGATGCGCGATGAAATTCTATTCGTAGATTTTCCCACGACTGACATCTCTTAACGAGCATTACATGGCAAACGATTCGTTATCTTTGGCGTTTACTTTTCAATCTACTTGGTAATCTTTTGGCGTAACTACTTTTAAGAGATAGTGTCTTAACATAAGCAATATTTAACTCGTTAGCGCAATATGGAATACCGCATGTGCCGCGTGTGCGCCGGCGCACAAAAATGAAAAATCAAAATTTTTACGCAATTTTGACCCTTATGTATAAAGAAAGTGTATGAAAAACACGGTCAGAATCGCTAGCTCTATTATCGCCCTTTACCATAGAAAAAGCCGCAATGCAGCCGGTCACTCCGAATAATTTATATGAAATTTTTCGTCGGGCGGGATGTGCGCAGGTCTTGCGCATGCGCAAAAAAAAAATATTTTCATCTTCGATTTTTACCCTTCTATGTACAAAATTTGAATAAGAACACGGTCAGAAATGCTAGCGCCAACATTCTCTATGAGATGGGTAAAAATTTCATTCACCTTGCAACATTAGAAAATTTTAAAATAATTTTTATCTGTGGGCATCTCGAACTGTCATTTTGGCGGCCGCGTCAAAATGCCGATGCGTGACCTCGAATAAAACATCATAAAACCTATCAATTTACGTAATTACGCAAGTAATATTATTTTGGTAAATAGTTTATTGTTCTAGGAATGTGTTTCAGTCAATAAAATATACGATAGGTTAAATTTAATCCACAAAACATTCAATTGAAGATCGTGAAATTTCGGTGTTGTTCTGGTAAAAAGCCTGGCCCTCAGGGGGTTAAAAAACTGTCTAAATGTGTTGTGTATTTGTGTATGTCACATTATCGCAAAGATACAGAATTACCCATCAGATCTGGTTTCCAAACCCTGCTCAAGACCTTTTAAGCAACATTACAAAAGATTCCTTAGTTTCTCATTACCACTGACGTATAGTGTAGAATCTCCCACTTTCTCATAAATGACTGTGACAGAAAAAGTGATGACTACCACAGCAGAGCTCTCAGCGGCAGTAGGTACCTACCAGGTAGGTAACGTCAGTACAATGTAGTTAGGTATGGCACATAGTGTTACCGTGAGATCTTCAAACAAATAATAGTTGTTTGAAGTCCCCGACTGAAGGCAGTAATGTAAAACACGGGGCAATAAATGCTCACATTTGTTGTACCTTGTACCTGTGTTTACCTTGCATCTTTAATTAACTCGCTCCGACTGAAGTGCCTTGTAAATTTAATCACAACTTCTCAGTCCTAGCTCTTGTGAGACAGGAGTAAGGACATATTTAAAGGATACGCCAAAAAAACATTTTTAAATTTCCTTGTTTTATTTTATGTGAGCACCTACCGCACAGATCCCAGCTGCTCCCAACAGTCTGGAGACAGTTTTTGAACTGTTAATTCGTGGTGGAATTCCATTGTATTAGAATTGAAATTAAAACACTTTTGCACTTTCTTCCACTTATTTATTTTCACCAGAACCGGTTTCACCCTACTACGGACATTTTCAGACTGGTAGTTGAAATTCTTATGCTACGGTATTTATACATACTTAGGCAGGGGTACACAACATTGTCTCTATATAATGAATGTTTCTATTTTGTTAATTTAAGTTATTATAAGTTATTTTGTTAATTTAAGGTACATATGGGTAATTATAAAGTTTATTATTAAAATTATGAATGATGTTACATAATTACAATAATAATAATAATAAATACCATAGTGCATCAATATTTGTCAATTAAGCCCTAAGCAACAAGGAGGGAATATCCCAACATTACCAAAATAAAATATCAGTAATCACAAACCTTTTCAATTATATAAATTCATATATATTTATGTGAAGTAAAAATATCTATTTACTATGAAACATCATTCATAATTTTAATAATAAACTTTATAATTACCTATATGTACCTTACATTAACAAAATAACTTATTATACCTTAAATTAACAAAGTAGAAACATTCATTATACAGAGACAATGTTGTGTACCCCTGCCTAAGTTTGTGTAAATACCATTGCATAAGAATTTCAACTAACAGAAAATGTCCGTAGTAGGATGAATCTTTACCCATTCGTGATGGGTAAAATTCCTATTCTTAGTTAAATTAATCTGGTCCAAATAACATTTATCTGAACATTGTTCGTCTTCTTTTTAATAATGTCCAAGGCTAGCCAGCCAAAAGTGAGCATTGCACTTTTTAATTTCGAACCAAATGCGTCGTCCTGCAAGAATTGTACTATTGATGGAATTCTTGTGTATTCCATTGTTCGTCAGTTCCGAGTGGATTCAGAAATACAGCAAATAAATGATGTTAGTTTCTCGAAGCATCTTCCATTGAAATGATGATAAAACGACGTGAACAATGATTCTCACAGTGGCGGTCCGTGAGTTTTCATAGAGCGCTAGGATTGAAAAATGTGACTGTTTAAAAAGTGAAGGCTACTGCCATCTAGCGGAGCATTTTTGTAGCTTGCCTTTTTGAATTACAGATTACATGCTCGCAACGTAGGGCCACACTGATTTAAATGATAGATGATAAAGCAGATTTCTTGATATCTGTATCGTATTTATAGACTGACACAAGTAGCTTGATGTTTTGTTTGTGTGGGAAATGTAGGTTATAAATAGTATGCCTTTTAGGTAAAAAGTCTCTCTTAACTCTCTGATCTCCTGTAAAACAGCTAGCATTAACTAGCAAGTGGTCGAGTGACCGAAGTCAGTGTTTGTCGGGCCGGGAAAAATATTATTGTAACATGTGCTAAGTGAATAAACGAGTTGAAATTCTCCATTGACGTTGTTGTAGCCGAAAATGATTTTTTTTTTCAAAATTTCAACTTTTTGTATGAAGACCTTCAGGATTATTTCAGTCAAGGGATGCGCCGCATCCACATACTGAAAGATGTTCATACAAAAAGTTGAATTTAAAAAAAAAATCATTTTCAGCTAAAAAAACATCAGTAATGTCTTATTTTTTCAATCTTAGGGAACGTACCCATACTACGTGACACTTTTAGGGGGGGGGGGGTCTTCAAAAGGTCACGCTCCATACAAATGAGCGGCGGGTTCCTTAGGATTTTGGTCACCGGGGGGGGGGGGGTTAAAAATTGCAAAAAGTTGGTCACGTAGTTTGGGTACGTTCCCTTAGCACTCTAGCTCACTGAAAACTCACGGACCGCCACTGATTCCCACGTGTCGTATGCGATTTAACGATTATAAACCGTCCATCAAAATATGGGAATCTTACGATTTGCCGCTATTATCAAAAAGTCAATGAAGCCTTTCAGCTATCAGAGGTGATGTTGCAGTACCTGCAAGTTATAATCCATACAGCACGCTTAGCTCCTGGGAATGGAACTTACTTCCAGTGCCTGAGCTGACCAATAAAAGTTGAGTTTGATAAAGTGGAGTACGAATACTCTAACAATTACTTAATGCATAAAAACAGTTATTTTTATGAAACTGGTCTACACATTAAACAGACTTTATGTCTGTCATCTTTCTTACCACAAGCGCGTGGGCAACTCTAGTATTTTAAACATCAATGAAACATCAGGCAACCTCTCAAAACATAAAGCCAGGTAACTAACAATGGGGCCTGGAACTACCCTCACCTTAGAAAGTTTACCTCAAGTGTTGACGAAGTGACACCTCCTTGTACCTGAGCGGATGTTACTAATTTCCCCATATTATACCTGATTGTTATTTGTAGTGTTTTACAACCGCCCTCGACTGAAGTGGGATGGTTATTTTGAATGCAATAAACCGTCAAATATAACAAAAGCTTTCCCGACAAAAATGGACATTTGTTTTTGCTAGTCCTGCCTCAAAACTATACAAAATTTAGAATGGTCACTTGCGATTGTGAAGCTTTCAAATGTGTAAGTACGAACAAGTTTTTTAAAATATGGTCCTATTGAAATTAAATATGATTCGGTCTGGATAAAAACAAAAGGTGCTTACAATAACGTAACTCAATAACACCAATATCAAATGTAGATAACACAAAATCATTAACATTAGTCCGGTCAGTGGCTGCGTTGGCATCGCTTTTGGGTAACACCCAGGCGTCTCGTGTTCGATTCCTCGGCTGGATAAGTACTCCATCGCGATACAAGCAACATTTTCCGCTTACTCTTCTGTGGTGGTAGTAGGAGTTTTTCAAATATTGTCAGGTTATTCGTAACCCAGAAATGTTTGTCTTTCTTTTAAAATAAAAATCATTATTTCTATTTTTTGGCCTTTCTTAAAGTATAAACCAAACTCAATTCATAACAATATGTACCTCACAGCAGGTGATCGTAGTGCGTTGTTCACGAAACAATATAACTTTTTTTTATTATATTAACTATGAACACTCTTTTGTTTTACTATTCACAATTTATAATTTACAGCTGAAAAATGTCCTCTACAACACAGGTAAACTCCCAGTGTGGAGGACAATATATTTTACTTTTGTAATGTAAATGTACTAATTATAAATAAATAAATTTAAATCATTTACAGTGCATAATATGCATTCTCATTCTTGCCACTATAATAATATACACATTAAAATCTTCTTCGTAAATCGGTTCCTCATTACTGAGGATCGTGACCCCTACACCAATTTCCATGGTGGACGAGGCTCTCCGATACTTGGTCACTCCAGCGCATTGGTGACCTTCTTCTGCCTTCCACTTTGCCAGTGACTATGAGTTTCTCCTGGAGTCCTCGGTTTGGCAAGCAACGTGTCCACAGTATCTTAAGAGGGCATTACCAGAGAAAACCAGAAATATGTCATTTTCAAATCAGATTTTAGACGAATTGACTCTTTTCCACAAAAAAATATAAATGGATTTCGAAAGATTGTTCTTTTATCTAGCATTCATTCACAAGTAATAAATTTTGATTTTTTTTTTAATTCTTAGTATAATAAGGTTATTCCATAGGTCGTTGGCCGATTTGTTACATTTTCAAAAAAGATTTTGTATTATACCACACCCATTTCGAATAATATAATCATGCAGTAAAATAAATCAATACATTATCTAGCAAACGCATGTTTTAGAATTGTAATTTTAGTTTCAATAAAATCATTAAAAAATATGTACGTACATGTGTTTCTTGACGAAAATTGGTCCATTTGTGTATTTATTTGCGCACTTACAAACTAATATGTTTCAGATTTTTTTAACATTCTTATTAAATTTAGACATTATTGAAAAATGATAAATACTTATAATCAAAAAATAATTACAAAAAGTACATTATTTTAATAGTTTCATCATCACGCCTTTCAGCATTTTTGGATGAAGGTATAAATTAAAGCTAATTTGGATTGAAATAAATATGATATTGAGTTATAATTTAAAAAAGCTGGTACGGAGAATAATTAATATTTCTCATTGTAACCGCCCTGCACGATCGTAAGAACAACTTCTGTGAAATGTGGATTTTCGTCCTATGGCTGGTTAAACGCTCTTAAGATCAATTTGGGAGGCGGGTATGGATACCGCAGCATCAGAAACCATTTATTGGATAACCAACACCTTTGCACATAGGTCACCCCGAGTGGTTCGCTACGTTTGTTGACTTAGCAGGGGTGCCCGGATTCATGGGGTGAGGTTGGTCCGGGTCTTGGCGCATGCGTCTGCCCACCAGTTGCATGGCAGGCCGGATACGGGGAGAATGGTTGATGGAGTCCCTTTGACTTCTCCAGTCGTACTCTTGCATCACCTTGCACCGCAATGGTAGGGATGGATTCATACGTCCGTCACTCCTGGACACACTGACCCCCAGATTCCTACCCCCTCCTAATACCCTTTTCCTTCCCGGACTTCCCATCCTTCCTTTCCTAAAAAGACCCTCCACAAAGCATCCTCAAAGATGACGTAGGTCCTGAGGAGAATTACTTTCTTCAGGGCCTCCTGTGTGGAGCTAATGTAAAATAAGATACGTTGTAGGCAGATAGTTGAGAGCCTATTTTTGCGTCTGGCTGTCCATGGACGAGCATTTTTCTCCTGCACCACATTTCCACACACGAAATTCTCTTACATATTTATTAATTGAACTTATATAATAATTGCATTAATTTACTGGAAAGTAAATGGAATTAAATGTTCTCTTTTACCCGGCATTGCTTTGCAGTCGCTATTAATAATTTAATATAATTATAAGAATCTCTTTCGTATAATTTTTGGAGTATAATGTCTATCTGTTTGTATTTGAGTTTTGTGTTTTGACGTCAGGTTCAGGTAGGCACTGATGTGGGCGGTAAGATTTACCTGCCTACGCGTAATTACGAATATTATCTTTTATGACTTGTAAGTAATTTTTTACCAATTCAATTTTTGTAAGTTGCATGGCGTAACGATAAACTGCCCGGCCCCCAAACATTCATTCAATTTACAATGAATTGTAAATTGTAATACAAGTTATGAACAACGATTACTACTTATGTAATTCAAGCTATGGATATCAACTATTACCGTATTAGAATTCAAATTAAACCTCACATTAGAAGGCAATAGATTTAATATGCTTGTATGAAATAATTTAGGATCACCTGCATATGTACTAAGGAGTATTTGAATAAATGTTCCCAACTCTTGGATAGATTTTCACGGCCAAAAGTATTTGCGTTATTTATTTTTGGGATGTTGTGCCGTGATGCTCAAAAACAAATAAGGAAAATTTCATAATCTTCTTCTTTATAATTATAAATTTTGAATACAATGTTTCTCCTGAATACATTTAAAAATTAAATTGCCTATTTTAGCCCCTTGAATCAAATTTGTCGACTGTATAATAAGCTAGTTCTGCCAGTTTACGCTGAAGTAGACATTTTCGTCGATTTTATATTTCAGTTTTTTTTTTCAGAAAAAAAAGTCTAGCTATTGCTCGTTTTTTTTTTTCTTTTTTAGAAACCTTCGATGGGAGGTTTGTTTGTTACTGTGATACAGTTATAACTTATAACGAATTGAAAAATTAATTAAATCCAATAGATTTCGTGGACTAACAAGCTAATGAAAAATATGCTTATTTGTTGGCGTTAGGTTTCATTAATGTAAATTTTCTCTGTGGAGTCCGAATACTTTATTTCTTTCGGGCTTAATACTCCTTTAGGTTTTTTTTATTTGTTCAATAACGGTGTCCTTAGATTCTTTTGAATTGAGTTGAATACTTATTATGTTACAATTGTTGAGCTAATTGTATTCATTATCATTTGAGTGAGATATTTTAATTCTATAATATTGTAGGCACTGCTAAAAAACCAGCTGCATTCCAGGAGAAATCCTGAATTGTAGCTGAGTAGTGACCTATTCATCTATAGACTCATTGATAAAAGAACAAAATGTATAATACCTACTGTAAAAAATCTATTATCAAAAATAAACGTTTTTATTATTATGATTATTATTAATTTTATCTTAACAATCCAACTATTATATCTATCCTGTATAATAATTGGATTGTTCTCTACATCACTGATACTGCAGTTCCATTCTGTGAAATGTGACGGAGGTACCACCTACTTCAAAACTATAAAGTAAAATAATGAAGAGTGAGCTTTGGGCATAGTTTTCCACCTTTTTTATTTTGAGTCCCTCATGATTGCCCAATAAGGAACTCCAGTGAAAAATATTCTGGCTTTAAAAAAATATGTTCATATGGACCAATAAACGCTGATTCTGTATATATAAGTTTTATTTAATAATATTAAACGCAGAGTTTTTAAAAAAATATTAAAAAGCCCGTTTATAATCGGATCGTAAAAACACGCCGTCAAGGTGACTGTTTGACGTGTTTTGACGTCACCGTAAAGTCATTGTATGGGAATGTATGATATGAATGTATGAATTAGACCTAAATAATGTTTCAAAAATAAAGGTATCTCTTATTAGTTTACCTCTTTTATTGAAAATATTCAAAAACTACAGCACTAAAAAAAATAGTAATGCTATTTCTAGGGAGAATACTTCGAACAACGGAATTCGAAACAGAGGCAGTAGATCAGCTGATTGCCAGATCCTATACTAATTTTTCAGGAGTGATGACGTCACACGATTCACCGATACGGCGGTTTTCGGGGGTCTTGAAAAATTAAAACTTTGACAATTATTTTAACTATTATTTTAGTTAGAAGGTCCATTACTCATTAAAAAAATTAAAAAAATTGGACTGGAGTTCTCTATTGTCCACGCCTCTCAAAAATTCAAAGCCACTGTGTAATGGGTTTTGTTTGTATGTTCTCCTGGCATTGTTCGACGAATAAACATTAACATTCGCTGTTTTGATTGTATTATTAAAAATGTATCGTTAATTATTACTCATAGTGGAATACCGAATTTCTAGTAGTTCGTTCATGATTTATCAATTATTCTAGTTAATTAAACATTATCTGATTTGTGTACCGAAATTAACACATTAATAAATTCCTCTTTCATGGTTGTTGATGTATGTTCGTTAATGTGGTTCCAATTTCATTGTAATCGTTAATTCGAATCAGTAATTATTAATTATACGTAAAATGCAATTGCAAAAGTAATTTTGCGTCAGGTTCATTGTGTTAAAAACATCATCAATGTATATGAGGCAGGGCCGGTAATAATCGAGTTAATACATTGTTTGATCTATAAAATTTTGAAAAAATTGAGCAGGTCGAATAAATTTTGAAATCGAAATCGTATTTCTAAATATGTACTTAAAATGAGACTATGGTGTTTAATTTCTATAAATATTTAAAAATCATGACTATTTTTAATTTTTGTGGCGTATTATTCTTTTTTTCTGCTCCCAACCGCCAACTGCTCCCAACCGCCTGGAACAGGTGAGACTTTGGCGTCCCCAATTGGGGTATGTTGTGAGGGTGGATGTAATGGGGAGGGGAAGGAGATGGGGGAGAGGAATGTATGGAGATACCTGGCTATTCAGATCTGGTCACCAAACATGGCTAAAGCCATTTCAAGCAACGTTACCATTCTGATGGTGGTTTTACACCAGGGTGATACTGAGAGTATCTTCCACTGCGGAACGTCCGGCAAATAAAGCTGATATTACTTGATGATGAAATTGTTATAATAAAAATCAACCAAATAAAATTTACTTGCGCACGCCGGGATTTGAAACTGCGACCTTCGGATTGGTATTCGAGAGCCTTACCCCTCGACATCTCTATAATGTTTTTTTTTTTCAAAAAATTATTTAAATTGAATAATTGAAATTTGTGTTTCGTTTCTTTAAATTTCAGTACATGCTTTTTCACGGCTCTCGGCTTTATTCGTTTTCAAGAAAGCGTTGCTTAACTAAGTAGATTGAATAATATAGTATCCCGTGATTTATCATTGCAAGATTATGAACAAATAGCGAGTCTTAAGGCGGCGCAGATAGTTTGGTGTCTTACAACCTTTTTGCATGTTCCGAATAGTTTGATTGGCCGCGGCCGCTGGGTGGAATTCCCTGGCTTGTTCGCCTTCGTTTTTCTACTGTTTTTATTCGGCCTTCGATTTATTTTGTTAGATAAAAATGTGCGCGAACTCACATGGGAACTGGGAATGAGCCGCGTCCTTTAGACGTCATTGGGGAGAACGAAGTACGAACGGTTCTCGAACAACGGACCTGAGTTCCAAGCCTCGTTCACATTGGAATTAAATTTTCGGCTCCGAGACTCTTATCGTGTGGCAGTTGATGCTTGGTCATTCACACAAGCACTAGGCGTTTTTGAAGTAAAACTTCTTTACGCACGCTTGACTTGGGGAGTAAGCTGGCGAATTCGTGACGAGAGCGTTACGAAAAGCGAGGCAAATGGTAGTTGAGAAGAGATATAAGTTAGTGAAGATAGAAAGAGAGAGAGAGAGAGTTACGCTTCGTATATTACTGTAGGGGCAAGAGAGAGAGGTGAGAGCACACATTTTCTTTCTCTCTTTCTTTCATAGCCAGTTACGTTTAGTATATATAAGACACAGTTCAGGCCTATTGTCTGTATCACACTGTAGGAGCAAAAGAGAGCAGTGCGCCTATCATATAGATGGAGCAGAAGTTTTTCTTCAGTTGTGTGGTCTAAAGCACACTCGGTCTTAGCGACTGCAATTTTGGCATCTAGGCTTTGAGCGTATCCTCTTGTCTTTTACAAGAATCCAAATTTTGCGTACTTTTCCCTATAAATCTCGACTTTTGAAGTGAAAACTTCTTTTGCACCGTTGTGTTTTGAAACTCGATGAAGCGAAAAATAGCGACACTAAAAAGAGACAAACACATACGATTATTACGAGAGAATGAGATATTATAATCGGTTTTCTCTTTGTGCAGTGCTTCGTAGCCTATCGGTCTCTTCTTTGTGCGGTGATTCGTGCCACACTTAATTTTCGTAGGGCTCAAAGATATATATCTATGTAAAAAAACGAATTTTCTTTCCAATGGTATATTTTAATGCCGTATTACTCCAAATATTGTCAGGGTTTGTAAATTGCATTGTTTGGTATTCTGGAAGATATAATGTTTTTCAAAGGAGTCTTTGAAAACAGTAAACTCTTGGGACGACTCGTTTGACAGAATTTGAACAATTCAAATATCAAAGTTAATTTTCAAGTTATGTGTAAGATCTATTGAAGTTCTAATTTTATTTAAGTTTTTGAAATAATTGCCCAATAATGACGCAATAACAGAACTTGAATAGAACTTTCATGCAATTGAAAATTAACTCGAAATTTGGACAATTCACCAAATTTCAATGTTAAGTGTATAAATTTTCAAGTTAATATTCTATTCAAATTCCGTTATTATTGCATTAGTTGTGTGAAACATCTGGACAATAATGATATGATAACAGATTAAATAAAATCTTTACAGAACATGAAAACTAGCTTTGAAATTTGGTAGTTTTTTAAAATTCTGTGAAACACCAGGCCAACAAAACATTTTTTTAACTCGGCCCATCGAGCTGATAATAAGACAGAAGATTTAGATCAAACCTTGTTTCTAGATATCTATAAAGCCACTAGATGCTTTCAAAAATCGCCTTGCTAAGAGTTCTAAGTGCACACTTTGAATCCTTACAAGTTCCGAATTACGTAAATTGTACCGCGCTAAAATACTTGTTAGATGAATTAAGTTTGATTTGTGGTATATTTATGATAGTATGATAAATATTTGATTTGTAATAAATTTTCGAGAAAGTGAAGAACTACGGTAGAATTAAATAAATTTTAATGTAGAACCAAAACATGAATCGTTTCCAATGCGTAAATAATATGACCGAATTGAATTATGTTACGTCGTATAAATTATTTCAAAGATAAATAAAACAGTTCGTTTGACAGGTGCTCTCGAAGTAGTGATGTGAATGATATAAACATTTAAACATTTGCTCGATGTTTCGAATTAATCGCTCTAAAACGGACGAGGTCCATTTGGATGTTAACAAAAAAACATCGATCACCTTTTTGTGGACTTCTCTGCCGTATCATTCTCGAGCGATGAATTCAACACATTTTTAAAAATTTAATTTATCTGTATATAAAAATGAATGTATGTTTGCGTGCTTGCTTGCTTGTTTGTTTATTTGTTGTTTACGTGTATGTGAAACGTTTGAAACATTAAAAATTTCTTCTTTCCACCCTCGCGAATGTTTCTGAATTATTACAACCAAATGACAATACATCTGAAAAGTGTTTTAACCATTTCAAAAACTCTTACTAAACTGTCAACCATGACACACTTCTAGAATGATATTTTGCAAACCATAGATTGTTCTTAATCACAATTCAATTTTAAATCAATGAATTTAATTGAATTATTTACCAATGATACTCACCAAAATCGAATATTTTGAATCTAATCAAGATTTGTAGGTATTTTAATTAGGTACCTATGTTAGGTACAAAATTTGATTATTTTTTCTTTTCTATATACAAAAAATTAATGTATTTTTTCTATCATTGAAGAAGAAGATAACAATAATAATCTAAAGGAAAATATGAAAGAGAACAAGACACAGAAATCAGAAAAAAGACAATGGTCGCAACTGGGACATTAAAAATTAATTATTATCATTAATTATCCGAGACGCTATCCAGGATACAAACCAATGCTTAGAATGATTGTTTCCAATAAAAATGGTAGTTGCCCGTAATATGGAAAAATAATTAGTTGAAGATAATATTGTTAATTCTAAAATTTGAAATATGAAATTCACTATTATGACGGCTTGACAGAAGGTAGCAATAGCGAAATTGCTTAACTCGCACGTCCCGGTTAGACGAGAGATCTGGGTTCGTGTCCCAGTTGCGACCATTGCCTTTTATCTGTTTTCTGTGTCTTATTCTCTTTCATATTTTCGTTTAGATTATTATTGTTATCTTCTTCTTCAATGATATATTACGTTGATGGGAATAACCTTCAAAAGTTATAAAAAAGAGTTTTTCTTATAAAAAATTTAGTATTTTTTCTTGCTTGTTTTTAATATATTTTTTAATTGTTTATTAAAGTACAATCCCGTTAAACCCCAATTAAGCAGGTTGTCAACAGGATGTCACAATGTATGTATATGTATATATATAAGTTTACTATTAACTACAGACGCAAACATGATTTAGTATAAAGCATCTCTATTTAGTAACCATATTTTCAGCCCATATCTGAATCTATTTGGTGAATAGCATTTTTTATACTTTATTTTATTTTTTTTTTATTTATTTATTTCTATGCTCTTACATACAGTATAAATACAATGACATAGAGTTAATAAATGCAATGACAATTACATAAGGTGGAAGTTTAGTAAAACAAAAAATATTCTTAATATGAAACATAGTAGGTAGTAGAGTGAAATATGATCGGCAACTGTATGTAATTGGTTAAAATGAATGTGGTCATGGATTGAGAACACCTCACTGGGAGAACCCGTGCTGAGGTGTACGCATGTATTATTATGCCATCATAAGTGATAGCACAGTATCCCCCTTGAGACTCTCAAGCAGGACTCCGTGGTACCACCCATTGTGGCAGTAATGTACATATAGTAGGTGTGGGTAGCTGTGTTGAGATAGTCATCATAATATTATACAGACACAATGTAATAAGTTGAGGTATGTTGAGCATCATAATATACTAAAGTCGCAAAGGATAATACATTATAGTAAAAAGAAGAAAAAAATAAAGAATATATTTTACAAAGTGTGTTTTTCATTTAATATATAAAGAATATACATGAAGTGAACTTAGAGAGCAGTTGAGACAAAAAGAGAAAAGAAAAAAACAAAAGTAGATGATATTAGTGCCAATATTTTAAAAATAGCTATGCAATATTAATCTATTTTGTAGGTCTAGTGGTATAATTTAAATACCAATTTAATTTTTATGTTTGGTTTGGAGTAAATAGGTTTTGGAAAAATAGTGTTCCTTTAGTTTTTATCCAGTCTGTATACTACTTAGTAACATGGTAAATATTTTTTGCACGTTATATTCTAGGGTTCGCTGTGTTCTGTTCGTCTTTATTGATATATTTTGGAACAAGCAGTACTTCACTCTTTGCGAACCTATCATTCAATTACGAAAATGTACCGATTAATTCTATCCGATGATTTTTAATCATAATATCAATTGCCATTTTTTGTTTTGATGTTTCAAATGATGAAACACTCGATCACAACATGTAAATGCTTACGTTATCTAGTTTTACCCCATCCCTATAATATACATGTATTACTTCTGCGCAAAATCATGCAAAAAGCTCGTAAATTGCGCGATTTTAGAATGAACAACACAAATAAACAAATATCTGAACTTTCGTGCGGCAATTTCCACCGAAACTGTTCTAAATCACGTAATTTGTATCGAAAAAGCTTCCAAGACGCCGCGCCGGCACACAGAATAGAACCAGAAATACAAATTGATGGAAAAGTACCCAATTTATCGTGCAATTGACTTCTCTAAATCAATCCGTATAATGAGGTTTTTTGTTTACATGCCTTTGTACAGAGTTATGTTCTCTTGCTCTGGTATAAAAACGTTCATTAGTTACGCACCCCTGGTTTGGGAGCCCGGTGGCGGTGCTCGAATTGTGTTCGTTGATCGCCTCGCCTTTAAATTATGGTGGGAAAAAAACTGTAATGGTATTCAACTTTGTTTAATTCTCTTGCAATTCGTACATGAAAAGGTGCCTACATATATTTATTTTTCTGTTTTTAATGGATGTTCCATAGCTTTAGAACTAATTTTCTAAGATGTTATTATATTGCGCAACGTGACTTTTAAAAGATATCCCTGTGTTTTGTTTTTAAAAAAATATTATCAAAAAAAATGTTATGATGCATTATTAGAAATCAGAAAAATCGCGAACAAAACGAATTCGCAATTTTCGGGCAAACGACGCCAATTTTTATGTCCTTCACGCGATTTTTTTGTAAGTGTATTAAAACAAGAAAGCAATATATTACAAATTCAAAATTTTAATTTTTGTGTGGTTTTGACAAGTTTGAATATGCTGTATAAAATGTAACTGTAAGCGTGTAGGTACTCGAAACCGAAAACCAAAAACGGCTTCCTCCACTTTTTTGCTTCGAAATACCAAAAACTTCTCACAACAACACCTTTGATAAAAAATAACATTGATTTTCCTTAAGTTCCACAAAAATAACAAGTTTTCATCCAAAAATAGCGCGAATTTCGCTTACATTAAAGCGAATAAATTTCAGGTCCCTATTATCGATGACAAATTAATATTGCTTTGTTGCTGATTGCATAAATTTTTACTTGTGAGCAACCTACATACTTCCAAACATAACTTGTGGAAAGTTTTAAAATGAATGATGATTTTTTTTCAAAGAAACATTCAGTTTGCGGTTTATGTTATCATAATTACTATAGTTGATTAGTTTTATACAAATAGCTTTGTATAAAACTACAAATTCATTGAAATATTTGTCACTCATCGGATTAGCGTAGGTACCTATTTCTAAATATTTATTTCCTTTGTTGTAACATAATATATTTATTATATGTATATGAGTAGTGATTAGGTACCTACAATAATTAATTAAAATAATTGGCTCCTCCGTCGCTCTTCCTAAAGATTAAACATTTCCAATTGTTAATATTTCCAAATGCCACAATTTATTCGAATTTATGAGGAAAACTGTCCATAAATATCTATCTACATGTGTACAATGTATAACATTGCGACAAGAAACCCTGCAAAAAAGTATGTAGGTACCTACTAAATACTCATTTATTATATATGTATATAAGTAGGTACCTACATACTTTTAGCAAGATTTTTGTACACGCGTAGATAGATACTTATAGACAGTTTTTCTCATGAGTTCGAATAACCTGAGACTATTGGAAATATTAACAATTGGAAATGTTTAAGCGACGGAGGAGCTAATTATTTTAAATGTCACTTGACTGTTTTAGAGGATTTTCAAGCTCATTAATGTGCATAACAACAAATTTCATAAAAACACCACTACAAAAAATTCCAAGTACCAATTATTTTTATTACAAACTAATTTAACTCAACGTGTAGAGTACAGATGCTTGCGTTGAGACTCCTGGCAATCAGTAATACGGAAAACTTGATTACCATCCTGAGGGAATTTGGCAATCAATTATTAGTTAGTACTTCATTTGTGAAATCAATAACAAAGACTAACTAATCATCATGCCGTTTCTCCGTAAGGGAGGCAGAGAGGACGAACCACCAAACAACTCAGTCTTGGAATACACTCTTCGCCTCATTCACACCATGTCTCACTGCCATACATCAGGGAAGGTACCAGCACTCCATTGTAGATTGCTAGCTTCGCTTTTTTGGACAGTTTTTTTTAGCGTCTGCGGCGTTCAGTTTTCCTTTAATGGAGTTACCTCAAACGTAACAAACTAACATAACAAAATGACTTTGAAAATATATTTATTCGAAAAACGTTATCTTACAGATGACGACGATTACGATAGCCTTAGAGATTGTGACTCCCTGCGGTTACAATGCATATCGTTGCATCACTAAATAAAGCAGCCTTCCTGTTGTAATAATATTTGCACTCTGCGATATGATATTTTTGTGTAAATTTGGGAGATATGGATCCGACAGGATGGCGCTCTTTTATTTTCCCGTAAAACGAACAGTTTATTTAACGATGCTAATTAAAGTTCCTTGAGAGAAAAGGTCACTTGAACACCATATGCCGAATGTGAACGCTGTTTGCCGTTTAGGCGCATTTAATACAGGAAGCGGAAATGATGTTTTTATGAAGCTCGTATCGCAAATAGTTTCCAGGGCTCATTAAAAAAATTGACACCGAATTTCTTTTATAGATTGCAGCAAAATTTGGTTTCACGATTATCTAACTTGGACTCTGTTAGCAGTAAATTGATATTTTATTTAATAAGAATGGTATCTGTGGTTATGAACATCTCTGTGACAGAGGTAAGAGTACAAGAGAATAACACAAAGCTCAAATGACTATCGAATTTAATGGCTATCAATTGTTCATTTGATCCCTAATCGCGTTCTACTTCTCATCAAATGATACTAATTAGTGTTTGTTTTGTTCCAGATATCGAATATCAACTAATCGAGGATGATTGTTACTTCCTGCAGGTGATTCAAAGTTCTCAGTGAACCGGATTACGTTCCATGGCAAGGACGGAGTAGTGTATTTTCCTCAGTCGACGCAAAAACGTCGCGTGATCCAAGTGATTGTGAACAGTGATAAGTGTAAAAACCAGCAATGGCCTCCTCTAGAGTGAAAATCCTCTTCCTGGGTGCTGCCATATTTTTCTTGGCCATTGTTGAAAGCAAGCTACAAAAACATACTAAAATACCCATACAATTCCTCGACAACGATAACCATGTTAGCTTGTTCAGAATGGAAATCAGAAAAGTAGACGCTTCCACTTCCAAACCTATGAGCACGGTCCGACCAGATTATAACACCCTTTCAAAGGCTGACCAAGAAGTCGAAGAAAAGGCGTTTGAAAGATATCTTAAAGTAGCCCTAAATTTAGATCCAGATCTTCCAGATACATGGTTGGAGCAAAGACTTGCAGTCATCAGAGAGAATGCTAGACCAAGCACACCAACATCTCCAAAAAGTAGATTTTTGAGAAGTGTCGATACCAAAATAGTAAAAAAGGCACAAACGAGAAACAAGTTCCCAAGCTCAAGGGATAAATCTAGTTTGTTCGTTCATTTTGGAAAGCATCATAAAAACGAGAAGAAAGATGCATCCAAATTAAGTAAAAGAAGTGCGAACAACTTAGATAAAGTTACGAAATCAGTCGAAAAACCAAGAAACCTTAAAATGAAAGCAAAAAAGATGATGTATCGCTCAGAAAAAGCCAAAAACATCGCTGAATTTAAAAGAAAGATTTTTAAAAATACCAGGGAAGCAGGAATAAAGAGGAGCAAACGTGCTGTTGTGAATTCGGAGTATTCGAGTGTAGGTCCCCACTGGGGCACTCCGTGGTGGCTGGGCAGTACGGGGGAGGTGGCGCTGCGCGTGCGCGTGTCCGGGCACGCCGCCGTGTTCCGTGCTGAGGCGCGCGCCACCGGGCACGTCGCGCTCGCATTGGGCAATGACGCCGTGCTGGCCTGGCTGGACGATGATGGTCAACCTCATATTCTGGTAAGTTGTATTTGTATGATTACTTAACAAAATTAAATATTTTAATCAATTCCCAAAGAGGATTTTTTTTATCAACGGTAGTAAAATTATTTCTCGATGTGTCCAAAAATGACGAAATTGTGAGCTTTCAAATTGAAATTGTGGCCCGTGAAGTCACACGCAGTGCAATTATTATTATTCATAATTTGAATGACAGTGTTGCACACGCTTTTCGGTCGACCGCAAAAATCAACATCAGTATGTTCCAAAAATTCAAAAAGTGCTGTCCTCAGCATGCCCTAAGTAATACGTTGTAAAAAACATGAAATTTCGCTGTTTCGTCTCTCACATTCGGTATTATTTGACATGTCCACTGGAAAAAACAAACAGTTACTCAGGTAGTAATTACTATTAATAGTCCTGCAAAGTGTCACAAAGTTTTAATTGGTGTAATGTAGTTCGATTAATCTTATTGGTAACAAATTATTTCTTTCTTTCCCCTCGAATACCGATAATAACAATGTATCCTGGGACCAGTGACACAAAGTTTTATTTCTTTGCACAACTATGAAATGAAGGAACACAAATTATAGTTTCATCGATTTTTAAATATGAGTTTTTTCTTTTGATTTTGGTATAAAACTGTATTTTTAATAATGTATGAACGAATTAAAAATTTTCCACTTAATTTATTTGTGACCGTAATCGGTTTCAGCGTGTTAAGGCCATATTCGGGCTGGTACAATAATATTATAATTATAATGGTGTAATTTCTTAACCTTCTGTTTTTCTTAACCACGGTTTATCAAAAGAGGATTTTGATTTCTAATGTACACTAAAAATTTAGTTGCTCTAAAAATCTAAATTTTTTCGGGTAAATTCAATTTTTATAATACTCACCTTTCTGTGTGTGAAAAGTCATTCTGATATTATTTTCAAAATTCTAAACAAGTTCTGATTTTGGAGAAATCCAGATTTTTTTTAAATATAAATTTTTTCTTCACACCTGGTTACGAACCCCCGACTTTGAGATCCAGGTCAAAGTAGCTTACAACTTAACCATATATCTCCTGCACCTCCTACACCCTACACACCTTCGCCTTAGCTCATTTATATATCTAATTATATTATTATTATCATATCGTAACCGTCAAAGTCAGAATCATCGTGGTGAATTATTAAAAAATCACTAATCTCCTCTGCAAAAAAATAAACCAATATTATTCTAACTTCTCCATGTTAATCCGGGAATAAAAATATGAAGACGAAACTGCGGGACCAGATAGCGATATAATATTTTGTGTGATCCTTTTATCTCTTTCTGTTCCGAAAATATCTTTCTCGTCCCGAAATGGCATCTATGAAATTAAATTGTGCTTTCCCTTGCGTTTTTCTGACAGTTACAAGAGTAGGATCTTTGAACCCAAAAGCAGTTTTTTGTGTTGTATTTAATGCACTGTCAGTTGTGCTTTTGTCAACATGTTTTCTGCGAAAATGTGAGCTGAATTCTGTTATGTTTTACGAAATGGCGTACCCGTTTGTAACCTTTCCGTCTTTCTCATAAAAGACTGACTTATTTGTCAGAAGAAAATTAACAGGTAAAATGTTTTTTTGTATTTCTTAAGCATTAACTATGAACAAATTCTAGAAAGTTTGTACACTTGCTACTTAATTTTTTAAAATATTTTTGCTACCAGTTTCGACATATCCGTGTCATTCACTAGCAAACTTAAAAATAACTTTAAAATTCTGCAAATTCAAAAATGATTAGATTTTAATTAGGTGAGGGTAGTGAAAGGGGTAATTTTGGGTGGGAGGAGTCGAGAATAAGTCGGAGAATAAAACAAATAACCCAACTGATATAAACCTGAAATAATTAACCGCTTAGTTAATAAGAAACAAGCATTTTTTTTTAAACTAAAAAGTACACTTATAGTGGTAACAATAACAGCAAACCTGGTAACAACCTAATATATAAAAAAAACTTCTTTATACAGGCTACTTGTCTTTAAAAATTTCCTGCTTATTGCCAGATTGTAATTAAAATGTAATAATATTTATATTTGTATAGAACTTTTAATTTATTTTTAAGTTTGCTAGTGAATGACACAGATGTGTCGAAACCGGTAGCAAAAATTTAAATAAATTAAGTAACAAGTGTACAAAATATAGATAGAAATAAAACATAGAAAATAAAACTTTTCAAAACAAAAGGTGTGTAAAATGTTGTTGTTTTTGAAAAATATTTCTTCTTTGTGAATGCAGCATCAAGTAAATTTTAGAAATATTAGGCCAAAGTTACCAACTACAAAAAAAACTGTACAAATTTACTCACCCATTACGCACTGAGACATTTTTAATGCATAAAATAGGCGTGTGAATTACGCGGCTGCTGGTGCGAAGCGAATGTGATTTATGTCGCAAAAATATCGGTTTGGTGTCGTTTGTGACATTTTTTTGAGTGACAAGCAACATACCATCACAGGAAAACCGCGCGACGCTCGATACGTAGTAGTATTTTGAGAGAGATTCAAAAAAATACATTTGTAAAAATTAAAATCATCGAAAAAATAATACTCGTAGAGCTATGGGCTCCATACATATCGTCGTAAAAAAATAATATCACATCAAGAAAAATGTTGTCGAAGTTAAAAAGTCCAAATTATGATTTCACGGATAAAGATAACTAAACAATGATCTCAAACCTAATCGTACGAGTTTAATTATTTGAATAATCGTAATCGCCATCCAAATCAAAATAGTGCCACTATAACTAAAAACCGAAAGACAGACTTCATAAAATTAAATAAAAAGGAAGGTTAGTACGAAAATAAAGTGGTTTGTTTAGAAAACTCTTTCTGGTAAACGGTGCAGAAGTTGCACACCGAAGCCACGAGAGCTATTATCGGACCAAAATAAACAGTCACCATATAAATATGTTTATTTATAAATGCGCACGTGCAAAATTGGATTCGCACCCTCTTGTTCAAAACTTTGACGTTGACTTGTTACCCCAAACCACGAACAACAGTTTTACTAATATTAATTATGATACTTAAAAGCGTATGGTTAAATCTTGGCATGTTTTAGTGGCAATTAATAAAGTTAATTATATCTACTGTAACCACACATTTTAGTAAATTAGTAAAACCGATGAATCCGCACCATTTTCAAAGTGTATTTAGAGCCCAAACCACTAAGTTCCCCACAAAACCTACCCATCCCTTGCCTCTCTACAGACAAGTGCCCGACCGCTGGCAAAGTCAAATATACAAAACATATCCCTGCAGACTACAGGTGAAGTGTATATTTTATATTTTCATTTGAATACTTTCTTTTAAGCAATTCAAAACTTTCTTCGAAATTTCTTCATCGAAATTTAAGTGGTCTCGAGTGAAATTGAATATTACTTTGAAGACATTATTAGTTTTTCAAACCTATGATAAAGTTGTCGACTATAATCGGGAATGTAAATGGACACATAACAAAATTACAAAGATGTAACAAGGAATACGAAGAGTTCCACCGATACAAAATAACCCACTGTAAAACTGAATTTGTATTGTACTGTATTTGAATTGTACAAAAGTTTTATCAATAAAAAATAAATAAATACCAGCCATCCAATAACGGCATGTTTTTACATGTAAATGTAAAAACATGCCGTTAAATTTTACATGTACTCTGTTAACCCACCACACTTGATAGATAATGATGATTAAAGTCACCAAACCCAATGATTTGTAAGAAAAATATTTTAATAATTTTGGTTCGCGAAATGTCAATAATAAATAATTCAGAAGAGATGCGAGAGATCTCTTGCTAAAAAGTGAAAATACTAAGTTATCTTTGTGATTATTCGAAATATAAAATGCGCGGGAACTTTTGAAAACAATCCAATAATTGATTTAAAATATCTCTTCAAATTGACCACATTTTGACCAGCGAACGCTCGAAGGTGTTTGCAATTTGACCAAAATGTCACCAAAAACGCTCCAGTAGATAAATAAGATCACTAGAAACGCCTTTATAGGTACCTACTGCTGGGGAATAAAACGTAATTCCCATAACCACTGAGCGCTTTTTGCCACAATATGGCACAATTTAAAATACCTCGGTTTGCTTTGCTGCCAGTTTTAGGCAAATTTACGCTGGATGGATTACATTTTTTTTTCAATTTAACCATATTAAAATTCAGAGTTATGATTTGTTTTAATATCGGCGGAAAATATTCAAAATGGTCACCAAAAAATCACGAGCAATCGTAGGAAAAAGTTAAAAATCGAGCTGTCACTCGAGTGGATAATGATGTAATAATATTATTATAACTCGACGAATATTCGCATTCCTTGAATAATTATTGTACCATTACGGTAAGGAAGCATTTAGAAATGGTTACGAATTGTTAGTATTTTTGAATAAATAAAGCTGTTTCGATTACATATTCACACAGCACCGAATTATGGGCGAGAATGTATTGTTTCTTGGAAGTACGTAAATTCTTATTCAGGTCGGCGCGGAGAGGCCATGTTTTACACGCTGACTGATGGCTCTGTAGTCTGTACCCCACCCTGTACTGCCTGTACTCTTTACTGGATCCGTGGAATAGCTGCCTGTGTACGACATGTACATTGTACGTGTCAGCTTGCATTACAAGCCCGAGCGCAGGCATCAAGTAACAAATAATCCCGTGTGCTGCCGGGAGCATGCTAAATACCAAATTAAAAGCGATCCATCGCGATCCGCGTGGTGCTGAATTGACTCGAGAAGCTTTATTTTAGCGTTAATATAATATTCCCACCACTTAAATCATACAAAAACATTCCTTATATCGATCTTACATTTAAATCTATCAATCAATAACATTACGACACTTTTATGAAGCGAAATTGTTTGACTTCATCGTATCTACTAATATTTATAATAATACTCCTAATGCTATGAATAAAATGATAAGTAATCCAAAATGATATTTACTTAGATATCTGCCAAATCTAAGAGAGTGGGATAACCTACATCCAGTGTCGTCCCGGTAAAAGATCACCGTTCAGAATAATACTTAAAATTGAGCATAATTCCCTCTCTACTTTTCCTTCCCCACCCCTCTGCCTTCAACCAGGGATGTCGAAAGTGAAAAAAATATCGATATATTGATGAATCGATATTTATTAAAATATTAATATCGACGTCGATATATCGAGGAAAAAATATCGATGTATCGATATATCAGTCAAATTTTCAAAATATTTTGCGTTTTAAAAATAATAGTATATTCAGCTCAATATTATCAATAGTAATTTTTATACACAATGTGCATTATTTTAATGTACAAAAATCTCAGTAAAAATGAAGGTATTTTTATCAGTGTTCATATTTATTAGGTAATAATTACAAAAATATCAAAAACTAAAAGGCTGTCTTCTAACTTATATGTAAACTGAGAGGCATACAAAGTTTGTATGTGTCTCAGTAACATTCTATTGGCGTATTAATCTGTCAAAAAGGACTTCGTGTTTGGAACAAGGTATAGTTAATAATCATAGACATAGACAATTGGAACCAACACATAGGAGTGGCTTAGAAAAAAATGGCGAAAAATAGCATACATTTCTATGTAGGTTCCTACACATCTGAGATAGTATTAGTTATCACAAATACTAATGCAAAGACAATAGATTTGTAAGCTATTAATAGTTAAAATTTCAACCGCCAGATGTCGTGACCCAATACAGTTACTTCTTTTCCGTTCGTTCCTTACGGTTTGGGATTCCAGTGACTTTAGTTACATAAATAAAAAAAATATATAGTTTTTAATACAATTTTCGATATTGGATATTTTGTATCGATATATCAGATCAAAATATATCGGCTAAAAATATCGATATATTGAATTAAAAATATCAATACATCGATATATCGATACTTTTTCAACAAGCCTACCTTCAACCTCACAACGTACCCCGATTGGGGATGTCATAGTCTCACTGGCTCCAGACGGTTGGAGGCAGTTGGGACTCTTTTGCGGTATTCATTTTATTATTAATTTTAATTAATTTAATTATTAATTTTAAATGTGAATAGGTAGGTACCGCACAAGGGTCCCAACTGGAGACTATGGCATTCGCAATTGGGGTATGTTGTGAGGCCGGAGGTAGTTGAGAGGGAGGAATGTGATGGGGAAGTACCTGGCTATTTAAATACGGCTAAAGCGATTTCAAGCAAGGTTTCAATTCTGAATGGTGGTCTTACACCAGGACGATACTGAAAGCATCTTCCACTCTGGAACGTGCCGCAGATATAGGTACTATATATTATTACGATTCACTTATGAAACAACACAAATTAATCAAATAAAATTTATTTACGCACGCCGGGATTTTAACCCGCAACCTTCTGATTGCTCTTCGAGAGCCTTACCCCTCAACCACGGAGGCCGTCTAATAAAATAGCTTAAAATAAGACATTTTTAGCCTTGTTTGTGACCAGATCTGAATAGCCAGCTACATCCCACCATTTAAATCTCTTTGCCTGCTCCATCCTCACACTTCATCCTCACAA
This sequence comes from Limnephilus marmoratus, assembly GCA_917880885.1. NCBI lineage: Eukaryota > Metazoa > Arthropoda > Insecta > Trichoptera > Limnephilidae > Limnephilus > Limnephilus marmoratus. The sequence goes on from OU862908.1 coordinate 65,366,861, forward strand.
CATACCCGAATTGGGGACGCCATAGTCTCACTCCGGTTAGCAGGGAGCAGTATTCACTGTTGTGCGGAATTGAAGTAAAATCTACGTATTTCTCTGGAAAATGGAGTGAAGGTCACGATCCTTTAGCAATGAGGCAAATGAAGAAGAAGATGTATTTCTCTGTAATATTTACTCCCACAGTCGCGCTTTTAATGTAAGCAACCTAATTTAATAATATCTAGGTTATTAAAATAAACACCAGCCAAACCACGCAACATATATTTATGATATTATAAACATGATTTAAGACAGATATTATAAACATTATTTTATCTGGCCCAGATTGGGCCAGATAAAATAATTAATGGAAATGTAGCAAATTTAACCAACACCCCAATACCTTGACAGATGTAACCTAATCATATATATAAGTTCTTATAACGTAATTCAATATGGACTGGTATGAAAATATTCCCTGTAACCGAATACATTTTCAAAGAAGACATTCAATTTTGATGTCTATCAGTTCTACGTTGAAATAGTTGTAAATTCTAATTTCTTTTATTTTGGAGTTCTTCTTCCAAATGTAACAATGACTGCAATAAATATTTGATCCTGAGAGTTGAGCATGCGATTACTTAGGGAGTGGTGTGCTGAACTTTGCAATCATTGCTGTAGATTCCTAAAATTATGTGATTTTTAGGCTCCGACAACCAATAAAGTTATCTGTTTTATTTTGGAATAATAATAATAATGAAAACTGATATGGAAAAAATAGTCAAACACAATATTGTTGATAATAAAATTTGAAAATATGAGATTGACAATTATGACGGTTTGACAGAAGGTGGCAATGTCTGATTTTTTAGACGAGAGGATCTGTGTTCGTGTCCCAGTCCCAATGGTCACATTATCATTTTCTATTTTTCTGTGTCTTGTTCTCTTTCATATTTTCGTTTAGATTATTAGTGTTATCTTCTTCTTCAGTGAAATAATAAAAACGTTTATTCATCATTAGATTTTTTACAATATTACACTTTTTATTAATTCATCTTTGATTTTATTGACAAAAAAGTCACTGCTCAGCTATAATTCAGAATTTCTCCTGGAATGTAGATGGTTTTCTGCAGTGCCTCATTTTTTTATATTTATAAATAAATATTTTCTTTTGTTAATACCGCTCAAGAGTCCTAACCGCGTGGAGCCAACGGGACTATGGTATTCCCAATTCGGTTATGTTGTGAGGCTGAATTTAGTGAGGATGGGAAGGAAACGGCGGAGAGGAAGTGGGGAAGAACATGGCTATTCGTGTGGCCAGCAAACACGGCTAAAGCATTTCATACAATTTTTCCATTCCAAATGGTTGTCTTTCATTAGGATACTGAAATAAAATTGAGAAATAAATTGTGATATAGTTCAAATTTATCAAATAAAATGCAAAGTAGGCTTTGAACCCGCGACCTCCTCGCGGATTCGTAGCCAAGGATCGTAAACATTCAAACCACGGAGGCTATTAACAACTTTAGTGAGCACTATACGAACACTGATTTACATTGCTAAATTTTGTTTAAGACTTCTACTAAGAACAAGAACTGACAGCAATACATTCAATTGCATAAAGATTGATTTATGATTCCCGGTTCATGTCGCTCAAGCGTTACAGACAAACATCTCGCGGAAAGCGTTTGATACTTTTTGTCCTTACATGCTGCCTACACCTGAATTCTTAGTGCATACTGCATGCATCGTAAACCTCCTGCAGCGTTCTGCTCTCCCGATTCTCTTGGTCGGTGTCCGCTCGGTTACTGACCTACCGCATCACGTATACTTCCCGTTTAACACAACCTGATGGATAACTGAGGTTTTATTAATGTAATTAAACGGTGTTAAGCTCAAACCGTGACTTTGAGTTTTAGCACCTGATTTAAGTGCTTTCAGGTTGTGTTGCCAACGTCAAGCATCTCTTCCTGAGAGCTCAATGATTTAATATCGTAGAAATATTGATAAATTGTAAACAAATGTTGATAGAGTAAATCGCGCTTGTGGATCAGAAGAAAGGGGAGCAATACGAAACTTACTAATATTACAAACGCGAAATTTTTATGGATGTATGTGAGTTTGTTACTCTCTCACGCAAAAAGTAGTGAATGGATTTTAATGAAACTTTACAAGAATATAGCTCATATATCAGAATAACATATACGCTATAATTCATAAAGGTAGCTAGGAAGGGGACGCGGAAGGGGAACGGGGACGCACGGGAAAGGTGATTCAGGGAGAAACAATGTATTTCTTTGAATATGGCTTTGCAACGCATGCCGGGAACCAGCAAGTTTTAAATAATAATTAAAAGAAGCGATATGAAGGCAGATGAAGCAATTCCCAATGGGAAAATATGGTGAGCAATATGCGGAAATAGACAAAGCAATGAGCGTTTGGCGCATATATGTCACTAACTTAAGGTAGAAGACACTAGAAAGAGCAAGAAATAAACAAGAAATATGATGTTTTGAGATTTTCACGGTCAAAAGTATTATCAATATTCAGTTTGGAAGGTGGGTAAGGGTACCGCTGCCCGCCAATTAACTGGATAACCAACAACCCTGCCATAGATATTGAAATAAAAGAGATGGGCTATCCTCAGTTTTTACTGGGTGGGATTGTGCTTCCTGTTGTCGCCGATATTGTTAATCAATTAACGAATAAACTAAACAAACATTAAATTATATGAACGAATTCTTTCCGTATTAAAACACACCTATATTATTAACCAATTTTATTTATTTATTTATTCTTAGTACATTTACATTACAAAGGTATAATATATTGTCCTCCACACTAGGAGTTCACCTGTGTTGTAGAGCACATTTTTCAGTTGTAAATTATAAATTATAAATTGTGAATAGTAAAACAAAAGAGTGTTCATAGTTAATATAAAAAAGAGAAACAATAAAAATCCATTTATTTATTGTTATCAAGTTTAATTCGTAGAACTCCATTTTAATTTTTATTTTTTTATTATATAATCAATAATATTATTATTAAATTAATAAAAACAGTTTATTTTTAAACAAGTTCTGCTGTGTAATTATTGTTACGCGTGACAGCTGTTTCGCCTTCTGAAGGCATTATCAAACTCAGTTCAGAAGGCGAAACAGCTGTCACGCGTAACAATAATTACACAGCAAAACTTGTTTAAAAATAAACTGTTTTTATTAATTTAATAATAATATTATTGATTATATAATAAAAAAAATAAAAAAATAAAAATAAATAAAAATGAAATAAAAATCCAAATATAAAATCGACTTCAATTCGACAAAATTATAAATTAACAGTTAGAAGTTAAAAGGATTGTAGCCAGTTCCTTATGTGTTTTTTGTATTCAATAATATTAGTTGTTTTATATTGTGTAGAAAGAGAATTGTATAGTTTTATAGCCTGGGTATCTTTAGTGTTTTTGTCCAAAGGATGTGTTTATTTTTGGTATTTGTAGTTGGTGAGCATGTCTTGTTCTAATATCGCGAGAATTTTGTTAAGTGTTAAATGTGGTTAAGTTCTTGTAAAGTTTGTTCTTGTAAAGTAATTTGTTTTGAATATAATTTTTTAATTTTCAGCACTGGGAATTTTTCGAATATGATTGAAGTGGGTGTTAGTATTGGTAATTTAAGTGTTACTTTTATTGGGGTTTTCTGAGCTTTAAATAGTGTAATAGTGTTAATGTATTTTTTTCTGGCACAGCCCCAGGCAATAATGCCGTATTCCGTTATGGATTGTGCTAGTGCTGGGTATATATTTTTTATATCACATATGTTTAAAATATATTTCAAGTTTTTAAAAAAGTAAATCAACTTACTTACTTACCACTGCACACCTAAAAAAAACAACTAAATGAACAAATTCTTTCCGTATGCAAACTATTCCCATTAGGTAGTAGACCGCCGACAGTCCGACGGATATCATAGCATATCTCTTTTGTATTTCAATATCTTGCACATGGGTTGATCCTACGTTTGGTGATTTAGCAGGGGTGCCCGGATTTAAAGGATGAGGTTTTCCTAGGTATTGGCGGCGAATACGTTTGCCCACCTTCCGTATGGCGGACCGGATCGGGAGAGACTGGTTGGGGGAGAACTTTTGACGACTCCGAGACAGGAGTACTCTTGACTTTGATGGTACGTTCGTATTGGTGACCGGACAACTCGGAATGAAACCAACTGAGAACCACCTCAGAAAGGTCATTAAGAGTCATGATAAAAAATATTTTTAAAATTGGTTAAATAGGTGAAGTTAGGTTAGAGTTACCGTCTATTTAGAAATTATTTTTTCATAGCTTTTAATGACCTTTCTGAGGTGGTTCTGAGTTGGTTTCATTCTAAATTGGCATGGAACCGTTCGTGTCACATCGAGTAAAGCGCACGTGGGTGAGATATTGCAAATTTGCGCTATTTAAGTACATATTTATGTATATTGTTACAGTTATAGATGTAATTTATGCGATCGTACGTTATTTTGACATTTGACGTCGAAAAATTCAGTAAATGTTTTTGACATCAGTACTTAATCATTACTCTTCTGTTCTCTTTAACTTGATATATTTAAATTATTCAACTTCAGTTCTAGAATTCAACAATTTCGCAAACCATTTTGCCAAAATCCGTTTTTTGATAGATGATTGATGAAACTTGAGAAACAAAATCTGCCAACAAATGTTATATAATATTCAGAATCTGTTTCCCATTTGGAAAGAAATTTTAGTTTCGTGATTCCGTGTTCTTCAATATCAGAGCAGGATCGTATTAACTTCACAAACCGGAACCGTGTTCTTTTTTCATATTTCATTCACAGGAATGTTAAGGCCGATGGGTTTCACCAACCGGAACGACATTCCGGTTTCCTCTGGTTAAATCCGTGCACTGTATTGGTTATTCGTTACTTATGTCTTATCATTGTTAAGGTCTGTCAAATTGGATCTAAACGAATCGGTCTAAAATTTAACATCAATTAAAATAGCTCATTTTGGTAGTCAATCATTCATCTAGTCTTTTTCAACGGAAGCAATCTTCCGAACAGACCCTCCATTGATATGCTTGGTGTAACCCTAAGTGACCAGCTCAGGTATGGGGGCTCCATCGAAGCCAGAGTAAAGTTAGCCTCCCAAAAACTGGGCGTACTGTACAGGGCCCGCAGATACTTTAATAGTACACAACTGCTAACCTTGTACAAATCACAAGTACGCCCCACGGTTGAATTTGGCAGCCATCTCTGGTCTGGAGCTCCAAAATACCTGAAAAATACCCTCGACTCTGTGCAGAAACGGGCGGTCCGTTTGATAAATTCTCCCATCTTAACAGACGGATTCCAATCTTTAGAGCACAGGCGTCGGGTTGGAATGCTATCCTTGTTCTACCGGTATTACAATGGAAGATGCTCCGAGGAACTAGCATCATTGATCCCTTCGGCACCGGTGCATAGTCGGAAAACACGCCAAACGCGTGCCCAACATTTGTACACGGTTGACATTTATCACATGAGAACGGGTCGTTTCTTTCACTCCTTCTTGTGTTCAAAAGCTCGGCTGTGGAATGATTTGCCGGCGTCTGTGTTTCCTCCTTCCTACAACATGGGTCTCTTCAAGACCAATGTTCATTCCTTCCTCTCCTCAAAAAGACCCTCCACACAGCATCCCAGATGACATAGGCCCTGAGGGAAATTATTTTCCTCAGGGCCTCCTGTGTGGAGTTAATGTAAAAAAAAAAAAAAATAATGTCCTCGAAATATTCTCAGTGGAAAGAGAAAAAAGTTTGATTCGTGGTTTAATTTTTCTACTTGACCAAGCGTTTTGTTATACTGTTGGTTCCATGACAGTTGATCCGCCGACATTTGGCCCTCCGGCATACCTATATACAATATGCAGTCGGTTAGGGAAAAATACGGTATACCTACTGACACAAAATGTAAAACAATGAACCGACGGGCTGTGCGGAGAGAATGTACCGCTGAATAACAAAGTATAAATCCATATTTTCATTGAAATGCATCAAGGATAAAACTACTTGTCTGTTCACCGTATATTCCAGCGTATAAGTACTCAAAATCGATACTAAATAAATTCGTTTGATAGCTTTACCAATGTATTTTATTAAAGGTAATTTTGAGGTCAATTTTAGGTTTGAAAATGGCTAATATTGCACAAACAATTACAATTAAATTACAATTACAATTACAATTTTATAGTAATAATAATCACCAAACAAGGTCGTATGTGATTGATTTAACTGTGAATGCAACACGGGCTAAGCCGGGTCCAAGAGTAGTTACATATTTTTAAAAAAGAATGCATGGAATATACCTACGCTCGGGAGAGACTGGTCGAGGGAGACCTTTTGATCTCTCCAGCCGGACTCTGACCCATCGCCTTGCACTGCAGTGGGAGGGATGGATTCAACGTTCATCACTCCTGAACGCATTGATCCCCAGATTCCTTCCCATCCCTCGTACCCTTGTCCTTCCCAGAACTTCCTCCCCTTCATTTCCCTAAAAAGATCCCCCATATAGCATCCGCAAAGATGACATCTTAATAGAGGATTTTTTTCCGCAGTGCCTCCTGTATGGAGATAATGTAAAGAAAATATATAACAGACTACAAAAGGACTTTTTACCGAAAATACCATTTTTTCAATCGAGTGTTTCAATTGTTATTATTTACGCACTGAACGAACAATACTCTGGAAAAGTCACCGATTTACATACATCCTTTCGACCCTAACCTTAGGCAGACCAATGAAATTGGTTGTCTTTTTACGAAAGAATTTCGATATTTGGGGAAGCGTTAGAACAATTTCACGCAAAGTAAGAATTTTTTGCTTACTTTGGACACTCAGAAATTCTCACATAATTAATTCACCACAAGTCTCAGTCTGTCGGTGTATTTCTTCAGCGATATTATAATATATGCAAACAGTTACAGTAGGTCCTTAGAAGAATAATATTTGTTTTCTTTAGATCTCAGATCCGACTGAAAACGTTTTGAGAGGTTTTCCATGATAATTTCGGCATGTAAAATTGCGATTTCGATAACTGAAAGATACCTACTACACTCCTCGACGAAAGTGCGTATCTCCAACTTGAAGAACCTCATATTACCAAAAATAAATACTGAAGATTTTTTAAAATAAAAATGTACAAGAATTTTTGTTATTAAAAAAGATTTATTTAAAGTAATGAAAAACATGGATACCTAATTATTAATTGTTTTTGTGTGTAATTCGTAGAACTCCATTTAATTTTTTTTTTTAAATATGTTTATATTAAGTTCTACAAGTATTAACTTCTTCAGCACCGTTGTGATTTGAAACTCGATGAAACCAAAAATAGCTACACTAAAAACAGACAAACACACGTCTATAGGATTTAGCCTGCGAAAGAATGAGATAGAATAATCGGTCTCCTCTTTGGGCGGTGCTTTGTAGCTCATCAGTCTCCTCTTTGAGCGGTGCTTCGCAGCCTTCCACTCTTGTCTGCTTTAGTTTTCTGAAGGTTTCACTTCTATTGCGTGTAAACTGCACAATTGTATTTTTTTATTATTGTGACAGCTATTTCGGCTTACAAGGCCATTTTCTAACTATGGTTAGACCAGTTTGAGACGAATTATTTATAGGATTCTATATTTCAATTTGGAATTTGTCTCAAAGTGGTCTAACCACGAAATGGCCTTTGTAAGCCCAATTTAAAAATAGATACCTAGTATCAATAATCGTGCAGTGATGGATACAACTTGAACAATTGTTAAGGGATAGAACACAAAATTTATGATAAATTTACTAGTTGAATACTATGAAAAGAAGAAACATTGTCGATTAGCACTCATTTTGAATGGTCTATTTTTTTAAATCAAACCCTGCCAGTTTCTTGTGCCCAAGAATGCGACAAAGTCCCACGCAAGCCTGACTCAACCTTCCTGAAGAAACCAGCGATGTCAAATAACCCGAGGCGTTTGTCAAAAACTTTTCTACTTGTTTAAGTAGGTATAGTGGAAGACAAATTTCCAGCGAGCAAAAACACTATCGATCTGGTTAAGTTGAGAGGGAAATGCTCGCTAAAGGAAACTAAACTCGCGTTACAGCGCTCGAAATTGTTGCTCCGGCTTTGTATAAAAACATAACGGAAACTCGCAACAACTACACTGAAGCGTGAGAAGTACCTACTAATTAATTCAAACTATGTTCAAGATAGGGAATTTGAAAGCGTGGATTTGATTTATAAAACTGGTTGTCATGGTTTCATAAATATAACAATCTTCATCTTCATCGTGGTAATTTTCGTCAAAATTGTGATCATGGTTATCATCTTTATCATCGTTATCATCTTCATCATCTTCATCATCATCTTCATCATCGTCATTATAGGCCTTACCGACGGCCGGCGTAGTCCAGCGGTAAGGCTCTTGACTTGTTATTTCACAATTTATTAATTTAAAATAATATATAGTATATTTGCGGCACGTTCCAGAGTGGAAGATACTCTCAGTATCGCCCTGGTGTAAGACCACCATTCAGAATTGAAACGTTGCTTGAAATGGCATTAGCCGTGTTTAGTGACCAGATCTGAATAGCCAGGTACTTCCCCACCTTCCTCTTCCCTATCTTCTTCCCCTCCCCACTACCTTCTGCCTCACAACATACCCCAATTGGGGATGCCATAGTCTCACTGGCTCCAGACGGGAGCAGCTGAAACTCTTGTGAGGTATCACTGTAAAAAAAAAAGTCATTATCTTCATCGTCATCATCATCACCATCTTCATGATCTTCAACATCGTCATAATCTTATCCATTATCATCGTCTTCATCAGCATCATTTTCATCATCCACGTCCTCATCATCATCATTATAGTCATAATCTTCATCGTCATCATCGCCACTTATAATCTTCTTCATCTTCATCAACATCAACATCGTCATCATCTTCGCCATTAATACCGTCTTCATCACCAACGACTTTAAGTTCATTGTTTGTACATGGGCCTCCTCTTAGATTGATTTAAATTCTACTCATTGAAATTGATATGTAACTGCACAGAAAAATGTTTAAAAAATTTATCAGTTCTTTAGTGGAGTGGCATAGTAGCGGTCAGTCGAACATTGTGTGGTGTTATGTAATAAAAATATGCAGTATTATATTCAGTCGTGGTCTGAAATGGTATATGGTCGTAATATATTAAATAAAAGTAATGAGATTTTCCTATATTTGCATTGCAGCGTTAATGAGGTTACCTTAACATCCTTGTAAATGGTTTCTTACTTTCTTTTAAATCTCTTTCCGCTTGTTAAGATAAACCCACATAGCAACTTGGTGGAAGGCCAATCAGCGAGGAATATTTGTGGAAATTCTTTCGTAGTATTCTTTGTTCGTGGCATCCCTTGGGAACTTTGTATTTTCGCGGAGATCCTTACTAACTCTGCAAAGAGAGGTAATAATCGTTATACGAAACACGGTAATTTATGAAAACGCTACCTAAACTGTCAGCACATATGTTTGTTCCAGAATGCCATTTCGCTTTAAGTAATAAAAATTAGTCGTATCATTCGTGTTATTTTTAGTAATTTTAGTTAAACGTATTTCACCTTTGCAAATAAAATTCTTCCTTGGGTTTTTCAAGTAAGCTCCCAACCTTTAGAAATAATGTATTTGGCCTGATATTGTATGGGGACATTCCTTTACCGATAAGGAACAAAGGGTTAATTTCTTAAATTGTTTATTCCTTAAATTGTTTATTTTTAAGTAGTTATGTATACCTGTACATTATTTTATGACCCAAACTAAATGAACTTAATCTCTTAGTTTTAAGTATGTACCTTAACATTAAGTAAGTTTGTACCTAATGGTGTGCCCGATTTGGCAAACCTTTAAAAAGTAATTTTACTGTTTTATTGGGGGTTAAATTTAAGAATTTGAGATCTAGGAATTTTTAATGTTAGTTTCCCCCATTTCTCCATTTCAGTATTGTATGAAGTACTTAATTTTATTGGTGGCCCTTTTTGCCGACTCTCGGGTAATTGTTTTATTGCGGGATTTTAAAATTCAGTTTAGGAGCCGCTCAAATAGTGTCCCAACATTGTTATACCTTTTTGTATTAGTGTATTTTTGCTTTAAATATGGTGAATTTTAGAACAGAGAGTTAGTCTTGCTGTGAGAGTGAAGGAGTCTTGTTATTGCGGTTGAACTGGAAGATACACCGAGGTGTGTCTTCAGTTGCGCAGAGGGAAGATAGGCCCTTTGCGTTAGTTTTGCTAGTAGGGTAAAACTAGAAGGTACATGCTGTGTGCCTTCAATTGTGTAATTATACTGAAGCTGGTAGGTACGAGTTATACCTACGGTTCAGTATTGGAAAACTGACAATAGAGAGATCGAAGTAGAGACTTCGATATTTGTCAGTGTGGTGTGGTCGTGGACCACCCGAGTGAGGGTAGATAGACCCTCTTGTAATACTGTATTTATTACATTAAATAAAGTGTGCTGCCGAAGAAGAAGAAAAAGAAGTGTTTTCCTGCCAACTCCATTCTGTTGTGTTCTCGTACCACGATAGTAGAAACATATGGTCCTTCGAGCCGGATCGAGAATACAGACATCATGGAAACAGGACAACAATCGAGGATGACATCCATCTGCAGCAGCAAGGCGGGGTTCAGCATGAGCTGGAAGGAGGCACGACTGAAAGCAGCAGCTACCAAGGTGGACATCGCGAGAAGAAATGCCCGCCTAATAGCAGAGTTGGCTGAAAAACAGTTGGCTGCTGATCTAGCAGTCATCGAAGCAGAAAAGCAGCGTGCAGCACTCGTTTATAAACTTCAAATGTCAAAGCTGCAGAAATCTCTGCGAGTACTGGAGCAGCAAAAGAAACAGCAAGGTGAACTGCACCGTGGTGGGCGGTACCCACTACTTCCGTCCACAACATCTCCACATCAGGAGCCCTTGGCAGGGCATACTATCCCTGTGCAATTAAGGCCTCGGGAAGATCAGGACCTTCCGCTACAAATGGAACAGCGGTTGGAGCTGCCTACTAGTGGGCAGAACGAGCTACTCCCACACAAAGGATTTGAACATCAACAGCCCTTGCCAGAGCAGACTTTCCCGTCGCAATTGGAACCTCGGGAAGAGCAGGCTCTTCCGCTGGAATTGGAACAGCAATTTGAACAGCATAATAGTGGGCAGTACGAGCTAATCCTACACAAAGGATGTGTACATCAGCAGCCCTTGGCAGGGCAATCTCTCCCATCACAGTTAGAGGATCGGGCAGAGCAGGATATTCCGCTGCACTTAGAACGGCGGGCAGAGCAGCAACAGGATCTGCTCCGTGATGGGCGGTTCTCACTACAGCCGCCCGCAAGAATTTCAAATCAGGAGCACTTGGCAGGGCATACTCTCCCGTCGCAATTAGAGTCCCGGGAAGAAGAGGCTCTTCCGCTACAAATGGAACGGCGGTTGGAGCAGCACAGTAGTGGGCAGTACGAGCTACTCCCACATAAAGGATCTACATATCAACATCCCTTGTCAGGGCAGACTCTCCCGTCGCCATCGGAACCTCGGGAAGAGCAGGTTCTTCCGCTGGAATTGGAACGGCGGGTGGAGCAGCAACAGGATGGGCGGTACGAGGTACCCCCGCACAAAGGATCAACGCATCAGAAGCCCTCGATAGGGCAACCTCCCCCGCTGCAGTCGATGCAGCATCAGCCGCCAAGAAGTAGCTGCTGGGAGCGATCATTCAGCAAAGCAGAGAAAAGCAACGGGCAGCAGCGGCCTGAGCCGCAGGGCCGATTACAGAGACCGACGTCTAAAATAATTGAAGACCATTTCGCGCAATCAATCGGTAAGGCAATGTTTTCATATGATACCAGGCCCATTGTTAGAAGTTTTTCCGCATTTAACGGCAAACCGATTGACGAATTTATGAGAATTATTATTTTGTTTGTGTTCCTATGTGAACAATTCTATTGGTTACAAGATACGGGACAAATAATCGCCATGAAAGCGATTAAAAGTTTGTTCGTTTATACTAAGTATAAGCAAAAACCTGATAGGGTTTTTCTCGAGATGCGGGCCACAGACCCGTTAATTTTATCAGTGTGTCAGAAATGACGCCCCTTAGATAAAAAGGGGTACGCCGTCATTTGATCACACATTGTATACATTTTTGTTTATTTTTTTTTTAAATCAGTAGTACCTTTTAAAAATACAAAAATCGCATTCTTTACCTTTTTAGTGAAGTAAATTCACGGGAAGGGGTATGTTTGTTCCAGAATGCCATTTCGCTTTAAGTAATAAAAATTAGTCGTATCATTCGTGTTATTTTTAGTAATTTTAGTTAAACGTATTTCACCTTTGCAAATAAAATTCTTCCTTGGGTTTTTCAAGTAAGCTCCCAACCTTTAGAAATAATGTATTTGGCCTGATATTGTATGGGGACATTCCTTTACCGATAAGGAACAAAGGGTTAATTTCTTAAATTGTTTATTCCTTAAATTGTTTATTTTTAAGTAGTTATGTATACCTGTACATTATTTTATGACCCAAACTAAATGAACTTAATCTCTTAGTTTTAAGTATGTACCTTAACATTAAGTAAGTTTGTACCTAATGGTGTGCCCGATTTGGCAAACCTTTAAAAAGTAATTTTACTGTTTTATTGGGGGTTAAATTTAAGAATTTGAGATCTAGGAATTTTTAATGTTAGTTTCCCCCATTTCTCCATTTCAGTATTGTATGAAGTACTTAATTTTATTGGTGGCCCTTTTTGCCGACTCTCGGGTAATTGTTTTATTGCGGGATTTTAAAATTCAGTTTAGGAGCCGCTCAAATAGTGTCCCAACATTGTTATACCTTTTTGTATTAGTGTATTTTTGCTTTAAATATGGTGAATTTTAGAACAGAGAGTTAGTCTTGCTGTGAGAGTGAAGGAGTCTTGTTATTGCGGTTGAACTGGAAGATACACCGAGGTGTGTCTTCAGTTGCGCAGAGGGAAGATAGGCCCTTTGCGTTAGTTTTGCTAGTAGGGTAAAACTAGAAGGTACATGCTGTGTGCCTTCAATTGTGTAATTATACTGAAGCTGGTAGGTACGAGTTATACCTACGGTTCAGTATTGGAAAACTGACAATAGAGAGATCGAAGTAGAGACTTCGATATTTGTCAGTGTGGTGTGGTCGTGGACCACCCGAGTGAGGGTAGATAGACCCTCTTGTAATACTGTATTTATTACATTAAATAAAGTGTGCTGCCGAAGAAGAAGAAAAAGAAGTGTTTTCCTGCCAACTCCATTCTGTTGTGTTCTCGTACCACGATAGTAGAAACAACATACATAAAAAGACTCCTCAACAGCTCGCGTAACTCACAATACTTAAAATATTTGACTTAAATTTTTTGTAATTTATAATTTAATTACTTATAAACACCAATGAAAGAATTCTAACGCGTTTATTTTGCAATCAGAAATTATTCGCTATTTCCTTGGTTACAAATTTTTTCTACAATTTTAAATTTATGTGAGTCAGTAAAGTCGCGAACGCTTTGCCGAACATATTAGGTTATCAAAGCAGGAACGATATACGAGACGTATGAAGGCACTACCTAAACACCTTGCTAGAAAACTTGTGATCGGAGGGGTTGAAGGACACCGGGGAAGAGAAAGGTATGCATGACCAGATCACGACCGCAGCAGGTACCCCACTGGTGTCAATACTCCGTGCTACAGGATGCCAAATGGAATTCGGATGGGTACCTTCTCAAAGGAATGACTCACGATGCAGAAAAAAGACTCTTTACTTTGCATATACACACACATTTAATCTGTGTACGAAAACACCTGCCTTGAAAGTGTCTCCAGAATTAGCGCTAATAATGACCTAACGAGGAGAGATAGCGGTCCCAATTAGGTGCTTAGATAAGCCAAAACTATGTTTATAATAAATTTACAGCATCCTTCTTGTGAACATCCGCTACAGATATTCAAATGAGGCGAACACCACACAGAACTGGATTAGAGCCCGTTCACACTTCCGTTTTAACGACGGAGGAGGGTCCCGTTTTTTAAAACGGAAGCCCTAGCCGCTGTAGTGACTCTATGGAGCTGTTCACACTTGTAGGTTCCGGCGTAAAAAACGGATCCGTTATTTTTTGCCGGAGAATCGCCTACGCGGAGAGTCCGTTTTTGTCGCCGGAATGGGACGCACTGGCTCATACATTTCAATGGAGCTGTTCACACTACACTGAAAACGGATCCGTTTCCCCACCTCCCGCTCGACGCTTCCCCACCGCCCGCTCCCAGACGCAAGCAGCAGGCAAATTACGCGGTTGTGTTTTTATAGGGCGCGCGATTGGCGTTTATAATATTATTATTGTTCGTTCCAGAATGCGATTTCTTCTCTTTAATTATAAGTAAAATAATAATTAGTTCGTAAGATTCATGTAAACGAAACATCGCCTAAAATATGCAAGCAAAATATTATCCCACGGTTTGAACAAATAAGGTCCAAACCTAGTAATTAAGTAATATGGCTGTTTTTATTTATAATATTTATATTTATAAATATTTTTCCTTCTTTTTAGTAAGTACCACATGACAACAAGAGCTTCATCGTCGTCCATTGCGCACGACCGTCTACTGAAAAATGAGCAAATAAAATGTTTTGGTCGTTGTTTTCGTAGAGTAGGATCCGTTTTTTAAAACGGATCCGTTTTAAAAAACGGAAGTGTGAACAGGGGCATGGGCTTCCGTTTTAAAAAACGGGACCCGCCTCCGTCTTTAAAACGGAAGTGTGAACGGGCTCTTAGGGTTTTCCCATAGATATAAAATATCCTAGGTGAGCATTGCTTTTAAACAATTCAAAGAAGCTATTTAACTAACGATGTGTTCAATGCGTGAGTGATTATTTGCTTACAATTTCGGATATCGGCAATTCACATATATATAACAAACCAATTTTTTTAGGTCTTCAGCGTGACGTAATCGAGATATCCGCTTCAAAAATCGATTTAATTTGTAACTGACTATAATCGATACTCATTCAAAGGAGTGGCGCTTGAAGGAAGGATATTATAATATGTATACCAGTATTCCTTACCATTACGAGGGGTGGCGTCAAAATTGTTTAGCCTTCGATAATTGTCGTAATATCAGTCGTATCGAGTTAATAAAATTCTAATAATTTTAGTATTGCGAATTGAACTGTTACATCTTGAATAATAATACTTCCCACACCAACATATTATAATGACTAAACACTTATTCTTTATTCATCTGTTGTTTCTTGATGAAGGAATGGTTCTTTTAAAGATTTATTAAATTTAGTGGTTTAAAAAAAGTACTTACTTGTTTTATTCAAAGGTCTTAGGTTGGAGTGGGGGTTGAGGGTTACTCTCTCAATAGCCAAACTTTTGTGTCCTTTATCTGCGCTTGTCCCACTTCAGGGATTAGTATTTACCTATAGGGACCAATTCCAATACATTTTGTGCTTATCCGAGGACTTTAAGGTCTAGGGATGATTACTTTAGGATGAATTTGGGGGAGTTTATCTGATATCTTTTATCTGATATCTTTTTTCTGCTAATCTTTTTCTAAAATTATCTAAAACTCGAGTTTCCTTAAAACTTTTGCGACGAGTATACCCCGGCTTCACTTGGTCGATGCTCTGAACAGTCTTTTTACAACTCTTAATCAAAATACGAGATAACAATCCTCTTTTTTAAGATATTATCTTAAATCAACAGAAAAATGATATTTGCTTGCTCACTTGTTTGATGAAATCAGAAGAAGTTAATTTCATACTTAATATTTACTTTTCTTGTTTCTTCGAGGGCGTATAGAATATTATTTATTCTTTTGAATTTAGGCGGCCTCTGTAGAGTAATGGTTGTAAGAATTGTGCTTTGATCCAGAGAGTACCGAGTTCCATTACTGCCGCAACACACGATTTCTAAATTTTGAATTATATAGCCCGTTCTTAATCAACGAAGTTAGATGGCCTCGAGAGAAATGCAATTATTTTAAAGAGCAGTTATAATTTAACTTACGTAAGTAAAAGGGATGTATAACTGCAACCCTTAGATTGACTTTCCAAGAATTCAAATTTCATGCAACGATGTGGACGTGAGAATTCCATTGTTGAAATTCTTAAAGAAGCCATCGAACTAAATTCTATGTACTTAGTAATAATTTTACTTCCTCGCTTCCCAGGCGTAATTAGCATCAAATTGTTTCGATTCTTTCCTTCGTTTTCACCCCAATAAAACTTGAATGATTTTGCGACTGAAGAATATAATTATTGCGAAAACGGGGATAGAGATTGGGGATGTATATGTCCGCAATCTACCCTTGAAGGTTTAACCCGGTTTCGAATATCTGTGAAGCATTAAAACGTGTTTTTAAGGGGGTGTATCGGAAAGTTTTATGCCGATTTTATAGAGATCAATAGCTGAGAACTCCTCCTCCACATCGAGATATTCCCATTAAAATTGAATGACGTAAGACGAAGATGGGTTCGATAAAAATCCATAAAATCCTATTATTATTATTATTTTTATTTTCATATTCCAGTTAAAAGAAAATTACATTTTCACTCATTTAACTAGAAATAATTAAACACATTAAACTAAACTAAATATTACAATACAGCGCTATTCTTTTTCATTACTTTGTTTATCAAGAATAAAAATTAATATCATCATCATCATCTTCTTCCCCTCATCCTATTCGGGTCGGGGACCAACTGCATCGGCAAGGCTCCTCCATACGTCCCTGTGTTGTGCTGCATTCTTAGTACATGCCCAATTGCCCAAGCCACCTCAGCGATTTTTCTATGAAGAGTAGAAGTGGTTCGATGTTCAGATCGTCTCGGATCGTCGAGTTTCTTATATGACCCCATTTCGTAATTTCATTCATTCCTTGCCACTCCTCTCAAGTACCTCATTTCGGCAGCTTACCAAATTAATATACATTTTTTTAATTTACTCAGCTTTTTTTCGTTTATATAAAAAAAACCCACCCCCGTAACCAATGGATTGTTTACCGTGGTTAATGTGGATAGTGTGGTACAAGTTTATAGTTTATTTTGTATATAAGGAGACATGTATTGTATTCATATAGTTTTCTTAATCTAATTTTTTTGTGGATGTTCTGGGCTAGGAGTGAAATAATTTTTTATTACCTTGTTTTGTATTACCTGCAATACATTTATGTATGTTGTTTCACATGCGTTTCCCCATATTTAAATCACGAGACTATAATATAAACCTTTTTAAAGTATATTTGGCATCAGATATGATAGCCGGCTAAATATGCTAATTAAGGGGATGATTTTGTCTTTAATAACTTGTACTTGCTTTTTAAATGTCAAATACTGATCAATGCACAGATTGCATAGCCAATATTTTTTTCCTGGTTCAGGATTTGCAGGTTATGATTTTCAATTTTTAGGGGGACATGATGAGGAATTATTTAACAGTTTTTTATTGTGAATTTAGGTTGAGAGGAATTTCATTAATAAAAGTAGAGATAGTTACTGGTTTAATGAAAAGCATGTATATCAGTCCTGTGAAGCTTTATTCACGTGGAAGTGAAATTTCAGGCGCCGAGCCGAGACTGATGAAGGAAGGCTTACTGCAAATCGTCTTGTCATTTAAGTTTTGAGTGTGCTTGAAGCTTTCGTTTTCATCGTGATTATTCTAACAGCTAATAAATTCTGATTGTGTTTTCTATTCTTTATTTTTTTCAATCTGTGTAGTTTAACACGAGTTTGGAAAAAGATAATCGTAGATTACTTCACCACCGTAGTTTTAAGTCGAATTGGAGAAAAATTTAAATCCTATCAGATTCACATCAAGTAAAAAATACTAAATTTAATTGTTTTTCTGTTTAGAATGAGCCATAAAGTTGATTACAATGTGTTCAAATACCAACATTTCAAAACCTTTACGTACAAAAGTAATGTTTCAACGAGCCAAAAATATTACAATCCCTTGGGATAGTTGGAATTCTCTACAAAAGCTTTAGATATTTTGCAGATACATATTCAAAAGGAATACCTTCAGGAAATATTTGTTATAAAATTAAATCTCTCGGTAAAGCGTCCTATTTTAACAAAAGGTCAAGCCAACAAAATCTATTACAAATAAAAAAAAATGAATTACAAATAAAAAATGAAAATGAATTACAAATAAAATCCATTTTTTTATGTTTTTCATAACACCGTCAAATTACACAAAACCACATTATTCTAAGCCAACGTACGTCATAGATAAATATAGTTCTACAAGATACCTAAGTAAATATTTTTCTATGATGGAGGTTAGCCCGACCGTATACCTTGTCAGAACCAAAAGGTCACATCGAAACTTTCTTAGCTGTAAGGAAATGGCAATTTGAAACTTTTATTTTGCTACGTTATGTCGCGTCGGAACAAATCTGCGTTCATTGGTAATACGATACGAAATACTATACATTGATTGTTGCGGTTCCATTTCACAATAAAATGTTTAATGCTCCATAGTAAGGGTTCAAAAAGAAAAAGATTACGAAAAATGGTTTGAATAAGAGATATTATGTTAATTTAAAAGCGCTTAAAATGAATTGGCTGTAATATCGAGTAATGAAAATATTTAATAAAGCAAGGCTTATTTAAAGTTGAGCAAAAATCTCTCTATAAAAATGTCTTAATTAGCATTTAAAGAAACACCCTTATTTTTTCGTATATTTGAATATGTTAAATAACAGAAGAGCCGTGTTTTATTTAATTATTTTATGTAATTTTCGGTGCATACTTTGTGATTATTTTTCTATCGAAGGAATTATCATAGACCCTGAGAACAATTATTTTTCTCAGGGATTCCTGTGTAGAGTATATTTTAATAAATTATAATTACTTCTAAATAATTCGGCTAATCAATCGAAATTATCTTAAAAACAACATAAATTTTTTTATGTTCTAAAAACTAAGGACCTTACTAATAATAACTATAAATGATAAACGTTTGTTTGACAGTTCTGGAAAATTTAAAACAGCTTTCTTAGTATGTGGTTTAGTTCAAGGTATATAAGTAGGTTTGTTATATTTCGATAGAAATCTGAAATCTATACCCTTAGGAAAAATACTACTAGTTGAATGCATAATATTTTTCAATGTTTACTCGTAGTTCCTACTAGGTACGCAAAACCTTTTTGTTATGTGAAACCCACAATCCCAACTGCTCTCAAGCTCCTGGAGGCAGTGAGACTATGGCATCCCCATTTGGGGTATGTTGTGAGGCTGAAGGTAATGGGGAGGCGAAGAAGATGGGGAAGAGGAAGGTGGGGAAGTACCTAGCTGTTCATATCTGGTAACCAAACACGACTAAAACCTTTTCAGTAACATTATAATTTTTTTTTAAATTACTGCTTAGTTTTTTTTTTTAATATTCTAGTTTACATTCAGTTAGTTTTATGTTTCTAAATATCTATCTGTGAACATTAATTAATTTTTTTTTTGTTTTTTTTTAAAAGAAAGACAAACATTCCCAGGTTACGAATAACCCAACAATGTTTGAAAATCTCCTACTACCACCACAGAAAGCCGAAAATGTTGCTTGTGTTGTGATGGAGGACTTAGCCAGCCGAGGAATTGAACACGCGACGCCCGGATGGGATCCAAGCGCTATGCCCACTCAACCACTTTAATAATTGGTATGTTTTTCGTCATCCTCTTATGTATATTATATTACTAAGACTGTTTATGTACCTTAAATAAATAAATAAATTTCAATTCTGGATGGTGGTCCAGAGCGATTCTAGAGTATATTCCACTCTGGAACGTGCCGCAAATATAACTTGTTATATTTTTTAATGTTTAAACGGTGAAATAACACAAATTAATCAAATAAATTGCGCACGAGATTTGAACCCGCGGTTTTAAGCCGAAATTTGAACCTGCGACCTTCGGATCACGGAGGCCGTCAAAAATTAATATATCACACCTAAGTACAATATAATTAACCTATCGGCATATCTACCCGATTTGAATTCAGCAAATTAAAAGCATTAAAACAATGTAACACAAGTTTTGCATCTGACCAAGAATTCAGTTCGGCCATCCTCACCACGCTGTTCCCCGCAGCGGATCAATGAAGTCCTAATTAATATCTCGGCATCTCCAGTAGCCACCGCTCACCTGCCCGGAGCTGGGATACCGCCCGCCGGAACCGGTTTGGCCGCGAGCCTGAGGAGCCTATACCTCCGCGCTCTAACCGACTCCATTCCGAGAACCTCCAACGGCTAGACACGATACACGATATAGTTTACGTTACCATTGATGTTTTTACAAGATACAAAAGGATACAGGACACCTGGCGTTTGTATTGAATGCTGAAATCCTTGAATGGGTCGCTTTGCTTTACAAATGTATGTTCATGTTTGTTCTACCTGCTCACACGTCAGAGTTACGAGTATTTTTTTGTCAATATCATACAAAGAATA
Organism: Limnephilus marmoratus; assembly: GCA_917880885.1. NCBI lineage: Eukaryota > Metazoa > Arthropoda > Insecta > Trichoptera > Limnephilidae > Limnephilus > Limnephilus marmoratus. The sequence goes on from OU862908.1 coordinate 65,387,335, forward strand.
TCCCAGCTACTCCAATCGCCTGGAGCCAATAAGACTATGGCTTCCCGAATTGGGGTATGTTGTGATGGTCTCGTGGTATGCGGAAAAAGATAACGAAGAGGAAGGTGGGGAAGTCCCTGGCTATTCAAATCTGGTTATACGTCACAGTATACGTATTTGTGGCACATTCCAGAGTGGTGGACACGTTCAGCATCGCCCAGGTGCATGACAAGAAACGTTGCTAGAAATGGCTTCGGCCGTGTTTGGTGACCAAATCTGAATAGCCCGGCACTTACCCATCTTCCTCTCCCTTGTCTCCTTCCCCTCCACGCTATCGTTAACCTCAAAGCATCCCCATTGGGGACGTACATGATGCATTCATTATCGCCTTGGAGATAGACCATCATTCAGAATCGTAACGTTGTTTTAAATGGCTTTGGCCGTGTATGATGACCAGATCTGAATAGCCAGGAACTTCCCTACCTTTCTCGTCCCCTCCCAGCTACCTTGAGCCTTATAATATGCTTCAATCGGGGATATCTCTCATTGGCTCCAGATCCCCAAACAATTGGGGCTCTTGTGCGGTTTTCACGTAAAAATGAACGATAACACAAGCTTGTCATCTTGCGTTCCTCCCCCCCCCCCTCACTTCTTCATTTCCTCTTCACAACAAACAAAGTGAATCCCTTTTTTGCTAGTCAGTGGTGAGTAACACCTTCCAAAAAAGGGTACAAATTAATCGGCTTTATGGTTTTATAATCACATTGATCTTAGTAGATACAAGTAATTACCTGTGTTAATTGGTACTCAAATCTATCGTGACTTAACCTCTGAAGTTAATGTCTAATTAACGATAATGAACCGGTTTTTAGTTGATGGTTATTGGTTTGAGGTAAAAGGTTAAAGAGGGGGTCAGGAACTCAATGATCTGAGTTTAATTTTGCATGCTTGGATTTATAAATAAACACAACTTCACTATGGCAAAACTATAAAAAAAGCTTTGAGGTGCACTTTTTCGCTGGAATATTAAATATCAAAGGATTGACTGGCAAAGAAAGCTTTATAAATTCTCCGTTTAAAGTTAACACAAATTGTTTGAATGCATCAATACGGCCATGACATTTTAATATATTTTATGTTCCTTGAGCTGCACCATGTTCGATGTTTCATTCTTTCAGTTTGGCCAGTGATTAGGGTTATTAGGCCAGGTTAGGGTTGCCATCTCTTAAATTTGGCAACCAGGACAAGACGCATGAAAACCCCGGATTTTAGGGCCCAGAACCCGGACATGTCAACAGGTTTTTGTAATAAGGGTCAGGTAACAGGTCAGTGTAATAAAAAACAGTTGATAATGTCATAAATCACCTATTTATTTATTTTCAAATTAAATTTAGCCATCTTTTATCATCATTATAAATGTACCTAACAAAACAGAATCTTTTTACAGTTTGTTACAAATTGTTTTAATAATCAGTTAGAATTTTTTTATTCTTAAAATAAAACACAAATTATTATTACACTCTGTTATGAAAACAAAACGTTATTAAAAATTAAACCTAATAAAAGTCAATTAAATTTTTAAACAAAAATCTTAAAAGTACTGAGACCATTTTAGTATTCAGTCTTACAATTTTTGAGGTAACTCTTTAACTCAATAATAATTATATCTTTAAATTTTTATTAGCACCCTTAAACAACAAAATATCTCTTAACGTAATATGAACTAAACTCACTCTTCTTAAATCTTAAGCAACAAAACTGAACCTTTTTAAAGTTTAGACTTACCGTAATATAAGTTCCATTATTAATTTTTTTAAGCATAAAATAATCAAAAACTATTCTCATTTATATCACCTTAAAGTTTTAATCAACAGCCATATTGTAAATTTCTTTTAAGTAATAAAAACAATCGTAACTTTTAACAATTATTGGATTCATAAGTACATTATTTGATTATCTAGCTATTAAAGCTTTTTCCTCAGCCCCTCGCCTTTTCAACTTTTCAGTTTTTTTTGTATTTATCACTGTTTCCGATAGCTTTTAGAATATCTTCCCTTTTTAAAAGAAATTTGTAAAAATCAATGCAACTGTATTTTCTTGGAAATTGAATTTAATTTTAATTAAAGATAAATGAAACAATGTTACTTTGTTTGAACCACTTTTATATTTGTTTAAAACCGACCGGTTTCAGAACGACCGTTCCTTCCTCAGGGCAAACGTTTACGTTTGACTTTAAATTTTAAGACTTTAAATTTTTTTTTAAACCCGGACATCAAATGAAACCCCGCCCGGACGCTCCCCGGACGCCCTCTAAACTAGGACAAATCCGGGGAAACCCGGACGGATGGCAACCCTACGCTGGGTAGGTAAGTTAAATACAAACAGTTTACAACCTATTTTGGGTGCTCTGATGCTTTGTTAAAATCAACAGATTGACAAAATCAACTGCCTATTATTTATGGTATGCCGAAATGTCTTAGATCTTAGAGTCCATTTTTCTGATTTTCATTATACCTTAGCCACTTTATATCTTTGCGATTTACTCATTGCGAATTTCGTAATGTTACATAATTGTTTGTTTCCCTCTCTCGGGGATGTAGACGGGCCTAAACATACAAAGTTCCCCACCATTTCTAAGCCCGTTAGAGCGTTCGTTATTTTAGGAAGGCGAAAGCATTAGTTTTGTCTTTTTGATCAGGAGGCCTATATCTAGAATTTCTCTCTCTTCTTTAAAAAGGAAGCGTTTAATTATTTTTTTATTTTTTTAAAATATGCGATTAGAAACATCACCATATAACCTTGCCACCTAGTTTATATTTAATTCACAGACTGTACTAAATAACATTGGCCATAGAACACATCCTTGGTGTACCCCTGTGTCCACTTTAAATGCGTTCAGTGGTTGGCTATCAATCTTGATGTTGTGATTCATACAACTTTAATTAAATAAACATACAATACACTGCTGCATAACTGATAAATAATGCATAGTTTCAGCTTGGTCCTACTTGGTATTTTGTGGTAGCAAAATGATACCAATCTGCAGTCTGCACCAGCTTCGATATGAAATTCATTTTGATTGATATTCAGCTGGGAACTTAAACGCTGCCCGGTGAGCTGTGAACGGTGACAAGGGAACTTGCCGGCATACTGATTAAGTTACATATTGTGCAATCAGTATGTGCTCCGTCGTCGCTGTATAGTCTATCTGACTCAGCTTAAGAACATTCGGGGTAGGAACCGTGGGAATCGTTAATACAAATTGCCTCCGATATTCAAATTACTACATGCACCGTGCAGTAAATTCGCTATAAAGTCTCGAGCGACTATTGAATTAAAAAACAAGTTTTCTTCAATAAAGCTTCAGCAAAGGTTATGCACAATTCGTGTAATATTGACAATAAATGAACACCGCCAGTTTTATCTGAAGACAAAATAACTCCGCTAGATTTTAATTGATTTTATTTTAAAATTTGGTTAGAATAATTTGTTAACTGAATACTAGATTCCTAGAAGGTATGATTAGAGATTTTCACACCAAAGTATTATCGCGATTAATTTTTGGGGTATAATGCCGTGTTGGGTTGTGTCTTTCTGTATTTTTCGATAATTTCGGCAAAATTATCAAAACTAGAAGAGCTTATATAAAATTTCATCTCCGTAAACATTTATTTCAGTTTGTGAGGCGGGTATGGTTACCGTCGCCCCGGGAACCATATATCGGATTACCAAAACTCCAAAAGGTCTCCTGAGTGCTTCGCTACGTTTGGTGAGTTAGCAGGGGCGCCCGGGTTCGTGGATTGCGGTTTGTGCAGGTTTTGGCGAAGGATGCTTTTGTTCACCAACTGCGTGACGGGATGGGGACAAATCGGTTGAGTGAGACCTTTGGACCTCTCCAGCCTGAGCCTCTCCTAAAAAAACAACTATGAAAAAATTCTAATCTTTACAATATCAACTAACGTCTATTCGATCTTTTACATACATCGACAATTTTTTTAATGTATTCATACTCAAGGGCGTGTCTGGTATAAGTTATGTCGTTGGAATTCACTTAATTTTCTATGAGAAGGTAGATTTCTTATATCAGCACCATCTTTAATAAGCGGCTTATCTCCCCAACTATTAGATATTTCCGTCCTTTGTTTCCTGTGTATATATTTGTATATAATATGTAGGTGTCCCTTGTGAGTGTCCTTTGTGAGACCCAATTACCAAAGTAACAATTTTCCCCGTTTCCTGTACGTAAATACTTGACACATAAATGCCGCTACAACCAACCCTAATTTCTTTCTCACCTTTGTCATTATTTAATAATTATTTTTTTCTTTAAAAGAAAAAACAATACCGGCTCCAATACGTATTTCCTATTTTTCTTAGCCGCGTGCCGCGTGTGACAACTGCAAAGGCTTTAATAAAAATGATTCTGTCACTGAGAACTTTTTTTTATTATTATTCTTTATTCATAAAAATATCTTAGGTACAAGAGCGGATTTAGGGGGGGGGGTGTACGGGGGCACGTGCCCACGTATTTTTGTGTACTGTGTTTATTAAACATTTAATTTTTCAATTGTTTTGACACTTTCATAAACCTTCCTATACATACTTGAACTAATAGTATCATACTTCAAGTTTATTTCTAACTGTAATTGGTGATTTTTTTGCCCGTCCGCCCCTTGTACCCCTCCCAGAAAAAAATCCTGGATCCGCCCTTGCTTAGGTATATAAAATATCTTACAGTTTTTTCGACTACCACACTAGGCACATGCCTGTATTATGGCAGTCGAGGTATGTACATATAAATGAAGCCATCACTACATTTGTATAATTATATTAAATTTATATAATTATATAAATGTAGTGATGGCTAGTTGGTTTTAATATTCATTTCATTATTTTTCTATTTATTTGACCTAATGTTCAGCTTCCAGGTGGGTTTTTAGGTGTTTAGTGTACGATACTGAGAGACGGTTTTTATATAAAAAAAGAAAAGCTTGAAGAAATGAACATTATAAAGATGGTAGGTATAAAAGTAAATTTACTTGAAAATAATCTATAACAATAAGATAGAAAGTTTTTAAAATGTAGGTGGCGTTGAAATAATAATATAAGATTTACAGGTGACGGTCTGATAATACTTGACAAAGTGCAAGACAGGCATAAGTTAATAAGTTTGTACCTTGTAGATAGACAGAAGGAATATATAAATATATGTAATAGCTTCTGTGCGAAGATCCTTATCAAAATATGGTACATAAAAAATGGTAATTACAACTCCGTTGAACCATCTAATTGCGCGCTTCGTAAAAGAGAAAGAAGTTAGAACGGATCTATCAGCTGTGTGCTTTTAGGTTTCCATAGCAACGTATTATCTTCGATAATGAATCTTTCTTTTTTAATACTTTATGGTCGTCATTCTTGCCGCTACTTGGACGCGGATAAATGGTTTCGTTAATCGTAGTTTTCCGCGCGAAATTACGCGGACGGGAAAAAATTTACGCAGTTTAATCTGCGGGGCTCAGATAAAAGTTTTATTGTTCTGATTTTTGTTTCCCAACTTATCATCCGTCACTTTCCTGTCAGTTTCCTTTTCTCCCAATCTTCACGATTCAAAGGGTCCAAAATACTAAATCAAAAACATGATTCTTTTTCTCAAAGTCAATATTATTAAGTATTCAATTTATTGGAGATGTATTGTTTCCGTTGAAGAATGGGATGGCGGTTATTTTGGCGTACCTACATGCAATATTTGATATTTGTGAGAAGGACGAGGTTCTCCGACCTCCATGCCTTTCGCTATATTTTCTTTGTTCCTTCCCTCATTATTTTTATTTCGCCTTGCTAGAGTTTATTTTATTTTATTTATAATTAGTGCATACCCGTTAAAAATCACTGGTTATTATAGTTGTAGGATTTGTGAAGTTGAAAGTGTTTATAAAACGTAAAAATTCCGCTCAGGGCCTGTCATCTTTGGGGGTGTTGCGTAGAAGGTATTTTTAGGAAAGGATGAGAGGAAGTTATAATTGAAAAAAAACGAGTGTGCTTTAGATCACACACCTGAAGTAAAACTTCTGCTCCATCTATATGATAGGAAGAGAGAAAGAAAATGTGCGCGCGCACTGCTCTGTCTTGCTCCTACAGTGTGATACAGACAATAGGCTTGCAATGTGTAACGTAACTGGCTATGAGAGAAAGAGAGAAAGAAAATGTGTGCTCGCACCTCTCTCTCTCTTGCCCCTACAGTAATATACGAAGCGTACTCTCTCTAAGTTAGTATATTTTGTGAAAATTAGCAGGACTATTTAGGATTTAGCACCTACCTAATTAAATACCCTTTATTAAATATTGTTAGCATCTGAAAATAAAAACTAATAATAGTCATAAAACAGAGTATTGTGGAAATCAATCAATACTCATCCACGATGTGTATTGTGTAATATATATCAGATATGACCACACGAATCAATTCGTCAGTCAAAGAACTGACCCATATAATCCACAGGAAATTGATTCTTTTCCCAATAAAAAAATGCCATTTGGGCCAGTGAACAAGCGACTGGTATGATAATATTTGACTGGTCTGATACAGATTTACAGAACAAAGCGAGGCCGGCCGGAAACCTTTTTAGCCCTTTATTTGGACGCTATAAATTTGGCGAACTGTGTCTACGTCCGGAGGATAAAATATGGATCCCATTATCGTGTATGTTGCCTGAAAGAATGCTTACAAAATCACACCCCCTGTCGACATTTTTAGATTAACTTAAGTCACTTTGTTTTATAGCCTTTAGTTATAAGTTATCATTTGTTAACAAGATTTATTTATTTATCAGCTTCACGGTTAAGATCACCCTAAAAATTCATGGCCACTCACATAAATTAAACGAGGCGTTACAACAAAAGCGAAAACCTGTATTTACACATACACCGATCTGTGTTATTCACAATAAAAGTCATTATAACTATAAAGTAAAGGAAGTACCGGTAAACAAATAACACAGGACCAACTGAAGAACCTTTGGGAATGGTATAATTTTGGAACCAATTAATTATTTTTGGCGGTTGCGTTTTAATGAATATTTTTTAAATCAGTTTTTTTGATGCTTTATTATGAGTATTTATATTAATTCTACTTGACCTAACACCAATTAATTTGGCGGCTAGGTAATTTGAGCATAATTCGCCACATGTTATCTGTTTTAGATAGTAACATGACATGTACAAACCAGAATTTATTGTGGTCAAAATTGCAAAACATCTTCATTACTATTACACGATTTTAGTTTTGTGAAAATGTTTAAATATTGACGTAATTTCTTCAAAGACACAATATTATCAACCAATTAACGTGCCCCAAATATGAATTTCTAAAAATAAACATGAATTTCGACGTTTTTAGATTTTCAAGGCCAAAAGTATTTTCGTTATTTGTTTTTGGGGTTTCCTTCTTTAGCCAACGTTTCGGGCAACACTGCAGTGTCCATAATCAGGGCAGATGTGCACAAATCTGCCCAACACGGCATAACACCCCAAAAATTAATAACGATAAGTAATAAATTTCGACGTTTTAAAGCATTTACATAATTTCAAAAGATCGCAAATTGCTGCTGCTGTTTTACAAAATGTATAAGGTATGTTGAATATAAGTTTATAAAGAATTAGTGCGTCGTTCTTAAAAAACGGTTAATTTATCAAAATATCTAAATGCTCCGGATGAGTTCTGACGTCATTCCACGGAACCCACGTTTCTTACTACGGTAGTCGGAAGGGCAACTGATTTGGTCACTTGAAATCTATAAATAATGATCTTTAAAAATAAATGCTTTCATTGAAATTTGGCATAAAAATGTGTTTTATTTAGTTGATAAATGGCTTAAAAAAAAGAAAACTAATTTAAAAAAAACAGATTTGAATTCCTCATTCCGACTGTATTTTTACATACATGTTACCGACGAAAAATAATTGCTGTCGGAAGTTTAGTACGGAGTATGGTTTCGAAACTCTTGCCAGCTCAAGCGAGCACTTCCTGCGGCATAATGGCCTACGCGGATTCAATGAGCCGTTTTGACCGTGTGAAATTATTCAGCTAATTAAATTAACTCTGCACATGCACAATCGTCCACTTGTCTATGGGGTATTGTCCTGATCAGGGGTACCCAACCGCCGAATGACTGGGGGGCAGCGGTCGTCAAAGCGAACCATTCTCAAATCACCGAACTTTTCAAGTAGTTTGCGGTTTTTGGCCAGCGAGCACAAAAGCATTGTTGTGTGATACAAATATAGTTTTTTAATATTTTCTCGTTCATATTATATATTCATGAATTCCAATCTTCTATCCCTAACCCTTTGTATTTTTGTGCCTTTTTCTCGTATGAATATCAAAACCAGACGAATCAGAACACTAAATTAAAAAGTGATGTAAACCAGGTTAATTTGTTCGCTTTTCGTAACAACTTATATAGGGCTCATAAAAATCGTTGTAACTCCCTTACTACAGGTATGTTTCCCGGGACGGGATATTCATAACCGCTTCCCAAATTGAAATACTGCACAGCACAGTGCTCCGAATATTCCTACCTCTTTAATTTGACCATTGTCCTTTGAGCAACAAATACTAGTGGCATTCAACAACTCGGGTGCGTTGTTCTGTATCCGATTTCAATTCCCTTGCAATAGAGTTCTACGGATGTTCACCTGTACTTTATCTGAAGCCGGAGGTGAAGTGCATTATTCCTTTGTGCCCGAGTGTAGTTTATTGTGTGAAAGTTCCGTTTTATTGTCCGTTAAAAGCAGGAAGTTCTTCAATATGATCGATGTGCTGTTTGATTTACGGCGAAAGGTTTATCTAACATGATTTACTGGTTAAATATTTATGAGTTCTTAACACAAAAGATGAAAAATGATAGTTGAAAATCATTAAACGTATTCAACCAATGTTTTAGCTATGCACTCGAGGTTTGTCCTCCATAATTCATCGTAAATGCCAAATACTTTTTTTACATTAGCTCCACACTTGGAGACCCTGAGGAAAATAATTCCTTTACAGGGCTATGTCATCTTCGGGGATGCTATGTGGTGGAGGATTGTGTGGGGGCTCTTTTAGGAAATGAAGGAGTGGAAGTTCTGGGAAGGTAAAAGATATAAGGGGTGAAAAAAGTCCCCAGTCCAAAAGGTCTATCTCAACCAGTCTCTTCCGATCCAGCCTGCCACTGCTTGGTGGGCAGAAGCATCCGCTGCCAAGACCCGGACAATCCTCATCCCATGAACTCAGATACCCCTGCTAAGTCACCGTAGTCAAACGTAGAGAATCACTTGGGGTGACCAATGACGGAGATATTATGGTTCCCGGAGCAGCGGCATCCATGCACGCTTCCCGCATCGATGGCATGTGCTGATTTCTTCTTCGTTCAATGTAAATTAACATTTCTAACATTAATGGAATGTATTAGGTTCATTTTTTACTATTCCAAGTTCTTTTCGTGGTTCAGAAAAAAAACGTTCCTTTTTTTATTGAATTCTCTGAAGAAATAATAAATAATAAGATACCCAACCGTCCAATGTGTTATTTCCGTTTTATTATTCAAAATTGCTCGCAACAAAAAAAATATACATTTTAATTCAAAATTTGCCATTTCCACCAAATAAAATACATTTATTTGGTTAGGTGCATATTATATTATAATTTGATAACGTTACTGAAGTAAGACAATTTACTAAAATTGTTGATTAAATAATAATATTTCAACTACAACATAGATGTACTTAATGTTTACTAAACAATATATACGATGTATTTATTTTAATGTTATAAAAAATAAGTAGGTACCTAAAGATACACAAATAGTTATTAAAAAAACGATTGGGTCACTGATTTGGGACATTGGATGTGAATTTGATTCTGACCGGAGGCAAAAAAGGGTTGTTCGTGTTTTTTATCCGAAATAATTTTCGTTCGCATTCCGATGACAAGATCTTTTACAAGTTCTCAGAATGGGAATACGTGCAAAAATGTAGTGAATATCAGTGCTCAATTTGGTGGGCACTGTGAAATTTGGGTGTGTTTTTCACCATTACATGCATTTATATAAAAATCTTCTATTTTATTTTTTAAATTAAATAAACGTAAGCCACAGGTTTTGCCAAAGAGGCACCTTTAACTGCAGTGAGGTGAATTTACCAGCATGAGTTTTGGCTCTGGGCCTAGAGGTCACGGGTTCAAGACCCGGTGAAGTGCAAATAAATTTTAATTAAACATTCCTGTGGAAGCTTCTCTCCGTATCAATTTGGTGGGAGACAAATATTCAGAATTGAAACGTTGATTGCTTGAAATGTATATTGTATATACTTATAATAGCGTTGTTGAGTTAATAAGTTAAACGGATCTTAATAGCTAGGTTCTTCACAACCAACTTCTCCCCCCCCACTCCCATTTCGTTCTCCATTAAAATTGTTGTCCAGTCTCACAATCATTTCTAATAAATTTAATATAGAATAGGTACCTACAGGCTACAGGTATGTTTTTATCATTATCAAACAGTATTAATACCCTAGAGACTGTACGGTTGGAATTCAAGAAACCTGTTAAGAATGCAACTCTGTCACCGCGCCTTACGCAAAACCGTTTTCGTGTGTAGAGTTTGTATACAAATCTAATTTTGTACTAGAACCAAATTAAAACAATGCCAAAATATGGCGCCACTTACGTTAACAGCTAGCGTGAGGAGCATCGCCTCGCAGGCGTATCTAAGTACTTCAGGATTTGTATTTCGTGAGTCTCTCCGGATATGGAGAGATTGGCGATAAAGTGATTAATATTGTAACTGGCAGCAACTAAATAATAATACCACTCGTCTATATATTATACATGTATGACGTCATTGCCTGTCGCGGTTACCTTGTTCCAATGACTATCTGTCACCGGATCCCAGTAGTTCCGAGGAACCGGCTATTTTTAGAATCAGTTCCTAACGGTTTTATAAAAGGTCACCAATACTCGAACTTTGCGAAGTCGAACCAAAAGCCGCCCGCAGGGCCTAGCAGCAGAAACCTGCGGACAGGGTTTTTAACTGCTAGTAATAATTGTTCTGTGGATATTCTTAAATGTTTCCACCGATCTCCTGCGAATCGTCTGTAAATTGAAGAATTGAATAACTCACATTTCAAAATTTATGACAAGAAAAATATTTTTATCGTTAGGATTAAAATACTTGTAGGAACTACTCGTGATTTGATTTTAAATGCTGGCAATTATCATTTAGCTATCACACTGATTATTTTTAACAACGGGGTTGTTTTGTGGGAAGTTCAAAATATTTCGGCTTTACAATAAAATCAGAATATATAAAATATTTCAGAAAGCATCCGAAAACTAAAAACTGTTTTGAAAGGTGATAAAATACGCTTTCTGATTTTATAAATCCAAACAAACATTGAATTATTGAAACACAAAATTTTTAATGCAAACATAGAAAAGTTTTAAAAGTGACTTACTTGCGTTTTTTCTAGCCAAAATTACTGATAAATGAAAAAAAAATAAAAACTCTTGAATACAATTTTTAAAAAATAAGTAAAACTTCATTACGTTTCCCAAATTTCATGCAATAATTCATTAATTTTATTTTTTTGTAATACATTTTGACTATTTAGGATTATCTCCATTATTTGCCCATCGTGCGGATATTGCGAGAATTCTATAAAGGCACAAAGTGTTTTTTTGATTGGGTGTGGGTTGTTTCCTTCTGTTTTTCACATTTGAATCAGATAAATAATAAAATGTGAAAAAAAGATTCTTTTCGCGGGTCAGTGCATTTAATTAATTTCATGACATCCTGTTCGTTCGAAAGGGCACACACGCAAAAATAAACACGAAAACAAGACTTGTTCTCAAGTTTGGTTCTAATTTAGACTTAAAAGTAAACTCAACAAAATGAAGTTATCAGAGAATAATATTTCAATTGGTGCTTCGATGGAACTTTTCACACTTGGAAATAAAGTTCATTGCTTAACCCCTCGGGCCTCGACAAAATAATATCATGTTGTGAAATATTCCCAAATGACTTTCAATTTCAAATAAATTCAAGGTTTTTCATCGTATTTCAGAATATAATTCTGTTTTTGATTGCAGGTGAAAGTCTCTTGCAGATTTTAACTAACTAACTAACCATCATACCGTTTCTCCGCAGGGGTAGGCAGAGAGCAACTCGGTATTGGCACACACTCCTTGCCTCATTCACATTCATACACACTCTTCTATTATTTTTCCTATTGAAAAGGTCCCTATCTTCCTCGGGCGCCAATGATATTTTCTACCATTTACTCCTTACTGCTTTCTTCGTTCATTCGCTTCACATGCCCTAACGATCTAATGGTTCACCTTTCTTAATCTTATCTTACTTACTTAATCTCATTACGCTTACATCACCCTTTCGTTCTTTGCTGGTCTCAACATTTTTTCACACTATCATACATGGTTTTAACCCGCGTAAACCTCAGGAATCTAATTTATACTGCATTTAGTCCTTCAGATTGTGGTATTATAGATCGACATATGCTAATAAAAATATTATAGTTTTTAAAATGGCTTACTAGTACTTTTAACATGTAAAATGTAATTATCACTAAAACATTTAATTGCTCTACGGTATTATGAAAGCTATGTTCAATTTTTTATTTCATTATTTATAAAAGTATTTATCATGAAATTTGCAAACCCTGAGAAATACTGCTGAATAAATGTTGTTTCGTAGAATTATTTCAAATTTTTTGGGAGCATCTATGGTAAATCTTTGTATGCAAACTGAAAGCGTGGTATTCTCTCTTTCTAACACTGTTATCACCTTAAGGTTATACGTCACGTACCTACGTTATAATCTAGCATTCACAGATGGCGTCAATAAAATTATTTTAGGTTTTTAATACTTTTTGCACGTTTTGCTTTAAAATATTAATGCGAATTAATTGTTTGCGCCCGTACATATTTAATATGAATATAAATAAATACTTTTGTCTATAAACAAACACAAATCTTCCAAGAAAGGCTGAAAAACTCAATTTTGTATCGGTAACTCAATCCAATATTGCATTTTTCAGCCTTTCTTGAAAGATTTGAGATTGTTTTCGGACAAAACTATTTATTTATATTCATATTAAATATGTACGGGCGCAAACCATTATTTCGCCTTAATATTTTAAAGCGTAACGTGCAAAAAGTATTAAAAACCTAAAATAATTTTATTGACGCCATCTGTGAATACGTAGATTATAACGAACGTGACGTTTAACCTTAATACAAAATGAGATATCATGACTTTTATGAGTCCGTGTCAGAAATGGGAGAAATATCCTCCAAAAGGACTCTAGGGGTTAATAAGATACGAATATGTATACTTACTCAAGTTTTGTAAAGTTTACGTTCAACTTATTATACATAACGCTTAGAACTTATTGAATATGACGTGCTCAAAGGCTTTCGAATTCCCAAACCCTTTTCCCGAAAATCCGTTGATAAATTTTCTGAAAGTTTGTGCAGAATGTGAGAGATATTAATATTCATGTTTACATATTAGTACCTACTTATTTAATTTAATATAATTTATTTAACTTAGAACATATTGTTTAAAGCAACCATCATCAGGGGTACCGACAGCTTTAACTTAATCGAAAAATAAATATATAGAATAAAGGAATATTAAGATCTAACGTAGTGACAGAAAGGCCCCCGTGGTCGAGGGGTAAGGCTCTCGACTAGCATTCCGAAGGTCACGGATTCAAAGCCCGGCGTACGCAAATAAATGTTATTTTATAAATTTGTGTTATTTCTCCATGTACCTATTTATTTAAAATACTATCCTATTAACATTATAAAGGCGAAAGTTTGTATGGATGTATGGATGACTGGATCTATGTTTGTTTGTTACTCCTTCTCGCAAAAACTACTGAAATACTAATAGAAAGCTACATTATTTGCGAGTATTATAGGCTGTATATATATTGGTAAGCTCTGGCGTTATGAAATTATTTATTATATGTTTATTGTCCAGACGAAAAGCAAAGCGTTGCTAAGTAATTGTTTGATGTGCGCTGTCATTTTGTTAGTTGTTTAGGTTACTATGGAGATTCCTTTGATAGTTAAAATTTACTGCGCGTGTTTGATTGTTACGTTTTAATAGGTGGCACGCGAGCTGTTTGAAAAATGAACGTAATGGGTATTGAGGGGTGGTGTGAGGGTGGCGGAGTGGTGGGGGGAAGGGGGGAGTAGTGGGGATGGTGAGTGGAGGGGTGGTTGGAGGGGGGGGGGGGGGGGGGGGCAAGTGGCGCGTGCGAAGCCGGGGGCGAAAGCTAGTATAGTATATTTACGCTCTTTTCAGAGTGGAAGGTTCTCTCGATATCTCCCTGGTGTAAGAAGAACAGAATAACTTCGGAACTTCCCCACTTTCCTCTTCCTCATCTCCTTACCCTCCCCACTCCAACTACCATCAGCCTCACAATACACCGATGCCATAGTCTCACTGCTATGCTACTATTAACTATAAAAATCCGAAAACTTCAATATCTTGGACATGTGATGAGACATCCGGAGAAGTATGAGATCTTGCATCTCATAATGCAGGGAAAGATTACCGGAAGACGGGGTTCTGGAAGAAGGAGAACCTCATGACTGAAAAACCTGAGACAGTGGTTTGGCCAGTCTACCGTAGAGCTGTTCCGGGCCGCAGTAAACAAAGTCCGCTTAGCCAACATGATAGCCAACGTCCTTTGAACGGACATGGTACAAGAAGAAGAAGATAGTCTCACTGCGAGCATTTGGGGCTCTTGTGCGGTATTCATATAAAATCATTTTAAAAAGAGAGAAAGCGACAAATAATGATTATATAATGGGTTACCATATCGTATCTAAAGAGACAAAGTGTCAACTGAAGGGATAATTGGAATTTTATGAGTTTTTGGGAAATATACCTTTTATTGGGGTATTAGATACAATTAAAGACACACGTGGCAGTTCCATTGCCACTGAAAGTTTATTTTAACCGGTTGTTGATGCGACGAATATGTATTTGTCGACAAACAGAAAAATCAATTTCATGGATTCTATTATTTGTTTTCGAAATATTAGCAAACGTAGTATCATTTCAATACGCGAGATCAATGCTTAGATATTTAACGTTTTAACCCTTTGGAATGCCCGATGGAAGTTGGAATCATCTACATATTTTAAATACGGTTTAGTAAGGAAAGGATGAGAAGCAAACTTGCATATTCGTTTTTTTTTCTATTTTGCCCCTTAATTGGAAAATGATGTGATCCCCAGAATTCGGTTAGGACCTGTACATTTTTACATATCATGATAAAATGATATCGCGCCGCCCCGGGATCTATTTATTGAATAACCAACACCTCTGCCATAGGTCACCCGAAGTGGTTCGCTACGTTTGGTGACTTAGACACCTTGCACATTGATTCATACGTCCGCCATTCCTGGACACATTGAACCCCAGATTCCTCCTACCCCCCTCCCCTCATACCTTATTCCTTTCCAAAACTTTTCCTCTCCTTCCTTTTTTTTTTTTTTTTTAACTTTATTTATTCTCATTTCTTTGTACATATAATGTATAATAACAAATAGTATACATATAATAACATAATATATAATAACAAATAGTATTAACAAGAAATGAAAACCCACTAAGGCACTGCCTGAGTGTGGGTAATATTAAAACAAAATTATATTTCAAAGTACCCAAAGTATAAAATAAACTTAAAAAACATATAAAATATAAAGTTAGTATAAAAAGTTAGTATTACATAGGTAGAAGAAGTGAAAAAGGATTTTTTCAGCCATTATAAAAATAAAATAAAAATATGGAAAAAAATGATTTTTGATTTTTTTTTTTTTTTTAGTTATTATAAAAAAATAAACAGAAAACATATTGTACTACAGTTTAGAAAATTATAGAAAGTGAGATGTAGTAGGATGGATAAATTTATAGAAAAAGCGTTTCAATATCTACATTATTCAACCATAATTTTACCTCTTTTACATATTTTATCATTTTATTTATCATTTGAGTTTGTAGTGGTAGAAGGTTAAATGAACGAGGACCAATGAAACTGCTATGTGTCTGCAATAATTTAGTATTGGTTTGTGGGGTGTAAAATATATTATTTATTCTTTTGCTCATTCTGTTTTCATTTATTTCGAAATTATTTTTGTTTTTGAATACATATTTCAAAGTTTGTAATATAAATAATTTACGTATATTAAATATTTTAGTTTCTTTGTATAATAAGTTGGTCGAGAATGTTTTAGGTTTGTTATATATGACTTTAATTATGTGTTTTTGAATTAATTGTAGAGGCTTAATAAATGTATCAAGTGCACCACCCCATCCTATAATGCCATAAGTGATTGATGATTGCACCAGGGAAAAGTAGATCATTTTCAATTTTTCAATGTTTAGTACTTCCTTAAGTCTTTCCATAAAAAGACTATCCACACAGCACCCCAAAGATGACACCTGAGGGATTTTTTTCCTTAGGGGTCGTCCATTAATCACGTGATGTTTTTTAGCTACTTTTTAACCCTCCCCCCATCCCCCCCGTGGTGAGGGTTTAGACTAACCCCCCCCCCCCCCGCAAAATCACGTGTATTTTTTTAATACAAAATCTATACTGGCGGACATTCTCGACAAAACTTCCTTCAAAACACAGTTACTCGCAAAATTTTCATGTGCAACTGAAACAGAGTGTCATTGGCAGCTGTCACTCTAAAGTTATTTTAACTTAACCTGCACTTTTTGACTGTTAATAATATCTATGGTATCTTCTTCTTCCTTGCGCTGTCCCAACTCATTGCCTAGGTAGGCTGTTGGGGTCGGCTCTTCTCGTTCTCAGGCAAGGGCGGCTGGTTGAACGGTGTGTTTGTGTGCAGCACTGGTAAATTATATCGTCTAAAATTAGTTTATAATATCTTACCGAAAAATATAAAATCTATGAATTTCATTAAAAATATCACCTACCAATATAATGCATAATATAATATGAATCAGGGAGAGCAAATTCTCAAAGTTCCGCGCGAATTTACACTGTCCGGTGTGCAGGCCCATTGCAAGCGGAACGAATTATGTTTTTGTATGGAATATCCCAAACATCGCCAGCGCGCAACGCCGGCCAAATGTATGAAAAATTAAGATATTTTGGTGTGCCACCCAGCGGCCTTTATCATACAAACTTAAATTCTGATTTAAGGCCAAAATACTTCTTTTTTTACTCAAAAGGTACAGCAAATACCTAAATTTTACATATATTGGCTTTTTTATTGATTGGTGTTTTAAATTATAAAACGCAGATCATTAAGGAATACAATTTTTTCATAGGTAACTTTGACAATTTTGCCCTCCTGTTGTTTATACATTGTTTATAAATACTGTTTGTATCCTGTTTAAAATGAAATATAAAACTAACTAACCAACCATCACGCCGTTTCCCCAGAGGGGTAGGCAGAGAGGACGGACCGCCAAATAACTCGGTCTTGGCACACACTCTTTGACTCACTCACATTCATACATCGTCTCATATATTCTCTTCTATTATTCCGACTTTCGACATGGCCCGACTCAAGTATCTGATTCACTTGCTCGTGCCATGTCTTCCTCGGGCGTCCCCGACTTCTTCTACCATTCACATTTGCGTCGTATATTCTTCTTACACTACATTTTAAACATTGTAAAAAAAAGAGTTTTTGGGTTGAAATTTAAGATTTACTCACGAAAAAATAGTATTGTGTTTTTATTTTCTTGAGTACTGATAAATAAAAATTTTAATTAAAAAGCGATATGTAGAAGTTTTCGCACTTCTAAAACAGCTTAAAATAGATCTTCTCTCCAAATAAGATTAGTGGGATCATTTTTACCTAATGTTGCTTAGTAATCGTTATCTCATAGTTACGGATTATCAGTGAACCACCACGTTTTCAGGGCAGCGGCCGCCACTGTTCTCAGGTTGTAATTTCTTCTGTTCTGAGTATCGCCTTCATCCAGGCCGTTTCTCTGAAGAATTTTGGAACATTGAGTCATCCAGGAGTTCTTCGGTCTTCCTCTGGATGACTGCCTATGGTATGTAACGGCACAGTGTGATATTTTGTGGTAAGGGTCTACTACTTCGGCATGTTTTCAAATGATGAAAATATAATGTGCTGGTTATTTTACAGTCTTTCAAAGGGTTAAATTGTACGCTTGGAAACATTTAATACGTATGTACGTTAAGCACATACTATATTAATATTTACGTTAAACGATATTGCCTAATCAAACTATTTGTCGAATTGTTTAATTTACACAGCGTTGATTTTATTTCGTTTATTTCTTTTATAACTAAAAAAATTATTGAATTTTCATTAAAGCAAAAGGGTTTTTGTGTTACAAAATTGTTATAAAAAACTTTGCTACAAAGTCCTTTCTTATAAGATGAAGTGAACATCAATGTCATTTAATGTGTAATGGATCGAGTTTGGAAAGCAATTTCTTTGTTTGTTTAGTGAGATTAACATCAACAAGTAAATTGGGAGATGGATGAGCTGTTTGTGTCTCTTAAGGAACCTTTTTAAGAATTATCAAAAACTTTTAAATTCCCAAAATACTTGGGCCCCCTCTCGTTTCTAAATGATCGATTGAAAAGTTAACATCCAATTTTGGTTACGTATATTATATTGTTAAAAAATGTATTCTCTTATACGAACACATCAGGAACCTTAGAAAAAACTGCCTTACATGCGTAAACTTTGTGCAGTTGATTTTATTATTTCGAAATAGGAAAATCTCTGTGAATACAGGCCAATATATTTTTATGTCACTCGCGTAATATGTTTTTGATTGCCAATGCTGTTGTATTTTTTATTGTATAACTAGAAAAATCCCGTGAATAAATACGGGATAGTCTGAATTCTTGACAAATCAGTTCCAATCGAAAATTATTTTTGGTTAAAAATATAAAATATTATAGAAAAATCAGAAAAAGATATCTGCACTTCTGGGACTCGAACCCAGGACCTTTCGTTTTCCGGGCAAATGCGCTAACCACTGCGCTAAGGTGTCGATATCCGATTCGGTCATTTTTAACTGTATCATACATCATTATCATCATATTTAATCATGATCTATATCATCATATTAAAAAATGACCGAATCGGATATCGACACCTTGGCGCAGTGGTTAGCGCATTTGCCCGGAAAGCAAAAGTTCCTGGGTTCGTATTAGGTGCAAATATATTTTTCTAATTTTTCTGTTTCCAGATTTTCGATTGTGTTTCGTTAATATTGTCTTCATTTAGTCTAATATTACAATTTGAGGTTTTACTCATAAAATTAAAAATAAATATATGCATATTATAGCTACTTATTTTCTGTTTAAATGTTTTTAATAGGTAGGTACTTTATCGCTCGTCTGAATTCTTAAAAAAATTAGTTCCAATATAGAAAATGACACATATATTCAAAGCAAATTTTAGTTCATTGAACGAGAGTAACACGGGCACACGCATAACCGAAATTAGTAGTTTTATGATTTTGTTAATTACTCTGAATTCAAAATTGCAGTACATTATTTTTCACTTAAAAATTAACGTATTAATCTTAACATTCAATCCAAAATTCTTTGCTTCACCATTTTTCTACGACGTATAAATACCCTATTCAAAATATTTTAAATAGTAACCAATTTCAAGTGAATGTTAATCAATTAATGATAGGGAAAATTAATCCTTATTTTTTTCCAAATATACCTAAATTTGCAATTAACTTATGTTTCGAATAAATCACTCTTGGATTTTTCGAAAAACTTTAAGTGAACCCTCTTTTGTATCGTACAAAAAGTGATGGCGAGCCATATTTTGATTATAACATCGATTTCTGGTTTAAATAATTCTTTCACTTTTTATCAACTTTAGCCATCACGAAGGTGAAAGTAATGTGCCAAAACACATTATAAAATATATCATTATAATTTTTTTTAAATAGACGATGTCAAACGGATAATGTTTTATGATAATAATACTTGGATGACTCGTGTAGCGCCGTTCGTGTGAAAAACCACCTCAAGGGCGCTTATTTAAGTAGGTACCTTTAATTTATTCAGTCTTTGGTTTTCATTTTGAAAATGATGATCAAATGCATAATTTTTTTTATTACAATATCTCCACACCGGAGTCCCACAGGAAAAAAAATTCCCTCAAGGTCTATGTCATCTTTGGAGATGCTGTGGGGAGGGTCTTTTTAGGGAAAGGAAGGAGAGGAAATTCTGGGAAGGAAAAGGGTATGAGAGGTGGGTAGGAATCTGGGGGTCGATGTGACTAGGGGTGGTATGGATCTATTCCTTCCACTGCGGTGCAAGGCGATGGGTCAAGACAGATGGGTGGAGAAATCAAAAGACCTCCCTCAACCAGTCTCATCCGATCTGGCCCGCCACGCAATAGGTGGGCAAACGCATCCGCCGCCAAGACATAGACAAACCTCACCCCATAAACACGGGCACCTCTACTAAGTCACCAAACGTAGCGAATCACTTCGTGTGACCTATGGCATGGGTGTTGGTTGTCCAGTAAATGGTTCCCGGGGCGGTGGTACCCATACCCGCCACCATTTTTTTTCTACTTAAATTGTCGGCTGCCAGTTTTTTATTATTTTTTAATTTGGGTATTCAATCCAGCAGGATTGGAAGGATATTGCAATTGCAATCCCCGTCTTCCATATTACACGAGTTATATACACTACTAGCAGACCCGGCCACACGTTGCTGTGGCTAACGAAACACAACGCCATTACCCAACCTTTCAATCCAATCCACACCACCCGCTTGCCAGCTGCCCGCTGCCCGCTGCGTGAATTGAATATTTGAATTTCTCTTGAAGTTTTTATACATACAAACCTTCCTCTTGAATCACTCTATCTATTGGTGAAAACCGCATGAGTATCCGTTGCATAGTTTAAAAGATCTATGCGCACATATATTTTGAGCGACTTCATCAAATACCTACTTACTCTAGGACTTCCTACTTTCCAATTTCTTCCGTAGAACGAATTTCAAAAGTGACTATAGTACGGCCCGCCAGCCTTTTTAAATCGCACAAAAATATGTTTTCTTTGAATTTCTCGGCTTTTCTCTAATATAATTTACATGTAGGTATTATACATATAAACATTCCTCTTCAATCACTCAATCTATTCGTGAAAACCGTATGAAAATCCGTTGCGTAGTTTAAAAGATTAACGCGCACATACATTTTGAGCGACTTCATTTTATACTATGTAATGATGATGATGATGAATGATGACGATAAACGGGGTCTTAAGGGACGTACTTGACTTACTTTAACCGGTGATTACTGACATTATGTGGAATAAAAAATGTAAATGAAATTTTTGGTCTCCGGTGACTTTATTGAATTTTTTAAAATTTTTTTTTAGAAGAAAGCAAAAAAAAATTACTTCCACATGTCAGCACTGGTCATTTTGCCGAGTAACCGCCCAACCTCTCACCCCGACCTTAACTGTCCAATATCTAGTGTTAATTTTATGTTAAATACCTCAAAAATTGTATTAGGGTGATTCTACAAAAATTGGGTAACTTTTAGGGATATTTTGTTTACGATATTTTTTAAATAATATTCTCAAAAATTTGGGCATATAAGATAGTTAACATAATGAATATATTGTTCGTGTTTGGGCCAGTCAATTTTTCAATTTGACTGCCAGAGGACTGACGAGAGTGACACAGTACTGACAAAAAACACAATTTTATGAGATATGTTTGTAATTTATTAATATTTAGAAGAAATCTCTTAGAATCTAATAATGGCACATACTCTCAGTCTTAATTGACTTAAGTACCAACTAAAAACCATTAATATGTAATACTGTGAGAAAAAATTATCTCCACCTTTGAAACAGCTTTTTAACATTTTTAGTAATGTTATATTACATAACTAAGTATTAGTACTAAGTACTTTGAGGTAGTTTAACTGTCCTCCTTTTAACATTATACATTTTCTAAATAATCAACAAACAATTAAAACTAAAATATGACTCTTTCTGCCAGATGCCAATTAACATGGAATTTATAACAAAGTACTTAAACTATTTCAGTCTTCAAAACAGCCTTCTGACATTTTAAATATTGTTATGTTGCTTAGGGAACGTACCCAAACTACGTGACCAACTTTTTGCAATTTTTAACCCCCCCCCCCCCGGTGACCAAAATCCTAAGGAACCCGCCGCTCATTTGTATGGAGCGTGACCTTTTGAAGACCCCCCCCCCCCTAAAAGTGTCACGTAGTATGGGTACGTTCCCTTACTTATTTATTTGGAGTATTTTTTTTTTATTTACATATATATTTTTTAAATAATCGGAGACGGTTTACATATATATAGTTCCCGTGAGCACTTAGGCCATAGACCCATTGTATAACCTATCTCCCATTTTACCTTATTCCTTTGACAGTAACCCAGTCCCTTTTATAAAGTTCACCTGGATTGTCATTAGAAATGAAGCTATATCTTCCGGTTCGACAATGTGTCTTCCAAGGTCTCATTTCCCCTCTTCACTCCTCCTTGTTTCCCTGAAGGCCCCACGACGGAAGAGGGCTCTCCTCTCCACACCTTAGTTCCCCGAAGGCTCCATGACGGAGAGTCCACCTCCCCTTGGTTCCCTAAAGGCCCCACAAGGGAAGATTCCACTCCACCGTGGTTTCCTGAGGGCCCCAGGAGAGAAGAGAACTTCATCTCTTCTCCTTGGTTCCTTAAAGGCCCCACAGAGGAAGAGTTCACCAAGATGGCCTCATTTCTCCTCTTCACTCCTACATGGTTCCGCGAAGGCCCCACATGGGAAGAGGACATCATCTCTCCACTTCACTCCTCCTTGGTTCCACAAAGGCCCCGCGCTGGAAGGGTGCCCTCCCCCTTGGTTCCTTGAAGGCCCCACAAGGGAAGAGTTCATGGAGGTGGCCTCAGCTCACCTCTCCGCGGTTTCTCCTCTTGGTTTCTCCTACGGCCCCAGGAAGGATATCCACAGAGGTGGCCTCAGCACTCCTAGGTTCCCAAAAGGCCCCTAGTTTTCGAATGGTCCAATTTTTTTGTCCCCAAAATTATCAGTAGTACGTTTCAAGTGTTGTTTTTTTTTTTTGCCTGTACTTTGATGAATAATTTTTCCAATTTTTTCTAGTTAATGATTGCTCCCGAGGTGTCATTTCTTTAAACATTTTTTCTTTGTCCATTCTCCTTTTTTTTAAGTACTGCAACCTTTGTTTCTCCTTGTTTTCGGCTAATTTAATAGGGTCGCTTTTGATTCTAGCTAAGCGAACATTTTCAGCTCCTCTTTTCTCTTTTAATATATCTTCTCTATCCTTAGACATATTTTGTTTTTTTAAGGAGGCGGCATAATGTTTTAAACGGAAATAAGTTTAAAAAAAATGCTTACACGCGCTAAATATCAGTACTCTGGAAACACGTCAGTCCTCTGGCGCAATATCAGGCAAAGGACTGACGCCAACGGACTGACGAACAAGACATGAATCTAAGGTTATCATTAGAACCAATGTAAATTTTGTTATTTTTGAATAGCAACAAGCTACATTTAAAACAATCAAAGCTAGCTGTGTATAAATTAAAATATAACACAGGTTTACAAGAAAATATTGACTCACCACAGGACTGATATTTTGACTGGATCGGCATGTGTTTCGGTGACAAACACAACGCTAGTACTGACACACTAATGGCCACCGTAAAATGGGGCTGCTTTGCAGCTAACTTCACTACCAACGTTGAAATTTAACACGGATTTTAATTTGAGTCGACAATATTTAGCGAGAAATTCAAATTTGAACAACACACAGCGGACTGACGAATAAAAGTGATGACAAAGTTTTTTATTATTTTTACAACAACGGTAAAAATAGTATATTATAAAAGCTGTAATATACATTGTTAACTACTTCGTAGATTGTAGGGAAACAGTAAGTTTGTTTAAATTCATGGTAATATTTAATACACAGCCACTTCAATGCGCGTTTTTGGGATTGTGACATGCCAAAGTACTGACGTTTTGAGAACATATTGTGGAAATCTACAAACTTGTATTTAAAATGAGTAGCTGAAATTGAGTGACCAAATAAAAGGCGTTTAATTGTTTTAAAATAACATTAAAAATATACACAAAATATAATAACACATCGTTCTATTATCTGATGACATCGAGTTACCCAATTTTTGTAGAATCACCCATTCAGTGGCGTAGCTAGGTAACCAAGGGCCCTGGGGCAAATAAAAAAATGGGGCCCCACTGCTATGTAAACTGATTAGGTTTTATCAAATAAAAATATGAAATATACAAATACTTTAAAAATGCTAAGCTACTTAAGCTCTTTTTGTGCACTGCAGGGCAGGTAATAAAAATATTAAACAGTAACAACATAAATTACAATTAATACTTGGTGTAGGTTTGGCTAATAAAACGAAATAGAGAAGATTCAAGGGTTTATTATATAAAGGTCGGGCCTACCAACTGACTAAATAACAATTATATTTACAATTTTTTCCTAGCTTTAGTTTTCCCCAAAGTATCAATGACTTCGTTTAAATCCAGGCTTGATGCGGTTTTGTTTTCAATTGCTATTAAATGTCGAAGTCGAGTTTGGCCCATCTTATTTCTTAAATAATTTTTTATTATTTTTAATTTGCTAAATGACCTTTCAGCTGCTGCAGAAGTGACAGGAATTGTAAAGAATAATAACATTGCTGTAAATACTTACGTTAGGTCGCATTCTAGCACTCCATATTTGCTCATTATTTCCTTACATAATTGGTGAACAGTCCATGCTTGAGTTAGTTGAGGTAAAACTAGATGGTAAATATTAATAAATTAAAGTGAAAAACTAGGGCCTATTATATCTGAATATTTTCTTTGGAATTCGTCACACTTTTGTAACAAAGTTGCTTCATCAACGTGTAATAAAAATGTTGGTGTTAGAAAATCGAATATATGACACACTGCACTCATACCAATAAAACGTGTATCTAATTGAGATATTACTGTGTCTAGTACATTATTGAAAATCTCAATTTGAAATATTTTTTCTCGTTTTGGAAATCAGTGATCAGCATCTAATTCATCAAAATGTTTTTTAACTTTTCTTTGCCTTTTTCCTTGAAAATGGGTATCAATACCATATTTTCTTGCAGTTTTTGCACTTGAATAATTCGAAATCGTTTCTATAAATTTATTTTTTAAAGTAAAATAAAAAGGAAAGAGAAACAAACTGATACGCTACAAGTGTCGTTGGGGAATGATGCACATATCACTATCCGTCAAATTGACAACACTGCCAACCTACAGAAAGAATTTAGTGGAACTCCCTAGGCATAACTTTTGAATTTCTCTCAACTGAGTTGTCATGATTAAAGTGGGGTTGCAACCTGTCATATTTATTTTGAAAATGGGAGAATTTTCCAAAAGTTCAGTTCGATCGAGATTTCTGGTAAGGATTCGAGGGCCCCCTGAGCTTGAGGGCCCCGGGGCACTGCCCCGCGTAGCCCCTAGGTAGCTACGCGCCTGCACCCATTAGCCTTTTTTCCAAAAAAATAATGTCAGGAATCACTGGTTATAGAAATAAGTACGTCGCTTAACACCCTGTACACAACTATTACTTAAAGAGAAAAATAAAATATAATCGGTAGGTACCTTATAATAACATAAAATATAAAGATCATATAAATAAGTCATATTAAAAATAAAATTATAAAGGATCGAAACATCAGGGAGGTGACCACATCATCTGCGTCCATCACTCGTTGAGTGGGAAGCTGAGCCACTCGGAAGCAGCCAGGACGATGACGTTGGTTGACTTTCGTGTCCTGCCCCAGAAGCTGGCTAGTCGGTGGCGAAGTAAGACCACCCCATAAGTTAACATCATGGAGGCACCGCAGAACATCGGTAGTCACATAAGATGCCTGTATGCATTGATGTAGCACACCCTCAGCTTGTCCCGTTTCACAGCTGGGTATTGTTTCCACAGCTCAAATGTGTAAAGGGCAGTGCATTATTTATTTGTTTATAATCAGCGCCGGTGAGACTATGGCATCCCCAATTGGGGTATGTTGTGAGGCTGTGGGCAGCAGGGAGGAGAAGGAAGAGCCGGGCGAATTTGAATTTGAGACCTCCGGATTCGTAGCTAACTACCGAGGCCGACAACTTTTTTTTTTACATTAACTCCACACAGGAGGCACCGACGAAAACAATTTCCCTGGGGGCCCATGTCGTCTTTAAGGATGCTGTGTGGAGGGTTTTTTAAGGGAAAGGAAGGAGAAGAAGATATGGGAAGGAAAAAGGTATGAGGGGTGGGTACGAATGTGGGAGTCAGTGTGGCCAAGAGTAACGGACGTATGAATCTATTCCTCACACTGCGGTGCAAAGCGAAGGGTCGGGAGAATCCGGCTGGAGAGGTCAAAAGTCCTCCCTCAATCAGTCTCCTCCGATCCAGCCCGCCACGCAGTGGTTGGACAAACGTATCCGCCACCAAGACCTAGACAAACCTCATCCCATGAACCCGGGCACCCCTGCTAAGTCACCAAACTTAGCGAACCACTTGGGGTGACCTGTGGCAGGGGTGTTGATTGTCCAATAAATGATTCCCGGGGCGGCGGTACCCATACCCGCCTCCCAACTGCTGCAGATGTGTTATTATGATGTGTTGTTATGATCCATGGAATAAAGAAAATGACCAAATAATTTGGCTTATTTTTACGCTATAACTTATTATAAACAAATATGTATTACGTTGAGTGTATTTTAATTAATTAAAAAAATAAAATACGCCGCTGTTTCCATGATACTTTTTTAGTTTTTTCGTCCCAATCCGCTTAGATATTTATTTTTTATTACTTAATCGTAATAGAAGGAAAGCGTTGATTGGTTTACTTTAGATTTAAAGAATATTATATAAAATGGTAGACTGAATTAAAATATCTGAAAACACTGAAAATTATTTCTGTATTTTTCTTCAATCAAAAGATTTTTGAGGTTTCAGTCATTCGTGAAATGTTTAATTTATTATCTACCCAAGGCTTTTTGTAGAGAAAGAATCACATGCTTTGTATTTACTATAAAGAAAGATCTAGTTTTTTGATTAAAGAATAGGGCATTATTTATTTAATGAAACCATCATATACGTGTCTTGCTTCCAAAAGGGCAAATGTCAGTGATTCTATAATAAGTTTTTTTTTGAATAAGGAACTCCAGTGAAAAATATTATGGCTTTAGAAAATTATGTTCATATAGAATATAGTATAGACCAATAAACGCTGATTCGGAATATATAAGTTTTATTAAATAATATTATATATATATTTTTTTATTTCTATTCTTGAACATACACAATACAGATTATTACATCAGTTTACATAGATATTAAGTTTAGTAATAAGAAAAAAAATGTTAATCATCCATAACTGCATGTATGTAAGTACCTAGTAGTATTTTGTGAACACCTCACTAGGCGAACCTGTGCTGAGGTGTTCCCATGTTTGGGAGTAAATGCTATGCTGTCAACATAAGTAAAAACACCGTATCCTCCTTGATATTGTCAAGAAGGACACTGTGGGTCGACCCATGGCGGCAGTATCGAATACATAAATTAAAGATTAGTTGCAGAACAAACAAAATATATATTATATTATATTAAATACAGAGTTTTTTAAAAATTAATAAAAAGTCAATTTTTAATCGGGTCGTAGAAACACCCCGTCAAGTTGGTATTATTAAAATGTTTAGTGGTGACGTCACTGGTCACCGTTAAGTCATTGTATGAGAATATGGGAATGTAGCTATGACACACAGCCATCGTATTAACAACGTTTCATCTTATTCGTTTATTTACATACTGTTTATAGAGATTTAGTTGTCGTGTTTATTGAAACATTATTTAGGCCTAAATAATTTAGTTTCAAAAATAAAGGTATCTTTTATTAGTTTTTATCTCTCTATTATTTAAAATATTCAAAAACTACTGCGCAAAAAAAATAGTAATGTTACTCTAGAAAGAATACTTCGCACTCTGAATTTCAAAATGGCGCCAATTAAACAGCTAATTGCCCAATCTTATGGTAACTTTTCGGGAGTGATGACGTCACACGATTCACTACACATACGTTGGTTTTCGGGGATCTTGAAAAATTAAAACTTTGACAATTATTTTAACTGTTAAAACTAACTCTAAAAATAAAAATAAATATGCAGTTATTTAAGTTAGAAGGTCTTGAATAATGATCCATTAAAAAAAATTTAAAATTGGACCGGAGTTCCTTATTCTCACAATCTTTCGTATTTCGTAAGAACCTTTTGATTTCGAGAAAGGATTATTTAATTTTTGGGAACCAGAAAAAACTTCCTGAAAAGATAAAATTCTGCACAGGCCTAATCAAATTTGAAAAGCAAGCTGGAGATATTAACAATTAATTATTAATTACCTACTAAATTATTTCACTACTAATAAAAAGCGTTTCCGATCTATACTTGAAGATCTGACGTAACACCAGGCAAGATAATGTTACAGTTGGTGATGTGGCGATGTGATGATGTACGAGATGTCTGCTGTAGTCCAGATGACTGATGATGTATGTATGATAGTAGGTGTGTATGCTAAGAGGTATCGGGAGCGGAAGTCTCCATGAT
Organism: Limnephilus marmoratus; assembly: GCA_917880885.1. Classification (NCBI taxonomy): domain Eukaryota; kingdom Metazoa; phylum Arthropoda; class Insecta; order Trichoptera; family Limnephilidae; genus Limnephilus; species Limnephilus marmoratus. Next base: position 65,416,024 of record OU862908.1, read on the forward strand.
TGTCGCCTGACAAATTACCCCAACGTCATTACATCAACTTGTTCATTAACCCAATTCCGCTTGTTTGCTTGAGGAATTAACGCGAACAGTGAAACTTGAGCATGTTTGCTAATACCTAGTACCAATCTACCCAATATATTGTGTTATTTCTCTTAATTTTTAGTAATAAGACATAAGACAATTTAATTTTTGACGGCCTCCGTGGTCGAGGGGTAAGGCTTCATGACGCCCTCCATGGTCGTAAGTCTCTCGACTCGTAATTCTAATGTCGCGGGATCGAATCGGATTGACAAATAAATTTTATTTGATTTATTTGTGTTATTTCACAATTAATTGATTTTAAATAATATATAGTATATTTGCGGCACATTCCAGAGTGGAAGATACACTCAGTATCACCCTGGTGTAAGACCATCATTCTCTCGCCCCCCCTCCCCCCCCCGTCCACCCTTAATCCCCCCTCTGCCCCCACTCCCACTACACTGCCCCTCCCCCCTCTCCCCGCCCCCCTCATTAATTCCCGGTACATTCAGTTTTCAAACTGCTCGCGTGCCACCAATTGCTATTATTTATACAAATTTCATAATGCCAGAGCTCACCAGTAGTTGTATACAAAAAAAAATTATCCCGTTTGGTGCAATCGTTCGGAAGTTATTTCGGCGATTCAGACGCCAACATCGTTTCCACGACAACCGTTTGTTTTGCTTTTCTTTTGACGTTTGCAATAAAACGTATGACTAATAATTTCATAACGCCAGAGCTTACCAATATATATAGCCTATATTCCTCGCAAATAATGTAGCTTTCTATTAGTGAAAGTATCATCCTGGTGAAAAACCATAATTCAGAATTGAAACATTTCTTGAAATGGCTTTAGCCGTGTTCGGTAACCAGATCTCGACACCATTCCGTATACCTTCAGCCTCACAACACACATCAATTTGGGATGCCAGATGGTTAGGAGCACTTGGGACTATTGTGCGGTCCCAAATAGTTGACGGCCTGCGTAGTCCAGCGGCAAGGCTCTTGACTCGCACTCCGAAGGTCGCGGGATCGAATCCCGCGACCGTGGCAAATAAATTTTATTTGGTTAATTTGTGTTATTCACAATTTATTCATTTAAAATAATATATAGTATATTTACGGCACCTTCCAAAGCGGAAGATACTCTCAGTATCGCCCTGGTGTAAGACCACCATTCAGAATTGAAACATTGCTTGAAATGGTTTCTGCCGTGTTTGGTGACCAGATCTGAATAGCCAGGTACTTTCCCACCTTCCTTTTCCCTACCTCCTTCACCTCTCCACTACCTTGAGCCTCACAACATACCGCAATTGGGGATGCCATAGTCCCACTGGCTGCAGACGGGAGCAGTAGGGACTCTTGTGCGGTATTCATGTAAAAAAAAAAAGTTTAACTAATTTTGTATTATCAATGTTTATTATTCATAATATTTTATTTTTAATTCCATTTCTACAAAGTATGGTAACGCTTGATCATTCTTTCAAGAATTCGAGCGATAACTTTTGTAATATTTTGAAAAATAAAATCTGAAACTTCTGAATGCAGAGCAAGACAAAACCTCTTATATATTTGTAACAAAAATATGCGTGTTGCAACAAAGCTATTTACCGGTTGTCTATGGCCTAAATCGGAAGTGTGGATGCGGAAACAAAATTTCAAACCTAACGAAATGGCAAGCTTTTTTATGAGTCGCTTTGGCCACAGTAAAGCACAGCCGATATATCGCTTCTGTTCGCAAGGGTTAAACAGTTCAGAATATAGATTGGAAGATTACGTCTCGCAACCCTCAATGTATATTATATTCAGTGAATATTCTAATACGGTACCTACCCCGGTTTACCTTCCTTTTAACCCCGTCATAATAAATAATTCTCTTGAACGATATGCAATACTCAAGATTGTGCGTTATCATAAAATAATGCCAATAAAATTCGTTGTAAATAATACGCTGCATCGGCCTGTCGTAAGTCAGAATATTGGAAATCTTGACATCATTCCACGAGCAATTCCGTGGGAATAGGACTAAATCGGCCTTACTTCCGGTTTAGCTATACCAACGCTGAACCGGTGCGTAAGAATCTAAAATCTAATAAGTACGGCAGTAGAAGTTTAAAAAAAACTCCTGGCCAGAAGGATAGCTAGCTTTTAACTCCCAAAAAGGGCCAACAATTTTGCATGGTGTTATAAGACTAATATGCCCAAAAGGTAGCGTGTTCAATATTGACGGCTTCCGTGGTCGAGGGATAAGGCTCTTGACTCATAATCCGAAGGTCGCGGGATCGAATCACGGCGTGCGCAAAAATATTTAATTTGATTAATTTGTATTATTTCGGAATTAATTCATTTAAATAATATATAATATATTTGCGGCATTCCAGAGAAATTTTAATAATTTTTGGGGCATACTTTGCGATTTTTTTCTGTCGCGGGAATTTCATATAATTTACGTTTAGTATCATCAAGAGATAATCTTACAAAATAACATATATTTTATTAAGAGGTTAAGAACTTCAAATGTTTAAGGGAGGTATGTAAGTAATCGGTAGAAATTCGGGTTGCAGGCCGTTAATAAAATCCAACTCGTGTATGGGAATACAGTAGATAAATATTAGCATCACATCAGAGAATCCCCTTCTACTTGAGAAGTCTTTTGAAATCCTTTTTTAATCTCCAGAAAGTAAAAATCTTTTCAAGCGTAAAAGCCAATAGCCCAGTCAGTGGGGGATAAAAAAGGCCTTTAGCTTGCAAAAGGTCATGTAGTAGCGATTTTGATATATGTTGTTAAGATTGGGACTCTAAAGAAAAAAAAAGTTTTGTCTCTCTGGTGTCTCACGGCTTTAGCCGTGTTTGGTGGCCAGATATAGATAGTCAAATAATTCCCCACCTTCCTCTTCCCCATTTCCTTCCTTTCCCCACTATATTCAGCCTCACAACATACCCCAATTGAGGATGCCATAATCTCACTGACTCCAGACGGGTAATGGATTTTCTAGTAAAAACAAAAATGAGAAGTAAATATAAAACACATTTTTATTACATTGACATTGAATATTAAACCTCAGTTTAAATTTTCAGAACTTGTCAAATCGTTGCAGCTAGAGAAAGTGTGTCAGTGTATTGGTGTGCCCAGCTCGTGAATGAGCTTCTTTTCTATATTGACACAATGCCTACTCGAACTTCTACAGCGCCCCCTAAATGCTAAATTTTAAGTTCGCCCCCGTTAAGAATCACTGATCTAGAATCTGATCTGCCGAGAATGCGTATTTTCCCTTTTTTCCATAGAAATTAAATTGAATTTTGCACTCTATCTCGGTCATCCGAGTGCACTTAAACATTTTACATGCCAATACCCGCCAATCGCTTTTAGTGATGGAATTAAATTACGTGCCCAAAATACATGTAATACTAGATGCAAAAATAATAATTCGATTTTCCTACTAGCGTTGGGCGCATCTAGTATATGAAATATCGTGTTTTCCAACCCAGTAAAAAATACGGCCTTTAAAAGGTTCACCAGCTGGCCGTTAGATTTTGAATTTATTCAAAAAGATTTTTTCGAATATCACTCTCCATTAGGTAGATATTGCAAAATGTTGCCTACGGTAAAGGCATTTATTTATTGGCGTGAGTTAACAACACTAGAAAGTTCTCTATTCAATTACAACAAATCTTTACACATTGATAATATTTTGCAAGGAAGAAAACCGCATATCAGTCATAACATTATTAATAATGGTGAGTAGTTATTCATCACCAGACTAATTCAAAATTAAAATTAATGTTGGTAGTATCTGCTTGCATGTTTACGATAAGTCTAACAGAGCATTATATATAAACGTAAGTATTATCTATGTGTACTGTCGATTAAAACATGATACTTAAAACAATCAATTTATGACTGTAAGTGAGCACACGGCTTTAAGGAAATTACATACATAGAACAACTTCATTTTACCATGTTTTCAATATATCAGTCATTTCGAAGCACTCATGAAAAAATAATTATTTGCATTTTTCCGAATGTTTGAAATGGCTGACAGCAGATAACAAATAAATTATCTTTTTTTTAAAGCAGTTTAATGTCTCATCATACCAAATTAGGATATTTACAGGTTACAGGCGAAGATAAATGCCGGTAACATTCAATATGCAAACTCGAATGTTGTTTGTACTGTAAAAAATGCTAAACATCGTCTTATGCCAAGTGTTGGCAAATATGCAAACAGACCTCTACAAGAGCAAAAGACGAATAGGAAATAAATTCCGATATTAAATCTCAGTATTATGGAGAATTAATCTCTATCGAAATGTACGTCATATAACACGTACAAAGCTCGGTTCACGCTATCCTTGTCAAAGTTAATCTTAGCTTTGCGAAGTTGATTAAAAACCGGACATTATTATTTTAAGATTGATGCCGTTGTGCGCTACAACATGTCACATGGTCATGTTTTGTGATACATTTAAAAATATTGACCCTGCTTCTATCCCAAAATATTTTAACGAATAAACAGTGTACCTTAGAATACATGCATTGCAGATGAATGAAAATGGTTTATTTCAAAGATCTCTTGACTCTAAAATTTTAAGTCGATTTATTCATGTCTCTTTCTTCTTCTCCTGTTGTTCCTTAAATCCTTCATTCTTCTCTGTCTGGTGCTACATGGACACACCAATGTTCCAACTAATCTTTCTTTTTTTTCTCCTGTCTTCTACTTTGCATTGATCATAAGTTTCTCACGGTTCCTGTATTCGCTTTGACAAAAGGCGTGTACAAAATATCCTTGTGCGCATTTTAGTTTAATAGCTATTATGGGTGCCATATCTTTCAGCAGCGATATAATTTTATGTTTTGCCATCCAGTCATGATACCCTGATGTTACACCACACATCAAGGGCATTTTCAAATTCCTTTAACTGGCTCTGAGCGTCCATGTTTCCACGTTGAATCTACAGAAAACTTAAAACGTGTTATATTCGTTTGTGTTATAACTTTAACAAGTGAACGCAATTAGCAAAAAAAATGAGTTTAATTTTTGTTTTTTCGCGGCGTTCCACAAGGAACAATAAAGGGTCAAATTGGTTTTGCGCTCCGGGGCACACAACTCCCAGAGGCCGGTTATTCAATATGCAGTTACCAGTGCAAAATGGGTTAAATTTAAGTGTTCCAACTCGGTAAAAGTTTTACCGCTGAAATTACAGAGATGGGAAGATTTGAAAAAGACGCAAGACGTAGAATTTTGTAGGGTTATAAACGAAGGGTTTGTCGGAGCCATTTGTTACTATATTAACGTTCCAAGGGATTTCAATGAAATTCATCTGGGTTCTTTTAGTTCTTCTTATTTTCTGTGCGCTCCGATAGCAAGTAGAATATTGTATCAATTGATATGGTCCATGTAAAAGAAATCCATTAGAATTATTAATTCCCTTATATCTCTTATTGGAATGGACTGAAAAGGGAAGATTTATGTGTTTCTTTTTATTATTACAATACCCTGTGCGCCTTCTCCATTCCTTCTCACACGATGTTTGCTGTTGGTTATTTTAACTTTTACTGTTGGTTATTTTAAAACCATTAAATTGAACTCCGGTGGACCGCACCGAAATATCGATTCGTTCATAAATAAGGATTAGTTTTTTTTAGTTAGAACATCCTAGCAACTTTTTTTACGAATTTTATTAGAACATATTGATTTCCATAATATTATATATACTCTCCTAATAAAGCAAATGCTTGTGCTTAAGAGAGGAGAACCTAAATATTACAACTACTTAATATTACTACTTACAACTTACATATTAATGAACTTACATAATTGTTATTACAACATTGTAATACTCAACCTAAAATCTTTATGCAACTTCAACAAAATGATGCTTTAGGATTGATGCTATGGTTAAATCATAATGCATATTTTACAAACTTCTCTTTTATTTTTCCCAGTCGAGATTTTCAGAAATATATTTTTTTGTTTGTTTTTTTAATATTTATTTATTTACTAACGTTACTTTTTTTTCACTAGCTCCACACAGGAGGCCCTGAGTAAAATATTCCCCTCGGGGTCTATGTCATCTTGATGAATTACGATGAAGTCACGTTAAACTGCAGTTTGCCAAAGGGTTCTTATTAACAATTTCCTTTATATTTTTAAATTTAGGAAACAGAATATATTTTTTAATAGTGTAACTACACTTAAGTCATAAGTCACTAGCTATAAGTCTTAGATATAAACCACTGGCTACAAGTCTTAGACATAAGTCACAAGTTATAATTACAAATCTTATTTATGCCAATTTTATTATATATTTATTTCTACAGCGCCCTTGAGGTGATTTCTCACAAAAACGGCGCTATTAAAATTAGCCAAGTATTATTATTATTATTATTAATCCTTTGAAGGATTTGTATTAGGATTTACGATGACGAAACCGAATGCTCAGAAGGGAACTCTTAGAACTAAGTGTCTACTTAAGACTCTGCAACCGGGCCCGAAAAGAAGAAGATGGAGAAATACGAAATTACGAATGTTAGAGGAGAGCGCTAACATTTACAGCGACAAAATCGATGCGACAATTGCGAAAATGTTTAATAAAACACGACTCGTTTAATCTTAAACAGCATTTAAAGAAATACGGTGAATTTTTCATACATATAACTTGTAAAATAACTGAAACAAACGTGTTAATAATAATTTTGGAGCATACTTTGCGATTTTTTTCTAACGAGGGAATTTTATATAATTTGCGTTTCGGTGCGGGCAAAGTCTAGATATTATCTTCAAGAATAACATGTATTTTTGAAGAACTTTAAAACTTACCGTGTTTAAGGGAAATATGTAATAAATCGGTACAAATCCGGGTTGCGGGCCCTTAGATTTAATATGATTTACAACTGAAGGCAATCCCTTTGTCTCACAAAAGAATAGCAAAAATAATTATATTCCTTTTTTTTCATTATTTGTTTTTGGGGTGTTATACCGTGTTGCGCTACCTCCTTCTTTAGCCAACGTTTCGGACATCGTTGCAGTGTCCATCATCAGGGCAGATCCGGCAGATCCGGTAGATGTGTGATCCGGCACATCTACCGGATCTGCCGGATCTGCCCTGATGACGGATACTGCGACGATGTCCGAAACGTTGGCTAAAGAAGGAGGTAGCGCAACACGGCATAACACCCCAAAAGCAAAAGATGAAAATACTTTTGGCCGTGAAAATCTTTAAACGTATCCAATTATATTCCTACTTTAAAAAACTACAAAAAATATTGTATTTTTTTTTTCATGGAAATGCGTCATATTTAATTAAAAATAACTTTCTAATGAACTGAAGCATAATATTTCAGTAAAAAATATATTAAATACCTTCATTAAATTACAAAAACTTCCTCCCTTACTTCCGAAAAGCATTGTTTATTTTGAACGAAATTTAATGTATAAAATGCAAATTTTCGTACGAAAGTGTTTAGATCCCCGCCAACACTCAAGGGTTGGGTGGGAACAGTGCCGTAAATAGGGCGGTGCCACCGGTGCCCAGGCACAGGGCGTGGACTCTGGGGGCGCAAGAATGGCCAGACTAGGCAGGACTATTATTTTTTCATTTTGCTTCTGATTGCTCCTGGTAAGTTCCCGGCCCCGCTGCGCCCCTAGTGCTCGATTCCAACACATACGTACCTACATGCCAGTAGCCCGGTATCATCAAAAACGTCTGTTCAATTAGACAAAACATCGCGCTCATTTTTATATTATTATCCAGGTGAAGAACTAAAAAAACATACCGCTGATTTGAGTATCAAATATTCAGCAGATATTAAGAGGGTATTACTAGAGAAAACCAGAAATATGTCTTTTTTTATTTATTTTATATATTTAATAATATTATTATTCAATGTATAAAAACAGTTTATTATAAACAAGTACTGCATCTGCTTCGTAATTATTATTATGAGTTACAGCTGTTTCGCCGTCTGAAGGCATTATCAAACTGTGGTTGTTACCACCTACAGACGATGTATTTATGTCATTTCTAGACAGGTACTTATGATGACAAAATGAATAGCTTTTAATTATTATTACCTGTGCCCCTAAACTTCTAAGTAAAATGACTGAAATATTAATGGTTAAGTTTCCCAATTACTCCTTTTAAAATTTAAAATTTGTTTTTCAATATAGTCCATGAATATTTCGGCAAGGAGGGGACTAAGGGGGGACCCCATGAGCAAGCCATCGTTTTGTTGGTAGAATTTACTTAGTCCCCTCCTTGCCGAAATATTCATGGACTCTATTGAAAAACAAATTTTAAATTCAGTCTTTAGTAAATACATAATATACTACGTTCGTTATGTTGATGATATTCTTATCTGTTGGCAAGGTACCAACAGACAATTAGATCTTTTTGTTACTTTAGCCAACTCCATCAACCGTAAAATCTGCTTTACGGTTGAAAGGGAGTGTAATAAGAAAATCAACTTCTTAGATTTAACAATCGGTAGAGAAAATAATAAACATACTTTTGAAATTTTCCGTAAGCCTACGTTTACCGACACGACCATTAATTATAAATCTTTGCACCCATGGTCATATAAATTATCCGCTTACCACTCAATGATACATAGACTTACCAACATCCCGCTTGACAATATGGCTTACGAAAGGGAAAAAAATACAATTTTAACTATTGCTAAAAATAACGGCTTCAAGGGTAGAGACATTGAAAAAATAATTAGTCACAAAAAACACAAAAATAACCTTAACTTAATTTACCCAGCGACTAACAATAAAACAAATAGTAAATTTGGATGTTTGGAATTTGTCGGACCGACATCTAATAAAATAGCTAAAGTTCTCAAAAATTGTGGCTTAGATGTTGCCTTCCGCACAAATAATACTTTAGGATCGTCTCTTAAAAACTCAAAAAATAAAATACCCAAACTAAAAAATAGTGGCATTTATAAACTCCAGTGTGATGAATGCAACGCTGTTTATGTTGGACAAACTGGCCGGTCCTTTAACACTAGATTCAAAGAACACATGCGATCGTTTAAAAATAATAATAAAATAGAAACACAATTTGCTAAACATCTCTTAGAAAACAATCACTCACTTAGTGATAATAATAAACCAATTCCGTTGCACTTACAAAATAAAGGACGCAAACTCAATCCGTTAGAGCAGTTAGAAATTAATAAAAACTCCAATAATCAGAAAGCTATTTTAATAAATGAACAAACAAATATAATTCGCTCGCCACTTTTAGATATATTTAAATCCAGTCCAAATACCTAACTGTGCTATTAAGTAAATACATGAGTCATAGTGGGTTATCCAAGAGAATGATGACCATTTCAAATATCAATTGTATTATAAGGTAAATCCTGATGAATCATCAAGGGTTTATTTTATGGAATAATTAACGACCTCCAGTCAAATTTAAACAATCCAGTAATTGGGAAACTTAACCATTAATATTTCAGTCATTTTCTTAGAAGTTTAGGGGCACAGGTAATAATAATTAAAAGCTATTCATTTTGTCATCATAAGTACCTGTCTAGAAATGACATAAATACATCGTCTGTAGGTGGTAACAACCACAGTTTTATAATGCCTTCAGAGGGCGAAACAGCTGTAACTCGTAATAATAATTACGAAGCAGATGCAGTACTTGTTTATAATAAACTGTTTTTATACATTGAATAATAATATTATTAAATATATAAAATAAATAAAAAATTAAAATGGAGTTCTACAAAATAAACTTAATAACAATAAATAAAACAGAAATATGTCATTTTTAAATCAGATTTTAGACGTATTGACTCTTTTCCACAAAAAAATATAAATGGATGTCGAAAGATTGTTCTTTTATCTAGCGTTAGCATGTTTTAAATTTTGATTAAAAATGATTGTTTTTAGTATAATAAGGTTATACCAAAGGTCGTTGGCAGATTTGTAAAATTTTTACCACACCCATTTCAAATCATATAATCATGCAGTAAAATAAATCAATACATTATCTGGGTATCACATGTCTTAGAATTTTAATTTAAACAAAATCATTAAAAAATATATACGTACATGTGTTTCTTGACGAAAATTGGTCCGTTTGTGTATTTATTTGCGCACTTACAAATTAATATATTTTAGATTTTTTTTACATTCTTATTTAACTTAGACATTACTGATAAATGATAAATACTTGTAATCAAAAAATAATTACAAAAAGTACATTATTTTAATTGTTTTATCATTACGCCTTTCAGCATTTTTGGATGTAGGTATAAAATAAAGCAAATTTGGAAATAAATAAAATCGATTTTGAGTTATAATTTAAAAAAGCTGGTACGGAAAATAATTAATCTTTCTCATTGTAACCGCCCTGCACGATCGTAAGAGCAACTTTCGACGAAATGTGGATTTTCGGCCGCTCTTAATGATTAGACACTTTAAAGAGTCAAGTTGAAACGACTACATTATTTGATAAATGTGACCGTAATTCAAGTCAGGGTCTTGTTATAGCTATAGTCGAACTAGATTTAAAAGAGATGTTTCCCAATGTAGTAGTCGCTATAAAGATTTTTTTAACAATGCCAGTGACTGTAGCTTCCTGCGAAAGATCATTCAGTAAGGTCAAATTAATAAAAGCTTACTTGCGCTCGACGATTGCCAAGAAAGGTTGACCGGCCTAGCGATTTTGTCGGTTGAACGCGACATAGGACGGTGCCTGTCGTATGAAAGGGTTATCAATGATTTCGCAATGAAGAAAGCGCAAAAAGTAAATCAATAAAAAAGTTTATGGCTTGCTTTGAATCTTTACTATCTGAACTTATTCATTTGTGGTCTCATTCATTTGTGTATTTTAGTTGTGAATAATCTTTGCAAATATTTTCGAATAAACCTTTTTTCACCAAATCATACTTAAACGCAATTTACATTATGCTATACTACCTTCCTTATTCAAAACTCTACCATACCAAGTACTTAAAATTAAATTAATTTACAGTTTACTGAAACTTTGCAGGGTATTTTATTATAGAAATATGAAGACCAAAGTGGCCCAAAAATTAAATCTTAAGCATCAGGGTGGGCAACGCATTTGCACTAGTGAATTTGGTTTGAGTTTTAGTGAGTGAGACACAGTGGGTGGTATAATAGGCGAAGGGTCCACTTAAATAGGGCGCAGTTATAGAAGCTCGCACAGGGCGCAGAAAAGGCTATTTACGGCACTGGGTGGGAAGATATACGAGGGCTATCCATTTGAAAATAATTGATTCAAATTTATTCGAATAAATTAGTAACCAATTTTTTTTCCAAATTCGTTCGATTGTTGTTTTGAACACTTTCCGGGGGAGAGACGCTGTAACACCATCGAGAGGGGACGACATTTATATTTTTAATTCGAATCATTCGAGGATTAAAATGTTTCAATTATCAACATTCAAGGTTCGACGAGACATTTGTAAGTAAAATAAAAAAATACAAATATTACCTACTTCAACTTATTTCGTGTTTTCATAGAATGGCTTATGGTTATTTTTTAATTCAAAGTTCGAAGCCAAAGCATGTTGAGTCGGTTACCTAGTATGTTTTTGTCTTGAATATTGTTATTAAAACACTGGAATTTATTAAAATGGTTCCATGCCATCTCAGAATCAACTCAACTCAACACCTATTTGAAAAGTCATTAAAAACCATGATTTTTTTTTAAATAGCGTGTAACTTAACCTATCGTAACCTTTAACTAATTTTATATATTTTTCAACATTTTTAATGACTTTTCAAAGGAGGTGTTGAGTTGAGATTATTCTGAGTTGTCCGGTCATTAAAATCTAAATGTGATAATCTCCATTACTGAATTATAGATATTATTAGATATGTTAATATATATTCAACATCAGCCATTGTTTGTATCATGTATTTATTAGTAGTACCTATTCGTAGTACAATGAATAAATGAGATGCTAATTAAAATAAACAAACTTTTGAAGAAAACTGATAAATAAATCTATTGATATAAATAATGAAAACTGAGATGATTTCACTCGCGATATCGTGCACCGGTGTGAATAGGAGCTTCATAAGGGCCTTTAACCAGCCAGCGGCCGAAAATCCACATTTCGTCGAAAGATGTTCTTACGATCGTACAGGGCGGTTCCAAGATTAATTATTGTCCGTACCAACTTTTTAAAATTATAACTCAATACCGATTTTATTTCATTCCAAATTTGCTTTAATTTATACCTACATCCAAAAATGCTGAAAGGCGTGATGATAAAACTATTAAAATTATGTACTTTATGTAATTATTTTTTGATCATAAGTATTTATCATTTTTCAATAATGTCGAGGCAGAATAAGAATGTAAAAAAATCTTAAATATAGATATTAATTTGTAAGACCGTAAATAGATAGACAAAATAGAGAAATTTTCATCATAAATAAGTGTTCGGATATTTTTTTTAATAATTTTGTTCGAGCCAAAATTTAAATTTTGAAACATGCGTTTACTAGATAACGTATTGATTTACAATAATGTATGATTACATGGTATGAAATATATCTTGTGAAATAAGATTTTTCGTTTGGAAACTTAACAAATCTGCCAACGACCTATGGTATAACCTTATTATACTAAAAATAAACATTTTTTTCTCAAAATTTAAAACATGCGTTTACTAGATAAAAGAACAATCTTTCGAAATCAATTTATAATTTTTGTGGAAAAGAGTCAATACGTCTAAAATTTGATTTAAAAATGACTTATTTCCGGTTTTCTCCGGTTATATCCTCTTAATTATATTATTTTACAAGCATCGTATGCACTTGTTGTCCTTCTTCCTCTATTGACAATAAGTAGGCGTAAACAAGACAAGGGAAGACTGGTAGAAGCGTATACCGATGCACAAATGCATTCAATGCTAAACTTTTTTATTGCTCTTAACTCTCGCTGCGTTAATTCTAACAATACTCGGATAATTTATATAGTGCCCTTTTTTGCTCCTCTAGGAAACTGCTGATGCTCAGCGACCAGAACTAACCATGTTCTGTTGACTATGTGCAGCAGTGCGGAGTGTGGAAAGAGTGTGGAGTGCCGACTATAATTTACACCTTTAGACTCTAGTAGGAAAGGGGCTTCAAGAATAGTAATTATCATCATTGTTTGTTCCACAAATAACGACTTCCTTGTTGAAATGTTCAAACAAATGACTCTTGTTTCAACAACTCGGTGAATCCTAAATACATTTCAAAATATAAGTCTTGTTGAATTTTCACTTGTTCACCGGGAACAGGCCACTTTTCATTTATTCTTTTTCAATGTGAATAATACTATGTGAGACTATGTCATCCCCAATCGGGATATGCTATGAGGCTGAAGGAGATTGGGAGGAGGAACGTGAGAAAGTATCAGAACGGATCTGACTATTCAGATCTTGTCACCAAACACAGCTAAGTCCATTTCAAACACTTTTGGTGGTCTTAAACCAGGGAATACACTGAGAGTGTATTCCACTCTGCAACGTGTCGCAAATATGCACACTACATAAATATTATTTTAAATGAATAAGTTGTGAAATTGCACACATTAATCAAATTATTATTGAACAATTTAATTATGAAAATAACAAAATTATGACGGAAGTGACCTTTTCTGGCAGAAAAATAGCGGTGAAGTAAAAATTGGGAAAGAAATAAAAATTTTAAATTTCATGACGTCAGAGCTCACCATTTGAGAGGAATGGCTGTAAACAAGCAAATAGGTGTTCAATAGAGATAACAAACGTAAGATTTCGTACCAGAATGGTAGCAGGGCCGGATCTACGAAATCTGGCGCCCTGTGCAGTAGGTACCGATGGCGCCCCCCCCCCCCCCCCCTACATTTTTATTTTGATTAAAAATTCGTTCACCCCAATTTTTTTATATGTAATTGTTATTTTTTTTACATTAATTTATCAAATAAAATCAAGACATATAAAGGTGTAACTTTTCTAAGTGACCTGGCGGTAGCTCTCACACTCGTTTGTTTTAAAGAGAGGATCGCCAGGAGCCCTATACTATAATCTATTGGGTAAACATAAATTTTGGTGCTATTTTAATTATTTTAGGAAAAACTCTTTGTAAGTTATGCTTCAAATAATACAACGAATTGTTTGTTTGTGCCCGTACCATGATTTAAAATATAGGTTACGAGACAATGCGGGTGGTTTCGCTGAACTAGGTCCATTAGACATTCTTGAGATTTACTGCCTATATACCCTACGCGAATATTAGATAAAGCAAAAAAAAAACGTTCTCATGGCAACGTACAACACAAGAATAGCATCTACAGCTTCTGACTAGCAACAGGCAGTCCCGACGAGAGACAGTGAGCAGTGATAATAAGAATATAACCTCAAATTTGTACGTTGCATTTCCCCTGTGTTGAGCGAACAAACGGCTTACGAACAAAAATACCGCGCTGTGATTGGTTATTGAATTTGGATCGCACCTATTCGTCGTAAAAGTCGATAAAAGATATATGGAAAAATAGATTTTACGTTTAAACTAAATATATGGAATTTGTAAAAAAATTCTGTAACTGACCATAAATTCGTAAGCCGTTGATACTAATCTGATGCGTGCGCATTCTGTTTCTTTGGAAAGTGTTGCTAGAGCGTAATAATTATTTCGTATTATGGGTAATTTTTAAACGATTCAGGGAATATTATAACTAAATTTTAATACAATATTTATTTTCTCACGGCGCCCCTTCGGAGTTGGCGCCAGGTTTTTGCACGTTTTTGAACGTATGGCAGATCCGGCGCTGAATGGTAGATCTCTGTACAGCCTTGGCAAAGGACCACCATTCAGAATCGAAACGATGTGCTTGAAACGTCTTTAGCCGTGTTCAGTGACCAGATCTGAGTAGCCAGGTAGTTCTTCCTCTTCCCCATATTATTTCCCTTCTCACTCCTTTCAACCTTATTGTAGTGTTCTGTAATTATGTAGCAACACTAACAGGTTCTCCAAACACTTTGTATGAAGATTACTTTTGGGAATAAATAGATTCTTGATCTTTTATCAGGTTTTTTTTAATACTTCGCGTATACATTATGGACCTCGTTAGTCTACCTAACTTGGAGCTGGCTAAATTGGTTCTAATGAGAGCGTTACACACAACACCCTCTCTGAGCTCCCCGTCCCTCTGTTGGACAACTTAGGTACTAAGCTACCTGCCATTTAGCGGATTCTACGGACAGTTCTTATCACCGCCATCTATGTGTAGAAGCCAGAAGCTTTTTAGATACATAACATTTATATACTCTAATTCGAAACTTCATGGTTCTATTGGCTCAGAACGTATATACTTGGTCGATGCTCAGAATAGTTGAGAGCAGTAGGGATTCTTGTGCGGTATTCAGACAAAGAAGTTTTCTTTTTTTATGCTGGTAATCTGGAATGAGCTCTAAATTTGATGATAAAGTTATATCCATGTCAGACCACCATGGTCCGCCTGGTCAAGTTATGGCTTTTCTAGGAATGTATTATATCCGTGTGTTTAGATAAACCTTTGAGTAATCTATATTCATGGGGCAGCACGCCCTCGCACGCCCCGGGTCGGCGCAGGACTCTACGCCGCTCCTAAAAATTCCAAATAACTCTTTCTGGCTGCTTGAATTTATCGGTGCTTTGCTAGAATATCAATTCACTTGCACGGCAACCTCTGGTAACTATTTCTCATAAATGAAGAATGTAAAGGAAAGAGAGGTTACAACGGTAACTGGTGTATACTAGCAAGAACATATGTAGGACTATTCTAAAGTATAAATGTGTGGGCAGTTCTAAAATATAAATTCATAACATACTATATACAGCATTCATCATTTTTATAGTACGTTACTCTTCATAACCTCAACACAGCTTTATCTTCGTGAGGTTAAAAATTGAAATGTTAACAATAATATCTCGTAAAGAAACAATAAACGGTAGAACGCTATTCAGAATATTTAAAACACGTTTTATATCTGATGTTCCTAATGCTTGAAAAGCGTAAATATAAACTAAAATGCTTGCATTTTTTTGTGTATGCTTGTACAGTGAATGCATTTTTAGTATTATTTCATTAGCCTTACTGAAGCCCTGAAGCCTTACTGCCCCGGTGAAGTTTACAGATTGAAATAATTATTTATTTATTCGGGGCTTATACATTACATACGAATAATAAGAAATACAGAGCATTCATTTTACATAACTGAACTGTCTCAGTAACAATATTTTATATTTGTTTAAACATAAATTGAGGATGTCCGCTGACTTAGTATAATTGTTTCCGTCCATTAGTAATCTGGGCAAAGAGGAATACATATGGTAGTTAATCCCAGAATTTCTGCACTGAAATAAATTCTGACTTCATTACGTAGTTCTTCCGGAAGCTTATCAATTCTAGCAATATCGGATTATCGACTAAATCATTTAGAATGTATATAGAAATACCAAGTCAGTGAAAAGTCTTCTGTCGTACAATTTGAGCATATTCATATCTTTGTTATTAGTTTTTGGGGTATTATGCCGTGTTGCGCTACCTCCTTCTTTAGCCAACGTTTCGGACAGCTTTGCAGTGTCCATCACCAGGGCAGATGTGTAATAGTTAGGGGTGATGTTTGTACTTATCTGCTTAGGAGCGATACCGTGTCGCCAGCTCCACTCCTCTGCGAGCTGGCGCTACAATATACTTCAACGTTCTTTTTTGCGTTTAGCCTTGATGTAACCGTCAATTACCGGATACCAAGAACTATTGAGTTTAGCTCCGTCGTCTCTATTAATATTTATAGGATTTTTGTGAATTTCAATTGCCTCCGTAATCAGGCGTGCTCTTTTTGGGTCTTCCCAGGACTTCAGGAACAAATGCAAAGTAATGGCCGGTTTCCATTAAATGCTCGGCGATTGCCGATTTGTCAGGGTGGCCAAGTTTACACGCTCGAAAGTGTTCCGATATCCTTTTGGAGATCGTCCGCTCAGTTTGGCCCACATAGACCTTTTACATCCGGAACAGCTGAGTTTATATACTCCATCGGTTTCCAGAGGAAACTTGGTCTTTGCGGGTCTCAAAAAGTCTCGTATTTTTGTCGTGGTTCCGAAGACAGTCTTGATGCTTTCTTTTTTCAATACCCTGGCAATTCTGTCTGTCACATTGTGAACGAAAGGCAGGAAAGCGCAGCCCTTTGACTCTTGTTCAATTCTGTGGTGCAGATTTGGCTCTTATGATTTGCCTTGTCTGCCTTACTGGATATCCGTTACGCTCCAGTGCATCGGTCAGTTTTGTAAGTTCTGCTCCGATTTTTGTTTCGTCACATATTCTGGTCGCTCGGGTCACCAATGTATGGATAAGTCCTCTCTTCTGCGCTGGGTGGTGATGGGAATCAGCATGTAGATACCGATTTGTATGAGTTGGTTTTCTATACACTGTGTGTCCTAGACTACCATCTTCTTTTCGCATCACCTCTAGAAAAGGTAGGATCTTAGAGTCATTTTCCAGCTCCATTGTGAACTTAATTTTAACGTGGAGTGAGTTAAGATGGTTTAGAAATTCGTTCAGTTTCTCTGTTCCATGAGGCCAAATGGCGAAGACATCGTCGACATACCGCCACCATACTTTAGGAACAGCCGAAGCTGTGTCGAGTGCCACTTCCTCAAACTTCTCCATAAAGAAGTTGGCGAGTACTGGCGACAACGGACTGCCCATCGCAACTCCTTCCAATGTTCAAAAAGTTCACCCTGGAATGCAAAATATCCCGTTTTAAGGCAGTGTTCAAAAAGATTACAAATGTCTTCCTCGTAGATCTCTCTGAGCATTGTCATGGATTCTTCTAGATGCACATTCGTGAAAAGGGACAGAACGTCAAAACTGACCAAAATATCTCCTTTCTCAGTCTTAACCCTTCTTAAGCTTACTGATCAGATCTGTGGAATCCTTAATTCAAGATTCAGTTTTCCCAGTTTGCATCTGCATTAATCTTGAGAGGTATTGAGAAAGTTTGTACGTCGGTGCACCAATAGCACTGACGATTGGTCTCATCGGGATTTCCTTTTTATGAATTTTTGGAAGACCGGACAGGGCAGGAGTTCTGGAGGTTTTTACAAAAAGCCCAGATCGATCCTCTTTCCTGATACTGGAAGCTTTTACTAACTCTCTTGTCTTCAGGTCATTTTGTTAGTGGGATTGTTTTTAATTTTCTTATAGGTGCCGGCATTGCACAAGAGGTCTTCCATCTTAATTTTAATGTAGTCCACCATATTAATCACGACAGTGGCGTTTCCTTTGTCGGATGGCAGAACCAAGATATCCTCATTGGCGCGCAATTCTTTTAGGGCCGCAAACTCTCCCTTTGTTATATTTAACTAACTACTAACTAACCTAACTACTACACATCTGCCCTGATGATGGACACTGCAACGCTGTCCGAAACGTTGGCTAAAGAAGGAGGTAGCGCAACACAGCATAATACCCCAAAAACTAATAACAAAAATATTTTTGGCCGTGAAAATCTAAAATCGTATCCGCTTATAGTGTTGTTTTTTTTTGTATTTGAACAATAAATGCGGTAGCATAAATTTTGTATGGGGTTGACGTATATTATTCTCCATGGATAGTCGAATGGTGGAACATCTTGTCGGACCCTTGTTGATAACACGTATTACCATTTTTTGTTCCTTTTTTAGAGGATCAATAATAGTTCAAGCCCAGCCACCCCAAATATGTCATACAATTTATTTGCCAGCAGCTGTGAGTAATGTTAAGAAGGATTTTATTTTGTTGATCGCGTTCGTCAATTATTTGATCTGTGAAAAGAATAATAGATTAACGTTTATGGTTGGGCGTTTACACAATCATAGCTACACTCACCTACATACATCTACATATATCATAGACGCTATGCTTGTAGTTTTGTTTGTCACATATTCCATCCCTATCATGTTTCTTTTACCCATCTTGTTCCATCCCTATGAACCGTTACCATAACAAAGTCAGTCTCATCAGTTGAAACTCGCCGCGTAAGACTATATATAATGTTCCGCTCCCCGCATTTCTATAACTCAATCCCATAAATACCGCAATTATTAACTGTACAAGTGTATGAACAAAGCCATGAGACCGGAGAATTGCCACAAGGTTCTACAGTAAGTCCCTTCCTTCCTATCCCTATAAGTGCATTCATTTTACTTGTGCAGTGGTCTCTCATTCATTCACACAACAAGCATAACAAGGTCCTTCGACATTTATTCACACAAAACACATCATTCATAAACACTTCTCGCAAAATCATTCAGTTTATGTATGAAACGTTTTATATTATTATGTCAATGCATTTCTTCAAAACACAGGCAAACACACCTATAAAAGTTTAAGTTTGTCTGTAAGTGTGTCTCTGCTAGGAACATAAATAGTAAAATACTTTACCGTTTATGTTCGTCTGCATCAGCGTTTTTTAAATAGGTAAAAAATAACTTTAACGTGGTGTCTTCTGTAAACAAATAATTAAAAATAATATGTACAATCGACTAAAATATATAGTATGAGTTACTAAAAAAAAAAAAAACATCAACCTTTTTTTTCCTAACAAGAGCTTTTAGGGTGTTTATTTATCGTTCTTGAAGGTCAAAATATGAAGTCAAATTCCCCCTAAAGGCAAGGAACATTCAATAAGACATTCAATTGCCCTTTAACTAGATATGTAATTACTCCGCTTGAAATATTTGAAGGGTTCCGTTCTGTTTTTGTTCAAAATACAAAAGATTTCCTCGACAACATTTAATTTTGAAGCACCATTCTGTAGAAACAAGAAACAGCCATTCACTGGCAGATATTTTCAAGTTATTTGTAAATAATTCAGCGGAAACAAAACTAAATATCGTCATATCGTTTACTCCTTATCCACTATTCCTTTTGCATATCGCATCATATCTTCCTATAATTTTGCGCAATTGTTCGGTGAACTACTTGGGTTTTGAATTTATTAAAGACTCGCGATTTCCCGGCATGCGTCGCAATGCCACTTAGTAAAGAAATTGTTTCTCCCTGCGAATCCTTTCCCACTTATCCCGTTCCCCTTCCGCCGCCCCTTCCCCTCCCCTCTCCCCTTCCCCTTACGCGTTCCCCCTCCACATTCACCGCCTTCCCCAACCCCCCTTCCGCGTTCCATATATTCAGTTCTAGTAATTTCAGTTTTCTAACAGTTCGCGTGCCACGTATTACAATTTTTTTATTCAGTTTTTATCATATATTGCAAACAATTATTTTTGTAAATTTTATTTTATTTATTAGCGTTATAAACAGTCTTTATAAATTCATATTTGACAATGATGCTTATTTTTATTTTTATTTTTATTTTCTTTATTGGGAACATTTACAGGTTTATAACATTACATGCATTAGAAAATCACAAATTACAATAATTAGGTTATAAACCCAATAACTAATGTTCACATCATGCACCAATAATAATGAAAAAATCTATAGTTATTAAGTTTTTTTTTCTACTTAATATTATATAGTAAGGAGCTAGATAAGCTGTCTAGGGATAACCTAGCTATACTGTCTAATAAATAAAGATACAGACAAGATAAGATAAGATAAAAAAAAAAAAACAGAGAAAAAAAATATAACTAAATATATATATTTATATATTCAGTCATTCCCTCAACCCTTCTATGTTTTCTATGTTTTTCTATATTATCTATAATAATAATGAAAATTGAAAAACACCAGATGTGATGTCGAAAACGTTATAATGTAAACATATATAAAAAAAACAAGGAAAAGCAAAATAAAAGTGAAATGAAAGTAAAATAAAAGTAAATTAGTAAAATAAAGTGTGCCAGTTTTATGTTAGATTAAATAAGTATTTTAAAATAAGACAATAACAAACTAAAAATAAAAAAAACTGAAAAACATCAGACGTGTTTAAAAGCGTAAAGTGGAAAAACAATACACACTTACTTGTATACATTATTTTTAAAATTTCAATACAAAAAAATACATAAGAAATTTATCAGTTTTGTTACAATGAATTAAGTTATTTGTTAATTGATGGATAATTATAAGACTCCATTAAGTATTTGTCTAAAAGTGCTTAAAGTACATGAAAAAATATCAGCATCGATACATTTTTTGTTATAAAGATTGCAAGTTCTTAATAAGAAAGAATTTTGCCTGAGACTGGTTGAAGCACTTTCGATATGAAACAATGACTTGTCTCTAGTTTTCTTACTCGGGATTCTAATATTAATTGATGACAAAAGAGCTGGACAGTCAATATGACCACTCAAGACTTTGTATAAGTAAGTTATATCCGCGATGTCTCTCCTACTTTTTAGAGTTTTAAGTCCATAGTGTTTTATAGAGCTGTCCATGTCATAATAACGCACATGTCTCTTAAAGTTCAGATGGTGTACAAATTGTCTTTGGACAGCTTCTATGCGCTTTGTGTGTATATTATACAGCGGATTCCATACAGGAGAAGCATATTCAAGATGACTACGAACATAGCAGTAATACAATATTTTGAGGGTATGGATATTGGTGAACTCTTTTCCAATACGGAATAAAAATCCTAACATGCTCATGGATTTCTTAACAATAATATCCACATGTGCCTTAAACGAAAGCTTATTGTCAATAAGAACACCGAGGTCTCGAATTTGATTGAGTTTTTTAAGTGCTTGACTGTTTGTAATATGATAATCATGTTCGATTGTTTTTTGGTTTTTTGTAAAGGTAATAACGTAACATTTGTCGGTATTCAAGTGGAGATAGTTGACAGTACAATAATTATTAAGTCTATTAAGATCTTCTTTAAGTTTATAGCAGTCAGAAATAGAGTTGATAGAAAGAAATATTTTCATGTCATCAGCAAAGAGCAAAACTTTAGAATGCTTAAAGCATTTTACAATGTCATTGATAAATATAGTGAAAAGCAATGGTCCCAGATGAGATCCTTGTGGGACACCTGAAGGTACATTGACAATTTCAGAATTAAAACCATTCACTGCTATTATCTGGGAACGTTTGTCAAGATAGAAGACTAGCCATCGGTACAAATCATGTCACATAAATAATTATGTAACTAATGCAGTTCTTGCGTAGGTGTTTATTTTGTCTATGGTGTTTTTTTGGACACTGGTAATTTTTGGAAAAGAAAGAAGAGCGGTTTTTGTTTATGGTCACTTCCTCCCGAGCAGCCATGGACTAGGTTGTTCTGGAATTGGTCACTCACCATAAAGGTGTTTAATTTTGAGTTTAAACCATGAGAATCTAAGTAAATTAAAACCTAACCGATCGCGGGTGATTTTTTCGTAACACGCGAGGCTCGTGTACGTATAATGTTAATGGATGACTTGTAAGTCCCATTTTTTTATCGATGTGGTTGTCCGACGCCGGCAGTGATATTTTCGGCCTTGCTGTAACTTTAAAAGTGTGATTAGTTGTCCCGGTCAAGGGATGTATTTTGGAAATGGGAATTTAAAGAATTCCCGACAGAAAAACGGAGTGTTAAGCCCGTGCAATGATGTTTTCGGTCGTGAGATGCCTAACACGCGATCAGAGTACGGCCGGCAAATTAATCCGAATTGAATCGTGAATTAACAATCCTCACCCGTCCTGCAATCGTGGCTTTGCCAAAATCGGGAAGACGCTGCTTTTCATCGGCCGAGATTATTATTTACTTGGGACAAGTTCGACATCTCATAATCTCGCCACGTTGTCTGGGAGCCTGTTCCTACCTCGTTTGGAGACTTTCTTGGGTCATCATCACATCACCAATCCATCCTCATGGAAAGCCCTGGGCCGGCTTTCATCCAGGCGCGGACTGGAACGTGCTACCCGCAACATTTCTCGATGGGCCGGCTTTCATCCTGGCGCGCACCTCTTCAAGGAACATCATCACGGCATTGTTTAGTTAGATAGATAGTTTAGCGAGTCCATCTGGTACGTATGTTTTTATATGTTTTCCTTTGATACCCTGATGGGAAGTTTGTACACTTCCGTGTTGCTTTTGTGTTCAATACATATTTTTTTTGAAAAGTTAATATTCTTTGATTTAATTGAATCCCTACCTACATGATAGAGAATTACTTGGCCCACTATCCCGAGTTTGGATCTCTGCTCTGCCGCCAAGGTATATTTAATACGAGTCTTATATTCGTTACAATCACCATGTATTCCTAAAGCTAACAGTTTTGACAAGAGTAGACTATGGTTGATTCTGTCAAATGCCTTGGAGAAATCTGTATACACTGCGTCCACTTGGATTCGTTTATCCATTGATTTAGAAATAAATTCAGTAAATACAGCAAGATTGGATAGAGTTGATCTTTTTTTCATAAAGCCATGTTGATTCTCAGTTATTACAGACTGAACACAGTCATACAGTTGTTCATGAACAATTTTTTCAAAAATCTTACTAAAGATAGATAATTTTGATATTGGACGATAGTTCTGAGCGTCGTTCTTAGACCCAGATTTGAATACTGGCGTAATGAGCGCACATTTCCATTGATCTGGAAAGACGCCTTCTTTCAAAGATAATTGAAAAAGTAATACTAGAGGTTTCTATATTTCTTTGACGCACATTTTTATAAAATGAGATGGTATTTTATCAAAACCTTCGCCCAACGACCAAGAGATGTCATTTATTATTTTTTCTATTTTTTCCTTGGAAACTGAAATAGAACAAATGTTTATACCATTGTTTTCTTGGGGAATATTAGTTAATGTCTTGGGAGTTACATTATAATTATAGGTAGAGGCGAAGTGTTTTGAAAACATGTTACATATAGCTAAAGGATTATTAGCAAGGTTATTCTCTAGTTTCATAGTATTGGGTAACCCTGAACTATTTCTTTTACTTTTCACATAGGACCAGAAATTCTTTGGGTCATGAGATATTTTGAGTTCAGCATTTGTTATAAATTGTCTATGACATTCATTAGACATTTTTTTTTCTCGTTCGCAGAACACAGAATTCTTGATAATCCAAAGGATTAGACCATTTTTTCCACTTTTTAAATACCTTGTATTTTTCCTTAGTCAATTTTATTAAAGCCGGGCTATACCAGTAAGGATATGAGTTATTGACCTGCACTTTTTTAGATGGAACGTTAATTTGAATAATTTCTTGTAAAATATCATAAAAACGGTTAATAGCTTTATTGGTAGATAAGTTTAAAAATTCTACATCCCAATCAACATTGCTGAGGATATTGTTTATGATTTCGTAATTAGCTTTTTTAAAGAGATTTATGGTTCTATTGTTATTTACCATGGGAATGTCAAACTCTAAATTCATATTAATAGTGATTGATTTGTGATGTTTACATTCAGGTATAAGATATTGAGAGGTGTGTGCTACAATGACAGGAAAAGAACTAAAAACAAGATCTAAAAATTTGTGCCTGTTGTTCGGAAAAGTACAATATTGTGAAAGATCAGTAAAACAAAGAGTGTCAGAGATTTTGGAAATTATTTCTGAATGGTGAGTATTTACGATTTTCATGATATTTTCATTACTAATAGACCAGTCTATTTGAGGTAGATTGAAATCTCCCGCTATAAGAAAATTATCATCGTGATGAAGATTCCGAAGATCACATAGTGTGTCCATAAACTCATAAATGTTACGTGTGTGATTGACTCCAGGTGGAATATAAACACAACACAAATTGATCCTTTTAGAATTTTTAGATATAAGAGTCACCCACAGGTCCTCAGCAGTCGATTGCCAATCCTTCCGCTCTACAACTGTCAGGTGCTTCTTAAACGCAATAATCACACCCCCTCCTCTTTTATTATCTATACGATCTCGTCTAAATACTACATAACGATTATCAAATAATTCCTCAGTGGCAATGCTTTCCACGAGCCATGATTCAGTTAACATTTCAGTTAGTCATTGACCAATAAAATAAGGACAAATTGAAAATATTATAAGAAAAATTAATCAGATTTGGTACTTAACACGGATACCTGTTTAAAATACCTATAATTCTTACATACTTAGTACTTCAGGTATATATATTAATTTAGAGTTTATTCGAAAATTGAAATTTGATTTAACAATCGATGGTTTGAAAAATGTCATTCTCAAAATGGGACATTTTTGACAGTTTCGTAAGAGTTTTTGTAATTTTAAATGTATTGTCATGTGGTTGTAATAATCCAGAAACCTTCGCGAAGGTACAAAAAAGGTATTTTGAAAGTTTCAAACATTTCGTAAACTTAATATTTAATATGGCGTTACATAACATACATACATAAATATAAGCAGGCATATTTTGATTTTTATATACATATGCAGAAGGTAAACAACAAAAAATAAAAACATAAAATGGCATTGTGTGTAGCATTGCATTAGACTAAACTGGTTTTACGGACCAAGAGATTTCAATTCCATTATTGTCTATTTCTTATATTGTGGAAAGAATGGGCGGAAGAATGGATATAAGAGATGATAAAGTCCAAAAATACGACAAAACTGCCTCAATGGTTCCCTGGAGAATCATCGAGCTTCTACAGGATAAACAAAACATGTAGATAAAGAGCCAGCTGTTCTGATGTCTTCCAAAGATGCTATTTTTTGCACTAACAAGGGCAGGTAACTAGACACGTAAACACGGAAGGAAAACTTAATCTGTTCAATGTGCCTGCGCTAATAATTTGCCTTTCTCTAACACCCCTAAAAATAATTTCAGATACAAATTTAAAAAAAAAAGAAGAACATCTGCTGGCTTACAACGACTTTCAGGCATTCGTAATAAAAACACATATTTTCGTTTTGACAACCTCGTAACGTGAAATAATGTCTCAAAGAAAAGAAGAGTCAAAAAAATTATAGGAATGGCTTAATTTATAAATAAATCAATCAAAAATGTCAAGTCTTATAAATATTTTCGCTTAGAGGTTTTGGGACCAAAGACGCTGGAGTTCGTCTGTTTGATGTCCCCGTACAGACCGATCTACCCGCGGGAGAATGTCGTGTAACAAGAATTTCGTCTGTATAATTCCCATGGCACCAATAACGAAAAATCCCGTACATTTTTTGCGGCAATATCAATAATACAGTCTGGCAGCGAGTTGCGACAAAGCGTAAAAGTTTCGTGGGAATCCCCGCAGATCACACGGGGGACGCAGGGTTGATGTTCCCACCAGGGACGCTGCGGTCTTATGTGCTTTGGGGGCAGCGCACTTGGGCGGCCGAACCGAGGGGCAAACTTGCCTGGATCCTATGATTAATTAATTCGTTTATCAATATTCTCAAATAAATTGTATCTTCAAGTGGTGTACACACAAAACTGCATAAAATTTTACATGGAAGACGTCATTTTGTTTGTACAACCATAATTGTAGAAATAAGATTCCAGAACTTCGTGCATGCGTGAGGTCACGGTATATCCGCGGGTTAGAAAGAGTGGAGATGTTATAACAAGAGTGTATAAAGGGTGAAACAGCACGTACTCGAAGGATATAAATCGAAGGATGAAAATAGTAAAAATATTTTTTAATCACGCGCTAGTCTATACCCAATTTCTGAGTTGCGAAATTGGGTATAGACTAGCGGATTACGTATACGTCTCCATCAGCACGTAACACACGAAACAGCGCGCGAATCAAGTGATCCCGTGGCGACGTGTGATTGAAATACATATTTTTTTGTATTTAATAGAAGAAAAAATATAAATCAGACTGCAAAATGACGTCTACTTTTTTGTACTCGAAATATGCTTTAGTCGCTGATTAAAATCCTTAGGGTACGTGCTGATAGTTTATAGTATAGTGGCCATTTTCACACACAGACGTCAGCACTTCTCGCGGCGGCCCTGTTCCCCACTTTATTCCCACGGCTTTACAAGGGATGTTCATTATATTTCAAGTTCATTTTATATGAAAAGGCCCGTCTTCTTATGATGGCGCTCTCCAAATAGCCGAATGTCAAATTGTAAGGAAAAACAATGTACCCTTCTGTCCCAGTGCTCCCAATTCCCAGTTCCCAGCTCCCAGCCCGGGTACCTACCACTACCCACTCTACCCTGTCCCCGAACCACATCATCACGGCCTCTTCCGCTCTGTGAAGAGATATGGGAACTAACCGCTCGATCTAAGATTAACGTTGAATAAATATTTACAGCGACAAAAATAAACTTGCGTGTTCTGGAGTTGAAGATCTGAAGAGTGGCTTATTTGGTAAAGTTATAAAAAAAGTATAGCGTATTCCGGATTACAGATCTCTCTTTGTTTCTTTACACAATTAAATGTAATTAAGATAAAAACACACTTACGCATTAAGATACATATAATATAATAATGAAAAGCTCAAAGGGCGCCGTGGTTGAGTGGTTACGATCGTTGGCCACAAACCCGATCGATCGGAAGCCGCGGATTCAAATCCCGACGTGCACAAATAATTTATTCATTTAAAGTAGTATAAAGTAGTATACAGATTGATTACTTTCAGTACCGCCCTGATTAAAACCCACCATTCAGAATTGAAACTTTGTCTGAAATGGCTTTACCCATTTTTAGTTACCAGATCTGAATGTACTTTTTCACCTTCCTTCCTCTTCCCCATCTCCTTCCCCTCCTCAATAACTTCAGCCTCATAACATACATACATACATAGGGATGCTAAAATATAAAATCAATCAAAATAATAGTTTTTGCCGTGAGAATCTTATATCATTAAGTCACAATGTAAAAAATTCGAATCGCAGTCGTCTTAGAAATAAAACAAAAACGTTTAAACCTTTTACCCATTATTTTATGGAGTTTTCATAGCCGGCTCTATGCGGGCCCAATTGGAACAGTTCCCCCGATTGAGATTATTTTTCATATTATTAATTACATTTATCGTATTTTTTTTAATGTGAATACTGAACATCTGTCCCGACTGCTCCCAACCGCCTAGAGCCTGTGAGACTGCGGCATCCCCGACACGGCTTCAAGTCGATTTCAACTAACGTTTCAATTATGAATGGTGGTCTTACACTAGGGCGGTACTGAGAGTATCTTTCACTCTGGAACTTACCGCAAACACGCCTTATATTATTTTTAAATGATTACATTGTAAAAAAACATAAATCAGTTACATAAAATTTATCTGCAAACATCGGGATTTACCGCGACCTTCGGAGACTTACCCCACAACCACGGAGGCATCTTATGGCTTTGACAAGTGGAACCGAAATTTGGCTGGCCTTGGGTGTTTTCGTTACCTCCACCTACGTGATGCTATAAAATATAAATACCTTATCAAATAATTATTCGATCATCATAAATCTTCCCCTTTAAAAAAGTTCAACGTACATTAGTAGGTATGACAATAACCGGGCGATCAAACACTGTGGTTTCATGGGATTTTCTTCACCGCAAACGCAGTGTTTTATATTATTATTTGCTCTTACTTCTCACAATAGATTGGGCGGTGGGAAAACAATCCCACGCTTCCGTTCAAATAAACACACAAGCTGTTACAGCTTTTACTACAACGGGCAAAAGGTTGGAATTACAAGGCTTTGAGAACTCCATTATCAAAGGTCCAAATATTGTTGGTGAATAAATTAATGCTGGAAGTTAACAACTTACCCCTAATGTAATCATTGAAGGTAGTAACATAATTTGTAAAACTTTCTCCATCGGTAATTTATTCTGAATGATGCTAGTGTTTTTGAACTAGATTTAATTGACCAGAATCAGTTGAACTTTACCAAAACTAAAGTTTTCAGAAAACACTATGACCGGCAGTGCTCTACGACCAAAGATAGGCTGTGTAACTTTAACGCTTTTTTCTTTTGAAACTTTATTTACATTTTTTTCAAAGATTAGACAGAAATATTTCATTTATATGACAATATTGGAGGAGTTCGTGTGGTGCCGACCGTCTAAGGAAAGGTTTTTAATAAATAAAATTGTATGTACATAAGGGGTCGTCCATTAATCACCTGAGGCTCGAAATGGGGGGGGGGGGTCGGAAAAAATCACGAAATATCGCAAGGGGGGGGGGGGGGTATAATGTATCACGTGTATTTATTTTTCGGGATAATATTCTGAAAATTTCAATATAATTTGTACTAAAAAAAATACACGTGATTTTGGGGAGGGGGTAGTCTAAAACCTCACCACATATCACCAGGGGAAGGGGGGTTAAAAAGTTGCTAAAAAAACATCACGTAATTAGTGGACGACCCCTAATGAGACACTAGAGTATAGTCTCACTAGAGTATACCTCGACACAGGTATACCCTAGTGAGACAGGCATGCAAATAAAACCATTGTAAATATATTTTATTATAGATAAATAAATAAAAATAAAAAAAATGTGAAAAAACAAATGTACAACTTTCTTCTCAACAGAATTTACACATAAATTAAACGAACAAAAAATACCACAATTAGTATTATTACTTCTGTACGTATCATTTAATGCCTCATTATTTATGAAGTTATTTATGAAGTTATTTGTAAACTTTACAAAGTGCTCTTGAGGTGATCTTTCGAGAATCATAGCACGGATACGTTGGAAGGCGGGTATGGGTACCGCCGACCCGGGAATCATTTATTGAATAACCAACACCCCTGTCATAGGTCCCCCCAAGTGATTCGCTACGTCATGGTGATTTACTCGTAGCAGAGAAGCCCGGGTTTTTGGGGTGAGGTTTGTTTAGGCCTTGGCGGCGCATATGTTTGTCCACCTAATAGATGGCGGACCGGATCGAGAGAGATAGGTTGAGGGAGACCTAACCTAGATGTCTCCAGCAAGACTCTCTCGAACCATCCACCTGCATCGCAGTGGGGGGAATGAATTCATACTTCCTTCACTCCTGGATACACTGACTCCCAGATTCCTACCGAAACTTCATATCTTTTTCCTCCCCTGAACTTTCTCTCCTTCCTTTCTCTAAAAAGACCCTCCACACAACATTCCCAAAGATGGCACAGGCCCCGAGGGAAAAATTGTTTTCCTCAGGGCCTTCTGTTTGGACCTAATGTAAAAAAAAATCAACTGATTTTTCTCCCCTATAGGCTTAAATTTAGTAAATATCTCAAAGCCAAATATGATATTGAAAATTATATTTGAAATTAAGCAAACTTCTACGACAGCCACATTTTTTACTTTAGAATTTTCATTGACGGTAATGAAATACATTAAAATCTTCTTAAACCTGATATGGGGGCTCCATCGAAGCTAAAGTTAAGTTAGCCTCTCAAAAACTGGGTGTACAAAAATTTACTATTATAGGTTTAATTACCACAAATATGCCATCATTAAAGCCATTAAACCAACATTGCTGACTCACATTTTCTCATTGATTTTCTTTATATCGTACAAAAAAAAGCTAAAATACTTGCTGAAGTTAATAATTAATAACACTTTAAACACAAAAAATATGCGAATTAAACACTGCAACAGTAAATCAACTTCTGATTTTTTTGTGTTTTACTTTCAAAACTAAAAGTATACGCGAATTGAGCGGTTTCGGCGTGACTACATGCACGTAATAATTCTATAACGGATTTTTTGGTTATTTGCTTTCTTTGTGCCAAGCAGACAGAAAGGCGGGCAGATGTTTGAAAAAACATTGTTTCCTAACCTTTGGAAAGATACAGGAAACTGCTGCAAAAGATAATATCATTAGTGTTATTAAAACTTCTGCAATATCCAGTCTGCACGCCACGTTTTTTGCGCAGTGGCAACCCGCAAAAAGTTTCGGTCTCAAAGAAAGGGGTAAAAACAATAAACACAGTACCTACCTTTATACAATAATAAGGTAGGTTTGTAGATGAAATTTAATTAAACCTTTTTGAACCGCAATATTCTTTTAGCTCTATTTGTGTCACTTTCCTCGCAATACCTAATAACAACCCGGAACTGCTATTTCACCACAAACTTTTAATAATCATATTTGAACGGTTCGCACAGCGCCGTTTTGTGAAAAATTATCTGAAAGACGCAGTTCAAATTTATAATATACTTGTACAATCTTACTTCTAACTACAGATTAGACAGAGCCTGAGAACTCGTAATAAATTGTACAGCTCCCTTTTACAGATTTTTTACAAAAACGACGCTCTAAAAATGATCAAATTATTATTATTACAGACTAGACAAAACATTAAAATAGCTTATGGCTAACAGATTGCACCACCGACCGGTTCGTTGATCACTAATACAAAACTATGTTATGTACAATGCATTTGACCAATGAAACGTAACTGCGTTAAAATGTACATTTGGTTCCACATGCATCCAACTGTACGTCTGTACAGTGGGACATGCTTTTAGAATCTGTTAAAAAGCTCAATAAAATGGGAAGTAGGTACTTGACTATTCAGATCGGTCACCAAACATGGCTAATGCAATTTTAAACATTGGTATATCAGCGTTTCGATTCTGAATGCTGATATTTCGCCGGGGCGATACTGAGAGTTAAGTAAATACTTACCATTCTGAAAGTGTTGTTTTTTGTATGAATATCTTAAGCAAAATTGATCAACAATTTAAAATGAACTTAATTTTGCATTTCAGGCCAAAATACCCAACCAAATTAAAAAAAAAATAATTATCAAAATTTATAGCAAAAGCAAATATCTAGTACGGATATGTGGTACTTACTTTATTCATTTGTGTTGTAGATTATGAAATATAGGCCAATAAAGAAATCAATTTTTCATGATTTTAATGGCAACTTTGGCAATTATTTGTGAGGTAATGATATTCATAAAAAATGTTTTTTGCCCTATTATAGAAGTATGATGAAATGTATAATACAATTTTTTAATTATTAAAAACTATTAGATGGGCATAAATTAAAATTACAACTGACCGACTTTTAATTAAAACGTACATAGAAAAAGCTTTTTTAAAGATTTCTTTTCTTATTTTTAATGATATTAATACAGTAGATAGGCTAAGACATTTTTTAATTTCAAAAACTTATTTTATGTATTTTTTTAATGCTTACAATTAATTCACTTAAAAATGTCAAAGTTGCCACTAAAATCATTCAAAATTGAATTCTTTAATGGCCTATATTTTATAATTTAACACGTAAATAACTAGAGTAGCACTAGATATTTGCTATATCTTTTGTTAAAATATTTTTTATTCAATTTTATTTAGTATTTTGGCCTCAAATCCAAAATTAAGTTTGGTTTGAAAAAAGCCGAGCAGCCGTTATATAAACAGCCGTATGTACAGTTCTTTTCACTCTTACGAGTATTTTGTTATATTTCGTAAATATGGCTATAAAAGATTGGCCAAATTTTATTTATTAATGTACACAATCACAAGAAGGCTTATGAAATTTCGATTAACATTCAGAAGGCGCAGAACAGATGGTTTCCACCTTCTACTCCTCCGTCACTTGTTATTGTTACATGTGGCAGTGGCAGTCTGCTTGTGAAGAGTGGCAGCTGCCGGGACATGTGATGCAGCGCGTGCTGCTGAACCTCTCCGGACCACCTGTCGGCGGCAGCTGTCACCCAGCACCCAACACCCAGCCACACACTCATACGGGATATCCTTTCTTCTTTACACTTTATGTGACTGCGAATGGCCTAGAAATCGCTCCATTCTAGAACCTCCTGGAACCCCAACTTCTTCACTATAGAAAACTATTTGAAGAAATCTTCCTAGGTATAATAAAGATTTCCGGTGGAGTGATTTTGTATTAAAGCTCGTTTTATTTCTAAGACCAAGCACATTATTAACTCGCGTGTTAACTGGCGTCTCGTAAAAACTCCATTGGACCCACCCTGATCCATTATAATAATAACAATATTTGGATGATTTGTATAGCGCCGTTTTTGTGAAAAATCACCTCAAGGGCGCTGTACAAAATTATAATATATTTCTCCAATCTTATGACTAAACTTTGACGGCCGGCGTAGTCCAGCGGTAAGGCTCTTGACTCACACACTGAAGGTCGCGGGATCAAATCCCGGCGTGGCAAATAAATTTTATTTATTAATTTGTGTTATTTCACAATTTATTTATTTAAAATAATATATAGTAGATATATTTGCGGCACGTTCCAGAGTGGAAGATACTCTCAGTATCGCCCTGGTGTAAGACCACCATTCAGAATTTAAACGTTGCTTGAAATGGCCTTAGCCGTGTTTGGTGACCAGATCTGAATAGCCAGGTACTTCCCCACCTTCGTCTTCCCTACCTCCTTCCCCTCCCCACTAACTTAAGCCTCACAACATACCCCAATTGGGGATGCCATAGTCTCACTGGCTTCAGACGGGAGCAGTTGGGACTCTTGTGCGGTATTCAGATAAAAAAAGACAAACCATTATAACAACTTATTGCTAAATCGATCACTGATACGATGTACAATTATGTATATGTACAATTATTTGACCAATGAACGCGATGCTGCGTAAAAATGTACTGTACAGGGAGAAAATATACAGGACCATTCTTACCTGGGAGGTGTGGTAAATATTTTCAGTAGGTTGCTTGAAATGGCGTTGGCCACGTTTGGTGACCAGATCTGAATAGCAAGGTACTTCCCCACCTTCTTCCCCTTTTGTAACAAAAGTAGGTTATGTTATTTCACTTTGTATACAAGGTGTAAAAGTACGTACCCGAAATATTTTAACAAGCGATTCCTGAGAATATTTTGAGAAACAAAAAATAGGTGTTGTTTTGCTGTCCGATGATATTTTTTTTCTATTAATTTTTTTTTTCACTCTCACGTCGCCACTAATCCCACTCCTACACGTGGCGACGGGATCAGGCGCTGTTTCGTATGTTACATACATGTTCCTACGTGTTCATGCAAGAGCTGGGCTGTACCGAGTAGGTACTTAGTTTCGACATGTGACGGCTACCGTGGTCGAGAGGTAAGGCTTTCGACTCGCAATCCGGAGGTCGATGGTACAAACCCCAATGTGCGCAATAATTTTTATGTGATAAATTTGTGTCATTTCACAAATTATTCATTTCAAATAATTTGTAGTAGGTACCTATATTTGCGGCACGTCCCAAAACGGAAGATACTCTCAGTATCGCCCTGGTGTATGACCACCATTCAGAATTGAAACGTTTGTTGAAATGGCATTATACGTGTTTGGTGACCAGATCTGAATCGCCAGATACTCCCCTATCTCCCTCTTTCTCAACACTTTCCCCTCCCCACTAACTTCACCTCCCCACTTGTGCAGTACTCATATAAAAAGAAAAATAAACAGAATGTGCAATTCACACGTGGTAGAAGTGAAACCTTTCGAAAACTAAAGTAGACAAAAGTGAGAAGGCTATTAAACACCGCCCAAAGAAGAGACCGATATTATACTATGCAGGCTAAATCCTAATGTGTGTGTCTCTTTTTAGTGTCGTTTTTTCGTTTCATCGAGTTTCAAATGGCAACGGTGCTAAAGAAGTTGTCACTTCAATAAAAGCGATTGAAAAATATTTGTATGGTTTTTAATCTTTACATAGTATAAAATGAAGTCGCTCCCGCTGTCTGTGCGCTTAGATCTTATAAAAACAACGCAACGGATTTTCATGCGGTTTTTACCAATAGATAGACTGATTCATAAGGAAGGTTTTTAGGAATATAATTTGTCAAGGTTTTTGTAAATTAGGAAGCGGGCTGGCAAGCGGGTAGCGGGCAGCGAGCTGGCAAGCGGGCGGTGTGGATTTGATTTAACAGATGGCGTTGGTTATAAAGGTTGGGTAATGGCGCTGCGTTGTGTTTCGTTAGCCGCAGCAACGCGTGGCCGGGTCTGCTAGTTGAAAATAAATATCACTGGACCGCAAAATTACATCTACATTTTTAACTCCAAATATGCTCAGAATCGCTGGTAAAAATCGGGTATGTGCTGTTACACTCAGTATAGGTGTTTGGGATCTATAATAAATAACAAAGTAAAAGATTATATACAGCGGGCATGGCATGCCTCTTGCAGAGTCAGTACTCGACCACATTACTTAATTAAAAGCTCGTTTGCTTTATCCACTCCTCATCTGCTCGCTATTTGCGCACCTAAGTAATAAGTTTTTTTCTCAACACGTGGAAGTCAACATGAAATGTCGCACGTCAGCTTCTCAATCTAAAATCGAAATGAGTAAGAACTTAGGCCATGTTTTTCGATGCCAGCTTAATCCCGGATCGGAATTTAATTAGGATCGGATGATACTCGTAGTTTGCGTTTTTAAATAAACAAAATGTTAAACGAACCGACTTAGATTTAGACAGAATGTAAATCCGTGACGTTGAAGCTCGCGCTTCCAGAATTTTTGTTGGTTTAGAACAATTATTATAGTCTACTCTTTAGTTACGCCCGAGGAAGACATGGCACGATCAAGCGAACCAAATGCTTGTGTTGGACCATGCCAAGAGTTAGAATAACAGAAGGGTGTACAAACTCTACAAACATGAGTTTTTTTACATAGTTCCACGCAGGTGACCCTGAGAAAAATAATTCCCCTCAGGGCCTATGTCAACTTTGGGGATGCTCTGTGAAGGGTATTTTTAGGAAAGGAAAGAGAAGAAGTTCTGGGAAGGAAAAGGTATGAGGGGTGAGTAGAAAATTTGGGGGTCAATGTGTCCAGGGTCAAAACCCCTGGGAGGCCAAGGGACACCGGTGTCCTCTATGAAATTTAAAAAATAAAACTTTTTATATGCGATTTTGACCATTATGTATAAAGAAACTGTATGAAAACAAGGTCAAAATCGCTTGCACCAATATCTCTATAGGTAGGGTAAAAAATTTCATTCATGTGGCAACTCTAGAATTTTTGTAATTAATTTATCTGTGACTTCAGACCGCTGTCAAAACCGAGTGAGTTTTGTCATTTTTGTTCCTTTTTCAAATGCATATGAAGGTATTTATTTATTATCAATCACCTTTGAAATGTGTTTTTTCACGTAGGATGTCTATTCAGGTTTATGTAAAAATAACAATATCAGTTCATTTTCGTATTTATACGGATATTTAACGGATGTTCTTGGCTTCAACGGATGTATGAATCCATCCCTCTCAATGCGGTGCAAGATAATGTTCCGAGAGAGTCATGTTGGAGGGGCCAAAAGGTCTCCCCCAACCAGATTTTCCGATCCGGCCTGCCACGCAGTTGGTGGGCAGATGCATCCGCTGCCAAAATCCGGACAAACCTGACATATGAACCCGGGCACCCCTGCAAAATTACCAAACTTGGCGAACTATTTGGGGTGACCTATGCAGGGGTGTTGGTCATACAATAATGTAGTGTTCCAGGTGCGGTGGTAGGTACTAATACCAGCCTCCCAAATTGAGATGTAAAGCATGATGTAAAAGCATGTCACAAAATGTCCTAAACTTTCTATTTGAAATACTCGCCGTTTAGATAAGCACAGCTTACGGGCGGTTGTCTTCATGGTAAGTTAAACTTTGCTTTGACAAGTTGACGAAAAGCCGGGCTTAAGTAAGTAATCCTACTAACTAAATTACGATCCATACAAACACACTATCAGACTTAAGGCACTAAATTCCCTGTCACTTGCTGCGATGTCTTTCGGAATAAAACACATTTGCGAAGTTGTATTTCTAAACTTTCGTTTTCAGTTTCCAGTATTTCCCGTAAAAATTTACGAACGTTCAGTACTCAGAAATAAACGTAAAATTTAACTGTCGTGCATTTCCTTAAGTAGCTCCATTTATATTCAAGCAGTTTCGATAGCATTTTTATAACTTAAACGCGGGTTTTATAACATTTTTTTATAAAAGGGCCCGTATTTTTTATTTGATGCAAAGGATCATTAACGCGACGAGATTTTCCTTGTTAATTATGATATTGTTGCTTTTTTACTGTTAACTGTGTATTGCTTTTACTGTGTACTGTGTATTGTTGGTGTTTATTCGTAGAACTCCATAATATAATATACATATTCTCGTATATATATATTTTTAATAAATCATAGTTTTATTTTTTTCACGATACCTCCACAAAGGAGGTCCTGAAGAAAGAAAAATCGGAGTGCGCAATTCACACATGATTTCAGTGACACCTTCAGAAAACTAAAGTATACAAGAGTGGGGATGCTGCGAAGCACCGCACAAAGAGGAGACCGATTATACTATCTCATTCTCGCAGGCCAAATCCTATAGATTTATGTGTGTCTCTTTTTTAGAATCGTAGAGTTTCATCGAGTATCAAATAACGACAGTGCTAAAGACGTTTTCACTATAAAAATCCCTCAGGGCGTAGTTCATCTTTGAGGATGATGTGTGGAGGGTCTTTTTTAAGAAAAGGAAGGAGGGGATGTTCTGGGAAGGAAAACGTTTGAGGGGTGGGTGTGAATTTTGGGGTCAATGTGTCCAAGGGTGACGGGCATACGAATCCATCCCTCCCTCTGCGGTGCATGGCGATGGGTCGAAATAATCCAGCTAGAGAGGTCTATGTTAGTCTAGGTCTCCCTCAACCAGTCTCTCCCGATCCGGCCTCCCACGCAGTAAGTGGGCGAACGTATTCGTCACTGGGAACCTGAAAAAATATCGTCACATGATCCCGGGCACTCCTGCAAAGTCACCAAACGTAGCGAACCACTTGGGGTGACCTAAGACAATTGGTTTATAATAATTATTGGATGATTTTTATAGCGCCTTTGTCGTGATAAAATCACCACAAGGGCTCTTTACAAATTCATTTATACATTTAATCTACATAAATATGTGGCTTATAACTAAGATTGATAACTAATGACTTACAACTAAGACTTATATAACTAGTGACTTACAACTATGCTTATTTATATAACCGAAAACAATACAGCTCTACTCGTATTATGACTTACTACTGTCTTAAAATTAATAACTTTCGACTCACATACTTTTTTACATTTAAAAGCATATATTGTTATGATTACTGCCCGTGCTGTCAGTCTAAGTTTTCCAATAAATGCTTCCCGGGGTGGCGGTAACCGTACCCGCCTCCTAAATTGTTACGTTATTATTAATTTCTGCCAAAAAACGGGCAAAGAAATTTTAATAAGGAATGTAAAGATGACAATAAAATGCAGGAAATTCCACCATCGCATTTCTGCGAACGAGCCAACTATGGCCATTGGAAATCTTTGTCTGGGAAGTTTGGGAAGATCGCAAATATTGCGAAAGTTGGCCCATTGTTTGCTTTGTGTAGGGCTGTTTATAGCGGGTACAAAATTTCACACCGATTAATCACCTCCCTAACCAATTTCATGAGTTTGGTGGTTACAATTTGTTGAAAAGTTTTAGTCTTCAGAGTATATATTATTTGTTGCAAGTCACTGGTTTAGGAAGTTGTTAGTTTATTATTAGCTTGCGGTGTTTGTTTATTTATTGTTTCTTTACATGGGAGGTATTATTGCTTGACAATCCTGTGTTGAGGTTAATGTTTCTTCCAGATGTAGTAAGTAAGCTTGTAGAATTTATTATAAGTTTGAATTCATTTATCCGATGTTTCTTTAAATCAATTGGTTGATTGTTTACCAAGTAAATCATTTTTTTTTAATAAGTGGAAAACGTTGCTTTTAAAAAATCGATGAATTTGTCAAATATCACATTTGCCGGATCTGCCCTGATGATGGACACTGCAACGCTGTCCGAAACGTTGGCTAAAGAAGAAGATAGCGCAGCACGGCATAACACCCCAAAAACAAATAACGAAAATATTTTTGGCCGCGAAAATCTAAAAACGTATCTATTATCATTGGACTCCAGATACTAATATCTACAGCCTGTATGTCGGACGAATATCTACAGCTCATTTGTTGAACTAATATCTACGATCTTCAGAGTGTTGACTAATATCTACAGAGCTAAGGTCGGACGAATATCTATGACGGTCCCAGTGTTGACTAATATCTACAGAGCGTAGGTTGGACTAATCAGCTAAATGTGTCCAATAGTCCGATATTAGGGATTTTTTACATACATATTTACATAAATTAAGTTTTTTAAACTGCATACGCAATATTACGTTATTCCAATATGCTATACATAATTGCAAATCCAACCTCTGCCAGTGCTGTAGATATTCGTCAACACTTTGGTTCTCACAGATATTAGTTCGATTTTTTCAATTTTTGGAATTCCTGTAGATATTAGTAGACGACCCCTTATCATTGTGTTGGAATCTGTCTTAGGACGGGTTGTTTCCCAGGATTTGAACAATTCATAAAATTTCTAAGTTAATATTAGTATAGTTCTGTGAAACAACCAACCCACGGTGAAATTGTAACAGATGTTTAAGAGAACGTTCGCAGAATTTGATTTTTAACTTCTGTGTAACAACCCGCTTTTAATCGACATTTGAGACATAATACATGTGTGATACAACCAAGTATGGCGAATGTCAATCATTTCGAGATATCGGAAAACAATGCAAGGTCGTTATAAATTATAAGGGTGATGAGTGAGTGATGAGTGATGAATAATTTGAAAAAGGGACATACGAATATGGACGGTATTGACACGTGCAGCGGATGGACGAAGAAAGAATGTATTATTTATTTATTTTACACGCACAACATGAGTGCATCCATGTTGGGTGCATCGGGTGCATCGAACACAAAGTCAGAGATTTTATAAATATTAGGTCCTTACATATGAAATTGGCGTTTTGCCGTACTGGCAACTTTGACCTCAAATATCTTCTCTTTGATTAGGAATTTACTCATGTATTTGTGTTTCGAAAATTATAATTGATTTGTTTTTTCCTTAATTGTTTTTTTTCTTTGCGTCGCTTAGTTTACAAAATGGAAAACTTGAAATATCGCGTTGTTTACGAGTACGAGTTCCACCGTGGCACCAGTGCTTCAAAAACGGCTCGAAGGATTAATGATGTGTATGGCGACGGTGCCGCAAAAGAAAACACAGTTGTGTTTTTTTGTATCACTACAGCTACAGCTTTCTTAAATCTGGCCAGACGATTACGGCAGATGTCTATTGTCAGCAATTGCAAACCATGATGGAAAAGCTAGCTGCTAAACAACCGAGCCTGGTTAATCGCTCTAGACCACTGCTGCACAATAGACGGCTACCAAATTAGAGAAGCTTCAATTGGACATCCACCGCACTCTCCGGACCTTGCCCCAACAGATTACCATTTTTTCGAAATTTGGATAACTTCTTACAAGGGAAAAAATTCAACTCCGATGGTGCAGTCCAAACCGCCTTCAAAGATTTTATTGATTCCCGTCCGAATGTTTTTTTTAGTCAAGGAATCGATGAACTACCTATGAGATGGCAAAAGTGCATAGATAGCAATGGTACATACTTTGATTAAATAAATATATTATATAAAAAAAAAATCGACTTTATGTTCCTCCCATACAAAACGCCAATTTCATAGATATATAAGGACCTAATATTCATATGATTGTGAATGATGCAAGAAGTATGTGTCAGCACAAATAACTGAAGCGGTTCATTTCCTCGTACATGTTTAACCTCTTGAAGGTCTCTAAAATTTATAATTCGAGGAACACAATTTTGAATAACTTTGCTATATGTATTATGAAATCAGAAATCACGATGTCCATAGACACGTGAAATATTCATGGTGATGTGTCTTTTCACACAGGCATTTTATTTGCCCTTTTTTAGCAGGTAACACTAACAAGGTGTCAAAAACACTCCACGTTACTTCTTAAGCAACATTCGTAAGGGTGTGAAATGTTCGGCATCGAATCTTTTCAGCTTAGGAGTAGGTACCTATGTAGGCACCCGTCGCGCTTTTTCCTACAAGTATGTTGTAAGTGTTTTTTTTACTTGAGCTCCACACAGGAGGCCCTGAGGAGAATAATTTACCTCAGGGCCTATGTCATCTTTGGGGATGCTGTGTGGAGGGTTTTTTTTAAAGGAAGGAGAGGAGAGTTCTGAGAAGGAAAAGGGTTTAAGGGGTGGGTAGGAATCTGGGGTTCAGTATGTCCTGGACATTCGCCTCCAAGACCTAGACAAACCTCACCCCATGAACCCGGGCACCCCTGCTAAATCACTAAATGTAATGAACCACTTGGGGTGAGCTATGACCTATGGACTCCAGATACTAATATCTACAGCCTGTACGTCGGACGAATATCTACAGCTCATATGTTGAACTAATATCTACGAACTTCAGAGTGTTGACTAATATCTACAGAGCTAAGGTCGGACGAATACCTATGACGGTCCCAGTGTTGACTAATATCTACAGAGTGTAGGTTGGACTAATCAGCTAAATGTGTCCAATAGTCCGATATTAGGGATTTTTACTACATACATACTTACATAAATTAAGTTTTTTAAACTGCATACGCAATATTACGTTATTCCAATATGCTATACCTACATAATTGCAAATCCAACCTCTGCCAGTGCTGTAGATATTCGTCAACACTTTGGTTCTCATAGATATTAGTCAGCAGTTTGAGCTGTATATATTCGTCAACACTTTGGTTCTCATAGATATTAGTTCGATTTTTTCAGTTTTTGGAATTCCTGTAGATATTAGTAGACGCCCCCTTATCATTGTGTTGGAATCTGTCTTAGGACGGGTTGTTTCCCAGGATTTGAACAATTCATAAAATTTCTAACTTAATATTAGTATAGTTCTGTGAAACAACCGACCCACGGTGAAATTGTAACAGATCTTGAAGAGAACGTTCGCAGAATTTGATTTTTAACTTCTGTGTAACAACCCGCTTTTTATCGACATTTGAGACATAATACATGTGTGATACAACCAAGTATGGCGAATGTCAATCATTTCGAGATATCGGAAAACAATGCAAGGTCGTTATAAATTATAAGGGTGATGAGTGAGTGATGAGTGATGAATAATTTGAAAAAGGGACATACGAATATGGACGGTATTGACACGTGCAGCGGATGGACGAAGAAAGAATGTATTATTTATTTATTTTACACGCACAACATGAGTGCATCCATGTTGGGTGCATCGGGTGCATCGAATACAAAGTCAGAGATTTTATAAATATTAGGTCCTTACATATGAAATTGGCGTTTTGCCGTACTGGCAACTTTGACCTCAAATATCTTCTCTTTGATTAGGAATTTACTCATGTATTTGTGTTTCGAAAATTATAATTCATTTGTTTTTTCCCTAACTAAAAAAACGCTGTCCATCCTCTCTGCTAACCTCTCTATAATTACGGTCATCGCCCTCACAGAAACTGATAGAGCAACGAAGCGCGTAGGTGACTGAATCGATATAGCTTTTGTAAGGTGATTTATGCATAACAATCCCTAACGCGGTTCAGTCACTAGCGCCACTGAAATGCAGTAGTGTTTGTAAGGCGATTTACGCCTTCCAATCCCTAACGCGGCTCAGTCGCTAGAGTGACTCAAACGCGTTAGGGATTGGAAATACTCTTCCCGGGGCGGCGGTACCCATTCCCGCCTCCTAAATTGAGTGTAGCATGTAGTTTTAGTGCCAAGTGATCAAATTCCTTATTTGGAATGGTTTAAATGTTATCTTCTTATTTTTTCGAAAAATATTTCAAAAGAATCAAAAATAAATTAGATATATTGTTTTTATGTAAATACC
The DNA here is from genome assembly GCA_917880885.1 of Limnephilus marmoratus. Taxonomy (NCBI): domain Eukaryota; kingdom Metazoa; phylum Arthropoda; class Insecta; order Trichoptera; family Limnephilidae; genus Limnephilus; species Limnephilus marmoratus. The sequence goes on from OU862908.1 coordinate 65,458,583, forward strand.
GCACAAGAATAGATCCAGTAAAACTAAGGCACCCCCAATTGCAGTATATTGTGAGTATGAAGGTAGTGGAGAAGGAAAGGAGATGGGGAAGAGGAAGGTGGGGAAGTGGGTGGCTATTCAGACCTGTTCTCCGCGTCTAAAGCCATTTCAAGCCAAGTTTCAATTCTGAATGGTGGTCTTACACAAGTGCGGGATAAGATTATCTTCCACTCTGCAACAAATAGTGCAGGGATAGCGAACCTTTACGTATCAACGTGCCATTTTTCTAAAGAAATGTTTAATGGGGTCATAGACGAGCCATTAAATAATTTTGACTTTGTGATTATTGGGAAAATAATAATAATAAATACTTTACTACAAAAAATACGAACATTTTGCATTTAGTGTGACTTCTGTTGTTGCAGGTTAGGGAACGTACCCATACTACATGACCAACTTTTTGCAATTTTTAACCCCCCCTCCTTGTGACCAAAAACCTAAGCCCGCCGCCGCTCATTTGTACCAAGCGCGACATTTTGAAGACCCCCCCACCTAAACGTGTCACGTTGTATGGGTACGTTCCCTTAGATGACAAATAACATATGCTAGGGTTGTAAGATGTTACTTTTAGCATAATGCATGCTGAACTGGAGACTGGAGTCATCTGTCAAAAGGTTTCTAACCGAGTCTTTAATTTTATTCATCTCTGAAAATAATGACTCGCAGGCATAGGTTGATGAAAGTGTTGTTAAAATAGCATGAGCCAGCTTCTTCAAACAATTAAATGTGTCTAGAACGCATTCCATGTTTCCAAAATTGTTTTATTAGCATTTTCACTTATATTATACCTGTCAATCTTTCTGTTTCAATTAATTCTATCTCTCTCCTTGTTTCAACAAAATTTTGAATCCATATTGAACTATACTGGAAATCAATCGGCTGCATTTCAAATTCATCAATTTCCAACCAATCGAATACGGACAAATTCAGTTTATCAAATGACTTGCTATACACTTCACACTTTTTTTCGTAATGCATAATAAATTTTGTTAGCACTGATCAGTGACGTGTCCAAAATATTCAGTCGCGTGCCATTGGTTCGCCATCCCTGTATTAGTGTATATGAATACATTGTGAAATTATACAATGCATTAATAAAATTGACTTGCGCTCGCTGCAATTCGAACCCGCGACCTTCGGACTGCTAGTCAAGAGCCTTACCCCACGGAAACTGTCTGTTTAGTTTTTATTCAACGAATAAAAATGGTGGTGTGGGCACTCGTTCACTTTTAGAAAAGGTATTAAGTATTTAGACTAAACGCTGAAGAAATGAGATCCCTGAGGCGTATGTGTGGTAAAACCATGTATGGTCGTGTGAGAAATGTGGAAATCCGCAAAGAATGCAAGGCTGATGTAAGCGTAATGAGTAAGATCAAGAAAGGAACGCTCCGACGGTTTGGGCATGTAGAGCGAATGAACGAGGAAAGGAGTGTAAGGAGAATATATGACGCAAATGTGAATGGTAGAAGAAGTCGAGGACGCCCAGGAAAGACATGGTACGACCAAGTAAATCAGATACTTGAGTCGGGCCATGTCAAGAGTCAGAATAATAGAAGAGAATGTACCTATGAGACGTTGTATGAATTTAAACGAGGCAAGGAATGTGTGCCAAGACCGGGATGTTTGGCGGTCCGTCCTCTCTGCCTACGCCTACCCCTGCGGGGAAACGGCGTGATGGTTAATTAGTTAGTTATTAAGTATTTCAAACTTTAAACAGATGTGGATTGAGTTTATAAAATCATCCATTGCCAGTTTTAAACTCAACAATAAAATGGAGAAATTATTTTATTGATAAATTCTACATCTGAGCAACAACTTGGGGAACTCAATAATTTGGTTATTTAACTAACATTTCTAATACCAATGGTTAAAAAGGTTAGATTTTCGTAGAGCCAAATTATGCTTATTGCGAATGAGGCTTCGGGTAAGTTGAATTGGCGCCAGTAGACACGTGCTCACTTTCCACCTGTCGCCGGGGGATTACATTTATACTCCTCCTTCCTCTTGCCCTTCTCCGCCCCGCCCGTCAAAAGCTGTTAATGTTTTATTTCCCTTCAAACCTTGTAGAAAAACACGCAATGACATCAAATCATATAATATTCGCGCGACGTGAAACGATATTCCCTACTAGGCACGTCAAAATAGGTCTTCCAACGATAGGTAGGTGTGACTGAACTAGATATTAGCCCCTCCTAAGACGTTGTGATAAACAGAATTTGACATGCATGGGGTACTGCATGTAATATAAACACTTGTGTATATTTACGCAGAACCCATTGCAGATCAGATTGGCCCAAAGACATATTAATTTTATTGCCCCTAAAATGTACAATTCCCTACTTATAAATTTTGAAGAGATCATTTTGTGTCAAAGCCTTAAGAGGAAATACTAGCTGCGTTTTTCCATACAAACGTATTCCCCGTTTATCTCTCTGGATTTTGACCCTAGAGCAAATTTTTTTTACATAATATAGATATCGACCACTAGCGTGTCGGTGCGTTTTGCTTTTTTTGATAATTTACTTCTTATAGAAGTTAGGACCTTCCAAAAATGAATAAAATTGCCTAATTTAAACGCCGTCAAAAAACGTTCAGTATACAAACTAAACAATGTATTTTGAAAAAAAGCAAAACGTACCGACATAGAATATTTTCTTTTAATACAGTTAGTGAAAAAAAAATTTAAAATCGGTCCAGTTTTGGAGAAGAAAAATGGGGAATACAAAACATCGATTTCGAAGATTTTATTTAGGTATTTTCGGCCCGACGTGCAGGTGTCCCTTTCGCTCAGTTCTCCTGAGGGGGGCCGGGGAACGAGGGTGTTGACAAATACATATAAAGCGAAGTAGTGATGTAACGAATTTTATCGGTAGACTAGTGTTGTCCTTGCCCGAGTAATCGATATTTTTTATTTGTTTTTTTTTCTGTTCAGTGACTCATCGCGGTATACCAATACTGACCGAGCTTTCATACTAAAATTGTGCAAAATTAAAATTGTTTATGTCAAGTACTATAATAAATTTTTAATTTGGGAGGCGTTATAGGTACCATCGCCCCGGGAACCATTTATTGGATAACCAACACCCCCGCCACTTGGTCACCCCAAGTGGTCCGCTATGTTTGGTGACTGAGCATGGGTTCCCGGGTTCACGGGTAAGGTCTGCATGGGTTTTGGTGGCGGATGATTTTGTCCACTTACTGCGTGGCGGGCCGGATTGGGAGAAACTGGAAGTGGGAGATCTTTTGATCTCTACAGCCGGACTCTCTCCACCATCATTTCATACTTTTACCTACCCAGAAATTCCTCTCCTTCCTTTCATTAAAAATATCCTCTACACAGCTTCTCCAATGACTTTGCTATACTATAAGGGTATTTAACTTAAAAATAATTTTTATATTTCATTTTATATGTATAATTGCATTTTGTGATATTTTTAAGTAATTAATCACCTCTCCCTTTAATATTTTGTCTATAATTCTCATATGCCTATACTTGTTTGTCTTTTAATATTAATCTTATCCTGACGAAGAGAATACTCTGTTTTCGAAATATGTTGATAATATTGATTACATAAATCTGTTTTTACAAAGTTATTTGTTCTCATTTAACTAAAAATGACGCCACAAAGATTGGACCCATTTGCAGCATTTCAAGCTGGGTCGCCATAACCAATTCGTTTGTGCAATTTCAATCAATGCATTTCTGTGTTTCTCGAGAACCCTTCTATGGGCTTACACGTCATTAGTACTTTTACGCCAGTTTTTTAAACATTTGTGGTCAAAAACATCCAAGTAGTGTAGTTTTGTAGCTCTAGCACATATGAAGCTGTATGACTTTTTATTATGGTATAATTATTATTATGCATATATCCAAATGTATATCCGCATATACATTATTTGGCTTAATATAGTAACTATGTTATTTTCCACATCAAGTATATAATAAATAGATGCAAGAATGTTTTTTTTGATAAATTAATAACGTATAAAAAAATATATATATATATTTATTCTCAAAACTCTTGAGAAAATATCGTCGTTGCATTCACAAAATATCCCATGTGAGGTTTTCGACCAAATTTTTTTTTGTTTACACCATTTGATTCACCACGGTTTCCTAAATAATCTGACAAATATATCCCATTTTTCAAAAATTCATCTTTTTAATCATTTTAGAGGCAACTCTGACCATTACTTGTAATTAATGGTAATTATTTAAAAAAATATACTACATATACTACAGAAATATAAAAAAATATAAAATTATAAAATTAAATCCCTATATACTACAGAAATATAAAAAAAATATAAAACTATAAAATTAAAATGAGAAAAAAAGTCTTTTTGTGTGCAAGAATTCGTATTATTTTTTTAACTCAAATTTGTCGCACATAAATTAAAATTACCCAAAGAAATGTTTTTTTAATAATATACACACAGCATCCCCAAAGATGACCTAGGCCCTCAGAGAAATTATTTTTCTCAGGGCCTCCTGTGTGGAGCTCATATAAAAAAATAATAATAATCTCAACAATCTAAAAAGAGTATACTATGCACTAATCCAGTCATTAATTCAATATGGAATTATTGCATGGGGGGGGGGGGGTCATACAACAATATTCTAACCCCGATCAAAGTAATCCAGAAACTAATCATTAAAGTAATCCTAAAGAAACCCTCCACTTATCCAACAGAAACGCTTTTCGCAGATTTCACGGTGCCTCGAGTAGAGAATATCTTCAAGAAAAATGCAATTACCCAAATTTACAAAGATAATATCATCAAAAAATTTTAAACTAAAATCAAAAAGATATGAAGATAACATCAAAATACCAAAATTTAATACCAAACTAATGCAAAACAATTACATCTATTTAGGAATAAAGTTTTTCAACAACCTTCCCATTGAAATAAAAAAAAACCAAAGACATCAATAAACTGAAACTCAAACTTCATCAGGAATAATTAACTAAATAATTACCTGTTTTTCTCATTCTTTCTATTTATTATTAATCTATATTCACCTCTATTTTATTTAGATTTTTCGAATTTCTCCCAAGTGCACAATATTTTAGTATGTAACCGTATCCTATGTATGTACACCATATGTAATTTATATAACTCCACTGTACAATTATACATCTATATTAAATATTAAAATATATATATTTTCTTCAATATTAACTCAGTAGGTAAAGCAAAAATATTTTTTTAATATTTCTATTTAACTGTCAAAAAATTACCAAAAAATTAAGTTGCATCCAAAATCATACGAAATTCATTTTTTTAAGACCAATATTTCGTAATTTGAAACAAAAATAAATAAAATAAAACATATTTATCAGCACAAGATATTTTCTCTACCTTTTGCTAAAAAAATACATTTTCAATTTATTTGGGTGTTTTGGTCACAAATCCAAATTTAACCCCCCCCCCCTCCCTCGGCTATTTGTTAGCTTTGGGAACAACTCATATCGATCTTGTGTCTCCCTTACTATTATGTTGAGAAATAAGTTTTAAACGGTGTTCGAAAGAGAAAGAGAAAATATCAAACTTTATATTCAAATTCAAAAGTTAACCACAAAATAATGGAATTGTACACCTTTATAAAACCAAAGTTTATGAAACTTATGGAATTTTGTATCTATTAATTATTTTTACATGAAACAATAAAAAAGTGAGGTGACGGAAATGTTAACAATACATTTGTGTAATAAATATGTACGTGTTTTTATTTTTTTCGTTATCAGTAATTTTAGTTAGAAAAAACGTAAGATGAGTCATTTTTAAAAAAATTATGTGTGCGTTCAAAATTTTTATATTCGAAAAGCAAAGGTTTATTTCGGATTTCAAAATTTAAAAGCGTATTTCATCGCCTTTCAAAAACAATTTTTAGTTTTCGGATACTATCAGAAATATTCCATTTATTTGGATTTTATTGCAAAGCGGAAATATTTCGACCTTATGAAAAAATATGCCCGAGGCCTGAGGGATATGAGTCCTATGAGAAAGGTCAAGTTGCCTTTCCTACGTTTGCTACACAAAATATCATATGTGCATAAAAAGTGCGCACAAAAATCCTGAATGCAAAATTTAAGAAAAAATTGTCGGTTTTAATAAAAAAATGTATATTAAGCCCACTTGTTTTCACCCAAACATGGTATCAAAAATAACTCTACAATTAATGAAAATAAATAAAAATATGGGTCCCCAATTTTTTTTTTTTTCGGTTTTTTTTTATTATGTATCCTAATATTCTAAAATACCCACAGGATATTTTGTGCGCGCAACAACGATAAGTAGCTATAATAGCATATTCATAGGACGCTTACAATAGGACGCCCCTGCGAGCGGTCTTGTCTCTACACATTTGCAGATTGGAACATGCGTGGTCGGCAGAAATAATAATTCGACACGGGTGAAGCGCGTAGCCCACACACACAAGGCCTGCATTCACTCACACATCTATAGCGCGATTCTGACTACTGTCAGAGAGTGAAATAAAAGAGATTTTTTAAAATACCTATTCATAAATGTTCGCAGCGACCGGCAGCGCTCTTAACACTTAATATAAGTATATCAAATCATGGCTAAAATTTACTGAAGTAGATGTATTTTTCTTGTACCTAAGTCAACAGTTATCATCTATAATAATATAATATTTACTTCGAGACAGAATAGAACTTTTTTTATATAAATTTTATATCTCTTAAAACCCCACATTATATATTTTTTCCTAGAAAACTTATTTGTAATAATTAATATTTTAAGTATAATTTTAATATCTCAAACCATAGAAAAATGTTTAAAGCTATTTTAAACCCACGCAAAGGCTTTACCACCTTTGTGGGATTTTTAGCTTAAATTTATTTTTATTCAAATGTTTCCTTTATTTCATTATACATATTTTCCCTGTACTTTAAAGCGTTCCAATATAAGAAAAAATTTCAATATATGTTTTTAATCTATTTAACCCCTCAGACAAAATTTTTCTTTTTTGGGAACAATTCAAACAGGACTAAAGTAGAAATTGTTGTATTTCCCTTACTAACGCAGTCATAAATATGATCTGAACGGTGTTAGGAAGATAAAATACCACGCTTTATAATCCAATCTAAAAGTTCACCACAAAAGAATTAAAAATGTACTTTTGTTTTTCTTTTTAAAAAAGAAAGACAAACATTCCCGCGTTACGAATAACCCAACAATGTTTGAAAATCTCCTACTACCACCACAGAAAGCCGAAAATGTTGCTTGTGTTGTGATAGAGGACATAGCCAGACGAGGAATTGAACACGCGACGCCCGGATGGGATCCAAGCGCTATGACTCACTCAACCACTCAACCACTCAACCACTGACCAGTCATTTTTATGAAACCAGAGTTTCCGGCCGCAATTTGGAAAAAAATTAAACTTCATGAAATTTTGTGAAAAATGAGGTGATGATCGATGATCATTTATAATACATTTTTTTAATAATTTATTTCTATGTTTTTCGTTGTCGTTTTTTTCGTTAAATTTCGTTCAAAAAAACATAAGGTGTGCCATTTTTAAAGTATTTTATGTTTACATTAAAAATTTTATATTTATAAAATTACGTGTTTATTTCTATTCATAAAATTTTATTATTTCACCGCCATTCGAAAACACTTTCTTTTTTTTGTTTTCGGGTGCGTTCAGAAATATTCCATTTATTTGAATTTTATTGCAAAGCGGAAATATTTTGACCTTCTGGCAAAATATGGCCGAGGCCTGAGGGATTGATGAGGAACTCTGGTAAAAAGTTTGTAACTCTTTTCTATTTTTTTCCAAATCAATAAACACCGATTCTTAAAATATATAAGTACCTACGAGTATACGTACTTGAACAATAAATGAATCAGGATAACCGAAGATTATGAATTATGAATGAATGTGAATGATGCAGGTGTAAGGGGCAAGTGTTTCCAACAAAGATTTCATAATTTATCTTTCTTTGTGGAGTTATCCATGTCCATCGCTGGTGGAGTCATATTGACATTTTAATTTCGTATAAGGAGGAAGTAATGCGATATTTTTAATTGCATGTTCGTATATTTCAGTTAAGCTTGGTATTCACGGGCGAGCGTGTTCGGCGAACATGACGTAACGGGCCGAGCGACGAGCATTCATTATATTTCCATGCATGTCTGCTGGACAGATCCATCAGCACGTACAAAAATGCTCCTGTCATGTCAAGCTCGGTCGAACGTTTCCGTACGTTGATACTAGGCTTATCACAAACCTTTTATGGCGTCATTAACGTTGCGAACGCGATCGTATTTAATTTTTATTGCTAAACTAATTAAGTAATTTTTACGCTGAGTGATATAGGCCATGTAGGGGTAGGTTAGTGGAAATGTTTGTATATATATTTATATATATACAAATACAGTATAAAATGAAATCGCTCAAAATGTATGTGCGCATAGATCTTTTAAACTACGCAACGGATTTTCATGCGCTTTTCACCAATAGATAGAGTGATTCAAGAGGAAGGTTTATATGTATAATACATGCTTATTATAGTAGAGAAAAGCCGAGAAATTCAAACATTCATTTGGCAAGCGGGTGGTGTGGATTTTATAAAGGTTGGGTAATGGCGTTGTGTTTCGTTCGCCACAGCAACGTATGGCCGGGTCTGCTAGTATACAATATATACATGCATATTATACTTACATATATTTGACTGTATACACGGTATTTTAAAACTCCCCTATTCCATGTATATAAACGCAGTATAGCACACTTTTTATAATACTGACATTCTTAACAATAAATTTCACAAATATCTAACCGAAGTAAAGCTTGAGTAATTCTATATTCCTCTTCCTCTCCACATAAGTGTTAAGTAAAAATCAAACTCTTCTCAAAATAACTTTAGCATAAGAAACTTTTTTGTCTTAACCCTATCATTTAATCTCATAAATATGAAAAATAAATTAATTTAAAAAAAAACCGCCAATAACGACGGAAAGATGGAAAATAATATAAAAATTAAACAAAATTGTTCTCTTTTATTTATTACTAACTGGGGAACCCAACTTCGCTCGGGGAGTTGATATGAGATTGAACTGACGTTCGAACCCACGATGGATCTTGCTTTATACGAGTATAACTCTACCAAAGGATAGCCTTACCCATACAAAAAAATGCTTCGAAAGGTCCACAATGTTCCAGAACATTCCACAACATTCGGGAGTGTTCTGGAATGTTCCACAATGATCTGGGATTTTCCGGGATGTTCCCGAACGTTCCAAACTATTCCCGAATATTCCACAACATTCCAGGATGTTCCGGGATGTTCCAGAATGTTGTGTAATGCTCTCGAATACTCTCGAATATTCTGGACTGTTCTAGAAATTTCTAGAGGTCGAAATTCGTGCCTGGACTCGTTTCTGAGTTTTAGCGGCTCGCACATTGTACACTTTATTTTATGTAATATATATTGATTACGTTCTAGATTTCTAGATAAAATGGATATTTCTCAGTGACGTTTCGCAAGATCATCACTGTTGAAATAGTTTACAGTATGCACCAATTCACTTAATACTAATTATATATTGTTAGCATCAACTCTAATTACGTGACCTAAAATATTAAATTATATTTATATTTGATCAACATTGTAAATGTTATATTTGATAAGCAAAAAAGCTTTGAAACTAATGCGGTTTTTATCGACATCTTGATGCTCCAATTTAAGTCATAATGGTGCTTCATCTTTATTACATATTTCCGTCTCACGTCAAATTGGACCCTCGAGACATTTCCTGGACCAGTGACTCACAAACATTTACATAAGTAGCCACTTTTGCCATTTACTGCATTGTGTTAGAGAAGAAAATACAATAAAAATAAAAATTTCCCGAAAATCTAAAATCTATCTATGTTCTATGTTCTATCTTCTATCTTCTATCTATTCTATTCTATATTCTTATTCTATCTATATAAATAAAAATGAATCACCGAAATGTATGTACGCGCATATTTTCCGAACGACTGCACCAAATTGGATATATATATTTTTTTTTTGTGTTCGTTACTGCCAGGACAAGGTTTATATAAAACTACTGGTAAGCTCTGGCATTGTGAAATTTGTATTAAAAAAATGCAATAGGTGGCACGCGAGCTGTTTGAAAACTGAATGTACCAAGAACGAATGTGCGGGAGGGGGCAGGGGAATCTGGAAGGGGAGAGGGGAACTCGGAGGGAGAAGATTTGCGGGACGGGGGAAGGGGGGGGGGGAGTGGAGTGAAGATAGGGAAGGTGGAGGAGGCCGAGTGGGAACGCGAAAGGGGCAGGGGACGCGGGAGAGGAAAGGGAGGTGTAAGGGAACGGGACGAACGGGAAAGGACACGCAGGGAGAAACAATTTCTTTATTAAATGGCAGAATAACGCATGCGGGTACCAGCTACTTCCGTAAATAAAGTAATGTCTTAGCATTACTTAAGTGAAAATCAGAGTTTCTGCCAGTAGCAGGACTAAAGCATCCACAATTGAGATATATTGTGAGACAGAAGGGAGTGAGGAGGGGAATGAGATGGAATGGGAAAAATGGGATGTATTATATGACTATTGACCTGGCTATTCATATGTGGTCCCAAAACACGAATTTTGCCACCCCAACAACTTTTCAACCACGAATGGTTTTCTTTCACCAGGGCTACACTGAAAGTATTTACAATTGTGGAACGTCCGCATATATTAATAAACAATATAAATTCGGATGTGATGTGATGTGATGTACATGTAACATGTAACATTACAAAATTAAAAAAATAATGATTAATTATTTTTCAGTACCAACTTACATTAAATTTATTACAACAATTTCGGTCGCCGTTCTTAATATAATAGTTGGTGATGTATTGGTCAGCATGGTTGCCTTCCAAGAAGTTGGTCGATTCTCGGTCGTGGCTTTTTTTATTATTTTTTTTTATTTTTATATTCTTACCGTGATTTCGTTATTATCTCACATGTCTGCGCTAGTAACATATATTCTACTGTAGTCCTGTGAAAAGTTAAGAAGACCTGACGTAATTTGTTGAACTCACGCAAAGTAAATAGGTACTATTTAACACGGCTTTTATACCCAATAAATAGCTCTACCGCTGAAAAATTGTCAGCGGCAGGACTTTTATTATCTTTGGGCAGGACCATAGAGATTTTTCTTGAAACATTCTAACTTATTTCTGTTATGCGCGTCAATTTTTTTGAAAAGAGAAGGAAATGTAACGGAGTTATCAATGTTAGTAAAATTCCATTACTGAAAACGGTAAATTAACAATGAAAGAACTGTGCAAAACTACACATTTTTATTCGTTTAAAATTCTTTATCTCAGCTTAATTCTTCTGGCTACCAGTATTTGAACATTATTTATTTAAATGAAAACAAATGACTTTGTATAATCACCGCCATATAATATTCAAAGCCATTTGTTTTCATTTAATTAAAAATCACGCCAAAAAGTATATTTGCGAAGTTTAAAGAAGTCATTATTTATTATTCAAATTATTTTATCAGTAGTATTTTTCTGCCTTCGTCCGGCCTTATCAAATTTATTGCAGACAACTTCGCAGAATATTTAATACGTTCCGCCTTAATACTACCTGAGATTACGAGATTACGGATGAAGAAAGGGATCAAGTAACCTGTTGATGTACTTGAAAAATGTACTTCCTTCCTAAAGCTTTAACGCTTAAAATAAACACGTAAATATTTATACAGCCACAACAGAAAATAGACTTTTATTGAAATTGATAAATATTCCCCTAACAGCACAGAACCTTGGTACCTGGTTTTATTGTTAGGATATTTTATATTATAGCGCCATGTTGAGATGTATATTTAGTTTGCACGAAAATGTCTGAGTAATTACTGGTCCCATTATTTTTCGTCTAGGTTATGAACATTATTAAAAAATAAATACGTTCTTTGTAAATTCGTGCAGCTTAAAATACACATACTGTTATTCTTCAAAGGATGACTTTTCCCAGTAAGATTTATCTGCAGTTAAACCAGACAAGTCAAATATCACAAATCCTTATTACTTACTACAAAGCATAGCCATTTTATTTGAAAAGTTTCTTCGCGAATGATTGAATTTCTTTCTAAAAAGAACAGATTATCATTTGTTATCAGTTCAGAAAACTACCTCCATCAATTCCTATGAACGGGCAAGGGAAAAGATTGAAAGAGTTCGAAAGTTTGTTTGTCTTGACCGCGCTGGAAAACTTGTGTAGAAAATGCAGTGGTGGAACTAGTACCACTAAGGCGGGTTTATTTAGGCTGCTACACCAAACATATTTAACCATAAAACATACTAAGACAAACAAAAGCGAAGATTTTTGTATGCATGTCTTATGAATCCACAGTGTTAAGAAGAGATGTAGGGTTATGAAAAAAACGTGCTGTAGATGCCGTTGCGGAACCATGTACAAAAAAAACTAGAGTTAGAGATGTTGTTGAAAAGGTCCTGGGATGAGCACATTGCTTGACTCTAGGACAACAGGTGGATCCATGTGGAAATTAAATCGGGAACCATGTCAAAAACCTTGCTTTACACGATCGTTATTTTCATACGGATGGTTGCCTTTAGAGAAAGAAATAATATTTTGGGACGGTTCTAAATCTTCCAAAAATGGCCCCATATAACCATAGATCACATAAAAGCATATATCATTTGCCTTTGCTGTGTCAACAAATAATCAAAATGCACGCTAAATTCACAATACGGTTGCATTTAGAGAAAGAAATAATATTTTGAGATGGCTCTAAATCTTCGAAAAATGGCAACACTTCGAACATAACCACAGATCACATAACAGCATCTCTATTATTTGCCTTTGCTGTGTCAACAAATAATCAAAATGCACGCGAAATTCACAATATGGTTGCCTTTAGAGAAAGAAATAATATTTTAAGATGGCTCTAAATCTTCGAAAAATGGCAACACTTCGAACATAACCACAGATCACATAAAATCATCTATCATTTGCCTTTGCTGTGTCATCAAATAATCAAAATGCACGCAAAATTTACAATCCCGAACAGTATTTAATACGCGTTCACAATCAGTATCGTAATTGTAATATAATTACAATAGTATTTTTATCAATATTTTAAATAGCAGATGATGTTCGCCAGCTTAAGCTGTACGAAAATTGGTAACAAAATAGAACACGTCCTCTGTTTCATCTCGAATCCATTGTGTTAAACGCCAATTAGTACAGACCTACAATTACAGGCGTCACTAAAATCTGGGGGTCCGGTCATATGACATTTAGTGTATCAATAATGCCACTGACAGGATAGGGAAAGATGAATCCAAAAACGGAACCGAAGAGACTGACAATGATAATTATAATAAACGATCAAAACCAAGATTTTTCACTAAGATGAAAATCAACCAGTCTAGTAGACCCGCTCGACATTTTGACCTTTCAGAGTTCTTTGACTTTTGAAGAGATTGTTTTTAGAATGTTTACCCGGCTGGATCATTAATAATTGATATAAAGTCTGGCTTCGTGTGAACATTTTGATATAATTATCTAAGCCCGTGGTGCACCTCATTCTCAAAACACAATCGTAATGACCGCCGACCTAACCAACCAACAATGGGCAATCGCAACACACGCCAAAGCTGAAATTCCCAACATTATTCTGCCACAAATCCACAGCTAAATCATTAGGGTCTTTCAGATACCTGACAATCATTTTCATCTAGCGGTGTACTGATTACTATTCAATACATCATAATGACCGTTAAGCAATTTTAAGGTTTACATAAACTGTAAGATTATTTGCAAGGAGACAATTTGCTGATATTCATGATAAGCTTCTAACCACTCATTGTCCGAGCTATACTCATATTAAAGTTCGTTACAGACGTTATTTAAGGAGTCATAATATGATCCATCTTGAATTATTTAATAACAATATTGCCTTCTTCAATCCACTGTCTCGAATGTGGTCTGTATTATACTATTGAATATGACTTGAGACATCTACACGAACAGTCTCGCTTGTTTTAAAAAGCAAATTAGCCATCTACTAACATGACATGTCACGAAGAATAGTTGTATTTTAACTCTAATGTGAATGGTTGTTATTTATTCTATTTATTTTTTACGTCATATTTTATTTTTCTTATGTCTTGTTATTTTAGATTATTGTTAACATCCCTAATAGAGAAAAACGGATCTTAAATAGAGAACTCCAGTCCAATTTAAAAAAAAAAATTTTAATGAATAATGACCTTCTAACTTAAATAACTGCATTTTTATTTTTAGAGTTAGAGTTAGTTTTAATAGTTAAAATAATTGTCAAAGTTTTAATTTTTCAAGTTCCCCCGAAAACCACCGTATGTATGGTGAATCGTGTAACGTCATCACTCCTGAAAAATTAGTATAGGATCGGGCAATCAGCTGATCAACTACCGCCATTTTAAATTCCGTTGTTCGAAGTATTCTCCCTAGAAATAGCATTACTATTTTTTGAATATTTTCAATAATAGAGATAAACTAATAAGAGATACCTTTATTTTTGAAACATTATTTAGGCCTAAATTAATAATGTTTCAATAAACACAACAACTAAATCTCTATAAACAGTATGTAAATAAACGAATAAATTAATACGATGGCTTGTGTCATATCATACATTCCCATACAATGACTTTATGGTGACGTCACGACACGTCGAACAGTGACGTCACCAATAAAATTTCAATAATGCCAACTTGACAGCGTATTTTTACGACCGGATTAAGAGCGTTTAACCAGCCAGCGGACGAAAATCCACATTTCGTCGAAAGTTGTTCTTCCGATCGTGCAGGGCGGTTACAATGAGAAAGATTAATTATTCTCCGTACCAGCTTTTTTAAATTATAACTCAATATCGAATTTATTTCAATCCAAATTAGCTTTAATTTATACCTTCATCCAAAAATGCTGAAAGGCGTGATGATAAAACTATTAAAATAGTGTATTTTTGTAGTTATTTTTTGATTATAAGTATTTATCATTTTTCAATAATGTCTAAATTTAATAAGAATGTTAAAAAAATCTAAAATATATTAGTTTGTAAGTGCGCAAATAAATACACAAATGGACCAATTTTAATCAAGAAACATGATTTTATTGAAACTAAAATTAAAATTCTAAA
Organism: Limnephilus marmoratus; assembly: GCA_917880885.1. Classification (NCBI taxonomy): domain Eukaryota; kingdom Metazoa; phylum Arthropoda; class Insecta; order Trichoptera; family Limnephilidae; genus Limnephilus; species Limnephilus marmoratus. Next base: position 65,473,810 of record OU862908.1, read on the forward strand.
ACATACGTTTGCTAGATAATGTATTGATTTATTTTACTGCATGATTATATTATTTGAAATGGGTGTGGTATAATACAAAAACTTTTTTGAAAATTTAACAAATCTGCCAACGACCTATGGAATAACCTTATTATACTAAAAATTTAAAAAAATTCTCAAAATTTATTACATACGAATGCTAGATAAAAGAACAATCTTTCGAAATCCATTTATAATTTTTTGTGGAAAAGAGTCAATACGTCTAAAATCTTTTTTGAAAATTACGTATTTCCGGTTTTCTCTGGTAATGCCCTCTTAAAGATAGACCTTTTAATATTTTTTTATAAACTCTGCGTTTAATATTATTAAAGGAAACTGACATATTCAGAATCAGCGTTTATTGGTCTATATGAACTTTTATTTTTAAGTCATAATAGTTTTCACTGGAGTTTCTTATTATGCATTCTGGGAACATTTTTCAGTGGATTATTAACACTTACGCTTTTTACAATGTTAATCTTATAACTTTTCAAGCTTCTACTTTTTAAAAGTTTCAAAACAATAAATAAATACATTAAACTATACCACTCGGGTCGCGTAGTGCAATATCTGTCACCAAATGACCCTGTCTAGTCTTTGATGTGAGAATTTAGCTCACAATTTTTTACGAAGTGATCTCTAAAACGAGAGAAATTTCGGATGTTCGTGAAATAATATTGGTGGAAATTTTGTTAAATTTTTACTTTAAATGCATTCATCTGCTGGGAAGAACAATAGAAGATTCCGCGCAGAATCGAAAAAAATATACCCACACTGGCGTAACGAAACACTCCCGAGCTCCGGGGCAGACTTACTTACAGACCCCGAAAATAAGAACTAAAATATCATCGGTCAAATGCGTTTCAGAATGATGACAGCTTTTTTTAGTTTAATGACCTTGATCCTGGTCCATTTTCCTTTCTTCAACTAATTGTGCATTCGCAAAATGCATTTATTATCCCAGACTTATTATTAAGATTATCGTCTGCTGCCTGGCGGTAATTTTACGTGTCTTTTTATTTTCTATTTCACATTATTCTAATATTGCAACAATTTGCAATTACATCAAATAGCAAACATTATTAGAATTTGAAATTAAAACACTTTTGTACTTTCTTCCACTAATTTATATTTCACCAGGACCGGTTTCATCCTATAGAGCAGTATCAACCCGTATAAAAGAACATTTCGCTAGTTGGGTTAATCAAAAAGGGGATCTATCGAATGTCGCCTTGCATTTACTAGAAAACCAACATACTTTTGATAAAGATAGAGATGTCAAAATCCTTCATGTTTGCAACAAAGGACAAAAATTAGACAGGTTAGAATCACTAGAAATTAATCGCCTAACGAAGAAAATAGATCGAAAATACGTCATGAATAAACAGTTGGAACATAATGCTCAATCACCATTAATATACCCATTATAATTCACCTAGAATAATTTTACTTCAGAGAGCAGTGGGGTAATTTAAGTATGTAATTTAAAAATGTAATAACCCAAATACACGGAGAACCCTAATAATAATAAATACCATAGTGCATCAATATTTGTCAATTAAGCCCTAAGCAACAAGGAGGGAATAACCCAACATTACCAAAATAAAATATCAGTAATCACAAACCTTTTAAATTATATAAATTCATGTATATTCATTTGAAGTAAAAATATCTATTTAATATGTAACATCATTCATAATTTTAATAATAAACTTTATAATATACATATATTAATATTCATTATATAGAGACATTGTTGTGTCCCCCTGCGTAAGAGTGTATAAATACCGGAGCATAAGAATTTCAACTACCAGTCTGAAAATGTCCGTAATAGGATGAAACCGGTCCTGGTGAAATATAAATTAGTGGAAGAAAGTACAAAAGTGTTTTAATTTCAAATTCTAATACAATGGAATTCCACAACGAATTATCAGTGCAAAAACTAGACTCAGCAAACATTATAATATTTAAAACTAGCTGAATTCCCCGGCGTTACCCGGGCTTTAAGCAGAGTTTTTTGAAATCCGATGTAACGGTAATTTTCCTCTTTTAAGAAGTATCAAAACTCAGTTTTGAAACAGAGTTAGAAAAGGGGTGGTGAATGTTTTTCGAATCTAGTACAAACAAATCAAAATGTCATCAATCTCTGAATAAATCTACAGATTTGTGTACAAAAAAAAATACAAGTGTGCAGTTCATACGCGAAGTGAAACCTTCAGAAAACTAAAGTAGACAAGGGTGGGGAGGCCACGAATCACCGCACAAAGAGGAGACCGATTATACTGTCTCATTCTCTTGCAGGCTAAATTCTATGGATGTATGTGTTTGTCTCTTTTTAGTGTCGCTATTTTTCGTTTCATCGAATTTTAAATCACAACGGCGCTAAAGAATTTTTCACTCCAAAAATAATGCCACCCTCAGATACTCTTCTGTATATAAATAATAATGTAAAGATATTTTATAAAAAGCACCTTCGAGTTCCTGTCCCCCTGCTGGATAACCCTGCTGCCCGTGTGATGGCTACGCCAATGAACAGACATCAGTTTGACCTGACCTACATCTGTATATGGTTTGAGATAGATTTGCACCGGATTAGCCTTTTTAGCAGTGCAGTTTCTGCAGTTGCATTGTCCCGCACAAATTCTGGACCCATTCTCACATTGAATAGACGCTCTCTCTCGGGAGAAATGCTCTAATGAGAAAAGTTCATTATTATTAGAGAAATTTTCAAGTATTTTTGGAATTGTTTCTCAACATGAATGGAAAAGTCAACACAATGGTAACACAATGAAATATTATTAATTATTTATAACTAATAAATAACTAACACACCATTTACTCCATGAAGGTAGACGGATAGAATTTTCTTTTGAGAAATATGGGAAAGGGGAGAGAAACAAAATACAAAATATGCATCTTCCTATTGACGGCTTCCTTGGCTGAAGAACCTCGGCTAGGAAGGTTGGAAATCGCAGGTTCAAATCATGACATTTGTTTTATTTCACAATTTAATAACCATATCAGGAACTTTTGCTGCACGTCCCAGAGTCGTAGATAATCTCAGTATCGCCTTCAAAAACCGCTATTCAGAATTGAAACTTTGTTTGAAATGGCTTTGACCGTGTTTGGTGACTACATCTGAATAGCCATGTTCTTCCCCGCCTTCATCTTTCCCATCTCGTTCCCCTCCCCACTGCCTTCAGCCTTACAATATACCCCAATTGGAGATGCCATAGTCTTACTGGCTCCGGGCGGTTGGGAGCATTTGGGACTATTTTTTTTTATAAATGAAATAGAATAAAAAAATTTGTATGTGATAATTATTTTTTTTTGTTTTTAAAGTGCGGTATTCACCTTGAAAACCAAAAAAAGTATTCATTAAAAATATATCATTGTACCTAATACATTTTAAATATATTTTAATGAAATAATGTTAATTTCAGTGAACAAATAATCCATAGTAGTGATATGTATAGCAATAAGAAAATTGATGTCGCCAATTTACACACGACCTTTCGATTACTAGGCCCCAGATAGGCTGATGAAAATGATTAACATTTTTGTAACTTGAAAATTATTTTCTTTTCAAATAATTGACCAAGTATACAAAATTATATTATGGGTAGGTACTTTATTGTTTCTCTGAATTCTCGACATCATCAGTTCCAATTTTGATAATGTGGCTCAAATTCAAAACAAAACCCAGTTCATTCAAACAGATTTACAATCACTCACGTATCACTTATTGGATAACCAACACCTCTGACATAGCTCACCCCACTGGAGGTTTCCACCGCATACCCGCCCCGGTATAAGTAACTTATGGTTACTCCTTCAGGGCTCTCACAAGGAAGCAAATTTTTTTATTTGAACGTCTCTATATTTAGTTAAACAAAGCTAGACCACCAATGTCCCCGCATACGGTGTTAACGAGCAGTATGCAAGTGCTTTATATGTACAGGTTAGTATTAAATAATTAAATAAATATATACATTACCTATTTCTTCGGGGAAAAGCAGAGGGGATAAATAAAATTTTCAAGTGTAGGCGGGATGCCTACCCTGCCAGTTTATTGTACATAAAAGACATCACTCAATTTTCATATGGTTGCTGGTAGGGAGGGAGTGTGTCACAGATATACCCGGCAGTCCTGTTGAGAGGTGCATGTTTTCAGGAAAGTCATGCTTGAGGGTCGGTTTCCGCGCCCCTAAGCCGACTTCCCGGTGATGCATTGACGACACGGCTATTTGGAAGTGGGTGGCAGAACGCCCAAAGACTCTAGGAAGGACAGCGTCGGGTTGTCGGAGGCAGGGCGGAGGGTCCCCTTACTCGCGCGAGACACCCTTACGACCCACACCTCTCCCCAGGGGAGGCGCGGGCGATCCATGAGACAGCGCTCCGGGTCGGCTTCTCTCCAGTATCCGCATGCAGGGACGGGGTCACAATCCACCCCCAATAATGGGGATATGGACGAGACATAACGCTTTCGTCTCTGGGAGTTTCTAAAGAATTTTTCAGAAGTGGCCACTGCGTTTGTTCTCTGCGAACTTAACATTTGGTTTGACGTTTTGACAGATGTTACGAAGAGAACCCCGCACATTTTATGCCTTCTGTACCTGTTTTAGAGGTGTAATGGTAATGGTGCTGATTTTAACAAAATCAAATTTTATAATATTCTTATTATTATTATAATTTACAAGTACAATTATATTAGATTGGATTTAGTCATATGTAGACGTTGAACATTATAATGATTTAAAATCAATAAGATGGATCAAGGAAAAATATATTGATTAGATGTAATGTTTTTGGTATGCCTCGTTATTCTCCTGTGCCATTCGTGTGGAAAAGGTTATTTTTGTTTAAAATGATTTTCGGCTATGTAATTATCGTTTTTTCGCACCCATAAAATTATGTCCCGTCTTTCCGATTTATAAAAAATGGGCTGATTTTTCGGTTTGAAATTTTCAAAAAATCCCCAGGGTTTCAAAAATACGATTAAAAATAAATGAAATACAGAATGTCTTTAATTCTAATAGGAACGGAATTTAATTCTAATAGGATGCAAGTGCCCTATTGTACTTGTATGACTGGATTGTTAAATTCATGTAATAATTAGACTATTAAAAATTACAAATGAAACACGTCTTTCATTACACATGTAAAAAAGATAGATAGAGGGGTACGGGGAACAACAAATTTGTAGTGAGAAACAGGGGTTACGCCCGCGCCGGCTCGAAAAGGTTAAAGACCACTGCCCTAAATTTCCTACCAACCCCTCATATCTTTATCCTTCCTAGATCTTCCACTTCTTAAAAACACCTCCAACTCACCATCTCCAAAGATGACATAGGGCCCGAGAGAAATTATTTTTTTCAGGGCCTGCTGTGTGGGGTTAATGAAAAAAAAAACGGCAGATCTACTACCGAAATAAGGTTTGATAATGATCAGTACTGTATTACACGGGTCTATTATTATGTGAACCATTTTTCATTCTAAAATGGATTCTCTTCAATCTACCAGCTTCACACTGAGTTATATGTAGCCGTACAACCAATTTGCCCGGTTTTATTGACTATCCGTGACAAATTCAGAGGCTTAATGAAATATACCCTGAGTTCGTGAGGCGATTCATTCACAGAGACAGGGCGAGGGCGATGGCGAGGACGAGGGTGTAACGCGATCCCAAACGGGGAACGAGACATTTTGCATAAGGCAATATCATCAATCCGCAAACAGGATGTGGGATACCTTTCGGGAACTTCCGGTCCATTGTGAGAACTAGGGCCTCTTCATATACACACACGTTGTCCAAAAAAGTAGTTGTACAAGCGCGAATATGGGGAACATCGAATAGCAAATTTGAAAAACGTTTTACCAGGCCTCTGTGGTCGAGGGGTAAGTAATAAGTAATACTAGAAAGTAGTACCTAATGATAAATTCATCACCCCTCTTTCACACACGTTTAAACCGAGAATCTTTTTAAATTACCAAAACATGTGCGACGTCTCATTTTTAAGTGCTTTTTATCACGGGGAATCCGAATATGACGGAATCGATAAGGATTTTTCATAAAGCTTTGTCATATTTCACTGAAATCAAATGTAATAACGTGTAAGTTATAACATTGGACATGTGTCAGCGTGGAAACTTTCCACGTGACATTTATGTCAGTCTAAATTTATTTGTCGGCACAAGTTACGCGCATTAGCAAATAGAAATAGATAACACCTGATCACACGCACAACTAATGACAGTAACTACCAATAAACTATTTACTAATTAGATACAAACAGCGGCAACTTTATAATTAATAATATAATATGCTCACAGAATAATGAATGTCATTTGTAACGTCAACTGTGAACAGACGGAAAGGAGCAACCCTCACGCAGATTATATTATCAATATTGGTCCCAAAATTATTCGTAAAACAGTAATAATACATAATACCTATTTTTAATGTGGGTAGGTACCGTACAAGAGTACCTACTGTACGTACCCAACTGCCACAAAATAGGCAGTGAGATTGTAAAGATATAAATTGTCAGAGGCATTTTTAAAATCGATGAGATGAGATTTTTCAGGTTACCATAAATACTAGGCAGTTGATTTGTCAATGTATTGATTCCTACATAGCATCAAGGCATCCAAAACAGGTTGCTAACTGTAGAAATTTCCTCACTTATTCGAATGAGAACCGGACATCATTCCGTTCCTTCTCACCTTTTTAAAATTCACATCCTGGACTCCCCAGATTCTACATTCTGTGGTCTAGATGTGTAGACTTAAGATCACATATTTTTTGGTTTTCCTCTCTAAATAAATATTTCTATCAAGCGTTATCTAAAATTGTCTCCCCCCGTTCAACATCTCATATCTTCTAAATCTGACCTCTACTCCATTCTTCCATATTTGGGGTCGTCCATTAATCCCGTGAGGCTCGAAAGGGGGGGGGGGGGGTTCGGAAAAATCACGAAATATCACAAGGAGGGGGGGATATAATGAGATATCACTTGTATTTATTTTTCATTGAACGCACGATTTCTAAACCAAATGCCAGTCAAAAACAACCTGCAACCTTAATGTCTCTCTGGAATTTTTTATCACGATGCTTAATTTTCCAAATTTTAATCAAATTACACCTGTGGTGTTGTGATAACACACAAGATAATATTCTGAAAATTTCAATATACTTTGTACTAAAAAAATACATGTGATTTTGGGTAGGGGGGGGGGAGGTAGTCTAAAACCTCACCACGTATCACCAGGGTGGGGGGTTAAAAACTTGCTAAAAAACATCACGAGATTGATGGACGACCCCTTTCTGAAATTTCCACATTTAAATTCAATTAATATATAAACTCTCCTTTCCTTTCTCCGTGATTTTAAACGATGGCCTAGAACACCCTTGAAGGGTGAAAGCCAGAAATAATTGGAAAAAACTGCAGTGTTTTAAGCCTCGATGACACACGGCGAGTTACAAGCTACTATCTACTAAGTTTTAAAAGCAGGTAAATCGGCGAGTGAGATTGTCACGATGACACACAAAACTGTCCACTCGCTTAGAAGCGTCGGAAACTGAGGCCGCTGCTAGCGCCAGTAACAAGAATAACGACGCCTGCGTGAACTAATTCTTCAGATATTTGACAGTCGAAATCAGCTGTTTATCGGAAGCCATGTTGGAAATATAAATAAACCAATCACGAGCAAGCGGAGCAAGCGTGTAGGCGAGAAAAGTTGACGACCTTTCAACTTTTTTTCGTAGATTGTCAACAATCTGCTAGTCGCTGCTAGTTAGCAAGTAACACGATGACACCGGGCGAGTTTACTAACAGATAGTGGATTTCCCAGATAGTAGCTTGTAAACTCGCCGTGTGTCATCGAGGCTTAACGCACTTATTGCGGTCGCAAAGTGACTGCCTGTAAAAGCCTGTATTATCGTTATTGTTCCCTTTTATATGTGAGTACTGCACAAGAGTCTCAACTGCTTCCAACCGTCTGTAACCAGTGAGACAATTGCATCCTCGATTGGTGAATGTTGTGAGGCTGAGGTAGCTAATGGGGAAAGGAAGGAGATGTGAAGAGAAAGTTGGGGAAGTATCTGGCTATACGAATCTGGTTACTAAACCCGACTAAAGTTGTTTCACCCAACGTTTCGATTCTGAATGGTTGTTTTTCACCAGGGCGATACTGAAAGTATCTATCACTCTGGAACACGCCCCGAATATAGGTGTTACATATTTTTGAAATTTCACAAATTAATCAAATTAAATTTAAATACGCAAGTTGGGGTTGTTTGGCATTTTCAGACAGTGCAAGGTAAATTCCGGTATAATTAATATTCTACGTTTCTCTATCCATTAGATTTACCCTACATTATGTTATGTAGAAGTACTTTCGCAAAGGCAACAATGTTAATTAATCGAAAATTGTTTTTGAACCAATATTAATGATAATATCATTTTTTAATTAACGCATGCTTATTTACGTAGTTATTTTTGCGAAATTTACAATTTGAATATCCAACATCCCAGAAATTCAATGAAAGTCTCTCTCGAAGAATAATATTGCGCTCGCCGTACGAAAATTGTTGGAAAATTTTATTAATTGCAAATTTATCGACATTTTATTGTAGAAAAAAGGTTATATGGCTTTCATCAAGTGTCAATGATTATTTGTCAGTTGCGTACAATTTAATATACGTTTATTAGTAAGGGGGTATTACACGTAAATATAACATATCAATGGGAATAGACTGTATCCCCGACAAATCACTTACAATTTTGAAAATGGAAGTAAATAATTTTCTGTTCAAATATTATATTATGGGTGGGTTCTTTAACGCTCGTCTGAATTCTTCAAACAAACTATTCCAATTATGAAAATATCACTTAAATTCAAAGCAAATGCGAGTTCTAGAGATTATTGAATCAGAGTTATATACCAAAATTAGTTTTATTGATGATATCTAAATCTCTCTTTGAAATTATCTGAACATGGCTAATTTTAGGCAATGAATTTATCACCTACACAATTATATAATTGCGGCTTATTCCCTTCTACTTTTCCACAATGGATATAATTGCTAACACTCCATATGAAATATTTTAATATTTAATTTATGAGCTTTTAGAATTTGTCGGTTATATTATAAAGTCGGGTCCTTGTCAAGCTTTCAAATCGACCCCTATTTAAAATGTACATATTAATTATATTGGATTGAAACACTGAACAAATATCCCCTAGAACTGTGATCTATACAGATCTGAATCCAATTTACATAAAGTTTTTTTTGACTCCTTGACCTTACTCTTCTTCTCGTGTCCTGTCCGTTCCGACGTTGGCTATCATGTTGGCTATGCGGTATTTTTGTTTTCTGCGGCCCGGAACAGCTCTACAGTAGACTGACCAAACCACTGTCTTAGGTTTTTCAGCCATGAGGTTCTCCTTCTTCCAGGGGCCCCGTCTTCCGCAATCTTTCCCTGCATTATGAGATGCAAAATCTCGTACTTCTATGGATGTCTCATCACATGTCCCAGATATTGAAGTCTTCGGATTTTATTGTTTTAATAACTTATTTTTCTTTATTCATCCGAACCATAACATCTTCATTCGTAACTGTGTCCTTCCAGTTTATTTTGAGTATTCTTCTGTAGATCCACATCTCGAATGCCTAAGTCGCCTTGACCTGGGAAGGGCCAATAAATCCGTTATTTGTTCAAGAACGAATTTCGATATGTGAAAAGGTTTTATCAATTTCACCAGACTTAAGATCAAATTTACCTTACTTCTTGAACACAGAAACTCTTCAGTGAATTGAAGGCTTGGTCACCATTATTTATGAAGCATAAAATAAGTCATCTGAAAGCTTGCGAAATAATGAATAAACTTTATCTGTTAGAACAAAAATGATTAATGATTTTGCGTAATTATAATTATTTTGTTACACTTGTTTCGTCTCACTTGGAGGTTTTAGTCATTAGTGTTAGTTGATATAAATGTTATCCTGATGCTGAATTATAAATGTTTTCATTGTGTTCTGACCCACGAACCAAAAAACATACAGACTAAACTAAAGCAATTATTTCCCCTCGCCCAGTGGTGGTTAGGGGGTTCAACCCCCCATCCATCGGCCTTAGTATTGCGTAAGAGAAAAATAAAATGGCCGAGGGGTGATGCTCTCGACTAGCAATCCGAAGGCCATGGGTTCAAATCAATTTGTGTTATTCCACAATGAATAAGTTAATAATAATATATGGTATATTTGCGGCACGTTTTATGACCAGATCAGAATAGCAAGGTACTTCCCCACCTTCCTGTTCTCTATCTCCTATGCATTGGAAAAAATTCCATCTTACGTTTATCGAAGAATCAACTGCCGTCTGTTGGGATATAGCAGAACTTTTCCCCTCGCCACTACCTCTAGTCTCACAACTCACAACATACCCCAATTGGGAATGCCATTGTCTCACTGGCTCCAGACGGGAGCAGTTGGAACTCTTGTCCGGTATTCACATTAAAAAAAATTCCTAGAAAATTCTGCAATATTCTTTTCCATTTCTTTTATCAGTGTGATAAATATAATATATATTCTTCTTCTTTCGTATGGTGGGGGGTCAGAGGGGGACATCTAGGTCTGCGAGCCAGTCTAGGGCCTCAGGCGTTGCCCTGTGGACCTCATAAATCCCGCCGGGGAATGAATGGAGCGGGCATTCGTTGACCACATGTTCGGTGGTCTGCACCGCACCGCATTCACACGTCGCCGACTCTTTAAGGCCCCATCTATGCATCATTTGCGCACAACGGCTATGGGAGCACCTTATTCTATTGATGGCAGTCCAGAGTTTGCGAGGCAATGAGAACCCAGGCTGTCTCTCAGTGGGGTCTTGCACGAGATCGGCGTTTTTGACGTTGGCTGATTGCCACTCAAGCTTCCACCTATCTTCTGGGGTGAGAGGTGTATAATATATATAAGTTGTGATAAGTAGAGGTCCTCAAAAACTTTCTAATAAATGTTTACCCCCCCCCCCTCCCTTAAGGGTCGAACCCCCCTACGTGGATGCTATAGCTTCGCCCTTGGCCTTGCCCATTATAAGTAGTAAAGTGGTATTTATTATTTACCCTTCAAAGTATAAACGCAGCCAACTAATAAAATGTTTTCTTTGTCTTACAGGATTGCCACCTGGTTGGAGGAGTACCCATGGCCGACTATTCTCAAGACTACGAGCTGGTCTTCGGACTGAGGAACCACACCCATCTGGTCATCGAATTCAAGAGACCTCTGGACACCTGCGATCCTGATGATACTATTATTGGAGTGAGTATAATAACATTACTTGTTTCTTCACCTGTTGTATTTTTATTTTAAACGTTTAGCCATCGACCATTCAAAAAGTACCTACCCGAGATATATCCTGAGTCCGTCACTTACAGTTCAGTAGTAGGCGGCACGACACATTTCATTTCCTGTCGGCAAATTTCTTGATCCACCTTGTCTTTGGTATAACTGGATTTCTGGATGGTATCCAGTCTCCACTCGTGCATACTATTCCCTTCTATCAGATGTCCGGGTATTGATTCACCTGTGTAACCTAAAGAGCCTGTACCAATTGATTTTGGCCACTTTTTTGCGGTATCTACTACTTTCATTGGAGGCGTCTACTAATATCTACAGGAATTCCAAAAACTGAAAAAATCGAACTAATATCTATGAGAATCAAAGTGTTGACGAATATCTACAGCTCAAACTGTTGATTAATATCTATGAGAACCAAAGTGTTGACGAATATCTACAGCACTGGCAGAGGTTGGATTTGCAATTGTGTATAGCATATTGGAATACCGTAATATTGCGTATGCAGTTTAAAAAACTTAATTTATGTAAGTATGTATGTAAAAATCCCTAATATCGGACTATTGGACACATTTAGCTGATTAGTCCAACCTATGCTCTGTAGATATTAGTTCAACCTAAGCTCTGTAGATATTAATCAACACTCTGAAGTTCGTAGATATTAGTTCAACATATGAGCTGTAGATATTCGTCAGACATACAGGCTGTAGATATTAGTATCTGGAGTCCTTTCATTAGCTTCCGGTGAATTTTTTACTGTTTAGTCCGCACCACCCTTATTTCCAATGTCACCTAAGTTTCTCTTACTTTCTGTTTGCCTCTTGGGGTGGAAACGAAGCTTTCAAAACTATGCTAGGCATAGGCAGACTTCTATTTCATCTACTGGTATCACTCCGATTGGATGATAAAAGTCACCAATCTTCATCAAATTTGAAAACCAGGATTTATTGCCCCTAACGCTTTCAAATAAATATTGGAGTTTTAATCAAGTTGATCAGTTTGACAAAGATTTCGAAGAGACAGGCACTAATCACCCAACTAAATCACGGAATTGAAAAATTTGACCTAGCTTCTTGAAAGAGTTCTCCAGTTCTACCTCCAATTGATCTAAGTTCTGACGTGAAGGTGATTTAGTTTGTGGTAATTGTATTATGGCTTAAATATCTTGATAAACCAATTACATCCTACCAAAATAACTATTAAGTTAGGTCAGACGAAGGACGGCAGGATACCCATAAATCCCAAATTCATATTACCCATACGTTAACAAACAAATTCATTGATCAATCAATTATTTGATTTTTTTTCTTGCTTGATTGAACACGCACAAATACAACTGTGTATAGCTAACTAGGTATTATGATCAAGTAATCATCATACCGTTTGCCCCTGAAATGAGTACAAGATGAAATGCTGGAAATATCGGTCCTGGCACACATTCCTTGTTTCTTTGTAATCATACATCATTTCATAAATTTAATTTAATAATGGTATTATTAGTTTCTGCAAGTATTTTAGTTTTTATTTTTGAATGGCCGACTGTAATTCCACTTCGGACAAACGGGTAGAGTATTCTTAACTAGATTCAAAGAACATAATATACGATGCTGTAACAATGAAAACACTTCTTCAACATTCGCAGAACATCTCTTAGAGAATAATCACATTCCACTTAAAAACAACAAGCCTAAACCATTACATTTAGAAAGAAAGGGACTTAGATTAAATTTGCTTGAAGAATTAGAAATTAATAAACGAATTATCCCAATGTAACGCTAAATAAAGTAAGGAAAATTGTTTATTCCCCATTTCTCAGAATGTTTACAAAACCTAAACAATAACTTACTTAAATAAATTTTAGCAGTAACATCATTATTAAACAATTAAGAAAACATTAACATTTAGTGCAGAGAAAACAGATTTCGAAGTACCCCACATAATATAGTATGTACTGTCTCAATTATTTTCTCAGCAAATTGGTTTAACAGGTAATAAATCAATTTAAACACCTTTATAAAATGAAATTTAGAATCGTATAAATAAGTCGTCTCAGAGTGTTTTAGCTACAGTTTAAATATGGCCTTGTAAGTTGAAACAGCTGCCACAAAAATAAAAAAAACTAAAGTACTAGCAGAACTTAATAACAACATTATTAAATTTAATTCAAATTAATTTTTTTTTTAAATTTCAGATGAGCAGATATGAGCTGTTAACAAATAAGTGATCTGCTCAAGATATATTGTTAAAATTTATTGTAAAATTCTAATGCAAACCACGACCCGTCAAAATTTTGATTTTACGTGCTATGTAATATTTTGGAAATTTGGAAATTTACGGGCCACGTCTGAATTGTTTATTACCTAAACCAGGGATTAAACCTTTTGGGATATCGGGGCCACTCGGGCTAACAATCATTTGTAACGGCCTCACGTAAATTCAAATTCGTAATCTCTATTGTACAAAGCTAATATTATATTCTTCTTGTGTTTTTCCCATTCCTTACACTTAGAAATTTATTGAAATGAAAAGGTTAAAAACACTCACTGGGTGAAATGTATCAAATCTACGGTAAATAAATTAAAGAAACACGTCGTAACTAGAAAATTTCCACACTGGTATCTGAAAATACACAAATATTTACACCTATTTAAAAATCTCATTCAAGATTTTCAAAAATTTACCCCCAGCGGAAATTGAACCTGTCACCTATGTAACCAGATTTAATTTTTTTTTCATTAGTTCCACACAGAAGGCTCTGAGGAAAAAAATTACCTCAGGGGCTATGTAATCTTTGGGGATGCTGTGTGGTAGGTCTCCTTAGGGAAAGGAAGGAGAGGAAGTTCTGGGAAGGAAAAAGGTATGAGGGGAGGATAGGAATCTGAGGATCATTGTGTTTACTAGTGACGAATGCATGAATCCATCCCTCCCACTGTGGTGCCAGGCGATGGGTCATGAGAGTCCGGCTAGAGAGGTCTAAGTTAGATCTCCCTCAACCAGTATCTCCAGATCCGGCCCGCCACGCAGTAGGTGGGCAAAAGCATTCACCGCCTAGACCTAGACAAACCTCACAACCTTAACCTGGGCACTCCTGATAAGTCACCAAACCTAGCGAACCACTTGGGGTGACCTGTGACACAGATATTGGTTATCCAATAAATGGTTCCCGTGGCGGCGGTATTCATATCCGCCTTCCAAATTGACATTTTAGAAAAAGTAAAAAAGGGCCAAGGAGAATCAGAAAGATCCCAGAAGAAGAAGCAAGAAAAGTAGAGACAAGATGCAAGAAGAGACTGGAAGAAACAAGAAGAGACAAGAAGAAACAAGAAGAGACAATTATTAGAGACAAAAATTCCAATATTGGCTTATTAGGTTGCCATGTATACCGGTCGATTAAACTTCAACCTCCTTCCCATCCTCAGATCACGTGTTCCTAGTCCTAACAAATCAGTGCCCCTCGGTGTACCGGTCTCACCGGGACAGGAGTGCTCCTGGCTGGGGGGTACAATCGTATCGTATCGTATCGTATCTGCTACGAAGGTCGTCAAAAGCCTACCAAAACCGAAATCGAAGCTACTTTATTTTCTTCTTCTAACACAGCATTTTTTGGCACCATTTTGATTTAAATTAATAAATTACTTCGTTTTTACCACTTTTATTGTTTACAAAACCAACATGTTTCGTGAGCAATGCTCACTTCTTCAGGGTTTTTTTATTGATACTGTACTGTACTGAAGTATCAATAAAAAACCCTGAAGAAGTGAGCATTGCTCACGAAACATGTTGATTTTTTAAACAATAAAAGTGGTAAAAACGAAGTAATTTATTAATTTAAATACTTTATTTTCATCAATTACGAAAAAAAATTGTGTCACCCACCAGTGGACAAGTGGGCTTATTTTTATTTTAGTATTCTACACTTACATGTACTTTATTTGTACATAATAATACACAAAATAACATATTGTCACCTCATTTGGATAGGATTCTAACTTAATTTTACCTTGTTCTTATGAGTTGTCAAAGTTTGCAAAGACGATTTCTCATGATCTATTTACCAATTTCTGATTTTGAGGTTGAATATCGTGTAAAGTATTTTAATTGAACATATTTAAAAAAAAAAATATTTAACTACCATTTTAGAACATACCTAAACACGCAAATAGAACCATATGCAACCCAGCTAGGGCATAAAAAATCATTGTATAAGGTTCTAATTACTTTTGCTTAAAGCAATTCCGTGTTAGAACCACGTCCTATTTAGATATTTTCTATTAAAATATAATAAATTAAAATACTATTAAACAATAACTTTGTAGACACCACTTTTGTTGGTGTTTACAAAGTTATTGTTTTATTTTAAATTAAATTGTCACATCACAAAGTATCCGCTTCATATGAACAAAAAAAATACTTTTCACAATATTGAACCTCAAAATCAAAAATTGTTGGATTGATTAATTCATCTTTGCAAACTTCGAAACCTCAAAAACTGATAATCTGAAGTCAGAAACAGATCCAACCAAAGTGACGAACTATTATGCACCTTGTAACAACGATCAACTCTCAGATTATATTTTTTACAATTGCTCCATACAGGAGGCCCTGAGGAAGAAAAATACTCAGGGCCTACATCATCTTTGGGGACGCCGTGTGGAAGGTCTTTTTAAGGAACGGAAGTTCTAGGAAGGAAAAAGGTACGAGGGGTGGTAGGAATCTGGGGATCAATGTGTCCAGGAGTGAGAGAAGAGACAAGTGAATGAATCCATCCCTCCCACCGCCGCGTAAGGTGGTGGGAGAGGTCTAAATTATGTCTGCCTCAAGCAATCTCTCCCGGTCCCAACCGCCACGCAGCAGGTGACCAAGACGACCAAGAACCCGGGCACCATTGCTAAATCACCAAACGTAGCGAACCACTTGGGTTGACCTATGGCAGGGGTGTTGGTTATCCAATAAATGATTCCCGGGCAATGGTACCCATACCCGCCTCCCAAATTGAAGGATATAACATATTTTTCACCAATTTCGGAAAAAAAATATGTCACCCACGAGGGTTGAACAAGTGGGCTCATATTTTTATATGAGCAGTATACCACATTTACGTGTACATTATTTTATATGAGCAGTATACCCACAGATAAAAGAAACCGTATACCACATTTGCGTGTACATTATTTGTACATAATAATAATAATATACAAAATAACATATTTATTACACGAGCGGGCCACATCGACAGGTGGTAAGGGCCGCAGGTTGAATACGTATGACTTCAAGCAATGGTCTTGACTTTCGGAACTAATTTCCTATCTTTACGATCGGGATTTCCGTTGTAAAAATTTACGATCCGTACAAATTTGGTTTATTTCACTCCGTACGCTAGACCCCGGCTATTTATATTACACTTATGAAGGTTTTCTATTCTATAGTCATGTAGTGAATAACTACATATTTGTAGAAAAAAATCTTCTTGAGGAATTATATGGAAATCAAAATCTTCATGTGTGGTAGTACGAAGAATCTACGTAACACACACAGGAGGCCCCTGTGTGGAGGAATAATTTAATGATTTCCCTAATGACCTGTACATTCTTTGGGGATGCTGGGTTTTTTTTTTTACATGAGCTTCACACAGGAGGCCCTGAGGAATATAATTTCCCTCAGGGCCTATGTCATCTTTATGCTCATCTATGATGCTGTGTGGAGGGTCTTTTTGAAGGAAAGTAAGGAGAGAAGAGTTCTGGGAAGGAAAAGGGTTTAAGGGGTGGGTAGGAATCTTGGGTTCAGTATGTCCTGGTCATCCGCCTCCAAGACCTAGACAAACCTCACCCCATGAACCCGGGCACCTCTGCTAAATCACCAAACGTAGCGAACCACTTGGGGTGACCTATGGCAGAGGTGTTGGTTATCCAATAAACGTTCCTGGGGCGGCGGTACCCATTCCCGCCTCCCAAATTAAGAGGTGGAGGTCTTTTTGTGGAAAGAAAGGAGTGAACCCGTTGTAGGACGAAGGAAACACAGGAGCCGTCAAATCGTTCCACAGCTGAGTTGTTGAACACAAAAAACATCTGACAAATGTCAACTGTGTGCAAATGTTGGGCGCGCGTTTGACGTGTTTCCCGACTGTATACCGCTTCCGAAGGAATCAATGACGCTAGTACCTCGGAGTATCTTCCATTAAAATATCGGTAGAACAAGGACAGCATTCCAACCCGACAGTTGGTGAAAAAGATCTTAAAAATCGGTCCATTTTTGGAAGAGAAAAATGACAAGTAGAAAATATCGATTTTGACGACATATTTTCCGATCAGTATTCGAGGGGGTGACAGCAATTGTTTGGTAAAATACCTGTTTTTCAAATTTCTCGGTGACCATTGTAATGACCGTGGCCAGTTATCATCATGTTTCTGAACTCCCTTTGGATGGATCCAGATTCCTCTGAATATGTTCATGATCTCAGTACAGGGTGTAGCAATAAAAGTCGTAGGTGATGTTCATTCCGAGATATTGTACAATGGTGCTTCGTAGGAAGTCTAATGACGAAGAGAACAATGGACAACAATCACACCCTTTTATATGTTACTTATGCTGTCTCACTCATACACGCATGTCTCTTTCATACCGCAAGACATACGTTTACCACAACCATGTTTCCTCTTAAGTTAGTAGGGGCTGTGGAAAGAGATTTTTTAATTCGGGTCTTGACTTGAAGAGGGCCGGATTTTATGAAGGAGAAAAAACAGTTTTTCATTTACATTAATGTTATATTTTGTCCGCAGTCCGACCCGATAGACGTGCAGTGGTCCCTAGGCGGGGGCGACCCTCGCGGCAGCGGCTGGGGCGGGTGGCTCGGACTACGCCCCCTGCAGCTTCTGGGCCCCCGCCCGCCGCCACCACCACCGCCCCCTACTCCTGGCGCTCCACGCCTCAAGGGGACTGAAGAGTACCTGAGATGGGATGTTACGATGAAAGATGTAAGTTTACAATTTGCTTTTTTTACATAAATAATGTGTTTTACCCATGATCAATGTGATATAAACGTCACCGGGTACATAGGTAGTTCAGAATCTATGTACCTACTAGTTGAAGATGCTATTAAGAATTAAAAAAAAATTATAAACTAGGGGCCTTGGAAATTGCTAATAAAAGTATTTTTACTTTTACACAACTGATAATAAATGTACGTTAAATGGTTGTTTATCAGTTGTGTAAAAATTTGTTAGTAAGGGAGTAGGCCTAATTCGATCTGATAAAACTAATTAGAAACATTTTTCATATGCAGTCAAGTGACAAAACACATTTATTTTTTGGCTATTATTATTATATAAACTGACTTCCGGACTAATCAGTTTCAATTTTGAAAATGGCAATTAAAATAATTTTCTTTTAAAAATATTTTATTAGTTATTATCTATTAGACTTTTGTCACTTAAATTAAAAACAAATTGAGTTCATTGCCCCAGATTTTACCCAGGAATAATGCACATCACAGACAACCGAAAATAGTTAGGTACCTACCCACGTAATGTGTTACTTTCGTATAACTTTTTTTAGCAAGGGGTGGCGCAAAACTACCGTTTTATTTTGAATCTTATTGTAATGCGTAATAAGATTCAAAACATATCGGTAGTTTTGCGCCACCCTTTACAAAGAATACACTTAAATTCGATAATACTCAAAATGTTATTTGTACAGCGTTCGGGATACTTCAAATTTAAAATGTAAAGAATAGATTTGAAGAAATAGCAACACTGGTGGCACTGCGCACTGCGGAGTGCGGAGGTCCCAAATGCCCTTAGGGTTGTCTATAAAAGTCCCGATTCGAGAATAAATCCTGAAATAGACAAATTTCTTTTTATTCGAGTTCGTTCCATTACCATTTTAAGTTCTTTTATTTCTTGCTTAAAATAGCCCAAAATCCCTTTTTTCTTGGCGGGAGTATTCCACTCAAGAGTTTAAACTGGGTTGGAAATAATGCTGAAACTATACCTAATACCAGTAGTTTTGTGAATAGTTGGTAGACCTCGTACCCTCCTCGAAATTTCCTCTGAATTAAGATTTGTAAGTAGGTGTTTAAATATCTACCTACTTAACTATAAACCATTTATTATTTCAAATAATAATTTACGTAAGTACAGTACTGTGCGAATTAATGTGATCACAAGATAATTAAATGAAGACAATGTTAGCGAAACTCAATCGAAAATCTGAAAACCGAAAAGATTTGGAAAAATATAGGGTCACAACTGTGACTCGAACCCAGGACCTCTGCCTTGCCAGGGCGCAGCTCTACCAACTGAGCTATTGTGTCCCTGTACGATTCGCTCATATTTAACTGTATCATACTTCGACTAAGAACTTCACACATTATGCATATTTTTATTATCTTGCAATCTTTATGTATGATTGCAAGATTCAAACCCGAACTAAATTCTAACTAGATAGTATCTTAGATAAATTTTATCCATTTTTATTTTTAATATTCGACATCTATTGAATATTTAATTCACATCTTCACCGCTGAAAATTTAAAGAATAGAAAAAACCAGTAGTAATTAAATCTTTCCTTTTTTCTAGGTCATCATCCCCGAGAACATGGCCACCATGTTCTGGTGCAAGGTGTTCCGCGCTCCCCCTCTGCCCCGCAAGCACCACGTGGTGGGGTACAGCCCCTCTGCGGGCCCCGCCGCGCGCCACATGGTGCTGCACGAATGCGCGGGTCCCCCGCCTGCTGAGCGCGCGGTCTGGGAGCGCTACGCCGCAGGGCCGGGGGCCTACGGGCCTGAGATGCCCGCCGAGTGGGACTCCTGCCTCACGCCGGTGGCCGCCTGGGCTATTGGATCCAAAGGTTAGCGTGACCTTATTCATGACGGTGAAAATCGATAAAAATCACACGTCTCGCGTTAGATTTAAATTTCATGTCCCTAATTCGGCTAACTTGACATGCGAAAAAAATATTATTTAGTTTTTTTTACTAGCTGAGGTCCCAGATTTACATAGAGTTATTCGAAATCAGAGATGTAGAGAATAGGCCACTTGCATCACATTTTTTTTCCGTTTGGGTAAATATTCTAAGACATTCCGTATTTTTTTTTAATCATATTTTTGAAACCTTGGCGATTTTTTGAAAATTTCAATCCAAAAAATCGGACCATTTTTTATAAACCGGAAAGACAGGACATAATTTTATGGGTGCGAACAAACGATAATTATATTGCCGAAAATCATTAAAAAAAAACCGACATATTCCACTCGAACGGCACAGGAGAATAACGAGGCATTCCAAAAATATTACATCTCATAAATATTTTTTTCGTTGATCCATCTTATTGATCATTAATCATTATAATGTTCAACGTCTATATACGACTAAATCCAATGTAATAAACTTGAACTTGTAAATTATAATTATAAGTAATAATATATTATAACATTTGATTTTGTTAAAATCAACACCATTACCATTATCCTTCTAAGACAGGTACAGAAGGCATAATATGAACGGGGTTCTCTTCGTAAGATCTGTCAAAACGTCAAACGGCATAATATGTACGGAGTTCTCTTCGTAACATCTGTCAAAAATTCGCCGAAAATGTAAACAAAATAAATCAGTGTGGAATTTTAACATTTAATTGAACATTTTAATGCAGTGACGTCACGAGCCCAAATAACGTATTTATTGAGTTATTTAACAAGGGTGTTTCTTATTATTTGCTATGCCCCTGTTAATTCTGAAAGTGACGAAGTGAAAGATGATTTTTGGACTGGTGTGAATGATGTTATGAGACTAAAAGAGTTGAATGAAAGGATTATTATGGCGGGCGATTTGAATGGGTGGGTCGGTATTAGACGTGACGGATTTGATTCGGCCTTAGGTATGTTCGGGGATAAAAGAACGAATGATAATGGGAACAGAATACTTGAGGTATGTTTAGAGTGGAACCTTTTTGTGTCGAATACTTTCTTTGATCATAAAGGTATCCATCAGTATACGTGGGAAAGAGGAATTGAAAGATCAATAATCGATTTTGTAGTAATTGACTCTAGGTTGAGAGCCGTTACCGAGGACACAAGAGTTTTCAGAGGGGCTGAGGTTGAAACTGACCACTTTCTGGTGGTGTCAAAAGTAAACCTCTTTCGCGGCTGGCGCTCTAAGGTGAAAACGGTATCAGCTCCAACAAGAATCAAAATAGAAAAACTACAAAACGAGTATGTCAGAAGTGAGTATGAGAAGTGTGCAGAAATGAGATTGAATGAGAAGGAAATGAACGGTCTAAGCATAGAGGAAACATGGAACCACATTAAGGTGAGTCTATGCGAATCTGCTAGAGACGTGTGTGGAATAAGTAAGCAAGGTAGGAAAAAAGGTGATGCATGGTGGGATGATGAGATCAAAGCACTGGTCTCAGAGAAGAAGAAAGCATGGTTACATTTGATAGCGACTGGCAGTGTTTCAAGCGAAGAGAGAGATCGAGCGAAAGAAGTGTATAAGGTATGCAAGAAAAGAGTAAGTGTTGGGGTGAAAGAACGGAAAAAACGCCTGGAAGAAGAAGAGGGAATCAAAATGACAAACCACTTCCAAGAAAACATAAAACTGTTTTGGAAGGAGGTCAAAAGATCCCGGAGTGGACCAGAGAACGGAAGCATGAAAGTGATAAAATCGAAAGATGGACAAATGTTGACGAATGAGAATGAAATTAAAGAGAGATGGATGAAATATTTCGAGGAGGTCTTCGAAAGTAACCCGAGTGACTGTGATCCAAGCGGTGAATCGGTTATGAACGATGATGGAGTGAATGTTACCAAAATCAGCATGGATGAAATAAAAAAATCTATTAAATGTATGAAAAATGGTAAGGCTGTGGGTTTCGACAATATTGCTGCAGAATACTTTAAAGGAGACAGCCGTATTATTCTCACATGGTTGTGCAGACTTTTTAACCAATGTTTAGAGGAGGGTTACACGCCATTAGATTGGAGAAGGGCTGTAATCATGCCATTGTACAAAGGTAAAGGGTCACGTATGGAATGTGGGAATCATAGGGCTATTAGCCTTCTTAGTACAGTGGGCAAGTTGTATGGTAGAATATTGATTGAAAGGGTAAGAATGGAAACAAAAGATAAAATATGGGATGTGCAAGGTGCTTTTATGAGTGGAAGGGGATGCATGGACCAGATTTTCTCATTGCGTATGCTCACTGAAAAGTTTCTTGCAAAAAAACAGAAACTCTTCTGTGCCTTTGTAGATCTACAAAAAGCATACGACCGAGTTGACAGGAAAAAGCTATGGAAGGTATTGTCCAAGTATGGAGTGAATAAGTATCTCATACAGGCAATTGCGTCTCTGTATGAGGGAAGCGTTGCATGTGTTAGGGTGAACGGCGATTTTACGGGGTGGTTTGACATCACAAAAGGTGTTAAACAAGGCTGCGTAATGTCGCCGTGGTTATTCAATCTATATATGGATAATTGTATGCAAGAATTGAAAGAGATGGGATTGGGTGCGAAATTGAGTAATCTAGAAGTATGTTGCCTGTTGTATGCTGATGATGCGGTGCTGATATCTAACAGTATGGAAGATCTACAGTCTCTCGTGTCAAGAATGAACGAAGTATGCATGAAGAATGAGTTAATGATGAATGTAAGTAAGTCTAAAGTCATGGTGTTTGAAAGAGAGAGTACGAAAACAGTATGCAATATAGTTGTGAATGATGAATACTTGGAGCAGGTGGATGAGTTTGTTTATTTGGGAAGTATGTTTACGAGAGATGGGAAGGCTGATAGAGATATTGAAAGAAGGGTGAATGCAGGTAACTCTATTAATGGAGGACTGAACGCCGTTGGCAGCAACAAAAAACTGTCCAAAGACGCGAAACTAGCCGTCCATAATGGAGTACTGGTACCTACCCTGATGTATGGCAGTGAGGCATGGAACTGGCAGAGGAAGGATGAAAGTAGACTGAACGCTGTAGAAATGAGATCCCTGAGGCGTATGTGTGGTAAAACCATGTATGATCGTGTGAGAAATGTGGAAATCCGCAAAGAATGCAAGGCTGATGTAAGCGTGATGAGTAAGATCAAGAAAGGAACGCTCCGATGGTTTGGGCATGTAGAGAGAATGAACGAGGAAAGGAGTGTAAGGAGAATATATGACGCAAATGTGAATGGTAGAAGAAGTCAAGGACGCCCAAGAAAGACATGGCACGACCAAGTGAATCAGATACTTGAGTCGGGCCATGTCAAGAGTCAGAATAATAGAAGAGAATGTATGAGACGTTGTATGAATGTAAACGAGGCAAGGAATGTGTGCCAAGACCGGGATGTTTGGCGGTCCGTCCTCTCTGCCTACCCCTGCGGGGAAACGGCGTGATGGTTAGTTAGTTAGTTAGTTAGTTGAGTTAAAAATAAAAAAACTATAAATTTCTAAAAAAAAAATGTAACATTTTCGAAATCTTAGAAAAATCTAACCACACGATTTTTTTCAAGTCATTATGAAATCCATGCAAGTGGCATATTGTAATTCTCCTCTTATTTTGTGTGTTCAAGTGTGCAAAATTTCATCAAGAAATATCAAAATTTGCTCTACAGGATGGGAAAAGGGCAGGGATGGTTTTTCGAAATCTCATGTAGATTGTGACTTTTCTCCTGTTTTGAAGGTCAAGTGAGCAAAATTTCATCATTCTCCGAATAAAAATGAAGATTTGTTTAATAGCTACAGTATTGCCCTGGTAAAAGATCACCTATCAGAAGCGAAACGTCACTTGAAATGGCTCTACTTTTTTTTCCCCCATTCCTTCCTACCCCTTTCCATCCATTGGATCTTACAACATACTCCTCAATTATTGAGGATACTATAAACCCACTAGCTTCGGGTTATTTACAGATTTTATTAGTGAAGGGAATCTCCTGCAGATCTTCCCCAGGTTCCCCTGCCTTCCATTTTATCAGTGTCCATTGTCCAATGAGTTTCTCCAAATCCAGTTTGGAGAACTGTATGTTGTGTGGACCTTTGATTCCCAAAGAGGGTGATATGACTCAGCAGTATGAAGAACGCATTGAAAAATATTTGTCTTTCAGAACTAACAAGATTAATGTTTATCTTTTTACAGGAGAGATGTTCCCTGGCCATGTTGGAATCCCACTCGGAGATCCTAATGGAGTTACATACTACATGTTGGAAATTCACTACGAAAATCCTTCATTACAAAAAGGTACTTAAACAACTTTATACAAGCTTTCTTATGTTTTCCTGGTTCATACTTTGGTTTATTCCTGACCGCCTTTTCAAATTCGTTAACTTCAAAACCTTCTCCATTCAATCAATCACAATAATATTCCTATTTGTAGTGATTGACAACTCCGGAGTGACCATCTTGTACACCAGTGAGCTCCGCCAACACGATGCGGGAATAATGGTGACGGGGATCACCGTATCAGCTCTCCATGTGCTCCCAGCGGGACAGAAGCGCTATCACTCTGCTGGGTACTGCTCTGAACCCTGCACCACTGAAGTAAGTTTAACAATCACACTTATACACCAGTACGACTCTCAAACACCCTTGCAGTATTCATGGTCAATGCAAATGAAGACTGGGCGACGCTGCCTAAAATGTTAGTTAAAGGAAGCGCAACTCCTCCACTGTTGTTCTGGGGTTGGTAGAGTAATGCTCATTGGGTGTTTGCTCATTGATTGTTATATTATGTAATACAAGCCTTACTAAAAAACCTCGAATGCAATGAAAACGACAAATGCGTAGACACACTAACCAACACCACTTTGCGGAATGAATGAAAACGACAATTTAAACGTGTCCACTATAAACAAATACAACGTTGCCAGCTCTAAAATGCACGAAATGCGTTTTTACAGCACGGCTGCGGAGGTGAGTTTATTAGTAACAGATCGAGTTTGAGTGTGTGCGGGCTTTATTTATGTTGTTACAACAACACAGTTTAACAGCCGTGAAGTGTTTTTTTTTTTTTAGTAAGACTGCTCGTATAAAAATTACATTGGAATTTTTGGTAAACAAGTTTTTAGGTATTGCAGCAAATACATTATTATGGCATTAGTTTATATTTAACTTCTGTCGTTTTATCAATTCTTTTAGATTATTTAGGTACTTACTTGGCTAATCATCATTATTATAGTAGGTACATTATGGTAATTGATTGATAATTTAGAATAAAGGTTGATTAATAGCCATTACCCTTTTTAAATAAATGTGTTATTTACTTTATACTTACTTATTTCAGATGTTGCCAGAAGAAGGAATCAATGTGGTATCCGTTTTGCTGCATGCTCACAGCGCTGGTACAAAACTATCACTCAGGCATGTTCGCAATGGGCAGGAGCTTCCCAAAATAGCAGAGGTAGGTTTATCGATTATTACATTCACACAGGTCGATGAATTCCATGTCTCAAAACCTAATATGTTAGTTAACTCTTACAACTGCTATGATCCTATCGTTCTGCCAGGTTCAGCAAGTCCGGTGGAATGAACACAACCAGTCTGAGGAATCAAGTCCATTTGACTGAACTCAAAATCGGACTTGAGTTGGTAAAATAAGTGGAACAATACTCTAGCTCTGGTCAATAGCCATTACAACCAGCCCACCTCAAGCCTTACCATTCTGTCATCCTGATATTTTTTACTACAATATGAAAGTACCATTTCCAACACTCCTATTTAGAATATTTCCATAAATGTAACTCTTTTCTTCAGGATGACAAGTACGACTACAAGAACCAACAGTCCAAGATGCTTTTGGAGGAGCGGAATGTGCAGCAGGGAGACGCCCTGATGATGGAGTGTACCTACGACACCAGCGGCCGTCCCCGCCCCACCCTCGGGGGCTACTCCTCCAAGCAAGAGATGTGCCTGTCCTTCATCCTGCACTACCCGCGCACCCCGCTAGCCGGCTGCTACTCCATGACCCCTGTTAAAGAGTTCTTCGAGACCTTCGGGGTAAAGGAGTTCTACAACATTGACATGAAGCAGGTGGAAAGCATGTTTATGGCATCTGGGTGAGTTCATTTGAATTATCCTTTAATTAATTCCAATCTAGTTTTCCAAAACCACTCAAACGATGGCTACCCAAATTTGAGTAGATGGATTTTTATGAATTATAAATTCGACAATTTTTGGAAAAAATAATTATAGAACCAAAAAATATGTTCATATTAGTTTCCATTACGGAGGTATGATATTAATTAAAATTAATGGCCAAATCTAAAACCGAACAATTGAGCGATAACTACCCTAATTTGGGTAGCTGTCAGTTAGTAGGTGATTTTGATGAATTGATTTTGAACTTCCCGCTATCAATTTGGGAGGCAGGAATGGGTACCGCCGCCCCGGGAACCTTTATTGCATAACCAACACCTCTGCTATAGGTCACCCCAAGTGGTTTGCTACGTTTGGTGATTTAGCAGGGGTGCCCGGGTTCATGGGGTGAGGTTTGTCCAGGTCTTGGAGGCGAATGACCAGGACACACTGAACCCCGGATTACTACCCTCCCCTTAAACCCTTTTCCTTCCCAGAACTCTCCTCTCCTTCAAAAGACCCTCCACACAGCATCCCCAAAGATGACATAGGCCCTGAGGGAAATTATTTTCCTCAGGGCCTCCTGTGTGGAACTCACGTAAAAAAAAAAAAATCAAGTATTATGTTTAGTCACTAGCTTGATTAAGCTTCTATCGAATTCCAAAAGACGTCACTAATGTTTGTCTCATTAAATATTCCATGTAAAGTTTTGTACTGCGAAGTTTGCGGATGTCCATGTAAATGTTTTAGATTGTTTTCTAAAAATTGAACTTCTATTTATATTAATGTCCATGACTGTCGACATTTCCAGTAGACTGCAGAAATAATAATATTCAATATTGCCCCATATAACTACAAGTTAAGGCAATTTCGGTACCTGACATACAGAATTGATGTTTTTTATTTTACGTTTTTTTTGCATAAAACCAAAAAACACAGGATAAACAGTGAAATACAGATAGGTACATACATCCACCTCAAACCAGTAAAGCAGTTTATATATTTCTGTATTAATATACAGAGATATGGAATAGGCGCTGCCTATCCAAAACCAAACACCCAAACGGAAATCTCTATTGCTCGAGTGGTTATAATAATTTGTCAAATCTTGAAATAATTCCCATTTGAGATGTTATTTTTTAAACCGGATACAAAATTCAAACACAAAAATTTATCATGTTTTCATTTCTTGTTTCAGATCCCTTGAAAATTTCCCGGAACTACTTAATAATTTTGCTGCTGATAAAAATTCAAAAGACATGGCTGTTCAAGGAGATGACCAGGGTGTTAGTCTATTAGGTAATTATACTCATTATAAATATTAATATAAATTAGCCCTAAATTACATACTTCTTTGTGCCTCGTTCAATCCTCCCTTAAAATAACCACTGGAGCATTTTTGGCCACATTTTGGCCAATTTGCAAAAACCCTCGAGCGTTCGCTGGCCAAAATATGACCAATTTGAGGAGATATTTTAAAACATTTAGGGCATTTGCTCAAGGAGAAACTGAAAACTGGTTGGCAATTTAGTTCAAAGCACAACTCAATTTATCAACCTCCTGAACAAAATTGATATTTTTCTGATCTGACGTATTGCAAATTACACGAATATTTGACAGGTTGTGACCCGCTACCATGGCAACTTGACATGTCAACATGGCAACTGAAACGCGATGGCCGCGGCGACCAGCACTGCGAGTCACCTCGTCGCCCTTGACAATTGGTCTTTTTATCAAGTTGCCTGTGTCCAGACCGCTAATGAAATTCACAAGTTCCTTTCCTGTAGATAGCGATAGAGTCGCCAACCGGTTTTTTTTTCACTTTCTTAATGAGCGAATGGCCTAATTGGAATTATTTCAAAAGTTCCCGCTCATTGTATACTTCGATTAATCATAAAGATAAATAAGTATTTTCACTTTAGAATAAAAGCTGTCTCCCATCTCTTCTGAATTATTTGTTGTTGACATTTAGCGAACCTAAATTTTGAAATATTTTTTTCTGAAAAATCATCGATTTTACAAATTAAAAATGCTTATTCGAATTAAAATGTATCTCTGTGATTATCAACCAGGCTGTAGACAACATATAGACATCATGATAGGTATTTAATATTCTCCAACAGGTACTACGTATGCCGATTTTAAAGCAATTAATAAAAAATTAAAAAATTTATTATGAATCCTAAAAATGTGAGATAAATGGTCAAATATAGGTGCACCCAATGGCTCTCTAACACAATAAACAGTTTGTATGTCTCCATATTAAAATTCAGGGGTATAATTTTTTTAATGAGGCGGGATTCTTCCAAATCTGATGCTCAGAAATCCCAGACTCTGGTTGTGTATTTCAATTTTTAACCCGAACGCTCTAGTGGATAAACAGAGCGTTTGTTTATTTAATAAATTTTATATAATGATTGTAATGATTCTAATTGAACTCAACAGGTCAACTGGTGATCAAAGAGCCCTCAGAATTCCGCAACAAGACATTCATTGCTCACCTGAATGAAATCCCATGGAACGAACCGCTCCTGACCAAGAGGATAGAAGACACCCTCTACAAAGGAAAACACATGACTTTCTGCCGCAAGAGAGACGACACCATAGCAGTTGTAAGTACACAGCTTATTTTTTAAAACAATCTTATGTACTTATTATACCAGATTATTCCGTTCACAGTACAAGATTTTTTTTATTTTGACATTCTTAAAATTCCGGAAGATAAAAAAGAGAGATGGGAAAGCTGATAAGAGATATTGAAAGAAGGGTAAATGTAAATTAACGCCACATTAATGGAGGAATGAACATCGTTGGCGCTAACAAAAAACTGTCCAAATAAGCGAAGCTAGCAGTCCAAAATGGAGTGCTGGTACCTACCCTGATATATGGTAGTGAGGCATGAAACTAGCAGAGGAAGGATGAATGTAGACTGTGTGCTGTAGAAATGTGATCGCTGAGGCGTATGTGTGGTAAAACCGTAAATGATTGTGAGAAAAAAGTGGAGATCCGCAAAGAATGCAAGGCAATGGTAGAAGTCGGGGAAGCCTGAGGAAGACATGGCACGACCAAATGAATCAGATACTTGAGTCAGGCCATGTCAAGAATTAGAAAATAGACGAAAACGTGTGAGACAATGTATGAATGTGAATAAGGCAAGGAGTGTATGCGAAGACCGAGTTATTTGGTGGTCCGTACTCTGTCTACCCCTGCGGGCAAAAAGTATGATGGTTAGTTAGTTAAAAATGTTTTAAGATTATTTAAATTTCATTCAATATTACCATTCCTCTTGGCATGCCATGCTGTGCTAGCACATTTGTTCTGCCATATGTTATACAAGTTGTGGCCACGATTATGGCTGAAATTTCGAGGCACGTAATACTGACCCGAACAGAAGACGAATAGACATTGTTTTAAACGAAAACTTATATGACCATTTATTTTGTTTCAGCCCATCGAGATCAGCATTTTCCCAAATTTCTCCGAAGTGGCAGAAGACCCCTCAAAACAATGCAGCTACAAATCCCAACACAACGGGTCACCAACTTCATCGTACAACGCCTATTCTACGCTATTTGCCACTCTTTTGTTTACATTCTTATTATTGAAATGTTGAAGCCACAAAACTATTTTATATCATGTGACAACCAACCAAATGCAGCATTCTAATTAATGTAATAATAATAATAACATTATATTTATATAGCGCAGTTTTGTGACATTTAACTTCAAGTGCGCTAAAAAGCACAATATTTCCTAAGCAAACCTAAAACTGCATTTATTTGTGAAATTTATGACCTTTCCTATTCTGGTTCGTAAATTCAGTAACTAAAAAGAAATAGTTAAAGTGCTCTACAAATTATAAAATCAGAAAGTTAGTATATAAATTATGTACTCAAATTATGTAATCAGAAAGTTAGTATAAAAGTAGAAGTCTGTCAAATAAAAGTAGAAAATATAAAAAATGGAACTACAAAATTTGTAGTCTGGCAACACCAATTTACCTTTCAAATACTTTTAAAGTGCAATGACACTGAAAATACAGAACACTGTATACACATTTAAAAATATTTTTTTTTGTTCTTAAAAAAAAAATTAAAACGAAGAAGCACTGTTGTTAAGTTACCTACTTAATGACATATATTTGATTAAATTGTGTTTTACAAAGTGATTGGCTTTCATTTAATTTAACATAAATTTGAATTTAACAGTAGGTAGAAAGGAAGAATCATTAGTGGTGAGTTTAGTTACACTACTTTTAGATCTGATTGAGTTAAATATATTCAGATCTAAAATTAGAGAAATGATCTACTGGACAATGCTAGTACGTACTTAAGCTAATATTAAATAAATGTGAGCAATTTCTAAAGTGTGCACAAGGTTAAACGTCACATACGTAATAATCTACACATTCACAGATGGCGCCAATTAAATTATTATAAGTTTTTAATATTTTTTGCACATTACGCTTTAAAATATTAAGGTAAATTAATTGTTTGCGCCTGTACATATTCAATATGAATATAAATAAATAGTTTTGTCCATAAACAAACCGAAATCCTTCAAGAAAGGCTGAAAAATACAATATTGGATTGAGTTACCGAAACAAAATTGAATTTTTCAGCCGTTCTTGAAAGATTTGGGTTTGTTTATGGACAAAACTATTTATTTACATTCATATTAAATATGTACGGGCGCAAACAATTAATTTACCTTAATATTTTAAAGCGTAACGTCCAAAAAGTATTAAAAACCTAAAATAATTTAATTGGCGCCATCTGTGAATGATTGGTCCATTCACAAGTGGAATGAAAAAATATTTTTTTCACTTTTAGGCCTTTTTATTTTTAATCAAAATGTAGGTTTCACAACTTTAGATTACCACCAAGATTATATTTTTAGTATTGCCATTTGATCAACAGTGGCGTCCTCTTATGTTTTCTACTCTTATTTGACAAACTTTATGTATTTTCATCGCTAATTATTCTATAAAAAATTGCCTTCAATTATTGGTATTTAAGAATTGGACTGAAGGAGATATTATTTTGTATTTTGTAATTTTTATTTTTGTGTAATATAAATTGAGTTTATTTGACGATCGAACTACCTTCTCTTGGTAACTGTAAGCAACTGCCAAATATTTATATTTACCTAAAACTCTGTGGTAGTTTTTAAAATTTAAGTTTTTTCTAAGACTTTCACAACATGATTTGAATGTTGAACCAAGAAGACATCGAAGTATATTTTTATTGTTTAACTTTTATGAATTTGTACTTCTGTATTTTTATAAAAAGTTCTTATTTAGGTATAAGTACTTTTTTTAATTCATATTCTTACATCATGATCAATCATTGTAAATAAATCCTTATCATTTAGTTTTATTTATTCTATATTAATAGGTAGTTAATTGATGTAAGTCAACTTATTAATAAGATTGTAGCTGTATGTGAAAATGTATGTACCTATGTAAATGAAAATGTCCGGACTTTGATTTTTATGTTAAATTTTCTAATAACTATTCATTTTAATAAAATTTATTATTTATTCCAATTTTTTTTTGTTTATTCAATTTGTTGACAAGTGTCTTGTCGAATAATGAATATAAAAAGTGAAACAGTGATTTATTCTTGACCTAAAAATAAATGCTGTAATATGTTCTATGTTATTGTGCAAGTTTTTTTATTGTAATGCAAGGATTCTTACTTTGACGAATACACTTAGGACAGGTTGTTTCACAGAAATTCAAATGTAACATTATCATCAAATGGTCATTCAGCGTCATTTTTTTTTTTTGACAGTTGAAAGGTCCCCAATGCCAATTCCAAGTCCGTTTCAGCTTTTGCAAATTGCGATCAGCAGAAGTGGACAACTATCATGTTGTTTTAAGCCTGTCAACTTATTACAATTTGATATAAAGCTGAAACGCACCTAGAATCGGCGTTTAACCAACGTTTAACGGGGCCTTCGAAATGTCAAAAAAAAACAAAATGGCGCTGTATGGCCATTTGACAAATTCCTCAAAAATGAATTGAAACAAATGGGCCTTTTAATGAATAAAAATATTAAAAACATGAAAGCAATTTTGTTTAAAATGGAAGAAAAAATGTATTTTGAGATAAAATTAAAGAGAAATAAGCCGCCAAAATATTTACGTCAAAACATTGCTGATGCAAACTTGATGTGTTATTTTTTTCATTTCAAAATGTATTCTTCAGTAAAATGTGCCAAAATTTTATTTAAAAAAGACACGATTTAAAAATGTATAATCTAAAAGTAGTGAGTACTTATTTAATATAATAAAAAACTAAAACTTAAAAGAAATGTCTCTAGCCCCTAGTCATGTCATTTCTGTTCATTATACTATTCAATTTATTTAAAAACCGCTAGTTTTGATAAAAGACTTTAAATTGTAGAAAATGTGTATTACATACTGAGGTGTTATGTTCATTATTATTTAATAATATGTAAAATTAAAGAAATGCAAATACATATTCCATAAGTATTGTACTCTATTTACCAAAATTATAACTGATTCAATGAGTTTTTAACTGAGAAAAAAGTAATGCACGTAAAAGGCAAATGTAATATGGGTTTGTAATATACAAAACTGTAATAAACAAAACTGTACATAATCCAGTGCTCTCTCAACTCATCCGCCACAAAAAAACTGGGCAAATATCCAATAGGGAAAGCGGCAAATTAACTATAATTTTGGTTGTGTACTAACACACAACCAAAATGGCTAAAAATTAAAACTGGCATTTTGAAAAAGCAGTTTTTATTGGGAAATTTTTTGCAACTTGCAACAATCTTGCAACTTAAGTTTTATTTGTACCTACTCGAAATCACATATTGAATCTACGTTTATTTATTATTATTAAACGGTATGTCACTTAACACGTACACCGCTCAACAAATCAGCTCAGACATTCACCGTGCTCTGCTTCATTTTGACATTCTTTATTTATCATTTAAAACACTTATCTTATTCTGGTTTTTTTATTCCAAAAATATAAACATGTAGCTATGAACCCATACCATTCTAAAATTATGGTAATTTTTTTATGATACATACAAAATATTTTTTCACGTATCTGTATGAAGTAAAGATATTGCTTCTTGCTAACATGCATATGGTCAGTCGCCTCGTGAGTCTGACCTTTCAACGACGTGAGCGTCAGCCACAGGTAAAAAGATAACAAATCTTCCTTTGCTTTACATAACCAGCCTTCTCTAGCTCAGAAATGGTTTTTTAATGATTTTTCTCGTAAAAGAACAGTGCCTTTTGGCGTAAAATGTTAGCAGTAATAGCGGTGTGTGCGGCTGACGCTCTTGCAATAACCCAGAAGAAAACGCTCGTGACTAGGCAGGCGGTATTCTGTAGCTTGATTTTGTGCTTTCAACTATTAAAAATAAAGGCAGATTGCTGAGAGTACTGTGTAATGTATTATGAAATGACCAGAACTTCAAAATACTACAATACTACATCATACAAAAATAAGTGTAAATACATAAAATAGGTTATGTCGCATGGTGCTTACACGATGAAACACAACAATGGGATTAATAATAGTTCCTTTTACATATTAAATAATAATCTTTCGGGTACCAAAAAGTACACATTGAAAAAATGGCAAAAGCACTGTGCCTCTGTGGCTTTTTGTGAAGATGAACCTACACAATAAGCTACAATGTTTGTTTGCGCTAGTGTTCATCAAATTGAGTTTTCTAGAGTTTCCCAGAACATGTGGGAAACTAGAAGACTTGATTTAATGAACTCAAGCACAAACAATGTAGCTTTATTGTGTAGGTTCATCTTTAATGCCCACAGCTGTATGGTGTTTAAATCAATTTTCCTTTTCAGTATCGATATAAGTGTTCAGAATCTCTACAGTTATCCACTTTATTCTATGTGTTATCAATAAATTATGTACATCATATTATATTGATTCCTGATTGACTCCATAGTTCAGTGAAACATAAGCCCTTAATAGTTGTTTCGCAGAAAATCATGTGTGACAAACTCATCAACTAGCCATTCAGCGCCATTTTGATTTTTGACATTTGAAAGGTTCCCGTTAAATGTCGATTCTCTAAGTCCGTTTCAGATTTTGAACAAATTAAGATCAGCAGAAGAGGACACACCTATCATGTTGTTAAAACTTGTCAGCTTATTATTATTTGATAGAAAGCTGAGATGTATCTCTAGAATTGGCATTTAAATGGGACCTTTCAAATGTAAAAAAAAAACAAAATGAAGATGAATGACTCTATTTGATGACTTTGTCACACATGAATTTCTGTGATGTAACTGGGCCTTATTTAAATATATCATATTTTTTTTCATTTTACACATTTTTTAAATAAAAGAAAATTGAATAAGTTCATGGTTTATTTATTTCAATGTTTTTTTACAGCCAGCTATAATATTGATAATCATTTTTAAGCCTTATACTTTATATAATTAGTTACTAGCCAAATATTACAAGAAAGGTACAGAATATCCAAGATTGAACTCTGGACCAAATGGAACCAAATTAAAGTTAATATTTTGACTATTCCCCATATCGATGGGAAAAAAGATAACTAGAAGGGAATGGACAGATATAATCATATCAGATTAAATATAATACAAAATGTCTATGTGTATTATTATGCGATAATATGTTGTCGGCGTAAGGTCTGGTCTCCTTATTGCTCAAAACATTGAACAAATGTTTGAGCAAACATGAAACATCAGGGTGAAGGCTCACATTACAACTCAAACATTTGTCCAATGTTTTAAAAACATTTTGTCGCAGGACTCGTCCAAAACCATGGAAGAACCACATTTAAAAATGTTCATGGGGGACAAAAACTCTCCAGGGATAATATATACTCGCTCTTGCTTGCTTATGTAATGAGGATGATTTATTTGCAGTATTGACTTTAACCAAGTACAATTGGTCAATTTAAAAGTGCCAAAAAACATAAACATTTTGAAATTATTGGCTCACAAGTGGTTTTGAATTTATATAGACAATATTCCCATTCTAAACGCTACTTAAAAGTATAATAATAAATGTACAAACACAAGATTAAAAAAGGTAAAAGAAACATACTGTTTTTTAAGTTCTAGAATGGATCATCCTTTCAACAAAATGCTTGATGCAACAAAATGATCTGTTGAATCAGGAGTCTCGCTAATTAGGCTAGAGACCCATCTGATAAAAGCACCCCACACTTTATTTACCATTTTCCGATCCCATAAAGGTCAACTACTTATTTTATGGTTTAATTTGTTTTTGAAATAGGTAATATGTACATCCTGAAAAGAGCGCTTCGTGATGGTTTAATTTACCAGTACTTTATTTTTGATTACTGCGCAAATAAAAGTACTTATACTATTATGGTTGAATTTACAACCGGTATATTATTTGTTCTGTACAAAATTAAGGGTCAACTCATGTGGGTCTAATAGAAACCGTTGTGTTTCTCTTACTATCATAGTGTGTAATATGATCTAAACAGTGTTAGAAAGAGAAAACACCGCACTTTATATTCTAATCTAAAAATTAACCATAAAAGAAGTAAAATATACACCTTTATGAAACCAAATTTCGGATCGCAATTTGAAATTTTTTTTGGAAATTTTCAATTATTTTTGCATTGAACGAGAAAAAAGTGAGGCGACAATAATACATATATATATATATATATATATATATATATGTTATTATTTGTTTTATTTTTCAGAAATTTTAGTTGGAAAAAACATAAGATGAACCATTTTTAAAACCTTTTTATGTTTGCATGCAAAATTTTAATATTTTAAAAATTATCTGTTTATTTCGAATTATAAAATTTGAAAGCGTATTTCACCACCTTTCAAAAACAGTTTACAGTTTTCGGATGGGTTCAGAAATATTCCATATATTTAGATTTTATAAGCGGAAATATCTTGACCTTCCGAGAAAATAGGACCCAGGCCTAAGGGGTTAAATTTCAACTTTTTGTTCTTTATAATATAAAGGGTAACTATTATCTGTGGATATTTGGAAAGGGTTTAACTACGTATTATTAAAGCAAATGCAAAAAAAAACATATCATCTTTTGCCTTTTACAATCAAGTATACTAGTCGCAGCAAGAGGTTGTATGGGACGTATCTTCTGCCTTTTTCGTTTTTAAACAAACGTGTGAGAAGTGTGCGAACGTCGATGATGTCCATACGAGCTCTCGCCGGGACAAGTTTAATACAAATTATCAATGATAACGTGAAGTCATCTATGAATATTTTCAAAGGTCATTCTGTCTATGATAACAAACTCAATTCAAACAGCTATCGGATTTCAGTCAACTAACCATAAAGTCTTCTACAAGTTGCAAGTCCTTTACGGAATGCAATCACAATCCGTAAGGCAAGGCTTCACAAGCAACTAACATAACATATTATCATCAATGTCTGTGCGAATCCTTCTACGAATATTTGCAGAGGTTTTCGTCTGTGTTTACAAGACTTTAACAATCAACCAGCATAATGTATCAAGGTTATTGTGTAGTTTTCAATATTTGCAAAGGGTCTGTCAAGTCAAGTAATAACAATCCAAATAAGTATTGGGCTTCACAGTAAACTAATGTTGATGTGAAGTCTTATATGGATATTTACAGAGACTTTGGTCTACATTTGCAAGCATAGTAATAATAATTGCAAACACAATTTAAACATGACTTGGCTCACGCAATCAACTAACACAATCAACTTACATAGATGTCTACCATGGATGCAAAGGGTAATTTTTGTCTATGATTACAAGATCTTTAGAAATGCATAGTATATAAATACATCGGTGTATGAAAATATATACAACCCAAACATGCAGTCGAATTCCACAATCAACTAACATAACATATGAATGTTAATTTATATGAAGTCTATGGAAAATTGCGAAGGGTATTTGTCACTAGTTACAAGTCCTTAAATGAATGTAACGCCATTCAAATCGTTGTTTGAAATAATCTATCCTAACTTATCGATATTATTAATATGAAGTCTTCTATGGATATTTGCGACGAAGGGATTCCTGCCAGGAGCAGGTCCTGTGAACGTGTCGGGGGCGCTCAGTTCTTCCTGTTCCTCCTCCGCATGTTGGTGTTGCACTGCGGACAGTACCACTTGCCTTTGGGCGGCGCCGTTATGCCGACGCACGGGTAATGGAACCACTCAAATGGACACTGGAAACAAACAGAATAGATTTTTACTTGTAATTTAACCACTAGAGCGATTATGGTCGAAAAATGGGCCACTTTTATTTTTCTGTGATTGATAAAAGTCCAAAATTGGACCATATTTTCCTACCATTCGTAAAACATTTATTATTATTTAAAACATTTCCATTGCCAGCCATTTATTTAAAACAAAGATATTGAAATGCTTTATCTATAATGACCATAGATGTCGCAAATAACTCCGTAGACTATTTTAGAATGATGTTAAAAATATTTTTTTTCCTGCTGAATTTTTGATCAGCTGTTTACGGTTAAAATTAGGTTTTTTTTCCACAGATATGCACCTTTCATTATCAAGTATACCACAGACAACATACAGAAATCGAAAATATTCTGTTGACCCAAATAAGTACCCCTTACGGCAGTTCCAAAGTAAAAAATACGCAAGATTTGTGCACTTATAAATTTAACGATTTTTTTATGTTTTTTTATAAATCCTGCAAATATGAGATAAACGGTAAAATACCGCTAAATTCATTGGCAATATAGAACTATAATAAGTTGTTATATCTCCATGTTAAAATTCGAAGGTATGATTTTTTAATGAAGGCGATAAATTTAAAAAATGATCTTCTGGGAAATCTCGAGCAATTGAGGCAAATTTATTTATTTGGCGTGGTCGCTCCAGTGGTTAACTGCCGGAATGCCGTTGTGCACCGGTGTGTTTGAGATTTTACACGCGATTTTGACCCTTATGTATAAAGAAAGTGTATGAAGAACACGGTCAGAATCGCTTGCTCTATTATCGCCCTTTACCATAGAGAAAACCGCAATGCGCCTGGTCACTCCAAATAATTTATATTAATAATTTACCGGAGCGCGGGAATGTGCGCAGTTCTTGCGCATGCGCGGGAAAAATTCCTTTAATTACGATTTTGACCTTTCTATGTACAAAATTTCTCAAGGTCAGTGTCAGAATCGCTGGACACGAAATGTCATTGGGTGTCATGGATGCCGCTTTTTGCGAACGCTAATTGGTGGACAACCAACCCCAACTACCCCGGCAAACAACGGGTTAAATACACAGGGTAAATAAAAACATTCGCCGTGTTTCAGAAATGCAACATTGCGTAAGTTGAAATTAAGTTTTCTACATATTGTGAGAATAGAGAACTCCAGTCCAATTTTTTATGAATAAAGACCTCCAAACTTAAATAACTGCACTTTTATTTTTATAGTTAGTTTTAATAGTTAAAATAATTGTCAAAGTTTTAATTTTTCAAGACCCCACGAAAAGCACCGTATCTATGGTGGATTGTGTGACGTCTTCACCCACCGATAGTTTATTTACTTTCAAGTTGTCATTTTGAATTTTTGAATATAAGAAAATGGCGGAATATAGGATGACTCGATGACCTTTGTGTGAGAAATCGAGGCGTTTTTTATTCAAGATTAACTGCTTTTAATATAGAAAAACATTGGTAAAATGTCCACAATTCACCGGTACTGTTATTGTATTTTAACAAAGTGCAATATAAAAACAATAAATCATCTTTTTCATTGCAAATACAAGTGACATCGTAAGCCTCGAATTTTGTGTTCAGGCGTGAACTGTACATTGTTTTATGTATAACACATACAGAAACACTGGTATTTATAATACATATACTGATCATGACGATTGTGTAATAACTTGTATAAAAAGCCCTTGATACTAAAAACAATTCGAAAATATGATCAATGTACCGTAAACCAAATGTCAAATATGACCTATTTATGACTATATTTTCGACTATACTTAACCTCAAATATAGCCCTTTTCCGTCATAATTTTAATTGTTGAGAGCCTAAATATTGTTTCCAATAAACACAATAACTATTATTTATCTAAATCTCTTTAACAGTATGAAAATAACCAAAAAAACACAAAATGTTGAATGGCGTGCGTGTATTTCGTGGCGTAAGGTGTAAGATTTCAAATGTCAATACATCTTGATACACAACACTTCGGTGAATTGGTTAGCAGGTTAACAGTGACGTCACCGTTAACCATTTCAGTAATGCCAACTTGACGCTGTGTTTTGAGGAGAGGTTTAAAAATGCACTTTTTAATAATTTTTTAAAAACTCTGCGTTGAATATTATGAAGTAAAACTTATATATTCAGAATCAGCGTTTATTGGTCTACATGAAAATATTTTTTTAAAGCCATAATATTTTTCACTGGAGTTCCTTATTTACTTGTTTATTTATTAATATACATTATCTTATGGATAAACTACCAAGAGGATGACAAAATACCCCTTGAATAGCATAAAGCCCAGCTTTGGTCTAACATAAAATGAATTTCTTAAGATAAATTTTAAAAAGCACACTAAAACATTACACTTTCCACTAGTGAAAGGTCAATTAAAATTATGTTCCACTTGGTTCCAACCACTTCTCAGACTAGATCCGAATAGCCTGGTATTTGTCGACCTTTTCAATCGACGGCTGGCGTGGTCTAGGGGTAAGGCTCTTGACTCGCAATCCGAAGGTCGCAAGATAAAATCCCGGCGTGGGCAAATAAATTTTATCAGAATAATTTGTGTTATACCAATTTGGGAGGCGGGAATGGGTACCGCCGCCCCGGGAACCTTTATTGGATAACCAACACCTCTGCCATAGGTCACCCCAAGTGTTTCGCTATGTTCGGTGATTTAGCAGGGGTGCCCGGGATCATGGGGGTGAGATTTGTCTAGAGGTCTTGAAGGTGGATGACCAGGACACACTGAACCCCAGATTCCTACCCACCCCTTAACCGCTCAGGCGCCGCTCGTGCGCTAGCGTGTCGTGAGACTTTACACGCGATTTTGACCCTTATGTATAAAGAAAGTGTATGAAGAACACGGTCAGAATCGCTTGCTCTATTATCG
The DNA here is from genome assembly GCA_917880885.1 of Limnephilus marmoratus. Lineage (NCBI taxonomy): Eukaryota > Metazoa > Arthropoda > Insecta > Trichoptera > Limnephilidae > Limnephilus > Limnephilus marmoratus. Next base: position 65,514,342 of record OU862908.1, read on the forward strand.
CTCTTTACCATAGAGAAAACCGCAATTCGCTTGGTCACTCCATATAATTTATATTAATGATTTACCGGAGCGCGGGAACGTGCGCAGTTCTTGCGCATGCGCGGGAAAAATTCTTTGGTCTTCAACTTTGACCTTTCTATGTACGAAATTTCTCAAGGACGCTGTCAGAATCGCCGGACATTGGGTGTCATGGCTGCCGCTTTTTGCGAACGCTAATTGGTTACAACCAACCCCATTTACTCCCGGCATTCAACGAGTTAAACCCTTTTCCTTCCCAGAACTCTCCTCTCCTTCCTTTCCTTAAAAAACCCTCCACATTTTCTAGTATTTTTAAAACTTCAATATTGTTCCTTTCAAAAAACCCTCCACAAAGCATCCCCAAAGATGACATAGGCCCTAAGGGATATTATTTTCCTCAGGGCCTCCTGTGTGGAGCTCATGTAAAAAAAAAAATAATAATAATTCATTTAAAATAATGTATAGCATATTTGCGGCACATTCCAGAGTGGAAGATACTCTCAGTATCGCCCTGGTGTAAGACCCACCATTCAGAATTGAAACATTGCTTGAAATGGCGTTAGCCGTGTTTGGTGACCAGATCTAAATGGCCAGGTACCTTTCCTCTTCCTACTTTCCCACCACACCTTCCTCTTCCCATCTCCTTCCCCTCCCCACTACCTTCATACTCACAACATACCCCAATTGGGGATGCCATAGTCTCACTATTAACTCACTGGAACTCTTAGGCAGTATTCACATAAAAAAATCTTTCTAAATAAGCAGCTTGTTTTGACACATTTTATGTGTTTTAGTGAAACTCCATAGATCTCACAACGCGAAATCCATATAAGGGGACAGCCGCCGATAGATTATTTTTTTTTTTTTTTTCAGGTTCTCCATAAAACAGTTATACACCAAATTATTACGGAGAATATTACAAAATATAAGAGAAAAAAAAGGCCAAGGGGGCAGTTTCACTATGTTGAGACGTATGTCAAAAGATAGTTACTGACTCTCTATAGGTAACATTGAAGATGTTAAGCAGTTGAATTGCTCTATTTAATGGGGCATTCTGAAAGGAAGAAGTTCTCGCTTTCGGAGCATAAAAAAGTGTGTGGGATCTCCCATGAGTATACGCGTTATTATGTATGGATAGCCGCATAAACCATGTTAAACTCTTGAATGACGGAGTAGAAAATCTTCGAAATACCTCCTGACTTTGAAAATTCGCAGAACTACACGTAAATTATCTTGATGAGTTTTGCTCAAATATAGGAATAAAACCACGATTTCTAAGTCCAACATCTAACCTGATCACAATCAAAGTTCAATATTGGACTGCAATACTCACATCCTCGTTATCGCAGGCCACCATGTCTCCGTAGGACACCTGGTTGCAAACGCAGTAGCGGGGCTCGTTGGGGTCGTAACCCCACTCCCCGTCGGTCAGCGCCTCCTCCAGTGGCATGGAGGTGATGGGCGCTGCATTGGACACTCCCACACTGCCCACACTGGAAAAAGATGACCACATCCACACGGTTAGCAAACTCTGCTCTAGTGAAGAGAACTACAGTGTATTATGGTATACATAGTTGGAATTACAAACTACAAGATAATGTATTGTACCTCTGTGTAGGGGAAGAAGAGCGACTGACTGAGGAGGCCAGGGTCTGTTGGGAGTGCAGCATGACACTGCTGCCGCTTGAAGAGCCACCGTAACTTGCCTTTCTGGAAATCACAATTTTAAATCGTGTCAATATATTATAATGAAGCTTATGAATGAATACTAGTAGTTCTGTGAACCTGTTGACCTGGTGAAAAAGATTGAATGTTCCTAATCTTCTACTAGTAAAACTGATTTTGAACTGTCATAAGTCACCAGTTATGTAATATTTTGTTGTGCTTTCTTTAGTTTGGTTTCGACTTTCAACTAGAAAGCAGTTGCATTTATTGATTTCTTGCAGGTTTTCTTGTTAGGTAAACAGGTAAACATAATGTTCTTGTTAGGTAAACATAATGTTCTTGTTAGGTAAACAGGTAAACATAATGTTCTTGTTAGGTAAAATAATGTTCTTGTTAGGTAAACAGGTAAACATAACGTTCTTGTTAGGTAAACATAATGTTCTTGTTAGGTAAACAGGTAAACATAATGTTCTTGTTAAGTCGGGTCCAAAGCTCGTCATTTGTCTCAATTTGTCTTGATAAAATCATTGACAGTCCCACAACAAGTCAATGATTTTATCAAGTTTGTCAATGTTTCGAGTTTAGTTGTGCTTCCCGTGTTCGACGGAAAACATTTCCAAAACACTTCATCCCGGGTGAAGCGGGAAGGCAGGCGGGGGGGTATAATTCATTTAATTGACAGGAGCCGCGCGGTGTGGTCGTATTTATGGAAGAACAAACCGAACGACTTTTTGAGGTTATGTGTAATAATGTATAATGAGCGAGCTTAAATAATCACGAGTTTAAAATATTATTATACTTACGTATAATATTATAATAAATATATTTGATAATATAATTAAAATATATTAACATAATTATTCGGTATCGAGAAACGCCTGAAATATTCTCCGCGCCGCGCGGGAACGTGGATGCGTAACATGTCTTTGTACAGTAATGTACAGTGCCCTTGAAATGATTTTACACAAAAACGCAAATTTCATAAACAGCCACACATTGTTATTATGTACTTTATTATTATGTTATGTAGGTACTACTTGTCAAATTGTGTTCACCATGCCAACTTGAATAATCAGGAAAGATTTCTGACTAATATCGATTATGGCACTACCTAAAGTTACGAATTTAGAGTGCGTAAATATTTACGTCAAAAACAGAATAATTATAAATATTTGATATTATATTATAATTTTATTATCAAATATATTTATTATAATATTATACGTAGTATAATAATATTTTAAACTCGTGAATATGCCCGCTCATTGCACATAACCACAAAAGGCGGCCGTTCCGTTAATTCTCCCCACACGACCGCATTGCGCGGCATCTGTCAAAAAATGAATCCCCCCCCCCGCTCCGGCCCCCGCCTGCCTTCCCGCTTCACCCGGGATGGAGTGTTTGGGAAATGTTTTCCGTCGAACATGGAAAGCACAACTAAACTCGAAACAACAAAAGTTGAGAATATTTATTGACAAACTTGATAAATTCATTGACTTGTTGTGACAAATGACGAGCTCTGGACCCCGCTTTAGGTAAACATAATGTTCTTGTTAGGTAAACATAATGTTCAATTGTGAAATATAGTGTTGTTTACATTTAAAAAATGCAAGTATAAACATTAATGAGAGAATTCTGTAAAATTTGATGAAATAGGCATATAAATATAATATCTTCTCTCTTTTTCTTAACCTCCAGTGAAAAAGATGATGAACCAAGTCTGGGTAGGTACTATAATATTGAAAGAATGCAAATAAGAAAGTCTAAAGAAAAAGTACCATACTCAAAAGCAAGTGGGGCTTGCTTGAATAATAAAGTAGATGCAGTAGATTTTTTAAAATGGAAACACGACGAACAAACAAATTTACAGATAGATAAAATGAAAAACACTCGGGTTAAAACAGGACTTCGCTACACTCAGTCAATTATTGCATAAAATAAAGAGGGTTAGACTCGTAATTAAAATTTACGGATTACATAAGATTTTGACAGGTCACTCACAGTAGGGTTTACATATGCATCCGACTTGTGGTAATTAATGATCACGGAAGTTGTTCGGAAGTTCGACCTGTGTAAATGCTCATTCGACCGTTTACATCTGTAAATTTATTTGCGGTAAGATGGCTTCCTGTCAACAACGACCTGCTACTGTCAAATTTACACGATTTTTGTCAACAAAGACGAAAAGGCCCCAAAAAAGTGTTGAAATATATTTTGGCTTTAATTAAAAAATTCTCCACGTGCTTTTATGCCGTCAAAGGTGGTCAAAGGCAGCAATTAATTATGTTTTACCGAATGACAGCTACCTGACATCTGCTGACAGCAACCGATTTCGAATTCAAAATTTCAAATACGTAAATGTTAAAAACAAAAACATTAAGATTGGAAAGGATTGGACCGATCGAATTGAATAGAAGGATGCTCGTTTTCCAGAAAACTTAAATAAGTGGAAATAAATACTAGTTTCGTAGGAAAAAAATCCTATGAAAACAATTGTCTTTTAATTTTTGACATTTTGCAACGGTGCGCGGCGCATTTCGGAACTATTTCATTCGGTAAGTCTCTTAGTTTATCAAACTGATTTTATAAGCTGTAAGAAGGCTGGAAATTCGCGCGGGCGCGATTAGACCTGTCAAAAAACTTCCGAAAGAATAAGTTCTGTAACTTGCTATAAATTAGTGACTTCTGGTGTCGTTTACATTGGTAATTTGGCCATGAATCGCTTACAAGAGCGATTTACAGGAAAAAACTTACGAGTCTAAACCCAGCCTTAGACCACTGAGCTTGGAAACCTGGACTGAAATTAAAAAATAAATTTGCTACTGTGAAACTATTGGTTTTACAATTGAGTACACTTTATCTGGGACAAATAGTAGGCAATAATTTTAAATGAAATAAACAATAACAAATAATAACAAAAAATAGATTTAAAACAAAGTTACAATAACAAATACGCTATCCATGAGTTTTTCCAATAAACCTGCCCTAAAGTGGGTCTGACATCTATCTCACTTCCTTAGAGTTTGAGGTTAGACTTACTTCTTGTGTCTCTTGTTGGCCTGCGTAGTGGCGGTGGGTGTGGGGGGCTGCGGATGCGGGGTATAGGGCGCAGCTGGCGGGGGCTCGTGGTGTGCTGCTTGCAGCGCCTGCTGTGCTGCCCCCGCCAGCTCGCGGCCCAGCTGCAGCTCTCCGGGGGGCGCACCCGCGTGGATCGCCTCGTAAGAGGCCTTCAGCGAGGCAGTACGGCGACCCTGTTGCATCTAAAGAGAGTTGTATTGTCAGTAAGGACTCAAAACTGACCACCAGGAGTGGTAAATATTCAAAGTTGGTATACCCCTAGTGAAAGATCACCATTCAGAATCGAAGTGGAATAATAGAATCAGTGGAGTAGCGTGCCTTGGAAGGGCCCTGTATCAAAATTAGTTGGGGGGCCCAAATGAAGGATAAAGATTTCTCACAAAAGAAATAAAAGGCCTCTGTAGCCCGTGGGCCCTGTATAATTGATACGGCGGTAGCTACGCCCCTGAATAGAATTCATATTGTACCTACAAGAAGCACTCATATTTCACAAAATTTTAATACTTACGATCTTGAAGATCACTGATTACTTACATAACATTTTGGAGTCGCAAAAGGTGAAAATTGTGTTTTCTTTGTCAAGTCAATTGAAGTCTTTTAGTACATTTTCTGACAAACTGCAAGTCTATTATTGACAATTTGCACCTCTTATGTACATCTACATTATTATGCAAGTATATCACTTATTACTTCCACAAAATATTACAAAATTTAATCTCCAAACTGAAACCTTTTTTCTAACCCTATTATTTTTCCCTCCAATACTCTCTACCAAAACAAATACTGCTCTGCTTTAGGGATGGACGATATACATCGATGTATTATAAACACTCGATGTATTGTAACGATGCATCGTATCGAAGCGATGTATTGTTAATACTTCAACATCGAATATATATCGATGTTTTTTATTCGATGTATCGAATACGAAAAGTTTTTTTTTTAACTTTTCTTTATTCATTGTGGTACTAATTAATTTATTCATTTCGTTGCCAGTACGCGGTTTGTTATATTCCAACAAGCGATACGCAAAATACGGGGCTGTTTGTTTAATAAAAAGCGCTGCTTCCATTGTTTCAAAGTTCGACAACCCCTCCCCCCCCCCCCCCCCGACGCGTGTTTTGATTTGTACCACCGAAATATAGGGAATTCCACATAAGAAATCAGAAATACATCGATGTATTGGAAACATCGATGTATTTCTCAATACATCGTATTAACATCGATGCAACCATTCGATGCATTACATCGGAAAAAACATCGATGTATTTTTTGAATGTCCATCCCTACTCTGCTTTCGAGGGTGCCCTTTAAAAATGGAAAACATTCAAATATCAATAAAAAATAATGTGAACAAAATATTACAAGAAAGTACCTACCCAATTTTCATTTGATTTTGTGGGTACCTATAAATGGAATACATTGAAATAAAACATTTCAATAAGGTACTTACCCCATATTCATTCCAATAATAAAGTTAAACAGTACCTGTTGGGTGGCTGCTATGGCCTGACTAGCGGCGGCGGCAATGGCGTTACCAGCCCCCATGTGACCCAGGGTGTAGCCCCCGGGGCTGCTGCTTTCTGCAACCCCTCGACCTAAGGCAGCCTGGAAATCATAAACAAATTTTTAACAAGAAACTATAACCATATTTTGACATGATGGAAGGTCAAGGTAAAAATGATGATAATAAATGATAGAAAAGGATAGAAAAATATGGAAAATCATGAAATGTAGATATCGTCGACGCAGCGGCAGTATTTGTGTGATACTCTTAGGTAATTTCTTTTATATGTTCATGTACAGTAATTCAATTTTTTCTTTTTTTCCAAAAAAAAAATTTCAACTTTAAAAATTGAAAGAGATGACAGAGAGAAGAGATTTATTTATGACCTCTTCAATGATTTTTAAAATGTCAATTAACAGATATTGCCGGCACAATGACGGATGTGTGTTTGTATTGAGCGCGATTTTTGATTTTTCGAAAGCAGGGGCCAAAACATGATAGCCAACGTCCGTTGAACGGACAGGGCACGAGAAGAAGAAGGGGCCAAAACAGGAACTAACGAATGACGAAACTATTTTCCATTAAGTTTTGGTATCAACAAAATCTACACTAGCGCATCCCAAGTGCAAAGTTAAGCGTGTCAAGTTGTACAATTTGATATCTATATAAATTTAAAATTACAATATTCAGTTTTTCAAATATGGCCTTTGAAAAAATTATTTGGTTGTTTTACTTGGCCTTGGAATTACGCAACTCCCTACAAAATTGCCCAATTGAAAAAAAAATCCATTTCATCACCGTTCACTTATAATACAATACTAAACAGCGCCCTTGAGGTGATTTTTCACAAAAACGGCACTATTCAAATTATCCAATTATTATTAATTTTTAAACCACAAACCACAATGTCAAAATGTAGAAATGTCATCTTACTTGTATGGCGGAGTCAGTTCTCGACAGAGCCAGCGGTGCCGTGGCGGCCACTAGAGCTCTGCTCTCAGCCCCCCTGCCTCCAGAGGCCCCCGCCCCCTGCTCCATCCCACGCCCAGTGCCCCCACCTGACACTGAACTGGTGCTGCCGCCCCAGCTCTCTCGGCGCTTCTCCGCTCGCACTCTGTACCTGCAAAGAGATGGATTATAAATCTGAAACTTGACTAATAGACGGGTTGCTTTCCTTCTACCAATTCCCAGGCTCTAAATATATTGTCAAAACATGACTAGTTCTGCCGGCCCAAACGAATTCCAGCAGTGACCTCTACATTGCGGCAATTTTAAAATACAGAATACCGCGCACATTCCCGCGCTCCGGTAAATTATTAATATAAATTATTTGGAGTGATCTGGCGCATTGCAGTTTTCTCTATGGTAAAGGGCGATAATAAAGCAATCGATTCTGACCGTGTTCTTCATACACTTTCTTTATACATAAGGTTCAAAATCGCGTGTAAAGTCTCACGACACGCCGGCGCACAAGCGGCAAATAAGAGGTTAAGAAGTTTTCATGCTTGAGGAATTTGGTTTTGTCAATTTATCCCATATATATAAGGTTTTTCCGCTTAAGAAGTTTTTTCCGGTCCCATGAAAAACTTCTTAAGAGAGTTTCACTATATTTTCTTTTCCACAGGAATGCATGAAAATCTAAGAGTGAGGAACAATTATTCAGACCTTTTTAGATTTAATTATAATTTAATTTATATAAAAGTCTCTTTAAAGCGAAAGATAATTTATTGTTTTTTTGATTCACAGACCAAGTAACAATATTTACAAAAGAGCTGGAAAACACAAAATAAAGGTGTCTTGAGGATACATTTTCTGTACAAATGCTGAACAATCGAAGATTTAAACTCTTGAAATACATAATAGATTGATTGCATTTACTCTCTTCAGTAAATGCGCGATCAACTGACAGTCGATGCCAAAAGCTGTGAGGGACATGAAAGCGGATAAAATAACTTTCACTCTGACATCCGACGCAGCTTTTGGTTGCGGTTAAACATCATGCCTAATGTTCACAAGTACGCAAGACTACTATGACAGGGTTCTACTGCAAAGGGAAATTTCCAGGTTCTTCTTATCTTTAAAAAATATTGTTTTCAACATTTTCAAGTTCTTACAATCACCAAAAATCGGTTGCGATATGTCCAGACTGATATAATGTCCTGTCAACCAAGAATATTTAATTTTATTAGAGCGGAGACAGTTTACGTATATTTCCCGTGAGCACTTAGGCCATAGGCCCATTGTGCTATTTCCCATTTTACCTCATTCCTTTGACAGTAACTCAGTCGCTTTTATAAGTTCACAAAAAGTTGTCATTGGACATGTGGCAATGTCTTCTGGATCCACAATGTGTCTTCCCAGATATCTAAACCTTCTTCCCAACAGAGTGGGACATTGGCACCATAGGTGAATTGGAGTCTCTTCAACCTCTTCGCATTTCCTGCATCTATCGGTGTTTTGCACTCCCAACAACTGCATGTGTCTCTGGAGATGAACTGAGAATAATCAGTTTCAGAAACAAATGAGAAGCAAAATAATTTGCAACAGGAGGTAGACATAGGTGTATGTCTGTTGTAATTGTAACTCAATATTTGTAAGACGTGTTTAAATAAAAACTAAAAATCTTATCCATGTACATAATGAAATTGTTGTAGGTTTTACGAAAATTATTTACGAAAACAATTCCTTCTCAACGGCCTGAGTAAAGAGGTATACTGGCCATACCGAGAGATTGACCACGGTGAAATCTAGAAATTACAGATCTGTTTGCATTACAGATGTTTCAACTTAAAGAGAATTCACCGTGGTCACACGGTCAGTCTCTCAATGCAGGAGTGCATGTGTAACGACAGCAAGAGCCCTGTGTTGCAAAGTAACCTGGCGAGAATAAACATGAGCATTCCAGTGTTCTGTCCAGTACCTATTCTCTTTATGCTGACCAGGCTGGTTGGTCTGACCGAGGGAGCTGGGCTGGTCCAGCTCCAGCGAGCGCTTCTCCAGCAGCTCCGTGATACCCTTATTATCCGCCTCCAATTCACACTTGAATTTGTACAGTTCAGTGTCTGGAAAGGCACACACAAATATTATAACGCTCAGAACAAACACTTCTTGGACGCAGAAATGTACATCTCCATAATACAGCCAAACCCACTTATAATGTTACCAAAGAACATAAGTAACAAGATTTAATGCAACATCCTGTGAGTTTGTGAGACAACAACAAAAAAATCCACCAATTTCATATCTTGATGTGTTAAAACAATTTTTTAAAAATTTCCACTTTTTTTTATTTTTGATCGTCACCGGTTTTAGGCATCTTTTCATGGCCATCTCCAGACTGGTGCAATTGCTGATCTAACAAAAGCAAAGATGGGAAAACCCATAAAATTGTAATAAAATCATTTTGAACACCTCTCCCCCAAATGAACACAAACCATGTTTCATAGTTTAAGGAATAATAGTATCAGTTTGAAAATGGCCATGAAGGGCCGAAAATGGTAACGGTCAAAAATGAAAATAGAGGAAATTCGTTTTATAGTTTTAATATACCATTATTATAGAAATCCAACACAAATTGTCAGTATCAAAAAGAGAAAAATTAATTTCATGTCTCATCGCTTACACAACAAAAACACTAAAAAGCATATTTATGTTAAATGTCTACAGGCCATGGCTCATAGTCGATTTACAAATCCAAATACATTGTAATGCCTAACCAAGACTGTTTGTTTTTACAGTCCATTGAAAACTGACAAAAAAAAATTGCCTAATTTGAAACCATTTTTTTTTTACTTTTTGGTACTTTGAAAAGCCTTATAAGAGGGTTTCACTGTATATGCTAGGCTTATAATATTTGTATAGAATAATGGGTAATTTGGCCACATGCTGGCGATCCATGATCCAAGATGGCTGTCGGAAGAAGGGGGGCGCAAGAGGCACATAAAAATACAATTGTAAATTCACTAAAATATCTAACTAACATTGCTCATTTATCAGTCTAAAATGCTGACAACAGGACAAAAATAATGTAGTTCTTAATTACACTTTAATAAGTAAGGAAACAAATTAACAATTAATAGTAAAAAATGAAAACAAAATGGGGACATCATTTTAATCACAGAAACAGTCCATGTCAACAATTTTCATTAATTTTTCACAAAATAAGCTAGCTACCTATTCCGAAAAGCTGATAGGCACTTAATGGCAGCACTCAAAAAAAGGATTACAGGTTTTGATCGATGAATGCATAAGTTGAGTTTGATCAGTATCCGTCGCAAATAACATTAGATTAAAAATAAATAATGAATTCATCACGTACCTAATTTTCGCAGGTATCGTTCAACAAGTTCATACATTTGATTAGCGAGTTGTACTTTCTCATCGGCATCTTCCAGAGTTCTGTAATAATCTCTTCTGATATCGCCAAAATCTTGGTTAGCCAAATCCGTTGTCACGTCTCCTCGGCGACAGTTGCCAAACAGTTGACGAACTCGCTTTTCCAAGGAGTCCATACTGTCTGGAAAATCATTTCAATTCATGTTGTTAATAATAAGGTTTATCTGTGACGTATTGTAAAATATATGGTTTGGTTACACATACAAAACAATAACACTGTCATTAAATACTCACTTTGGACGGACAAGTCTAATTCCCTCATTTCTGTGAAGCGATCTCTCAATTCCTGAGGCAGGTGCTCGATCACTGAAAATACAAAGAAATTAAAGATAGCTTTTGTTGAAAAACTAGAATTGCTTTGACAACTGTAAAACGTCAAACATGAAGTTATTTATGATTTCAAATAAAACCGCGACAATATTTAGTTTTAGGTTGGTATAGTTGGTAGTGCTGATTGGCAAAGAGGCCCAGAAACGCCCTGAAGGTAGCGTCATCGAGCATTGTCGTGATTTGACCAATCTACTTACTTTCAAGGTAATCCTCCAAATATAACATTTTGAATTGTTTAGTTTATTGTATTTTCAAAACGCGAGTGTTATCAAATATAGCGTAAACGTGTGGAAATATTGCTAAAAACACGAACACGCTGCGGAGCTGTCACCGTTGGAAATAGCGTCGCCTTGCAATGGCCGCCAACCTGAGGGAAAAAATTCACGAACTGATGAATGTTTACATGGCGGCAAAACTAACAACTTTGAAAATGAAACATTATTTTATTTGAAGCCATTTTGAGGCTAACGGTATACAATATTATTCTTTGCAGATTCGTTTTCGAGTAGTTTTGACCTTTCCAGGTAGAAGCATTCATTCCTTGAAAGTATCTAACAGTAAAGTTAAACTCAGCCCCTTATTTAAAATCCCCAACAATAATAGAATGTTAATATGTTAGAAAACAACAGTTATTTCCGTCTGCTTTTCTAAGAAATGTCATTTTTATCAATACCGATAATTTTGTGTAATATGATAAAATGTCAAATATTCAATATTTTCTCAACTTATCTATTTATTATTTAACCGCCTGCAAAATGCATGTTTTCCTTTTTGATTATTTCTGTAAATGCGTCCGTTATTATAATAAATATACTAGCTGGTGCCCGGCATGCGTTGCTGTGCCGTTTAATAAAGAAATTGTTTCTCCCTGCGTGTCCTTTCCCATTCGTTTCGTTCCCCTTCCTGCCTTCCCCTCTCGCGTTCCCAATACGCCTCCTCCACTTTCCCTCTCCCCACTCCACTCCCCCCCCTTCCCCCGTCCCGTGAACCCCCCTCCCGAGTTCCCCTTCCCCCTCCCAGGTTCCCCTCCCCCCTCACTGGTTCCCCTCCCCCCCCCTCCCACGAACCCCCTAAACGAGTTCCCCTTCCCCCTCCCGCATTCCTTACGTTCAGTTCCGGCATATTCAGTTTTCAATCAGCTCGCATGCCACCCATTGCATTTTTTTTATACAAATGTCATAATTGTGGTGAACGTATGTCTTGCGGTATGAAAGAGACATGCGTGTATGAGTGAGACAGCATGAGGAACGTATAAAAGGGTGTGATTGCTGTCTACCGTCCTCTTTGCATTTACGCTTCCTACGAAGCACACCTGTGCACAATCTCGGAATAAACATAAATAGTCTACCCACTATTATTATTGGCAACCTCACCCTGTACGGAGATCACCATCCCAAGAAGATCTGGATCCATACAACGGAGTCCAGGTGGTAATGTAGATAACCGGCCACGGTCATCACAATAATGCCAGAGCTCACCAGTAGTTTTATACAAGCCTTGTTCTGACAATAACGAACACCAAAAAAAATCCAATTTGTTGCAGTCGTTTGGAAGTTATGCGCGTACATGCATTTCGGCGATTCATTTTTATTTATATAGAAGATAGATAAATTATTTTGTAGATACACTTGTGTGATGTGGCGACGGTATTATAGTGATTAATTTTTGGGTTATTATGCCGTGTTGCACTTCCTCCTTCTTTAGCCAACGTTTCGGACGGCGTTACGGTGTCCTAGTGTCCATCATTACCCTTATGCTGAACGCAAAAATTAATCGCATTATGTAGGTATTATACATTTTGCATTCCTATTATTCATTGGGTTCGAAGGGGGAATATCGATAGACACTTAGGGAACGTACCCATACTACGTGACCAACTTTTTGCAATTTTTAACCCCCCCCCCCCCCCCCCGGTGACCAAAATCCTAAGCAACCCGCCGCTCATTTGTATGGAGCGTGACATTTTGAAGACCCCCCCCCCCGCCTAAACGTGTCACGTAGTATGGGTACGTTTCCTTACCGTATTTTGTTTCTTTTACAGATGATTCGACGACCTTTAACGAGCATCGAGCTGAAACTCGACGATTTGGAAGAATTCATCGCCATGAAGCGTCAACAGGCCAACGCAAGCCAATCCATCAACAAGGATCAATCAAACGTGCAGGATCCCAATCAATCATCACTCTATTCTCCAATAACCTGGAACCTTGGGCCAAAGACCACCAAAGAAATCCACCAAAGGATTGGATACGCGTCTCAGAGAAAATCTTCAAATCCTAACACTTAATCCATTATATTTAATCAACATGTTTTTCTGTATTGATTTATAATAGACTTATGTCAATAAAATGTAATTATTATAATCACTTCTCCATGCATCGTTCATGTTCATTCTAAATAAATAAATTTGATTTTGAGTTTTTCATACTACCTGCGTAGTTTTTTTTTTCTCAGATAAAATCTTTTTTCAAAGAGGAATAGTACCTACCTAATAATATTATCATTATGTTGGTACCCAAGGTTGGTAGAAAATGTATTCTACGAACTTCCTACCCTACCATAACCCAAAAGTAGGTACCATTTTCATGCTTTTATTTAATATGAATACCTATAATATATTTTTTTATTGGATTAGCCTAAGTCAGGGTTTCCCAAACTGTGTTCCGCGGAACAGCAGTGTTCCACTGAACCTGAATAGGGGTTCCGCGACAATTTGGCAGTAGAATTCATGTAATATAATATACACAATTTTATAATATATTTCAAATCTACTGATAATCTATTAAATATTTCACAATACATAGTTTTTAAGTTAGTTACTATATAGACCCATCCAGATAGGAGATCAGCCTTTAAATGATTTCTGGGCGAGTCTATCAGAAGAGTACCCCAGTTTATCAAAACAAGCTATTATTGTTTTACTTCCATTTTCCACAAGCAAGTTTATGCGAAGCGGGATTTTCAAAAATTCAACTTACCAATATTGGAAGAAGAAGAAGTGAAAAGTGGAAGATACTCTCAGTATCGCCCTGATGTAAGACCACCATTCAGAATTGAAACGTTGCCTGAAATGCTTTAGCCATGTTTGGTGACCAGATCTGAATAGCCAGGTACTTCCCTACTCCCTACCTCCCTCTTTCCCATCTTCCCCTCCCCACTACCTTCAGCCACACAACATACCCCAATTGGGGATGTCATAGTCTCATGGCTCCAGACGGGAGCAGCTGAGAGTTTTGTAAGGTATTTACATAAAAAAGGGACGCAATTCACGGGCTCAAAATCATCAGTCATTGTGTTCTTTATTTATTCCATTTTTTGGTTTTATTCTAATTTTTTTGTTGTTGTCAATATTATATAAAACATGGAATATAAATGTTAAATAATAAATAATATGCCTAATAACATTTTTACTATTAGGAATTATCCAACCTAAAAAAAATAAGCCGAGTGTTCCGTGAAAATTTACGTGTTTGAAAAGGGTTCCTTCGCGGAAAAAGTTTGGGATACCCTGGCCTAAGTTATATTAAGCTAGCAGAAGTCCCCGGCGACGCCCGGGCTTTACACTGAGTTTTCGAAATCAAATGTAGATAGTAGCCTTCCTTTGCATACAAATCAAATCCAGCCACGCTCCTCCGCCACATACCTACAGACATTCTCCTTTATATATTACATATTTATTGAATCACTCTATCTATTGGTAAAAACCGCATGAAAATCCGTTCAGTAGTTTTTGAGTTTATCGCAAACAGACAGACGCGGCGGAGGACTTTAATTTATAATAATATATATGTAGAGATACTAGCGATCCCTAAAGAAATAATTGTTTCTCACTGCGTTTCCCATTCGTCCCGTTCCCGTTCCCGTTTCCCTTCCGTCTCCCCTCCCCCTCACGCGTTTCTCCTCCACCTTCCCCGCCTTCCCTCTCCCCTCTCCTGCTCCACCATCCCCCATTCCATATATTCAGTCCCAGTACATTCAGTTTTCAAACTGCTCACTTGCCACCTATTACAATTTTTTTATTCAAATTCTCATTTTTGTATTGTATTGTATTGCAAACATTCATTTTTGTATATTAAAACCGTCCAATTTGGTACCTATCACAGGCACCTTTTTAAAATACCTACCTATAATTCTTACTTACTTAGCACTTCAAGGAAATTTATTAATTTAAAGAGTTTATTCGAAAATTGAATTTTGATTGAACAATCAATGGTTTTCAAAATGTCATTCTCAAATTGTGACATTTTTGACAGTATCGTAAGAGTTTATGTATCTAATGATTTAAAAACTTTTCAGATGTATTGCCACGTGGTTGTAATAATCCAGAAACCTTCGCGAGAGTGGAAAGAAAATTTTTTGAAAGTTTCATTGTACCTGCGTGTACAAATATGATAAATTGATTGATAAGGCTATATACGGTTCTTAGAAATAATAATAATATATCTTTATTCAATTAAATTGGCAACATTACAACTAAAAAAGTACATGTTCAATGTAGATTTTTTTTATTATTTTTTTATTTAGTAACTATATAATATTTTTTACATTTTAAGTGAAACATGTTAGTTAGATGTATATATAAAATAGAAAATATAATCGTAGTCCTCTTCACTAGGAGATCCTGTGCTGAGGGGGACTATGCTTTGGATAAGTTTTTCGGTTACACAGAAGTAGCATAATTATACAATATTTTTAGTTGTGCATAGTCTGCCTCACTAGGTGAACCTGTATTGAGGCAGAATTTTTTGTAAATTGTTTCTCACAATTTTATCTATGGTTTTATAAATGTATAATGTAGGTTTCTGTACAGCAAAAACCTTATTTTAGATTACATTATTATTTGTATATATACACAATACAAAAACTGCAAGGTTATTACTACAAAAATAACGGTCAATGACAGGGCGTTTGGGTGAGAGCATCAGTATAGGCTCGATCATTAGAATATATTCAAATTTTAACATATTTTTTAAACTCTTTCTGAGTTGGACTCAGTTTGATGTTTTCTGGGAGAATGTTGAATATTTTCGTGGCAAAGTATCTAAAGCTACGTTGACCAAAGGTGGAAGAGAGCGTAGAATAGAATGATATGTAGATAGTGTCTAAGTATCCTTTTTTTGAACTTCAAGTGTGCAAAATGTCATCAATTTCGGAATGAAACTCTAGATTTGCTTTAAAAATTGCCACACCGGGACAATAGCCACTCTTGAAAACTTGAATCAGTTGCGACCAGGAACCTAAGTTAAGAAATAATAGGAGGATGAGGTCAAATTTTTGATCATCGGCATTTCCACGTTGAATGACACCTACCTAAAGCAAATATCCTGCTATTGTACAAGACACAAATGCATTATGGTTTATGTTGCAATGCGGGGAAAATATTGTGGGGACATAAAGAGCAGACAATCCAAATAAAAGACGTACTTACTCCAAAATTTATATCAACAATCTTTAATTTATAAACATATGTACAGGGTATTAAGGGACATTCTAGACCAGGGTTTCCCAACCTTTATTTTGCCGAGCCTCCTAGAACCAAAAAAAAAATTTAATGCCCCCCTTAATTAAGTTTCACCAAAAATAAGAAATACATTTTTTTATAGTAACTAAATTATTTATTTGAATTTCAAATAGGTACAATACAGATACAATGTATTTATTTATTATGGATCTTTAATAAAAGAGCAGGTACACTTTTAATCATTAATTACTTTTACATTTACATTTCTTAGTTTTATTTGAATTATACATATTATTCTATTATTATTTTTTATTTATTTAAATTATATTTTTATTATTAGATAATGTCTAACAACTTTCAAAGTAATTTTAGAACACATAAATAAAAACTTTTAAATTTTTGAATGTAGCTATTACTTTGTGGTTATCCATTATAGAAAAATGAAATTATTCAACTTTGTATAAACCACTTATTTGATGTGCAAATCCGACCGGTTTCGGAACAAACGTTCCTTCGTCAGGGAAAGCTTATACTAATTTGACAGTTTCGAACAATGTTTTATTATGGTATAGGGGTGGAGCCGTTGCTATATAATAATGTAGATTTGGTGGGTAGGTATTAGTGTAGAGTAGACGTGGGCAAAATGATTCCCAGGAGTGAATAGATCCAGTCTGATTCCCCCGGCCTTTTGAATTGATTCCTTCTATTCATTCCTTTAATTCAATTAAATCAAAAAAAAAAAAAAAACTGGGAGATTAGGAAACACCGCAGCACCGCACAAAGAGGAGACCGATTATTCTATCTCACTAACTCGCAGGCTAAAATCTATAGATTAATGTGTTTGTCTCTTTTTAGTGTCACTTTTTCGTTTCATTGAGGCTACGAAGCACCACACAAAGAGAGGACCGATTATTCTATCTCATTATCTCGCAGGCTAAATCCTATAGATGTATTTGTTTGTCTTTTTTTAGTATCGTTATTTTTCGTATGGAAAATGTATTTATAGCTAGCAATTAAATCTTTAAATTAAACAGTTTTTTGTTTCACCCCTAAAGTTTTACTTATTTTATTTATTAAACTTAAAAGTATTTTATGACAGCTGACAACAGCTGATTGGCCTTATAATATATGCAAATTTACATATTACATCCAAGATCCACGTCTAAAAGTAGGTAGGTACTTGTATTCCAATATCTTTCATACGTGCCAAAAAAACGATTACAAGTTTAGTGCACTATTTTTGCTCCTCACTTTTCTAGCCGATGCCGCGATGTTCGGATTCAATGTCGAAAGTTTTCGGCTAACTATGTAATGAAATTGAAGGCTTGGCCCGCCGAGGAATTGGTGAACCGCTGCGCTCGGACGGATTAAGGGCCGGCATTGAGCAATGAATTAGTCACTTTTGACTAGTGTCTTGTGTCTTACCCCGCAGAGACTCGCGAGGAGCTGCGTTTCGGATACACCCGAGCCGAGATTGACGTGAAACGATGGCGATGTAAGACGATGACATCTGACGTCATTTCTGAGTCTGAGATTAACTAGAGACAACAACGTCACAAGTGAAAAAGACTTTAGTTTTAATTCGTGAATAAAGCGCTTCGGACAATTTCCGATAGCGACAGACTAGCTACGAGTACCTGGGACGCGGACGGGACGGGACGCGCGGGGACCTTAGGACAATCTCAGGACTATTGACTACGACAAATGATTAATTCCCTGCGTGAAAGGGACGCTCGGACAATTCGGCTGAATCGCGGCCGCGTTTAGATCTACGGGTTTTTAGAACGGCGGCCGGCGGTAGCGGGATACGAGTCGTTCACAATACCGTCGACAACTTCGCGGCGCGCCGCCCATTGAATAATATTTAAATACCTATGAAACGTTATAATATTTAAATCGTTTACGGAACACATTATTCATTGAAATAATTTAACAGTAAAATAAATGGAAATTAAACATTTATGTGGCCGTTAAAAATCGTACGATACAAGGCCAAAGGTAAGGAATGAAGAATCAATTCCTTTTGAAATTGAGAATCAGATCAAGTGTTTCACAAGATTGAATTTATTCATTTAATTCGGTCATTCAATTTTGCCCACGTCTAGTGTAGAGTGGGTAGATAGGGGAACAAATCCATGATTGGGCTATATGACAATATTTTTTGTTTGTTGATAATAGATTCATTATTTTTAAGGGATTTTTTAATTTCCAAGGCTTCTAAGTTATCTAAACGTTTTCCTTTATGATTAATATGAAGAATATTTATCCCTGTATTTTTTTCAAAACTATGGTTATTTTCAATGATATGGTTAGCGAACTCAGAAAAATTATTATCAAAAACTTTTAAAGTACTAATGAGATACTTGAGCTTGCATGTTCTGTACCAGTTGGTCGATTCTGGGTTCAGTCATTGCTAGAGCTATAGTTAACCCCTTGAATGCCAGGCTATTTGGAAAAATCACGCAGAAATTACCTCCCTGACACTTTTGCATATAATCGGTATAAAAAATAGAACAAAATAAATATGTTCTATTTTTTAAAATAACTGCCGTGGCCACCGGGTGACGAACGGAAAACTACAGTTAAGTCGCTATGGACGGCAAGGCGATTTTTCTGTTTAGTTTTTATCAAAACTAGAGCTGAAAAACCTGTCTCGTATAAATAAGTGGACGAAAATGGAATAAGTATTTTCAAAGCAAGAGAAGCAACTTTCGGATTAACAAGGAATCGTTTGTTCCAAAATTTCTCTAATGTCAAGAGATGAAAGTCGTCTTTCATAGTCGAGTCAGCCTTCATTTCTAGAAATTCTTCCTGAACTTCTTTAGGTAATTTGTCGTATTGTGACTTGTCGAAACTTGTATAGGATAGCAATTTGGCCTTGAATGGCAATTTGGAACAGTTAATTTACCTATGCGTTAAATATATTTTTTTCGGAAACCCAAACGTACCTATTACGCCCCCCTGACATTTCTCTACGCCCCCCTAGGGGAGCGTGCCCCCCTGGTTGGGAAGTCCTGTTCTAGACATTCTTTAACTAGTGATTCCTGACATTATTTGGAGTAAAAAATGTAAATAAAATTTTGGTCTCCGGTGACTTCTTTTAAGTCTTTTGAAAAAAAAAAATTCTATAAAATCAAGCAAAAAAAACTTCCACATGTCACACTGGTCACTCAGCCAAGTAACCACTCAACCCTATTCTAACTGTTTAATACCTACTGTTTTTTAAGTAAAACTTCTTTACGCATGCTCAATTGGGAGGTAAGCTGGCGTTACGAAAAGTGGTGATTGTTACGAAAAATGTCATGCGTACGGTAATCGATGCGAACGGTCTGGCCTTTACGCACGCTTGACTTGGGGATTGATAAGGATAAGGATAAGAATGGTCACTCCAAGGTCGTAGGTCACCCCAAGGTCGTAGGTCACCCCAAGGTAGTAGGTCACCCCAATATATCGTAGGTCACCCCAAGGTCGTAGGTCACCCCAAGGTCGAAGGTCACCCTAAGGTTGTAGGTTACCCCTGGGTCATAGGTCACCCCGTTCGCTATGTTTGGTAATTTAGCAGGGATACCTGGGTTCATTGAGCGAGGTTTGTATTGTAGTTTTACTTCAGTTGTGTGGTCTAAATCACACTCGTTTTTTTAAATGTTTTTAGTTGTTAAAAAATGTCACCCGAGACCGAAATTTCGTTTTCGTTTTTTACACATTACACATTGTATAAAAATGTTGACTCTTTTATGTCCAAATATAATATTACTTACAGTGTATAATTTTTACAAGATTGTGGTTTTATTATTGTGAATACCGCACGAGTGTCTCAACTGTGCGGAGTCAGTGGGAATATGGCATCCTCATTTTGGGGAGGTATATCGTGAGGCTGAAAGGGGAAGGAGATGGAGAAGAGGAAAGTGGAAGCACGGTTAGAGCCTTTTATAAAGGTACCTTGGTTGTTCTTCTTTTTAACCTACATAAAGTTGTCTCCACCACTTAAGGGAACGTACCCATACTACGTGACACACTTTTTGCAATTTTTTACCCCCTCCCCCCCCCCCGGTGATCACGTGTAGTATATTCCAAGACCCCCCCCTACAGTTTTCACGTAATATTTCATAAATATGGTTTCGTATCATTTTTTGCTAACAAAAAATAAAAAAAATGCATTATTTGTCTTTATTAATATGGCGCTTGCTGCGTGACAGCAAGAGTGCATGCATTACAAGTGGAAAAAATATTATCAAGATAAAACTTATGTCAAAATATATTAAAACCGGGACGTAATTTATGGAAACGAAAGTCTTGTTATTTTTATAAACATTTTTCATCTCAATCATCTTCAACAAACACGTTCCCTGAACTTTTTCAATTATTTGAATGTACTAGGGTGGGTTTTTAAGTTTGCGGATTGGGTAAGGAGTAGAAATAAAAACCAAAATTATTTTTCCTTTTCAACATATTCACCTATTACCCTAATACATTTTTCCGATCTTTAAATTAACTTAAATGAACTTTATAACAGCGCGGAACTCAATTTTCTCCACATTTCACAATTTCTTCCCGATTGAAGTGTTTGGTCGACGATAGCGAAAAGACTAATGACCTAATTACGATAAAACCCGGTGTTTATCCTAAAAATGAGTTGTTCAATTAGTACCTAATTCAGCGGTACCCCCATTAATCACTTACCTTCCCATTCCGCGAACTTAAAAACCTCCCCTCGTAGCTCGAAAAAAAACGCGAGATTTCTAGATCGACTACGTGATAAAAACCTAAGCCCCCCCCCTCCCCCCGTTGTGACAAAGCGTGGTATTTTGATGACCCCCCCCCTGAACAGGTCACGTAGTATGGGTACGTTCCCTAATGTTCCTGTGGTATCTTCTATCGGGTAGTAAATAATATCCGTTGATGTTACAATGTTTATTGATTGACAGGTTAATATGGAGAGCGCTCAATAGCGGGTACATCCCTTTTATACATCCCATACTCGCTATCTCTCTCTTATGCCGTCACCCTCATACACATACGTCACACCCCCACACTTAAAACCTAATTACATACATTTCTTTATTCACAAATTTATACAAAACAATAATATCTAAATATTTCCATTCCATAGTATATGTAATTATTCTTGCTCTTCACGTGTAGCGTGGGCGTTGACCTCGAGGGCGTAACCTCCCCTCCCATGGTGTAGGTGACCTGCAAAAATTAGAGGAATTAGGAAATTTGGTCATGTCCACATCCGAGAGTGGACCCAGGTCCAGCAAATCATCAGACCTGTCACACTCCCCCCACCTAACCTTCCTCTCTGAAATCTGATCATGGTGGCGTTTCCAAATTTGTCCCGTAGACGTAATTTTAACTAAATAAATCCTATTCCCCAATCTTTTAAAAATTTTCCCTAAAATCCATTTATTATCATTACTTCTTAAATCCCTGGTTAAAACTTTAGAACCAACCTCAAAGTACTTTTTAAATTTTCTTCCTCTATAATACTTTTTCTGTTTATGCTGGCTCAATAACATTTTGTTTTTAACCGTGTTGTCAATTCCTTTAAAACCTTGACTCTCAACATTATCCACTATTGGAATAATCGTATTAAAAATTGATCTAATCTTCCTACCCAACATTAATGTACTAGGCTCAATGCCCGTAGACATTGAAGGCGTATTTCTAATATCAACTAAAAATGTCAAAAGTTTATCTTCAAAATCAGTAGGAAATTTATTATTTACCATAATTTTTTAATATCTCCAAGGAAATCAAAACTGGAAGACTCAGGTGGGCTGGACATATCCAGAGAATGAGCGAAGGAGATATTCCAAAGCGAATTATGGATGGTGCACCTGGGGGTCGGAGAAGAGTTGGAAGACCAAAGCTTCGATGGCTGGATGGAGTGGTGAAGGATGCAAGCACAATCGGCATCCGAAACTGGCGCAACGCAGCACAACACCGACAGTCATGGAGGCAGGCTCTGCTGGAGGCCAAGACCCGACCTGGGTTGTAGAGCCACAGATGATGATGATGACCATAATTTTTTTCAAAAAATTCTTCACTGTTTTAACCCCATTTTCAGCTAAACCGTTAGAAGCAGGATGCTGTACAGCTGAAGTCAATGATTCTATATTACAATTATGACAAAATTCCTTAAAAACTGACGATGTGAAAGCTGTACCATTGTCACTTACAATTTGTTCCGGAATTCCGAACATAGAAAATAATCTTTTCAAAACTTTTATTGTACAAAACGAATCTACCTTATTCACAATATGACAGTCTATCCATTTTGTAGTTGCATTAACAATAATTAAAAAATTATGACCTCCCAACGGCCCCATGAAGTCGATATGTAATCTACTCCAGATTAACCCATTGATTGGCCAAGGTGCCAACTCAACTTTACATGGAGTAGGTAAACATTTCATGCATCGAGCACACTGTTTCACAGTTGCTTCTATATAATTGTTCATTCCGAGCCAAAAAAAATAATTTCGAGCAAGACTTTTCGATTTTACAATGTCTAAATGTGATTGATGTATAAAATTCAATATAATCTCCCTTAATTCCCTTGGAACTACAAATTTATTATTATAAAATAAACATGAATTATAAGTCGATAATTTATTCCTAAAATACCAGAATTTCAATAAATCATCCTTTAAAAACTTTTTATCCGGCCAACCATTTGCTGTGAACTCGATAATGCTCGCTATATTTACATCATTAATCGAAAACTGTTTCATCGTTTCCGCATTTAATGTTGTTTCTGACTCGATTATGTTCACAAACTCTGACTCAACCGTATTAACGTTTAAAGTATCAATATAATTTAAAAAATAATCGCTAGCATCAATATCGTCGGTACACACATCTAAATTATCCTTATTATTAATCGGCATTCGTGATAAGAAATCCGCTTTGTTATCACCTGACTTAATATGCTCTATACTATAGTCAAAAGTCTGGAGTATTAGGGCGTACCTCTGCAGACGGTTAGCGGCCAGCACAGGTACTTGCTTATCCGTGTTCAAAATGTGTACTAACGATTTATTGTCGCAAGCCAAAACAAATTTATTGCCGTATAAATACTGAAAGAATTTCTTCAACCCAAAAATTATAGCACACGCTTCCTTATCTAAAATAGAGTACTTTAATTCTGTTTCTGACAATAATCGGCTAGCAAATGCGATAGGTCTCTCTAAACCATTATCATATACATGGCAAATCACCGCTGCTAACGCTTTTTCAGATGCGTCTGAAATAAGTTTAATTGGTAAATTAGGATCAAAATGCACTAAAATATTATCTGACGTCAGCAGTTTCTTAACTCGCTCAAACGCAAAATTACATTCCTCAGACCACACATACTTTACTCCCCTTTTTAACAAGTTATACAATGGAGACAAAATACCTGAAATATTGTGAACAAAAGTTCTATAATAAGAAATAACCCCGAGTAAACTCCTAAGTTCCGAAACATTCCTCGGTATTGCCATTTGAGTAATCGCACAGATTTTATTTTCTAAAGGCATAACTCCTTTCCGCGAAATTCTAAAACCTAAATATTCTATCTCAGTTTCTAGAAAAGAACACTTATTTTCATAAATAGTTAAACCACAATCACTTAACTTGCTAAGTACAGATTCACAAATAGAAAATAATTCCTCTTCAGAATTTCCAAACAACAAAATATAACTAACTAACTAACTAACTAACCATCACGCCGTTTCCCCGCAGGGGTAAGCAGAGAGGACGGACCGCCAAACATCCCGGTCTTGGCACACATTCCTTGCCTCGTTTACATTCATACAACGTCTCATACATTCTCTTCTATTATTCTGACTCTTGACATGGCCCGACTCAAGTATCTGATTCACTTGGTCGTGCCATGTCTTTCTTGGGCGTCCTCGACTTCTTCTACCATTCACATTTGCGTCATATATTCTCCTTACACTCCTTTCCTCGTTCATTCTCTCTACATGCCCAAACCATCGGAGCGTTCCTTTCTTGATCTTACTCATCACGCTTACATCAGCCTTGCATTCTTTGCGGATTTCCACATTTCTCACACGATCATACATGGTTTTACCACACATACGCCTCAGGGATCTCATTTCTACAGCGTTCAGTCTACTTTCATCCTTCCTCTGCCAGTTCCATGCCTCACTGCCATACATCAGGGTAGGTACCAGTACTCCATTATGGACGGCTAGTTTCGCGTCTTTGGACAGTTTTTTGTTGCTGCCAACGGCGTTCAGTCCTCCATTAATAGAGTTACCTGCATTCACCCTTCTTTCAACAACAAAATATCATCTAGAAATATACGAACGTTACGAAGTCTACCTACTACCGCCTGAATAACTTGCATAAATATAGCCGGGCTTGTGGTCAAACCGAAAGGCAATACTTTATACCTGAATAAACCTACATGCGTACTTATCACACATAATTTTCTCGACTTCTCGTTTAACGAAATCTGACCAAAAGCATTACGCAAATCTATTTTCGCAAAAAATTTCGCACCATTTAAAGATGAAATTAAATCTTCTATACGAGGCAATGGATATTTCAACTTCGCTAACATAGGGTTTAATGTGGTTTTAAAATCGGTACAAATTCTAATTGAACCGTCTTTCTTTTTTACAACAACAATCGGACTAGCCATATCACTTATTTCTACCTTTTCAATTATATCTTCACGTAACATCTTATTTAATTCCTCCTCTACCTTTCCACGTAAACATAGTTAAAGTAAATTCACACAGAGTGCACGCCAAAACACAGCTCCTCATAGATCATTTAAATTTATAGCAAATATTATTGAAAAAGTTATAATTCTATCGGCAATTGTTTACGTTAAGATCTATTCAGCGAAAGATCTACATTAATGCTTTATGAGCGGTTTCATAAAGTGATTAAATCATTTTAAACAATCTTTATAAAGTGACAGTTAAGTGAATATTGTTGCCCAAATAAATATCCGCTTATTACAAGTACCTGTCAACTAACACTGCGCCCAAGTCAACAAATATTGCACTAACCTCACACTACGTCATACGTGGTCAATAGTGTAGTGGCTAACGCGGTCGCTCAGGCACACCTAACGGACCGAGATCGAATCCTACCTAATCCAGAAGAACTTTGATATTTTTATTTTTTCTCATTAAATATCCGAGCTCCAAACCTTCCCAAGATGAACAGGAAGAAGAATTTGCAAAAAAAAGTGACATCTAGCGATTCAGAAGAGGATAATCACAATGTTAATAAGACGACCAAATCTACAGGAAAAAATGCACCTGAATTAGGCGATATTAATATGGAACAAATTATCGTACACATCGCCAAAAATATGGAAAATATTAAAAAAGAAATTATATCCAAAATGGAAAAAATCACAGCGGAAACACAAAAAAGCATAGAATTTATAAGCAATCAATATGACGAGCTAATAAAAAAGATAGACCTAACTCTTAGTCAAAACAAAAAAATTGAAGATGAAATAGCAATCATCAAAAAAGATCAACAAGACAAAAATACCACTATAAAACATCTGGAAATAAAACTATCTGAAATTGAAACAAAATTCCGCTCAAATTACTTGGAAATAGCCGGGATTAAACATTCAAGTGGCGAAGAGGCGGCTGAAATAGTTATAAGAGTTGCTGCAGCGGCTGGCGTAGAAATCAACTATAATGAAATAACCGAAGCTAAAAGAATACCGGACCGACGTACTGATGCCCCCCCCAAACTGCTGGTTCAGTTCAAGAACAAAACTGTACGTGACAACCTCATCGCCGCGAAAAGAAACATAAACTACGCTTCCATCAAAGGACTTACTGAAGACAAGATTTACATTGGAGAAGAACTCTCCCCATATCACAAAGAACTTTTATGGCATACAAAAAAATTTGCTAAAGAAAAAAACTATGCTTATGTCTGGTACAAAGAAGGGAGAATCATGATGAGGCGCATCACGAACGATAAAATTATTTATATTAAACATGTGGATGATTTAAAAAAAATTACGTAAAATATTGGGTAATTACCCTTACATATTTCGACACAATCTACACATCATACAAAATGGATAATACTACCACAACATCTAACAAAACAAACTTATCAATATACCATCAAAATATTAGATCTATAAACAAAAACTTTGACCAATTCCTCATCGAACTCGACCTTACTAAAATCAAATATGACATAATTATCCTGACAGAATGTTGGCTAACACCTTACTATACTCCTAAAAACATCCCCAATTATACCCACCATCAAACCTCAAATCACTACAGACAAAACGATGGCATAGTAGCATATACATTAAACAACACTCTTAACTCATTTAATGTCAAAGAAATTTATATTACTAACTCAAACTGTCTTCAAATAACGTACAATGTCAACACATGTATCATTGCACTTTACCGCTCTCCTTCTAAACCTAACATTTCCTCATTTTTGCGCGACATAAACTGCTATCTCACGGATCTACACAAAATAAAGAACTTAATTCTAATGGGGGATCTTAACATTAACATTTTAAAAAACAACGAACATCCCCAGTGCCAAGACTATCTAAACACACTGATGTTCCACGGAATGGAAAGCACAATCAATTCAGCAACACGATGTACGCCAAACTCCTCCTCCTGCATCGACCATATTATGGTTAAATCAACCAATCAATACACCTCCGAAATCCACATGTCATCAGTTACAGATCACTACGCCACCTCTTTCACAATGAGTTCCAAACACAACGTACAAAGCAAACCTTCAACTAAAATAACAAAGAAAACAATTAACTATGACAATCTTAACAAAACGATTAACTCCAAATCGTGGGACACACTCTATAACAAAACTAACATAGAGGAGGCCTGGAACTACTTCTCTACCTACCTACAAGACATCCTTGTCCAAAACACCAAAATCACCACAAACACCATTCCTAAAGCGATCAAACCTCTCAAACCTTGGATAAACCATACTATAATCAACTGCATTCGGAAACGCAATTCCATACACAAAAAATGTGCCACAAACCCATATGACATCACACTCCATAACTTCTACAAAAGATACCGTAATATCTGCACACAAGTCATTAGGAAAGCCAAAAATCTATATTACAACAAAAAAATTTCCGAATGCAACAATGACCCTAAAAAAATATGGAAAGTCCTCAAGGAAGCTACCAATTCAAATAAAGCCACCGACACCTTAAACTCTCTCAATATCAAAGATATCACTGTAGACTTTACATCGAACCCCAACACAATTGTCAATCACATAAACCAGTACTTTACAAACATAGGTCCGGAACTAGCAAAAAAAATCCAAATAAATAACGATATGCTTGGTCCAAGTGACCACGCGACCAATGATGATTTCCCAACCCGCTTTGTTCTTAAAACGATTACAGAGAAAGAAGTTTCTATAGTAATAAACTCGCTCAAAAACTCTTCATCAACCGGCATTGATGAAATATCTAACAATGTTCTTAAAAAAATTGCCCCTGGTATACTTAAACCATTAACGCATCTACTTAATATTAGCATCCGCCAAGGGCTATTTCCCACCATTCTAAAACAAGGTCTCATTATCCCTATTTTTAAAACTGGCTCCAAACTTGATATAAGTAATTATCGTCCTATTACGTTGCTAAATTCCCTCTCAAAAGTATTCGAAAAGATCGTCAATAATAGTCTCATGGAATATCTGGAAACCAATAACTTAATATCGCCGCGGCAATTTGGATTCAGAAAACATAAAAGCACCAATGATGCTATAGCCACGGTCACTGACCATATTTCTAGCCACCTGGATAAGGGCTTGAAATGTCTATCGGTATTTCTCGACCTATGTAAAGCATTTGATACAATCTCACACAGCAAATTAAAACGCAAAATGTTTAATATAGGTATTAGGAACAAAGAATTAGGCCTCCTCTCCAGCTTCTTATCTGACAGATCCCAATGCGTTAAACTCAGTACCACAAAGAGCCAGAATTTGCCCATTAGTTACGGGGTCCCTCAAGGCAGTGTTATAGGTCCAACACTCTTCCTAATATATATTAACGAGTTATGCAACCTAGATATCGATGCCACTATTGTCAGTTTCGCCGATGACACTGTCCTACTCTTCCAAGCAAAAGATTGGCTTACCGCATATTCCAAAGCGGAGGAAGGAATTCAACAGGTAAAATATTGGCTTGACTTGAACATTTTAACTCTAAATGTACAGAAAACCAAATACTTACTGTCTAGTCTCACCAATATCCCAAAGTCAAACCTAGCCCCGCCATTAAAAATACACAAATGTAAAAATTCATCTCTAAACCGGAACTGTGACTGCCCATGCCTAGAGCAAGTAAACATTATCAAATATTTAGGAGTAACCTTCGATACACACCTGAATTGGAAGCAACATATACATAACACTACAAACAAAATCCGAAAATCTATATACTTTTTCAAACAAACACGCAATTTCCTTAACCTAAAACTCTTAAAAACAGTATATTACTCTTTGTGCCAATCTCACATCGAATACGGAATTCTAGCCTGGGGTAATGCATATTCCAATGCCCTTGATCCCATCATGAAAGCACAAAAACTAATCATAAAAATAATTCTTAAAATGCCGCTTACTACCAGCACTGATACTATCTTCAATTCCTTCAACGTTATGGACATAAAACAGCTCTACTCAAGATCCATATTACTTTATTTACACAAAAACAACAAAACACCATACAAAGCTACACAAACAATACACAATACCCGAGCCAAAAACAACGAACTTCTCCAAACTCCTTTTTTCAAAACCACCTTCGGGCAAAGACACTCTAAATACATAGCTTGCAAACTTTACAATACACTACCAACTACGATCAGACAAAGTGACTCCTTTACAAAATTCAAACAAGATATTAAAAAATGGATTATAAGTATTGGACGCCACACTATCACAAATATCTGTAAAATAAATCACACATAGACAGAAATAACTATTCACATACAACCTAACCCATATAAAATAAATGAAAATAATGGAATCCTGTCAAATTTAACCTATAAATAGATTAGGCAGAATTTATTTCATTACTCCATCTCCAACATTTATAAAATAACTCTCTTTAAAAGATTTACCACCCTTCCAATCACCCTTCTGTTTTAATTCTATTCATAATATGTATTTTACCTGAAATATCCTTGTAACTACTATATTCATTTATATACCTGTACGCCTGTCTCGACACAGGTATACCCTAGTGAGACAGGCATACAAATAAAACCATTGTAAATATATTTTAATATAGATAAATAAAAAATAAAAAAAAAAAAAATAAAACTAAAAGGTAACGGTCTTGGATTTACAAACTTTGGCCTGAACTCCGAAATAACTTCGATGTTAGCTTCATAACCTATAAGCCTACCCGATTTTTCTGAAAACACATGAGCAAATTTTTTCTTTAAACTATCACGAAAATTTAATTGATTATCACAACTAGTCTGACTGGTATTTACCGAATTTATTCCACTTAATCCGATACCGAAAACTTGTAAAAAATTTCTACCAACAATCGTAGAATTACCGTTTTTAATTATTATAAACTGCGTATCTACACTTTTATTTAAAAATAACACACTTAAATTAACTTTACCTACAATATTTAACCGTTTCCCGTCATATCCTGACAATTGAATATCGCATCTTTCCAATTCATAAGAAACAAAATCTTTTAAATACACTTCATATGGAATTGCATTAATTTCTGCACCGGTGTCAACAATCGCTCGCAGAACAGTGTTACCAATAATGAGATCTACGAATATCGGTTCCGGCCCCGTGCCGTCATGCAACATAAAAACCGAATTTAATCGTTTATTCTTATTACCTACATTAATTTTACTGTTTTTACACACATTACTAGGATGACCCGATTTATTGCATCGATTACAAAAAATATTCTTCCAACAATCTTTCTGCAAATGATTCGTTTTTCCGCACAAAAAACATTTTTTTAATGCAATATTTACTGGCGTCTTACTACGCACTGCACTTTTAAATCTGATCGGACTATCCGACCTGGATTTACGGACAACATTACTATCCTTATGCACAACATTTAAATTCGTATCAACTTTCTTAAAATTAACAACATGTTCCCAAGAAGCTGCTAACTGAATGCATTCCGAAAAAGAAGTATTTACCCCCTCAACGAACAACTTATGTTTCAATTTTTCATTGAAAATTCCAATAATGAATATGTCTTTTAAACAAGGTTCCAGCCTCAATTCAAAATTGCACGTCAAACTCAGTCCTCGCAACCTAGCAGCGTAATCTTTAATAGATTCGTTAGCTAGCTGTTTACACTTATAAAATAACTCACGCGACTCGAAAATATTTTGAATAGGTTTGCAATGTGAATCAAATAATTTACATAAATCATCAAAAGAACAAACAGAAACCTTTTTAGGGAAACATAGATCACATAATAAAGAGAAAGTTTCTTCGGTGAGGCAACTCAGCAAAAATGCTCTTTTGCGTTCTTGTGATAACACTTTGTCATCATGTAAAATGAGGGCCTGATCCAGTCGTTCCTTGAACAGTGACCAGTTTCCCGTTCTGTAACAGAACGTCCCCAAATTTTTACAAACACCCTCCATTGGGGGAAGAGCTGAAACAAATAATCAGGACTACTTATCTCAGCACTTCCTAGAAGGCTACACTCCGAGGTCCACGTTCCACGTCCCACGTGCACGCCACCCAGAGCCGTAGATCACCGTCCCCGTCTGGCTCCGTCTCCCGACAGCTGCGGATCCAATCCCTCTCCGAGGTCTTCCTTCCCAGACTGCAGCGACGGAAACCACGTCCCGGTTTCCGGCTAATCCACACGATGATCCGATCCTGACCTTGACCCGATCCTTGATCCTTGTACCCCGTTACACGGTGTACCCTTGTGTATCCTTGACACGATCCTGTACCCCGTTACACGGTGTACCCAACGACAATAATCTTGCAAATTTGCCGTACCCACACACGCGTATACTTGCGTGTGGCTGCTCCAAATTCTTCATAACACGATCGCTCCTGCGATCGGCCAACTTCCTGACAATCCTTACAGATTCCGAAATCTACCGCGTAGATTCTTCCAATTTACGTAAAAATTTACGAACTACCGAGCTGCGCCAACTGTGATGTCTGTGGATCGGGTAGTAAATAATATCCGTTGATGTTACAATGTTTATTGATTGACAGGTTAATATGGAGAGAGCGCTCAATAGCGGGTACATCCCTTTTATACATCCCATACTCGCTATCTCTCTCTCATGCCGTCACCCTCATACACATACGTCACAGTTCCTAAGGTTCTATGACGGGCTATGAGATGCCAGTTTCACAGAACTCTTCTGAAAACTCTCTCTTATTCGGGTTTTTATTCGGGTTAAGATAACCTGGTTCTTCACCTCCTACACAGCCTTTAAGGTTTTGGCAGGGAAGACATCATCACTCAATCTTTTTAAAGTAAAAAAAATTCGCTGTTCTTTCGCCTTTTAACGTATTTATCGCTAAAAACACCATTTGTCGCTTTAATTCGCAAAAATATCGTTAATGCTATGAATCAGTGTCTCCATCTATAATGTTGCAAAAAATGATATGACCACATAAAATATAAAACTATTTTTAAACTCCAAAAGTAACAGCGATTATTATTTTTTGTGACGTTTAATAAAATATTTTTAAAATTTCAAAAACTTGACTCGTAACAACTGATGTTTTAGTACGTTAATTCTGTCAAGTGGGTTGTCCTTCGAAGTAGGTATACACGCAGCTCGTGTTTGTCCGAAATAGCCCAGTCAGTGGGGAGTTTTACCTTGCAAAAGGTCGTGTAGTAGCGATTTTGGTATATGCTGTTAAAATGGGGACTAAAGAAAAAAAAAATTTTTCGACCTTGGGGAGGTCGAGCTTGAGCCGCTATCTTGGATTGAAGGTGCCAAAATTTGTTTTTTTTTTTTTTTTTTTAAATAATTGTGCAATGGTTGATCTTACGACCTAATTGCTAAAAACAAACTTAAAGAAGATAAAATTTCAAATATTTTTTGTTTCATTTTTTTTGTGAGTCTAATAGGTAACGAGTTACAGTGGCGGAAATGTGAATATTTTTCTAAAATATGGTGAAATTCCCAATTTTGTTATTTTTTCGGGCTATTCATTACATAATTATAATTTTGTAAACTCATTCCCACACCACCATGAGGTAGAGAAAATGGCATATTTTTATTGTGGTATCCCCAGTAGGCCTTCTTCCTCTTCAATGGCATTGCAACCCATTTCGAGCCTTGGCCTCCTTCAACATAAGCCTCCACCGCTCTCCGTCCTCGGCCGTCGTCTTCCTAACTGTGACATGGAGCAGTCCTCTTGCATCCTTCCTGACATCATACTCCCGTCTCACCCTAGGTCTGCCCGCTTTTCGTTTACCTCCTGGGTGTTCTGTTAGAACCTTCTTCAGTACTCGTGTGCTTGACATTCGATGCACATGTCCGGCCCGTCTTAGTCTTTGCAGCCTTTTGATGGACAAATAGTCTGAGAGCTTGGTAAATAACATAGAGCTTTATTGTGGCGGATTCTCCACGCATTTCCCTCATGTTAATGTAAGTACTTGCATACTGCTTTCTCACCCCGTATGCATGGACATTGGAGGGTCTAGATTCATTCAAATAAATGTAGCTTCGTTCAATAAAATAGATTCTTGACGTGTGAGGTGAAGGAGGAAACCATATGTGTCCTTATAACGCCGTTGAGAAAGTAGTGGGATCCCCTCCAATGCCTCTCCCTCTTGCACCGCTCCTAAGATTCTTCGAAGTACCTTTCTTTCGAAGGTGTCCAGCTGTTCCCGCCACACATCCATAGGCCAAGACCGTTCTAATAATTGTTTTATATAGGGTTTTCCTATGGGCGGTTCGGAATTTGAAACTGGCAACAACGCGAAGTAAGTGTTGTTAGTGCCTGTGATGCGATTACTTACTTCTACTGAGTTTTCTTTGATATGCGTTATGATGGAGTTCAGGTATGTAAACTCTTCGACCACTTCGAAATTATAAGGGTCTTTAAATATCAATTTATCTTTTATTCTATGGTGTGGGGTTCTTTGCATCATGATTTTAGTTTTATTCTCATTGATTTGCAAACCCACCTCTCTTGCCGAGTCTCCAAAAACCTCTCTTACAGCCTGTAAGGATCTTTCGACAATGTTAAGGTCAGTACCTATATCTATTCCACAGATATTCCAGCGATGGTATGGCGAGCCGCACGGAGTTCGACTAATATTCGTAAATATTATTAAGCAATAGCGAATGCGTAATAATATTTTTTTGTTGATCCCGGTTGGTTGATATTGACATCTTAATAATAGTCTTTGTCATCAATGTCATGATCTCATTGCCTCATGATCTCATCAACTCATTGCCTGTGGTACTGAGATGCTGGGCTTCCATTGACAAAATCCCTTCATATTCAATTGCAAGAAATAAATTTTAATAAAGTCTCGGGAGCTGGTTTCTTTGTCATTCTTACTGGAACAAGCCCATTGGTGCCACGTTTCCAGCCCCAGTTTTCTGGATTTTTTTGGATTCCATACCATTTTTGAACTCCCGTACAAAGCAACAGGAAAGCGTTTTCCTTCATCTGCTGTGTCTTCTGGTTTTGCATCATGTTGTTTTCATTCGTATACTCAATGAAGACGCACTGGCAGACCAGCTTTTTTAAGGATTACTAAATGTTCATTATGAATACAAAGTAGTTTCATGCATGCACTCGATGACGTTGGGTTTGTCATAGTGGGATCCTAGCCTGTAGCAATATAGGCGCTGAGGTGGCAACGCTGCAGTCAGGACTGTAGGCACGCAGTATGTTGCCGTCTCTTTCTCTCCTCTATGTACCACGAAAAATTACTGTAATTTGAAATAGATTTTGCTATATGTGTTGTGGAAATATGTGCGTTAAAATGATATTGTGTAATATGTTCTTACAAAATTTATCATGAAAACTTGAGTTTTACGATTTTTTGTCAAAATTTTCTTCTTTCTACCGCTGTAAGTCATTATATATTAGATTTATAAAAAAAAATTCAAACAAAAAATGTACGTAATTTAGTTTTCTTTAAATATGACATATACATTTTTGTTGTAAAATCAATCGTTAAGGAATTATTCTGAAAAAACTAAATTTTGGGACCTTCAATCCAAGATGGCGGCTCGAGCTCGACCCCCCCAAGGTCGAAAACTTTTTTTTTCTTTAGAGTCCCAATCTTAATAACATATATACACGACCTTTTGTAAGCTAAAGGCCTTTTTTATTCCCCACTGACTGGGCTAATAGGCGGTTTAGGCCTCCCCTTGCTACAATTTCCCCTCTGAGATCCAGAGACCGCGCAGCAGTTGTCCGTAACAACTCTGTCACTATTTCACTTTAGGTGAAAATGTGACAGAGTGGTATAAGTCCCTAAATAAATATTTTCAATTTTATCTATATATGTATTGTTGTATATGTTTTCTAAAAGGGTTCTTTATTCATTATAATAACAGAAATAGATAGAAGTAACTTTGGCATTTTATGTGAGTTAATTATATATATTTTTTAAATTGTCTTCCCCTATGTACTGTGTTCCTATAATGAAAAAATAAAATACACCGCTTTAAAAATAAAAAATTATTTTTCCGTAGAAATTTTAATTTACACAGGAGAAAATTTGTGTTCCGAAGAAAATTGGTCATCTGTAACTTAAATTAGCGCCAATCAAAATGTTTTTTTTTATATTTCGTCGTATTTGTATAGAAAATATAACAATTTTTTTAAATAAATATCAACCGAGCACAAATATAACTGTAAAATTTGTCTCTAAAAGCCTATTTTTTATAATTTAAAACACAAATAAATTATTTATTTTTATTTTTTTTAAACTTTTAAGTAAAATCTCAAATTATAATATTTAATAAAAAAACTCAATCATGTATAAAGATAGCAGCCAATAATATGTGATTTTTTTTATTTTAACTTTGTGAGTAAAACCTCAAATTGTAATATTTAATTAAATGAAGACAATATAAGCGAAACTCAATCGAAAATCTGGAAACAGAAAAATCAGAAAAAGGTATTGGGGGTCGTCCATTAATCTCGTGATGTTTTTTAGCAACTTTTTAACCCCCCCCCCCGTGGTGAGGTTTTAGTCTAACCCCCCCCCCCCCCCCAAATCACGCGTATTTTTTAAGTACAAAGTATTTTAAAATTTTCAGAATATTATCACGAAAAATAAATACACGTGATATCTCATTATACCCCCCCCCCCTGGTGATATTTCGTGATTTTTTTCCGAACCCCCCCCCCCTTTCGAGCCTCACGTGATTAATGGACGACCCCTTGACACCTCTGGGACTCGAACCCAGGGATGTCAATACCTTTTTTCTGTTTCCAGATTTTCGATTGAGTTTCGCTTATATTGTCTTCATTTAATTAAACAAATAAATTAATAAAGTAACACATATCCTTTGCTATACCATTTGATTAAACAAATAATTATTCAGTTTGGTTAGGTTAGGTTATTTCGGTCTCAAATTCATAGCGGACTAACAGAAGGCGCGGCCCGCCCCGGGCCTCTGGTCGTCGGGGGCCTCCAAACGCCTTCATTTTCCCTTGATCAAATCCTATACAAGGCTTTAAGGCACCAGGACACAATCATATGTAGGTATAGTTTTTTTTTTTTATATGTTATCAACCAGCTTGAAAAACGTATTAAAATAGTTTCGAGAAAAACGCATTCAAAGTTTTGCTGAAGGATAATTCAAGGTACAAACTGTTTCAAACGGTTTCTTATAAAATGCTGTATCTCCGTCAATTTTTCGAATTTCTTTAAATTATTTGGTAAGAACATTCTTAATAAATGCATCTTTCAGAAAATGAAATAAAAAAATTACACAATTTTTTTTACAGTGATCTGCAATGTGTGTATAGTTTTTCTAATATGTTATCAACTAGGTTGAAAAACTAGTTTCGACAAAAATGCGTTCAAAGTTTTGCTAAAGGATAATTCAACGTACAAACTGTTTAAAATGGTTTCATATGAAATGCTGTATCTCCGTCAATTTTACGAATTTCCTTAATATATTTGGTGAGAGCATTATTAAGAAATGACAATTAATTTCAGTGTCCTGGTGCCTTAAAGCCTTGTTTAAGATTTGATTAAGGGAACATGGATGCATTTGGAGGCCCCCAGGACCAGAGGTCCGTGCGAACTGAATAAAAAGCTTGTAAAATTACATCAACTTCTTAAACTAGGGGTGGGGGGGCTCAATCAGCTTTGCCGCCCCGGGCCTCTGACGGACTTAGTCCGCCACTGCTCAGCCCTCAACACCTAAAAGTGTTTTTTTGAAATGTGAATCGTATGCACATCCTCCAAATATTCCGAACAGCCTGTGTTTGAAAAAACTTGAACAATTTTTTGAAAGAGGGTTCACACTCCACTTGTATGCTTTCTAGTAGAGAATTGATCAACTAATACTGAAACGTCTGAACGAGTCAACTGGAGGGTGCCCCAAAAGAAGACATGCCTAATTAAAATACCTATAAATCAATCAATACCTGTATTCAATCAATACCATACAATGAAAGGAAATGAGGTGATGATAATCCGTCACAAACGAATGTCAAATATAATTTTGTAACTGACAGGCGGAAAATTACCCTTTGAATCACGACGTTGAGATATAAATCCTAGGTAAATATGAATACTTTATAGCTATCGTGATTCGATAATATTCTTAGTTCTTTTTAGTCTTCATTGTAAGCGGTTCACTTGACATCTAACTTGTGAGTTCGAGCCTCAAACATGTACCGATTCGAATACGTACATCATTGTTAACTATTCACAAGTTATCGGTAAAATGGTTAAATTATATGTGCTGTTCTGTGGGGTGCTGTTTTGTACATTCGATGAGTCTTTCGCTGCTTTGCCTCATCCACTACCTGATGCTGCGGGGATAGGGTAAGCATTGTTTGGTTAAATAATAATTTTTTTACCAATTAATTTGTTTGTAAAAGTTTTTTTTATTTCTCACCCTGAAAAAGTTGAGTGTGCAATGAAACTAATCAACAATTTTTATTTGTAAAATGGTTACGAATTCTTGATATAATTTTTTTGCTATTCAATTCAATTTCAGTGTCGGCAACTTTCGGGCATTTATTTTATTTTGATTTATGAACGTGTTTTTCTTTATCAGCATCTTAGACAAAGTCGAGAGGGTACTGTTATATTAAATATTAATACCTACAAATTTTATTTAATATAATGGAATACAAAGATTACATATTATATCTACGAAATATAAAAATACACATAGGAACAAAAAAGTTATAAATAGAGCTTTAATAGATTTTTAATTTTAACGTTGAAATTTGATGTATTGTTCTAATTCTGTGAAACAACCGATCCTGATAGGTTATTTAAAATATTTCAAAGTTTGTAATTTTTTTTTTCAGTCAACCACATTAAAAATTTTTGGAACAGCCATTTCAAATAATTTGGGGTGACTTAAGTTTTGTTTGTGTTAGGAAGATATTGAGTAGGTGAGGTGCCAGATTAGATTCATGTTTTTTTTGCGAAAAGTAAATGAAAAAAAGTAAGTAAAGTGAAGTGCCAGATAAGCATGTTTTTTGTTTGTTTATTTGATCTAGTGGTCTTGAAAGTGTTTATTTATTTTTGCTCTTGTATTTTGCGAGTGAAGTATATGGTGAAGTGATGTGTTGAAATGGTTTTCTAGATGATCTTCCTTGTGAAATATTTTTTTATGTCTAGTGATTTGTTTTTAATCATTAGATATTCTGTCGGATATTGGTAAGGCTTTTTAAACATAATTATTCGAATAATTCCTCCCTCCTCCTTCCTATATTGACATACCATACATTAAAATACTTTGAAACAGTGCAAAATATATGTTTTTTTTAGTTGATTTAATGACACTATGTTTCATGTTGTTTTAATGATGTTTGATAGTTTCCGGAGATGTTTGTTGTAGATTAATTTGGAGTTTTAGTTTATGGTTAGTAGTTAAGCCGAGGTATTTAATTTTATCCACAAAATTAATTTTTTATCGAGCACAGCATGTGTTAATGATTGAAGTATTGGTACAAGAGTAAACATATAGTCGTGAATTGCCTTGCCTTGTGGTTGATCAGCCTTTATTTTTCCGAAACTTATGTATTTTGTTTTAAAAATTATATCCCAGATTTACTTCACTCATCGCTGTTTCTGTGTTTTTGATGATCCTTTCCTATGATTGTGCCTTAAACAAAATGACTGTGTCATCTGCATTATTGATTACTTTGTACTCTATATTTCCTACATTTATATCAGTTAGACTATTTATGCAGCTGAGAAATAGTATGGGACCCAAGACGCAGCCTTGCGATACTCTATTTATAAGTAAGGAAGGTTAATGCCAATGGGATATTGAGAACCGTGAAGGTAATGGCATTGCCATTCGTAATAGAAATCGCGACATTATCTTAGCTACGTCTTTATTAACAACAGCGTTTAATGAGTAGTCAATGTAACATTTGTTTGAATAACAACGAAACGAGTGCTGTTATGAAGAATATTATCCACATTCATCCACTTCAATGTAATGTATCAGCTTCCTTTCGTTCGTCATTGATGTCATTCGATGTATATACGTAAATATTCTAATTATTTTTTATTAAATCATATAGGTACCTATTATATAAAAACTATTTCAAATAACGGTTTTCTGTGGTAAAAAAACAAAAGATTCGGCTATTGTTCGTGCTTTTGCAATAAATTCAAAGTAATTAAGTTACTTTGAATTTTCAAAGCGACCACAAGACCAAAATGAAAATGATTTAAAAAAGAAAGCAGACTAATGGATTCTTCTCATTCTGAGCTGCACAGTTTCTCAAGTTGACCCAGACGCGGATTTCCTGTACCATTTGGAGAAAGCTGTGCAGCAGTGCACTGTGTTTTAGTTTTCCGCAAAATTGATATTCGTGACCGTCAAATCGAGATACTCATTTCGAATTAAAGTATTGAAACAATAATTCTAAATTATTTATTAAACAGTGTTCTGAAAACAGAAGAAGTTTTAACTTAATTCTTGTTACATTAGTGAATTATTTCGCTTATGGAAACTTCTCACACTTCTCAGATTCTCTAAGTACTTATAGTAAGTGCCAAACTTTAATTCCGACCTGGCGTTGATACAGAAATCGTCGCAATAGGCGAGTTTAAGGTTCGAAAAGCGGCATGCCTCCCCACCCACGCCCTTCTCTTTCAGATTTCAGATTTCTCGATTTAGGAGGCGGGAACCATTTATTAGATAACCAACATCTCTGCTTTAGGTCACCCCAAGTGGTTCGCTACGTTTGGTGACTTAGCAGGGGTACCCGGATTCGTGGGTGTGGTTTTGAGGGAGACCTTTTTGATCTCTCCAGCAGGACTCTCTCGGAACATCGCCTTGCACTGCAGCGGAAGGGTTGTATTCGTACCTCCGTTACTGACTTCCAGATTCCTACCCATCCCTCATATCTTTTTCCTTCCCAGAACTACCTCTCCTTCCTTTCCATAAAAATACCCTCCACACAGCATGACGTTATGTAAAAAAAGTTACCTATACAAAGGCACCGTGACTAAAGTAAACCGTTTTTTCTCTTGATTTGGTGCCCAATGTCCAGGCATCCCAAGATCAGGTCGGACATCTGCGGTTTCCCCGTGGAGCCGTGCAACTTCAGCTCCGTGGTGCGGCGCTTCGACGGATCCTGCACCAACCCGGCACTGCCCGGGGCAGCAATGGCGGGCGGCACCTATCACAACCTCCTGCCAGCCATGTACGCAGACGGTGAGCAATATTGTACCAGCATATTTTTTTAATTTATATTATTTTATTATTTCTGGCTTGAACAGACTACCTAATAATTACAATAACGTACGATAAAAAGAGAGCAACAGAGGCACAACGAAGACCCGTCCGGGCGTTGATTTTCCCAGTGTATACGGTGTGGAAACATGGACACTTAGAGCCAGCGAAAGAAAGCGGATAGGCGCCCTCGAAATGTAGTGCTGGAGAAAAATGATCAGGTTTTCTTGGACAGCCAGACGCACAAATGTGTCCATACTGGAAGAGCTAGGCATCCACAATATAGGCTGTCAACTAAAATGCATTTTAAGGTACTTTGGGCGAGTTGCTCGCCAAACTGAGGACTCCAACTTGGAGAAATTTATAGTCACTTTCAAAGTGGAAGGCAGAAGAAGCAGAGGAAGATCACCAAAGCGCTTATTGACCATGCATCACTGGTGTCCGGTACATCAGTGTCCGGAGTTCTCCACGCAGCGCAAAACCACGAGAAGTGGGGGAGCCTTATCCACAATCGAAAATGGAGTTGGAATCACGATCCTTAGCAATGAGGAACCGACTTAAAAATAAATATTAAAAGTGGTCATTTTCAATAGCGAACTCCAGTCCATTTTTTTTTTAATGAATAATAACCTTTTAAACTAAATAACTGCATTTTTATTTTTATTTTTATTTTTAGAGTTAGTTTTAATAGTTGAAATAATTGTCAAAGTTTTAATTTTTCAAGATCCCCGAAAACCACCGTAATCGTGTGACGTCATCACTCCTGAAAAGTTACTGTAGGATCGGGCAATCAGCTGATCAACTGCCGCCATTTTGAATTTCGTTGTTCGAATTATTCTCCTTAGAAGTAGCATTACATTTTTTTTTGTGCAGTAGTTTTTGAATATTTTCAATAATAGAGATAAACTAATAAGATATACTTTTATTTTTGAAACATTATTTAGGCCTAAATAATGTTTCAATAAACACAACAACTAAATCTCTATAAACAGTATGTGAATAAACGAATAAATTAATACGATGGTTTGTGTCACACCTACATTCCCATACAATGACTTTACGGTGACGTCACGACACGACGAACAGTGGGGTCACCACCACTAAACATTCAATAATGCCAACTTGACGGCGTGTTTTTACGACCTGATGAAAAATGGACATTTTAATAATTTTTTAAAACCTCTGCGTTTAATATTATTAAATAAAACTTATATATTCAGAATCAGCGTTGATTGGTCTATATGAACATATTTTTTAAAGCCATAATATTTTTCACTGGAGTTCCTTGTTCCTTGTTTTTTCTATATTTCATGAGTAAGTTTTCTATGTTCGTGATTTATTTTGGGGGTATTATACAGTGTTGAGCTACCTCCTTCTTTAGCGGACAGAGTTATAGTGTCCATCATAAGGGCAGATGTGTATCTTTTCAATTTTTGTAATTCTATTATTAATTTAATTTGTTTTATGTACATCCTGTCTTCCTATGGTTACCAATAAATGACAACTATGACCAATATGAACACGGAAAAAAAATGCTTTTCTGAATTATTATTTTCATGTCAATGTTATTTTATATAATTCGTTTTGATTGAATTGTCCCCAAGGGTATGCTGTTTCTTATGTCTACGATTGTTGCAGGCATCAGCGAGCCCGTCCTGACAGACGGATTTCAACCGTTGCCGACGGCGCGGGAGATCAGCCTGAAGCTGTTCTCGGAAGGGGTCAATGACAGTCACCATGGGAACATCATCGCACTCGGCTTTGGACAGTTCATGGCCCATGATATGTCGCTCATACAAGATCCTCCAGGTCAGTAAAAACCTACGGCTTTTCATTATTTTGATTCCTTCAATTTGGCAGGCGGGTGCACCGTTTACTGGATAACCAGCACCTCTGCCATAGATCACCCCAAGTGTTTCGCTACGTTTGGTGACTTAGCAGGGTTTCCCGGGTTATGGGGTGAGGTTTGTCTGGATCCAGTGGCGGATACATATGGGGGGCGCGCGCCTCCCCTTCCCCCCCTAAATATAAGAAAATCTTTCTTCAATCATTCGCTCTACATGTTTAAACCATCCAAGCGCCCCCTTTCTTAATCTTACTTATTACGCTTGCGTCAGCCTTGCATTCTTTTCATATTTTTCTTACACTATCATACATGGCCTTACCACGCATACGCCGCTGGGATCTCAATTCTATAGCATTTAATCCTTCCTATGCCAGTTTCATGCTTTACTGTCATACATCAGGGTTGGTACCGGCACTCCATTGTGGACTGCTAGCTTCACTTCTTTCGAAAGTTTTTTGTTAGAGCCAACGGCGTTCAGTCCTCCATAAATGCGGAGTTACCTGCATTTACCCTGCTTTCAATCTCTATTAGCCTTCCCATCTCTCGTAAACATACTTCCCGAATACACAAACTCATCCACTGTCATTTTTGGGTAACTATTACATATTGTCTTTGGAGATGCTATGTGAAGAGTCATTTTAGGGAAAGGAAATAGTGGAATGAAAAAGGTATGATAGGTGGTTAGGACTCTCTGGGTTAGTGTGTCCAGGAGAGATGGACGGATGAACCTATCCCTCCACTTTCACTGCGATGCGAGGCAATGGGTCGAGAGATTCCTGCTGGAGAGGTTATCTCCCTCTATCAGTCCTTTCCGTCTCGCAACGCAGTACGTGGGCAAATGCATCCGCCGCTACCTTGAAAAACCACATCCCATGAACTCAGGCATCCCTGCTAAGTCACCAAACTTAGCGATCCACTTGGGATGACTTATAGCAGAGGTGTTGTTTATCGAATAAATAATTCCCGTTGTGGCGGTACCCACACTCCCCTCCTAATTTGAAACTTTTGCTTCATTCACATTCATACGTCGTTTCATGTAAAGGTACCCTTAACATGGCCCGACTCAAGTATTTGATTCCCTTGATTGTGTAATGCAGCCCTACTGCTCCCTGTGGCCAGCCAAGTTTTAAATGTGCGGTCCGTCAATCTTTTATTTATTTATTGAAGTGAAAACTTCTTTAGCACCTTTGTGATTTGACAAACGCATACGAGTACATCTATATGTTTTAGCCTGCGAGAGAATGAGATAGTATAGTTGGTCTCCTCTTTGTGCGATGCTTCGTATTCTCTCTACTATTGTCTACTTTTTAGTTTTCTTATATCTTTAGCGCCCCCTCCCACCCCTTGAGTTTTTTCTGTATCCGCCACTGTCTGGATCTTGGTGGCGATGCGTTTGCCCACCAATTGCTGATCGGTTGAGGGAGACCTTTTAACCTCTTTAGCCGGACTCTCTCGGAACATCGCCTTGCACCGCACTGGCCTGACCTCCAGACTCCTACTCGCCTCGCATACCTTTTTTCGTTCCCAGAACTTCCCCTCCTTCCGTTTCTAAAAAGAACCCTGCACAAGATACCCAAAGAAGACATTCTGAGGGGAATTTTCTTACGTCAGGGCCTCCTGTGTGGACCTAATGTAAAAAAGATGTAATCCAAGCGTTCTTATAAGATATTTACAATACGTAACGAGTAATTGAGGAGGGTTTTCACAAAGAGAAAAACCTAAGTACCTACGTCAATTTTTTATATTTTATTTTTTTATATTTTTTCTTTTATTCTCTCTGTAGATGTTTACGAAATTAATTCAGTTTTTTAAAAATCAGTATATTCACCTGCTTTATGTGTAACAGAGAATGATAAAATTTCACAAAGGAAATATCTTTTTATAACAGTGAAATAATTATCAGTAACTACTTATTACCTATTGGTCATTATATTATTTTAATGTAACTGAGTAGGATCCCCAGTTATACAAAAATTAAACTTTATTCCTGGGTTCCTTAGCTTTTTTTACGGACGTATCAACGGTAGGTATTGTGTTTAAAAAATATATTTTTAGGTTTTTATAATTTATTTTTTATTAAGATAAAGCAAACATTTATTTTTATTAAAAATAATTCATTTTATTTTACAGGTAAAATGTAAAGGATGTTTTGCTTTAAGAAATATATTTTTTTTAAATGTATAATTTTTTTCGAATTCTTTTTAAATAATGATGGTTTTCACAAATGAATTTAGTTTTCTTATTTTTCATTATGTCTTAATCAATTGAATGTGCATTTAAAGATTATCGTAAAACATTTACCCCGAGTGATTATTCACTTAAAACTGTCCAACAAAAAAGGTTTTTGGGAAAACG
This sequence comes from Limnephilus marmoratus, assembly GCA_917880885.1. Lineage (NCBI taxonomy): Eukaryota > Metazoa > Arthropoda > Insecta > Trichoptera > Limnephilidae > Limnephilus > Limnephilus marmoratus. The sequence goes on from OU862908.1 coordinate 65,558,930, forward strand.
CTCATCAATTTATTTGTATTGTTTTCTGTCAGAAGATATTTATTGACCTTTGAGCATTTTGATGTGCGTACATTTTCGTAATATATTTTTTTACAAAATTTCTTATGCATTGTATACAGTAAAGTACTAACACATCTATATATACGAGTAATAATCTTAATAAATACAAATGCGGTACCTAAACTATTCATCCGATTGCGTTGAAACTTTGATTATTTGTCGTCTGCATGCCCGCGAATATTTTTATATGTAATAGTCAGCTCTGGCGTAATGAAAATCGTATTAAAAAAATTACAATACCAGTCGCGCAAGTTGTTTGAAAAACGTAAGTATTTCACATAACATCGACAACTTCAATCTATAGAGAGTTCAATGACTATCTTTTGACATACGTCACAACATAGTGAAACTGCTCCCTTGGACTTTTTTTAAATTTATTCTTTTAAATTTTGTAATCTTCTCCGTAATAATTTGGTGTATAACTGTTTTATGGAGAACCTGAAAAAAATAAAATAAACATAGTTATCGGCAGGGAGGAAAGGAGAGAGGGGATAGGAAAATTCGGAAGGGGGAAGGGACGCGTCAGGGGAATGGGGGTAAATGATGGAGGGTGGGGGACGAAGAAGAATTAGAAGGAGAAGCAGAAGCACAATTCCTGTGAGAAGTATGTGTATTTCATATAGTTTAGCGACAGGAAGGGAAGTAGGGTGGGGGAGGTGAATCCGGGAGGGTGGAGAAGGTGTTCGCGGGAGGGGAAACGAGGCGGGGAAGGTGTAGCAGGTATAGTGAAGGGGAAAGCAAGAGAGGAAGATGGGAACGTGATAAGGTGGGTTCGCGGAACGGGGAGATGCGGGAGATGGGGAAGGCGGGGAAGATAGAAGGGGAACACGGTAGCGGAAGGGGCCGTAGGACAGGAAGGGAGACGCATGGGAAAGGAAAAACAGATTGGGGGTGGACGAGGGACGAGATGAGGAAGGAATTGCAAAGAGACGTAGTAACTGGTAGAGGGTAAATTTGGAAAATCCATGCTTCTCGTATTGCCCATGCGTCGGAAAACGTTCTGATTTATTCGCACCAGACGGAAAAACAAAAAAAAAATGTATACGAAAAAGCACTTCAATGAACAGAAATCAAACACAAACACTTTCTTTGGGTGGCATTACAACACACGCCGGGTACTCACTAGTATAATATCTAATATAATAAGGGGTCGTCCATTAATCACGTGAGGCTCGAAAGGGGGGGGGGGGTCGGAAAAAAGCACAAAATATCACAAGGAGGGGGAGGGGGGGATATAATGAGATATCACGTGTATTTATTTATCGTTGAACGCACGATTTCTAAACCAAATGTCAGTCAGAAAAACCTGCAACCTTAATGTCTCTCTGGAAATTTTTATCACTAATATATTTATTATACACGGAATATTTATTTTATTTCCAAAATTTAATCAGATTATATCTACCTGTATTTAAAGATAATATGCAGAAAATTTCAATATACTTTGTACTAAAAAAATACACGTGATTTTGGGGAGGGGGGGGGTTGTCTAAAACCTCACCACATATCACCAGGGGGGGGGGGGAGAGGGTTAAAAAGTTGCTAAAAACATCACGTGATTAATGGACGACCCCTAATATCCAAACTATGAATGATCCCACAGATACAGACATCTGCTGCACGAGAGACCGTCAATATTCGGATAATATGGACTTGTCATGCATGCCCATACACATCTCCCAGCAGGACCCCATGTTCATGATGGAGAAAATTCAGTGCCTAAACTTCTCTAGGGCCCTGACAAGCGCTGATCTGGGCTGTCAGATGGGAAATGGACAGCAGGTAAAGTTATGTTTTATTTTGTGCACAATAAATTAAATTATAAACTGATTTTCTTCAAGATCAGACACCACAGAAGATTTTTAATTTTGGAGGAGAGTTTGGGTACCGCCGCCCCGTGAACCCCGTGAATGGCAGATAATAAAATAACCAACACCTCTGCCATAGGTCACCCCAATTGGTTCGCTACATTTGGTTACTTAGCAGGGGTGCCCATGGGGTGAGGTTTGTCCGGATCTTGATGGCGGATTCGTCTGCTCACCAACTGCGTGGCAGACCAGATCTGGTGAGACTAGTGAAGAGAGACCTTTTGACTTCTCCAGCAGGACTCTCTCGGGACATCGCTTGGCACTGCGGTGGGAGAGATAGATTCGTCCATCGCTCCTGGACATACCTACTGACCCCCAGATTCCCACTATCCCCTCACACCTTTTTCCTTCCCAGAACTTCCTCTCCTTCATTTCCTTAAAATACCCTCCTCACAGCATCCCCAAAGATGACATAGGCCCTGAGAAGAATTATTTGTTCTTCAGGGTGTGCTGTGTAGAGATAATGTAAAAAAATACCATCGTAAAGCAAATGCCCAAACGTCTTTTAAAATATCCTCATATTAAATGGTTTTCGAAGTCATCGTAATCCACACTCCGCCCAGAATCTCCAGAGATGATTTAGTTCCTGTGGAGAGACCAAAATAAAAAAAAAATAAGGTCTTGGAATTTGACTATTCTTGGAGCTCACTGTTTTAGAATTCATGAAATCTGAAATTACCAATTCTTGGTAGCCTTTCTCATAAACATGTTTACAATGAGATTGTTGAGCCATACTAATTTAATCAACCCATTCTGAAAATCGATTACCAAAGCAGGGAACCTTGAAATAGCAAAAAGTCAGGCTACACATTGAGTGGACGCAAGAACTGGTTCGATCTATATTTGTTTATTAATTGCCTGACTGTAAACTGCAAAAATGACTATTTTCCTTAAATAAGGAACAATCGACGACGACTTTCATCTAAAATTTCTATTTCATAATTAGTGCTTTAAAATATTTCAGATCAACTCGGTATCAGGGTCTTTGGACGCATCCCCGTTGTATGGCACATCTAAAATAGTCAATGACATCTTGCGGGCCAAGACTGGTGGACTCATGAGGACATATATAAAGGACGGGGCGGAATATCCACCGGTTGACAGTCCTCAGAGACCGAACTGCAAAATGGCTTTTATAACGGGTATGTTGAGATAAAATATGTGATACGATAAAGCACTATCAATAAAATTAAAGTCAACCACCGTGGCATGGAGGGAAAGATTGTAGATTTAAATGTAGGGACCTAATAGAATATATTAGAAACACATTTATACGTAGTTTTTAGAACTGCTTTTGACAATGTCCAAACTGCTCGAGATACTAGAACCAAAGGACTTACTCGTAATCTCTTACTTATCTCTTTCGCTAAAACAACTATTGACCAAAGAAACTAAACTTTGCAACAAAGCTATACAATGCACTTCCACTGGCTATTAGACAGAAACAACTTAAAAGTAATATAAATCAGACACCAAGTCTTGGATCAACAGCCAAAAGCCCACAAGACAAAACTTATATCAAAGATTTTATCAAAACGAATAAATGTGTGCATTTCCAAAGGTACGATGCTAATTGTCTTTTTTTTTAAAACGTAACATTATGTTGTTATCTCGTCGCCTTAGTTCTTAATTGTCCAAAGTCCAAACGACCATTAGAAAATTTTACAGGATGAGAAGGTTGCTTTCATTATTTGAAATGAAACATTATGATTGGTGTTTAAGATAAAATTATTTCCGTAAAGATAAAGGTCTTATTAGTTTATATATTTTTTAGTTAATCGATTAACTATATTTTTTTATACTTTATGTTTAATTTAAAATGGATATTGAACAAAAACAAAAATGGTCGTTTAGACAATTAAGAACTATGGCGACGATCTGTATAAATTAATTTTGTTTTAAACTGCGCCTCCACTAATTATGGCTTTCCAGCGGTAAAATACTGATTGCCTCTTATTTTAAATATATTATTGTATTGTTATTTATATTTCTGCTATAAACTACGCCTGCTCTCAACATTGGAGTTCCTAGTGAAACAGGCGTAGCACATCAATTGTAATAGAATTAGTAAATACGAAAAAAGAAAAAATACCAATTCCACGTCACAGGCCCTGTCAACAAATAAGAAATATTGGAAGGACAAGAAAGGGATTATGCGAAGCAATAGGTAGAGAACAGTTAAAAAAAATCAGGAAAACCTTTAATTAATTTGAGTTCAATCACCTGGTTATACAAATGGTGTATTAATAATAAAATAAAATTATTGTACTATTGATGATGTTAGCTCAAAAAACGTGCACGTTTATTTAATTAACTTTTTACGAGCTATTACTGTTTACGACTATAAAGGTTTTTTATTATTAAAGTATCTCCTTGTACCTGCCAATATAAACTCTATGTGTATTTTGTATTGCATGATTGCATTAATTATTATACTGTTAGCTAAAAATACGTGCGCTCACATCGTTTCACGAGGAAATTGTTAAATTAACAGTTTACGAGCAGTCTTTGTTTATTATCACAAGGTTTTTTTTATTGCTTGTTTGACCAATAACAACTCAATTAAACAAATATTATAATATTTTGATAATAAAAGAATTAATTTCACAGTGAAGTCGTGATCAGTGTGAATGTATTACTAACGGCCGTTGTTCCTAATACTGATCAACTCCAATACTGACGGTTCCAATGATGATCAACTGTTGAGCCGAAATTTTGGCTCAGCACTCCTAAAATGCACAAATACGCTCTTACCAATTCAACTCTCGACCAACAGGCGATCGAGCGTTACTAAAGTAATCACTTAGCTGATCGGACCCTCAAATTGATCGATAGATAAGTTGGGAACAACGGCCGTAATTGTGATTTACCATCGTTAACCGTTACGTACCTGAAGGTAAAAAAAAACGTATGATCGGAAGGGGGTAACTAGGGTAGGTACCCCATAAAATTGAGAAGCTCCGCGTGACGCTTAATACTCCCATTGTAGATACACGCAGATATTAGTTAAGTACTTCCGTTTGAGTCGGAAGTCGCCCGTCTTCGGCCAGCAGTCAATGATGAAGTAATTAAAAGAGATAGAATGCCAAAAAGCCGAAATCCAGTGTGACTCAAATATTGTATTATTGTAGCCGTTTCCAATAAAATGCGTTGGCTATCATTGATACGAACGGCTAATTCAGCAAATCCTTGAGGGGTCTAATTTCTTCGGACATTATGAAATATATTTTAAAAATAGTATTGGATATTTTTTTAAATTTAAATGCCGTTCAGGGGGTGTGTATAGTTGTCCCCCTTCGGAATGGCAACACAAAATGAGATAACTTTCAATAAACCTTTGCAATGCCATATAGATACCAAACTAAAACGTTTTGAAGTTAAAATAAATCAGCATAAAATTAGTGATCTATTAAGTGATCTTCTGGAATGAGTAATCTCCAAATTGATTTAAAAGTAAATGTAACAAAGAGAGAATTTCTGCCTGCTTCCATTTCACCTTTCAATAAAACATTGTATAGTTAGCAATCCATTGAAGGTACAAATAAAACTTTGCCAATTTATTTGTGGACGAACTCGTGTTATGTTGGAAAAGGTACAAGTGGTGAGCTACGGCTGTGCACTGCTTTCAGATTAGAATAATAAACTCCAAGCAAGGAATGAAAATATTCAAGGTTACCACAGGAAAGTCTGTGAGGACCTGTCTTAATTATCACTATTGCTTGGATGTACATATTTTTTCTACCTTTTTTTGTGTTAATTATGTTATTTGTTATATTATTTCGTTATTGTACTATATTGTTATACTGTGATATTGTTATTTTGTTTCTTTTGTTTTTTTTTAATGTGTTTTGCTGAATTTAGATCACCAGGTATACTTGTTCCTGTAATTTCACGGACTACGATCTAATCTTTCTCTTACACTATTGCTTGGATATACATATTTATTCTAACTTTATTTGTGTTAATTATGTTATTTGTTATTTTATATTGTTATTGTACTATATTGTTATACTGTAATATTGTTATTTTGTTTCATTTATTATATTGTTACTTTTTTTTTTATTTTATTTGGAGGTTGGATAGAAACTCCTTTGTTTATTTTGTAATGTCCTTTTCCCCATCAAAGGGGTTGGACTTTGGGCCTTGTCCCTATTAACTTACATATAGGTCTACCTTTTTGTGATGTACTATTGTTATCTCCTTCTTCTGCCTGCGCCACCCCCCCTGACATGATAAGGTTGGCGAAAAGATTGAATGGCATCTAGAGGTTTGTCCGTCCCTCCTCCAACTTCCCGACGCTTTTCTCTCTAGGGTCTTTCAATTGTAGTCCAATTACTTCTTCTAAGCACAACCGGCTAGCTGGCTAAAGGACGACTCCACTAGGTCCGTGACGTTGGACTAATAACCTTATACATTATCTGGGGGACTGCCGGGCAAACGACGCTCATGACGGTTATCCTCTATTTTTTTTTAACTTTTTCAAATGTTATATGTTTTATTTACTACACTTTTTTTTCTCTTCACACGCAGATGCCTGCAGTCTCAGAGTGTGTGGTCTCCCTCTGTTTATTTTTCATATATATTCTGTTTTTTTTTTCTCTATATTATATTTTCATGTTTACTAACACCAGTAGTATTAGTTTTTCTTTTTGACTATTACAGCTTAGACTGTAGGCGATCCTACATTTCCGCCACCTAACAAAGCATGTAGGGACATTGAAGGTCTAGATTCGTTTTAATAAATGTAGAGTCGTTCAAAAAAAAAATTAGATTCTTGCGAGAGCTCCGAAGGGGCGACCATAAGTCGCCTATACCGGGGCGGGACAGTGGTGGGTACTTCAATGTCTTAATTATCATTGATGGTTCACAAGTTATTGCGAGACCTGCGTTGAACACAGATATTGTCTCGAATATGATGAACTTTGATCGCCTGAGGAAATTCACGAAAATCTGGGTTGGAGATAGCCTATTTTTAGAGTTGCTGACTAGCTGTAAAATCATTTAGGTACCAGGTGTATTTTGCTTCTGAATCCATGGACACTCTTTAAGATTCCTTTACATTTACTGCTTGCATTTATTTGTTATTGTTTTGTGTTTCTGTAATATATTATTTCTTTTATTTTATTAATATTTATTTTATTATGCAATTACGAGTTGTGTTATATTTTTCAACTGTAATTTACATATTTGCGTTAAGTTTATTCTCTATTTATAGATTATTAAAAAAATAAATTGTTTATTGTATTATTTGTCTTTTGAAATATTTTGTTCAATGTATCTTCAAAAGGTATATTAATGCCTAGCGATTTGTTTTGTTAATAATTACTATAATAGGTGCCTGTTAATTAATCCCATGTTTCTTGTTTAGTTTTGCTTGACTTTAAATTTTTTTCATTGTTTTACTGGATGAACTGAACTCCAACTTTTTATTTTCCTATCCCTATATGGGGGTATGTTGGACCTCGTCCCTTTATTCATCTTTAGTTAGATTATTAATTTTGCAAATCCCTCTCAAATCTATTTGCACCTCCCCCAATTACATGTGCAGGCCTGAGGCTTAATCAGGCGACCTTGACTGCTGCATCCAAAACTGGGTTCGATTACAGCCTCAAATGCAACTGGCAAAATGGACTGTAAATTATTATGCAAAACGAAAATGAGGTTGTTTGGAGTTGGGTGATTATAATGTGTTTGGTAAGACTATGGATAACAAGAAAGTAGGAAAAACCAAGGCATTTACAAAATTAGAAGCCGAACAACAACAACCAGTTCTTAAAAAATGTCACAAGTCATCTCACAATGCACTGGTTTTTATTGTTCCCATGCTTCCTTCAGCAAGGTGACATGATTGGGGAGGGTAACAACCTATAATTAACAAAACGACAAAACATTACTTATACAATCTTTGCGCAGCGAATAACTTTAACGAAATCAAATAATAGAAACGCGAGTCTAAAATAAAGCTAAAATAAGTACAGAAAATATTCTCAAAATAATTTATCCAAGAACTATCTTTCATAGCAACCGACTCCGCGGTAAATCGAACAAAATGTAAGGAGAAAATAAACGAAAATAAAAACGATAAATGTAAAATTAAAAATCATATTACGAGTAAAATGTTTCATAGTGGTAATGGATAAAGTTTGACAACTGGCCGATGAAATTTTCATTGTGCAGTTTTAACTGTCACAACCCGTATGATTTGATCAGATTTGAAATTCATGGATGGAATTTTTCCATCATTTAATAACACCAAAACTCCAACATTAAGGTTAGGTGATGAAGTTATCCACTCTCCACGTTGTTGAAGGGTGTGTAAATGTTCTTTTCTCCATCGATTCCAAAATGCCTGAGTTATTTTTTGCAACAATTGCCATCGCGATAACCTACTCATAGGTACTTCAGACCAATCAGGTTCAGGAACCGATGTAAGAGGAGCCCCTATCAAAAAATGACCAGACGTCAATGCTTCAAGTTCAGATGGATCAGAAGACAATTGAGATAATGGACGAGAATTCAATATGGCTTCTATTCGACTAAAAAATGTTGCTAATTCCTCAAACGTGAGTACTTGTTCACTTATTACTCGTCTTAGGTGATATTTTGAGGATTTTATTCCTGCTTCATATATGCCTCCAAAGTGAGGTGCAGAAGGGGGATGAAAATACTATATGATTTGCTGCGTGGGGGCAGCAGATGTGAGGTAATCACGAGCTGATAAATCTTTGTTAGCGCCAACAAAGTTTGTTCCTTTATCACTAATGATACAATAACATAATCCCCTTCTGGCTAAAAAGCGATCCAAAGCTGCTAAGACAGCATCCGAGGATAAATCAGACACAACTTCTAAGTGTGCTACCTTGGTACTTAAACAAATAAATAAGCACAGATAAGCCTTCAAAACTTTGGCTTCTCTACAGGAAAGTAGGCACTTAATAGTAGACAAGTATTAAAAACGTCAATCAACCCCAACGTTGAGGAACGAAATCTAATTTGGGGTACTTCCTGGTGTGAGATTGGAATATCAGAAAGCAGTTCACGACAATTACTCGATCACTTGCTCAATTCAAAACCACCAATATTAAGTAGTTCCACCAAGTCTCGCTGCAATTTACGTGCCGATTCAAGCGTGATGCTCCAGTTAAAATATCGTCAACGTACGTATTTTCTAATAAAACTTTTGATGCTGTCAAAAATTTGGAATCTGCATCCGATGCGAGTTGATGTAAAGTACGTATGGCGAGAAATAGTGTGCAATCCGTTCCGTACGTAACAGTTTGCAGTTAAAATTCTTTAATAATTTATTTATTTATTTATAACTTCTCATCATACATATGTTCTTATTTTTTTCACATACAAAAAAATATTAACCTCACTAGGACTAACAGCCTGTATTGAGGTTAATATTCATAAATTTGAGTGATGATTTTACACACAAAATACTAAAATTCATAACACCACATTCAAAACACAAAAATATTATAAAGTAAGAAATAAAAATATCATATGAGTAATTTGAGTATGATTTGTAACAATATAGACCATAAATAAATTTATTAAAAGAAAATAACTTAGTTTACATCACTCTATTTTTTTATATTTTATACTATCAACATGTTTCGTGAACCATGTTCACTTCTTCAGGAATAAAAGTATACTAAAGTTAAAAAAATTAATTATAGATTACATATGGAGAGAAGAAATTGAAGGAGGGGGAAAGGTTGACAATGGTGGGAGTTTCGAAGAATTGGGGATTACCAAGCTATTAGAAGTAAAAGGCCGGTTAAGTGGGAAAATATTTAAAACAGGGTTAACAAAAATTTTTTGGTTATTAATTATGTCAGCTTTGGAATTTACATTTTTTCTTATTTCTAAAATTTCTAAATTATTGATTTGCAATGTTTTATATACTGTATGTAATATTTGAAGACCTGAATTTATGTCATAGCTATGATCATATTTTAATAAATGGTCTGCGAACTCAGAATCACTATTGCCATTTAGTGCTCTGAGGTGCTCTTTAACCCTATTCTCAAAGTTTCTATAAGTTCTACCTATATAAAACGAACTACAATCATTACAATTGAGTTTGTAAACCACTGATTTTTTTGTTTTAATTTCGCTATCTTTATTGTTGAGTATATATTTCTTCAATTTGTTATTTGTGTAAAACGCTGGTTGAATAGTACCGGGAATATTTTTACTAATAATTTTTGACGTATCGTTGTCGACAAATAAAATTCTACGCCAACGTTTATTGTTATCTTTAGAAATAGGGTAAATATATAATTTGAAAAAATTCTGTTTAATTTTTTTATTTAGTATTTCATCTATCAAATTAGAAGAATAGCCATTATTAATTGCTATTTGCTTTATGCGATTTAATTCAAAATTATAGTTAAGAGCTGACAAAGGAATTGTAATTAGTCTATTAATCATAGAGTGGAAAGCCGCTAGTTTTTGAGAAAAGGGATGATTTGAAGAATTATGTATAACAATATCAGTATACGTATCTTTACGGAAAATATTGAAATCTATTTTTGTACCTGTTAATGTTAAATTTAAATCTAAGAAATTTAAACTCTTATCTTTACCAATTTCCAGTGTAAATTTAATGTTTTTATGTAATTTATTTAAAAATTTTAAGAATATGTTCAATTGTTTTTCTGAACCTAACCAAATGCAAAATATATCGTCAACATATCTTTTCCAATAATACACAATTTTAAGTAATAACGCACCGCTATTAAAAATCTTATTTTCTAAATTATTAACAAAAATATCTGCAATCAAAGGACTCGTACTACTTCCCATAACTAAGCCATCCTTTTGTTTAAATATTGTATTATTAAATTGAAAGTAATTCTGTTTAAAAATAACATCAAATAATAAAGTAAAATCATGAATTAGGTCTTTCGGCAAAGTTGAAGAATTTAACAAATTATTAATAATGGTTTTACTCTCTTCTATTGGAATACTAGGAAATAAATTAACTATATTGAAAGAAGCCAACATAGCATGGTGAGGGATTTCCAAATCCTTTAAATAATTAACCAATTCTACCGAATTCTTAACGGTGTATGTTGGTTGGAATACATTAGTATTAATAATTACATTATTTAATGTTGATGCTACTTTAAAAGTTGGGGCATTACAATTAGAAACGACTGGCCTAATTGGTTTATTCAATTTATGTATTTTTAACAGACTATAAAGCTTAGGAATCTGTGGGTTACTTAAAATTAATTTTTTATCATTTTTCAACTTTACAAAAATGTCACCTTTACAATTTTTTACTGCTTGTTTCAACAGGTCTTGACACTTATTAATTGGGTTAATATGGATAATTTCGAAATTGTCTCCTTGCATAAAGTCCATAGTCTTGGTTATGTAATCACCTCTATCCATAAGAATAACACTGTTCCCTTTATCAGCGTTTGTAACGATTAAATTTTCTTCCTTCACAATTTTTGAAATATTCTTAGCAATATTTAAGTTCGCGTTAATACTTTGGTTTTTATCACGATTTGAAACTGTTTTCATGTTAATGTTTTTTATCACTTCGGCACATTTATAATGGAATGATTTAGGTTGTTTATTTAGCGCATTGTCCAAATCCACTGCTAATAACTCCAGTTCTAACTTATTTTTAACTTTTGAACTGTAATGCAAGTTATGATTAAGTCCTTTATTTAATAATTTTAACTCTTCCTCCGCGAACTCATGATTAGACATGTTAATCACTCGATTATGGAATTTATATTGATTTATTTCAGTTTTTAATGCTTCCGGATTTAGTTTTTTATTATTATCACACAATTTTTTAATTTTTTTGTCTAGAACAAGTTTCTTTTTGTATGCTTTGATACTTGCAGTAGATCTAACTTGATCATCAAACAAGTCCCATTCCACTGGGTGTAATAAACTTGCTAATTCCATATGTAAGAATTTAAGTTGAAGTTTAATGACGTTTCGTTTTTTATAACCACTTTTTAAGTCCTCTTTTAACCAACACACTTTGGCTTTTTTTGCCGAATTTGAAGATGATTTAAACTTAAAATTTACGTAATTTGGTATCACTTGACATTTAAAACATGTCCGGAGAAAATATATGTTTAAACACATTAATCTATATTTAATCAATAACTTTTTATACACTTTAGCCTTCGTTGCCGTACTCGCAAATATTAATTTTTCGAAGAAAACTTCTTCTAAAAGGTTGTTACTTTGTGATTTATTAAAAGAAAATAACTTAGTTTACATGACTTTATTTTTTATTTTTTATATTTTATACTATCAACATGTTTTGTGAACCATGTTCACTTCTTCAGGAATAAAAGTATACTAAAGTTCAAAAATTAATTATAGATTACATATGGAGAGAAGAAATTGAAGGAGGGGGAAGGGTTGACAATGGAGGGAGTTTCGAAGAATTGGGGATTACCAAGCTATTAGAAGTAAAAGGCCGGTTAAGTGGGAAGATATTTAAAACAGGGTTAACAAAATTTTTTTGCTTATTAATTATGTCAGCTTTGGAATTTACATTTTTTCTTATTTCTAAAATTTCTAAATTATTGATTTGCGATGTTTTATATCCTGTTTTATATTTGCGATGTTTTGTATGTAATATTTGAAGACCTGAATTTATGTCAAAGCTATGATCATATTTTAATAAATGGTCTGCGAACTCAGAATCGCTATTGCCATTTAGTGCTCTGAGGTGCTCTTTAACCCTAATCTCAAAGTTTTTATAAGTTCTACCTATATAAAACGAACTACAATCATTACAATTGAGTTTGTAAACCCCTGATTTTTTTGTTTGATTTTCGCTATCTTTATTGTTGAGTATATATTTCTTCAATTTGTTATTTGTGTAAAACGAAACGCTGGTTGAGTAGTACCGGGAATATTTTTACTAATAATTTTTGACGTATCGTTGTCGAAAAATAAAATTCTACGCCAATGTTTATTGTTATCTTTAGAAATAGGGTAAATATATAATTTGAAAAAATTCTGTTTAATTTTTTTATTTAGTATTTCATCTATCAAATTAGAAGAATAGCCATTATTAATTGTTATTTGCTTTATAAGATTTAATTCAAAATTATAGTTAAGAGCTGACAAAGGAATTGTAATTAGTCTATTAATCATAGAGTGGAAAGCCGCTAGTTTTTGAGAAAAGGGATGATTTGAAGAATTATGTACAACGATATCAGTATACGTATCTTTACGAAAAATACTGAAATCTATTTTTTCTCAATAACTATATTACATACAGGATATAAAACATCGCAAATCAATAACTAAGAAATTTTAGAAATAAGAAAAAATGTAAATTCCAAAGCTGACATAATTAATAAGCAAAAAAAATTTGTTAACCCTGTTTTAAATATCTTCCCACTTAACCGGCCTTTTACTTCTAATAGCTTGGTAATCCCCAATTCTTCGAAACTCCCACCATTGTCAACCCTTCCCCCTCCTTCAATTTCTTCTCTCCATATGTAATCTATAATTAATTTTTTAACTTTAGTATACTTTTATTCCCGAAGAAGTGAACATGGTTCACGAAACATGTTGATAGTATAAAATATAAAAAATAAAGTGATGTAAACTAAGTTATTTTCTTTTAATAAATAAATAATGACATCACAAAGTAACAACCTTTTAGAAGAAGTTTTCTTCGAAAAATTCATAAATAAATCTTTAATTTCTATACCCACCAAGAAACAAAGCTAGTTTAAAACAACTAGGGTGACATTCCGATTTTGGCAAATGGAACTCAAATAAAACCAAACATTGACTGTCCTTTGTCTCTTTGTCTCTGACAGGAACGCTGAATTTTCTTTTCGTTTCGCCGTCTTCGGGTATTTTACCCCAAATATTCAGATAACATTTTTTGAGGCTTCACTGAGTTGTCGGCTAAGGGACACGGAAGCTAAGTGTGGTTTATGATCAGACCGAATGCCATTCACGTTTTTTGTTGGTAATTACCAATTAATTTGAGATTTATTCTATTTTTATGTTCTCAATTTTATACAGGTACTCGCAGGTTTTTACACGATGCAATGCAGCCTCACGGAGCCTCATGAATGAGTTTTTCTCTTGTCCTGTTAAATTCATATTTGTCTGACTAAACTATTTTTTGGCATTTTGTTTTTCCTGTTAAGCACTTGCACACTGCTTACTAACAACGTTTGTAGAGACACAGGAGGTCTAGATTCGTTCAAAATAAATAAATGTCCCTTCGTTTAATGAAAAAAATAGAATCTTGTGAGAGCCTTGAAGGAGTACCCATCTGATACTTATACCAGGGTGGGTAAGTGGTGGAAACCTCCAATGTCTTAATTATCATTAAAATTGGCCTGGTTCATTAAACTTTCGCTGATTTTTTAACAGTTAGAAAAGTAGATCGTCTTCAGCATTAACTTTCAAAGCCTTTTGTCTGTAAAATCCGTGATAGTTATTTATAGGTTAAATGTAATGTTTAGGTGACAAGCGCTCAGACCAGAACCCATCCCTCATCAGTATGCACACGCTGCTGTTGAAGGAGCACAATCACATAGCAAGGAAGTTGGCCAATCTGAACCCTCACTGGAATGATGATCGGCTCTTTGACGAGACCAGAAGGATCCTCATTGCATTGTACCAGCGTATAGCATACTACGAGTGGCTTCCTATGATTATTGGTAATAAATAGTGATTAAGTAGTCCCAGCGAGAGCTCGTATGGACATCATCCGCATATATATCCGTCACTCTTCATTCTCATGCGTCTTGTTCGAAAACGAAAAAAGGACAGAATATACTAGAACGAAGACGTCACGTACGATCTATCGCTGGGGCTAGTTTATGAAGAAGATAATAATTTAATTATTACAACGAAAAACTCAATATAAATGGATTTTATCTCATAAATTCAATAATGTGAAATTATAACCAGTGTTCAGTTTTATTGGGTTTGTGCATGATCAATCTTTAGAATCAGAAACAAGGTACAAAAAGTTAGGAACATAATTGCACCGTTTTGTTTTATAATCTGCATAGTTTGACAGGATCTCATTGGGCACTGTTATACTAACGAAAGCCAATTAAAATTACTTCAATTATTCTAAAGATATTTGACCCTGGCGTGGGGTCAATTGAACTACACTTCACCATTTTCTTTAAGTGGTTATTGTGGATAACTTGTGCAAGTTGTCGCCACCTAACAAATTTTATTTTGGTACTAAATAACTAAACTAACAACATGGTTTCAATTCTGGAAAATCTACTTTGTCCAATCTTTTAATTTACCAAAATTTTATATCCGAATCCGTGTCTAAGAACCTACAAGTTGATTCAGTCTACTGATTTCAGCAAAGCGTTCGACAGAGTTAATCATGACCTGCTGTTAAAAATGCTACATAAATTAGGAATAGCAGGGTAATATGTGGTTTAACAGTTAATTAAGAAACGGGCAATTGGCCGTTAAAATTGATGGTTTTACTTCATAATAATTTATTGCTACCAGCGGTGTTCCCCAAGGATCACATTTGGGACCAATTTTATTTTTGTTATTTGTGAACGATGTTCTTTCGGGCGGGAAATTCAAAATTCAAAATAAATAAATATTTTACTATGGATTCTCAACTAGGTACTTACTTCAGATATCTTTACTATCAGACTGAAGAGAGATAGCTTTTAAATGTATTATTTTATTAAAAATGATTTTTTTTAAAACCTAACTATTATTAAATCTTTAACTGACAGCCCTGAAACAGTCAGCTAATTAGCAATACCTGCTTAATAGTTTCAAACAAACATAATCGTTGAAGGTAACAATAAACTAAATGCAAATTTATTAGTGCCTATAAATACTGTTGACAACTTTTTTGACAAGTCCCTTTGTTTACATCTTTTTTATTATAAATAATCCTATTTAAATATTATGTTCTCTACTATTATAAAATTGATATTATTTTTTTTAGTACAGTAACAGTAGTTTAGTAACACACAATAATATCCTATACCTAAATTCTTGCATTTATCACACATACTTTGTTAAATATTCATTCCTATTTTGTGATTATTGATAATCCCCTGTATACCATTGTTTACTTATAATATCATGTACTCACTTGAATGTGAAAGCCATTCTATGGCATCTAAAAAAATAAAAAAATAATTATAAAAAATACCTCATGATTGAATATAATAAATGTAAATTGTACTAAAGACTAGCAGATAAAACCCCGCGTAGCGTAGCTTTGTATAAACTTCACGTACGAAGTCGATTTCTTAAATTTCAACCGTGCAGATGCAAACGTATTAATACTACCAGAATACTCCAAAACACACAGTTAAAGAAATATTTTTACAACCGTCCGCAGTCCACCCAACCTTGCTTTGTTGGTGTTTAGGATTGACAATAAATAATGTAAAAAAAGTGCCTAATTTGAAATGTGGTTATTGTTTTCAGATATCGGAACTCTAACTGCCTTGCAGATTATTAGCGACGAACCGGGACATGTGGATGATTTTGACCCATCAGCAAGCCCAGGACCTAGCAATGAATACGCGCACGCGGCATTCGTCTACATGCACTCAAACATTCCCGAGCATTACGAGTATGGCTAGGTCTTTTATTTAGGGGATTATACTCATTATATTTACCGATTTCAATATGACAACTGATCAATGTAAATTTAATTAAATCATAATTATCGGACCCTCCCTTACGCAGGCGTAAATGGCGGCGCATTGCTTTATTCTACTATCTGCCTTTCTCGTGTAGATAGTTGATATTCACTCTTGTCTACTTTAGTTTTCTGAAGGTTTCACTTTTACCGCGTGTGGGCCGCGATTTTTTTTAACGAACCCTCTTAGTCAGAACCCTCCCTCCATGTTTTTTTCTCAGAAAAAAATCTTCTTGTTGTAGCTCCGGTATCGTATCAATCTCTTAAATAAACCTCCGGGGTCAACAAAATGCTTTGGAGTTTATTGTTATAGATTTATAAGGCTCTGATATCGTAGGTATTTAGCGGGCGGTTGGAATAATCTGAACCTCGTCCTTAAGATTCCCACCGTATTTATTATACACGTAGTCAATATAATTTTTTTTTTGAGGAACTATTCCACATAGGTCTCCGGTATCGGTCTTCTGGAACCCCAGCGACAACCCACTTCAGCTATCAACAACCTCTAAGGTTCCGTTTATACTCCTACTTTATTGTCCAAGTTATAGACTGAATGCATTGACCACTACGCTTTGTAAGCCAAGACCAAATTGTGGTACCGTCGAGCGCCTAAGCCCTCTTTCATAAACCTATTTCGCGAAAAGATCTATTATGCTGTGATACTATAGAACAAATATTACAAATTTTAAAAATATCCGTAGTTTACAGCTACTTCTGGCATTTATTAGTTGAGCCTTAATTGTTTCATATGATATAATTTGTTAATGCCATTTTGAAGATAATTTCCGTTTTATTCCAGGCTCCGAAATAAAAAGTTGGATGTGGTTGGGAAAATAGACTGGAGCAGTACTGTGTTTTGCCAGGAACGTCTCCTGCGTAAAGGAAAACTCAAAAAACTCTTTCGGGGTATGGTAAAACAGCCCATGGCGGAAACTGACACTCAATTCGCCGAAGCTGTAAGTTAAATACATATTTTTTTATCGTGGGACGGTTGGATATAAGTCGGCGGAATCATTGGCCATAACCCTGGGGAGTAATTAAAGATATTAGGGAGAAGAACAGGTTACCTGTGGGTAACCATTGCGGTTTGCGTGGCGAACAAGGAGCATCCAACCCTTTTGCTATCCTCCCAAAAACAATATATGACATTTTTTTCATCCTCAAAGATTGATCCTACAATATTTGAGAAGAGTATTGGCACATTACTAGTTAATCCAAAAGAGCCTAAAATACAAAAAAAACTATCCCATAAAAACCGTAGATTCAACGATTCTCCTCCCTCTCTTTCAAAATTCACGTGCTTGACTCCCTTTATTCTAAGCGCACTTGAGGTGATTTTTCACAAAAACGTCGCTCTAAAAATTATGAAATTATCCAATTATTATTATTCTACTTTCTGTGGTCTAGAAGTGGGAACTTTAAATAACATGTTGTTTGCCTGTCCTTCTCTACAAATATCCTCTCTTCTATTAAGCCTAATCTAAAAAATATCTCATTTCCTTCAAGTTTGAACTCTGAATCCGACTCCCATCTTTCATAAAAACATTTTTTTTCCAAATGTTTCTGGCTTTCACCCTTCAAGGCTATTGTAGGCAATCATTTCAAATTGTGGAGAGAGGGGAGGTGAACTCATATATTCATTTTAATTAAATGGACAAATTATGATAGCCACAAACGTCATCGAAAAAATCCAGGTCACATAAATTTTGCAGCAGTTCTGAAATTATTTTGTCTACATGCTCTACGGTATATGGTATTCTGTGTATTATCTATCTAGGACCTATTCCTGCTTATCAACTCTTGTTTTGTGATCTTCCGATCATCGTCATCTAATCGTCAATTCGGATCAACGAATCATCGAATCTCAAGTAAACTTATTGCTTTTAGTCAAAGCATCGCTTTGACCGTAAGAGGGGAAACCTGTTCGGGAGCGACCTGCGAGCCATCGACATTCAGCGAGGAAGAGACGTGGGACTTCGGACGTACCACGAGTATAGACAGTTCTGCGGCGCTCCCAAAAGCCACGAGTTTGAGGACTTCGGGGACGTAATCAGCAAAGAGGTAATCGTCCCAATTTTTTGTAAGTTTTCATCGGCATTAACATCTTACTGTATAATAATTGAGATGTTGTTCTGGAAACTCGTTTCAACTTGTGTTAATGAATGAATTTAGTTAAACATACTTTCATTTTTCCGAACGACGCGTTAATTATGGATTACATTAGGGATGCCCTCATATAAGTATTACTTGAGCCCAAATACAAATATTGTATTCCAACGCACCATAAACTTCAAAAACATGCTGGCATATGTTGGATCAAGACCCTTCCCATCTTTAACGTACTATGATTTCAGAATCTCGCAAAGCTGCAGAACCTCTACGCCACACTAGATGCAGTCGAGATAATGGCGGCCGGGGCTGTCGAGGCCCACATGGTCGGCTCCATGGTCGGC
Source organism: Limnephilus marmoratus (assembly GCA_917880885.1). Lineage (NCBI taxonomy): Eukaryota > Metazoa > Arthropoda > Insecta > Trichoptera > Limnephilidae > Limnephilus > Limnephilus marmoratus. Next base: position 65,577,985 of record OU862908.1, read on the forward strand.
CCAACCTTCGAGTGCTTCTTGACTAACCACTTCCTTCGACTGCGCCAAGGAGACTACCTCTGGTTCGAGCACCCGCAAGCAGGATTTTCTGAAGGTTTTTTTTCCGTTAGTTGTCAACAATCGAAAATCACACGAGAAACCACTTTGTAAAAGATATTTAATACCAGTCGTGATTGAATGAATGATTCACTCAGAATTCTGAAATTTATGATGACGTAATGCCTAAGTACATTGAATGATTATATTAGAAATTACGCCAGGCGTCTCCGGGGTTCTAGACTAGACCCTTTCGAATTGTCAAAACTTGCCTCAGAACAGGAATACCTAGTGAGGAGGACTGTGAATAAACTGCTTTACTTTGTATTTTTATATTGTCATTAAATAAAAAAATTAAAAATGAAATTAATAGGTTATGCTTCAGATTTTCAGTGATGTCCTTTATTAAAGAAGACTTAAAATGGCAACTGTGGATTGATTGAGCGACCTTCTTTATTTTCTCTTCATCAACGATCTTTGGAATTTTATCAATTGATACACACTTTTAAAGGTTTTTAAATTCTTACGACTATTTTGTTATTATTTTACAAAATTCCCATTTACGCTTGCAATTCGATGCGTTCTTTAGAAAGCGACCACTAGCCAACAAACATAATTACATCATTTCAGATATCAATGATAAATTAGTCCCTATTCAGATCCCTGGGGAATTCCAGTTCTGGCGCGATTCCTTAATAAGAAAAAGTATTAATCATAACAATGATAAGTAAGCATAATAATATCATTTCTGATACTAACGATACATCAGGACCTAGTTCAGTTCCCTAGGTAATTCCAGTTCTGGCACTTTTCCTTAATAAGAAAAAGTATTAATCATTACAATAATAAGTATGTACTTGTATGAATGTTGGTGTTCTTCCAGTCTTACGTTCTTGAAGGATGAAAGCACTTAGCAGTCTATCTTAGCTGCTTGCACAATTGCAGTCTATTCTCTCGGCCCTTATCACAAGATATTTCAAACTTAATTTCCGCTCAGTGAAACGAAAAGTGACGAGAGTTCTATTTTATGGTTTTTGAACATTTTATTTCACTCGCTATCACAATTTTACGGCAGCATTATAAAGTTCGAAGATACTTTGTATAAATAATTTGTTATAATAGTTGACTTTCTTTTCTAGAACAACTTGCATCCATAAGGAAGATCACCATAGCAAGAGTTCTATGTAACAGCGCCCCGGGGATTTTGAGTATAACTCCAAAAGGATTTCTCCCACCGCACAGGAAAAAGTATTCTCCTATTAAATTTTTTAGTACACTATTCCCAGTTAGCGTCACTCCTCTGATAATTTAAAAAAAACTTTGGTACTTGTTTTGAAAGAGGGTACCCAAATACTGTGGTGTTTCACCAACAGTCCTCCAACTCATTTTGGAAGGAGATATATTCAATGGGTAGAATAATTTTCTTTTCGTATAAATCTGGTTTATTGATACTTCGCGTATACGTTGACCATGATAGTCGACCTATCTAGGAACTGGCTAATTGGAATCTGGCGTGAGAGATCTGCTGAAGACTGCCTCTGAGCTGTTGGACCCTCTGCTGCCCAAAGCCTGAACTAAGCTAGATGCTATCTAGCGGAGTCTTAGAACAGTTCTTAATACTGCCATCTATGTGATTAAGCAGGAAGCTTTTAGATACACTACACATTAGTCCTGGGTCGGTCGTGAATAACCCGCTCATTTAAACCCGCTCACGGACCACCAAAGAGCGAGCGGGTCATTTTTTCGTCAGCACCCGGGTCTCGCGACCCACTTCTCGCAACCGCTCTACCTGGGTTTCGGGTGCGGATGTGGTGGGGCGAGCGACGATAGATAGATGTATGAGAGAGCGAACGGTTTGTCAACACCCGGGTTTCGGCACCCGCTCTCTCGACTCAGGTAGTAGAAAGAAGCTGGGTGAAGCGTAATCGAGTTTCATATTTTGTGTCGCGAAAAGAGCGGGTCTTTGCGACCCGCTTGTGACGCCAGTGTGTCGTGAGCGACCCGGGTCGTGTAAAACGATCGATCGACCCAGGACTACTACACATACGTTTGTGAAATATCTACCTTAAAAAATATTTTTTTTTTTTTTTTTTTTTTTTTTTTACAGTGTATACCGCACAAGAATCTCAACTGCTCCCGTCTGGAGCCAGTGAGACTATGGCATCCCCAATTGGGGTATGTTGTGAGGCTGAAGGTAGTGGGGAGGGGAAGGAGGTGGGGAAGAGGAAGGTTGGGAAGTACCTGGCTATTCAGATCTGGTCACTAAACACGGCTAAAGCCATTTTCAAGCAACGTTTCAATTCTGAATGGTGGTCTTACACCAGGGCGATACTAATAGTATCTTCCACTCTGGAACATGCCGCAAATATACTATATATTATTTTAAATGAATTAATTGTGAAATAACACAAATTAATCAAATAAAATTTATTTGCGCATGCCGGGTTCGAACCCGCGACCTCCGGAATGTGAGTCAAGAGTCTTAGCCACTGGACTACGGAGGTCGTCAATATATTAACGATAAGTCCAGATTTGTATCTAGCACAAACTTTTGAGTTCAATTTTAAAGGATTTTTTTTACAATAACTTCACGCTTTAGGAAAAAAAAAGTCCCCAAAGCGTGTGTCTTATTTGGGGACTATGGAGGGTCTTTTTAAGGAAATGAAGGAGAGGAAATTTGTCCAGTTTGGTCAGTGTATCCAGGAGTGACGGACACATGAATCCACCTCTTTCACTGCGGTGCAAGGCGATGGATCAAGAGAGTCCGATTGGATAGGTCAAATGGTCTCCCTCAACCGGCCTTTCCTGATTCGGCCCGCCACACAGTTGGCGGACAGATGCATCCGCCGTCAATATCCGGGCAAACAGCACCATACGTAGCGAACCTTTTGGGGTGAAGTCAGTGGTGTTGGTATCCATAAATGGTTCCCGGGGCGGCGGTATTCATACCCGCCTCCCAAATTGTAAAATAAATGTTTTTTGTTGTTTTAACAAATAATATTTTTTTTTCAGGAATATCGAAAAACCATGTTCGGAGATCGAAGACATTGACTTCTCCCTGTGGAAAGAAAACAGATAAAATAAAAATGGCCAAGAATTAGCGATACGGATTAATATTTTTTGCAAATACATATAACTTATTACAATCTAGATCGTTTTTCATAGTTCACTCATTTCTACCTTTACCTTTAAAAGTGTTTAACAATAAATTCTCTTTAACGATATTGCGAACAAATTGTTTATTTTACTATTATTTTGTATCGGTAGAGAAAACGCAACGAAGAATAATAATTTATCAACTGTATAAATAAAATGTAGGTACTGTCAATTACCTATTTTAATTTAAGCTCTTTTTAAGATGATCTTACCGTCAAATCTAGTAGGTTACTTTTTCACTAAAGTGACACAATCTAGGTGCCTATTATTATAATGTTGTAATATTATTGGAGGTTTTAAGAAATTATAGCGTAAGTAAATGCAATATCTAACTATTTATAACATATTTATCTTTAACACTAGTTCCTAAGTTAATAAAAAAATGTTTTTTAAGGTAATGTCTGTATATTTGTAGAGCTGAAACTGTAATTGTACGAAACTCACTCAAACGAAAAAAATCGCAGTATATGCTCCGAAAATTATTAAATAAACATTTTTTTCCGTTATTTAACATGTTACAGGTATGACGAAAATGGCAGTATTTCTTTCAATGAAACTTCGGCATTTTTTCGACAGTTTTTTGCTCTAGTTCAAACGATTCGTGTTTTATTAAAAAGATCACAATTTCAATAAAAAAACATATAAATTTGTTTTAAGATTTTCACGGCCAGAAGCATTTTCGTTATATGTTTTTGGGGTGTTGTGCCGTGTTGCGCTACCTCCTTCTTTAGCCAACGTTTCGGACATCGTTGCAGTGTCCATCATCTGGGCAGATCCGGCAGATCCGGTAGATGTGATGAGGTCGGATCTGCCGGATCTGCCCAGATGATGGACACTGCAACGATGTCCAAAACGTTGGCTAAAGAAGGAGGTAGCGCAACACGGCACAACACCCCAAAAACATATAACGAAAATATAAATTTGTTGTTGACCACTTTCATTTTATTAACTCTCTACTGGTTACGGAAGCACCCTTCCTTCGTGATGAGAATATTATAACTAACCTATGATTTAGAATATTGACAGATATACAAATTTTAGATGTTTGAGTGGGAGGTAAGCAAAGAGGTAGGGGTAATTGCGGGATTTCCGAAAAGAATTTTAACCCCTGTGTCCTTATTAAAAGTGTGATCTGTGGATATAAGATGATTGGCAAACTCTGAAAAATTATTATTATTTAAGCATCTTAAATGTTCCGTGATTCTAATATTTATGTTTCTCGTTGATACAACGAGGTAATACACCTACGTATAACGATGGACAATCATTGCAACGTAGTTGGTAAATGCCTGAGTGGCTTAATTTATGATCCCTATCTTTAGTGTTTGTTAGTAATTCAAATTACTAAATAAATGTAAATTACCAAAAAACCCTAAATTACTAAAAAAATGCTGTGTGGAGGGTTTTGTTTAAAGGAAAGGAAGGAGAGGAGAATTGTGGGAAGGAAGAGGGTTTAAGGGGTGGGTAGGAATCTGGGGTTCAGTGTGTCCTGGCCATCCGCCTCCAAGATTGATTGATTGATTTATTGATCTAGACAAACCTCACCCCATGAACCCGGGCACCCCTGCTAAATCACCAAACGTAGCGAACCACTTGGGGTGACCTATGGCAGAGGTGTTGGTTATCCAATAAAGGTTCCCGGGGCGGCGGTACCTATTCCCGCCTCCCAAATTGAAATTTTAAAGAAAAGAAAGGAGAGGAGCGTTATGGGAAGGAAGCGGGTTTAAGGGGTGCGGGTAGGCATCTGGAGTTCAGTGTGTCCTGGTCATCCGCCTCCTCACCCCACGAACCCCGGCACCCCTGCTAAATCACCAAACGTAGCGAACCACTTGGGGTGATCTATGGCAGAGGTGGTTATCCAATAAAGGTTCCCTGGGCGGCAGTACCCATTCCCGCCTCCCAAATATACAGTATTATATATAGACAAGTAGTTTTTTCCTTGATGCATTTGAATTAAAATACGTTTTATACATCATCTCTACACTCCTTCGGGGACACTTAGTCATATTTTGTGTAAGAGGTACATATATTGTCTTTTCCCTAAACCAACTGCATATTGTGTATAAGTATGCCGGAGCGGCAACTGTCAGGAGACCTATGGTGATGGAACCGATTAAAACATAGAAACCAGAGAAAAAATAAATATTATTTTCCCAGTGCTACCCAAATTTTCACCCACCCAGCGACCGGTGACCACGATATTCAAGAACTATTGATGTGGGACTGTTGAATGTTTGTGGTAGAGGCTTGGAAGTGTGGAATCGCGGTCAAGGTGGAAACTTATCGGAGTACGTGTAACTTAACTTGTACGAGGACAATGGACAGGCGTATAAAGGACAGTCACCTGCAGGTGGCACAACACGGGCTCGCAATAAACTCACGATGAAAGAGAAAGGGGCCCTTTTGGCCAAGAGCTCTGTATGCCTATATATAAAAAACACGGGGTCGCTTCCCCGAGGGTATTTAAAAATATCCAGAGAGTAAAAAATTGTTGTATTTTAAAGGCAAGCAGGATCAGAATGATTACAAAATGATACCAATTTTATAAACAGAGAAGTACTTGAGTTACCAGTGATTATTCGTGTCATTTTTTATGGGTTTTTTTTCAACTTAAATTTAAAAAAAATCAGTAGGTACTGGATAGTTAAAGTCAGGGTAAAGGGTTAGGCGGTTAATCGGCTGAGTGACCAGAGATGAATTGAAACGGTGTGAAAAGTGAAATAATTTTTTTTGTTATGTTTTGAAGAAAAAGAAACATCAGAAATGTCACTGGAGACTGGAGACCTAAATTTTATGTACATTTTTTACTCCAAATGATATCAGGAATCACTGGTTAAAGGAAGTCAAATTCGCCCCTTAAACAAGGTATCTCCAGAGAAAACCAGAAGTATGTCATTTTTAAATCAGATTTTAGACGAATTGACTCTTTTCCACAAAAAATTATAAATGGATTTCGAAAGATTGTTCTCTTATCTAGCATTCGCATGTTTTAAATTTTGAGAAGAAATGTTTATTTTTAGTATAATAAGGTTATAACATAGGTCGTTGACAGATTTTTTAAATTTAAAAAAAGATTTTGTATTATACCATACCCATTTTAAATAATATAATCATGCAGTAAAATAAATCAATACATTATCTGGGTATCACATGTTTTAGAATTTTAATTTTAATTTAAATAAGACCATTAAAAAATATATACGTACATGTGTTTCTTGACGAAAATTTGTCCGTTTGTGTATTTATTTGCGAACTTACAAACTAATATATTTCAGATTTTTTTAACATTCTTATTTAACTTAGACATTATTGAAAAATGATAAATACTTATAATCAAAAAAATAATTACAAAAAGTACATTATTTTAATAGTTTTATCATCACTTCTTACTTTCTTATTAAAATATGTATAAATGTTTGTTTCCTAAATAAACTAAAATAAAAATAAAATAAAATCACGCCTTTCAGCATTTTTGGATGTAGGTATAAATTAAAGCAAATTTGGAATGAAATAAAATCGATATCGAGTTATAATTTTAAAAAGCTGGTAGGGAGAATAATTAATCTTTCTCATTGTAACCGCCCTGAACGATCGTAAGAACATCTTTCGACGAAATGTGGATTTTCGGCCGCTGGCAGGTTAAACGCTCTTAACACTCTGCGTAAAGAAGAGTCTCTGAGGTTTTGATTTGTACACAAATCTGTATATTTATTCCGAAATTGATGAAATTTTTCACATTTGATCTTCAAAACAGGAGAAAGATCATTGCATGCACGAGCCATATGAAAACAACCCCACTGCCTTTCAAAATCCTTAAAGAAGAATTTTAATAATTTTTGATGAAATTTTGTATACACGACGTGTAAGAGGAAAATAAATATACTTGAATACATGAATTTTGAAAATAATAATTATTTTCGTATTTTAAATTTATAATCAAGGACAAAGACATTAATGACCGGGTCGTATGAAAAATTTCTTTTACTAAATTCGTGCTCCTCTGTTAATGAAGCGATTACATATTCATAATTTGAAGAACACTAAAATGTCTAACAAGAGTCCCTGTGAAATGTAAAATAAAAAGTAGCTCTTAAAATCAAAAAAATCAAGCAAATTATTTTACAGCCAACAAAAACTGTAAAAAAATCTTACTGTGTAATTGTTTTTCCACCGTACTGTACTTTATGATAGTGCGAAATGAAAACACTACATTTTTTTAGATGAATTATTGGAAAATATGTTTACAATTTGCCCGCATGCAATTTTTTACTCTAATAACTTATCATCTTAATTATTACTGCAGGATTATTTAACCCAACTATAAGAGATGAGCTTTATTAAAAATATTATTTATTATTGGTACAACGTGACTTCGTCAGTGAGTTCTCAGAAAATGGAATTAATTTTCATTTTGTGTTTTAGCACTATGTTGGTGCACAGTACACAAGGTAAGTAAAAACATTTAACTAAAGGATATAATTAACAAAGGAAGAATAGAATAAATGTAATGAACTAAAACAAAGTTTTTGTTTACTGACAGCGAAATGATAATTATTAGTTACACTAGAAAATCAACCACTAGAATAAACAGCACAAAGTTAAAAAAAATATGAATACTTATTCGGGTCAACGTGGAATATTTTCGGTTTCTGTATATTGTCTGTGGTATAGGTACTTGATAATGAAAGGTGCATGTCTATGGAAAAAGGACTTATTTTTATCCGTAAACACCTGTTCAAAAATTCGACGAGAAAAAATATTTAAAAAAATTATTTTTAACATTGTTCTAAAATAGTCTATGATGTTCGGATTTGCGACTTCTGTGGTCATAATATTAGGTCATTACATATGAAATTGGCGTTTTGTATGGGAGGAACATTAAGTCGATTTTTTTAAATATAATATATTTATTTAATCAAAGTATGAACCATTGCTATCTATGCACTTTTGCCATATCATAGGTAGTTCATCGATCCCTTTACTAAAATAAACATTCGGACTGGAATCAATAAAATCTTTGAAGGCGGTTTGGACTGCCCCATCGGAGTTGAATTTTTTCCCTTGTAAGTAGTTATCCAAATTTCGAAAAAATGGTAATCTGTTGGGGCAAGGTCCGGAGAGTACGGTGGATGTCTTAGACATTCCAATTGAAGCTCCTCTAATTTGGTTGCCGTCTGTTGTGTAGTGTGTGGTCTAGCGGTCAACGCGCGTTTGTTGATTTGTTTGTTTGTTGATGTATATCAACACACTATCCCGATGGCACTCTCAGCAGGAAAACGTTGTACGGTGGGCAAGTACGTACTCCCAACCGATATATTTGCGATCAGGAGTAAGGCAAGGAGGGTGTATGTCCCCAATCCTGTTCAATGTATACATGGACGAATTATCAAATCGCCTGGACACCAGGGCGGGCTGTCGTATTAATAATTTATGCCTAAATCACATAAGTTATGCGGACGACATGATTCTCCTAGCTCCGTCGATCAAGGGGTTGAGAACATTATTAAAAATCTGTGAAGAATATGCAAATGACCACAACATGATGTACAACCCCAAGAAGACGGAACTAATTGCATTCCACCATGGAAAAAATCCCGAGACAATGCTCCCTGTAAAACTTAATGAGGAAAACATAAACGCATCTAAGAATGTAAAATACTTGGGACACATTATTACTGAAGACCTCTCGGATGACGGTGATATTGAACGACAGCGGAGAAGTATCAGTATACTGTCTAATATGATTGCCCGAAGATTCTTCAAATGCAGTAACACTGTAAAAAAAACATTGTTCAATGCATTTTGCACTAACCTATATACATGTGAAACATGGTGTCACTACCGTACCAACTCAATAGAACGACTCCGGATCCAATATAATGATGCTTGCAGAATTATATTTGGATACAGAAGATACAGCAGCGCATCTTCAATGTTTACGGAGCTAGGACTACACGGATTCGCCGGTCTGATGAGACACCGGGTCACTGGAGCCAGGATGCGGCTAATGGCTTCCGATAACACAGTGGTGATCGCAGCCTTCCAGCACCAAGCGCCACGCCTGAGCGAGCGCTGGGCCCGAGCTCACTCCAGACCACGTCCTACATTATAATTGATTATTTATTTTATTTCTATTATCGCTTATGTCTTTTACATTTGTTTGTTCTATTTATTTTTTTTTTTTTACTTTATCTGTTGTGTAAATATGTACAACTTTATGGGACGTGTGGGATTGCACTATCCTCCCCACATCCTGGAATAAACATTATTATTATTATTATTATATTATGTTTCACTCAATTCGTGAGGTACCCACCTTTCAAGCTTTTCACCTTCCCAATTTGCTTCAAGTGGATTAAAACAGTTTTATCACTAACACCGCAGCTTGCAGCTAACTCGGACGTGGTTTGCGATGGATCCGCTTCCACAATAGCCTTCAATTCTTCATTATCAACTTTGGTCTCCGGCCGTCCACGGGGCTTGTTCTGCAGGTCGAAATTTCCAGAACGAAAACGTTAGAACCAAAAACGCACTGTGTTTTCTTTTGCGGCACCGTCGCCATACACATCATTAATCCTTCGAGCCGTTTCTGCAGCACTGGTGCCACGGTGGAACTCGTACTCGTAAATAACGCGATATTTCAAGTTTTCCATTTTGTAAACTAAGTGACGCAAAGAAAAAAAACAATTAAGGAAAAAGCAAATGAATTATAATTTTCGAAACACAAATACACGAGTAAATAGCTATATAAATTTGAATTTGGAATTTCTAACCAAAGAGAAGATATTTGAGATCAAAGTTGCCAGTACGACAAAACGCCAATTTCATATGTAAGGACCTAATAGATAAAGCATTTTAATAGCTTCGTGTTAAAATAAACGGCTGGCCAAGGAAATGTTTTAAGTAATTACAATAAATGTTTTACGAATGGTAGGAAAATGTGGTCCATTTTTGGACCGAAATCGCTCCAGTGGTTTTAATAAAAAACTTAAGTAAGTTAGAAACAAGTAGAATTAATAGTATAAACATTATCACTACGCAGAATTGACGCTGAAAGGTGAGTTCTGTAATTATTTTAAATATTCAAAAGAATTCTTACATGTATGTGAATAAGAATATTCTTTCCAGTTTATTTTCTTCAAATTACAATTTTTATGACATCATTTTCTCAATAGATACTAAATTAAACACCATTCAACCTACCTACTCTAGTTTCAGAGGAGTAAAAATGAAAATGCACGGTGTCCGAAAAGTAAGGGTACAAGTGGGAAACTGAGAAATCTACATTACATGGTTTATTAATTTTTTTTTTTTTTTTTAATTTTTGCGCATTTCGATTTAAAATTTGTTTTCGCATCCAAAAGATTAAAAAACACTCTTGATGCCGGGTCAGCAGCGCCTCGACGCATTTTTGATGACAAATAAGGGGTCGTCCATTAATCACGTGAGGATCGAAAGGGGGGATTCGGAAAAAATCACGAAATATCACGACGGGGAAGGGGGGGGGGGTATAATGAGAAATCACGTGTGTTTATTTTTCGTGGTAATATTCTGAAAATATCAAAATACTTTGGACTAAAAAAAATACACGTGATTTTGGGGGGGGGGGGGGTGGGGTTAGTCTAAAACCTCACCACATATCGCCAGGGGGGGGGGGTTAAAAAGTTGCTAAAAAAACACTACGTGATGAACGACCCCGAACCAGCTATATGAATGTTAGTGACCGTATTTTTTCAAATTTTATATGAAATATTTATATTTTGATTTCTGGCTAAGTCTTGACATGACGTCTACGTTCTTATGTTCATATCTGGTTTTTGTCTTGCTTTCATGTACCATCCTTAACTCTTTTAATTAAAATTTTTATTTAATAAAGAAATACTCGATTCACTCGAAAAGAAAGCTTAAATCAAAAAAATTATCGCATATCGAGAGGGGTAACGGACCTGCGCGTGCTCAGACGAAATGTGTTGAATGCGGAATTGAGGTCTAATAATCTAATGAGTAAAGGAGGCTTTTCAAATTTAACATGAAGGAGAAAATGGCATGTTCAATCGCAAATTCCAATAAGTAATTTACTGTTTCATGGATCAGGGGTGCCTGCCAATATCCCCTTCCCCGCCATGGTTCCTGACGACGTGATTCCTCAGGAGTTCTTGAGGCCGGTGAAGATAGTGGGCGGGCACGAGGCAGAACCCCACTCTCATCCCTACCAAGTGTCTCTGCAGAAGAATTACCTCGGCTGGCGCAGACACAACTGCGGGGGTTCTATCCTCACTGAGTACTGGGTAGGTTTATTACAGTATACTCCAAACTTTAATGCCGTTCTGAACTTGGTACGATCGATTAGGCGCTTTTTATATTCCTACTAAGATGAAACCCACAATGCATGTGTGTCTGTTTCTTGTTAAGAACAAGGTAGTACTTTGAAGAAAACAGACATGCGTACATCGTGTGTCTCATCTTTTGTCTCGCATTGTTCTTTATCTCAATAATTCTGCAGCTCTTTCTTACACATGAAATAATGGCGAGACCAAAGATTAAACACACAATGCACGCATGTCTGTTTCCTCCAAACACAAAATGAATACTTTAGAAGAAACAAACTTACGTATACTGTGTGTATCATCTTTTTTCTCACCACTATTTAATACGTAAGAAAGAGCTGTAGCATTATTGTGATAAGGGACGTATGTTTATTGTCGCTGTTCCGTAAACACGAGAATACGAAAAGCGCCTATTCTCGCCCAGTTACAAATTTTAAAATGAACGTAAGCGAAAGAGAAAGGCGTGGGCGGGGAGGCATGTCACTTTTATGACCTTAAACTCGCCTATTGTGACGATTTGTGTATCAACGTCAGGCCGGTATTAAAGTTTGACATTAAAGTACTATACTGAATGTGCAATATTTTCAGACACTATTTTCATTGACGTCATCATAGATCTCATGGAATTTATTTTAATTTTTTTATTGGTTTATTTATCTTAAAAATGCTACAAATTATAATATTACTGGACTTCCATCAAAAGCATTTGCTTGTGGATGGAAAAGAGTTTACATTATTTCATATATGTATATATGTACAAATACAGTCACGTGTTTCATATATATTGGTGCAGTTATTACTAAAGCAGTTAATACATTTCACTTATAATTAAAGCAGTTAATACATTTCACATATGTACAATTACTAGAGTCACGTATTTCACATTTATTTTTTTTATTTTTTTTATTAGTGACTATTTAATTACAGGTTTGATGAGAATTACAAGATATGATAATGTATATAAATATTTCATCTGTTAGTTCTTAGTCCTCCTCACTAGGTGGTCCTGTGCTGAGGCGGACTGGTAGATTTCTTTGATTTTCCGTTATTTAGTTTCTATGATGATTTTAATACATTCTCTAGTATGTCTGCCTTAATTCACCCTTGTTTTGATTTTTTCCTTAAACTTATTTATCTTTTTCAAACTTGGAGGAAGGATGTTGTAAAGTTTGGTTGCCAGATATATGTGGTTTCTTTGGCCAAAACTTGTCTTGAATTTTGGAACATCTCGTATATCCTTTTTTGTGGCTCTTGTGTAATGTATCCGAGTTTCATTGGGAAATTTTCTGTTTTTAAATTGATGTATAAGAATAGTCTTAGCATATATTTGTTTTAAATTTAGAATGTCAAAACACTTAAAAATATCTTTTGAGGGGGTTCTGATGGGTAATTTTAGTATGATTTTTATAATGCTCTTCTGAGCAATATCTAAGTGGTTAATATGATTTGCTGTAGCAAATCCCCATACTAGAATTCCGTACTCAAGACGGGAATGAAATAAAGCATAAAATACTTTTTTGATGTCTTTCCTAGGTAGTACGTTTCTTAGGTTTTTGAAGAAATATACAAGTCTTGTAAGCTTTTTAGTGATTCCATTTATGTGTATGTCCCATCTAAGGTTTTCGTCTATTTCCACTCCTAGATATTTAATACTTTTTGCCTTTGTTATAATAGGGCAAGAGCAATGTGACTTATTGTTTTGACACTCGTGCAATTTGAGAGTGTATTCTTTACCGATTGACCTCTTGAGTTTATTGAAAAGGCTAGATAATTAGTTTTAATTACATTGAGCGTAAGAGAGTTCATCCGAAGCCAATTTTGAAGTACAGTTAGTCCATGTTCAGCCTCTTTTTAAGTGTCCATCCAGTCTTTTTCGTGGAATAACATAACAGTATCATCGGCAAAACTAATTATTTTTCCATTGATGGGAAGTTTGGTAATTTCATTAATGTAGATGAGAAATAAGATTGGTCTCAAGACACTTCCTTGAGGGACGCCGTAGTTTATTGGAAGAGGATTGCTTTTTTGTTGACCTATTTGTACTTGTTGTGTTCGTCCTGTCAAGTACGTCATCAGTAAATTTAGTGGAGTGCCAGATATGCCATTTTTTTTAAGTTTTGTGAGAAGAATTTTACGATCTATTGTGTCAAAGGCTTTTTTTAGGTCTATAAAAAGAGCCAGACATTTTTTTCCATCGTCTAAACTTTTTATGGCTATTCTTGTAAAATGTTCAATGGCGTCCACGGTACTCAAACTTTCCCGAAATCCATACTGTGTCGGGTAATTTTATTTATTAAATTCCAGAACGTGGACGATTTGGCTTTTCAAATTTTTTTCCAGGATTTTTGAGAAAGTGCTTAGGATACTTATAGGCCGATAATTATTTACATTATTTTTGCTTCCATTTTTATAAATTGGTAAAACTGTAGCATTTTTTAGACATGAAGGAAAAATCCCCTTTGATACAGAGATTTTATATAGGTGCAGATAATACAAATACATCGCAATCAAGACCCTTTTAACTAAAAGACACAAACATGCATGTAATCAGTAATAAGAAAAACAAGTATAATTTTTAGTGTGACATTCATGTGGAAATAGGGGAAGCAGTTTTCCCATTGATGATTTCTCTAAAATACTTTTTGATAGAGTTCAACAACTGTAATTTGTCATTAATGCTTCTGATTTCTACTGGTAGGTTAATGAAGAAATATTTTCCTTGGTGTGTATAATGGTGTTGGGTAAAAGATGTGTTTAGTTTGGGGCACACAATGTTTAAATATAGTACGATTTTCAGTTACGAATGAGTATTTATATTTTTCTTTTATAATTTGTACGATTGAATTATTCACAAATAAGTTTTTAAATGTTGGAACTTTGAATTCTTCGAATATGCGATCAGTGGGGAAGTATGGAGGTTTTTTAGAATAGGTAATTTTTATTACGAGTTTTTGTACAATTTCTATGGGGGTCAGACTAGTTAAATTAGTCTTAAATTAGTGTGAACTTTCAATTTATGGAAGGGATGGTAATCGCGTAAGTATTGTTGTCAAGGTATTTGTGAGGTTAGAAAAAGTCACTTTTTTACTCATCCCGGCTGCGCCAGAATTAATCAAATGTTCTAAAAACAAAAAACAAAATCTAAAATAATTGCTTTGGTCTAATCCACAGATTTTGACAGCAGCTCACTGCCTGGGCGAATCTGTGTGGAGTTTCTTGACTCCTCTGGACGTGTTGGCTGGAATACACAGTTTGAAGGGGAGGGAAGCCACCACGCAGATCTCGAGGGTCGTGGAGAAGGTCGTCCATCCCGACTATAAAGGGTAACCTTGATAACACATGACTTTACTACAAAAACCTCTCTATTTGTTCTATTTAATATCTTCGCACAGACAACCAAGAGACCTGCCGAGAATAAACAATTCGAATCACGATATCGAGGATTTTACAGATGCTCCAGCCCTGTGAATAAAATGCTTTTCAATGCATTATATACGAACCTCTACACGGCAGATCTGTTGATTCACTAAACCTGACTAAACCCAAGCACAAAGATATTCCATGAGGGATCAATACAACAACGCTCATGGACAAAATTGTTTCGGTTGTCAAAGTCTTGCAGTGCTGGCAAAATGTTTATACCATATGTAGGTAGATAAAACCCTACATCAATACGATATTGACCAAATCCAACATCTATCGTCAGTTATAAATATTTGCGAATACGGTCCATGATTGTTCGCGTATTCCGACCGACGCGACGCGACGATTGATAAATTTTAGCGCGGTCTCAATAGTACCTATCAGATAAGTTTCGGGTAACTACCTACACACATTCTAAAAAAATATTTCGTTCGCTAGTTATGCAAAATTACTGGCTCATTGAACTAACAAAGCTCTTAGAAATTAAAGAAGTAGTATTCGCGATCAACGGACTTAAGTAATGCATTAAATAAGCAATCAATTTATTCCGTTTGATCTTTGAGAAACGAAAATGGTTAAAATATGAATATAGACATCATTAACTAATTAACTCCCGTTTAGTGAACAAAAGTAAATGCGGACTGCCGATCCAATATCGTAAAGTTATCGATTTTACCGTGCTAGAGCTCCCATGTAATATTACAATAATATCAATTTTTTTATCTATATTTATATCACTACCCTTGCAAAACCCTTTTTTTATTTTCATGTATCTATACTATTTTCTTTTCATTTTATTTGTTGAATAATGTTGATCTCCTTCCTTCCTTTATATTTTTTTCATATTTGATTGTATGATGAGCCAATAAGGATAACATTGCATGATTGCATTGCACAATCCTTGCATGTAGTTCGAAATAAAAGTAGATATTATTGACTGAGAACGCGTCTGTCCGTGTCTGGTCAATCCTATTAAGATGGTATCCGTATTTGGTAGTAACTTTTTATTCCGCTAGAATGTTGCAAGCCTTCAAGACGGAGTACCTAATCAACATTGCGCGAACTCTACTGTTCACAGAACTACCAGTTATTGTCATATTAACCTTTCAGAGGCGTCAACCCTAACGACATTGGCCTGGTCCGTCTGCGTACCCCGCTCATCTTCAACGACGCTGTGCAGCCAATTCGTCTGCCCGTGCCACGCACCACTCCGCTGGGCGAATCCACGCTGTCGGGCTGGGGTCACGTCAAGAATTCACCGTTCAGGAGACTACCCGACAAGCTGCAGGAGATCGACCTGCCGATCTTGACGTTCAAGGGTGAGTTACAATGATAATGGTAAAAAAACTTCCAGGGTATTTTTAGAACCGACAACAATAATAATTGCATAATTTGTAAAGCGCCGTTTTTGTGAAAAATCACCTCAAGGTTGCGATGATAATAATTAAAAATCGCTCGTCATTTTTTTAAATCCCGATATGAATAAGACATGGTGGAATAGTTTCAGAGTAATGTGGTTGTTGAACTAAAGGATGATCTGACTCTCCCGGACAGGTGAAATCCCGAACTGTTGATCCCCCGGATAGTTGATTCTTCGGACAGTTGACCCCCCAAAATGATTATTTCTGTTGTACTTCCTTCCTGATAGTTTACGCAGAGAGGATGTACGGCCGTATAACAAAGGTCGATATACTTATATCAGCAGACGTTTTGAGTGAAAATCAGCTGCACAAATATTTTATGCTAACTATAATGCCCTATCCCAAAGGACTACGCAGAGAGGATACTCCGCCAATTAACAAAAAATGTCATTCGGGAGGAAGTACGACCGAAATAATCCTTTGGGTTAAAGTATCCGAGGGATTAGTTCGCAAAGGGTAAAACTGTATCAAAATTAGTTGGGGGCCCAAATGAAGGATAAAGATTTCTCACAAAAGAATCAAAAGGCCTCTGTAGCCCGGGGGCCACGTATCATGGATACGGCTGATACGGCGGTAGCTACGCCCCTGCTGGGAGATCAACAACTGTGGGGGGATCAAGCGTCATCGAATCGGAACTAAGATGGCACAATACATGAATACTAATATAATGTTTTTTGAGAAAATTTATGTTTATTGTGCTGTTCTGTGCGGGAACGGTTGGGGCGTTTAAAATCTTTTTTTTTTTTTAATTAGTTTTTATATACATATACATGTAATATAATCATGAGTAATTACATTTTCAGGTTACAAACGGATTAAACTCAAATCATTAAATACTAACATGCAACATTGATTATAAACAGTATAAACATATATATGTATATAGATAATAACTAGTACTATTATTAACTAGTACTAGTGGTTTTGGAAGAAACGTTGATTATTGACGTGAGAACCGATAGAGCCCATGTGGTCCTTAAAACGTTTCGAAAAAGTGGTGGAAAGACAAACTTTTATGTAGTCATTCCAGAAAATTTAACATATTATAAATAAGTCGTCCGTAAGTGGCTTCACCACAGTTTGAAAATGACAAATTTCGAAAAATACTTGCAGACCTCGATAATAACATTATCAAATTTAATTTTAATTAAATTTCTAAAAATTACAATGGAGTTCTACGAATTAAACACAAAAACAATTAATAATTAATTGCATATTCCGTTTGACATTCTATGATATTCGGATTTGTAGAGAATGAATAAATTTTCAAAGACAAAATCATATAAATTTTATATTTATAATATAGATAACACATAAGGGTTACCTTAATTTGGATGAGGCCACAGGTGTTAATCATTCTATTATTTAAATCGATAAGTAGAACACTTTTACACTTCAGTAAACACAACGCAATTATCTTCTGGGTTAGTTGATTGAATTTCAACAAGTGTGTGAAGATTCACCAGAGGAGTACGGGATTGATTTATAAGAACATTGTCTTTACCAAACAGGACCTAGTTTTACGACACGTACTTAATTTAAACACAGTTTTTTTTGTTATTTATTTCAATGAATAATCAACAAATTCGTACCTTCAATAATATATTGCATGGAGTCATTATTTGTTGAATCATAAGATTT
Organism: Limnephilus marmoratus; assembly: GCA_917880885.1. NCBI lineage: Eukaryota > Metazoa > Arthropoda > Insecta > Trichoptera > Limnephilidae > Limnephilus > Limnephilus marmoratus. Next base: position 65,595,989 of record OU862908.1, read on the forward strand.
TAGAGAACAGAAAAATTATCTTCTGTGCTTTCACAGGAAGTGAATCTCGTGTACGGAGTTTATTTTAATATAAAATCGAAAATGGAATGCGTTAACGAGAAAACCTTCGATGTTATTTTTCAGAGTGCAACGACTCCATCGAAGCCTTGATGGACCCCGATGACCGCAACCCCCTGGACGAGGAGTCTAACGTGTGCACGGGGCCTCTCACTGGGGGCAAGTCCGCCTGCAACGGGGACTCCGGCGGACCTCTTGTGCAGGACGAGGATGGGGAAGATGTTCAGGTGAGTGTTAAGCTGTAATTATTGTCGATCTATTCCATTTATAAATTGTTTTAAAACTACCGGTGACCTGAAAAACTTCAAATACAATTTAAAACATGGGTAATATCCAAAGATATTCAAATACAAAAGAGATATGCTATGGTGTCCGCGAAACTGTCGGCGGACTACGCCCTAATTAGAGTAGTTTGATAATTGGTTCATTTCGTTGATTTTTTGAAGATGTGCATTAGTATTGGTTAACAATATAGTTTGAATACGGAAAGAATTCGTTCATTTAGTTTAACGTTCGTTTGGTTTATTAGGTAATTATTCGTTCATTTAGTTTATTTGTTAATTGGTAAACAATATCGGCGACACCCGGAAGCGCAGTCCCACCTAGTAAAAATTGCAAATAGCACATCTACTTATATTTCAATGTCTTTGGTAATATCAAAGAAGAAGTCAACGCCTGAAATTTTCTGGTGATTATTGTAGGTAGTTTATAAATACGTAGATGGCAAAAAAACAAGAAAAATATTATGTCATCTTTGAGGGACTAGGAAAGGAAGGAGAGGAAGTTCCGGGAAGGAAAGGGTATTAGGGGTGGTTAGGAATCTGGGGGTCAGTGTCACCAGGAGTGACGGACGTATGAATCCATCACTCCCACTGCGGTGCAGAGAGAGTACGGCTGAGAAGTCAAAGAGACTCCCTCAACCATTCTCTCCCGATGCGGCCTGCCACGCAGCTGGTGGGCAGACGCATCCGACGCCAAGTGCCGGACAACTTCACCCCATGAACCCGGGCACCTCTGCGAAGTCACCAAACGTAGCGAACCACTTTTGTTGACCTATGGCAGAGTGTTTTTCTATTAAGGAGAAAATACAGACACAGATTACTATTAACAAGAATAAACAAACAACAATTAGAGAACTCCCCTGCATCCAAACTATTTCTCACGAATACTTGCAGCAGATAAAAACATATACAAATATTTTTACTTATAATTAGGGAAGAAAGGAATATACATAAGAATATTATTTTACAAATATAGAGATGAGAGAAATGCACAATATCCCTATAAAAGTTTACAAATTATTTTTGGAAAAATTTAGATGGTACAAATTTAGGTGGTGTAAAAAAATATATCAGAATCCTTGTGATTTTGATTAAACGATTCGCACATTCTTCTGATAGGATCCCTGACACCATCATTTGTACGCGTCCAGCTAATGTGGAATTAATCGTTAAGCCTTGTTACTCTGGGTGATATTTTGAAGTTTAATAGTTCAATAGGTCAGGACATTCAATAACTTTGTTGCAGATTTTATATAGAGTTATGAGGTCAAGGTATGTTCGCCGGTTAGTAAGAGATGTTGGTTATTATCCTATAAAAGGTTCCCGGGGCGGCGGTAGCCATACCCGCTTCCCAAATTGAGTTGTTTTGATCCGTTACCCTACTGACTTGGGACTACTATTGGAATTTGATTTGGGGCTTAGACCATCTATGAGAACTCTTTTAAAGTGGTTGAGTGCGTAGCTCCCACGTTCCATATTTAAAAAAAATATATATTTTATTTTTTTATATTTTATTTATTCTTTTTTTCCAGATTGGTATTGTATCCTGGGGGTACAACCCTTGTGGCACCAAGGGGGCTCCATCAGTCTACACCAAGGTGTCTTCCTTCATCGACTTCATAGAAGAACACGTAATCTTAGATGACACTTGGCTTGAAAATAAGAAACCCGTGGGGAGAATTCCAACTAATTTCAAGGATTAATTTTTTTTTTAAATTGTAATGATATTTTTAATCACAATACTATAATAATTATGAATATACAATCTAGGTACCTAGTTCATAGATAAAACCGCAGTTGTATTTAATTTATGATGGATTATTTTTTTTTCTCTCTCTAATGTCTTGTGGAATATGAATGTTAAAATAACAACGCAATTTACTTATTTATAAATAATCTCTTACTCGTTTCATAACATTTAATGCATGAAAAAATAGCGGCAAATGGACGTAGTGCACCCCATGGTTGAATTTAGCAGCCACCTCTGATCTGGATCCCCAAAATACCTGAAAAAACCCTCGACTCTGTGCAGAAACGGGCGATCCGTTTGAAAGATTCTCCAATCTTAGCAAACGGATTGCAATACAGGCGAACACAGGCGCCGGGTGGCGTATTTACAAAACCTATACCGATTCAGTCGCGGTAACGACAATTTACATTTTAAATATAACTCTAAATTGGTTATTTTTTATCTCATTGCAAAAACAAAAATTGTTCTAAAATCTAGATAAAATAATCTTTCTGATGTGTATATTAGAAATTAATAATTTTATTTCTAAATATTTAAAAATTATTCCCATATATTGTAAATACACCTCTAAATTGGTTATTTTTTATCACTTTGCAAAAACAAAAATTGTTCTAAAATCTAGATAAAATAATATTTCTGATATGTGTACATTAGAAATACATAATTTTGTTTCTAAATATTTAAATTTTAATATTATTCCCATATATTGTAAATACACCAAATACAACACATACAAATATATTGATAATTTTTTTATCACTTTGCAAAAATAAAAATTGTTCTAAAATCTAGATAAAATAATATTACCAATGTGTATATTAGAAATTAATAATTTTATTTCTAAATATTTAAATTTGATATTGAAAATGTAAAGCGACTGAAACGGTATAGGTTTTGGAAATACGCCGCCGGGTGGGAACGCTGTGCGTGTTCTACCAATATTTCATTGGAAGATGCTCCGAGGAAATAGCGACATTGATTCCTTCGGCACCGGTGCACAGTAGGGAAAGACGTCAAACACATCACCAACATTTTTACCGAGTTGACAATTGTCACATGAGAACGGGTCGTTTCTACGACTCGTTCTTGAGTTCGGCTGTGGAACGAATTTCCGCCCCTGTGTTTCGCCCCGCCTACAACACGCAACACGGTTCTCTTCAAGACCCAGGTCCACTCCTTCCTTTCCACAACAAGACCCTCCAAACAGCATCCCCAAAGATGACATAGGCCCTGAGGGAAATTATTTCCCAAAAATTCGAAACAGAAAAACTAGGTAATTCATAATCTATCAATGTATTTGTTAAAAATAATGGAATTTTATTTTATTGAAAACTAGCTGGTCCCGGAATGCGTTGCTATGCATTTAATAAAGAAATTGTTTCTCCCTGAGTGTCATTTCCCATTCGTCCCGTTCCCCTTCCGCCTCCCCTTCTTCTCCTGCGTCCTCTTCCCCTCTCGCGTTCCCACTCCATCACCTCCACCTTCCCTCTCCCCACTCGTCCCGCCAACCCTCCTCCCGCGTTCCATGTATTCAATCCCAGTACATTCAGTTTTTAAACAGTTTAATCCCGCGTGCCACCTTTTACAATTTTTATTCTAATTTCCATTTTTCATGTATATTAAATTTGGTACCTAACATAGGTACCTATTTAATATATATATATAAAATTCTTGATTCGATTCAAACTATTAGGGGAGATTTTCAAAAATAGAATCCTGATTTAAAAATCATTGTTTTGCAAAATGTCATTCTTAAACACGCGAACTGTCAAACGTGCTATAGTCGTTAGGTTTTCTGAAATTATCCAATTTTCTGCGCAATTTTCACATTTTTTTCTCTCGGTAAGAACCATCCTCGAACTTCAAAGAATATTCTAAAAAAAGAATTAGCGAAATCGGTTCTCGAGATTTGCGCTTAGCAACACATTCAGCGATTCATTTTTATATATAAGAGAAGAAAGAATGGTGGTTTGGATGCTTTATACAAAATATTTATTTATTACACGCCCTAATGGATTTTTACATTCTTTGTTTATAAGTTAAGTAACACAGTATTCAAAGTATGTGGGTTGGCTTAGGTTAGGTTAGGTTAGGTATGTGGGTTGGTTGCCTTCTATGAAAAGGTTGGTGAGATAAATTATTTAAGGCTACGTTTAAATTATTTATGCTAACCGAACCTGCGAGCTGAACCACGAATTTTAGGTAAGGTAAACCGCAAACAGCGCGAAACGCCGCTTGCGGATGCTTCGTTTCTTTTCCACAATTCGTGGCATGCATCTCGGTTCGCAAATGTGTACGCAGCAGAAGATTGTTAACTTTGACTTTATGGGGAAAGTAATTTATGAAATATGGAAACAATATAATGTAAGTAGGTATCTAAACGTTTCAAAACGTTATGGAAAAATATTTATTACCATATCTTTAATTCCCTTTCATACCTTTACCAAACATTTCAACGCTTTCTTTCCTATTGTATCCCTTTTCTACTGTCTAATTCCGTACATTATTGTACAAAATAAAATTTATTGTGAAATTTTCTTGGATTAAATCAAATGAACCAACCTTTTGTGTATTCATTGTGATATCAGAACAGCATCCAAATTTATTACATATTTGTAACCATGTGTACCGCCGCCCCGGGAACCATTTATTGGACTGCCATAGGCCACCCCAAGTGGTTCGCTACGTTTGGTGACTTACCAGGGGTGCCCGACTTCATGGGGTGGTGTTGGCCGCCCACATGCTGCGTGGCGGACTGGATCGAGAGAGAGGCCTTTTGACATCTCCAGCCGGATTCTCCCAACCCATCGCTTTGTGCCGCAATGAGAGGGATGGATTCTTACGTCTGTCACTCCGGGACGCGTATTTACAATCCCGGTAGGGATTGTAATGCATAAATCACCTTACAAACACTACCGCGTTTCAGTCGCGCTACTGACTGAAATGCGGTAGGGATTGTTATGCATAAATCACCTTACAAACACTACCTCGTTTCAGTCGCGCTACCGACTGAAATGCGGTAGGGATTGTTATGCATAAATCACCTTACAAACACTACCGCGTTTCAGTCGCCGTACGCGCTTCGTTGCTCTATCTGTTTCTGTGAGAGTGACGAACGTAATTATAGAAGGGTTAGCAGAGAAGATGGACCACGTTTTTTTATACTTCAAAAAAAAAATTTACATTGAAAATTTATTTTGTAAGTAAAAAAAAATCGCGCGTTTTTTTTAACTTAAAAAATATATTTTCAATGTAAATTTTTTTTTAAGTAAAAAAAAACGCGGTCCATCCTCTCTGCTTACCCTTCTATAATCTAAACTTATAATAACGACTTAAAAAAAATCGTGAGGATAGATTTTTTTTTGTTGTGATAAAAATGGACTCTTACCCCCCCCCCCCCCCCCCCCCCTAATTAAATTAAAAGCTTTTGTCGAATAATCCTTCTTAACCAACTCTGTACGTAGAGTTCGTAGCCTCGAATTCGTATTCGTAGCCTTGTAGTTCCGTCGCTCACTCTTCTCTCCCCTTTATTCCTTTGGCAGCGCCTCGACACCCCTTTACGTAATACGTTTTAAGTATACGTGGCGAGATGCTCTCAATTAATCAACTTGTAATTAACCCCTTAACGTTGTGTCATTTTTTTGTTTTAAATGTTTGATATGGTTAATCCAATTTAATTAATAATTTGTTTGTGGTAAACCCTTTGTTCTTTTAGGTATGGCGTGTTACAATTCACTAGGGCCCGATTTACACTGACTGACTCTAGCTTACTTGAAAATAACTAATACTACCGTTCGTGCAACTTCCTCCCCTACTAACGTCCGTTCTATACTTGTTTGTTGATGATTATTTCTTCTGAATTAACCCGCGTCATCTTCCCTAGTACCTAGTACATAAATATACCTTTATACAGTGAATTGGGAAGATCCTACCTTTAGCGTAACGCTGCGAATCCTCTGCTATTCTTGGGATGCTAACATATAAAATAATTTGACATTTTTACTCTAATTACGGATTTACAATCAAAATTCAATCAAAACAGGCCCGGGATGCACAAATTCTACAGTCACAATTGTAAGTGGAGTTTGTTAGTTAGTTTTGAGTTTGAGTAGGTTTTTTTGGGAGATTACTAGGGATTGACATGAAACAAAATATGTCTTGCTACAATTGGACTCCTCCATTTCCGCAACTGACTTAGTGAGGTTCAATTAAAACCGGCCGGTCAGCCTCCAATTCCATCACCTCCAGAGAATATTTTGATGGTCGCAAGCGACGAATGAAAAATCGACATGTTTTGCTTCCTGCCGGGAAAGGGTTTGATGTGTGTTTCTGGTCTGTAGTGTGATAGTGGGAGTGTTCTCAACCAATGCCCCGCTAAATTATAATGGTGATACTGCTAATGTTGCTTGATGAAATGTCATCTCATATCGCTTTATGTAAGGATCTGCTTCGATTTATGGTGTGGTAGCCGATGTCCGGGAGTATTCAGGATTGCGTGGGTGGCACGAGGTTTTAGATTGTGACAACCTCAAAGCCGAATTGATGATGATGATGATGATGCTGTAGAAGTCTTTCAGCATGTCAATGACTAGAGTCTCATTCACTCCTATAGCATTGAACATGAACATTAAACCGAAGTGGATTAGACAAACGCGCAATATCAGGAGGTCGGTGGAGCCGCTCCCCCCCTCTGATCTCGCGAAGTTTGAATTTAGTAAAGGTGGATTTTGATATCATCGACCCTCGCCTCTGAAGTCACACAGCTCCCCAACAGTCCCGTTCTCCGTCCAGCATACCGCCTCGAACCAGTAGAAATGATGCTTACGTTTTCCTAGGCACGTTATAAACATGCGTCTGCCTTCAGCCGCGGTGAACATCGGTATTTGATTTGAATGAAAATACCTCAGCTCGCATAACGGAAGCAGGCGTGACGGGGACGGTCCCCTATTTAGCGTCACGGGCATCCGCCCTACGATAGGTGATAACCCAAGCTCATCTCAAATATCAGCTCGAAGAAGGAATGACAAGCTCGGCTTCCAGGGTGCTGGGTCCAGGAATGAATGGCACCGGGTCGTGAATCCAACTTCCATCCCTTTCATTTCTCCTGCTACGCTTTCGTCCAAAGTACATTCCCAACCTGATGCTGGATGATGCCCTAATTCTAATTTTGGGGAAAATTATGAAAATTTATCCGGTTTCCGACAAGGAGCCGCCGATCGATTGCTAAAACAACTCCGTATGTCATGTTCTCTTCGTTCCGCTGACAAGGTAACTCCCCACGAGCGTAACCTAAGGGTAGTGAAGCCAACGCGAATTTCGTCACTTCTTTTCCTTCATTACGGAGGTAGCCCGGCCAGATCGTTATCTCCGTCCTGTATTTAATTGACCTCCCGCGACAGCGACTCTTATCAGCTGATACCTCTGGAGGGAGCTGGAGGGGAGGGAGTTGTGGGAGCACGTCCTTTGCCTTCCAGACGTCTCCCAATGCCTTTATGACGATACATGTGATAGCATATACGTCGACATCATGAAAGGGCTCCTGCCTCGCTCTCAACTGCTTCAGGGCCGTCCAGAGACACAGGTTTCCAAGTCTCCATCACAAAGGATTCCAATTTAATTGGACGAAGTTCGTATCATCGCTTGCTTCGCCTCCACATTTGGGAAATAGTGTAGCCCACCGGCATCTCGTTCACTTCGCCCACGGATCATAACTGCATAAAGGGCAACCTATAATCATGGAATAGGGAAGCTTAACTCAAAATTACTCCAGCAATCACCAGCTTCAGCGCCGTAACTCGTTCGGTTAAATTTGAAGGAAGGGAGTTTTCCGGGTAGTAAATTTGAATACCTACGGAAGGTTTTGTTCAACCACAAATACTAGAGATTTAAGCTAAACTGTAAATTTTGTATAAAATATACCTAACGTAAAGTGCTATGCACACTTCCAAGTGAGCGTTTCAACGAAGTCAAAAGCTAGCTTATGTAGGCCTCTACATACCTAACAGTTTTCTTGTGATTCCTGAAGTTTGAGGTAAAAGGTGTGGGGTTTTTATTTTTGGATTGGGAATTCTATTGTATAAAATTTGTTAGTAACCATGCAAAGCATCCTTTTTCCAAACCGATATACCTAATACGTACAGACTTTGCCTAACAAATATCTTCAATTACTGAGTAAATTCTAAAATGTTTTTGAGAATAGGTATTCCTAATGTAATGTAATTTATTATATCCAAATAAACCCCTAACATAGTCTTTCCGATGTAATGTCTCGCAACACAATCGTAAGATACATAACTACCTCTTGTCCGTTAAAATTAACAAAACATCCCCAAAAGACCCTCTCCCCTTACAATCATTGCACCTCGGCGGCACCATTATGGTTATTGATTTGGAAAACTTCTTTAGCACCGTTGTTATTTGAAACTCGATAAAACGTAAAATATCCACGCAAAAAGGAGAGAAGACACGTACATCTATAGGATTTATTCTGCCGGAGAATGAGGTACTTTAGTCGGTCTCCTCTTTGTGAGGTGCTTCGTAGCCTCCCCAATCTTGTCTCCTTTGGTTTTCTGAAGGTTTCACTTCTACCGCGTGTAAACTGCACAACTGTAAATTTTGTTTCTAAAATGCTGACAGCTGTCTTTTAAATGAAAACTTATTTAACACCGTTGTGATTTGGAACTAGATGAAACGGAAACGAGCGACACTTAACACATCTATAGAATTTATCCTGCGAGAGAATGAAATTCTATCGGTCTCCTCTTTGCGAGGTGCTTCGTGGCCTCCTGGTCTCACCTCCTCTTCGTGCGGTGTTTCGTAGAATAAAATTGTAGTAATTTTAGCACTTGGTAACGATATAATAATGAATAAACCCCACAATTAACGTATTCCTGATAATGTGCATTGGTCTTAAATTCGTCTTTCTCCCGAAGTTCAGCCTTCTGAAGGTTTCACCTCTACCGCATGTGAATTGCACTCTGATTCCGCACACCCCATCGGCTATACAGGGAACCCGCCTAAAATGTCTAGTTACACAAAATTAATTATTAGCTATTGTTTGAAGATTTCCGTACATTCTAAAACTGCATTGAAGTATTATCACTGAAGTGATTTATAGATTCGGTACTCAAAGGAAAGGAAGTCTCAAAAGATTTATGAGTTCACTTTAAGGTCCCATAGTATAACCCTTTTTTTAAGTACATCTCTGAAAACCAAAGAACTTGAATGAATATTTTTCTGCAAGGCCCGCACTAAATATGTAAATAAACTTACCGAATTCACGATGTTGCACAATAAGTTTCCACATGCACTTTCGCAAAACACAAAACTCATGCAATTATTAGTTTCAAATTGCATCTGCCAAACACAAATTTCGCGCCGAGGATAAGATATCTCTGTCTTATAACTTTTCCTATTTATAAAACTTAATTTTCTGAATAAATTTTGCCAATAAACGAATTATCTCCGGTTCACCCGCAACGAACTTGTATTCTCCCGTCTACCAAACCTCGACTTCCACTCTTCGTAACGTATATTCCCCGACGGTCTTTATTAAAAATTTATCCGGTTTCCGAGTTAATTTTGTCAATTAAAACGAGATGTTTTGACTTTGTGGGGCCCTGGGCAATGTGGCCACTGGCAATACCATCAGCCATAGCAGATAGGAGAGGATGAATGGCGAATCTCCGGCGCCACAAAACCGGAACCCCCCAGCTAAGGGATGGAAACCCCTACAGAAAACCCTGGCCCTCCTGGTAGGGGGTTGGGCGAGAGGCTAATAACCCCTCCCTGTAAAAGCAACGCTATTACGAATCCTAACACAGAGCCTCGGACAACTACTGGACTTAGGAAAGGACCCGGCAAACGAAATAAGGACTTGAAAATTGCTACTTGGAACGCAAGGACGCTGTATAGAAGTGGAGCCCTAGGAGAGATCACTAGGGAGATGACGAAATACAAAATTGACATAATGGCGGTGCAAGAAACAAGATGGATAGGATCTGAGCCATTTGACACAAGAACACACACGATACTGCATAGTGGAAATGAAAGACACCATAAATTCGGAGTGGCCTTCATTGTAGACCGAAAAATGGAAAAATGCATATTAGACTTTAAACCCATTAACGAAAGAATGTGCAGCTTACGTATAAAAACGAAATTTTTCAATGTAACATTGATCAATGTACATGCTGAAACGGAAGATAAAGAGGACATAATGAAAGATACATACTATCAGAAACTCGAACAGGTCTACGACACATTACCATCTAACGACATTAAGATGGTAATTGGGGACTTTAATGCCAAGATAGAACAGGATCCTCTGCTCCAACACATTACAGGAACGAACAGTCTACACAAGGACGCTAATAATAATGGAACCCGAGTGATTGATTTCGCAGAATCAAGAAACCTAATTGTGGCCTCGACTCAATTTCCAAGAAAAGACATACACAAACGGACCTGGACATCGCCAGATGGTAGACACCATAACCAAATTGATCATGTCCTGATAGAAAGAAGGGGGGCAACGAGCATCACAAACGTAAGGTCGTATAGGGGTGCCAACTGTGATTCAGACCACTACATGGTGGTGGCCACCTATAGGAGCCGAATCGCAAACAATAGGACACGGAAACCATCAACTATTCCAAAAATCAATACGGAGGCTCTAAAAACACCAAAAGGCATAGAGCAGTATCACAACGCCCTTGCAAATAGCCTACCAGGTCAGATCTCTGAGCAGAACTCCCAAGAATCACTAGAAAAAGACTGGAATGATATAAAAGAAGCAATTGTAAGAGCAGTGGAATCAAGTGTCGGAAACATGCCCAGACAGCCCAGGAACCCTTGGTTTGATGAAGAGTGTGAAAGAAAGATAGTTGAAAAGAATACACTCAGAAAGAAGTACTTGGAAAGGCCAACAAGAAACAAAAGACAGGCGTACGAACAAGCGAGAAAAGAAACAAATAAGCTGATAAGGGGAAAGAAAAGAAAATTCCTGAATGATATTCTGCTGAAAATGGAACAGGACTTTGTTAATAATAATAGCAGAGAAGCATATAGGGGAGTAAACTTCTTCAAGAAGGGTTTCAAACCGAATACAACACTATGTAAAGACGTTGATGGTTCAATTATATCCGATAAGGAACGAATTAAAACCGTGTGGAAAAATTACTTCTATAAACTTCTCAACCCTAATAGCGACCTGAGAAGCCACCCTACTAACATCCCCACTGAATCAAGTAATGAAGAATCAGCGAATCCACCAACAATGCCAGAAATAAATGCTGCACTAAAGAAACTTAAAAACAACAAATCACCTGGGAAAGACAACCTGCCGGCAGAGTTGTTCAAATATGGAAATGAGCACCTGAGAAATCTGCTACATAAGTTAATAACAAAAATATGGACCTTGGAAAAAATCCCAGAGGAATGGCAAATAAGCATAATATGTCCAATTCATAAAAAAGGTGACAAGCTAAAATGCGAAAATCATAGAGGCATATCACTTCTATGCACAGCATATAAGATTTACACCATGATACTGAAACAAAGAATTGATAAGTACGCAGAAAACCTACTGGGAGAGTATCAGGCAGGCTTCCGGACCGGTAGATCCACAACAGACCAACTGTTCACCGTCAGGCAGATCTTGGCAAAGTGCTGGGAGTTTGATATAGACATACACCAACTATTCATAGATTTCAAGCAAGCATATGATAGCATAGATCGGGAGTGTCTATATGACATACTACAATTCCAGATTCCACCTAAATTGGTTAGGCTCATCAAAGCCACAATGTCAGACTCAAGATGTCAGGTCAAAATAGATGGGGAACTGTCGGAAGAATTCACAGTATCGCAGGGACTAAAACAGGGGGACGGTCTGGCTCCCACTCTCTTCAACATTGTGCTCGAACATGTAATAAGAAAAACGCTAATAGACACTGGCTCCAATATTTGTTTCAAGAGCAGTCAAGTTGTCGGATATGCGGATGACATTAACATTGTTGGAAGATCAATTTCAGCCATTAAGGAGGTCTTCGATCCTTTAGAAACAGCGGCACGGGAAGTAGGACTGCAGGTTAATGTCAACAAAATGAAAATGATGATACAGAGCAGGAACCCTTCACACAGAAGAAGAAGTAGCGCACAATTCAAAGACAACTACTTATACGAAGTGGTCGACCAATTTGCCTACCTGGGCTCCAGTCTGACAGAGAATAATGAGGATCCAGCAGAAATCAGAAGGAGAATCACAGCAGCCAACAAAACATACTTCTCTTTGCTGCCAGTGTTTAAGTCACGTATTGTCCACAGAAAAACCAAAATAACCATATATAAGACCATTGTTAGAACTGTATTGGCATATGGATGTGAGGCGCTGACACTGACTGTAAAGATGGTTGAAATGCTGGATACTTTTGAAAGAAAAGTGCTGAGAAGAATATGTGGACCCGTGAAAGAGGGTGAACAGTGGCGCATCCGGCACAATACAGAATTGTATAATATATATATATAAGGCACCTAGCATCTCAACACATATGAGACTCCTCAGGCTGAGATGGGCTGGGCATGTACAAAGAATGCCGGATACACGCGTCCCAAAAAGAATTTTGACTGGATACCCAGGTGGAAAGAGAAAAGTGGGAAGACCCAGACTGAGGTGGGAAGACGAAGTAAGAGGGGATGCAGCACAGCTTCTCCAGGTACCAAATTGGAAGTCAGCCGCTGAGGACAGGAGGAGTTGGAGGCGACTGTTGCAGGAGGCCAAAGCTCGATATGGGCTGTAGCGCCATCGAAGAAGAAGAAGAAGAAGTTTTGACTTTGTTTTATGCGTCCTAACTGCTGTTATTATTCCCTGTATAACTGCGAATGCCCGTCTCCCTCCGCGACCTTTTTCTGACTCCCCAAAATCCGTCCGTCCCCGAGATCGAATCTATCCTCACTGTCTTTTTCAAAAACTCTCCCCTGGTTTCCTTCCCCATTTCATCTCCCGTGTGTGGTCCATGGTTTCTCAGTTTTTTTTTAAATTTATTACCTTCTTCTCAAAATCTTTCAAATATCGTTAAATCCCATAGCGATATATTTAACTTAATGACCGAATTTGTCAAATTTTATCACCATTTTCGGAGAATTCTGACGTTGTTCCATGTTTCGTCAATTCTCTATTGCAGCTTCAAAACTTCAAAATAGTAATTAATTATCATGTACTTGAAGGCCAGAACACTTTCTAAAACAGAGCCCTGTGACGTACCTAATGGACTCGACCCTCACACGTGGCACTGTTTTGTAAGAAATGTTACATTCCTTTCGTCTATTTTTTTTTTGTGCCTTTTGCTGGGGTCGCCGGTGCGGACCCATAAATCAACCCCGCAGATACTTGGATTTAAGAAATAATTTTTAAGTTGTACAGCGCTCTTTAGAAAACGGCTCCATACAAATTATCCACGTATTATTATTATTATTATTATTATCACGGCGAATTATTATCTCTGTAAACTTATCCAAGACCGAGTTGTTTGGCGGTCCGTCCTCTCTGCCTACCCCTGCGGGGAAACGGCGTGATGGTTAGTTAGTTAGTTATCACGGCGAGTTCATCACAGTGTTTTGAAAAGTTTTAATTTTCGATGTACATTTGTTACTTTAATTTTAAATTTAAGTATTATTTTGAAAATAATTTTCGATGTACATTTGTTAATTAAAACTTTTCAAAACAAAAATGTCTAGAAATTGTTACATAGTCAGTGCCCAAGAAATACAAAAAATAGATTTTTTTACTAAGATTACGAAAATGTTTAGAAATTTACAGTTTTTTTTTGTTTAAATAATTCAATCCATTATTTGGGCTCGTGACGTCACTACTTAAAAATGTCCCGTCTCCGAAAATGTTCTACTAATTTTGTAAAATTCCACGCCGATTCATTTTTTTTATATGGCAACACTTTAATTTCAGGCGAATTTTTTTAATTTGACATTCAACGTTCACTAGATTTATTGTTTGTTCTCTGTAAACTTATCATTTGGTTTGACGTTTTGACAGATGTTATGAAGAGAAACCCCGTACATTTTATGCCTTCCGTACCTATTTCAGAGGTGTAATAGTAATGGTGCCGATTTTAAGAAAATCAAATTTTAATATAGTACTAATAGGTACTAATTTTAATTCATTTGTATATTACATTGGATTTAATCATATATAGATGATGAACATTATAATGATTTATGATCAATAAGATGGATCAAGGAAAAAATATTTATTAGATGTAATATTTTTGCCTCGTTATTCTCCTGTGCCATTCGTATGGAAAACGTTCCTTTTCTAATTGATTTTCGGCATCGATTTTTTGCATCCATAAAATTATGTCCCGTCTTTCCGGTTTATAAAAAATGGTCTGATTTTTCGGAATGAAATTTTCAAAAAATCGCTACGGTTTCAAAAATACGATAAAAAAAAACACGGAATGTCTTAGAATATTTGCTTAAATGGGAATTTTTAAAAAAAAAACGTGATGCAAGTGGCCTATTCGCCTTACAGGTTAGACAAAATTTTCTTCGAGCAGTCAGCAATATTTTTGCACTGATTTATCGATTAACAAACTTTTCAAGATGTCGGCACGCCTTGTCTCTGTCTGATTAACTGATTTGATGTCAAACGATTTGGTATTGCCTCAGGTCATCAGCTAGATGAGTTTTGAAATTCTTATGAGAGTGCGTGCCTCGAATGTCTCCATGCTTCCATTGGTATTGTGAAAAAAAAACATTATTAGAGACGCGTGCCTCAAATCCCGGCTTGCGTAAGTAATTTTTAAAACTAAAAATACAATAATATATAATTTTAAATTAGTAAATTGCAAAATAAAACAACAATTTCAAATTAAAAAAATTACTTGCGTACGCCGAGATTTGAACCCGCGACCTCTGAATTCGTAGCCAAGGATTGTAACAATAGAGTAGGTTGAGCAACTGAGTGTCGCAGGTTTAATCAGATGCTAGCCAAGTCCTCCATCATTGCACAAGCCCTCCATCATTGCTTTTAATGACGGGAATAGGAAGAATTTAAACATTGTTAGGTTATTTTGTAATCCGGGAATATTTGTCTGCCTAAAGAAAAAAAAATAAAGCCTACAACACTAGAAAGGATCTATCAGCGGTTGCTTGAAACCGATACATTAATTTGATGATTTGATTAACCCGCATGCCTTTATCACATGAAACCATCATAGAATTATGTTAATTATTGAAATACTTTTGACGTGTGTCATCTTGGTGATAAGCGTCGTCAGAATTCAAATGGTTTATAAATAAATTCAGGATTCAGTAATAAATTTAGATACAATGCACTTAATTTGACAAATCTATGAATAAAATGTATGTCATGATAATAGAAATTCACTAGAACTATAGCGGAATCAATGAGACCATGTTTGTTATTCACCCGCATGTAATAATTTGATAATGCACTATGGCTTGATCACTTTAATTGGGTTTTAAGTACAAATAAGTATTTAACAAAACTATAAGAGATGGGCACCATTATACAACAAATTAATCATTGATTTGACGTGACTTCGCTAGTGAGTGCTCTCAAAATGGATTTGAAAATTATCGTTCTGGGATTAAGCGCTATATTAGTGCACAATGTATATGGTAAGAAAATGTAATTACATAATCAAGACATGTATTAAAATAACACAATCTTAATTTTTACCACTTTGTTAAAGAGTGAATAACTAGTGGTAAAAACTACTTAGATAAATAAATCTATCACTTTTTGGCACCCAAAGTGCTGCAGTTTATCGACTTGAAAACTTCAGGATGTTAAGAGGCGTACCTTAATTTAAACAACATATACAAGGTATTAAAGATAAAATCATCCTCTTAATTAGCGTATTTAGCCGGATATCATATCTGTTGCCAAATAAATTAAAAAAGGTTTATATTATAGTCTCGTACACTCACATTTAAATTATTTGATTGAAACCTGGGGAAACGCATGCGAAACATACATAAATGAATTACAGGTAATACAAATTTTGTTACAAAACAAGGTAATCAAAAAACTATTTAACTACAAACAAAACTATTAACATTAAGAAAACTATACGAATACAATACATGTCTCCTTGTATACAAAATAAACAATAAACTCGTACACACAAACACAGAATTCATTAAAACGTCCCAAGTACACAAACACTTTACAAGACAACACGATAACATACATTTAAACACCATCCACACTAACTATGGTAAACAATCCATTGGTTACGAGGGGGGCAACTTATATAATTGCCTCCCAAACGACATTAAAAACGAGGAATAATTTCGGTTTACGGAAGGTCTTCCAAAATAATTTTTTTTTTTTTTTTATACTAATTATGGGCCGGAAAATCCAAAACTGAAAGAATTTTTTTTCGGAAAGCAATATTAACAAAGTTACACGACTTTAAAATTTTCTATAGGCACACATGAAAATCGACATATTGGAAGTATTATGACAGTATAAAGTCATAGATAAACTAGAAAAATGTTTTACCACACAAAATTAAATGTTACCATGCAATAATATCATCAAACATACCTTATAAATCGACGAAGTATGAAAATTCGTAGTCTTAAAAATGCGTAACCTAACCTAACGCTAGGTTTGTGTAACATGGTTTGTGCCCCTTTATACCGCCTGCTCGCGTCCCTAACCTAACCTAACCTAACCTAACGCTAGGTTTGTGTAACATGGTTTGTGCCCCTTTATACCGCCTGCTCGCGTCACGGCAAAAAAACATCCCTGTTTTCAAGTAGTTTAGCGGCTACGCTAGGTTTGTGTAACATGGTTTGTGCCCCTTTATACCGCCTGCTCGCGTCACGGCAAAAAACATCCCTGTTTTCAAGTAGTTTAGCGGCTACGCTAGGTTTGTGTAACATGGTTTGTGCCCCTTTATACCGCCTGCTCGCGTCAATTTTAAAAAACAGCCTACGTTTTCAAGTAGTTTAACGGCTACGCTAGGTTTGTGTCACATGGTTTGTGCCCCTTTATACCGCCTGCTCGCGTCAATTTAAAAAAATATCCCTGTTTTCAAGTAGTTTAGCGTTTACGCCAAAAGTGAGTAAAATTTATAAAAAATAATTACTTAAGTTAGTTATTGATATGGCAACACTTAATTTTATGTGGCTGTTTCTATGACTTTAAACTGTCATAATACTTCCAATATGTCAATTTTCATGTATGCTTATAGAAAATTTTAAAGTCGTGTAACTTTGTTAATATTGCTTTCCGAAAAAAAATTCTTTCGGATTCGGATTCTCCAGCCAATAGTTAGTATAAAAAAAAAAGTTTTATTATTTTGGAAGACCTTCCGTAAACCGAAATTAAGCCAAAAACGAAAAGAAGCTGGGTAAATTTCAAAAAAATTATTAATATTTATTCTTGATAAACAAAATAATGAAATTGAATAGCGCTGTATTGAAATGTTTACTTTATTTTAATGTGTATAATTATTTCTAGTTAAATGAGTGAAAATGTAATTTTACGACTTAATTTAACCAGTGATTCCTGAAATTATTAGGAGTAAAAAAATGTATGCGAAATTTTAGTTTCTGGTGACAATTTTATTTTCTACTTCAAAAACGAATAAATTAAAAACAAAACTTTTACATGTCGTCACTGGTCATCCTATGTGGAGTTAATATTAAAAAAATCATAATAAATTCGATTGTCTGTGATTTACGTTAGTCCTGCGTGAAATCTGGTTCAATGAGTTCAAATTTGCTTTGAATTAAAGCTTCATATTCAAAATTGGAGTGGCATTGCGAAGAATTTAGACACCTAGCGCCAGGCACATGGCGCCAGTCACATGGCGCCAGTCACATGGCGCCAGTAAAAGCCATTCTGTTTTAGGTGTTTAGGTTATTATCAGGTTTTTGACTCCTTGGCACTTGACAAGTCAGCGCCCGAAGCGGACTGCTCCAATTGACCCTTCAAAGGACCAGCCTTGTTTGAATCTCTTGTCAAAGCGGATGCTTTACCTCTGTAAATGGAACACTATCAATTATACATAGCATAGATAAAAAAGAAAATGTCTGCCCTAATTTTTATGACCTTATGACCTCATGAAGTATTGTTCCTTCAGAGGTGTCTGCAAATTTCCCCGCCATGGTGTACGACGATCTACTGCGGCCCGGGAAGATAGTGGGTGGACACGAGGCCAAGCCGCATTCACATCCCTACCAAGTGTCTCTGCAGAAGAACTACCTCGGCTGGCGCAGACACAACTGCGGAGGTTCCATTCTTACTGAGTACTGGGTAGGTTTACATAATTTTATTACATATTATCGCACCCAGATACTAAGGTTGTAGAACGTACTTTTAACCCTAAACTACTTAGTCTAAATCCTGGAATGAATTCCCACATTATTTTAATCTGAGAGTTATAAGTTATCATGTTCTGAACCAGACGCCCGTTTGTAGATACTCACCTCAGCATCTAGTCCAGTTTATGTTTTAGACTCACTATCACAAGAGGTAATATATAAAAATAATAGTAATTACGCGGTATAACTTTAGTCATTTATTTATTTTAAACTTGCGACAATATTTAATTATGACTTGGCAAATATAAAGAGCTATGCGAGAATCACCACTCAGAAACAGATCACCATCGAGAATGAAAACGGGTTCGCTGATAAAAATGCAAATCACTTCGTTTTCAATCTTCGGTGTTGCACGCCTAGAAAATATCTTTATGGCTGTCAAGTTATTTGCTGAATGTAGGTACCGCCACAAAGTTATAAAAACGGAATATGATTATGGAGCGAAATTCAATGAATCAATACAAAAGACAATGTATGCGATAACTCCTGCTCTTATTAACATTATATTTTTTATTTAAATAACCCCTTTGAAAGAGAAATACATATTATATCCACGCTATCTCAACCATCACACCGCAAGGAGTAAAATACGAAAAATTAGAAATAGATTCCTCTCAAACGTCGCCTCCTTGATAAAAAGTCCACGTGATGTTATCGACGTTCACGTTCACGATGTTATCGACGGTTACGAGGAAAATGCGCGTCGTCTGAAAATATATTTTTTGTATTTTATTTAATGTTACTACTTCTTATATTAATATTAAAAGCTATTTGATATGAAAATAATGTCGCATTACAGCGTAGCCGAGGCTCTGTTTTCCGCAGATAATCCGCCACATTACCCCTCCACAATAATACCTATTACATATTATAGGTCGCCACACCATATCAAGAAAATGCGTAGGAGTCCTCGTAAAATTCTAATACCTACATCGTACCGTGTAGAAAGAAGCCTTATTTTTACAACTTGCTTCAAATATAGATACATGGTACATAGGTATATTAAGTAGGTACATTATAAACTGTGTAATATGAAATACGGGTAAGGGAACGTACCCATACTACGTGACCAACTTTTTGCAATGTTTCCTCCTTCCTACAACATGGGTCTCTTCAAGACCAATGTTCATTCCTTTCTCTCCTCAAAAAGACCCTCCACACAGCATCCCAGATAACATAGGCCCCGAAGGCCCTGAGGGAAATTATTTTCCTCAGGGCCTCCTATGTGGAGTTAATGTAAAAAAAAAAAAAAAATTTCCTCAGGGCCTCCTGGGTGGAGCTGATGTAAAAAAAATAGAGAAATGAGTTTTTTCTCTCAACTTTGACAACCTTGTTTCAAACGGTGTCAAAGTCAATGAAACTCATCAAATAAGGGTAAAAAAACATATTTTTTTAAAATAAAATATTATTTTGATTTCTACCAACAGATTTTGACAGCAGCTCACTGCCTAGGAGAATCTATGTGGAGTTTCTTAACTCCTCTGGACGTGCTGGCCGGGATACACAGTGTGAGGGGGAAGGAGGAGTCCACGCAGATCTCCAGGGTTGTGCAGAAGGTGGTCCATCCCGACTATCAAGGGTAACCTTTGTAATATACCCCATTATTACTTGCATTATTTTATTAATTAATCCGTAGTCCAGAGCACTTGGCTCCGGCACGCACTTGAAACGAAATAAAATGGGCACTATGTGCCAAAAAATTACATACGCTGAAATGTTTTTTGTGCCATCGCCAATATTACATTAATTACATCAGTTGGGATTTGTGATAAAAAACATATTTATTGCAGTCTTGAAATCACTGAAGTTTAACTGAAAATTTTCTGCAATTCACGCTCTTCATCATTATCACTATAGTCTACACATTTTCTTAACCACTCGAACCCATAAACTTGTTTTTAACGATAATTTATTGTTGTATGTACGGTACATGTCAGTCAGTCCTGTTTATATCAGGCGTACCTGACTTAATAAAAACGAAAATATTGTATTGGATAACGCAAATGCATACATCGAAGTTTTTTTATCTCTTGATTGTCAGCATAGAATTTTTTTTTACTTTAGATCCACGCAGGAGGCTCTGAGAAAAACAATTTCCCTCAGGGCCTACGTCATCTTGGTGGATGCTATTTGAGTGATCTTTTTAACGAAATGGAGGAGATGAAGTTTTGGAAAAAAAAGGTATGAGGGATTGTAGGAATCCGGGGGGTCAATGTGTGACGTACGTATGGATCTATCTTTCTAACTGCGGTACAAGGGGATAGATAAGTCGAGTGAGTCCGGCCTGAGAGGTCAAAATGTCTATCTCAACTATCCTCTTTCGATCTGGCTCACCACACAGAAGGCGGCAGACGCATTCGCCGCCAAAACCTAGACAAACCTCATCCCGTGAATCTTCAATGTAATTCTTTTAAGTCCCGATCACTCCGCATGTCAAATGCGTTTAATTTCCAAATAGCAGAAAGATAATCATTTTTGATGTTTAATTCTTCAGAGGCGTGAATCCTTACGACATCGGCCTCGTCCGCCTGCGCACCCCGCTAGTCTTCAACGACGCAGTGCAACCCATCCGCCTGCCTGTAGCCCGCAGCACCCAGCTGGGGGAGTCCACGCTGTCGGGCTGGGGGCTTCTCAAGTCCGCACCTAACAGCCGGGCCCCGGAGAAACTACAGGAGATTGACCTGCCGATCCTGACCTTCAAGGGTAAGACGTGATAGGGTAGGGGTTCCTAATCGGTAACATTAATAACAACATTCATAACAAACAATCGATTATTCGATAACAATCGATTAGTCGATTAAATTAATTAATTGGCAGATTTATTAATAAATTAAATTAAAAAATTAGTTGATAACAGTCGATCGCGAAGCTAAATTTGGTAGATTTCAATAATTTGGTAACCTCCGTGTTTGAGTGGTTACGATCTTTGGTTACTAGATATTCAGAGTAGTATTTGTGGCACTTTCTAGAGTGGTAGATACTAGATACCACGGACATATGAATATATCTGGACCTTAGAGTAATCTAAGATCTGGACCTGCCCTAAGTGATAAAAACGTATTATTTCCCCCTCCACATGGCGCCGGCTGTAGCTCCTCCTTGGAACCGGCTCGCTCCATGGGGAGGGGATATAGCCTCGCTTGAATCTAAAATGTGTGACGTCATCATTCTTGCCGTGAACAGCGAGAAGATGACATCCATACATTTAACGAAATAACGGCAGCTTGTGCTATACAATATATCTACGTATCAATATGCACATAGCGAATGTGGGCGGTACTCCAATGTGCTCGTCGCTGGTTACAGGGGTAAGTAAATTATGAAACATTTGTAAAAGTGTTTTAACTAAACACGGCAAGAAAATATTGATATGTGTATTGGCGCGAGTCTTTTTGGGGCGAGCATTTGGCCTTAGCAAATAAGTTTTGAACGTGGCAAGCAATTCGCGCTCCCATGTAAAAAGGTCTATTCATTCAAAGCAGATTTTGCTTTTAAGAACTAAATGGTGATATTGTAATGCGAGATGCCTATATACTGTCAGATTGATTGTTCAACGAATGACAGTCATCTTTCCCCTCTTCGCTCTCCATAGTTTGGTTTTACCCCTCATCTGTAACTGCTTGTCTATCCATTTGGATGTCTATGCTAGATACCTTTAAAGAACATCATTCAGAATCGAAATGTTGCTTGAAATCACTTTAGCCGTGTTTGGTTACCAAATCTAAATAGTTAAGTAAGTACTTCCCCATCTTCCCCATTAGTTAATGAAAGAGCTTAATAATCAATGTTTTGATTTTTTTTACATTAGCTCCACACAGGAGGCCCTGAGGAAAATAATTCCCCTCAGGGCCTATGTCATCTTTGGGGATGTTGATTAGAGGGTCTTTTAAGAAAACGAAGAAGAGGAAGTCCTGAGAAGGAAAAGGGGGGATATTAGGGGTGGATAGGAATCTGGGAGTCGGTGTGTCCAGGAGTGACGGTCGTATGAATCCATCCCTCTCACTACGATGCAAGGCAATGGGTCGAGAGAGTCCGGCTGGAGAGTTCAAAAGGTCTCCCTCAACCAGTTTCTCCCGATCCGGCCCACCACGCAGTAGGTGGGCAAATGTATCAGCCGCAAAGACCCTGATAAACCTCACCCCATAAACCCGGTCACTCCTGATAAGTCACCAAACGTAGCGAACAACTTGGGATGACCTATGGCAGGGGTGTCGATTATCGAATAAATGGTTCCCGGGGCGGCGGAACGCACTGCCGTCTCCTAAATATACATACATAAAGAAAAATCATAATAGCTTTTCCTTAACATAAAGGAACAAGGCTCTTGTGTTTGGTGATGGAATTTAAGATCAAATAATCAAATCATTTATCCGAAGAACAATGACGGATCTGATTAATTTGAAAATCGTTCTCTTGGCTTATTTATTAACTTATTTTGTTGATTTAAAAGTCTTTATTTTAGGATTTTTTTTTTAAATGAAAAGCCAAATATAATTTTTTTTTAACAAAACAAAAAAACGACTTCAAAAAATGCGCTAAAAAGTAAAAAAATAATTTCGTATTCTTCTACAACTTTATAATCAACTTACCTTTTCTACTCATTAATATGTAGGTACGATTGTTATTTTTGGAATCGGTGTCAACCAAGGTACCCGCGGCCCGACGTGTTCACTTGACAGCTCCTCTCCCGCCACACCGACTCCAAAAATAACAATCGTACGTACATATTGATGAGTAGAAAAGGTAAGTTGATTATAAAGTTGTAGAAGAATACGAAATTATTTTTTTACTTTTTAGTGCATTTTTTGAAGTCGTTTTTTTGTTTTGTTAAAATTTTTGTTAATTTTTTGATTTTTTGTGAATCTGAAGTACACTAACTAATTCGATTAAGATTCGGACGAGTATCGTAAATTTGTTCTTCAGAATTGGAGAGTTCCGTTACTTTGTCATGGATCCCATAATCAGAACCTAACCAAACTCTCATCAAACTACCCTTGAAGTACATCCTTTCTAATAAAAAAAGAATCATCGAAATCGGTTGGCGTGATATTGAGTTATTCGTCCATTTGTCGCGCACATACTTGATGCAAATTTAAGACTTATATGATTTTCTCATGGATGCCATTGTCAGAACTGGACCAATGGGACCACAGGGGAAGCACCAGCTTTCAAATAAAAAAAGTATCATCAATATCGGTTCACCCAGTCGAAAGTTCTGAGGTAACAAACATAAATAAAAAATAAAAAAAATAAAAAATCGAATTGAGAACCTCCTCCTTTTCGAAGTCGTTTAAAAACGGCACTAATCTTTCGTGATCGCAAAAACAGTTAAAATGCAGAAACGATACTTTAAAATAGTTTTACTACAAAACTACAAAATCGAATATCCGACATTGTTCTAGGGACCGTCGATATCGAAGTATCTAATAAAATAAGGGAAATAATCATAAACAATAAAAAGAAAATAATAAAATTATACCTAGCTCTCTCATTCAAAATTTAGGCAAATTAGATTTGTCAAAGAATTTATATATAAAAATGAAAAAATCAGTCATTTTAAATACATATAGGATTACAAAAGATTTTTTTAAATATTTATATTGAGGGATCAGTAGGATTAATAGGTCCAATTAGGAGTTCTACCGAGCCGACCCCTCTGATATAAAAATATCTGGAGTCGGTGAATTATTTTCCCATTTGGAGTCAAGGTTGACATGTTGTTCTTGTATTGTATTGTATTTATTATACTTATATAGTGCAATTGCATAGCGTGAATTGACTATAACTAGAGCATCATTTGTGCAAAAGAGTGTGAAAGGGTTTAGTTATTTCTGTAGGGAAGATTCAACCCGGACATAAAATCTGAAAAAAACGCTAGTTTCATCAGAAATAGACAAAAAATATTATTTTAAACACTGGCTCTTATAATGACTGCGTAATTTTATTTTTATTTTCACGAATACGTTTTTAAACTTTCGATGCTATCGATGTACTCAGATACCCGTACATTTAAATGAGTGCTCTTTAAACCCATTTTTGAAGACCTCAGATTCGCAGGTGGCCATTATATTGATTATTCCCTTTAACACCTCAGCGAGCAGAATGACCATTATCTTTCTTCTCTGACGACTTGATTGAATCCCTACATAAATTAACTATGGTGGTGGGAAAATGTATAGTTAGTTAGTATAGTCAGTTACTATTACTCTTTCATGATATGGTTATTTATTATATTTGTGGTACGTACAAAGGTGCGTAACAGCATAGGAAATTATAATTTTATCAACGCGGGTCCGTGAAAAATCACGGGATGTGATTTGTGAAACCGAAAGACTTTATAAAAGATTGACTCGGGTTCATTGCCTTTCAAAAATCAATTATTTATTTTTTATTTATATAATTATATTTTTGTTAGTAAATGATTAGAGAGACCGTCATAAAAAAAAACCGTTGGTTAACTTTATAAATCATTGTGGTTTCAGATTTAGATCTGGCAAAATTTTAATCAAAGGAATACACATTTAAAGAACATAGACAATTATTAATAAAATAATTCGTGACCCACATGATCATTGTCAAAATGGATCAATTCAAATTTTGAAAATCATTTATATGTTACCACAAATATTTCTCATCACACACAACCAAAATTTGTATCTTTGACATGCCTTCCAACTATGAAGGAAAGGGAGAAAATAAACTACTCGTATTTTGTAAAAAAAAAAGATTCCTAGAACCATTAACTTTGTCTTGGCTTAGTTCACTGAGGCAAATATCGTTTGCAGGTTTTTTCGATTAGTTTAGCATGAATTTTTAATAGAATTTAATTGGTAAAATTCCAGAGTGTAACGACTCCATCGAAGCCTTCCGCGACGATCCTGAGGACCGCAACCCCCTGGACGAGGAATCCAACATCTGTACGGGCCCCCTCGATGGGGGCAAGTCCGCCTGCAATGGGGACTCCGGCGGACCCCTCGTGCAGAGCGAGAATGGTGAAACCATTCAGGTGAGTTGGCGCTGAAATTTCAGGATTTCAGGATATCTTGTTGTTGGAAGGTGATTGTACAAGATCGTACAAGTAAAAAAAGATAAACAGGTAACGTTTTTTCGAAATTCTAACGTTTTGGTAAAAAAAGGTGAATTATTTGTACAGAAAAAAATCTATCATGAAAAATATTTTTGTATAGAAAACACACCACGGAATTTTGAAAAATAGTAGGGGAATGTTCTGAGGCTAACGGAAGTGAGGAGGGGAAGGAGATGATAAAGAGGAAGATTGGAATGAAGCTGGATTTTCAGATCTGATCGCTGAACATAGCAATGTGCGGCACTCACAAAAAAAATTGAAAAATCAAACTTTATGTTGGTTGACCGTACAACTCAGAAGCATGCAACTTCAACACCTCATTTGAAAAGTAATTAAAAGTGATGAAAAAAAATGTATATAAAAATTGGTCAAATAGATCTCGTTATGTTAGGTTATGGGCTATCATAACTTTCAATAACTTTTCAAAGGGGTGTTGAAATTGCATAATTCTGAATTGTTATGGAACCAAATATAGTTCGGTTTGGTAATTTGAAATAAAATACATTATTTTTATTGCTTTTGGGCTAATATCGAGATAAGCAAAACTTCTTGTAGATAAATGTAAGGGTAAATTTAAAAATCATTTCTTTTTTTATATTTTGCAGGTCGGCATTGTCTCCTGGGGTATGAGCCCCTGCGGCACCAAGGGGGCCCCCACTGTGTACACCAAGGTATCTTCCTTCATCGACTTCATAGAGGAACACACTCAAGGTTATGTCACGAGGAACAGGAAATCCAACAGAGTTCCGACATTATTTAACAACTTGGATTAATTTTTAATTTATTTTATATATTTAATAATATTATTATTCAATGTATAAAAACAGTTTATTATAAACAAGTTCTGCTTCTGCTTCGTAATTATTATTATGAGTTACAGCTGTTTCGCCCTCTGAAGGCATTATCAAACTGTGGTTGTTACCACCTACAGACGATGTATTTATAGTTTATAATAAACTGTTTTTATACATTGAATAATAATATTATTAAATATATAAAATAAATTAAAAATTAAAATGGAGTTCTACAAAATAAACTTAATAACAATAAATAACTTGGATTAACTTACGAAACACCAGTGGAAAATGATCTAATGTGAATAAATATGGTTAAATAATATTAATTAAAAATATCAGACAATATTATAATGTTTACTCTACACCTAAGACTTACCGTTTATTTTTAATACTAATGCAGACCCATGAAAGGTCACGGGATATTATAATTAGGTACTTTGACAATTTTTTGTGTGTTAATGATGATTAAAAATTTTGGTGAATTTGTTTTCAATCAAAGAAACACTAGAATGATATTTTTATGTAGTATATCTCGATATTTAGGGAGAATCACATAGCACTTTGCATATATTTGTGTATTTTTATATTTATCTACAATATAAAAACCTATTGCCGTTTTTTTTTTTATGTACTGTGACATTTGATTTGAGTTGTCAAGAATTGTATTTATGTAAATTTTGTAAATACACAATGTACACTATTTTATGCCATCTGCAACTTTAAAAACTTTCTCTTGTATTGTAATGCATTATTTTTACAAAAAATGTATCTTTATACCTTCCATTCATGTGATGTTTACTTTTTCGAGTTTATCTTTTTTATTTATAACTTTTTCTTTGTATTATAAACTTATATGTAAAAGACCATCAGGGCGTTGAAATATTAATAAAATAAAATAAAAATAAATTAATTATAAATTGGAAACAATTTGTAAACAAAACTCCCTCTAATTACCTGTTGATTAGAAATAGTGTACAAAATTTCAAAGGAATCGGTCAAGTAGGTTTTGAGTTATGGTGTTCACGAACTTCAAAAATGTTGTTTAAGAGAAAACCGATTTAAAGTTTTTTATACTCGAAATATACTAGAATCGAGCGTGAGGGCCAGTCGCTTGAAACGCTGTATCTTCGTTAGTTTTGCTCCGATTTATTTGCAATTTTGACAAAATACTCTGCACACGTTTCACACACAGAAAGTAATGTAAAACATGTTTTAAAACCTTACCCCTCCCCCCCCTCCCTTCTTAACGGTCTATATTTTTTAATTTTAATAAAAAATAAATAAAATAGAACATATCTAGATGCTATATATACACCGTACTAGATATTTGCTACACCTTTCATTAAAAAAGATATATATATTATTCAGTTTGGTGAATCCCAATTTGAGTTTAGTATGAAAAAAGCCGCGCAACTTCTCCTGGGTTTTAAGAGGAAACCGGGCGGCGTTCTATCCAAACGAACGTAAATTTCCTCTCTAGATTTTGACACTACTGCAAATATTTTTTAATAGAACATGAACATCGACTATTGGCGTGTCGGTTCGTTTTGCTTTTTTTTATAAGTTACTTCTTACAGGAGATAGGACCCTCCAAAAATCGTTAAAACTGTCTGGTTTGAACGCCATCAAAAGACGTTCAGTATACAAACTAGACAATATAATTTTTGAAAAAAGGAAACGTACAGATATAGAGTTTTTTCTATACAGTAAATAAAAGTACAGTAAGTATAAGTTGTCCAAATTTATTATTATAAAAAAAATTAAAATCGGTTCATTTTTGGAGGAGAAAAATGGAAATTGGAGGTTGCCCACCACTTTCCCACGGCGTTCTAAGGAAACAGATGGTTTCCTCCTTCACCGTACTCGTCAGGACTCTAATTTTTTATTTATAAAGAAGCTACTTTTTTATTTAAAATGACTCTAGACCCCCAATGTCCGGGCATACATTGTTAGCAGGCAGTATGCGAGTGCGTACATGTTGTTAGTTATTTATTTCACAGTATCACGTCTCATCTCCGCCACCTGATGTAGCTGTAATAAAAGTTTGTTAATATGCAGAATAAAAATAAAAATAAAAATTACATAATTTGATGAGATTGTTTAACTTAACCAAAGCAGCTGAGCTACAGTCACCCGGCAGTCCCGCCGAGGATAAGCGGAGCCATCAGTCCAGTCGCAAGCGAGACTCGGTGTCCGCGCCCCTAAGCTGGCTCCCCGGTAGGCACTCGAAGAAAGTGTTGGGATAAAGGGCAGAAAAACCTGAAGACACTAGTGATAAAAGAGAGCATCGGGTCACCGGAGGCAGGGCGGAAGGGCACCGGTCCGCTACGGTTGGTCTTCTGGTCCGCTCATGGCGACGGGGGAGGCACGGGCGGGTTATGCAGCGGCTACCTTGGGAGTCATCTTCTCGGTTGTTGCACGGACATAGATCTAGTCCACTCCCTTGATGGGGTGTAGGACAATACAAAAATGAGATGGTAGTTCAGTTCCGGCTCCTTGAATGATACAAGTCAAGACACGAAGAACTTGTTGATATATCTTAGATTTAGAAAAAAAGTGCTAGAAAAATGCAAGTATAGTTAGGATACGCGAAGGATATTGATAATATCTAGTTAAACGAAAAGGAAAAAGCAAGTAATAGGCAAATTTTAGATGTTAAAGAGGCTGTTGAAGATGATACCTAAGAAAACATGATATATATTAATACAAAACATGATACATGAGTAAACAGTTTCAGCGTGAATAACAAAATGTAGTGCGTAATATCCGGGCAGTAGTAGTAGTATAAATATTGTAAAAGGGTGACCGTGGATGCCAGGAGCAATTACACCTGGATCTTAAACACATAATGAAGTTAAATTTAATCATCGACTCTAAGTTCAGGCCACCTCTCAACCCAAATCCTTGTAAATTTCCTCAGGCATTCGAGATTCTCCTTGTTCGATACGAGATCCGCATTCCATGCTGGTCTCATAGTTACTTTCAGACCTTCCAACATTTCATCCCTTGCGTCCGTCAAAATCTCACAGTGCCACAGAATGTGCTCGGCTGTTTGGTTTGTGTCACCACACGCACAGTTTGGATGGGGAGACAGGGTCAGGCTGTGCAGTCTTCCCCTGAATTCACCATGACCTGAAAGTATTTGTGTTAAGTGATGATCCAATTTGATGAACGCCCCTTCCATTCTGGCTTTAACTGACGGGAAGAAGGAGAAAGTCCATCTGTTCGTATTCGATCTATCCCAACGTTTTTGCCATTCATTAAGAGTGAGTTCACGCATCTCTTTCGGCAGTCGAGGGAGAGGTACTGCCCCACCTGGTATTAGTTCAACTCCAAGATGGACGGTTGACCTTCCTCTAATTAGTTTTTTCTTAGTTAACACTTCCCTTACTTCTAGATCAATGGGCAAAATACCGGCCAGAACCGGCAATGCGTCCGAAGCTACAGTCCTGTATGCGCCCGAGAGTGCTAGCAGGGGAGTTCGCTGGCCCCGCTTAAGTGCCGAGTGGATCAGTACGTTGTCTAGGCGATGCTCTCATACAGAGGCTGCGTACGTGACTTGTGCCACATACGATCCCCTTTACAGTAGGCGAAGTGCCGGAGAGCGTAATCCCCACTCCGCAGTTGAGATTCTTCTCAGTTTCATGAACAGAGCCTGGGCCCTGCTTGATACACTCTTGACATGAGCCAGGAAAGATGAAGAGCGATCCAAGATAACGCCTAGGTATCTTGCATTTTCCACAAATCGGATGTTGGAGTCTCCCATTTTTATAGTAGGATTTCTTCCTCTGTCGAGGAAGCCCTTCATAAGGAGACCCATGGTCTTTTGGGGAGCGAAATTTAGCCTGTTTCTCTTACCCCACTCAAGGATTACTCTCAAACCTTCTTCAGCTTTACTTTCAACTTCTCTTCTGCTGTTCCCCGAGACCAGTAATAGTTTGTCATCAGCGTAGTCGACCGAGATACATCCTTCAGGCAAGGGCAGCCTGGAGGAATCGTCAAAGAGTATATTCCAAAATTCCGGGCCAAGGACCGAGCCTTGTGGGCAACCCATGTTCACTTCCCGGTTAATGGTGATATCACCATATGTTAAGGAGATACTTCTGTTGTTGAGATAGTCAGAGACTATCTTAAACAACTTACGAGGGCAGTTATGGTTTTTTACTTTCGACAGTATCATCGGCCACCACGCATGATCGAAGGCACCAGTGATGTCTAAGAAGACTCCAATCACGTACCTCTTTGGACAGACCCTCACCCATTCAAGCGCAAACTTAATGGCGTGCTCCGTGGATTTACCCGGGACAAAGCCAAATTGACAGTCGGCCGCTGGAGACAGGATTTGGTATAGTCGGTTCCGTATAATTTTTTCTAGAATCTTCCCCAGAACAGGAAGCAGCGTAATAGGTCTATAAGCCTTGATATCCGTTTTTGGCTTATCGTTGCCCTTGGGTATAATACGGAGCACCCCTTTCTTCTACTCTGTGGGGAAAACCCCTCTTCGCAGACACGTGTCCATGACTTGGAAGAGCTCCTCCTTGGCATGGACCCATTCTTTCTTCACTATTACTCCGTTCAATTTGTCAAAGCCGGGTGCCTTCTTACAACCTAAGCCCTTGATTATTACCTCCAATTCAGCTTTACTTACAGGTGTAATCTGGTCCTCCTGGGAGAGGTTTCTAGGAAGAAGCCGTGACAGATTTCTAATCTGTTGGTGGTGGTCGCTTTCCCCAATTACTGAGTCTAGAGCAGTGTTTTTCAATCTTTTTCAATATGAGACCCCTTTACAGGTTGTAAAATTCTGGCGACCCCCTTTGGTCATAGATACAGACAAAAAGTGAGTAATTTAAATACATTAATTCTGTACCCTAGAAGCATACGGATGCAAGTCCAAATTTTGAGAAATGAGTTTTTGATACAGACTTGAAGTAAATTATTATGTTTATCAGTGGCAGAAAGATACAGGTCCTATCATGAACAAAAATAAGATTTTCAAAAATGTATACGGACGCAACTACCTTTGATGCAACAACTATGTTAGAAGCAGAAAGATGTACATATGGACTTGCATCTTTATGATTTATGCATTTTGAATATTAAGACTCAAATCCTACGTATTATGTAGTATTATGACTCAAATTGTGCATTACTATCATAGACATCCAAATTCAATAGACCAGAAATAACAGGTGAGGGGAAAAATCAACTATGGCGGTACGAAGAGGGGAAGATGACTGTCATTGGTTGAAAAATTAATCTGACAGTATATAGGCATCTCGCATTATAATATCATCATTTAGTTCTTAAAAGCAAAATCTGCTTTGAATGAATAGACCTTTTTACATGGGAGCGCGAATTGCTTGCCACGATAATAAAATATTTGCGTAGGCCAAATGTACACCCCAAAAAGATTCGCCCGTTTTCACATAGCAATATTTTTTTGCCGTGTTTAGTTAAGACACTTTTACAAATGTTTCATAATTTACTTACCCCTGTAACCAGCGACGAGCACACTAAGGAACCGCCCACATTTATGTGCACACTGATATGTAGGTATGTTGTATAGCACAAGCTACTGTTTTGGCGTGTTATTTTTTCGTTAAATGTATAGATGTTAGCTTCGCGCTGCCCACGGCAAGAATGATGACGTCACACATTTTAGATTCAAGCGATTCTCTATCCCCTCCACATGGGGCGAACTGGCGCCAAGGAGGAGCTCCAGCCGGTTCCATGGCGAGGGGGAAATAATACGTTTTTATCACTTAGGGCAGGTCCAGATATATTCATATGTCCGTGATTACTACGCTTTCTATGGAAGTAAACAATATTCAAAATTGATCCTTTCATATTACTACAATTGTCATAACACAATATTCCACTTCATTTTGAAGCAGAAGGACTCAAGTCCGTGTTTTTGATTGACTCAAGTCAGCGTTTTTTTAACAATATTTTTAAAGTCTTTACATATCGTCCCTTAGCTAACAACACCGCATAAGTCATTTTTACCAACTTTTCAGGAGAGGATAAAAACTGTCTATTTTAAAAAATCGGTGGAATTTTTCTGTTATTACTTAATAAATACCCTAGTTAGCGGTTAAGAAATAATTATTTATACTTATTTTGAAAATTTACTTTATTTTAACTTTTATTTTATGACTTGAGCTGTGTTGACTGATATTTTATTAGATTAAGGCGGTGTTGTCTGCGAAAGTGTTAGAGAATAAGGTATTAATAGATGATTTACAAAAAAAAGTTTTTATTAAGAAATATTTCAAGAATAATTAACAATCATTGTAACGTAGGTATCTATAATCTAAATCTTAAGAATCACATTATTGAGATCATTTGCTTAAAGTTATTTGTTGACACGTGAACCTTTAGAGCATAAGTGCAATTAGTATTATGTTTTATTTTAATAGGTAAATATTTAAAACATAGTCATTGATAACCTCCAACGAAACAAGATGTAATAGTAATAAAATTATAAAAATAAAAAATAATACTCAAAATCTCTAGTCTAATAGTTAGTTGCTGTCTTTAGCTATTGCTGTGCGGAAGGTCATCATAATACACTTTTTAGGTCTTGCAAATCTTTATACTTCCGCTTTGTAATTGGTATTCTAGCTGCATACAATTTCTGCAGGTGATTTATTTGTTTAATGCTGTTAATTGGCGTGGGACGATGTGGTAACGGCTGAAGCGCGTCATCGAAACCAATTTTATACCAAATTATGCCATTTGGTCTGTATTCTAGCATAAATACACCTGTGACGACTGGATCACCTGCTTTTTTACCAGGCCTTATAGATTTATAAATTAATTCTTTCGAAAAGTCGGGTTAAGGTATAGTCCAAATAACGAGCTTCGTAAGCGCATCATCAACGATCACTCCTAGCAGTTTTAGTTGTACTTTTCAACATTTTTGTGGTCTTCAATTTTCTCTGGATTTCTGCGATTACTGGTTGAAATAGACAAACCGGGAGGTAATGACACAGTCTGTTTTTGTCAGCCAATATCTGACAAACCAATCTTTAATGCTAAGAGTGGCCAAGAATATTTTTTTACAGAATTGGTGACGTACATTATCAATCGTGAAAACGTAAGTTCGACTATCAGTTCAATCGTGAAAACGTAGAATTGCACGGTGGTTTCATGGATCTTAAACACATCTTGTTTCACTTTAAATGTTTCATTAGTCTTTGTCTCTTCTGCATCCTAAATAATTTTCACCTTTAATCCGTAATTCTTTATTACATTGCATTAATATTTCTTTGGATCTTTTGTCGTCTTGTTCTGTCGTTTTTTATGACTTAACAAATCACCGTGATATGGAACATCACTGAGTATGACCACTCTTGAATAACACGATGGAGTAGCAGAGGCATTGGATTGCTGCATATTATTCTGGTTTATATTATTTTTATGTGTACATTGAGTATTGTTTTCATTATTAATAATTATATCAGAAATTGGGTCTTGAGTGTTCCTAGATACGAGAATATCTTGGTTTGAAGTAGGGAAAGATTCGTCATGATTTAAATTTACAGAATTTATATTAAGGACAATATTTCCTAGTTCTTGCACAACGTTCTCACTTTCTACCGTGATATTGGCAACATTCAAAACAGAAGGCTGAAGATACTCGATGGCACCGTAGCGAATTCGGGTGGTTCCTATTGCAGATCAAAGAAGTCATTAACAACTTTTGCTATAAAAATTGTTAATGTCAATGTTTTCAATATTCGAGTCTATGTTTCAGAAGAACTAGTGTTATCGTTTTAATTCAAATCTAAAAAAAATAATACTTAGGAATTATTGCATTAAAAATATAAATAACAAAAAATAAATGCGGACCTCAAAACAAACCTATGCTACTAACCTAGTTTAATTCTTTTTTTTTAACCTTCTTTGGAACTTTGTTTACTTTTTCAGTCCTGCTTCTTGTAATTGAGAACATAACAATTCATCACCTAAACTCCAGGAATCAATTTCTTCTCCATCCATAGTGTATTTCAATTATTAAGCTTACTAAAAGAAATAAAATACGTTTTGAAACACCGCCTAAGTTAAAAAAAGATAGTTAGAAAACACCGCTTAAGTAAATGAAGATATTCTATTATCATTTCTTTCTATATGAATACGCGTAAATCAATAAAAATTACTTTATTATATAGCTTACCTCTTAACCTTTTATTAAAACTTCTTGCATGGATCTTTTAGCGAGAAAACTCACGAAAAAATATAATAATCACGGAGCGCGAAGTACTTTTACGAGAAATGTATGACAGACTAACGACTTGTGCGGTGTTGAGAGGCCAACCGACTTGCGCGCTGTCACTACTTTTCAAATTACGGCCTCTGATTGACTGAAATCTATATCATGTGACCAATGGTTAGACGCGCAATGAGCAGCTCCATCCAATGGCATTAAAATGTGAAAACCGCCAATTTTCGACTTGAGCGGTGTTGTAAGCTAAGGGACGATATGAAATATTTCGTTTTTTTTGTTATCTGTCAGCATGGATATCCTAAGAAGTTATGAGACCATAGTTACAGAAAAAATAGTTTTTTGGCTCTCCTGAACATTTTACCCTTTTGGACTTGCATCCGTACGCTTCTCGGGTACAGAATTATTTTCTTTATTTTTCAAAATAAACAAGCTCATCCTTCTCACTGAAATAGTGTTTAATTGTAGTTAGAACCTCGCCTTTTTCCTTTCGCCGGCGACCCCCCGAGTAAGGCTTCGCGACCCCCCTAGGGGTCGCGACCCACAGATTGAAAAACACTGGTCTAGAGGAACTAACTTTCCCAGAAGTCTTTCGAGAGTGGAGGCCACGTCCGTACTCTCAACATTCCTGCCATTGTTATCAACGACGATGCTTGTTAAAAACCGGTCAGAACCTTTTCCCGTCTTTGCAACAGCGCTGGGAATTTCCCACCGGTTGGCGTTACCCACATCTTTAACCCAATTATGCCATGCGGCTCGTTTCGCTGTAAGTACGGCCGATTTGAAGGCTGTACGGGCCAGTCTGAGGCGGCCCAGGAGTGCTGATGTCTCCTCCGTCGTGCAAACTCCCTGCCTGGATTGACTCAAAGCCCTGTAGGCCCTCTTATAGGCCCCCTTAAGCGAAGTCAGCTCACTCGACCACCACGGCGTCCTTATGATCTTCTTTGGGTTTGATCTTCCCAAAGATCGATCAGCAGCTGATACCAGGGCCGCATTAAAAAAGTTCCCCAAATTGTCCGGATCTCTAGCAGCTACGTCATGAAATCCCCTTAAAGTATCCCGTAGTGCTTCCCCAAAGTTATCCCAGTTCGCCTGAGTGGTTTTGAAATTCCAGGAGGATCTTGGTATTTCGGTCTTTTTGACACCCACTTTAAATGTAATTAATCTGTGATCTGAGGCGATCGCACGGTCGTGAACTTTCCATTCAGATATCTTGGCCGCAACGGATCCAGAGCAAAGAGTTAGATCGATGTTGCTCTCGCCTTGGGTGCCAGAGAATGTAGATAAGCTACCTGGCTCATTTAGTAAAAATAGACCCTGCGCTGCAATAAGATCTTCGACAGCGTCTGAGCGTTCCGTCCGAATTCCTCTATTATCATACCACAAAGGCGAGCGAGCGTTAAAGTCTCCCCCTATAACTATGTTACGACCTTTAAGCGCGTTCAGGGCGCGCGTCAGGCTCAAGATATGTGGTCCGACAGGATTCCCGTACTTAAAGTATACCGAGATTATAATAATCTCGGTTATGCCAAAATTAAACGAAACGCAGGTTTGGTACTCATTCGATAACCCCTCGAGGAGGAGGGAGCTGATCGACGAAGTGTTGACCAGAACACCCGCTCCCGGGGAGTTACCTACTTCGAGTACCGCTCCAGGACTAGTAGTAGGCGTTTTACCTTGCCGGGTGTATTGCTCCTGGATTAGCAGGATGTCAATATGTAGGTCAGTCAGGGCCTGCAGCGCCTCGATCGTGGGCAGTCGGGATCTCTGCAAGTTTATCTGACCTATGGTAATAAAGTTATTAGTTTCCATAGTCGGTGCGTCTCATCTGTGCTTCAATGGCTGCTTGGTGGGCGGGGCATGATCTGTCACCGGTGGAATGAGCCGATGGTTTTCCAAAGCGCTTGCAGGTCGCACAGACAGCGGATTCCGCTTTCCTTGGGCAATTATCCATCTCGTGACCATTTTCAGCACAGTGGCGGCACGTGGTGGTGGTCATGGTACAGAATTTACTTCCAGCCAGAAAAGTCAGACAAAAATCGCTCCCGCTATTTTAAAGATTAAAAATACTTATAGTGTTCGTATCGTTAAAATTTGGTGCGTCCAAAAACCATCTGGTGCGTCTCACCAAGGGCTACTTGCCTACGGTTTCATTTTGTATAATTCAGTGTTTTTCATTAACTTTTTAGTAATAAAGTGTGAAAATCTAAACTTTCTCCCGTTAAGGGTGGATGTTCGTACATCCCCCAACTTAAAATACATTATCCTAGTGCATCCCAGTGTCCCCCATAAAAATTCAGAAAACTCATATCGAAAAGACGATTTTTTAGTGTGTATTTCAAGTGTTTAGTTAAAAAACAGTGTTTTTGCTAAATAACTGTGCTCTATTTTATAATTTCTGTGATTAAACTATTACCATCCGATAGGTTATAAAATTCCGCATCTCTTGATACCTGGTTTGCCAATGTTCTGTGAATGTTTTGTGCCCTAATTTTTGACTTGTGTAAAAAACAAGTGGTGAACCCGGATCTTCACCGCTAATTTTTGACTTGTGTAAAAAACAAGTGGTGAACCCGGATCTTCACCGGCGGTAGAGCGGGTACCCTCAGACGTTTCTAGATCGCTGACGTAACATTAGTGTACGTCACGACCTGTGCCCCGACTAAGCGTATTTGAAACTTTTTTAGGATCCCTAAGGCGAGTGTGGTGATACAAGATTGTTCTGTGACCCATCCCCCCCCCCTTTCAGCTTACATCCACCCCACCCCCCCCAACCCCCCCTTACCCCCCCAACCCCCCCAACCCCCCCAACCCCCCAACCCCCCTAACCCCCCCCAACCCCTCCCTAACCCCCCTAACTCCCCTAACCCCCCCCTTATCCCCCCTAAGACCACCTAAGACCCCCTAACACCCCCTAACACCCCCTAACGCCCCCTAACCCCCCAACATTTCAAATTTACCCTATTTCGAGTGACATGTCATCGGACGAAAATCCCCATCGTGAGAATAGGAAAATGGAACGCAACAAGGCCATAAAAGATCAAATTGAAGAACTCAAGCGCCAAATGTCCCCCATGAGTCCTAAAAAACAAAGGCATAAGTCCAAAAAAAAATTGTTCGGTGTAGAATCCGAGACCCACACTGCGCATAGCGACTCCGACGAAGGCTCGGACATGGACACGGTCCCACCCCCCACCGCCGGCCCAAGTGGACAATCCATCACTATTTCGTCGATGCCATCACCTAATGCCAGCACACGGAAGAGACCCAGACCTAGTGACTCACCTAACGTGAACCAGTGGAAAGTGATCCCGGCAATGTCTAAGTGCCATAAAATTAGATCGATCATCACCGACGGTGCTAATAAACTTAACAAAGGTGATAAGAGTGCAATCAACGAACTCTTAGATGACCTGATGTCCGACATCACGCATCTAATGCTAGATTTAAACACTGTGTCTACTAGGAGCTCTACCATTGAAGAAATGTTAACTTCCCAAAACATCATTTCAAAGAAAATTGACAACCTACTCCAAGTACGACCGCCAGCTAGTGTGCCACTGCCGAATACCTCTGCTGCTCCTACATATGCGAAGATGGCTGGTTCCGCACCAAATTCAAAAACCTTGGTAGTTAACGGTTTTGAGCGACCGATCCCACCTAAACCGCTCACTGTCCTCGTATACCCAGAAAAGCCAGAGGGTACTACCTCCGAAGAAACGAAGAAGAATCTGGAGAAAACAATCAATCCTCGTACTGATGGATTTCAAGTTCAGCCCCCTCCTCTTGGACGGTTATTCTGATGAGTACCAAACCTGTGTATGTATTAGATTTGGTGATATTGAGATCTTTTTGATCTCAGTATATTTTAAGTTTGGGAACCCGGTAGGACCCCACATCCTGAGTTTGACGCGCGCATTGAACGCGCTTAAAGGACGTAACATTGTTATCGGAGGTGACTTTAATGCACGCTCACCATTATGGTTTGATACTAACGACTGTAGGACGGAGCGATCAGACGCCGTGGAAGACCTAATTGCCGCGCAAGGTCTCAGTATAATTAATGAACAGAGTTCTTTTTTCACATTCTCAAACATACATGGTGAGAGCAACATTGACTTAACTCTTTGCTCTGGGTCAGTTGCAACCAGGATTTCAAGGTGGACAGTCCATGAGTGCGAAATAAATTCGGATCATAGATTAATTACATTTACGGTTGGTGTTAAAAAAACAGAGATTCCAAGAACCTCCTGGAATTTCAACACCACTAGGGCGAATTGGGATAACTTTGGGATTGCGCTACGAGATACTTTAAGGGATTTTTACCATGTAGCCGCTACTGATCCGGATAATTTGGGAAACTTTTTCAATAAGGCGGTTGTATCTGCTGCCAACTCGTCTTTGGGCAGATCAAACCCAAAGACGAGTATTCGGACGCCGTGGTGGTCACCTGAGCTGACTTTGCTGAAGGGGGTCTACAAGAGAGCCTTCAGGGCAATGGGGTCTGCTAGGAGTGGTGGTCGAACGGAGGAGGAGACGGCCGCTCTCCTGGACGACCTCAGATCTGCTAGGTCGGCTTTTAAGCGGGCCGTCCTTCATGCGAAACGAGCTGCCTGGCGTAATTGGGTCCAAGAAGTGGGTAACGCCAACCCGTGGAATATCCACAGCGCAATTAAGAAATCCGGTAAAGGATCTGATCGGTTTTTGACTACTGTAATTGGGAATATTGATGGGAGGAACGCTGAGACGGTGGACGTGGCCTCTACCCTCGAGACACTTTTGGGTGAGTTAGTTCCTGTAGATTCAGTAATTGGGGAAAGTGACCACCATACCCAGATTAGAAATCTGGCACGGCTGCCTCCTAGTAACCTCGCCCAAGAGGATATTTCGTATAGAGTCACTAAGCAAGAAATTGAAGTTATAATTAAGGGTTTGGGTCCTAAGAAGGCACCAGGGCATGATAGGCTCAACGGCGTAATTGCAAAGCAAGTCTGGGTCCACGCCAAGGAGGAGCTCTTCCAGGTGATGGATACATGCATGAGAAGAGGGGTTTTTCCCTCAGAATGGAAGCGCGGCGTGCTCCGGATTATATCCAAGGGGAACGACAAACCACTTTCTGATATTAAAGCGTACAGACCTATCACCTTACTTCCAGTTCTGGGTAAAATCTTGGAGAAAATCATCAGAGAACGGTTAAGGAAATCGCTCTCCCCGGCTAGCGACCTGCAATTTGGTTTCGTCCCCGGGAAATCCACGGTGCACGCCCTGTCGTATGTGCTTGACTGGGTGAAGGTTTGTCCTAAGAAGTACGTTGTGGCAATATTTCTTGACATAACTGGTGCCTTCGATCATGCGTGGTGGGCAATGATACGGTTGAAGGTGAAAAACAGGCAGTGCTCCAAACTTTTGTTCAAAGTCATCGATGACTACCTGGCCGATAGAACAATTACCATCTCTTTCGGGGACTACTGCATCGAGCGTGAAGCTGATATGGGATGCCCTCAGGGCTCCATTCTTGGACCTGACCTGTGGAACATTGCCTTTGACGACTCCTCCAGGTTACCCTTGCCTGAAGGATGTATCTCTGTTGATTACGCTGATGACAAAATGTATTTGGTCTCTGGGGACAGCAGAAAGGAAGTAGAAAAGAAAGGTAGTGATGGTTTGCAGATGTTCCTGGATTGGGGAACAAGAAACAAGATGACCTTCGCTCCCCAGAAGACTAAGGGCCTCCTGATGAAGGGTTATCTCAGCAGAAACAGAAATCCGACCATCAAAATGGGAGAATCCAATATCCGCTTCTTTGATAATGTAAAATATTTAGGTGTTACGCTTGATCGATCGTCCTCTTTTCTGGCTCACGTCAAGGATGTATCCAGCAAGGCTCAGGCTCTCTTTTTGAAGCTAAGGAGACTCTCCACAGCTGAGTGGGGACTGCGTAATCCGGCTTTGCGTATGCTATATAGGTGCGTTTATGTTGCGCAAGTTTCATACGCTGCATCTGTGTGGGAGCATCGCTTGGATAATTCGCTTATACTCCTGGCTTTGAAGCGAGGTCAACGAACTCCTCTCCTGGCACTATCCGGGGCGTATAGAACCGTTGCTTCGGACGCTTTGCCTGTTTTGGCTGGTATATTACCAATCGATCTCGAAATCAGGGAGGTGATCACTAAACAGAAGCTTACTAGAGGAACCCCGGCAACTCATCATGGTGTTGTCCTGACTCCTGGTGGTCCGGGGACTCTCCCTGGTCTGCTTCGTGAAATGCGTGAACTGTCGCTTCATGAGTGGCAGCTTCGTTGGGATAGGTCGAATTTAGGGAGATGGACTTTCTCCTTCATCCCATCAGTTAAAATCAGGATGGAAGGGGCCTTTTTACAACTGAACCATCACGTGACCCAACTTTTGTCTGGTCATGGGGAATTTAGGGGGAGACTTCATACTCTCTCCCTATCCCCTCATCCCAACTGTGCGTGCGGTAGCACAAACCAGTCGGCCGAGCACATTCTGTGGCAT
Source organism: Limnephilus marmoratus (assembly GCA_917880885.1). NCBI lineage: Eukaryota > Metazoa > Arthropoda > Insecta > Trichoptera > Limnephilidae > Limnephilus > Limnephilus marmoratus. Next base: position 65,637,081 of record OU862908.1, read on the forward strand.
TGCGAGATTATGATGGATGCTAGAGAGGAAATGCTTAATGGTCTGGACGTCCCTATTAGACCAGTTTGGAATACTGATCTAGTATCGAATAAGGTGAATTTCGAGTGCTTGCGTAAGTTTGCAAGGATCTGGGTTGAAAGATGGCCTGCTCTTAGAGTCGATGATTAGCAGAATATAGGTTATCAGGTGTACATGTTCCTGTAATACCACGGTCAATGATTTGATCTCTCTTTTATACTTTCGCCTGGATGTACATATTCTTTTAATACTCTTTTTTTTCTGTGTTCTTTTGTTTTTTTTCTTTTCTCTGTTAGGCTAAATGAACGTGCAATTTTGTTTGAAACATACAGTTGCAGTCTGGAAGTTCACCGCGCAGCATTGCAAATTAGCCAACTATAAATTTGCTTCTATTGATTTCTATACGTTTATTTTATATACACTTTCCTTTGTGTTCTATTGTTTTTCTTTCCTTTCATGGCATCATGTTTGTGCAAATTCTGTTTGTTTATTTTATTTTTAGTACACAGCAGCAGTCGAATTTACAGCTTGGGATGGATAATTCCATTATTATTTTCGTGACTATTATTAATTTCTTTTTTTTTAGATGTTATACTGTTCTAATGTTATAAATGTTATATTGTTTATCTGGACGTTAGACAGAACTCCTTTGTTTGTTCTGTAATGTCCTTTTCCCCATCGAAGGGGTTGGACTTTGGGCCTTGTCCCTGTTAACTTACCTTAGGTTTACCTTTTCGATTCAATCATTGTTATCTCCTTCTGTGCCCGTGCCACCCCCCCGGTCATGATAAGGTTGGAGGAAAGATTGAGCGGCATCCGGAGGTCTGTCCGTCCCCCCTCCGGCCACCCGACGCTTTTCTCCCTAGGGTCTTCATTTTGCAGTCCATTTACTTCTTCTAGGCACCACCGGCTGGCTGGCTAAAGGACGACTCCACTGTGTGCCGTGACGTTGGACTAAAAACCTCATACATTCTCTGGGGGACCGCCGGGCTCACGATGGTCATGACGGTTGTCTTTTTCCGTTTTATGTTTTGTTTTCAACTTATGATTCTTTTTCTTTTTTTTTGTCTTTACACGCAGATGCCTGCAGTCACGGAGTGTGTGGTCTCCCTCTGTTTATAATGTATTAAATATTTTGTTTTCTCTTTTTATACATTTATATCTACTAACACCAGTAGTATTAGTTTTTGACCATTACAGTACAGTCCTGTAGGCGCGACCGCATACCGCCACCTAACACAGTATGAGGGGACATTGAAGGTCTAGATTCGTTACATTAAATGTAGAGCCGTTTATTCAAAAAAATTAGATTCTTGTGAGAACCCCGAAGGGGCGACCATAAGTTGCCTATACCGGGGTGGGACAGTGGTGGGTACTTCAATGTCCGTAAAGATGACACTTAAAGCACCTGGTGGCTCCTAAGAAGTCGCGAATACGGCAGGCATGCCAACCAAGGAAGCAGAGTCCGCTGTCTATAAGAATTTTTCTGCTCTCCGGATGACAGGTAACGATCATGTTCATCGTGCTGCCGTCTCGTTTGCCGAAAAGTGAGACTCGACGCATGGTTCTAAGGTGGTCATCCTTGGTTAAGTTGGTCTTTCCCAGAATATTGTTTGTGAAAATTTCCTCAAAGAGGGCCTGGTCTGCAGTTGCCTCGGTTTTGGGCACATCATATATGACAATTCTGGGGAGATTCCCTTGAGGGTGGACCATCTTAAAACCACTTGCTTCGATTTTCGCGGCCGCCTTTTTTATATTTTCTAACCCACTCGTGCTGGAGGTCTGTCAGAAAAATGGAAAATAGAAAGCCTCGATTTTCAAGATTTTATTTAGGTATTATCAGCCTGAGGTACAGTTGTCCTTTTCGCTTAAGGGCCATTAATCAGCCAGCGGCCGAGAATCAATATTTCGCCGAAAGATGTTCTTACGATCATACAGGGCGGTTCCAATGAGAAAGATTAATTATTCTCCATACCAGCTTTTTTGAATAATAACTCAACATCGATTTTATTTCATTCAAAATTTGCTATAATGTATACCTACATTCAAAAATGCTGAAAGGCGTGATGGTAAAACTATTAAAATTATGTACTTTTTGTAATTATTTTTTGATCATAAGAATTTATAATTTTTCAATAATGTCTAAGCAAAATAAGAATGTAAAAAAATCTTAAACATATTAGTTTGTAAGACCGTAAATAAATAGACAAACCGAAATATTTTCGTCATAAAACACGTGTGCGGATCTTTTTTAAATGATTTTATTGAAGCTAAAATTAAAATTCTGAAACATAGCTTTCCCAGATAATTGATTGATATATTTTACTGCATGATTATATGATTTGAAATGTGTGTTGTATAATACAAATTTTGTTTGAAAAATTAGCAAATCTGCCAACGACCTACGGTAAAACCTTATTGTACTAAACATAAACGTATTTTCTCAAAATTTAAAAAATAGCTTTAGTAGATAAAAGAACTGTCTTTCGAAATTAATTTATATTTTTTTGTGGAAAATGGTCAACACGTCTGAAATTTAATTTTAAAATGGCATATTTCCGGTTTTGTCTGGTTATTCCCTCTTAATATTTGAGGAAGTAATAGCGAAGGTGACAGCAACACTTTGGTAAAATACCTAGTGTTAAAATTTCTCGGCGACCGGGTTTCCTCTTAAGAATGTGGGATAGGTAAGGAAACGAAATTAGATAAAAATTATCCACAGGATTTCTTCCAATCTCCTTAGTGAACCACAACCCCCTTCTTATTGTCACCCAGTGGGGTATCGGGTGTCGGGTGTTGTGGGTCGGGTGCCTGGTGAATGGATTGACGTCAGAGCGGGATCGCTGGAGTGGAGGAATTACCAACTGGGACCTAACCGAATTTATCAGCGACCACCAGCCAACGGTACATCCACTGTTCTTGCAAGGGTTGCCTATGTCGTCCTTACTAAGAATTCATTGTTTTAAATTGTTACTACAAGAAGTCCATGAGACTGCTAAATAATGTATATATTCTTAAAATCCACCTCTTCACCTAGGTACACATGTTACATCCACTTTTAATCTATTTTTGTCATCCTTAACCTTTAAAATGATACGTGTACGCACTTAATCACAGAAAACATAACATATTTATTTATTTATATATTTTGTTTCACAGTTTTTTAGAGAAAAATGGATATCCCATTCTAAGGACACATTGTACAAGTTTTCTTATTTGAAATATAACTCGTTTGTTAAAATATTGAAAATATAAAGTTAAATCTAAAAGAAAGTACAATACAAGTATTAATTTTTGTAAGGTTGCTAAATTGTATCTATATTTTTCCTTCCCATGTCCATAATCCATATCTTTATATTTCTTTTGAAGTCGGTTATTTTTTAAATAGTTTTTATTGCATTGGGAGTAAATTAAATAATTTTATAGAGAAGTATTGCATATTTCTTTGTCCAAAAGTCGTTTTAGTTGTAGGTTTGTGGAATGTTGAGTAGGCACGTTCCAGAGTAGAAGATTTGAAACGTTGCTTGAAATGGCTTCAGCCGTGGTTGGTGACCAGATCTGAATTGCCAGGTATTTCCCCACCTTCCTCTTCCTCACCTCCTTTCCCTCCTCACTACTTTCAGCCACACAATATACCACAATTGGGAATGCCATAGTCTTACTCTCTCCAGCCGGGAACAGTTGGGACCGTTGTGGGGTATTCGCATAAAAAACAATTATACTCGGTTAAAAATGGATAATAATAGCATCTATTAATTTCGTACTATAACCGTTATTATTATGTTTCAAAAAATTAATTAGGTCTTATGTTTACCCAAACACAGTTGCAATTAAAAAAAAAAGGTGAAAATAGTATTTTCAAATAACAATACTTCATATTTAATAATTAAAAACATGCCAAATACTATCCAACCAACTTTTTATAATATTAAAAAATTAATGAAAATATATATTAAATAACAAAGTCAAAATCAACATTTTTTAACGTGAGTTTTAAGATTTTCACGGCCAGAAGCATTTTCGTTATATGTTTTTGGGGTGTTGTGCCGTGTTGCGCTACCTCCTTCTTTAGCCAACGTTTCGCATGTCACACATCTACCGGATCTGCCGGATCTGCCCTGATGATGGACACTGCAACGATGTCCGAAACGTTGGCTAAAGAAGGAGGTAGCGCAACACGGCACAACACCCCAAAAACATATAACGAAAATTTTTTAACGTGTTTATTGTTCACCACGTTTATTGTTTATAAAAAACCGACATGTTTCATGAGCAATGCTCATTTCTTCAGGGTTATTTATACCCTGATATTTTTTGTACCCAATAAACAATAAACGTAGTAAAAACTAAGTATTAGTTTTGAATCTGAAAATAGTTTAATATTATGTGTATATTCATAGAGGCTATTCTGAGAACAGACGCAGTTGGCGAGGTGGTTTTTCGTAGGTCGACTGAAATAAAATATTAGGCGACGTGAGTCGAATTCCTTAGCTAAGTCCTCCATCACAACTATAGCATCATTTTCCCCTTACTGTGGTGGTAGTAAGAGATTTTCAAATAAATATCAGGCTAACCATTACCCGGGAGTGTTTTTTTTTTCTTTAAAAAAATTACTTTATTTAACGTGGAAAACTTTTACGATTTTAAAATACTCATAATTTTCAGATATACCGAGGGTGGTAAAACTACAATCATTTTAATTTTTTATTAGTCATCTTGAAAATAAGTCATCTTTTCCGGTAAACAACGCACGTGTTATCATTATTTTTAGTATTTAATTCTATTTTCAGTAATTTAATCTGTTTATCTGCCCTATTTTGAGTAATTTAAAATTTTAGCAAAGGCAGGTGTCCTCCCTCACCCACGTAACCCTGAAAAGCCACACCATTCTCATTTATTGTCTACAAATTGCATCGACACAGATTTAGATTGCCGTGTGCTCCAAACGCCTGTGAACGATAAATCCAATAACGTCGAAGCTTTACGTTAAAAAATCTCATTTTCTCCACACAGCTTAGCAAATGGTTCGCACTATGAATGATGGAACTGCGCAGTGGCACAGCGGTGAATGGCGCCTGCCCCCTTCCCCCCTCCCCCCTCCCGGAGAGGGCGGATAATGCCCATCAGGGTGCGTGGGAAGTGCAAATTGAAATAGTTACCTGCCAATAAGGGTGTGAAATTGCTACGGAGCTTTTCACTATAAAAGGCCAGGAAAACTCCCAGATAGTCACAGTTCTTCAGTCGCTCTCCTCAGAGAGTGATCTCAAGTAACCAAAGCTTTCCTACATTGGAAAACACTCGTATTATATTTAAAATCGTACCAGCAGTATTTCGGCAACATTTTCAAAATGTACAGAGATACTTTGATAACAGTGGGGGCGCTTTTCCTACTTATCGTCCATCCTTCTCAAAGCTTCATTGAAAGTGTGTGTGATGGATTTAGAGAAAATGACCAAGTTTGCCAAAGACACGAGAAGGGAAATAAATATAACGATATCCTCATCAAAGCCAAGGAGGAAAATGTGAGAAACAACGTCGGGATGATGGAAACTCGGGTTGTTCTATCCAGATATCATCTCGGAACTGAAAACAGCAGAATGTACAAGGAAATCACATCCGAGGATGGCTCGGCCGGGCGGGACTCCAGCCGACGACAACGGCTCTCTTCCACGGTGACCCGCAGGACTATCCCTTCTACACTTAACCGCCGAGATTCAACCAACGAACGCGAACAAGCTCGTCAGCAAACCGATTCCACCAGGCGCCTTGCCGCCAGGGATAACAGGCAAACGCGAATTGCTGAATCGGCTTCAAGGATCAGTCGTATTCGGGAAGAATTGACTCGCGTTGGTTCCAGGCGAGTTATTGCCGAGCGCCGAGATGATAATCGCAACTTATTCTCAAGGGTACGCGTTGACCGAAGCAAGGTCTCACCAGCCAATAATGTCGAACGGCAAGTGTCTACTGATCGTCAAACTATCCGCCGCGATGTCAGAGGTGCAAGTGTCGAACGCCAATCAGAACGTAACACGGAAAATCGAATGCAAGTGGATCGGTCGTCTAACCGCCGGGACAAACGTGAAATCTCAACCAGAAGGAATAACGAGAGAAATTCCGAAAGAATTGAAACCTCACATGCTCAATCCGTCGATCGCCGTCTAAATTTGAATGAGCGTGAAACTAACCGACTGACTGAACGACGACTTTCCGAACCTGAAGATAACCAACGACTAGCTGAGCGACGTGTTTCAGAACGTGAAGACAACCGACGAGTAGCTAATCAACGACTTTCCGAACGTGAAGATAACCGACGCGTAGCTGATCGACGACTTTCCGAACAAGATAACCGTCGAGTAATTGAACGACGTATTTCAGAAAGTGAAGATAACCGGCGAGTAGCTGAACGACGACTTTCCGAACAAGATAGCCGTCAAGTAGTTGAACGTCGTGTTTCCGAACGTGAAGATAGCCGACTAGCAGCTGAGCGACGTATTTCAGAACGTGAAGATAACCGACGAGTAGCTGATCGACGACTTTCTGAACAATCTAGCCTCCGAGTAGCTGAACGTCGTGTTTCAGAACGTGAAGGTAACCGACGAGTAGCCGAACGACGACTTTCTGATAGTGAACGTGTTTCAGAACGCGAAGATAATCGGCGAGTAGCTGATCGACGACTTTCCGAACAAAATAGCCCCCGAGTAGCTGAACGTCGTGTTTCAGAACGTGAAGGTAACCGACGAGTAACTGAAAGACGACTTTCTGTACGTGATGATAGCCGACAAGTGGCCGAGCGACGTGTTTCAGAACGTGAAGATAACAGACGAGTAGCCGAACGACGACTTTCTGATAGTGAACGTGTTTTAGAACGCGAAGATAATCGGCGAGTAGCTGAACGACGACTTTCTACAGAATCTGTTCGAACTGACCGGGAAACTTCTAATGAACGGCTCTACTCTAATCACATCGATAAGAGAATCTCGTCAGAACGCCGCGAATCCGAAAGACGATTGACAGAAAGCCGAGAGTCTGATTTAAAATCCGTAGAACGACGAGAGTCTGAAAGGCGATTGACTGAACGTCGAGACTCCCAAAGGCTTTCCAGTGAACGAGTCAACAGGCAAGTAGCTGAACGACGCCTTTCCGAACGTGAAAATAACCAACGACAAGCCGGACGACGACTTTCTGCACGTGAAGATAGCCGACAAGTAGCTGCACGAAGGGTTTCAGATCGTGAAGATAATCGACGAGTAGCTGAACGACGCCTATCCGAACGTGAAAATAACCAACGAGTAGCTGGACGACGTGTATCAGAACGTGAAGATAACCGGCAAGTAGCCGAACGACGACTTTCGGATCGTGAAGATAATAGACGAGTATTTGAACGAAGCCTCTTTGAACGTGAAAACGGCCAACGAGTAGCCGAACGACGACTTTTTGAACAAGATAGCCGCCGAGTATCTGAAAGACGTGTTTCAGAACGTGAAGATAACCGACGAGTAGCTGAAAGAAGCCTATCCGGACGTGAAAATAGCCAACGAGTAACCGAACGACGCCTCTCTGAACGTGAAGATAGCCGTCAAGTAGCCGAACGTCGACTTTCTGAGCGTAAAGATAACCGTCAAGTAGCCGAACGACGACTTTCTACAGCATCTGTTCGAACTGACCGGGAAACTTCTAATGAACGGCTTAACTCTAATCGCATCGATAAGAGAATCTCGTCGGAACGCCGCGAATCCGAAAAACGATTGACAGAAAGTCGAGAGTCTGATTTGAAATCCGTAGGACGACGAGAATCTGAAAGGCGATTGACTGAACGTCGAGACTCCCAAAGGCTTTCTAGTGAACGAGTTAACAGGCGATCTCCAGATGAGCGAGTTCACTCTTCTCAAATTGACACGATGTCTCGTGTTTCGACCTTGAGGATCGTCAGAAACATTCCCATCCGGGAAACATCTACAGCACGCCGATTAGTACGACAAAATACCCGTAATAATGGAGAATCTGAAATGCGCGAACGACGAAGTGAGCGAACGCAACGTGACACGACCAGCGCACGTTCAGCCGAACGAAAAGTGTCTCATGACAAGTTGGCAAGGGAAACCCACGTCCAAGCAACAAGCCATAACGCTGAAAGACGAAACACACAACGGGAAGACCGAGAGTTGGTCGAACGCAGATCTGTAAGCGAGCAATCTTTGATTCGACGAGAACGGTCAGAGGAAAGTCGCCGAGTTTCCGAAAGGAGTGAAGAGAGACGTATTTCACAAGACCGTCTCGATAGCAGGAGGGAAGCTAACAGAATCGAAAGGTTCTCCAACGCTCGTGTAATGTCGCGCAGCGATAATAGAAATGCCCGTTCGCAATCCGTCGACCGCAATGCACGATTAGCACGAACCATTAGTGAAAGGAGTGAAGAGATGCGCATTTCACAAAACCGTCTGAACAATGCGAGAAGAGAAGTTAACAGAATCGAGAGATTCAATGTTGATCGTCTAGATACCAGAAATATTCGCAATGCTCGCTTGGCAGGGTCAAGTGATGGAATAAGCGGAGAAATACGCGTTTCTGAAAACCGTATCGAAAATGCAAGGAGGGAAGCAAACAGAATCGAGCGGCTTTCCAATGATCGAGTTATGGCTCGTAGTGATAACAGGAACGTTCGTTCTCGAACTGTAGATCGTGATTCTCGATCAGTGCGATCTACCGACGAAAGGAACGACCAGGTATTTAGGAGGCAAGCAACTCTCTTCAGAAGATCCTCAGACGATCGTATCATCTCACGCACCCTTACCAGAAACGTTCGCGCTCGTTCGGTAGAGCGAAACGAACGTTTAGCCAATAACGAAAGAAGTGACGAGAGCCGTACTTCACAAAACCGCGTTGAAAACACGAGGCGAGAAGCCGCCACGGTACGAAGCGATGACAAAAACATTCGTTCTCGATCTATTGAACGAGATTCTCGAATGAACCAATCTAACGAGAGGAGAATAAGCAATACTGAGCGCGACACTAACTCAAGGATGATCACTGACATTCGTTTCCAGCGCCTCGCTAAAGACGCACATGAGCAATATGAAAAACATAACTCTTTGTTGAATGCTTTGAAGCAGGTAAGCATGCCGGCGGCTTTGGGAGAATTGGCAATCCAACTTCTGAAGGCTTTCTGCATCTGTTCCCTCCTTCTTCAAGTGGCAAACACAAACAAAGATTCCAAGATAAATTCACGGTAAGTTGTTTCTCTAAAAAAATGTTGTTAAAATTATTCCTAGACTCCTAGACCATGTATACGTCATTTTAAAGCATATTTATCAAACATTTATTTATTCCTCTTAAGTCAGTTCCTTATTTCCGAGGATCATGATCCCTACACCAATTTCTATGGTGGACAAGCCTCCTGTACTTTTCGCGGTTTTGCGCTGCAAGCCAAGGACCCTAGGACCAGACGCCAGTGATACTTGGTCACTTCAGAGCATTAGTGACCTTCTTCTGCTTCTTCTGTCTTCCACTTTGCCAGTGACTATGAGTTTCTCCATGTTGGAGTCCTCCCAAGTTCGAGGGCTTCTATCGGCTTCCTTTCGCTGGCTCCACACCGTAAGGAAATGTGGGGATAATCAACACTCGTTTATTTAATGTTTTAAAATTGTTGTCTTTGTTGACAGGTTCTTGGGGACCGTCCAGAATTGGGGACAAGCTTTCAAGATCAAGACGGAATAAGCATAAAGGAATTCGCAAGGCATCCGAAAACCACGCAGAAATGGCTTCAACAAAGTTTTATGAGTGATATTAAATTAAGATAATAATTACACAAATAGCGTAGATTTAGGTTCCTTAAATATTTATACATAATATTATAGGAAATAGAAAAGAAAATATTATAATTCCGACAAAAGAGATAGCTACGAGAATAGACACTTTCTTAAACCATTGAAATCTATCAAAATATTTAAATTATGTCCATAAAGTCGCTAAATTTGGCAATTATTGACTAAATTGCGGTTTCTTTTCAAATAGATATTCTATACAATTTGGATAAAATCCTGTAGCAATTAAATAATTAGTGAAAATATAATGCTTATTTATACAATATTTAATCTAAAAGAAAAAAATATATTTTATGGAATATAAATACCACTGTTATTATATTTATGTAAATGTAAGAAAATGTTAAACATTATAATAAATTCATCACAAAAAACACATTTATTTTTAATTATTTAATATAGGTAATTAAACCTTTTTCCAAATAATTAGTAGGTAATTTCAGCAATACATTGTCGCCAATGTCAACTACATAATGTTATATATTAATTGTTTTTGTGTTAAATTCGTAGAAGACTAATTAAATTTAACTTAAATTAAATTTCGTAATGTTATTATTCAGTTCCGCAAGTATTTTAGTTTTTTATTATTGTGACAGCTGTTTCGGTGTACACGACCATTTTCAAAAATGGATATATTGTCAAAAATGGCCTTGTAAGCCGAAAAGCTGTCACAATAATTTAAAAAAACTAAAATACTTGCAGAACTTAATTTTTTTTTTAATATACTTTTTTTAAATGTTTTAAAAATATAATACTCACGTATTTAATCGTAAAAAGTTATAAACTAAGAGATTTTTCAATGAAACAATTTTCTTAGAAGCAAACACATTTATTGAATAGATAGAGTAACCATTATTACAATCATTAAATCTTAAATACGAAACAGGCTTTGTAAAATATGCAATTCAGATGAAAAAAAATAGATGAATAAATATAATGAACTCAATCTTCCACGAAAGCACTATTATTTGAGTTATCAGTCAACTTTGCAAACAATTTTTTTCATAAGTCATGTAAAAAATTTGGTATTTTTACAATAATATAATATATATATATTTCTATACAGGTGGGGACTTACTTGACTTACTTAAACCAGTGATTCCTGATATTATTTGGAGTAAAAAAATGTTAATGAAATTCTGGTGTCTGAACATTTTTGAAGTTTTTTTTTCAACAAAAAACAATAGGTTCAGGACAGTTAGGGTCGGAGTAAAGGGTTGAGCGATTATCCGACTGAGTGACCAGTGAAGACATATGGAAGGAAAAAATTGATAGTTTTTGAAAAAAAAATTTTTGAAACAAACAAAAAATCATAAAAAAGGCGCCGGAGACCAAAATTTCATTTACATTTTTTCTTCAAGTGTCATCGGGATTCGCTGGTTAAAGTGAGTCAAGTAGATCCGTCAACAATATATATAGCTGCTAATAAGACAAATACAGTCGGATGTGGTCAAAAAGAATTTTGCAATTCACTTTTTATTAGTATTTTAGCCCTACGTGCTAATAATAATAAAGAATAACGCAAGAAGTGATTACGAAATTCAAACGGGATGGCGATAAACAATTTCATGCAAGTGCAAAAGAGACTGACCACCACAGATAACTGACCACCCACTAAGTGATCTGGAACCAAAAGGTACTAAGCCAGTAGCACTGTAGTTTCAATTCAAAGTTGTATGGAAGGCACTTCTTAATTTTCTATTTTTGTAACTGACAAATTCATGGTGGAATTGCATTATAAAATATTATAATAAAACAAATATGAATTTTATTTTCACTTTAATTCACTTTAATTTATTTGACCGTAACCGGTTTCAGCTTGTTGTCTTCAGACTGGTACAAATTATTTTTAGCCTACGATTTGTACGTAACATATGGGGGAAGGGGACGGGGGTGGTCTATAAGGATTTTAGTCAATTATAGTAATTACATTTGTTACTAAGACATCTTTGACTGTCGAATTTCTAATTATTTTGGTTATTCCCTGTAGGCTTAATTACCTCGGGTTTGTAGCTACTTCGATATTGTTTGGGAAATTGAACTTTACAAGTAATACGATGTAATATTAATGAGCTAATTTTATTGTTGTCATTCGTTAATAAGTTAATAATGATATGGAATTTTTTGTTGATATTTGAAGGGACAGATGTTTTACACTGGAGTAGGAATAATTTTAAATTGGTCATTATATAAACAAAATGCATATTTTGCTTTAGAACATCATATATGATGAAATTACAACGGATATAGAAGCGGAGATTTAGCAAATGATTATAATGCTTATTCATTACAAAGTTAGAGTTTATCAATTTCTGATGATTCTAGTCTGTCTAGTTAGACACCTTTATTACAAGTATGGAGAACTTTTAACGTTTTTGTCTTTGTCAAACGAGTGTTTGTTTTCTAATACAATATTGACGCAACATTCGACAATTCACCATTGTCATTCACCTAATTTGTAAAGTGTTATTTTATGAGGGTTTTGAATTATCTACCAGTTAACCTATGTAATACCTACGACCTATGATCTATGACCGACGGACAATTAGCGCAGTTCACTCAGTAAATGCCCGAGTTTTTAAGTTTTTCCCTCTTATCTTTATTGTTAATTAAAATTCTTCCTTTATAAAAAGCTGTTCTACATTTATCGTTATTCGTTAATTTGGATATTTTTGTGGATATTTCGCCAATGTAAGAAATTTTAACACATTGTTTAGTGATAACTTTTTCATTTTTGTTTTCAAGGCATTGTGAAATGATTGTTAATGTAAGTTTTTTAATCCTTTTTCTTTAATAAACTGTCAATAGTTTTGTTCTTGTATCCATTGTTCTTTGCTAAGGTTTTTATAATATTTAATTCATTTGTATAATTTTTATAATTCAAGGATACCTACACCTGTGGATGAGTGAATACTCGTCAATAGAATACTGATAAATGTGAAATGTGATTTATAGACGTGTTTTGTGTGATGTTATCACTATAGGTTTTCTGTAGATTGAAAATTCTGAGTTTTTGTTAGTGATTTCAATACCTATGTCAAGAAAATGAATCCCATTTCCCCCCATTTCCGTTGCACACTGGATCAATTTATTAATTTATTTTAGAAAAATATCTAATTGTCTTGTGTGTTCCTATCCAGATAATTAGAACGTCATCTACGTATTATATACGATAGAAGGGAACTTTTTTAAATGATTTTCATTTTTCGATAGATTCTTCGATATAATCCTTGAAGAATTCAGCTAACACAGGGGAAATCGGGCTGCCCATGGCTAAGCCTGATAGATTGAATGTAACAAAAATAGAATTGAAGTTTCATTGAAGTTACAAAAATAGAAATATTAAAAAGTGTAAACACAGCGACACTGAAGAAACTCTACCAAAAACTCATTCTTAAATAACGGATGGCTTCACAACGTTTGTGGTTCAATTGGGAGTGCAAGAAACGGGGCCTTATACCCAACTACACCAACATCAAGACGAACAAGGACAACAGAGGTTTAGATAACTAGTTAAAAATATCATTAACCTATGAGATGCAGAACCACCGCGGCCCAATACCTCTGTAGTATACTGAAGGTAAAAATCCCTCTAACAGAATGTATGTATAATATATTAGATATCGATACACCGGCGCTCAATGGATTCATTTTTTTTTGTATCCAATTGGTACTTTTCACGCTTGAGAACTTTGCTTGAAACTTTATCTTTTGTTTTGTCCATAGATTTTGATCTTATATAAGGATTTAAAATTTTTAAGAAATTACCAATAACTTATATCACATTTTAAACCGAATTTATGAGTTGCTAACTTAATTCTAATGTTAAATATAATGGATCTATCAAGTTTTTCGGTCTGATACATTTTTCAATTCTGTGCAGATTTATTAAATAATTTCACAACATAAAGTCATTATAATTTAGCATATCTTAGTGATTTTTTCAAAATCTGCATTACTGTAATAATATCTATAAAATTTTTGCATAATTTTATTTATGTTTTCATACTTAGCAAACACTTTTTGGTTTGACTATAATTAAAATTCGGTAATTAACTATAATTAATTTTCGGTACCAAGATTCACATACCTAGGCTCCCTGATAACAAACGACAATAATACCACAGAGGAGATCCAGAAGCGCATAGTGAACGCAAATCGCTGTTATTTCCGCCTACAAAACCAATTAAAGTCCAGACTGCTGTCCAGAAACACGAAGATATTAGTGTACAAAACACTTATCAGACCGGTACTTACGTACGCAGCTGAGACTTGGGTACTAACTAAGAGGAATGAGCGAGCACTGGACGTTTTTGAAAGAAAAATTCTGAGGCGCATCTTCGGACCGGTTCTAGAAAATGGATTTTGGCGCGGACGCTATAACAATGAGCTCTATACCTTGTTTAAGGAGCTAAACGTCGCAAAATTTATAAAATTGGGAAGACTTCGGTGGCTGGGTCATGTGGAGAGAATTACCGAGCATCAAGCACCAACGTCCATGCTGAACTCAAGACCAATAGGGCGAAGGAGCCTGGGAAGGCCAAGACTAAGATGGAGCGACAACGTCCTCAAAGACATATCTGTCTTGGAGCTTCCAAACTGGAGAGAGCTGGCACAAAACCGAGATGAGTGGAGGAAGACTCTTGAGGAGGCCAAGACCCACCAGGGGTTGTAGAGCCAATAGTGATGATGATGATAATTAAAATAAAGCAATCGCTTAGTTTTACACCAAATAATAATGGTGTAAAAACTAAGTATGTACCTGTGTATTTATTTTATTTTATGTTATTGTAAAAGTATGTAATTATCATTAGGTCATTGCATTATTTATTTACATGACTTACATTTTATTATTACATTGTATTATTATTTAATAAGTAAACAATTTCATCCAAATGCCCATAAACTAATAGATATTGTATGAAATTCCTTGCAATGAGTGTCCAGGTCTTGATGGTGGATGTTCCTGTTTGCCAGCTGTATGGCGACCGAATCGGGAGGGACCAGTTGAGGGTGACTCTTTGACCTCTCCAGTCAGTCTTCCTTGATCCATCGCCTTGCATCACAGTGGGAGGGATGGATTCATACCCCTAGATTCCTACCCACATCCAAAGATGACATTATAGGCATATTTCCCACATGGCCTATGGAGTTAATGTTAAAAAAAATGTGTGCAGTTCACACGCGGTAAAAGTGAAACATTCAGAAAACTAAAGTAGGCAAGAGTGGGGAGGCTACGAAGCACCCCACAAAGAGGAGACCAATTAGTCTATCTTCTCTCGCAGACTAAATCCTATAGACGTATGTGTTTGTCTCTTTTTAGTGTCGCCTTTTCGTTTCATCGAGTTTCAAATCACAATGATGCTAAAAAAGTTTTCACTTCAAAAAGTTATAATGTATTATATATAGTACTGTAGTATATGTCATGAGTTGACGTCTTAGTTAGGAGTTCGGGTTTTACCGAACGCGAGCGGAGATTCACAATCGCTAGTCTTATAAATGTGCTCTCGGCGCAAGAGCACCACTTCTTCGTTAATCAGCCGATTGGCTAGATCTAATATTCCATTGTACTATTTATATATTTCGTGTAAAAGTACTTACGTCTTTTCAATACTAAACATTTTCATTTTGGGAGGCGGGAATGGGTACCGCCGCCCCGGGAACCTTTATTGGATAACCAACACCTCTGCCACAGGTCACCCCAAGTGGTTCGCTACGTTAGCAGGGGTGCCCGGGTCCATGGGGTGAGGTTTGTCTAGGTCTTGGAGGCGGATGACCTGGACACACTGAACCCCATATTTCTACCCACCCCTTAAACACTTTTCCTTCACAGAACCCTCCTCTCCTTCCTTTCCTTTAAAAAACCCTCCACACAGCATCCCCGAAGATGACATAGGCCTTGAGGGAAATTATTTTCCTCTCGGCCTCCTGTGTGGAGCTCATGTAAAAAAAAAAAAAAACAGTCTAAGGAATACTGGAGATTGAGGGCCCAGTATTCAAGGTATTGCATTTTTGATAAGGCATCAAAACAAAACATCACAAGTAAAAACAACTCGTACAAAAAAGCTTTTGTAGTGTTTTATTTAAATATTAATTATTAAATACGTTACTCGTGAATAGATTAAATAATATAAATATGTGGCTAAATTATAGGAATTTTATGCTCGATTTGCCGCATCGGCCATCACCCTCAGAGCGGCGAGAGACTCTTT
The DNA here is from genome assembly GCA_917880885.1 of Limnephilus marmoratus. Classification (NCBI taxonomy): domain Eukaryota; kingdom Metazoa; phylum Arthropoda; class Insecta; order Trichoptera; family Limnephilidae; genus Limnephilus; species Limnephilus marmoratus. Next base: position 65,653,132 of record OU862908.1, read on the forward strand.
AGCCACTTTGGTAATGTACGCCGCCGGCAACACAAATCCAAATCGTCCCGAATCACTCAATTCTACAGTGTACGTGTACTTTATTTTTCCCACGGCCTTTGCCCAGTCCATAGAGTTTCCAGATGCCGGGTACAGGACTAAACTGGAAGCTCCGACTTTGTACTTAGGTCCTCCCTTGTTGATGATGGCCTGGAAACAAAGAGAATAAACAATAACAGTGATAAGGCACTTACGTGAGGGGTTCCCATGAATCGATTATTTTACATTTTTAATTTGTTGCCATTAATCTCACCAGTAAAAAAATCACAGACTACAACCCGGCAGAATTTTCAAGTTTTCAAATTTAAAATTTTCTAAATCCGTGTTTTGGTCTTTTCATTATGAAATTAATAACCAGTCAGGTTGTTCGATTTTCAGATATAAATCATGTAGGCCTCATAGAAATCGTTGTGTATCCTTTACTTTCATGGTTAGAAATACAATCTTAACTGTGTTAGAAAGAGAAAACACCACGCTTTATATTCAAATCTAAAAGTTAACCGTAAAATAATTAAAGTGTACACCTTTATGAACCAAATTTTAAGATCGCAATTTCAAAAAAATTATGAAACAATGGGATTTTTTTATTAACTATTTTTACATGAAATGACAAAAAAGCGTAGCGTTTATAATACATTTGCCGATTAAAATATGTATGTAAGGGACGTGTCCGCCACTCACATAGACTGTAACATAGGGGGCCGGTAAGTCTATATCAGCCGCTGGGTCTCGTGAAATCAAAGTCGAGTTCTGGGTGAATTGCCGTCGAGAGATGTTCCGGTGGCAGAGAGAGAAGTGTAGCTGTCGGGATCCTCGGATCCTGTACTAGAGTGCTTGGTTACCGGGGCCGCACCGCTATTTATTCTAAAATCCTCCTCGACCGTGTGGAGGATTCGGTGTGACCCTATTCATTCGATCGGTTATGTTTCGTAGGTCATAACCTCCGCCACGATACGCGTGGCGGGCGTTTTGACCTTTTGGGCTACCCTTTTATCTGTGTTCTCTCTGCCGACCAAAACCATCTCTCTCTAGCATGTTTATTATTTCAAAAAATACAAAATACAAAAATATCCGTGGGTCCCCGGCCCAACAATTTTCAGGGGAATTCAAATATGTGACTTAAAACTAACATTTATGACATAACTTATTATCTAATTATGTAAAGTGGAGTTCGGCCTACCTTCCATTATCATTTATTCGTCAAATGATAGGTCGAACTCCTGTAAATCAACACAAAAACATAACATATTATAATTTCAAAAATACCAACTACCGACCAAATGGTTATCCGTGTTCTTATTGGTCGGCAGGGCACCCACCCGCGGCATGGTGCGGGTAGGCTCGTCAGCGGGGAGCGGAGGGTGAAACGGTACGTCAGTCCAGCGTAAATAGGTAGCCTCAGCGGCTGCCGCTATCACACAAACAATGCCCGCTGCAGGGGAGGGTGCCCGCAGAGCCACGGGAAAAAAGAAAACGAAGAAGTTGAGCCAACACTCCTCATCTTCTATTTCCCCGATAAAGACGTCCGCAACAATGTATGTGTTTTTGTTTTTTTTTAATTATCACTGTTATCAGTAACTTGTTACAAAAAAAGGTAGATGAGCCGTTTTAAAAAGTTTTTTTGTTTGCATTAAAAAAAATTGAATTTAAAAATTATATGTTCATTTCGAATTATAAAATTTGAAAGCGTTTTTTAACACCTTTTCAAATAGTTTTCGGATACATCCAGAAATAGTCGATTTATTTGGATTTTATTGTAAAACGGAAATATTTCAACCCTCTTACAAAATATTGTTGAGGTCTGAGGGTTAAGTTTCTTTTATTTGCAATTCCAGTATATTTTAAAAAAATAAATTATATAAGATCCACACAGGGGGCCCTGAGGAAAATAAATTGTGCAGAAGGTCTTTTTAAGTAAAGGAAGGTGGTTACGCGCCATAAAATATATTTAAATACATTTGGGCATTAATCCCATTTAAATTAATAAATGATGGGGCTCCATCTATGGTGGTTGTATTATATTGAATTTCCTTATGTGACATTGAAATTCAGTTAATTCGTGCATTTTCTTACCTCTGTGGAGCAAGCAATTACTTCCGACGTGAGTGTTGGTGAACGTCAATAAATGTCAGTCCTAATCAAAATTAACCCATAATTGAAGTATTGTTGTGAGGTTTTGGCACGTACGATTAATGTGCAAAAATTCATATTCATTGTGTGAACTTTCTTCCTGTGATAAACATCTGTTGAGATTGTACAATACCGCCTTGGCAAAATCAATATACGAAGGAAACTAGTGTCGTTTGTCTGGACATTGTGTAGAGAGCTGCATTCTCTGAGTATTTGTTTTGTTTTCACTGAGGATTTTTGAATTGCTGTATAATCTGTTTTTAAAAATCTCTTTAGATTATCATAATTGAAAAGCATTTGAAGATTGTAAATCCTTTACTAATAGATTTTTTTACCTGGGCTGCGTCATTTGCGACTAAGTCCAACTCCTTGTAGTCTTCTGGCACCACTTTGTCATATCCCCAAGGATACAAGATGTACTCTCCGTAGCTGTGATACGTTGCGTACAGTTTGAACTTTACTGGCGACAGTCTGACAAAATCCTGTTTGGAAAATAAAAGGAACATTTAATTATTATCCGTTACATTCATAATTTAACATAAACGATGCATGTAACTGAAAGGGATAGATTACAATGGCGTTAATAGTGCCTATATAAGGTGGGTAGACCTTGGAAGGCCAAGCTCTTTGTAAGGCCAATTATTAAAAAGTCGCAGTTATTGCCACAATTCCTTGTACTCACACTAACACCCAAGTCAAATACACAGACGCGACGGCGAGTCACTGGCGCCGCTATTTTATCGGTGCGGCCCCTGGCATTGTTGACTACGGTCGTGGATGTTAAAATTATAATACGCACATATATTGATGTTAAAATTATTATACGCACGTCACAGCAAAACGTAAGTTTTTAAGTAAATAAACTATTATTTTCTTTCATTTTTTTACTCTGCATTGACTTAAAAGGATTTGCTATGGAAAAATACTATTACTTTATTTCCTTTTTAGTTAAGTTTTTTTCATTTAAGAAGGCCGTTTTGATCAGATATAATTTTTTAAATTTCATTATTGGCAACTTATTTGATATCGATATAATACTCATTAAAATTATTTTTAAAAGAGTTTCACCAATACATTCTTAGTTTTACGATAATTTTCAAGTAATGTTCTTTTAGTATTTTTTATGTGAATATGGTAAGGTTTAACGTTTCTATTTAAGGAAAGACCTTTTTACGTAGTGTTTAAACCAGCAAATCATAATTCCGATTCCGACTCTAGCGCTCACACATCAGCGCTCGCGAGTGGACGTTTTTGGAACTAGATTTTGTTCCGCTGCAAGTCGGGTTTCACATACTAACTCACGGGGAGCTGAGGCCTATAGTATGGTACAGATGAAGATGTTGAATTCTCACTGCCAGAATTTTTTCCAAAAAAGTAGTTATTTGTAATTGGTATATCGAAGTGCATAAACATAAATAGATACGAGTTAAATGCGTAATCACAGTAGGTTTAAAGTAGATACCACCTACATGAATAAACAATTTGTTATATTTTATTTAATATTTTGGTTTTTTGTTTTTTAATTGTATTTTACGGCCATTAGAGTGAAAGATTCTCTCAGTATCGCCCTGGTGTAAGACCACCATTCAAAATTGAAACGTTACTTGAAATGGCTTTAGCCGTGTTTAGTGACCAGATCTGGATTTTAGCATAAGAATTTCAATGAATGTGAAATTTTGCGTTCGGTCAACCCTGTAGATTTTACAAACATGAAACAAGGAATTTGTATTTATTTAAAGTTTCGTTTTCAAATATCATTTCAAAATGTTATGATTCAGAGCGTCGGGAACACAACTTCTCCCGGCCGTGTATGGGGCCGCACCGCCGCAATGAGCTCTGAAATTTGTGTTACATGCTATGATAAAAATGGTGAAATGTGAAGCAGTAAATTAATTAATATCAAATACTTCCTAAAATTATTTTTCAATCAAAATTATTTACAATTTGTCAATAATTTCTTAGCAAAATAAGTACCAAAAAAAATCTGAAATATATTAGTTTATAAGCGCGCAATTTTCGTCAAGAAACACATGTACGTGTATATTTTTTGATGATTTTATTTAAACAAAGTAAAATTCTGAAACAAGCGTTTCCCAGATAATGTATTGATTTATTTTACTGCATGATTATATGCTTTGAAATGGGTGTTGTATAATACAAATTGTTTTAGTATATATAGTTTTAAGTTAAACAACTGATTTATATCTATCTCCAACATTTATAAAATAACTCTCTTTAAAAGATTTACCACCCTTCCAATCACCCTTCTGTTTTAATTCTATTCATAATATGTATTTTACCTGAAATATCCTTGTAACTACTATATTCATTTATATACCTGTACGCCTGTCTCGACACAGGTATACCCTAGTGAGACAGGCATACAAATAAAACCATTGTAAATATATTTTATTATAGATAAATAAATAAAAAAATAAAAAAATATCGACCTTGTATGGAGCCTCGTTCCTTGCAAGGCCGTTTGGAAGAGTTTAATAAAATTTAAATTTAATAAATAATCATTAACTCTGCAATAAAAAAGTTTTATAACTTATATAATAAAACAAAGTGTTACCTAATAATTTGTTTGTTTCATTTATCCAGTAAATAAAGGGAAAAAAAACGCTTACTTGTTAGAGTGGCCTTCCATGGTCCACCCACCTTTGTTAGTGTAACGATGATTAATTTTGTTTATTAATTTCTCCAGTTATCTAAGTATTAGAGTGACCTTCTGGTCACGTGACCATCTTTTGCTGATTTTTCTGTTTCAGATTTTTGATCGAGTATTGCTAGTATTATCTTCGTTAATTGAATAATTTTTTAAATAATTATAATTAACTCACAAAAAGGTGCCTCTGAAATCATGCAAAATTGTTTTCAAAATTGACCAATTCTATCCTACTAATATTATAAAGGCGAAAGTTTGTATGGATGTATGTTTGTTACTCTTTCACGCAAAAACTACTGAATGGATTTTGATGAAACTTTACAATAATCATACATCAGGATAACATAAAGGCTATAGCTCAGAGCTCTGGGACTATGAAATTTGTATAAAAAATTGCAATGATAGGCACGTTTATTAAGATATCTATAATTCTTTATTCAATTCAAATTATATATTAGAGGAGTACTTCAAATAAATGCGGGAGGGGGGAGGGGGGAGGGGGAGGGTTGGAGGGGGGAAGGAGAGGAAGAGGGCGAGGGGGGAGGGGAGAGGGGGAGGAGGGGGAGGGGGTGGTGGATGGGGTGGGGGAGGGAGGGGGGGGGGGGGAGCAGAGCAAGGAAGGAGGTAGAGGGGAGGGGCGAGAAACGGGGGAAGGAGGGTGAGGGAGGGGGGGAGGTGGAGGAGGCGGAGTAGGAACCCAGCCTAATACCATGCAAGCGAAGCCGCGGGAAAAGCTGGAAAAATTATAAATGTGAAAGTTTGTATGGATGTATGTGTGTTTGATACTCTTTCATGCAAAAACTGCCAAATGGATTTGAATGAAACTTTACAATAATATAGCTCATACTATATAATAACATATAGGCTATAGTTTATGTTCAGTATAACAACGCCTTCCGCATAATGTTTGGTCTCCCCAGATATTGCAACGCTTCCCGGATGTTCACGGAGGGGCGAGTTCCTGGCTTTGCAGCCCTTATTAGATCCAGGGTGGCAGGAATTAGGGAAAGGATATGCAGCTCTGGAAACATCCTCATCTGGAAGCCCGCCTCAGTCCATCGTCCAGTATTTGTTGATGCACACTGGAGAAAAATACTGGCTCCTTACGTGCTCACAGAATCATGAAAGCTTAATATTATTATTTCTTTTGTTTTTCTTTTACTACTGTTAGCTTATTATCTTTTTTTTGTTTCGTGTACATTCATATCCACCTTCTTTTTCTTATTTTCCTTTCAAATACTTTGTGCATGTGTGTGTATATTATACTCTTATGGAATGTGTGGGATTGCACTGTCCTCCCCACATACTGGAATAAACATTTATTTATTTATTATTTATTTATGTTGCTACCTAGGAAGGGGGCGCAGGAGGGGAACGGAGACGCACGGGAAAGGTGATTCAGGGAGAAACAATGTATTTCTTTGAACCAGCTAGTATATCAAAATTTAAAACAAAAATAAATAAAATAGCACACGTCCGTATTAGACATTTGCTACACCTTTTGATTAAAAAAATAACTACATATTCAGTTTTGTTGGGTATTTTGACCTCAAATCGCTATACAAATTATCATTAATGCTGTATATTAACATTCTCTACCCGGTCAATAAATTTTACACTTTAAGAGTGGCTCATTTTTTGGTTTACATATAAGTATAATATTATTTTTTTTACTTTTAGATGATATAGATAAACAGATACTCACGGATAATGCTTTGCTCTCTGGTTCTGAGAATGCTTGCGAGCCAGGGTATACTTCACTGCATGGATTCTTTGAAGTTCCTCGGACTCCCCATCTATACCTGTAAATTAACACCATTCAATGTATTACACAATTATATAGAGTTCATAATTGGTGCAAACACCAAACCGATGGAAACGGGGTAGTTGCATTTCAATTTCCGTATTGACAGGTTGTAATGAAACACGTTGATCAACAGGGAAAACAATTTTTTTTAGTTTTCCGCCCTACAAATAATTTAAAATACATCAGGGAAACAGAGAAAATAGTCATCTCTGCGACCTCTTTTGAATTAAGTCTGATTAAGTTCATATTGAAAATAGAGAACTGTAATTGATCAAATTAAATCTAAGATATTCTGATAAGTATTATTAATTTCGCCATAATATTATTATCTATCTATTTATATAAAGAAAATCTGTGGCAGGAGGCATGGATTTGTTTTGTATACAAATCTACAGTTTTATTCCGAGACTGATGAAAAAGTGCACACTTGACCTTCAAAACAAGAGGAAGGTCACAGTCTATATTAGATTTCGAAAAACTCCTTGACTCAACTTCAGCTAGTTAAATAAATTTGATGTAATTTTAACACTGTGCTCAATACGAATTTGGGAGAGATGGACAAGTATAATGCATACTTTTGTACCTACTTGTGATACTACATAAGAATCTCACTGCTTGGAGCTCGTGGGACTATGTCACCCCATGAGGGGTAAAAGACACGGGATAAGATAAGGTGTAGTTGAAAATGATATTTCGTTACTTGACTTAACAAGAGTTATTTCAAGTAACTTCTCAATGAGGTCTCTTATTAGGGTGATACTGAGAGAATGTTTATTAATTTCTTCTACCACAAGAGAATCAACTATTTTATTATGAAATTAAATCCATTAAACAAAAGCTACACATAAACGTCCTGTTTCTTTTTCAATTTCTCTAAACCACTGGGCTACCGAGACATCTTGTATGTTGCTAAATCTGTAGACCCACCATGAATGTTAGAGGATTATTATTAATAATTCCCATCATTATTTCCCTGAATACCAGTGCACCAATGAGAAACTAAGGACACTAGGGCAGAACAACCCTTGAAAGTTGATGTCAGCAGCGAGAATGACTCGTTATGAGTATACACACTGTCAAGTATGTGGAATGAACTACTGACATTTTTCTCTCCCTTTTCCTTAATCCCACAATGTCGCCCAATCGTTTGGCAATATAATTCCTCTGACTCTACGCAGTAAAACTTAGGGATGTCTTACGAGGCTTCAAAGCACCGAGTCTAGTGTCAGTTTTACCCCATAAGAGCGCCCCTGTCTGTACAGTATAAATACAGCGGAACTATGTCACCGCCCAGCTGAGGTGTGTTAAGGTAAGGGCTGTCAGAAGGGATTTATTGATTGTTCCACATACAAGCCGACCAGTGGCGGCCGCTGCCCTGGAAATGTGGTGGTTCACTGATAATCCGTACCTATGAGATAACGATTACTAAGCAACATAATACAAAGTTACTAGGTAAAAATAATTCCACTAATCTTATTTGGAGAGAAGGTCTATTCTAAGCTGTTTTCGAAGGGCGAAAACTTCTACATTTCGCTTTTTAATTTAAATTTTAAAAAATTGTACACATCTTTTTTCAGTGCCAAGAAAATAAAAACACAAGACAAATTTTTCGTAAATAAATATCAAATTTCAACCCAAAAAACCTTCTTTTTTTACAATGTTTAATTTATTTTATTTTATATTTCATTATAAACAGTATACAAACAGTATTTATAAACAATGTATGAACAATGTATAACAGTAAAATAGTCAAGGTGACCTGTAAAAAAATTGAATTCCATAATGATCTGCGTTTTATAATTTAAAACACAAATCAATAAAAAAGCAAACATATGTAAAATTTAAATATTTGTTATAACTTTTGAAAAAGAATTATTCAGTTTGGATAAGTATTTTTGTCTCAAATCCAAATTAAAGTTTTGTATGATTAACGCTGCGCTTTCATCCGTGTGGCGCACGCCGATAGCTTAATTTTTCATACATATGGCCGGCGTTGTGCACCAACATTTTTTGGGATATTAGATACAAAAACATAATTCGTTCCGCTTGCAATCAGTCTGCACACGGGAACGGGCAACTTCGCGCGGAACTTTGAGAATTCACTCTCCCTGATAAACATTCATATTTGGCATAATATTGGTTGGTGATATTTTTAATGAGATTCATAGATTTTATATTTTTCAGTAAGATAATTATAAAGTAATTTTAGGCAATATAATTTACCAGTGCTGCACACGTACACACTGTGCAACCAGCCGCCCTTGAAGCGGACTACACAAAATCGATTCCAAGAAACGATTTGTTGTCATAAAGCCAACATCAACTCTACCGTTGTGAGTAAAAAACATAGTGTCTTCCTTGAGAATCTCAAGCAAAACACTGCGTTTTTACTTTTGTGCTTCACGTAAAACAATATAGTGCATAATTTACCCGAAGTTTCTGTTGAGGTCAACTCCACTGCATGTTCCGAACCTCCTTCTGTTCTTCCTCTAGAGCCTGTCGAAGGTGTGGGTGTATTCGTATCCATCGGGATTCAACACCGGGACGATGTACCTGAAAACAAATTATATCAATTTTAAATTTTGACAAAGAGCTTCAGTTTCGGGATGTGCATATAGTTTTAATAAATTATAATTAGTGAAAAAACACAAGAAAATAAAAAAAATAATATTTTAAAGTATAAAAGTTTCCTCATTGTGCGATTTTTAACAACTTTACTACTGTAACTGAGCAATAAATGTTTATAAATAATAACCAAATGGAAATCAAATATTCTGTGCTCCTGGCATTTTGTCCTTATTGGCAGGTTCACATTTTGGCATTTATTTAAGACAATATTAGCGAAACTCAATCAAATATCTGAAAACAGAAAAATCAGAATAGATACTGTCACATCCAGAACTCGAACCCAGGACTTGCCGGGGCGCAACTCTACCAATTGAGCTAATGTGTTCATATCCGATTCGGTAAGAACCAGTGGCGGCTCGTGACTTTTAGGTATATTAGTGACTGCTAATATTTAAAAAAATGGCATCATGGATGTTGTCGTATTCGAAATTTTTTTTTTTCAAAAATTGGTGTTTTGTATGAAGATTCTTCAGGAAATCGGTGCGGCACACCGCCAAACTGAAACTTTCTGAAATTTTTCATACAAAAAACTGATTTAAAAAAAAAAAAATTTTTTTCGGCTACAACAACATCAATAATACCATTTTTTAATATCAGCACTCTAGCACACCCAAAAGTCACCAGCCGCCACTGGTAAGAACTACCATTTACTTGCGTAAGAAAGATGTGACCGTATCTTTTTCTGATTTTCTGTTTTCAGAATTTCAATTGAGTTTCACTAATATTGTCTTCATTTAATTAAATATTACAATTTAAGGTTTTACTAACTTTGTTAAAAATAATACTATATAGATAAATTTATAAAAGTAACCAGTCCATATTCCGTACAGTGTCGGATTCATCGTCAAAGTTCTCAACAATCTCATTGATCGTGTAAGTGATGGTGGCTGGACTGATCCACTCTCTGGCATTAATGCCTCCATCTATCATAGGACGGCCTTGTTGTTTGCTCTTCCATTGGATATCCTCAACATCTGTGAAATGAACCATTCATTCAGTAAAGGGTAAGGTAGCAAGTGAAGAAAATACAGCACGTGGAGAGACCACAGAGTTGCAATACTATATATGTAATTAGGTATATTATATTACAAATGTACGTCAACAAGTTCCGAACCGTTCGAGATCGAGAAATGGCTATTCAGTCGCCACATACGACGTGTTTCTGTGAAAATCCACGAGAGGGCACCTGTAGTACCAAAACAACAGACTATCTCAACAATCATGGAAGAAGTTATAAACGCACTTCGTAAAATCCAGAGCGAACTCAACGCACAGAAAAGTACAATCCTAAAAAGCTGAGAAAAAGTAACAGAAACAGTAACCCAAAATATAAACAACATACTGGAAGAAAAGTTTAAAATTTGGGATGAAAAATATGAAAACCTCAAAGAAAAGTTGGAAAACCAAGAAAAAAGAATTTATTTCCTGGAAAAACAGGCACGAAAAAATAATATTGTCTTTTTCGGCATTGAGGAAACCGAAACCTCATTCCAAATATTGAAAAACATGATAATCAACTTTGTAAAGGAATATTTCTCTCTAGACCTACATCATAGAGATATCCAAGATGCCAAGAGAATCGGCAAAAAAGGAGAAAGGTCTCGACCAATAATTGCTACATTTACCACACTTGGCACAGAGAAAGAAACGGAGAAGAGAGGCACTAAGAGAAACCACATATTATATAATGTAAGACTATCCGAAGCAAATACTAGAGAAAAGAAAAAAGCTACAAGTGCAGGCAAAATTCAAGAGAGAGAAAGGCAATATAGCAAAGATTAAGTATGATAAACTTGTCATACAAGTCAAAAACAAAATCACGGACAGCAATAAGAGAATGCTTACATTATCTCCTGAAACACCTACGGATGATAGAACAACAGTACAGGCAAACAAGAAAAATAAAAAAATAGACTCAAAAAAGATGAACTTCTAGCCTGTCTGAAGGAATTGTGAAACCAAGCATGCTTAACTTCTTAGTAAATAAAAATCAAAACAACATGCCCAGTGCTCAGTGTAACAAAGCTGAAAACTTGTAATTACCACCCCCACTCAACACAGGTAAGGGAACGTACCCATACTACGTGACAAACTTTTTGCACTTTTTAACCCCCCCCCCCCCCACCGTGACCAAAAACCTAAGCAACCCGCCGCTCGTTTGTACCAAGCGTGGTATTTTGAAGACCCCCCCCCCCCCCCCCCGAACGTGTCACGTAGTATGGGTACGTTCCCTAACATGCAAAAAACAACAATAAAAAACCAAGCTGGTCACCGTGGAAGATCAAGACTAAAACACTCTGAAGAAGAAATTCTAAACTTCCTCAAAAATACAAAAGTGACACAAACACAAGAAATACTTAACCCTACAAACAAAACAAGAGATAAATGAAATTCTTTAGAGGGGAGCTTCACCCTTGCCTGAGAGAGGAGTTCTTGCTTATGAATTTAAGATACTATATTACATTTTTCGTAAATCGCATTAAGTATACTTTTTCTTACTTTTTATAACTCTGTAACATACCTATTTGCAATAAATAAAAGGCTTTTTACATATGTGATTAGGCAGTTGAAAAATCTTTAAAAAAAGCACCACCATATCCTGAGTATTTGAAATACCAATGAATTGAACATTTAGATCTTTTTTTAGTAGTTTTAATTGATAATCTCCAAACCAAAAAGGTTTTCAAATTACGGTTTCGAAAGGTTGGCCATTTGATTCTGAAAAGGATTAATGTTCTTATAGATCTTCTCCACAATGTGTTGACACGCTATACATTACAAGCTTCCGTTTATTGTATGTCATCTTTTGTTGGGTATGCGGTTGGAAACCTCCAGTATGTCATCTTTTGTTTTGGAATCGGATAGGCTTTTTGGCTTATGCGTAAATCCGGTTCTGTGCACGGAACAAACCAAATAATAGCAAACACTTATTATTTTGAAACAAGTTGAGAAAAAAAATTGATGACTATTTTTTGATTGCTAATCTATTTACATTGTATATTATGTTTGATCAAAATCACGACCGAAAAACAGTGGAACAGGTTTAACCGGAATTTCATACGAGACGTACCCTCGCGCTCACATTGTCTAGAGGTATTCTGCTTACGAGAACACACACTCATTAAACTACTAACCATAAAATGAGTCTTACTAGATGAGAGAATATTTTTGAGAACTTGAATAGGTGAAATCTTGTGTTATGATTTATACACACCTTTATCTCCCTTCCTTCATGAGACCTGCCGATGCTTCTGGCATCGCAGATCCTAGGGTACGTGATTGCCAGGTAGTCCAAGTATCCATAAATATCATCGAGGCGATTGTATTTCTGCCATGTCATGCGGTGGCCTACAATGCAATACATTACGTTTAATTGAAGGATAAAAACAATGTTTTCAACAGTTCCCAGGGGGCGTTCAAGTATTACGTAACGCAATTTTTGAAGATTTTTGACCCCCCCTCCCCCCCATGTAATGCGCTGTGACGTTTTTCAAAACTCTACCACACCAAGTACTTAAAATTAAATTAATTTACAGTTTACTGAAACTTTGGAGGGTATTTTATTCTAGAAGTATGAAGACCAAAGTAGCCCAAAAATTAAATCTTAAGCATCAGGGTGGGCAAAGCATTTGCACTAGTGAACTTGCGTTTGAGTTTTAGTGAGTGAGACACAGTGGGTGGTGCCACTTAAATAAGGCGCATTTATAGAAGCTCGCACAGGGCGCAGAAAAGGCTATTTACGGCACTGGCGCAAAGTACTGGAAAGTCGCTTAAATCCCTTTTTTCTTATTTTAATCGCGTTTGCAGTAATAAATAAAACAAGAGATTTCGAGAAAGAAAAGGATTGCCAACATGGAAGATTTTAATTCCCTAGTTTTTTTATCTAAATAAATAAAAACATGTTACGTAACGCGTTGTACGAACCCCCCCTCCCCCCTCTCATAACGCACAGTAACATTTCACAAGACCCCCCCCCCCCAAGTGCGTTACGTAATACTTGAACAGCCTCCAAGGTCGCATAGTCATAGAATTCTTTGGGTATCGAGAACCAACCAATTTGAACAAGAAATTGAAACATGTTTCGCAAAAGTGATAAGGTGTATATCAAAACGCTCTCAGAGAACGTGGCTTAGGTATTAAGGGGGAAATACATTTAAGACTAGGTTTTTTTAATGATTTTCATGAATTTTTTTTGCGTGGAAGAAATATATATAATGTATTTAAACTTTGAGGTCAATTTATACATCTATTTAAGAAAATATTGTGAAATTATTGAAGCATTCTGGAGGCCACAGTTTTCATTTTAAATCAATAGGGTTTTGAGAACATACATCTCCTCAAAACATATTCTTAACCCTCCGCCCGTCGCGCCTTTTTTGTAACGCGAGATGTCGCGTGGGGTCGCTTAGGACCCCAAAAATAAATATGATTAAATTGCTGTTGTAACATACATTTTATATGTTATTTTAACTGATTACAGTCAGGTGATAATGATTGCTTTAAAATAAAAAGAAATGTTAAAAATTAGTTATTTATTTTCAATGCAAGAGCTTAAAAATCAACAAGGAACATTTTTTTGAAATTTTGAATCATATTTTTAATAGAAAACTTAAAAAAAAAAATCTAACCAATTTCCATCAAACTCATAACTATTTGAGGTTGATGTAGACTTATTATTATTACAACAAAAAAATCAACAAAATACAATAAAAAAAACATAAAAACTTGATTTTTCATGGTATTTTGTTGATTTTTTTAGCCTCACGCCGAAACACAAGTCTGTATCTCACATCGCACATGCGCAAACTAAATTTTCTTGGCGCTTGCGTCAAGTATAGTCCCTTTTAGGAAGCTACCTAAAGTAAGAAGCCAGTGGGAACATTTAAAATGAACATTATTAGCATTTCTGTAAAACCTGGGCTTTTAAAGACCCCACGCGACGGGTCGAGGGTTAAATACTTATACTAACAATTTATGAAATTAAAAAAATAAAATTTTTGAGTCATCTAAATGTATTTCTCCCCTTAAATAATCTTGCCATGACTTATCATTCTTAACATATAATCATTCGATTTGTTTTTGTTTGTCTTTTGGGTTTCAACAATCCACCCACAGTGCGGCTGATTCAAAAAGGTTTAGTTCTGGTGTGCCGTTGAAGTGCCTAAGTTTTTCCCCTGGTAATACTGCCAAGTATGATTTTTTTAATATCCTGAGTGCACTGTAGTTTAAATCTTTATCACATTTAATTAAGTGGTACCTGCGGCGACATTTTTTCAGTGGCTCTTTTCCAGGGGCGTAGCTACTGCCGTATCAGCCATATCAATGATACGGGGCCCCCGGGCTATAGAGGGCCCTAACGTGTGTAAGCTAAAATTAGTAAAATGCTATCCACAATGTCACTTTTTTTTTTTTAAATAATCGGAGACGGTTTACATATATATAGTTCCCGTGAGCACTTAGGCCATAGACCCATTGTACACTCTCCCATTTTACCTCATTCCTTTGACAGTAACCCAGTCCCTTTTATAAAGTTTACCAGGATTGTCATTTGAAATGAAGCTATATCTTCTGGTCCGACAATGTGTCTTCCCAGGTCTCATTTCCCCTCTTCACTCCTCCTTGGTTCCCTGAAGGCCCCACGACGGAAGAGGGCTTCATCTCTCCTCTCCACTCCTTAGTTCCCCGAAGGCTCCACGACGGAGAGTCCACCTCCCCTCGGTTCCCTAAAGGCCCCACAAGGAAGAGTCCACTCCACCTTGGTTCCCTGAGGGCCCCAGGAGGGAAGAGAACTTCATATCTCCTCCTTGGTTCCTTAAAGGCCCCACAGAGGAAGAGTTCACCAAGATGGCCTCATTTCTCCTCTTCAATCCTACATGGTTCCTCGGAGGCCCCACATGGGAAGAGGACATCATCTCTCCACTTCACTCCTCATTGGTTCCACAAAGGCCCCGCGCTGGAAGGATGCCCTTCCCCTTGGTTCCTTGAAGGCCCCACAAGGGAAGAGTTCATAGAGGTGGCCTCAGCTCACCTCTCCACGGTTTCTCCTCTTGGTTCCTCCTACGGCCCCAGGAAGGAAATCCACAGAGGTGGCCTCAGCACTCCTAGGTTCCCAAAAGGTCCCTAGTTTTCGAATGGTCCAATTTTTTTGTCCCACGAGTTACCAGGGAAATAGAAGGTCCACTCCAGCAGAGCCCTGAGTGCTGGAGTGAGGTCTAAATACTCCGAGATGCGACCTTGTTTATCGGAGGCACCGTTCGTGACGCTGTTCCCCAGGACATTCAGCCTGAGCACGGTACCTCATACCTTGGCTTGGGATGGCTATTGCAGGTTTGTGTTTTCCACTCCCTGAGCGGTGGGTTCGCCACCATCGTTGGGGGCTCCATCGAAGCCAGAGTAAAGTTAGCCTCCCAAAAACTGGGCGTACTGTACAGGGCCCGCAGATACTTTAATAGTACACAACTGCTAACCCTGTACAAATCGCAAGTGCGCCTCACGGTTGAATTTGGCAGCCACCTCTGGTCTGGAGCTCCAAAATACCTGAAAAATACCCTCGACTCTGTGCAGAAACGGGCGGTCCGTTTGATAGATTCTCCCATCTTAACAGACGGATTGCAATCTTTAGAGCACAGGCGTCGGGTGGGAATGCTATCCTTGTTCTACCGGTATTACAATGGAAGATGCTCCGAGGAACTAGCATCATTGATCCCTTCGGCACCGGTGCATAGTCGGGAAACACGCCAAACGCGTGCCCAACATTTGTACACAGTTGACATTTGTCACATGAGAACGGGTCGTTTCTTCGACTCGTTCTTGTGTTCAACAGCCCGGCTGTGGAATGATTTGCCGGCCTCTGTGTTTCCTCCTTCCTACAACATGGGTCTCTTCAAGACCAATGTTCATTCCTTCCTCTCCTCAAAAAGACCCTCCACACAGCATCCCAGATGACATAGGCCCTGAGGGAAATTATTTTCTTCAGGGCCTCCTGTGTGGAGTTAATGTAAAAAAAAAAAAAAAAAGTTGCCATTCATCATCTTCCATTGCCTTTAGAAGTTACCTGAATGCTTGGCTTACAAGCTCCATGGGTTTAAGTTGCGTTTATTCAGAACGAGCGTACTGTGAATATTATTATTACCGAGTCAAAGTTTCTCTTCAATATTTAGGCGGTCATTGCCATAGACAGCTATTTTTTAACACTTTTTTTATCCGAATTAATGCTACTGATCTGATTTATAGTCTAAGTAAGGCTGTTAAGCAAACTTAAGAAGTCTAAGTTCTCTCCTACCTTTTCTGTCTTGCAACTCTTGGTCCTCTTCACTGAGTGGGGGGTTCTCATAGTCTATGTTCTTCTGCAGGTCAGATATTACTATGGAGTATTTGATATTGGATCTTCTGAGGATGGCTCCAACGTGCATTTGGTTTTCTGGTTTCACCAAAAAGTCCACTGCGGTACGGTTTTCACCCCATGTCGTCAATTCTGTAAGATTTATTAAAATTATTTATATCCTTTACAAAAACAAATAATAGCATATATATAGTTTCTTTTTACCGTTTCATACCTTAGGATAAACCAAGCTTACATAAAACAAACCTTGAACCGACATATCTTTACTATTAATTCATTGGTTTGGTTTTCTTGTATTGAAGAAGACTGTTTGGTGTCAAGTTATGAAACATTTTTCAAAATAAATGTGTTTTTTTTTAATATAAAGTGAATTTATTTAGGAGGTCAAAATACCCGCGATGTAATTTGTCGCCGAATTAACATTTTAAAGCGCTTTCATTTTGTACAACATTTAAGAATTACATCCTTATCGTTATAGATTTGAAAATTTCTTACACTCATTCTAATTCACTCAAAAACTTTGACCTATCCTATCATGTACTATAAAAAAAAAAAACATCACTATCGCTTAGGCTTACAGACCAGCATATCCCTAATAAAGATTTCCACACCTTATGCTGTGTGCATCAAGAAGGATTATTTTTGTTTTTACCTTGAACCCTGGTGAGTCTGCCGACAATGTTGAGCTTCGATTTATCATCGTCTATTATAACATTCCACACTTGACACCGATCATATTTTTTCGCTTCCTCCCTTTCTTCTTCGTATTGATCCTCCGTTGAGACTTGCTTTGTATAATTTGTTTGCTGGTTGAACGACGATGGTCTCTGAAATTGGGTATTTATTTGAGGATACGATTGACTATTTTGGGTTGGCTGATACCCCTGTCCTTGGTTCTGTCCAAGTGTATTTGACGGTTGATACCATGGACTGTTGGTATCTATCGGTTGAGGCATTGGCCTTTTGCTGTAAGGGGGTTTTGGTGGGTTATAAGGATTGGGCTGTGGTTTTGGTTGTTGATAAGCTTGTCCGTTTTGAGTATTTGTCGATTGATATGGTTGATACTCTTGAGTATTTATCGGTTGAGGCATTGGCCTCTTTGCTGTTAGGGGATTTTGTTGGTTATAAGGATCGGCTTGCGTACTTGGCTGTTGATACCCTTGACCGTTTTGATTGTTTATCGGTTGAGGCATTGGTCTCTTTGCTGTAAGGGGGTTTTGTTGGTTATAAGGATCAGCCTGTGGATTTGGCTGTTGATAAGTGTGTCCGTTTTGAATATTTGTCGGTTGATATGCTTGTCCATTTTGAGTATTTGCTGGTGGAAGCATTGGTCTCTTTGCTGTGAGGGGATTCTGTTGGAAATACATATCAGCCTGTGGATTTGTCGGTTGATACTCTTGTCTATTATTCGGCGTTTGGGTATATGACTGTTGATATTCTTCATGCTTCTTCGTTAGGACATCTGTTTCTAGGAAACCTTTCTCTCCCTGGCCTTGATTATTTGTCCGCTGGTTTGTTGAATACCGCACTTGGGAAGTTGGAGAACTGGATCGTGCCTCTGAAAAAAATACAAAAGAAAATTAATACTCTATTGAAAAACGTTGACACAATTCATGATGATTTTTTTGCCTTTGAACTTAGGACGTCTAACTCAAAATCGCAGTATAAGACGGAAGTAGTTTGAAAAATGTGATTTTTCTAGAATGTTTTTTATGCAAACGTGCAGTTAATTCAATTTATTAGAATAATTTCTGAATCTTATAATACACATCATTCTAATATTTATTCATTGAAGAAGAAGAAAACATTAACAAATCTCTATGAAATATAAAACAGAAAAGGATACGGGAAATAAAAAGGGTAATGGTCGCAACTATTCAACGCATATCCACTCTCTGTCTTATTGGGACTTATCTTCCAATTGAGCTACTGAGACCTAGTTGCATTCGATTATTTTTAACAATGTCAATTAATCAAAGATATCTTTAGTTATAATTCTTAAATTGAAGTATTAGAACATTAAAAATTATAGAGACATTTCATTGCGATTTGTTAGTATTATCTTCTTCAATGCAGTCAATTGTTCACTTTTGTCAGTGATTTTAATGATGGGCATAATTGAATCATTTGAATAACCAATAGTTATTAAGTTATAATTAGAAAGTTGCATTACTTTCAATAATTATATATTAATATAGGTGTTTTTTTTCTTGGAGAATAAATAGACATTAATTCAATTTAATATGCAAGTTTCAAATTTACTTACAAAGTTAGCCGATAAAATGCTGGGATTTCAAACCAGTTGTATATGTTATACTGGGTAGTTTAGAATAAAGCATCCCCTTACAAATTTGTCAATTTTTTTCCTTAACTTTTCTAATTTTTTTTTGTTGTAAACAAACCAAATCAGATAATTTCTACACGAATAATAGGTGTAAGTTTCTGGTTCAACATAATATTTTTAATATCATTTTGTTTACATACAAGAATTTTTTTAATCACTTTCTTATTTTAGCCACATATCTTCCTCAACATTTGATTAATTAATCATCTTAAGGTTATCTCTAATTCAATAATTATCAGTTGTTCAGGAGAGTTAAATTAGTCTTTGTCTCTGCAAAAGAAGTAAACTGTCCGTAAACTATCAGAAATCCAACATTTTCGCCTCACTTCTATACACCTGACCATTTTCTGACTTAGCCCGTCTCAGACTCAGAATTGAGAAATATTGAGAGATATTTCTCCCAGTCTGACATGGGCTAATAAAAGTCATGCTAGCTTAATCTGTATTACATTGAGACATATGGTTTTAACATTGTTGGAAAGAGATAACACCATGCTTTGTATTTCCACTTAAAAGTTTACAAACAGACTCTCCTGAAAATTTAGAAATAATTCTATGAAACAACATTTAGCATTTGAAAAAATTTTCAATGAATAATTTGTTTTTATATTAAATGAAGAAAAAAGCGAAATGACAATAACATTTATAATACTTTAGTCTAATTAAATTGTTTTTTTATAGTCTCCGACCGAAACTAGTTTTTACGGCCGAAACCGAAACCGAAACTGAGTTTCAGCTTCGATCTCAGGTTCGGCCGAAACCGAAACTTCCATATAAGGTCATGTTTTCGTGGAAAAGAAACAGTCAATCCTAATCAATCAGCCTTTATTTTTAAATCATAAATTAATCATTCAGTCTCTGATATTTGAACTAAAAATGAACATATCATAATTATCACTCCTTATATCAAATAAATTATTTATGCTTTTTAAAACCATAATCGTAAATCGCTTCGTAAATAATATTTATAACATTACTAGCTGACCCGACAAACGTTGTTCTGCCATAAAAATTATTTCTAGTGAATATTTTGGTTGTTAAATAAAAAATAACTAATGTATTGTAAAGTGTGTGGGGATGGGATCTATGACAGAAAGAGGAATGTAGCACTGTAGACGATGACCGCCGATAAAAACAAAAGAACACCAACTAAAGTAGGAAAATGAAATAAAGAAAATCAATATGAATTTCTAAGAGCAATTGAGTGTATGATATTTTTTTCAGTCCGTCTTTAGCCAACACAAATAAGCTCGATGGTTTGCCATGATGCCCATGATGCCAAATGAAATATCAAAATGACGCAACGCTTCTCGTGAATGTCTTGCGCATGGATGGATGAAAATTCGATGAGGCAAACGTAGCGCCATCTGTCATTCGACAACATAATTAATTTCGTTCTGTTTGAAATACGAAAGACGGTTAGTTTGTCCATACAAAAATACTAAAATCGCGATTAAAAAATGGGAGGGTGGGGGTAGGCGGGTTAAAATTTGGGGTTGTAGGTATTTTGGATGCCAAATAATAAAAAATACAAATAAAAATAAATCCCAAAAGATAGAGGCTAGGCAGGCTAACAGCAACTTTACCGAGTAAGTTTTACCTTACACTGCGGATTTTTAGTAGGTACCTATGTCTTTTTGTATGGGAAAAAAAGATTTGGAATTTCAGAAAAAGTTATTAATCTTTTTTACTCCTACCATCATGTAGAATCACCTCCCAAAATTAATGCACTTTACCCCCAGACACCCTGTAACATAAGATTAACAAATAACATAAAATAAAAGGTAGAAAACTAAATTATTTTTTTAAACCTGATTTGTTTAGGTCCACTAAACAAAAAATACTCTTTCATCTTAAGAACAAAATAATTTCAGAGGCGGGAATGAGTACCACCGCCCCGGGAACCTTTATTGGATAACGAACACCTCTGCCATAGGTCATCCAAGTGGTTCGCTACGTTTGGTGATTTAGCAGGGGTGCTCGGGTTCATGGGATGAGGTTTGTCTAGGTCTTGAAGGTGGATGACCACACTGAACCCCAGATTCCTACCCACCCCTTTTCCTTCCCAGAACTCTCCTCTCCTTCCTTTCCCTAAAAAAACCCTCCACATAGCATCCCCAAAGACGACATAGGCCCTCAGGGAAATTATTTTTCTCAGGGCCTATCATGAACTAAATCATTTCAATAGCGAAATAAAACTTACCTATTTCGAAATAATGTTAAGTATAAACACCTCCAATTTCACAACAAATAAACCAAACCACCGCAAAGTTCGCGGAGCGAACACAAAGTGAATCAAGTCCTGACATGACTATGAGCGCGGACGCAGCAAAATGACACTTTGTGGCTCGCAGTTCAGTGCACCGAACATGTCCGATCGCAGAACGAAACCTCCCGAATTCAGTTTTGGTTTCGGCCGTAGTTTCGGCTGGATTGTGGCCGAAACCGAAACTAAGCCGAAACCGAAAGTTTGGTCGGACACTATTTATAAGGACATAATTACAGTTTACACGAAAAAAACCATCGGTAAGCGAATGCAGCATGTTTAAGAGGAAGTCTCAAGCCAAAAATGAATGTATTCTTAGTGTGCCTTATACAGGGTGTCCGGGGGTAAAGTGCATTAACTTCGGGAGGTGATTCTACATGTTATTATAAGTAAAAAAAGATAAATAACTTTTTTCGAAATTCCAACTTTTAGGGGTTGTTTTGTGGTACAAAGATAAAAATATACCAGTGTGTGCTGCCAGCTTTATTATTTTCCGCTGTTACGATACGGGCCAGTCACTACCATGCAATGTTGCCACAATCGTGACCGGCGGGCGCTTAGCAAGTAAGATCGTACCTCACACTAAGAATTTTTAGTAGGTACGTCTTTTTGTATGGGAAAAAAAAGTTGGAATTTCAGAAAAAGTTGTTAATCTTTTTTACTCCTACCATCATGTAGAACTCCCGAAGTTAATGCACTTTACCCCGGACACCTGTATAGTAACGAATATTAATAGGCATAAAAATGGCTTGGCAAACGGAGTTTAGAGGTCAAAATTTCAAGTGCTAAAGTGGTTATATTTATTTTGTGAATAATTTAATAAGAAAGATAAAATTAATCAAAAGAAACAGTTACAGATAATTTTAGCCTTAAAATTAAATCTAAAATATTTTTAAAAAGTTGTTTCTTAAATGCGTTCATACATTTCTAATAAAAAATACATTTTTTAATAGGTAACGCTTATAATGGGGGGGCCTTAATGGCACACGTCGCTTTCAAAAACACTATTTTATTTTCATGTGTGTTCAAAAATAGGGAATTTCTCTTGAATCAAATGTAATGCAACAATATTTCCCACACGATCTGCATTTTGACAGTTCGCTTAATATAAGTCAGGTATGCCGCCTGAAATTTCCAGAATACATTTTCCTAAAAATTTCACAAATTTTTCATGAAATTATGTTCAAATTCGTTCCATTTATGTTTGTACACACACACACACAATTATATATGTATATACACACACACACACACACATGTATATATGCAATTAAGTAATTAAATCACTTGATTAAAATGTTTTTGTGATAGTAAGGACGGGTTTACAATTACAAAGGAAGGTACAATTCATCAAATTTCAAAGTAAAAATTAAAGCTCAATTCAAGATCTGTAATTATTTCATCATGGGTCGGTTGTTTTACAGTGATTAGGGAACGTACCCATACTACGTGACACTTTTAGGGGGGGGGGGGGGTCTTCAAAAGGTCACGCTCCATACAAATGAGCGGCGGGTTCCTTAGGATTTTGGTCACCGGGGGGGGGGGGGGGGGGTTAAAAATTGCAAAAAGTTGGTCACGTAGTTTGGGTACGTTCCCTTAGGACTTTCACAGAAATTTACTTTGAAATTTGAAGAATTGTTAAAATTCTCTGGAACAACCCGCCTTAAGTCAAAAGTGATAAAGTGTTAAATTTTTTTTTAGTGCTTTTCTTATTTATTTTACTGGAATTCACAACATTTCCATGATACTATAAGATCTAAAACACACTAAAATAAATGTAATACATAATTGATTTGAAATTTTTAATAATTGATTGCACTGTTTTATAGAAATTCCAGCACATTTTAATACTAATGTTCAAGGGCGGATTTAGGGGGAGGGGGGCACGGGGGCACGTGCCCCCCCCCCCCCCTCCCAGAAGGTACTTTTGTGTACTGTAGAGATTCCATCACAGTACAGAAAACTGTCTCTATTAAACATTTAATTTTTCTATTGTTTTGACACTTTCATAAACCTTAATGTAGATTAATATATATAGTATTGTTCACTTTGGAGACCCCTCACTTTTTTTGCCGCGCTAAAAACGACCACTCTGCCCTTTACGTTTCAACCACCTTAAGGGTCACTTTCGCTCGAAGCGGATTCAGACAGGATCGTGTCCCGATTGAGGACCAGATTTCATACAAAAAAGATGATGCAGGATTAACAGCGCACCCAACGGCGAAAACTACAATTAGATCTCTCACCGACGAAGAAATTCGGCCTCAGTTATATTTTCTGCCGACAGGTTCACCCGTTAAAAAATGTCGAATATTTCAGTGCGTCAGAAAAGTTCACCTCCCATACAAAACTGTATTTGCTTGGGATTTATTAATTTTACGGCTTTATTGAAAATAACGTAGAAAAATGGACATTTTAAAGGCCCTTTGCGGAATCGTAAATTGCTGCGTAAAAAAATATTTTGACCGAAATGTTTTTCAATAAATTGTAAAAATACAAGTTTTAGAAACTTTTCAAGTTGCGACATGTACCGCATTCCATTCAAAATATTACACTATATTGCATTAAAGATTGAAATTTTTCTGACATTTGCCGAAATCGATCTATCATCGACAATGCATAATTTTCCAGCCAGTTAATATGAACTCGAGGTAGGTACCTACTGGCGATTAAAATATGAAGGATTTGCACGTAGAAAATAAACAGTAGTTAATGCAGCATTCATATTATCCGAGGTTTTGTGAAACCAAATCAGAGTACTTACGTAGGTACTTAATTCCATTGAAAATCAAATAAGTAGGTAATGCAGCGTTGATATTATATTTATAACGCGGTAGGTACCTACCGTTCTATCGAATTATTGCAAATTCGCCAAGTATTTATTGAGAAAACACGTAGGTACCTACACAAATATTATTTTTCTCGGTATGTACTAGGTAGGTACCGGCTTATGTGAGGATATTCTTTCCTTTAAATTTTAAATCGAAAATTCATGATATGAAATGAAAAAAATCACCCTAGATGGTCACTTTATGAAATATGTGGGTACACGGAGGTTGCTTCTTGACAACCACTGTTGGTAGGAACGTTATTTTTAAATTAGTCAAGTTTATTTTCCCGCAATGTGCGAGTTTTATTTATTCAAAACATCAAAACTTATTATATTTATTATTATTTATTTATACTTTTTATTTCAAAACAGAAATAATTACGGAACTTGAATAGAATTTGAACAGAACTTTCACAGAACGTTTAAATTAACTTGAAAAATTGGAGATTTTTAAATATTGTTTTGAACAACCCAGCCTAAATATATTTCTTTTTTTTTTACGTATGTGCAGGTAACTCTAAACATTAGTACCATATAATTTTTTTCAAAAATGTTAAATTTATATAGCGCTTTTTTGTATATTGCATTTTTATGATAATCATTCAATATGGGATTGGTACCGCCGCCCCGGGAACAATTCATTGGTTTCTATATAAAATAATGAGCTTTGACATCACGAAATTATGCATTGCTAAACTGTTCATCCGATTGCGAGGAAACTTTGGGGACACTATGTGCGCATCCCTTCGATTCTTTCTGTATAAAATGGTGAGCTCTGGCTCTGGCTTCTCTGACTTTGGGGATTTGATTTTTTTTTTACATGAATACCGCACAAGAGTCCCAACTGCTCCCGTCTGGAGCCAGTGGGACTATGGCGTCCCCAATTGGGCTATGTTGTGAGGCTGAAGGCAGTGGGGAGGGGAAGGAGATAGGAAAGAGGAAGGTGGGGAAGTACCTGGCTATTCAGATCTGGTCACCAAACACGGCAGAAGCCATTTCAAGTAACGTTTCAATTCTGAATGGTGGTCTTACACCAGGGCGATACTGAGAGTATCTTCCACTATGATGTGTGCATTCCCTCGATTATTTTTTTAAATATAAAATAGTGAGCTCTGGCGTCATGAAATTATGCATTGCTAAACCGTTCATCCGATTGCGATGAAACATTGGGGATTTGATGTGTGCATGCCCGCAATGGTTTTTGTATGCAATAGTGAGCTCTGGCATAATGAAATTACGCATTGCAAAACCGTTCATCCGATTGCGATGAAACTTTGGGGATTTGATGTATGCATGCCCGCAATGGTTTTTGTATACATAGTGAGCTCTGGCATCAAGAAATTATGCATTGCTAAACCAGTCGAGTTTGAATCCAGACAGTTTGAATCCAGTCGATTCATTCTATATAAAATAATGAGCTCTGGCATCATGAAATTATGCATTGCTAAACTGTTCGTCAACTACCTGTTCCCTTTGTAGGCGCTCACTCCTCGCTTCATCCGCATTCAAACATCGTTTTTTCTTCATATATTTAATTTAACACACACTCCTCGCTTCATCCACGTTCACACGTCAAAACGCATGTGTTTTAACCCGTTAGTTGCATCTGCAACGGGCAAAAGCTAGTAACTAGTAATGGCTCCACCCATACCATAATAAAACATTGTTCGAAACTGTCAAATTAGTATACCTAAGCTTTCCCTGAAGAAGGAATGTTTGTTCCGAAACCGGTCGGATTTACGCATTATATAAGTGGTTTATACAAAGTTGAATTATTTCATTTTTTTTTTGTAAAAATAAACTTGAAGTATGATACTTCAAGCCACATCTTGACTGAGGCGGGCCACTGCCACGGCGGATTCACTGAAGTTTTTCCAACTCATTCCATTTTATTACAAGCTTAAAATTTTAGTATGTTTTTTGTTGTTGTTTTCGTTAATGTGCTTCCAAGAAAGCCTTTTTTTAACACAAATTTAAAATGAAAAAAATAATTAATAATAATTCTTTTTGAAATCACCAAAGATTTAGATGCCAAGTTATAAAAATACAATAAAAATAGGCGAGGACAATTTTTTTTCTTCATTTTTGTCTACTTCTTTTTTTTACTTTACATTTACATTTTTTACGTCCCACACAGGAGGCCTTCAGGAGAAAATAATTCCACGCAGGGCCTATGTCATATTTGGGTATGCTGTGTGGAGGTCTTTTTAGGAAAGGAAAGAGAGGAAGTTCTGGGAATGAAAAGGGTATTAGAGGTGGGTAGAAATCTGGGGGTCAGTGTGTCCAGGAGTGACGGACGTACAAATCCATCCCTCCCACTGTGGTGCAGGGCGGTGTTCCAAGAGAGTACGGCTGGAAAAGTCTAAGGGACTCCCTCAACCGTTCTCATACTTACTATTATCATACAAACATTTTCAAATACATATTTGAATGCGGAGCAAAAATTATGGCCCCTTATTTTAATTTTTACCTATCGTGATGGAAATGACACTGTAAGCTGAAAAATTGCGTTGAGTTAGAAATTAGAAGAGATTAGTGTAGATTTTTTGCTTCTTCTGCATCTATTTCCTACATTATTGATTAGATCAGGTGTGCCCAACATGCGGCCCAATGGAGATTTTTTGCAGCCAAAGATCAGGATTTCACCTTTTTAGTTTTGGATTTTGATATTCATACAAAAAAAGCAAAAATTATTCTCATAAATTTATCATATTTATATTATAATTTGTGAAATTATAACTTTCTTGTTATTCGACCTAAGACTCTCCGTGGGAGTTTAGATTGATTGCTAGAAAGGCCAGGCGCATGGCCACACTAGGAATTTGTTTTCGCAATCAATTCCAACCAGTATATCTTTTCCCCACATTTTTCAATCAATATAACTGACCTGATTTTAATAAGTGAAGGGTGAGTGCAAAGGACACACATAGGCGCATGTATAGTCAGTTTATGCGGTCAGCATTTCAGCAAATAATGACTGACCCTCCCCCACCGAGTAACCCATCCAGACTCAGTAATATTTTTTGAAAACCAAACTATTTTTTTTATTTATTTATTCTTAGTACATTTACATTACAAAGGTATTAGAGGACATTTGGGTTGGGCACCCCTGGTTTTGATGTTATTCGTTTTGATAACCGAATAAATTATATAATGTATTCATGTATGTTAGCATTCTTATCGTATAATGTGTTATAAATGAATATAACGGTGGTGACATGAATATCTTAGCAAAACTGAATTTACCAACTGAAAATAAGTTGAAAAATATTCACGAATGGGTGTGCAAATTTGGCAGATAGATTTATAGTTTCACCTTTTGAATGCAAAAAATTTTATGTTTTCTATAAGTCTCATATAAATTTTAATTTAAAATTAAACATTACTTTTTCAGGGTTACGTGGGTGAGGGAGGACACCTGCTATTGCTAAAAATTTTAATTACTCAAAATAGGGCAGATAAACAAATTTAAATACTGAAAATACATCTATATGATTTAGCCTGTGAGAAAATAAGATAGCAATAAAATATTTATTTATTTCACAGGTAATTCAATTTCAATTCAATTCAATTCAATTTATTTTATTCTTTCAAAAACATTACAAAATTTAAAATTTTAAGGCGTTTTTAAAATACATTTGTAGCAGTATTACATTAAACAAATATAAATGGTTAGCAAAAAAAAGAAAAAAAACTATACGAGCATCAATTGTGCTTGCCTTTTAAAGGCAGCTTCACTGACGCTAAATATGTCGATATCCGAATTAATTTTGTTTAAAAGCAAGATTGCTCTCCCGACCGGCATGACCATTGGCAAGTTAGTCCTGCAGGCCGGAAGATAGAACAGCCTATGCTGTCGATGGCGAAGATAACCATCGGGAATATAAAAATGAATGTTCTCCAAGATAGCTGAGTTTTCAAACCTTCCGCGAATCAATCTGAAGAAATGCGTAGCTGTGTGTACATCTCTTCTGACACGTAGATGGTTCATTCCGAGCATACCCAAAAGAAAGTCGGTAGGATAGAGCCACGGGTAATAGCCGTACTCCCTCATGTACAGAAATCTCAGAAATTTTTTCTGAACTCTCTCTAACATGAGGGAATATTTTGCTTGGTGCGGACTCCAAATTATCGACCCACTTTCAAGTCTACTCCTTACTAAGGAATTGAATAGAATTATGAGAACCCGGGTGTCTTTAAAATTCCTTGCAGTACGCAGAACAAAGCCCAGCATTCTCAATGAAGTGCTACAAGCCATCTGAATATGAGTATGAAATGTCAGCCTACTATCAAACATGATTCCAAGGTCCTTCATGGTGGAGACACGTTTTAGACTTCGGGCGTCCATCGTATACCGGTAATACCAGGTATGACACGCCCTAGTGAATGACAAAATTAAACATTTAGATATATTGAACTCAATCCGATTTCTTTTACTCCAGTCAATAATTCTATCAATATCTGACTGGAGTCGATTGCAGTCCTCTAGGGTTAGTATTTCTAAGAATAGTTTCAGGTCATCAGCGAAAAGAAGAAACCTGGAGTGCAGAATTACTTCTGAAATATCATTAATAAATATGGAAAAAAGGAGTGGGCCTAAATTAGAACCTTGGGGTACTCCTGATCGTACAAAAAATAGAATAGACTGGAATAGTCCATGAGATACAAACTGTTTCCTATCTGCAAGATAGCTAGCAAAAAAGGTGAGTAGTCTCATGGAAAATCCTATTTCAGCCAGCTTATTGAGTAAGACGTCGTGATTAACAGTATCGAAGGCCTTTGAAAAGTCGTTATACGAACAATCTACCTGATGGCCTTTATCTAAAGATTTTGATACGTAATCAGTAAACACCAATAAGTTGGTTTCTGTAGATCGACCTTTTCTAAATCCGTGCTGTTCTGAAATTAAGTACGGCTCCACTTGTGGCAGTGTGTATTTATGAATAATCGATTCGAACAGTTTGGCCGGTGCAGATAGTATTGCTACTGGCCTAAAATTTTCTACAGAGGTCTTTGTACCGCTTTTATAAATCGGACAAATCTTCGAAATTTTCCAGGAATCAGGAAATACACCGGTATCCAGGGAAAGATTAAATAGGAAACTAAGTGGCTTTTTTAAAAACTCGGCACAACCTTTAAGGAAGAATACTGGAAGAAAATCTGGACCAAGTGAATATGTATTTTTCATTTTTCTAATGGAAGATTCTATATCTGATTCATCAATTTGATTAATATCGATATTCTGGGCTCCCTTTATATTCAACTTGGCAGCAATATTTGTATTTAGTAATGGAGACTCATTACTATACACGGATTGGAAGTGTGTTGCAAAAGCGTTAGCTACGTCTACTCCACGAACTTCCCGATCACAATGTGTCATGGTGTCTTGAATACCACCATCTTTTCTCAGCGATTTGACGTAGTCCCAAAACATGTTTGGATCATGCTTGATATCGTGTTCAATGGAATTTACGTATAATTGGAAAGCAGTGCGTATATTGCGCTTAACCACGGCTCTATACACACTGAACAAATCATAGTCACCTCGACAGCCGGTAGCCTTCCATTTTTTATGGAGAGCATGTTTCTTCCTAATGCTCGCGATGGTATCTTGACAGAACCACTTCGGATATCGACGACCACCTCTACTGGGAGGTTTCCTAGAGAAACAGGAATCAAAAATATTGTAAATACAAACATAAAAATGATGTACCGCCTCATTTATAGTGCTAAAATTGTACAGTTCTTGCCAATCTAGTTGGCTCATCACATTGTACAGTTCATAAACATCGCCCTGCCCAAAATTCCATCCACGCAAAGCATTCTTGTCATTTTTTGGAATGTTTGTAATTTTAATGTTTTTTTTGCATGGAAAAATAAATTCTAGTGCAGGGTGATGTTTATCTTCGGTAACAAGGGGAGAATCGCTATGAATAACATTTATGGATATGTTGCACAAAATGAAATCTAAAACTCTTAAGTTTATGTTTTGAATGTAATTATATTGGGAGAGACCAAAAACGGCGCATAGAAAATTAAGGTCGTTTTCCGTTTCTACGGAACCTCTTGCGGAGTGCATATTGAAATCTCCGAGAACAATTACATTCTTTCCACCAATAACATCTACATTTCGTTGTATTGTATCAAAAAATAATTTATATGTTTCAAAGTGAGATGCAGGTGGAAAATAAACTATACATATAAAAGTTACACACGATTTGTATGTAATTTTGACCCACAAGTCCTCGTTGACAGTTTCCAGAGCAGGTAAGTGCTCTACCTTAATAAGGTCATTCGCAATCTTTACGGCTAGTAGACAGCCTCCTCCCTGTCTACGGCCACTTCCACTGTCTCTGTCTTTTCTAAATACTTTGAAGCTGTCATCGAAGAGCTCTGGGTTGAACACACTTGAGTTTAGCCACGTCTCAGTGAGTCCAATTACATCATAATTGTTTATCAAAACATTAGAGTAAAATGAGGCACATTTACTCTTTAGTCCTCTAACATTTTGGTAAAAAATATGTAAATTATCCGCAAGTCAACTGGGTTTTAAACCCGGAAGCCGCGGTGCATTAATTTTATTTTTCCATTCTTTAAGATATGAATATTTCGGCCAGTGTTCCGGTTTTAGAACTTCGGTTTTCACGGAATTTGGGATCCCTAACTTGAATGACGCATATTCTCCCTTTGATTTAATTTTAGAGACTTTAAATGAGGCGGTACTTACAATTGACTGAAGATACGTCGTTAAATCGTTGATCGAGGTTTCAGGATGCAGCGGGTACAGGTGGAAATAAGTATGGGTACCTTGCTCCTTTAAGTTACCTATTACAGTAGCGGGTCGTTTTTTACGACCAACAACAGTCCACTGTTGGTCTCCATCTACTGGGCGTGATGGCCCTGCCGAGGTCGGTTTGTTCGAGGGCTGCGACTCCTTTGCTGGTGTAGGTGTATGGCCGTCAGAGGTTCCAGTCGAAGACGTGGATGCTTCTGGTTGCTGGACGTCCCTTTGGCTAGCAGGAATTTTTGTCCCTTTCTCCTTGATCTTTGGGGCAGTATGGATTTTGGTAGAATTTGACCCTTTAGTCTGCGAGCGGGTAATTCTGCCTGATGTTGTGTCTAACGGGCCGGGCGCAGGGGACGCGGAGGGCTCGGGGGGCACTACGGGCGGCTCGGGAATGGCGAGCGGCTGCACGCATGCATCGCTATACAGCAGTTCCTTGCTGGGCCGGCGGGGGGAGTGCGGGGTTTGGGCGGTGAGCGCACCGTCGGGCGCAGTAGGCGGGCCTATAGCGCAATCGGCTAGTTTCGGGAATTCCGAGGGCGATTCGTTGACACTTTGTGCATTGTCATCTTGAGTTTGATTAAATACACTTTTTTCAACACGTTTTATACGCCGTACAACATCCTTTATTAGAACGGTCTGTTCGTTAATGATGTTCATCAAATCACGGAGCGTAGGTTCTGTCATTTTTAAACACTGTTAGGTTAATAATGACTTGAAAACAGATTTTACGTTTGCACGGAAAAAAACACGTCCGTACATCAATTAGCGGTACTGTTCCAGTATAATATGATAAATCCACGGTCCCACGCAAGTCTCCTTTGGTCTACTGGTATAAAGGTGGATATCCTTGAGATGTTTTTTCACAAAAATGGCACTCTACAAATTATCTGATTTTTTTTTTTTACATGAGCTCCACACAGGAGGCCCTGAGGAAAATAATTTCCCTCAGGGCCTATGTCATATTTGGGAATGCTGTGTGGAGGGTTTTTTTTAAGTAAAGGAAGGAGGGGAGAGTTCTGGGAAGGAAGAGGGTTTAAGGGGTGGGTAGGAATCTGGGGTTCAGTGTGTCCTGGTCATCCGCCTCCAAGACCTAGACAAACCTAACCCCATGAACCCGGGCACCCCTGCTAAATCACCAAACGTAGCAAACCACTTGGGGTGACCTTTGTCAGAGGTGTTGGTTATCCATAAAGGTTCCCGGGGCGACGGTACCCATTCCCACCTCCTAAATTTAAAATTCAATTATTATTAAAGCGCCCGATGAACCCCGGCCAGATATTCAGCGGACCAAAAATCTATATCCAATTTTCAAACCACTCTAAAATGAGCAGGCGAAAGAAAACACAAAAGAAAGCAACTCCGAAGAAGAAAACACAAATACTAATAAGATGACCAAATATATAGGAAAAGGTGAACTGGAATTCGACAACAAACATACTTAAAACAAAAAATACATAATAATTCATACTTCTCATTGATAAAAAAGTGATTTGCAGTCTCCCCACTCTTGTCTACTTTAGTTTTCTGAAGGTTTCACCTCTACTGCGTGTGAATTGCACACTCTGAATTTTTTTTATTATTGTGACGGCTGTTTCGGCTTACAAGGCCATTTTTTAACATTTGACCTTACAAAACCATTTTTGAAGAAAGCTGTCACAATAATAAACTACTAAGATACTTGCAAAACTTAATAATAACATTGTTAAATTTAATTTAAATTAAATGAAAAATATTTTAAAAAAAATATAATATTACCCACTACGTACCTACTTAATCAAAAAATGTTATAAATTAAGAGATTTTTCAATGAAACAATTTTCTTACAAGCAAATACATTTATTGAATGGAGTAACCATTATTACAATACAAATTAAATCTTATTTACGAAACAGACTGTAAAATAAACAAATAAAGACAAAAAAAATAGATGAATGAATATTATTACGAATTCAGTCTTCCAGGAAAGCACTATTATTTGA
Source organism: Limnephilus marmoratus (assembly GCA_917880885.1). Classification (NCBI taxonomy): domain Eukaryota; kingdom Metazoa; phylum Arthropoda; class Insecta; order Trichoptera; family Limnephilidae; genus Limnephilus; species Limnephilus marmoratus. Next base: position 65,685,952 of record OU862908.1, read on the forward strand.
TATAAGTTATCAGTCAACTTTGCAAATAATTTTTTGAAAGTCATGTAAAAAAAATTGCCATTTTTACAATAATATAATATATATTTATATACAGGATGTTAAGGGACTTACTTGAATTACTTTAATCAGTGATTCCTGACATTATTTTGAGTAAAAACTGTAAATTAAATTCTGGTTTCCGGTAACATTTTTGAAGTTTTTAAAAAAACATAAAAACAGTAGGTATTGGATAATTAGGCTCGGGGATTGTGGAAGGAAAAAAAATTGTTAGTTTTTGAAAAAAAAATTTTTTTTGAAAAAAAAAAAACATAATAAAGCACTGGAGACATGGACTTATGAATATATCTGGACCTGCCCTAAGTGATAAAAGCTATTATTTTCCCCTCCCCACAACGGTTCCATGGAGCCGGCTCGGCTTACGAGAGCCTCGCTTGAATCTAAAAATCTAAAAATGTAACATCATCATTCTTGTCCTGACCAGCGCCGAGATCGCATCGTACATTTTACGAACAAATATGAGAGCTTGTGCTATACATTGTACCCTAGTATATGTGGATATAGCGAATGTGGGCGTTTCTCCAGTGAGCTCGTCGCTGGTTACAGGGGTAAGTAAATTATGAAACATTTGTAAAAGTGATTAAATTTGTAACTAAATGCGGCAACAAAGTATTCCTCTGTGAAAAGGGGCGAACTTTACTTTGCCGCATTTGGACTACGCAAATATGTTAATAACGTGGCGGGCAATTCGCGCTCCCATGTAAAAAGGTCTATTCATTCAAAAGCAGATTTGGCTTTTAAGAACTAAATGGTGATATTATCATGCGAGATGCCTATACACTCTCAGATTGATTTTTTAACTAATCACAGTCATCTTTCCCCTCTTCGCCCTTCATAGTTTGGTTTTACCCCTCATCTGTATCTTCTCGTCTATCCATTTGGATGACTATGACTGGGACCAAAATTTCATAAAAATTTTTTTTTTCAAATTATATCAGGAATCACTATAGTAGATCCGCCAACACCTTGTATAGCTGCTAATAAGACAAGTACAGTAGGATGTGATCTAGAAAAATATGTTCCATCAAAAAGAATTTTGCAATTTATTTTGTAATAGTATTTTAGAGTATTTTAGCCTTGCATGTAGTGAATGCTGTTTTCAGCATAAAATAAAGAACAACACAAGAAGTGCCTTGGGGGCGTGTTTCGTGATTCAATTATAGGCCTAATTTGGGGTTATGTTTCAATACAAAACTGGGTTTCACCATGATTACGAAATTCAAATGGGATGGCGATATACAATTTCACGAATGTCAGGCAAGTGTAAGAGAGACTGACCGCCCGCTAAATGGTCTAGAACCAAAATGTATCATCAAGTCAGTGGGACATTTGTTTCCATTCAAATGTGAATGGAAGGAACTTCTAGTGTTATATTCTTTATTCTATGATTTTCAACATATACATTTTTTATTAAATTTAGCATACCTATATTAGTATTCCAAAAATGCAGGAAAATAAGTTAGATTTATGGTTCAAAGGCACAATAGCAAAAATATTTTTTTAAATTATGACACATTTTTAATATATAATAGAATAGACAAGGCAAAATAGAGCAATTTCGAAAGGGAAGAATTAAATAAATTATGTATAAAAACATAAAATTTATAACTAGGTTTGTCTGCATCAACATAGAAACAGTGATCGACTGCTAACATGATAACTTTTAGACAGAAAACAATACCCTCCATTGTCTATACTCTGTGTGCATGCCTTTATGTATCACAGTATAATTCAGTAAATTACATGAAATAGAAAATATTTGTTGATACACAATGTCTTCATTCATTATAAATTCTTCAGTCATTCCTTCTAGCTGAGGATTATTACTCACACATCAATTGCCCTGTTGACTACTTGCACATTAGATGAACTATGCTCTTTACTCTTCGCCGTCCTGCGCCACATGCACCGTTAGATGAACTATGCTCCTTCACTCCTCGCTGTCCTGCACTACGTACACATTAGATGCGCCATACTTCTTCACTCCTCGTGGTCCTGCGCTACACGCACATTAGATGAACGCTATATATACATTGGATGAGCCATGCTCTTTCACTCCTCGCTGTCCTGTGCTACGTATACATTAGATGCGCCATACTCTTTCACTCCTCGTGGTCCTGCGACACACTTACATTAGATGAACCATGCTCCTTCACTCCTCGCTGTCCTGCGCTACGTATACATTAGATGCGCCATACTCCTTCACACACTTACATTAGATGAACTATGCTCCTTCACTCCTCGCTGTCCTGCGCTACGTATACATTAGATGCGCCATACTCCTTCACTCCTCGTGGTCCTGTGACACACTTACATAAGATGAACCATGCTCCTTCACTCCTCGCGGTCCTGCACTATACACACATTGGATGAGCCATGCTCCTTCACTCCTCACTGTCCTGCGCTACATTCACATTAGATGAGCCATGCTCCTTCATTCCTCGCTGTCATGCGCTCCTTGCATATTAGATGAACTATGCTCCTTCACCCTTTGCTGTCCTGCACTACATGCATATTAATGACCGTATTCTTTATCTGTTAGCTTCTATTTTGTCAGTGACCATGACATGCCCTAGGTCTGAGGTTTTGGATTGATGAACAATCTGTCTAGATATGTTGTTCGTAGGCAGGTAACAGCCTGCGATGAAAGACCATCTCTTTCAAAATTGATGTATTACCACACCTCCAATATCCAGAGTATTCTTCACTGAAACCAAATCTCAAGAAACTCTTATTTTTATAAGGTTGATGAACAAAGAATATCATTTAAAAATTTACTCATAATTTTTTCATTTAATGTAGCGCCAAATAATAATATGAGGTAAATGCAAGGAATTTTGCATGTATACAATCTCTATTAGTTTATTGGCATTCGGGTGAGATTGTTTTCTTATTGAATAATTAATACAATGTAATAATTATAATGTCGCAATAACCTAATGATAATTTCATATTTTCATGATAACAGAAATAAAATAAAACAATTAGGTATCTACTTAGTTTTCACACCACTATGATATGATTTGGTGTAAAACTAAGTAATTGCTTTATTTTAATTATGGTCAAACCACAAAGTGGTTGCTTAGTATGAAGAGATAAATAAAAGTTTGCAAAAATTATAAATATTATCACAGTAATGCAGATTTTGAGAAAAGCACTTAGATTAGCAAAATTATAGTGACATCATGTTGAGAAATTATATGAATCTGCACAGAATTGAAAAATGTATCAGACCGAATAGGTACTTCATAGAAACCATTATATTTAATATTATAATTAGAAAATTAGCAAAATAGTTTAAAATTTGATATAAATTTTATTTTTAAGTAATTTCTTAATTTCACAAAATAGCAAGACAATTTTTAAATCCTTACATAAGATCGAAATCTACGTACAAAACAAAAGATGCAGTTTCAAGCACAGTTAACTTCTGAAGAGCTAAAAGTACCCATTTATACAAAAAAAAAAATGCATCCGTTATATCTGTTGGGTAACACATCCATGGTATCTGTTGTATCTTGTTGAAACCGGCGCATCCATTTGGTAATCTGACAACATTCTGTTAGAAGGATTTCCACCCTCGGCACATTACGGAAGTCGCGGTAGTTCGGCATTTCAAAGATTAACGATATTTTTTAAATAGTTATCAAAACCTGATTCTACTACAAAATGTCATGTTAACTACATTTAGGTGACTACTGTATAATATTTAATATTATCAAATTTAAATTGTATTTTTCAAATGCTACACTTATGTAAGATTTTTATTTAAAAAAAAATGGTCTAGAGATATGTGTGTTTTGCGTATCATCTTTCTATTTTATTTTAAGCTCATTACAAATTTAAAAAAGCAGTTACCAGACCGCATTACTACAAAAATTCACGAGATTTTTTTTATCTTTAATTAGACAACAATAAGCGCAGACAAAGGCGGAGATTTATACTTTTAAAATTAACCCTAAAGCCACTCATTCACACATGGAGATATTTACAAGTGACTCAAGATTCGAGACTATTTTTCTAGTGTGTGTACACAACGCCACGCATCGACTACGGGTTTGTTGTCAGTTGCATGCTACTGATAGTGCTTATAGCACGGCTTGCGAGTTGCAATCGCATCTACTACTCGTTTGATAGAAATGACGTTTAAACGTAATTAAATGTTAAATTTGATTTGGAAGGGGAAAAATATCCATGCTTATTCAGGGTGTCCGGGGTAAAGTGCATTAACTTCGGGAGGTGATTCTACATGAAGGTAGGAGTAAAAAAGATTAACAACTTTTTCCAAAATTTCAAAATTTTTTTTCCTATAAAAAAAGACATACCCACTAAAAATCCTTAGTGTGAGGTACGATCTTACTTGCTGAGAGCCTGCCGTTAACGATTGTGGCAATATTGCATGGTTGTGATTGGCCTGTATTGTAACAGCGGAAAATAATAAAGCTAACCGCACACGCCGGTCTAATTTTATCTTTTTACCACAAAACTTCCCCTAAAAGTTGGAATTTCGAAAAAAGTTATTTATTTTTTTTTTAATTATAATATTATGTAGAATCATCTCCCGAAGTTAATGCACTTTACCCCCGGACACCCTGTATAACTACATTTACCGGTGCATGTAAGAAAGGATTTAATGGAGAAGGCGTGAATTAATGTTAGAAAATAAAGTCAATCATTCTCATGTAGTTCCCCTGGCAGCGACGAATGCCCTACAATTATTATTTATTTTGTTGAATGGGTGAACCCAAAATCTTATTTCAAATCGTTTTCTATGCTTATCCACTGGAGCAATCACACAAAATAAATAAATTTACCCGGATTGCTCGCAATTTCACAGAACACTATTTTTAAAATTTTTACCAACATTAAAAATCATACTCGAATTTTAACATGGAAACATAAAAACTTATTATAGTGCTATATAGCCAATGAATTAACCTGTATTTTACCGTTTATCTCATATTTGTAGGATTTATAAAAAAATATATAAAAAATCCTAAAGTTTATAACTGCACAAATCCTGCATGTTGTTACTTTGAAACTGCCATGAGGGGTACTTATTCGAGTCAACATAGAATATTTTCGATTTCTGTATGTTGTCTGTGGTATACTTGATAATGAAAGGAAAAAATCTATGGAAAAAGGAATTCATTTTAACCGTAAACAGCTGATCAAAAATTAAAAAAAAAAAAAAAATTTTAACACCGTTCTAAAATAGTCTACGAAGTTCAGATTTGCGACATCTATGGTCATAATAGATAAAGCATTTCAATAGCTTCGTTTTAAAATAAATGGATGGCCGAGGAAATGTTTTAAATAATTACAATAAATGTTTTACGAATGGTAGGAAAATATGATCCAATCTTGGACCACAACCAATCGCAGAAAAATAAAAGTGGTCCATTTTTCGACCATAATCGCTCCAGTGGTTAAAAGGATAAAGAAAAGCAATATTATTGTCTTTGTTGCTAGAGTTACTTGACATTCTATTAATTCCAAGGTTGCACGTGAACAAAATGATCAATTTCAGTTTTGGTAGCGCCATGTACGGAAACAGCATTAAAGAGTTGTATATCGGTAGGCTACTTTTGGCTGCATCACAATCACGTAGCTTGTAAATATCTTCATGTACGAAGGGCTGTAGAGTGCCAAAAACATTATTTCATTAATCAATTATAATGATTATTTGAATCTTGCTTTGAAGCGAATTATCCAACAAAGAACTTATGTCCGTTATACACGACATAGCCATTAGGGACATTAATATAATAAGGTTGTATACAAATATCCATACCTGGAATAGTTATTAACATAACTAGAAATATCTGCATAAGATAACATATTAAACTTGCCTTACTCGGCTTCTCGGATAATACGGAATATTTTTTATTAAAAAAGTTAGATTTAGCATTATTATTACGAAAAGTGAATAAGTCGGGAAGACAAAAATTATGCAATTGACATTTTAATTTAGTTAAAATTAATTCACTTACGCGGTACATGAACTATACTACCCCATATTCATATTTATATTACATTTCATGGACAATCAATGCTGCCAATTATAGAAAAGTTATTAATGCCATATAAAACAATAATTTATTCATATTATGAAGTGAATGCATTATTGACAAGTTTGAACCTGTATTTGTAATAGAAGAAAATAGACAGAAAGGTGTTATAATAATTACACATACCCTGGTTGCCATATAAACCATTCAAAACCTGGGATGTATATCTAAAGAACCTTTCAAAAGCTAGCAGTACATATAATCCATATTATTGAAACATGCCTCCCTGTTTCCGCAGCGCGAACCTCAACCCAGTTCCTGTAGTACCGGGAATAATTCGAATTAGGTAAGTTTGTTTTTTTTGACAAATAATTTATTTTATAAGGTTGGTACTCTGACAAATGTCATATTTGATGGTCGAATCCATGTATCGAATTTTGACAAGGAATATTCCGTATCATCCGTGAAGCAGACTTATACAACTTTACCGACAATATTATAAAAAAGTATTATAACTACATTGTACTTCAGGCAGTCAGGTAGAAGATGAATCCAAACTACATTCTGTTTCATAATGCATCTATTTTTACATACAGACGTAAATAACTGTATAAATAGTGGAATTTTTGGGTTACTAAGAATTCAACATCCTAAGGGTTAGGCTACCGAGGCAAACTATTAACAAATTACATTAAAAAATTAACTTAATAATCTAATAGCGATAATATTTATGTAATACACAATAGTAGGTACACAAAAGTAGTATGAAGCAGGTTTACATATTCTAATAGTTTGTTTGTACTGAACACATAAGTAAAAAGCATAAATAAAAGAAATTAATAATCTTGATTAAATTGACTAAAGCACAAATAACTAATGCTTATTGGCACTTCAAATAGGTTTAAGAACTTACTACAATAAAAAAAATCGTAACGCTTCAACTTCATATCAAATCGGCGATTGCCATCACGAGATTGAAAAAACAGTCTTTGAACAAGTAAAAATACACGGCAAGATATATTTACAATGCTTAAGTTGAATCAAGCTCCAAAATACAATGTAAAAAAAAGACTTAATAATAATAACAACATAAATAATAAATTATCGTAGAAAGCAAACACTTTGTGGCTTGACATTATATAGAATGAAACAAGTACTTTGTTTAAAAACCACTTTATTTTTATTTATATTTGTCGACCGGTTTCGGTTGAACTCAACCTTCTTCAGGACAATAAACATATAAACTGTTTAATAACAATAAAAATAAATGTTTAATTAAAAAAAAATAAAGTGGTTTTTAAACAAAGTACTTGTTTCATTCTACATAAATAATATATAAACTTTTAATGGAGGAAAAGTAACATTCTAACCTGTTCCATTTTTTAAGATAAGTACTAAAATAAAATAAATAAATAAATAAAAAAAAATAAATAAAAAAAATAATGAGGAATTTCTTTTGATCGTGCCAAAACCAAACATATTATGAAGATTATTGAAGATATTCATTGATAATATGTAAATTGTAATTAAAACAAAAATGTTGCATACTCCTATACAACGTGTCCGGAAACTCGTAGTACAAGCGGGAAACTGGTGAATCTACATCACGTAGAGAATCCAAAAAACTTATTTTTTTCGATCTCAGCATTTCGATTGTAATATTATTTTTTTTCTATTTTTCCATTTTTTCGGCAACTAAAGGGTTAAAAAAACTTTTGAGCCCGGTTTACCCTTCGATGCATTTTATAAGACATATAGCTGAAATCAACCCCCTAGTGAACAATTTTTTCAAATTTAACCAAAAAAATTCCAACTTCGGACCCGATTTACTCGAAAACGGAAGCTAAAATCGAAAAAAGTTATACCACAAAATCGACTCGAAATATGATGTGGAGTCTCCAGTTTCCCGCTTGTACTACGAGTTTCCGGACACCTTGTATACAAGCATTACATAATAAATAAATTGATATCAGGTTAATCCAAAAAAACGGTTCTATAGAGTACTGTAAAAATGTTTCATAACTTAAAAGTACAAAAAAATCTATCACTCTTGAAGTAAAATTAATTAGGAAAAATATTATCATCATCTGTATTTATATAACCTATATCTAGTGATTTTTGTTTAAAAGTTTGAACAACTTGGAATAATATCAGAAAATGCCTATACAGTCCTCTCTCAATGATTCGCCACTCGATTATCCGACAACTGCCGTAATCCGCTGTTATTTTTAGTGGTTGGAAGCACAAAATCAAGTAGTAAATCATTAAAATCATTCGCCAGTACACTTATGACAAATTCAGTAGTCTGTCCCGTATGAGCTCAACCGTTCTTCGTGGTTTTTGCAAGAGCGTCAACCACATACAACAATTACTGCTAACCTTTTATGGCAAAAGGTGCTGTTCTTTTATGAGAAAATTTATTAACAAAAATTATTTCCGAGATATAGAAGGCTGGTTAAGCAAATTCGAAGTAAGATTTGGCACATTAAAGTGTCATATATAGGTTACATAGAAACCATAGTTTCATACGTTAAAAAAAATTTCAAAACAATTTTGCGAAATAACCGTGTTTATTTTAATTTGATAATTGCCCGGATTTTGGAGTGGCGGATAAAGAGAGAGAGCACTGTATTGAAAATTCAGGTTGGTTTGAAGGTACAGTGGTTAGTAAGGAAGATAGGTCCTGAGCGGGGTCTGGGTGACTCTCTCGGTGCAGTGGCCGGAGTCCAGGCTCGGGGTGCTGAACTGCGAGTCCTTCAGTCGGGCCAAGGACTCCACCAAAGTTTTCAAACGTATCTCACGCCCTTCATATCGCTTTTCCAATTCCGCCACCTGTTAAAAATAAACCCAAATTAGTTGGATGTGATGTGCCGAGATGGTACAATATGTAAATCCATAATCCTTTTTAAAAAGCACTGACCTTAATTTTTAACATATCGTAATCCTTCTCTGTGGTTTTAACACAAGTCTTCATTGACCTGTCACTATCACACTCAGTTGTGGACAGCAGTTTAGAATTCAAGATGTCGGCGCGGTGTTTGTAGTGGTCCCTCTCCATCAGAATGGACGTCATCTGCTCATCCATCAATTTGATCTGGTTTCGAAGGAGTTCCACCGTTGTGTTGAGTGTGGAGACATCGTTCTGTAGGGGGAGCACCTTAGCGTTGAGGCTCATCAGCTCCTTTTCATGGGCAGTTTGTAAGGCGAAAAGCTGCAACAGAGATAAACCACAATTATTAACTTTTATGGATGGATGTGATTAAGCAATATTTTTAATAGTCATGAAAAAAGTCACCGGAGACCAAAATTTCATTTACATTTCAGAAAAATAATGTCAGGAATCACTAGGTAGAGTATGTGTTGTCTAGCGGTAAGGCTCTTGACTCACAATCCGAAGGTGGCGGATCGAATCTCGGTGTGGACAAATAAATTTTATTTGAATAATTTATGTTATTTCACAATTTATTAATTTAAAAATAATGTATAGTATATTTGCGGCACGTTCCAGAGTGGAAGATACTCTTAGGATCGCCCTGGTGTAAGACCACCTTTCAGAATTGAGACGTTGCTTGAAATGGTGTTAGCCGTGTTTGGTGACCAGATCTGAATAGCCAGGTACTTCCCCACCTTCATCTTCCCCATCTTCTTCCCATCCCTACTACCTACAGTGTCACAACATACCCTAATTGGGGATGCCATAGTCTCACTGGCTCCAGATTCTTGAGAGGTATTAATATTAAAAAAATGTCAAATATGTCCCTTAATACTCTGTGTAGCATATTTGCAGCACGTTTCAGAGTGGAAGATAATTTCAGTATTACCGTAGTCAGGGCTGGGCAAAATACATGCTTTGCTGTAATTGAAATACAAATTACAAAATACTTTTTCGCATGTATTTAAAATACGAAATACAAAATACTTTCAAGTCTTGTATTTAAAATACAAAATACAAAATACAGTATTTTAACCATTTTTTTCTTTCAAATACAAAATACAAATTACAAAATACAAAATACATTTGGTTTTGGTAGAACCTTTGGTTGCAATAAATTGTCGTAAATGCCCTTATCTAAGGGTGCGTTTCCATAGAAGCAATGTTGAGCAGAGTGAAACAGAGACGTGCAAAAATTGACCAATCATATTGCTCAAAAGACACATCTCATCTCCGCTTCACTTCACGCTCCGCTTAAAATTTGTGGTAAAGGACTCAGGTGTTAGGTAATATAATAATAATATATTATTATTATAACACGACATTTGTAAAGCGCTATTTTGTGTTATTTCTAGTGACCGACCGAAGGTTCGGTTTCGGTTTCGTCAAGGTTCGGTAAAAAAATCTAGTTTCGGCATCAGTTTCGGTTTCGGCAGAAAATCTGCCGAACCTTCGGCCGCACCGAAACTCTGCATTTGTGAATTATCGCGTGCCGTTTGACTGACTTCGGGTGAGTTCGTGGCTCGTGTGTCATCCACCATCATCAACTGAGTTCGTTGGCCAGTCCGGCGTGCTTGTATTGTGAGTTTATGTGATCACAAACTTCAATTATTTTTATTTATTTCATTCTAATTTTATTTTTATTTAACAAGTGTAAATAAAAATTAAAATCTAGTCTCCTTCAACGAAAGCGATCTTCCGAACAGTCCCTCCTTTGATGTGCTTGGTGTAAGGCCCTCCGTTCATGGAGATACTTACAATCTACGTAATTGTGACGAAACCACAAGTACCCTGTTGATATACATACTACTTTTTAATGCTAGTCTCCGTAAACGGCGCTATCCGAAATATACTATTTAGTCACATGAGAACGGGTCGTTTCTACGACTCATTCTTGAGTTCAACAGCTCGGCTGTGGAACCCGGCCTCTATGTTTCCTCCCTCCTTCCTCTCCCCAAAAAGACCCTCCATACAGCATCTTCATAGATGACATACGCCCTGAGGGAAATTATTTTCCTCAGGGTCTCTCGTGTGGAGTTAATGTAAAAAAATATTGTGATTGTAAACGCAATTAAAATTATAATACTCAATTTATGAAGTCCTTACTTTATAGTGAATATAAGTGTAAAAAATAAGCCGAATTTCAGTAAACAATAGATTTTTAACATGTCTAAAAAAGTTTCGGTTTCAGTTTCGGCCGAAACTGAGACAGATATTGAATATTCGGTTTTCGAATTTCGAATTTCGGTAGAAAATCCTGTTTCGGTCGGACACTAGTTATTTCACTTCAAGTGCGCTCTACTGTAATTAACTTTAAAATAATCTAGTATTCAGTCAAATTATTCCCATAGTGCTTGATCTAATACTATGACACAAAAATGTACAATACAAAGCAATGACAAGCATTACATAATGATACAAATATGATAGAAAATGTACAATAACAGTGCTATTATAGCACAGGACGTGTTGCCAACTCTAAATATTAACACACATAACATATAGCTTTGGATTCTAGCGTTTTTAGTCTACGTATTATCTATGTCAGTTTATTTTTCATTATCATTATTAAGATCGCTAAATGTATTTGAAAATGTATTTTGAAGCCATAAGTATTTGAAATACAAATTACAAAATACCTCAGCCCCAGGTAATTGAAATACCAATTACAAAATACATTTTTAGGAAGTAATTGAAATACAAATACAAAATACGATTTGTATTTCAAATACGTATTTCAATTACAAGTATTTCAAATACTGCCCAGCCCTGACCGTAGTAACCACCATCCAGAATTGAAACTTGTTGAAAGTTAATTGAAATGGCTTTAGCCGTTATTGGTGACCAGATCTGAATAGCCAGGTACTCTCTCACTTTCCTCCTCCCCATATCCTTCACCTCCCAACACCCCAATTGGGGATGCCATAGTCTCACTGGCCCCAAACGGTTGGAAGCAGCTGGGAATCTTGTGCGGTACTCACATAAAAAAAAACTAACCTTAAAACTCTCATATCAATTAATGATTGCTGCCAAATGAACAACCGATCTTAATTTTAACAAAATAACTATTAAAATGCGTTATTTTCTATTTCTAAAAACTGAAATACTTACTTTTCATTATTATCTAACTGACGCAAAGTGTTTTTGAAGTAAAATTATTTAGCAACTTTGTGTTTTGAAACTCGATGAAACGAAAAAGCGACATTAAAAAGAGACAAACACATTCATCTGTAGGATTTAGCCTACAGGAGAATGAGATAGAATAATCGGTCTCCTCTTTCTGCGGTGCTTCGTAGCCTTCCCACTCTTGTCTACTTTAGTTTTCTGATTTCTTCTTACTTCTAGAGCATGTGAACTGCACTTGTATATATATATTTTTAAAGTGCAAAATAACCTTGTTTTATTTTTCTGTACATTTACCATTTTAAATATTTACACCATACTAAAATCTTTCTAAATATGTGCAGAACACCTGCCGTACCCCTACAATCTTGAGAGTAATAATTGTTTCCTTTAAACTGCTTTATTGAAATTGAGTAAAAAAATATGTAAAAGCAATTATGAATCAAATTGAGTAGTCTGAAAAAGTTTGAAAAAAAGTAGCCGAAATTGAGTAGTCTGAAAGTATGTTGCCTGTTGTATGCTGATGATGCGGTGCTGATTTCTAACACTATTGAAGATCAAGTCTGTAGTGTCTAGGAAGAACGAAGTATGTAAGTATGTAGAATGAGTTAATGTTCAATGTAAGTAAGTCTAAAGTCGTGGTGTTTAATATTTGGAGCAGGTGGATGAGTTTTTGTATCTGGGTAGTATGTTTACGAGAGATGGGAAGGCTGATAGAGATATTGAAAGAAGGGTAAATGCCGGTAACTCCATTAATAGAGGACTAAATGCCGTCGGCGCTAATAAAAAACTGTCAAAAGAAGCGAAGCTAGCAGTCCACAATGGAGTCCTGGTACCTATCCTGATGTATGGCAGTGAGGCATGGAACTGGCAGAGGAAGGATGAAAGTAAACTGAATGCTGTTGAAATGAGGTCCCTGAGGCGTATGTGTGGTAAAACCATGTATGATCGTGTAAGAAATGTGGATATCCGCAAATAATGTAAGGCTGATGTAAGCATAATGACTAAGATTAAGAAAGGGACTCTCAGATGGTTTGGGCACGTAGAGTGAATGAACGAAGAAAGTAATGTAAAAAGAATATATAACGCAAATGTGAATGGTAGAAGGAATCGGGGACGCCCGAGGAAGACATGGCACGATCAAATGAATCAGATACTTGAGACGGGCCTTGTCAAAAGTCAGAATAATAGAAGAGTATCTATGAGACGATGTATGAATGTGAGTGAGGCAAAGAGTGTGTGTCAAGACCGAGTTGTTTGGCGGTCCGTCCTCTCTGCCTACCCCTGCGGAGAAACGGCGTGATGGTTAGTTAGTTACTCAATTATGAATTTTGTCACTTACATCTTGAATCCTTTTGTTCTTCAAATCATCATAATCCTTCTGAATTGTGGCGAGATCTTTCTTAAGTGAATTGTTGAAAGCATCTTGTTCTGACTTCTTCATTTCGTTTTCTTTGTTGTTTTTCACATTTGCATTCAAGGCCTCTGTTGAAGACCTGATGGACCTGGCTGTGTTCGCCTTCGAAATTGGTTTTTTGTTGCTTGCTTTGTCTGCTAAGCCTTTAGCACTTGCTGAAAAGAAAATATCATTTCAATTATGATAAAACAATAATTAAAACATAACATTGATCAATTATTTAATGTGGTTGTTGCAGTGGTGGTATTGAATTGGTGTCACTGGTTGTGGTAGATCTGGGGACTTTTTAATTGTGTGCAATTGTTTACTTTTCAATTGTTAAAATCATCAACATAAAACGCCAGGGTCTTTAATCAATTGTTCATATCCAAGAAATGCATGACCGATTGGGTTTTATTACATACATCAAAAGGTTGGGTAGGTTGATGAGACAAAACATGAGGTGGAAACCTTCCGACACTCCAGAATGGACGAATACCACCAAATAAGAAACCATCTTTTATGTGATACTGATGACCTTTTTGTGGTAGTATTGTTGGGTGTCATCAGATAGTTTTAGCTCACCCCTCTTCGGTAATGGATTAAAGTCAATGAAAGAATAAAGCTTTTAATTTGTCTGAGGTTCTAAATAGGCCAAGGCCAATGTGTACAACAAACAGATTGAGAATTCTCATAAGATTTTTGCCAAATTTTGGGGTAGAGCACTCAAGGGCTCTACACACGACACTGCATGCTGGCCTGCAGGCAGTGCCTGCAGAGAGAGTGGGTTTGAGCGAACTAGCGCTGTCTCGTTTGTTAAAGGGCCGCTAGAACGAGACGCATGCAGGGACTCTCTGCGGCAAAAGTCCCTGCAGGCCAGCATGCAGTGTCATGTGTAGAGCCCACCATTGTATAGGTGCACAATTTAAAAAAAAAACTACGGCTTTGAGATCATGAACCTAATAAAATATTAAGATGAATTAAGAAGATGAATTCTTGTTTTATAAATTTCTTTAATATTTTTTTTATATTAGCTCCACACAGGAGGCCCTGAGGAAAAGAGTCATGAGCCCCCTCAGGGCCTTAGTCATCTTTGACGATGCTGAGCAAGGGCGGCTGGTTGCACATCGAGTTTGTGTGCAGCACTGGTAAATTATATTGCCTAAAATTACTTTATAATATATTTTTGAATGTAGCTATTACTTTGTGGTTATCCATTATAGAAAAAGGAAATAATTTAACTTTGTATAAACCACTTATTTGATGCGCAAATCCGACCGGTTTCGGAACAAACGTTCCTTCGTCAGGGAAAGCTAAAATTAGTATAAGCTTTCCCTGACGAAGGAACGTTTGTTCCGAAACCGGTCGGATTTGCGCATCAAATAAGTGGTTTATACAAAGTTAAATTATTTCATTTTTCTACTTTATAATATCTTACCGAAAACTATAAAATCTACGAATCTCGTTAAAAATATCATCTACCAATAAAATGTCTAATATGAATGTTTATCAGGGAGAGCTAATTCTCAAAGTTCGGCGCGAAGTTGCCCGTGTGCAGACCGATAGCAAGCAGAACCAATTATGATTTTGTATCTAATATCTCAAACATCGCTGGCGCATCACGCCGGCCATATGTATCAAAAATTAATCCGCATGTGTCACACGAACGGCTGCACGACCTTTATCATACAAAACTTAAATTTGTATTTGAGGCAAAAATACTTAACCAAACTGAATAATTCTTTTTTTGATCAAAAGGTATAGCAAATACCCACATAGTACCTACAGATGTGTGCTTCTTTATTGATTAGTGTTTTAAATTATAAAACGCAGATCATCATGGAATTCAATTATTTTGTAGGTAACCTTAACAATTTTGCCAACAAACTTTTTATACATTATAGTGAAATATAAAATAAATTGAACATTGTAAAAGAAAAGATTTTTTAGGTTGAAATTTAAGATTTATTTACAAAAAATTAGTGTTGTTTTTTTTCTAAGTACTGAAAAAAATTAAAATTTTAATAAAAAAGCAATAGAAGTTTTCGCCCTTCGAAAACAGCTTAGAATAGACCTCCTCTCCAAATAAGATTATGAAATTATTTTGAATTAGTTGCTTAGTAATTGTTTTCTCATAAGTATGGATTATCAACGAACCATCACATTTCACACAGGCCGCCACTGATGCTGAGTGGAGGGTCTTTTTAGGAAAGGAAGGAGAGGAAGTTCTGGGAAGGATAGGGATATCAGCGCTCTTGAGGCGATTTTTCGCAAAAACAGCGCTATATAAGTTGTCCAAATTTATTATTATTATTATTATCAGGGATGTGTAGGAATCTGGGGGTCAGTGTGTCCAGGAGAGACGGATGTATGAATCTATCCCTCCCACTGCGGTGCAAGGCGATGTTCTGGGAGAGTACGGCTGGAGAAGTCAAAGGGATTCCCTCAACCATTCTCTCCCGATCCGGTCTACCATGCAGCTGGGGGGCAGACGCATCCGCCGCCAATATCCGAACAAACCTCACCCCATGAACACGGGAACCCCTGCTAAGTCACCAAACGGATGACCTATGGCAGAGGTGTTGATTATCCAATAAATGGTTTCCGGGGCGGCGGTACCCATACCCGCTTCCCAAATAATTATTGACAAATCAGTTCCAATTTTGAAAATGAAAATTTATCGCATGTCTGAATTCTTCACACCATCAGTTTCAATTTAGAAAATGACACTTAAATTCAAAGAAAATTTCAGTTCTTTGAAATAGCAGAACACACCGATAACACAAATGAGTATTTCCTGTGTACCCACATATTTCACCGCTGCATGTATCCATGCTACCTTGAAAACAAAAACAAAAAATGTGCATTCAAATTTTAATTACCTTCTTTTTGCAACCTTGACACAAGCTTTTTAGAATCATCCAATTCCCTACTCATCCTCGCAATGACCTTTTCCTTCTGCGACAGTTCAGTAGTGAGTCCCCTCACAGTGGCCACCAGGTGACTGTGGCTGTCTTCCTTCAGCTGCGAGTTTGCTGGCTGCACCGGGACTGCTAGGGTCTTCACGATTTTAGCTGAAGAGGGCTTTACAACCTGAGTCGGGGCACTTACGGCCATCGCTGGCTTATCGGTCTGAATGGCTGTGCTGGTTGTGGCTTTTGGCTTGGTGATCTCTTTTAGTTCAGAGTTGATGTGTTGCAGAGTCAGGACTTGGTTTTCTAGATCTGATATGTGAGTCTCGTAATTGCATTTCATGGCGTTGACTTTATCATGTACGGCACTTAGCGCCTTTTGGTATTTGTACTCTTGTTCTTTGATTTCGTTCTCCAGGAATGAAATTCTTTTTTCAAGCAATATTTTTGTATTGTGCTCGGAAGTGGGATGTTTTGAAGCAACTGTAATAATAAGAATGATGTGATTAATTTGAAATATTGCGGAGATAGATATATTTGAAAATGAGGATGGATAGTAAAGTGATAGAAGTATTGTGGAAGAAAAAGAGTTTAAAATATTGAAAGGAAAGAGGGGTTAGATTAGGTCACATCAGGCAAAAAAAAAAATTACAGTTGTTTGCTCAAAAAATATACTCGTAAAATATTGATAAGTACTAGGATCCAAAATAAATATCGTGATATTAGAATGTTATAACAATTGTCTTAGTTGTTCTTTCAAATATTTGATATTCAAAAATGACAATGTTTAGTTAATTATAGATACATAATAATATTACAAAATTGAGATAGAATATTTTGACTTAGAGTCAAAATATTCTATCTCCAATTTTGGTCTAAAATGGGTTAAATACCTACTTTATATTTTTGGAGATCAAATATTGCATCTCCTAAATCTACCGTCCCAAAGATATAAATACATTGTAAATACTCCAGGGAATATTTGTAGGTGTGCAAATATTGTACCTATCTCCATGATAAACGAAACTCCATGCCAAAATGTTGTAATTAATTAAAGATTCAGATATTATAATGTGAAGCAAAAAACTTATTTTTATTTGTATAACGATTTTCAATTTTCGAAGGTGTGTTAGCTTTCAATTTCAGTTTTCTCAATATTGTGATTTATAGAGATTTGCTATGAAAAATGTATCTAGGTATGTACATTATGTTGCCGGAAAAAAATACTAAATAATATTTATAAGGAATGCACTTTAATCAGTAATTTGGAATAAAAAATTTAAATGAAATTTTGACCTCCGATGACACTTTTTTTTATTTTTCAAATTAAAGTATAAAAAAACAATAGACAGGTTAGGGTGAGGGTTTCTTTAGTTACTCGGGTGAGTGACGAGTAATGACATGTGGAAGAATATTTTTTTTAGGTTTTAACAAATAAATTTGGAAAAAAAAATCATAAAAAGTCCCAAGAAACTAAAATTACAATTATTTTTTTACTCCAAAAATTGTCAGGAATCTTTGGTCAGAATCTGAAGTAAGTTAAGTACGTCCCGAAAATATAAAATTTAAAAAAAAATCTAATAAGATTTCTCTACATTAATTCAGTGCTTTCAAGCGATTTAATAATTAAATTACCAATCAATGCAGACACCGAGTCAGGATGCTTCCTCGCCAGTATTCCCTCCATCTCCTTACACTGCCTCTGCAGGTCCTGAATCGCCATCTTGTCCTTACTGGACTGCAGCAGAAGATTCCTCTTATCGTCCTTCAAATACGCCAACTCCTGCTTCATCTTCGCTTCATTCAAATCCACCTGATTTCTATCCAATTTAGAAGACTCCATCTCTTTCCGGAGCTTTGATATGATGCCATCTTTTTCGTATAGTTTAGTTTCAAGGAACTTGTTGCCTCTTGATAGTTCATCGTTTATGTTTTTAGTCAATCGACTGGATTCAGCCAAGTCGTCGTGCTGCATCTGGATGCTACGGTGTCTTTCGTTAGTGTCTTTCAATTCCTCTTGGAGTGCAGATATGATCTTCAAATTCCTGGCGTCGTCTTGAGAGGAAGGCGACCTCCTCGGCGATTTCTTTGGTGATTTTTCTCCTGACATTTCGTGCAGGGAATTCTTTAGGTCGTAAATAGTTGGGTCTTTGGCATTCTTGGAACTCGCGTGTGAAGTCATTGCAGCGCTATCATCCGAATTGGCGCGAGCAGAATTCATCTGAAAATTTAATTAAATCGTGATTGTTTTTGAATTATCACACGTCCCACGTCGGGGTTTTTCCAGAACTATGAGATATTTCCTTATGCGGGTAACAGAGATTAGTTTTATGATTCCGACAATTAAGTTGAAAAAAAACAAGCAAACCAAATGATAATGAATCATTAGCAAAAAATGCGATAGCAAACGTTACCTACATAGTGATATGTATATTAATTATTTTTGTGTGTCGCCGCGTAAAGAGTTTATAAAATTATGTGTAGCTAAAGGAACTATAGCATCCTCATTTAGGGAAATTGGTAAATTTTGGGGATCGCTGGCAACGGTTAATACGCACTTTTTTTAAAAAAAATCTTTTGATTCACCTTAATTACATTAAAAGACAACTATTTGCATTGGGGGAAGTGGAAAATATTACAAAAGAAAGTGCCCCTTTATAACGCCTACTCGCGTCAAGGCAAGAAAAACATCCCAGTTTTCAAGTAGTTTAGCGGCTACGCTTGGTTTGTGTAACATGGTTTGTGATTCTGGCGTACAATCTCACAAGACGAAAGCTAATTTTAATTTTACGTAATGAAATTTAGAATGAAATATTTTCCACTTCCCCAATGCAAATAGTTGCCTTTTAATGTAATTAAGGTGAATCAAAAGGTTTTTTCAAAAAAAGTGCATATTAACCGTTGCCAGCGATCCCCAAAAATTAATGGGAATTTTGTGAGGTTGAATGTCGAACTGGGATGGGAGAAGGGAAATAAGAAGGAAAGATAAACACCTTGCTATACATATCTGGTCACCAAACAGCGAACACAACTAAAGCCATTCTAAGCAAGATTTCGATTCTGAATTGTAAACAAACTTCACCCCGTGAACCCATGTGCCCCATTTATGTATTATGCAACAATGCAACTAGGATGATCTTTAACCCAGCTACGTATACCTAATTTTTTAGTTATTTATTTTTATTTCATAATATTTTATTTGTTACAGATTTTTTGGATTTTTTGGCTACCACACTAGGCTAATGCCCGTGTTGTGGTAGTCATACATTTAATATTTTAAATAGGAATTTAAAAAATACTATTCTATTGAAACAGATAATAAACATATCTACTAAATAAAAATTAAGAAGTACATAAAAGTAAGTGAAAAATAAAGAGAAAAAAAATCATATTTTAAAGAAACATAAAAATGATAATTCAAATTTTGAAAGACAGAAACTAATAATAAAGATTTAGAGTTAAGAACTCTAAGAACTAAGAACTCATGTATTCCGTACAAATATATAAATTAAAACATAAATAAAATTAGGTTGAAAAATGAAGAGAGAAAAAAAAATTAAAATAAAATTTTTGAAATGCAAAAATTAATAATTAAAATGAAGTGTTAAGAACTCATGTATTCTTTGAAGTACGCTCGTCCCCTTTCAAATATCCAATGTTGTATACGTGCTATATAAAGTGATTTAGAATTGCTTGACTTTATGTCAGTACTCTCAGCATTAGATATTTTAGGAGCGATGAACCAGAATTGTCGTTGAGCGAATGAGGTATTAGTTTTTGGGACCAAGCAACTAGGGATTGCAATGAAGCAACCCAGGTTTGATGAAAAGCGGGTGTGTTCTTGGTGTTGTGGAGCCATTTATTTATTTATTTATTTATTGAAAAATAAGAAGAAATACATGAAAAACATACGCTGCATATCTCACTAGGGCATTCCTGTATCGAGATATGCAGTTTTACAATGTAATTTAAACAAAAAAACATACATATGAACTTAATGAAAATATAATTAGAAACCTACAAAAAAAGCACTGAGAACCATTATTCAGTCATGGATTATTAATAATTTAATTATAGCTGGGCAGTATATTATATATTATTTAGCTGCTAGCTATAGGTATGTATGTTATTTTTAGGTATGTTATTTTTTCGTGTATAACAAATGCTTGTCTTAATAATAGCTGTCGAATATCTAAGTCTAAGATCCTGATTTTGGCAAACAGTTAATTTGAGGGATGTACTAAAAGTACTAAAAGTTTTCTGATAAATGAAATCCTTTTGGAATCGTGGGTTGAAATTCTCAAATTGCAAGCAGATGTTCCGACAGGAGCTTGTTGATCTACAAAACGGTGACCCGACAATTGGTCCGGCGACAGTTGGTCCGGCAACACTTGGCCCGGCCGACAGTTCGTCCGGCCGACATTTGGTCCGGCGACGATTGGTCCGGCGACAATTGGTCCGGCGACAATTGGTCCGGCCGAAAGTTTAGAAGATGTTTTCTTCAAGTAAGTATACAAAGAGGATATACGGCCGTACAACCAAAGTCGATATACTTAGGGGTCGTCCATTAATCACGTGATGTTTTTTAGCAACTTTTTAACCCCCCCCCCTGGTGATACGTGGTGAGGTTTTAGACTAACCCCCCCCCCCCCCGAAATCACGTGTATTTTTTTAGTGCAAAGAATTTTGAAATTTTCAGAATATTATCACGAAAAATAAATACACGTGATATCTCATTATACCCCCCCCGTCGTGATTTTCGTGATTTTCCCCCCCCCTTTCGAGCATCACGTGATTAATGGACGACCCCTTACATCTGAAGGCATCTTCAGTGAAAATCCGCTGTAAAAATATTTTTACTAATTATTTCGACTCTCCGAAGTAGCATGCGGCAATCACAAAATACGACATACTTATACGTGCAGTCGGCTTAGCAAAAAAACGCTAAAGATTCCTACTTGCATATAATATAACTTTTATATCTGAATATAACACAAGAGTCCCAACTGCTCACAACCGTCTCGAGCCAGTGAGACTATGGCATCCCCAATTTTGGTATGGTGTGATGCTGAAGATAGTGGGGAGGGGAAGGAGATCTGGAAAATGTAACTGGCAAATCGGATATATTTTGGTATTCATCAGTATTCATTCAGAATTGCAACGTTATTTGAAATGACTTTTCAAAGAGTCGAAATTATTAGTAAAAATATTTTTACACGGATTTTCACTCATGATGCCTTCAGATATAAGTATATCGACTTTGGTTGTACGGCCGTATATCCTCTTTGCATACTTACTTGATGAAAACATCTTCTAAACTTTCGGCCGGACCAACTGTCGCCGGACCAAATGTCGCCGGACCAACTGTCATGGAACCCTACAAAACGATAGCAATCTTCGTAATAACTGTAATAACGGTAATCTGCTAAATTTCTACGTTGTTTTAGCAAAGAAAAATATCCATTCCTAAACATAAAAAGGAGGAAAGAAAGTTATGGGAAGGAAAAAGGTAAGAGTGGTGGTAGAATCTGGGAGTCAGTGTGTCCAGGAGTAACGGACGTATGAATCCAACCCTCCCACTGCGGTGCAAGGCGATGTTTCGAAAGAGTGCTGCTGGAGACATCAAAAGGTCTCCTTCAACCAGTCTCTCCCGATCTGGCCTGCCGCGCAGTTGGTGGGCAAACGGATCCGCCGCCAAGACCCGGACAAACCTCACCCCATGAACCCGGGCACCCCTGCCAAGTCGCTAAATGGAGCGAACCACTTGGGGTGACCCAAGGCAGAGGTGTTATCCAATAAATGCTACCAGGGGCGGCGGTACCCATACCCGCTTGAAAAACATTGTCTCATAAATAAATACTCTTCTGCTATTCCAGCTTTTGACATGACCAGTATATCTCTATGACATGACCCGACTTATGGCGAGTAGGTATTCGATTCACATAGCGTCCCATCGTATTTCATCTACTTAACGCTAATGAGCGATGGCTGAATGTGCATCGTGTTTGGGTCCCACCCGGGCGTCGCGTATTCGATTGCTCGGCTGGCTAAGTCCTCCACCACGACACAAGAAAAATATATATCCAGCCTTTCGTTCTTATAGTGCTCACTTGCATTTTTCATGAGGTCAACAATCTCACAACATACCAATAATAATTCATATTCAGTAGGTAGCACAATCAACTTGCCCCTTTATAATTCAGTGTCAGAGTAGGCCCAGTTTGCGCTGGCGCTACTTCCGTATTCAGCTCGCGGACGACAACGGTAAATCGGCCCTGCCAACTTCTGCCACTACTGCCAACTGTCTAGGTACTAGTACTACCAACAAACTGCCAAACCGTTCCCCAGTGGGTAGGTTTTTTATTATTATTATTTTCGTCATTATTTACATTACATACAACAACACGCAAGACCCGAAACTGTACTTTATTAGAATAATTTTACCGTATGTAAAAAATGACGACAGTTAAAATCCACACATATTAAAACCTTCCCAAAATTTTGAGCGCGTGAGTAACGTATTTGGATCATCTCTCTTTGTTTGTTCAAAAAATTTTGTACAATTTAAAATGAAAAATACTTTTAGTGGCCTCGAAAGGTTTTTGGCAAACGTGACGATTTTAGAAAAATAACAAAAATTAAAAGAGTTGTTTTTCAGAATTTGAACCGTGGCCAGGTAACCAGGGAGTCCTTTTGGCATCTCCATCTGGACTCTCTTGACCCGACTCCCTTCACCACAGTGAGATGAACCGTGGCCAGGTAACCAGGGAGTCCTTTTGGCATCTCCATCTGGACTCTCTTGACCCGACTCCCTTCACCACAGTGAGATGAACCGTGGCCAGGTAACCAGGGAGTCCTTTTAGCATCTCCATCTGGACTCTCTTGACCCGACTCCCTTCACCACAGTGAGATGAACCGTGGCCAGGTAACCAGGGAGTCCTTTTGGCATCTCCATCTGGACTCTCTTGACCCGACTCCCTTCACCACAGTGAGATGAACCGTGGCCAGGTAACCAGGGAGTCCTTTTAGCATCTCCATCTGGACTCTTTTGACCCGACTCCCTTCACCACAGTGAGATGAACCGTGGCCAGGTAACCAGGGAGTCCTTTTGGCATCTCCATCTGGACTCTCTTGACCCGACTCCCTTCACCACAGTGAGATAAACCGTGGCCAGGTAACCAGGGAGTCCTTTTGGCATCTCCATCTGGACTCTCTTGACCCGACTCCCTTCACCACAGTGAGATGAACCGTGGCCAGGTAACGAGGGAGTCCTTTTGGCATCTCCATCTGGACTCTCTTGACCCGACTCCCTTCACCGCAGTGAGATGGATGAATTCATACATCTGGACACACTGACCCCCAGATTCCTACCAACCACTCATACATATTTCCTTCCCAGAACTTCCTCACCTTCTTTTACTTAAAAAGACCCTCCACACAACATCCCAAAAGATGATATGGGCCCTGACGGAAATTATTTTTCTCAAAGCTTCTTGTGTGGAGTTAATCTAAAAAAACTAGGATCACCTTCTAAATGAAGAAATAAAGAATTTTCTTGAAGAATGATTCATTATTCCTTTTTCTTTTTCTTAAAGATTAATTCATTGTTATGTTTTCTCTTTTTTAAATTGACTCATTGTTATTTTTTGTTTTTATTAAAGATTGATTCATTGTTACGTTTTCTCATTTTTACAGATTGATTAATTCATTGATATGTTTTCTCTTTTTTAGAGATTGATTAATTATTGTGTTATCTCTAATTTAAAGAATGTCTTGGAGAAAACCTGAATACGACAAAACTTTTGGTAGCCCTCTGGCTTAGAGCATTGAGAGATGAGAGGGTTAGGAATGTCCGTGTTTCAATTAAATAAGAATGGTAGAGCGAATGAACGAGGAACGGAGTGTAAGGAGAAAATATGACACAAATTTCAATGGAAGAAGTCGGGGACGCCCGAGGAAGATATGGCACAACCAAGTGAATCAGATACGTATGAGTCGGGCCATGTGAAGAGTCGGAATAATAGAAGAGCATGTATGAGACGATGTATGAATGTGAACGAGGCAAGGAGTGTGTGCCAAGATCGAGTTGTTTGGCGGTCTGTCCTCTCTGCCTACCCCTGCGGGGAAACGGCGTGATGGTTAGTTAGTTGGTTTGTTGTTATGTTTTTTTTTAACTCCAAAGTATACTTGGTCGAAGCATCTGCACGATACGGAAATTTTGGCTCTAAACGAAGCATTCAAAGGGAAGATTTCAAATTTGAATCTAAATGCGCATGGGTAGGTACTCAAAATGCATTCGACAGATTGAAATGTATTGTTGAGGTTTGTCACTGAATAAAATGTATTATTGAGGTGTATATCGAGTGCAATCTTTGATCACGTCATGAGCGACACCCAACACAAGGTCACGCAACTGATCTAGGTCGAGCAATCAAATTTATTTAAAAATTAAAAATAAGCATGTAAAATCTTGTATGTTGGCCACAACCAAAGAAAACCCGAAATAAACTACTAAGAAACCCCGAAACTTTCCATATTCCTTTCCAAAGAACCAACTTAACCTTCTCTCAACCTCTTATCCGAATGTATTGACTAAATATTATAACATCAACTGTGGCGAAAGATTTAAACAAACTTCATTACCTCTTGTTTTGTTATTATTATTGTGGTTTTATACTTGCATATATTACACCGTGATTTGACGTTCGGCATTTATTCTTTGTTAATTCCCCTGCCTGTTGTGTACATTGCTGGGGGCGCTGCTGCTGTGGCCTACCCCAAGCCCTATTCCTGTAAAACACACACAATAACAGCCGTCGGTTAGCTCAAACCGGCTCGAACATGATTCCTCCTAAAAAACAGGGCGAGTGCCAGTGGTTCGCTTGGTCAATTCTTCCTTCCCCTCCTCTCCTCAAAATCCCCGGGACTCCCTCTTCAATCAGTACACAGTATTTGCATTTAAAGGGTTTATTCAATAAACAGAACAGGGTGATACACATACGGCCAGTGTCGGCACAAAACACAAGTTAAACTACCCTACTGACCTAACGAGGATTTCTCCCTCTCTCTATGCGTTTAAATGAAGTTACAAACGGTTCAAAGCACACGGTGGGGGGGAGGAAGCGAGTTGGTACTCACATAGCTAGATGCGTGGTCTGCCATCTTTTCTGGATTCCGTTCACAACACAATTTCAAACAATACATCGCGGAGTTAATATCGTGGAGCACAAACAGCGCAAATCGCGCGTAGCACAGTTGCTTGGCCGAGAGCTAGCGAAGGAATGGCGGCCGGCGGGCCGCCCGGCGCTTGGCGCCTGACGCGGGGTGGTCGCGCGGTGCGGGGAGAGGAAACGGTAGGCACGTGTAGTGGGGACGATTCACTTAACCTTCCGCTCGGGAGCCGATTCTGTTACGTAACACTTCCCCCCTCGCCGCAAAAAAAAGCGACGTGGTAATGGAGCAGTAGGGCTAAGAAATCCTCTTACCCTTCTAGCACTTGTGCCAAAACAAAACAAAAAAAAAAAAAAAATTTTAAGAGAAAAAAGGAGAGAGAGAGAGAAAAAGGTTGCTAGCTACAAAATAGTAGAAACAAAAACAAAAGAGAAAAAAGCATGGTGAACAAGGAATTATACATGAATGAACAAGAAAGAGCAGTGACATACATAAATATAAACAAGGACCTGTTGGAGAAAGGTACAAGGGTTATGCAGTGATAGAAAAAAAATGACTCTAATTGTATCATTGGTCTGTGAGCTATGTTTGCGTAGCGTGGTTTGCGTAGGATGTTTGGGGTGTTGGGACGTTGCACTGAAGTTACACGGTTACTTTGTCACAGTAACCTGGCCCGTTTGAGATTACACTCAAGGAACACTAGGGCCTTAAAGAAAACACGAAGAAGAGAACGCAGGATGAGGCTTCTTGGTGGTGGAGAGGGTTCTACCTGTCACAGAGGTCAAAAAGGTAGCTGCTTCCGGATCCTGTGGGTGGGCCAGTATGACGTCATTGAGGTACTGGAGAGTGGAATTGTAATTGGTGGTTGGTCCTTTATAGAGGAGGTGGTTTGTGTGCATGACAGCCGTTGTTGTGATGGTGGTTGGTACACTGGTTTGTATACAGTGGGATTGTTGGATGAACAATTGTTGGTATTGTTATTTGCGCAAGGGCACAGGAGCATTGGCATGATGGCAACAGAGCAATTTG
Source organism: Limnephilus marmoratus (assembly GCA_917880885.1). Classification (NCBI taxonomy): domain Eukaryota; kingdom Metazoa; phylum Arthropoda; class Insecta; order Trichoptera; family Limnephilidae; genus Limnephilus; species Limnephilus marmoratus. The sequence goes on from OU862908.1 coordinate 65,712,583, forward strand.
CAAGGTGCAGCTGGAACATTTGCAAGATGCAGCAGGAACATTTGTACAATGGCAACAGGAACATTTGCGAGATGCCGCAGGAACATTTGTACAATGGCAACAGGAACATTTGCGAGATGCCGCAGGAACATTTGTACAATGGCAACAGGAACATTTGCAAGGTGCCGCAGGAACATTTGTACAATGGCAACAGGAACATTTGCGAGATGCCGCAGGAACATTTGTACAATGGCAACAGGAACATTTGCAAGGTGCCGCAGGAACATTTGTACAATGGCAACAGGAACATGAACCAACTTAGAGCTGACGTGCTCGGGTTTGTTTGAGTGATGGTTTTGTGATGATACAATTCGCAACTACACGCACGACTCACACTAGGTTATGTTAGGTGTGGTCGGGTGCTTTTGGTACGTAGGGTTTGAAGGCATGGGACCTCCGTGACGGTAGTGAAGGCAGCATGAAGAGAGGCGCAGGTGTAGATAGGGTGAAGAGCTGCTGGTCTTCTTATTAATCCGGCGAAAAAATTATTATTAGAACAAAATTCTTGAAGTTTACCTGCCTGGTAGACCAATGATGAAAAGGTTTGGAGAGAAACAAGGTGTGCATATTGAGAAAGATTGGATTAGTTTGACGTGTAGAGAGAGAGAGAGACGGAGAGAGAGTTAACTAAGTGTAACTACAGACTTATACATATTACAAAGGTACGTATTCAAGGAAAGGTTCTGTTTAACCCATTTAGCTTTTTTTTTGAAACTAAATACATTTCCAAGAACACGTAGGTAAGGGTTTGTACGTATGACAAAATGCCCCTTTTCGAAAGAAGTTGGTCTTCCATGACCTATGCTCACGTCTATACGGTAGCATTTTTTCTACTTTCGAAGAACAAAACATTGAGTACAAATAAGTTATGAAAAGTGGGAAAGGAGTAGGAAGTTGAAAAGATCCGTGAATGAAGGTTGTCCCATTTGACAAACGAAACGCCAAGTGCGTAACGCATATTTCCCCATTCACGGATAATTTCGAGGAAAGGAAAGAGTGACAATTGGGAACATTTGAACGAAGAAAACTGCTGAGGACTCGGCTATTTCCGAAATTCGACCTCTGAGTGAAAGGTGAAACAAGGTCTACAGCAACTTTCCTGGCACATTACAATACAATTTGGTAGAGTGGGACAAAAGGGATACACTGACAAGAAGAGTCTAATCCACTACGTGTATTGGGCAGAAGATTAGAAGGTCGTTTTATTCTCCTACTTGTTTGCGAGAAATGACAGACCCTTGCTCAAATCTCACAAACCTGGGGGTTTTCTTGTTCGTCCCCCAGACAACGAGTTAGGTGTTTTTGTGTCCATCAACTTAACTCCTACGACACGATGCCCCATAATCATGAGTGAAGCGTATGATTAGTCCTTTTGAGATAGTGGATAGTTCCTGGGTTCTTGTGACAGGAAGTCCACGGGCATGTTAATGAGTACTCTGCTGCAAAAGCAATAATTTTCTGATAACAGAAAATAAAAGGCGTGTGATCTACGCTTGGTAGGTCACACAAACATGGGGTAGATATTATTTCGTTCGCACGATTCATGGTGAGTATTGTAACGTCTTCACGTCTCATGTACAGGAATGAACGATTTACAACAAATTTTGCCCAGTATTGAAAGACAGTAGCCCAATTACGTTCGAAAATGTGGGTCCCCATTCAATACAGACGGCGGGTTAAGCGGTTCTCATGCCAAAGGACACACGACCAACTTAGTAACATTTAGTTATGAGTATAAAGTAATTATAACGAGCTTCTCGTATCATGGCGGATGTTTTGAGGATCTCTCCTATGATGGTAGATATTGTCACGTTTTCACGTCTCACGTGACAGGAATGAACGATTTACAACAAATTTGCCCAGTATTGAAAGACAGTAGCCCAATTACGTTCGAAAATGTGGGTCCCCATTCAATACAGACGGCGGGTGGAATGAACGATTTACAACAAATTTGCCCAGTATTGAAAGACAGTAGCCCACTTACGTTCGAAAAAGTGGGTCCCCATTCAATACAGACGGCGGGTTACAATGATGTAATTAATACGGCACTGCTGTAGCTTAATAATTTCATATTAGCATACGTTACAAGACTTGCCAAAAGGCGATAAACACAAATTTTATTGAAGATCTGGCCAAGATTTTAAACTTCAAACTAGAATAATGGTACAATAAAGGACAAAAGAAACTGATGTCATGATAAAATATGTACCTCATAATGAAGTTGTATATGTACAAGGAACAAAGTTAATGAAGGGACAAAACATATTGTCACTTTTATAACAACAAAAAAAATTTTTCCGAATCCGACAAAATATGATTCTAGAAAAATAAGAGCAATTGGGTTGAGCGCCATTCTAATTTTTTGGAAAAAGAAGAAAAAACCACAAATAGCAACAAGGTTGCTCTTGAATTGTCTCGAATCCAGCGAATGTGACCTGATAGGTGAGTACATTGGGTGTATTCGAAACGATTCCCAATATACAACATTACTATGAATGTGTAGGATGGGGTGAAGAGGGAAAAGAAAGAAAGAAAAAACGGGAGGATTTCCTATTATAACAGAAATCGTCGCGACATTCTTACAATATGGTGCTGTGACCATAGTAGCGAGCCCGCGGCAAAGGTCTGAAACCAATGGTTATTATACAGACTTGTGCTTATGATTTTATATTTACAACATTAGGGTAGGGACGTACTGGTACGACAAAACCCGACACAAAACAAAAAATTAAAAAAGGGGTGATATGACAAGATGAGGCGATGAGGTGAGAAAAAAAAACGCGCGGATGCTGCAAGAATTGTGAAAGGAAAACGACGTCTCGGAGCAAGAGTTTTCTGGAACCGTTGATGGTAGGAGGAAAAAGGAGTCCCTTTCCCGAAGTGATCAATTTCAGGAAGAGGATGCATACAAGCATGAAAACAGTGCCCCAAGAGGTGCTCTTGTGGTACAGCAGGCAAGGCGCGCAGGATGTAAAAGAACATATAAAATTATGCACAAAAAAAAAATGTACAGGAGTTAGGCTACCGTTGACATTAATGTGCCTTCGGGTGTAAGGATTTCCTTACGAATGCCCATGTGGGTGATTATTTACATTAAATAATTACACATGACTCACGTCGTTTATGACGAGAATTATAAGACTTCTAAAGAGACCGCATCGCACTGATTGATGACTGGCCAAGAGAGGTCAGGGACGTAATAATGATCAGGGTTAACAAGATGCATGTTTTGCCGATTTGGTAACGCCTGAGTACTTGATGTGATGGAATTTACTGATTCCATATTCCCAATTTTGACAATGTCTTTCACATGGTAATTTCCGATGTGTTTACCAGAGATGTCAGATCGTATATTTTTGTTGGTTCTTGGGCTTGCACTACCACGGGTTTTGCTTCGGAGACTGTGAGGGGGGTAGTGATGATTTCCGAGGTGACTTCCGGTTGAAATTGCAACCTCCTGATATATTTTTTGTTGTAGAAAGAAGCATATAGAGTGAGGCATTTTTTGGATTTATTCCTAGGAGAAATCTTTCTATTTCTCAGGGCCTGTAGTAGTTCCTCCTTTTTTGAAGTAAAAATGTGTGGGATTATACCCAGCGTGACTTGAGGAACTTCCATGGTGTATAAGGTCGTATCAGAGTGACCTTATGTTGGAAAAAGTGAGAACTAGACTCGCAATTGGAAAGAAATTGGGCAGAGATTGACCACTGGGGACGTATTTTTACAAAAAGTTTTGAAAAAAAACGCGTTTTTTATAAGTGTTTGGTTTATTTGAAAATTTGGGCAGCGGTTCCCCTCAAAAAACGTGATTTTGGGAAAAAATCCTGATGTTTTGAAAATTTGTAGAAAATTTTTCTAAGTCCGAAAACGAGAAAAATTTGGGCAGCGGTTTCCCTCAAAAAACGTGATTTTGAGAAAAAATCCAGATGTTTTGAAAATTTGTTGAAAATTTTCAAAGTCCGAAAACGAGAAAAATTTGGGCAGCGGTTTCCCTCGAAAAACGTGATTTTGAGAAAAAATCCCGATGTTTTGAAAATTTGTTGAAAATTTTCAAAGTCCGGAACGAGAGAAAATTGGGCAGCGGTTTCCCTCAAAAAACGTAATTTTGAGAAAAAATCCCGATGTTTTTGAAAATTTGTTGAAAATTTTCTAAGTCCGGAACGAGAGAAAATTTGAGCAGCGGTTTCCCTTACAAAAACGTGATTTTGAGAAAAATCCCGATGTTTTGAAAAAGGTTTGCAAATGAGCAAAAGTCCGGAAAAGAAAAAATAAAAAAACGGAAACGAGGTTCGCCTTAAATGAACATGTTTTTTGGAATATTTCGATTAGCCTTCCAAAGGGGGGGTTCTTTAGAAAGGAAAGGAAATATTTTTTCTTTTATACAAGTTTTCGTGGAAGTATGTTTGAAAATTCAACAATGTCTTGGGGAATTGTTCTTTATTTAACGTGGCTATACTGCAGCCTGATTTGAGCATACACCATTACTGGTATTTATCCGCCGACTTCCTTTTGTCATAACAAGTTATATGCAGAAATGTGCATACGTAATGTAATGCCTGACTCGAGGAATCGACGTCAACGCGAACCGAACGTCTTTCAAATTATGTCGTCTGTTTCTTACGAAAGAAAAAAAAGCTAAATGATGAAACAGGCGGCAAAATTAGAAAAATGCTCAATTGTCAAAAGGTAGAAAGAATTTAATCCACTTGTTTCCCTTAAGCTGCAAAATATGCCGTTATATATACAGGCCAGTATTTTGCGAAATAGTCCCCTATTCGCAGAATATGTCGATATCAAATACAGACCAGCACACTGCGGAATAAGTTTATTAATAAAAACTGGTTAATTAACTTTCGGGAAACGAAGCGGGTAATTGGTTTATCATATACAGGATTTTAATTGTTGAATAACTTTGTTTTAAATATTTGTGTACATTTCCACTATTAATCTTGTATTTGAAACTAGCAAATTTAGTCGGTCGACACTTGTAAACACTATATTATTCACGACGGCAACTTTCTTGGTTGAGCACTTTACGTAGGAATACCGGTGATAATGTTTTGTCGAGTGACGACTCGAAAATGAAGGAATGTGCCCGCGATAGTTTAAATTTGCAATTCGAAGTTACACTCGCGTCGATGTTCTTTGATGGTAATGCTAGACAAATTGGGAAAAAAAACAAGACAAAACATTATAGATTATACAGTTTAAACAATGGCTGATTGAAGAACGAGGCGAGCGACTGTGAAGAGGGAGGAAAAAAAAAAAAACCGCCACACGTCGGGCGACAGTGCTGGGGGCGCTGCTGCTGTGGCCTACCCCAAGCCCTATTCCTGTAAAACACACACAATAACAGCCGTCGGTTAGCTCAAACCGGCTCGAACATGATTCCTCCTAAAAAACAGGGCGAGTGCCAGTGGTTCGCTTGGTCAATTCTTCCTTCCCCTCCTCTCCTCAAAATCCCCGGGACTCCCTCTTCAATCAGTACACAGTATTTGCATTTAAAGGGTTTATTCAATAAACAGAACAGGGTGATACACATACGGCCAGTGTCGGCACAAAACACAAGTTAAACTACCCTACTGACCTAACGAGGATTTCTCCCTCTCTCTATGCGTTTAAATGAAGTTACAAACGGTTCAAAGCACACGGTGGGGGGGGAGGAAGCGAGTTGGTACTCACATAGCTAGATGCGTGGTCTGCCATCTTTTCTGGATTCCGTTCACAACACAATTTCAAACAATACATCGCGGAGTTAATATCGTGGAGCACAAACAGCGCAAATCGCGCGTAGCACAGTTGCTTGGCCGAGAGCTAGCGAAGGAATGGCGGCCGGCGGGCCGCCCGGCGCTTGGCGCCTGACGCGGGGTGGTCGCGCGGTGCGGGGAGAGGAAACGGTAGGCACGTGTAGTGGGGACGATTCACTTAACCTTCCGCTCGGGAGCCGATTCTGTTACGTAACAACATTTTAAATAAAATTAAAATAAATGAACCGTAATTGGAAGACAGAGTTGAGGAAAACGTCGCACCTAATAATTATGAAACCCAGTGCAGTTCTGCTGAATTAGGCTGCAGGGGAAAGATTTCCTTAAAGCTCTTAATGATAGCCAACGTCTGATAGAAGATATTAGAGTGAGTGACTAATGTCGAAGATCGCCTATTGCAGCAGATAGATACTATATAACTAAACGGCGGTGTCATTCAACCAGTGCGCGTCAACCGGGAAATAGAGTTAGCCACCGGTCGGCGAACCGATTGTTTGAAAATTGTGTGAAATTGAGCCCAGTCACAAATGCTGCGGGGACTTAGATGAAATGTCGCTAAAATGTGCAATACATTGCCGTATCCCTGACAACTCCGTGCGTTCGTTAGAATGAGCTCTGTCGCGAGTATAAATCTACAGAGTAAAGAATATCCTGAGAGAAGCAAACATGAAGTTATTTTAAAGATATTTACGATGTTTACATACTCGTTAATTAAATTCCTCACGAATGGAACTAAAAGTCAATACAGTTATCATTAAATATGGAAAATATGACACTGGAAATTGAGTTAAATAAGAATAATGTTTGGGTTGACGCCCGTCTGAAGCCCTTGTATTTCTAATTGGAGTTTACATTCCAAGGAAATGAAAAATCATTATAAATTTGTAATACCTCATGTACCTACCTGTATGTATGAAACTATTTATTTATTTATTAATCATCAACGCCCTTTTGGGCTTTTACATGTTATTACATTTTCTGTGATTAAGTGCTTTCGGGTATCAAAAACAGTTTTAAAGGTTAAGATAACATAGTATAAAAGTGGGTATGACACGTGGTACATAGGTGAAGAGATATATTTTAACTATTTTTTTAGTGAATGTTCACAAGAGTCCCAGCTGCTCCCGTCTGCAGCCAGTGAGACTATGGCATCCCCAATCGGGGTATGTTGTGAGGCTGAAGGTAGTGGGGAGGGGAGGGAGATGGGAAAAGGAAGGTGGGGAAGTATCTGGATATGCAGACCTGGTCACCAAACATAGCTAAAGCCATTTCAAGCATCGTTTCAATTCTGAATGGTGGTGTTACACCAGGGCGATACTGATAGTATCTTCCACTCTGGTACGTGCCGCAATTATACTATACATTAGTTTTAAATTAATTAATTGTGAGATAAAACAAAACAATAAAATAAAATTTATTTGCCCACGCCGCGCCGGGATTCGATCCCGCGAACTTTGGATTGCAGATGGATTGCAAAATTGATGTGGCTGTTCATTTGTGCTTGTTTATTATATAAGGCTTATTTACACTGCTACTTACATATTTACATTTATACAATTCTGTTAATTAAACCAATTAATCTAATTGTTAATTTATTATCATCATTACATATACAGATACATAACATATGTTTGAAAATGCACCACGTTATTATATACCTAAGCGCTGACAAACTACATAATGTTAATAATTTTTTTTAATTATACCTTGTTACGTGTCCCCTTTATTTAGCCAACGTTTCGGACAGCGTTACAGAGTCCATCATCGGGACAGATGATACACTGAAATATGTTTTACTTGCACAGGATATGATAATTAGTTCTTCTTCTGACTACTTTACAAGTATCTTGAGAAATTAATCCTTTCTTCGGTGTGTGAATAAAATAATTCTACGATTTCACAACTCTGCCAATTTCTAAAACATTACCAAAGATAGTGTAAATAAGAAAATACATCTCATAAACATCTTTCTCGTCGTCTTGGTGTCTGCAATAGAAAAAATGGCATATGTTAGTATATTCTAATTTAAGCGAAAAGACTCGATTTTTACTACTAACCAGGTCACTCAAATCAACGCAGAGAATACTAATTTATATTTTAACTACAAAGTGAAAGTTTAACGATACTTGGGCATGCTACGTATACGCCGAAATTTAAAATAATAATATATAAATTAGGACACGCCTTTCAATAATTAAAGGACTTGATTTCACTCGATTGAAATTTATAATTAGACTTGTCGAAGAGCTAAAACGATAAGCACGCAGACGAAAAACATTCCGATTAGAATGGCTAAGAAAAAAATTTATTTGATGGCTGGATAAAATTGCATTCCCTACATAGGTGACAGGCTTTTTTTGTACTGCGATAACGCTATTGTTCCAAAGAGATATCTTCGGGCGGTAAGACACTAAACCCTTTTATTTCAACCCTAAAATACATATACCCCTATAGTCCTATAGTGCCTACATACTAGTTCCTACCTAGAATACATATGTTTTGTCACATAAAAAGCCTTAAAAACCATAACAAAAATATATATATATATATAAAATATATATATATTTTTAACACCAAACAATTATAAATGGAAAAATAATTTTTTTAAATAATTTTTTTTTTATTGAAACATTTATCAAGTTTACAATTTTACAACATAATATAACACCAATATTTCAATCACTCTCCTAATAAAGCAGCTTCTTGTGTTTAGGAGAGGACAACTAAATATTTTTAAATTAAAACAAAAAATATTAGTAATTTAACAAAAAATATTAGTGATTTTACGAGAAAATACGGATAAAAGTAATAAAAATATAGGTTAGTTAATAAATGATTCAAAGAATTAATAAGGCAAAAACATATTTCTAAACAATAAGTAAAGTTATGAGGTGGTACTAGAGTATTTTAATTATTTTTTTTATATTTCTCGTAGTTTACTTTTTTTTTTTTTATTTAATAAATTTTACAAAAATTTCATGTTTTTGTGTATAAATAAAGTTTTTTGAAAAAAAATATATACATTATTTAATACGTCTTACACCTTTTTTTTGAGCAAAGCTCGTGTTAAAAAGGCGGAGACAACGAATGTAGATATTAATTTTTATGTAAGTTTAAATAATATATAATTTTTTTTTTATATACATATAGATCAATTGATGGATAATTAACAGTATACAAAGAAAAAAAATCGTATATATAATAATATGCATCTATAGTTTTATATAATATATAAAACATAAGCAGAAAGAAGAGGATATAAAAAAGAAAGGTAAAAATTAAAGAAAGAAAAAGGATATCAGATATTACAATTGTGTTTATAAATAAAATATTATAAGATGTAGTGATTGTGATAAGTTATATATAAAGAGCTTTAATTGATTTTTTGAATTTTTTATAATTTGTTTCCAATCTTAAATTAACTGGTAATTGGTTAAACCATTTAACTCCAATATATTTATAGTATTGTTGAGCTGTGGTGGTGTTACAACGCGGGACAGTCATAGAGCCCAGGATATTTGTTCTAATGCTGCTTGAAAAAGGAGTGAAGCTCTCATTATTGAAGCAATCTTTGTGTATTTGTAGAATTGTAATTTTTTTATAAATAACATGAAGTGAAGGTACTTTAAAATCTTGAAATAATTTGATAGTGGGGTAATCATATGGCTTTTTTAAAATTATTTTTATAATTAATTTTTGAATGATTTCCAATGGTAAAAGAGAAGTTTTGAATGCACCGCCCCAACCAACAATTCCATACTGTAGCACTGATTGGATTAAGGAAAAGTAAATAGTTCTTAACATACTAATATTTAAAATGTTTCGAATTCTAATGAAAATGTACACTAATTTTCTTAGTCTCTCAACTGTTGTGCTGATTTGCATCTTCCACTTTATGTTACTGTCTATAGTTACCCCAAGGTATTTAACATTGATCTTATATCACTTCCGATCGTATATCAAGGGGTAATGTATTAAATAATTTTATACCCTTGAATGTATAGTGATGCTGTGCTGTTGTGGTTCGTACTAGTGGCACGGTTAGTCCTCCAACAGATATTATTCTTTTGCTTATATTTAATTGTGGTAAATTATTTTTATTAAAGAAATCTTTATGTAGTAGTGCAATTTTGTCATAAATTTTTGTAAGTGGGGGAACCGGGAAATCTTGGAAAACTTTTATTGTTGGGTAGTAATAGGGCTTTTTTAAGATGATTTGGTACTATTAGGTACCTACTTCTTTTCAAAGTTTTTTCTACAAAAATTCGGTTTTTAATGCCTTGGATTGCAATCTTTAGAGCAAAGGCGTCTGGCGGGAACGCTGTCCTTGTTCTACCGGTACTTCAATGAGAGATGCTCCGAGGAACTAGAGTCATTGACCCCTATGGAACCGTGCATAGTCGGGAACGCGCGCCCAATATTTGCACACGGTTGACATCTTTCACATAAGAACGGGTCGTTTCTACGACTCGGTTGTAGAACGATTTGCCCTAAGAGTATTGCCTCTGTGTTTCCCCCCTCCCACAACAACGATATCTTCAAGACCTATGATCACTTCTTCCTCTCCTCAAAAATACCCACCACACAAAATCCCCAAAGATGACATAGGCTCTGAGGGAAATTATTTTCCTAAATTTTTGAAGTCAGTGACAGGCTAAATCAGGTACGAAAATAAATAAACGAAATTCTACAATATAATTAATATATAGTAAGAGGTGGTAAAAGTACACATTTTATGGAGAAAATCTGATCAGTATAAAATAAAGATTTTTTTAAAATATCATTTATTTTTTTACATTAGCTCCACACGGGAGGTCCTGACGAAAATAATTTCTTCTTCAAACACAGCAAACTTATTTTGTGGCACTATTTTAATTCTAAATTAATAGAATACTTAGTTTTTACCACTTCACTTCACTTCAGTTTTAAGTAAACCCTGAAGAAGTCAGCGTTGCTTATGAAACAAGTCTGTTTTTATAAACAATAAAAGTGTTAAAAACTAAGTTTTTTTAATTTCGAAAATAATTCCCCTCAGGACCTTTGTCATACTTGGGGATGTCGTGTGGGGAATATTTTTAGGAAAGTTTTTTAGGAGGCTCTGGGAAGGAAAGGGGTATGAAGAATCAGGAGGGCAGTTTGTCCAGGAATGTCGGACCTATGAATCCATCCCTCCAACTGCGGTGCAAGGCAATCTTCCGAGAGAGTTCTACTGGAATCAAGAGTCCTCCCTCAACCAGTCTCTCCCGATCCGGCCTGCCACGCAGTTGGTCAGCAGACGTATCCGCCGCCTAGACCCGGACAACTGGGCAACCCTGCTAAGTGACCAAACAAAGCAAACAACTTGGGGTGACTATTGTGGCCAGGTAAAAGCAATTGCCAAAAAAATACATAAATAACTAAATTTAAAAACTAAAAAGGGTCGAGTAGAATTGATTACTGTTCGGAGCAATATAAAAGGAAACAACATAATGAGTCAACTGTTATTAATTAATTATTATTTTTATAACATACCTCAACCTTAAAACCAATGTTTCTTGACAAGACAATAGAATGTTCAAGCTAATTTAATAGGTACTTTAAAAATATATCAACACCCACCTGCTACAGCATCTGACCAACACCAGTTCAAAACAAAAGTTCATCAACACACGGACTCAATCCCAAACAAACAACACATCGGATTATTTCACTCAAGTCTACTTTATTATTTTTAACACACAAACGTCACATTCGGAGAAGAAAGATCAAGGTGCGAAACAGTTAAAGAATGTTAAGGTGATTTGAGTAAATCTTGTGTATATAATGAAGCTATTTTAGTGATTTGCATAGATACGGTTTATCTAATGAAGCTGTTTTAGTGATTTGTTTAGCCCTTGAGCTGGTGGACTTGCACTAGACGCTGGGAGCTGGCGGTTGCCATTCACCTTGGCGGTGCACAGTGTGATATTTTGTGAATCTAGCGGAACTTTATTATAACGGCTGATTTATTTATTTATATTTTATTATTTTTTGTTTAATTAAATTTTTTTATTTCTTTTTAATTTAATTTTTTATTTTAATTTCTGTTTTATTTCGGAGGCACTGCTGAAATCGAGATACATTCCAGGAGAAATCCTGAATTGTATAGCTCAGCAGTGACCTTTTCGTGACATCAATGACAAAAGAACCAAATGTGTAATATTGTAAAAAAAATCTATTGATGAATAAACGTTTTTTGTATTATTAAATAGAAACAAACAGTAGTGATGACTGATGAGTGATGAGACAATTTACAGATATTAATATAAGTAATATTTCATGGGGGGTACTATATGTTAATATATATAGTATAATATGTTATAGCTGATCAATCTGGTGAAATTAACAATGTCCCCAGTAACGTGCAGAGTCAGGGTTGGCAGTTATTTGTCAGAGTCCTTTGAAGCGCTCCACGGGGTTAGACAAGGATATGGATTGGCCTGCCTCTTATTCAACATAGCCTTAGAAAAAGTTATTCGTGACTCAGGCATTGAGATAAGAGGAACGATATTAGAGAACTCAGTTCAACTATTGGGTTAAGCTGATGATATCGACATAATCGCGAAAACTCCCGATGCTTTACGTGACGCCTTCATAAATCTTGTAAGTTCTGCCAAAAATATGGGTCTCGTAGTAAACCAGCAGAAAACCAAATACATGACCGTAGGATGCGCCCAACAAACCCCAACTCTCTCATGTGAAAGCCAAAATTTTGAAACGGTACCAAGATTCACATACCTAGGCTCTCTGATAACAAACGACAATAATACCACAGAGGAGATCCTGAAGAGCATAGTGAACGCAAATCGCTGTTATTTCCGCCTACAAAACCAAATAAAATCCAGACTGTTGTCCAGAAATACCAAGATATTAGTGTACAAAACACTTGTCAGAGTACTCACATACGCAGCTGAGACTTGGAAACTAACTAAGAGGAATGAGCGAGCACTGGACGTTTTTGAAAGGAAAATTTTGAGGCGTATCTTCAGACCGGTTTTAGAAAATGGATTTTGGCGCAGACGTTACAACAATGAGCTATGTACTCTGTTTAATGATATAAACGTCACAAAATATATTAAACTGGGAATACTTCGGTGGCTGGGTCATGTAGAGAGAATGACCGAGCATCAAGCACCAAAGTCCCTGCTGAACTCAAGACCGATAGGGCGAAGAGCCTGGGAAGACCAAGATTAAGATGAAGCGACAACGTCCTCAAAGATACATCTACCTTGGAGCTTCTAAACTGGAGAGAGCTGGAACAAAACCGAGATGAGTGGAGGAAGACTATTGAGGAGGCCAAGACCCACCAGGGGTTATAGAGCCAAGAGTGATGATGACTATTAGTGAAGGAAGACTCTTGAGGAGGCCAAGACCCACCAGGGGTTGTAGAGCCAAGAGTGATGATGACTATGATATGTTTCGTTGTAGTGTCTTATTTTTGGTACGTATATTTAGTAATTACCGGGTGATGTGCGTAATGAGTACTTGTATGTGTGAGTATGTTTGTAGGTGTGAGAAGTGGTGATCGGTGAAGGGATATGTATGCGCATTGAAGAGTTTATATTATCGACATGATGCTCTTTTTAAATTTGGGCAGCAGTGATCTGTGAAGATCGAAGAAAATGTAGATGTTAAAGTGTTACGAACCCATCACACATGTTCAAAATAACCCTAGTTATATATAGTTGAATACCCCTTTCACATGACCCAATTAATATTTTTCTTAGAAATCGATTGTAACTGTTTACAAAAGGATGATGAAGTCGCGCTACCTGCGTTGGCCATAAGGGATCATAACGAACGGTATTTATTCATTTGAGTAACCTCATTCAGTATGGTGGTTCTGTGTTCTAGCAATATTTGTGTTGTGGTGTTATAATCTTCTGGTTATTAACGCACGTTTAAGTGCATTTGCTTTTTTATGTTTTTTGATTAGCCTGCAAAATTTGTAACTAATCAATGAATATCGATAATGCTGTTTTCGGATTACAATTAGACTCTTTAGAAATAATCCTGCAAGATTCCGTCTTACATTTGTATTTCTATTAAAGCTAAATTTGTAATAAATTGTGGAAATTAAATAAAAACTCATTCCTGATTATTTGGACTCATACTTTTACTTTGTTTCCGAATAGACTCACGAATTTTTCACCATTCACTGAAAGGAAGTGAAGGAAAAATTGGCGAAGGAATTTGAAAATAAGTGTTAAGCATAACTTAAGTACCTATTGGTAAATGCACAATATTACATATTTTTAAATAAACAGGTTCATTTATTACGTTTACTAGTAATATGTTTATTTAATTTTTTCCGTTATGTATTTTCCATTAAATGGAAATACTCTATTATTACAATTATTTTTAACATAACTTAAGGCTCTGCAACCGGGCCCGAAAAGAAGAAGATGGAGAGATACGAAATTACGAATGTTAGAGGAGAGCGCTAACATTTACAGCGACAAAATCGATGCGAAAATTGCGAAAATGTTTAATAAAACACGACTCGTTTAAAATAGAGCAAAAATCTCGCGGGCATTATCTTAAGAGGAATATAAACGCTAGAAATATTTCGAATCTTATGCCTGCAAAATTTAAAAATCGAGCGTCTTTTTGCACGAGGCAAGTAAGCGAAAAAGTGGTTTTTATTTATTTAGTGCATAATTTTATAAGAACGAAAAAGTTAGAAAATGGAAAACCTCAAAAATAGTCTTAGCCATAAAGGGGTATTTTTAAAAAATTGTTTCTTGTATTACTTCATAGTTAAGTCATGAAAAAACTTTTTTTTTGGTGGTTTACGCTTATATTTTTTGTTACGTAAATAATAATTTTATTGTAATTCTAATACATAGAAAAGTTAGTAAAAGCTTCGATTTATCCATAGCAAATTTTTTGATGTTCATACTGTAAGCCGATTCGTCGTAAAGATTAATCAAAATAGGATTTCACGTGTATATTCATCTTAAAAAGCATTTAAAGAAACACTGTGAATTTTTTCATACATATAACTTGTAAAATAACTGAAACAAACGTGTTAATAATAATTTTTGGAGCAAACTTTGCGATTTTTTTCTATCGAAGGAATTTTATATAATTTGCGTTTCGGCGCGGGCAAAGTCTAGATATTATCTTCAAGAATAATATATATTTATTTAAGAGCTTTAAAACTTACCGTGTTTAAGGGAAATATGTAATAAATCGGTACAAACCCGGGTTGCGGGCCCTTAACCCCACAAAACCAAAATAAAAGTGATGTACTTTTAATAAATTAATAAAGTTCCACTAGAATCTCAATATATCACACTGTGCGGCGAGTTGATCCGCCATTCCCAATGCGGAGGAATCAGAATAGAAACGTAACAAGTTGTGCATCAAGAAAATATACCGGTTATTAGAATCAACTTTATCTTCTACTACACCAGCCTACTGGCGATAGTACCTACTTCCTCAATATCTACCAGTTTTGCGAATTATTGAGAGGAACGGCTGCGCTTCTTTTTTCAGATAAAACTTAATTTTGAACTTGAGGCGAAGAGTTTTCTTTCAAGTCTCTTGTGTTTAACATTAATAACATCTTTTAGTCTATAATAAAGGGCGCTAATGGATGATACTCGTACTTGAAATCAAATAAATCTTACAAACTTCACCAACAAGTTTAACTTAAATAAGGCCCTGAGAGAAAGAAGCCCCGGGTCCCAAAACTTAGTTCCATTTGAATGTAGGATTGTGACAATATTTTAAGACGACAATATACCCTAAAATATATTCAGAATCTTAACGACGGTGACGTAAGTAAAGAAGCCGTGTACACAAATTGGGACTCGCGACCCGTCTATTGAACGGACCTACTGTCGAATTTGCAGTATCAAAAAAAGAAGAAGAAGAAAAATAATGTGGGAATCTTAACGACGTAAGTGAAGAAAGCGTGTAAACAAATTACGCCGCGGCACGGCGCATTGTAAGAACGTACGGTCGAATTCACCCTAGCAGGCCTGGAGATTCGACCTTTCTGCCGTGTTCATTTTAATTAATTCTGAAGAACGTGTTACAAATGTTTAAAATGTGTCTCCATGTTGTCCTCCTGATGTTATTAATTCATCGTCTAGAAAAATAAAATCTGGTGCTTACCACTAACTTTATACTTGAAAAAACGGGTTATAAAGTTTTAATTTCATTGTACGTAAAATATATTAATGGTAAGGTACTGTTTATATTAATCTAAAATATAAATAACTCGCATTCCTTGTGCGGCATGGAAATAGAAAAGTTATTATAGTTACGAATTCGCCGGAAATTATTAAAATATGAGTTTTGAGCAAACAAAAATTACTAGGGTTGTTTACCGCCTTGAGGCCCGGAAGTACCCGCTCAAAGGAAGGAAAGGAAGGAGAGATATGTAAACACGAATGTTAGAGGGAGTGCGCTATTATTAAAGACGATAATATTTAAGGGAAGATTGCGAAAATGTTTAATAAAACACGACTCGTTTAAAATATATCAAAAATCTCGTGGGGTAGGTCTACAATAGCATTTAAAGAAACACTGTGAAGTTTTTCGTACATATAACTTGAAAAATATGTTATCTCAGCCAGCAATCATCATTGTTTTGGTGATTGGTGAAATGAGGTGATACTATTGTAGAGTTAAAATAAAGAACAATAAACTTTATCAATTCTTTGAATTTAGGTGTTTTAAACATTGTAATTCCAGTTGAATATTATTTAAACTTCTTGTTGTCATGTATTATTCCTACACAATTTCTGAGAATGATGAATTTCCCGTCTCTGTGACATTTTTACCCAGTTAAATAATGTTGTGGCTTAGCGGTATATAATTAAGTGGTTAGTGTCCGGCGTTACCCTGAATTTCGAACATTCAGTGGACAGAATAGACGGTTTTCAGAAATCTCAGCAAGCACTTGAAACCTCTCCAAATCTCTCCTGTAATTTTTCGTAAGTTTTGTTTTGCACAGTCCTTTAAAAGCAATTTTGTAGTTTTGATCAGACAGGCGATGACGTAAATATAATGCACAGTTAATGTTTTTTTATATTCTTACCGTACCTTTAAAATTTATACTTTATATTTATAGGTGCTTGTTGATGTATTTTAGTATTTTTAATTATATTACCGACAAACGGGCCTTAGAGGGTTCCAATTACATATTTTTTCTTATTCTTACACTTACTTTTACATTATCTACGTCTTATGTTTACATATTACCTACTATATTATTTTGAAAGCAGGTAAAAAAGAATATTGATGTTTGTAAAAATAATGGGAAGAAATACAAAATAGAAAACAGGTTTTTACTTCACGTTGAGTTTGACACGAGTGACACCAAATAAATCGTACAGTTTTTTTTTCAAATTCATTATAGAAAAGGACTGTTTTTTTTTTTTGAATTTTCCGAAAATTTTCGACGTTTTGATAGAATATGTTAACGGAAAACTTTTTTTAAACTTTTTTCATATTGAAAGCTTAAAATACTGCAGTTTATAAACGCTAAAGTATATTTCGAATACAACAGACTAAAAGCTAATTTTATCTACACAGGGCAACGCCTGAGGCCCTAGACTGGCTCGCAGACCTAGATGTCCCCCTCTGACCCCCCACCATACGAAAGAAGAAGAATCTAGTTTCTAAAATGGTATTTGATATTACGACATCTTCAAAAAAAATACAATACATAAAAAAAAAATTTTGCTTTTATACATTGAATAATAATATTATTAAATGTATAAAATAAATAAATAAAAAAAATTAAAAAAATTAAAAATACGTCGGAAAAATTCCAAAATTCGTTCAGAAATTATTAACAAATAGGTGTATAAAGCAGATAAAGTACCGTATACCGCGGTGTATATATCTTTCCATGAACAATTTTTTTAATTAGTATTTTTTTCATAACCGCGGTCGTTTATCAATTGTATAAAAATTTCGCAGGGCTTTTTAGTAAAGTTGTTTAAGGAAATTATGTAATAATTTGGTAGAAATGCGGGAAGCAGGTAGGGACCTGCTTAGGGAATCAATCTGTTTTACAGATGTCTTATACACGGTCGCCATTCCATATTTCATGGTGGGTACGTGGGTACCAAGATACGGGGAGCCATGCGGATTCGAGAAACAAAGAGATTTTGAGAGCATAACAGAGAGGACGATGGCCTCCAGCCCGTCCAACACACCCGTTCCTGATTAAGAGTTTCACTTTAAATAAAAGACACAGTTTTTGTTGTTGTGAAGAAAAGGTTATTATTTCACGAATCCATCCATATACATGAAACAAAACCACACAATTATTTAAAATATTCACAATAAACAAAAATAATTGATAGTTTTCTTGCGATAAGACTCAAGTTGCGAACTTGCTTCAATTTTCTCCTGCACCCCAAACCAGTTATTAATTGGCTAGGAATTCAAGACCACAAACATAATACAGAACAAACCACGCGACCATTCCTATCCATCAATTATCTCACTTCGTGCATACAACAGAAGCGCGGCTGTTCCAGAAGACGAGACAGCTTAATTAAATCATTAATTATTTTCAAATTTGAGCACTTCTTGTAATCGTTAGATCGACACGAGATGCAGCAATGGCTTTGCTGATAATATGTATGGAACACATGAGATGAGTCCTCGCGTCTATTAGGGTTAGCCGGTTAATGTCTAAACGGCAGAATTATACAGACGCTGGCAGAGGCGACCTGGCAATCAATTTCGACCGTGAAAGTTAAAAAAGGCCAATTTTAACACGGTAACCTTTTTCGGCACTAATGTGACGGCTTACGGCCGTTTTTTCAGTGAAGTATACAAATCTGTTAAAAATAGACTTTAAAGTGTAGGTATACTTATTTCCTTCTCCTTCAACCTTCGATTATAAAGAATCCATGGAATTGATCATGGCAAAAAATTTTCGAAGTTTGTGCTGCCGTCACACGCAAAAAGGCAAAATGTGATATATGAGATCCTCCGGTCAGCAGAGGAATCAAAGCGCACACGAGTTACTAAGTTTGGTGAGCGTGTTTTCGGAGTAAAGCTGGAATGGACTGCCACATGATTTAAGAATGATTACAGACTCTGCGAAATTTAGAGCTAAAGTCAAAACTCACCTTTTAAGACAGTCGTATCCATAAATCTATCCAGTCAAAAACCTCTCACTTTCACTTTCACAGACCGCGACATTGTAAATAACTAATTGAGATTTTGAATTGTAAGATTTTGAAAAGTTCATTTTTTTAAATTCACTAGTCCTAAAGAGTCCTAAATTCTCAAGTATTTTAAAATAAATATGAACTCAACTTTTGGCACTAATCTTCTTATTAATGTAATATCAACAGTGGTGTGGGTAGCAAATATAAAGTCATACATGTCCAGTGTTTTAAATATAATGTCCTCCGCGTGCAAAGTCGTATCTTCTCCAAGCATAAACTTTCTAATTAAAGTGTGTTTATCGGAAGTGACCTGCCTGTTTTCGGTATATATTTGTAAATAATAAAATTAGAAAGAATTCATTAAAAAAATTACAACGCCCTTGAGGTGATTTCTCACAAAAACGACGCTCTACAAATCATCCAATTAGTAATATTATTTTCATGTTTATCAATCAATTATAATAAAGAGTACATCAGAATGTGAACAATGAAAAATTTCTGTTGCTTCTTTGCTTATGACGGGGAATACTAGCCATAGGCACATCAGAGTAGCGATATTTTATGTCCAAAGCCATGTAGTGACGTGCAGTGACGCGTTAGTTTCCAAACTTGTCTGGTCGCTTTTGGTACCGCTAAGATCAACCTTGTGTATTCAATACGACGATTAATTCACGTTCAGGTGACACGCGATGTAACTTTCTTCTCTATTGTCAACAACGCGTGCGAATAACATTGGTTTTTATCAATGTTGTTTTATTGCAAAAAAACTTCATAATTTAAAATCGAGAAAATGCAGCAGGCCAATGTGCCTAGTCCACAGCAATGAGTCCTTTGGACGGTTGTACGCTAGGTAAGATATTGCAGTATAAACATGGAGAAACAGAAGACATAAAGAAATAAATTCTTTGACGAATTAATCAACGCGAAAGCCAGTCGACTAGTATGGATTTGTCATGTCATCAAAAGCGGAGTGGGGACTGACTGAGCTTTTAGGACGGTATACTTATTTTTGTTTTTATTCCAGCAGCTTAATAAATTAAAGGATGTCCTTCAGGGCAGTCGCTGCATCATCTGCATCATAGTTTATGGAGTGGAGAGCTGAGTAACTCGGATGCAGCAACGAAAATGAAGTTGGTTGACTTACGTTTCCTGCCCCAGAAGCAAGGCAGGGAATGAGTGCATACTCCTGAACATAGTAGATACACTGCAGAACTGTGGAAATTGCAGAAGTTGTCTGTATTAAGAATAATTTTAGATCACCCTCAGCATATCCCATTGCGCTTATGGATGGTATAGCTCAGATGTGCACAGAGCAGTGGAGTATGTTGAGTCTGAACCATTCAATTGAGAAGAACATAATTGTAGTGTATGTGAATATGTATTTAGTTTCAATGTCTCTCAAAAGAGTTAGTATATGTAGTTTTAAGGAGTCTCAATAGATGTCATTGGTGTACAGGTATGTATATTGTCCCGCTTCAGCATCCTCTAGAACGGACTTTAAGTCCAGTTGGACATGCATTGTAAATATGATGCGATAATAGACAAGATTCGTAATCTAGACGAACCGAAGAAAATTTCCGATCATCAGAGTTGTGTTATTAATAAATAGAGGTAAAAACATTTCACCAAAATAATTAAGTACTCGACGGTTCAGTAGAACCGAAGAGAACAATTTAAAGAGCTGTTCATTAAAATGAAGAGTAGAATATTTAAAGGGAATAGAAAGTGAACATTTGCTACTACATCGCCAAGATGGTGACTCTGCCAAGAAAGGGACGTAGTACTTTCCTTCCTGTGTCAAAAATGGAAGTCTATAAAATGTGTACCTTTAAAATAATAATAAATGCTACTGGACGGAAGTATTATTTTGAATGCACCAAGAAACGGAAACCCTTCTCGCAATCAAGAAGATAAAATAATATGAAGTACATTTATTTATTCATTTTATTTATTATTTATTATTCATACAGTTTATTTATTCATTTATAATATTAACTAAATAATATTAGCTAAAGTCAAATACGATCTAAGGAAATGGCTATTAAATGCTGATGATTTATATTGATGCCCTATCGAAGACCTTGTTTTCTTAATTGGAATTTGTATTACCTTATGTACCTATACTAAACTATAGAAGTACTTGTTGAGTATATTCATTTGTTCAAAATAAATTAATTTGTACTCGTGTGTTATATAAGGCTTATGCTACTTTTTACATATTTATATTCATACCTTTCTGTAACTTAACCAACTTATCTTTATTGTTTAACTTATCATCAACATTATTCATACCTAGATACTGTTTACTATTGTACCATGTTATTGCAAAAAAGTTGTCATCATGTACCTGCTGACAAACTACATAAGTAGTTTAGCAGGTTTAAATGTTAACAAATAAAAAAAATAAATAAAAAAACGCATTTCGGCTTTTACATAACATAACATAGTATCAGGTATAACTACAACATGAAAAAGACAGCTCTAGTGAGCTTGTAAAATAGAAAGAAATAGAAAACAGAAGTTGAGAAAGACATGTGTAGATTACAAGTCAAACAATAAATTTTACGATATTGCTACAATGAAAAAATATAATATTTATATAATATTAGCTGACCCGGCGAACTTCGTACCGCCTCAGAATCAATAACTGTTGGGTTAACATATTAGCTGAATTAAATTCACTTTTTTTATTAAGTTAAAAATTACACAGTGAAGCAATTATTGATGCGCAATTGTCCGTGTTTTGTTTTTGTCAGTATCAGAGATGGCGTTGTGCACGGATTTATATTTTTTGTGATTTTCTTACTATTCCACTTACTTACGGGAATTGCGTTTCATTTTCTTTATACGTGGGAGATTTATTAAAACTATTGAATTTTTCCTTTGGAGGAGTACAGACATACGTTCACCGTTTGTCCCATTTTCGACTGTTGACATTTAGTGTGAAAGAAAGAGGGGCAGCATCATATAATTAAGAACAAAAGCAAAACAATCAGCGCATTGACATTTGAAGTTTTTGAATTTTTGGAATTCATTCACTACTCAATATTAGGTATACTTGTCACAATATTCTTGCAGCTCTTTCAAAAGATGAGAATTCGTTCCAGACAAAATGTATGAGGAAAAGAATTTTCTTCATAATTATTTTTTTCGTGAATTTTTCCGATGTTTTAATAGCTATTCTGCTATTTAGGGCGGAGACAAATCCAACAAATCAAAGACCATACAAATCGTTCCAGCCGTTCTCGAGTTAGAAATGTTGTAACTAACCCGACGTTGTTTTATATATTAAAGATATGTAAATAGGCACGTTGAAAATGTTTAATGGTAGGTAAATTATAAGGAAAATATATTTAAAATTGAAAAGATGTCTACATACTACAGGAAATAAACCTCATTTCCAATGAAACAATAAAATTAAGAAAATCTATGAACAACATAATAAGATTAGCCACTTTTGTGGGTTGGTAACATTATTTTCCCAAATTTGAAATGATGAAAAGAAAAAAAAGGTTTCTAAAATAACTAAATAATATTACAGGTTGTAACGGTTTATAATATTTCTATGAATCATACATTTAATTATTACTAAAATGCTTTAAGAGTGCATTACCAGAGAAAACCGGAAAAACGTCATTTTCAAAAAAGATTTTAGACGTATTGACTCATTTCCACAAAAAATTATAAATGGATTTCGAAAGATTGTTCTTTTATCTAGCATTCGCATGTAATAAATTTTGAGAAATTTTTTTAATTTTTAGTATAATAAGGTTTTTCCATAGGTCGTTGGGAGATTTATTAAATTTTCAAAAAAGATTTTGTATTATACCACACCCATTTCAAATAATATAATCATGCAGTAAAATAAATCTATACATTATCTAGCAAACGCATGTTTTAGAATTTTAATTTTAGTTTCAATAAAATCATTAAAAAATATGTACGTACATGTGTTTCTTGACGAAAATTGGTCCATTTGTGTATTTATTTGCGCACTTACAAACTAATATATTTCAGATTTTTTTAACATTCTTATTAAATTTAGACATTATTGAAAAATGACAAATACTTATAATCAAAAAATAATTACAAAAAGTACATTATTTTAATAGTTTTATCATCACGCCTTTCAGCATTTTTGGATGAAGGTATAAATTAAAGCTAATTTGGATTGAAATAATTTCGATATTGAGTTATAATTTAAAAAAGCTGGTACGGAGAATAATTAATCATTGTAACCGCCCTGCACGATCGTAAGAACAACTTTCGACGAAATGTGGATTTTCGTCCGCTGGCTGGTTAAACGCTCTTAATACGATAGGTAGAGATATGTTTAATTAAATTAAAACAAATGACTATGTATAAACACCACTATATAATCAAGATCTCATCAGAATAAGATTAATAATTATTAAATATAGTTATTATTAATGTTAATAAATGATTTAGTTGACAGTCCGGTATTGCTCGAATTGATTAGCTTCCGGATTCTACTACGTAATACTAGAAGTCAGGATTTATTTCAGTGCAGTAATTCTGGAACTAACTACCATATGTATTCCTCTTTGCCCAGAATACTAATGAAGGGAAACAACTATACTATGTCAGTGGACATCTTAAATTTATCTTTAAACAAATATAAAATATTGTTACGAAGGCAGTTCAGTTATGTACAATAAATACTGTGTATTTCTTACTATTCATATGTAAAAGCCCCGAAAAAGGGCGTTAATAAATAAATAAATAATTATTTTTAATCCTGATGAAGAAAACATAGTTTTCGAAACATGTTGATAATATTGATTACACAATATACGTTATTATAATAATGATTATACAATATATTATGGTGTTAATACAAAGTCATTTGTTTTAAATTGATTAAAAATGATGCCACAAAGTGTATTTGCGAAGTTTGAAGAAGAGATAATGTTTAGTAAATTGGTCGATGTTGTTTAATAAATTTACCAAAGAACTTCCTTAGTGAGTACTTGTATCATGGATAAATGATTTTATTGTTTCATACAAATGTTTATATTGATAAATGTCTTGACCACATCCTAAGGAATAGAAAATACCGTCCACTTACGTCAATTTATAACGAAAGATAAAATGTAAACTGCGGAATCAGGGAGCGTCAATTGGCTCAATTAATGATAAAGCAGAAAGGTCATTGGCTCTAGACCCAAAGATCACGGGTTCGAAACCCGGCGGGGGCAAATAAAAATGCATCAAATTCATTTGGGTTTATTTTCGTGCAAAATGACAGGTAATCTGGTAAGCTCGAAGCAGATGGCGTTGCTGTGGGCGGCGGTTATTTGCACGATTTGTGATACGATTTTAAAGATATTGTTTTAAGGATTTAAATACATTTTTGTTAAGTGGCTGATGAATATGATGAGAGAGTCAAGGAGTTATTGGAGAGTTTAGGAGTTATTCAAAATTGATTAAAGATATAGAAACGCAAATTTATATCTGCCAATAAAATAATCTTTGATTATATAAAATAATCAAAGAAAATAATATACAATTTAATGAGCACCTAGGTGCAAATATTTCATAGAAGCCAAAGTCAAGTTAGCCTCTCAGAAGCTAGGCGTACTGGACACTGTACAGGGCCCACAGATACTTTAATAGTACATAACTGCTGACCCTGTATAAATCGCAAGTGCGCCCCACTGTTGAATTTGGCTGCCACCTCTGGCGTGGAGCCCCAAAATACCTAAAAAAAAAGCCGTTGACTCGCTGCAGAAATTGGCTGTCCGTTTGATAGATTCTCCTATCTTACAACAGTGCGATACTTAGAGTGGAAGATACTCTCAGTATCGCCCTGGTGTAAGACTACCATTCAGAATTGAAACGTTGCTTGAAATGGTATTAGCCGTATTTGGTGACCAGATCTGAATAGCCAGGAACTTCCCCATCTTCCTCTTCCCTAACTCCTTCCCCTCCCCACTACCTTCAGCCTCACAACATACCCCAATTGGGGATGCCATAGTCTCTCGTCTCACTGGCTTATTCATATAAAAAAATATTTAAAAAATCAGATATTTAGAGCACAGGTAGGTACGCTGTACTTGTTCTACCGGTATTACAATGGGAGATGCTCCGAGGAACAAGCGTCATTAATCCCTGCATAGGCGAAAAATACGCCAAACGCGAGCTCAACATATTATGTACATTGTACACAGTTGACATTTGTCATATGAGAACGGTCGCTTCTACGATTCGTTTTTGAGTTCAACAGGTCGGCTGTGGAACGATTTGCCGGCCTCTGTATTTTCTCCCTCCTACAACATGGGTCTCTTCAAAACTAATGTTCACTCCTTCCTCTCCTCAAAAACATCCCCCACAAAGCATCTTCAAAGATAACATAAGCCCTGAGGGAAATTATTTTCTTTAGGGGCTCCTGTGTGGAGTTAATGAAAATAAATACTGTCGTGCAAAACGATGCAACGTAGAAAAACAAAAGAAAATCTAAAATTAGAGCGTAATTGGGGAAAGACATATTCCTATTTGGTTTTAGATTTCAAAGGTGGGTCAATATTTAAGATGCACTAGGCGTCACTTAGTTCACGATTAGGCCTGCGGTTATACCAAAAGTATCAATATATTTACAAAAAAGATGGATTTTCAGAGTCAAGAATCCTCAAATAATAAGGGTCCAGAGTCCATACAAATTTTGTACGTATTTGTTACCATGAAATCCCAAGATATAATTGCCTTCATAATTGATTTTAGTAAATATTCAAACACAAAAAAAATATTTTATAGTCAATCCAATGTCATTTTTTATGCAGTTTCGAGGAGGCGAGCGTTCAGTGGGGGTATTGTTTAACTTTAAATTAAAATTTATATGAGACTTATAGAAAACATAAAAGTGTTTGCATTGAAAAGGTGAAACTATAAATCTATCGGCCAAATTGGCACACCCATTCATGAATATGTTTCAACTTATTTTTCAATTGGTAAATTCAGTTTTACTAAAATGTTCATGTCGCCACCGTTATATTCATTTATGACACATTATACGATAAGAATACTAACATAAACATGAATACATTATATAATTTATCAGGTTATCAAAACGATTAACATCTAAACAAGGGGTAACCCCCAACCCAAAAGGTTTGGTGGGGCAAAAAAAATGTCAATTTTGTCATTGGAGTCTTAAATGCCAATATTGGTGAAGGTCGCCGCTCTCATATAGTTGGTGAATATGGCTTAGGCGTAAGCAATACTGAGCTTAAGAGGGCCATTCTTGGGGGGGAGGGGACCAGTCATCATTTGCTGAAATGCTGACCACATAAACTGACTATACACGGACCTATGTGTGTCCTTTGCACTCGCCCTCACTTATTAAAATCAGGTCAGTTTTTTTTTTTTTTTTACAGTGAATACCGCACAAGAATCTCAACTGCTCCCGTCTGGAGCCAGTGAGACTATGGCATCCCCAATTGGGGTATGTTGTGAGGCTGAAGGTAGTGGGGAGGGGAAGGAGGTGGGTAAGAGGAAGGTTGGGAAGTACCTGGCTATTCAGATCTGGTCACTAAACACGGCTAAAGCCATTTTCAAGCAACGTTTCAATTCTGAATGGTGGTCTTACACCAGGGCGATACTGATAGTATCTTCCACTCTGGAACATGCCGCAAATATACTATATATTATTTTAAATGAATTAATTGTGAAAACACAAATTAATCAAATAATTTTTTTTTGCGCATGCCGGGTTCGAACCCGCGACCTCCGGATTGTGAGTCAAGAGTCTTACCCACTGGACTACGGAGGTCGTCAAATGCATTCGATCGTCAATTGCATTCGATCTTCCGAGAAATGTGCGGAAAAGGTATACTGGTTGGAATTGATTGCGCAAATAAATCCCTAGTGCGGCCACGCGCCTGGCACTTTTCAAGCAATAAATCTAATCCATTATCTATCTATATAAACATCTATACATCTAGAAATCTAGAGCCCTATGTCTAATAACAAGAAAGTTCTAATTGCACAAAATATAATATAAATATGATGAATTTACGGGAACAACTTTTGATTTTTTTATACGAAAACCAAAATCCAAAACTAAGAAAGCTGAAAACTTGATTTTGGTTGGCAAAAAATCTTCAATTTGGCCGCAGGTTGGGCTTGCCTGATCTAAACAATAATGTAGAAACTAGTTCCATAAAAAAGTCAACTCAACTGTTTTCAGCTTTCTGCGATTTTTTTAGCTTTCCATCACAATAGGTACTATGAAAATTAAAATAAGAGGCCATAATTTTGCTCCTCACTCAAAAATTTCGTAATGTGTGACAATAATAAGTAGACATAAATGAAGTCATTAATTGAAAAGACATAAATTGTCATTGTTGGTTTCAAGTGAAAACTTCTTTACCACCGTTGTGATTTGAAACTCGGTGAAACGAAAAAGCGAAATGTCGCTTAAGTGTAAAGGAGACAAGCACATACATCTATCATCTCTATAGGATTTAGCTTGCGAGAGAATGAGATAGAATAATCGGTCTCCTCTTTGTGCGGTGCTTCTTAGCCTCCCCACTCTTGTCTACTTTAGTTTATGAAAGTTTCACTTCTACCGCGTGTGAACTGCACACTTTATTTTTATATCTAAAACATCTGATCTGAGATTTATTTATTATTTATTTTTTAGACCATATTATCTAAAACAGTGGTTCCCAAAGTGGTTCACAGTATCATTCAGGGTCCGTGGAAAATAAAAATTGATTGGGTCCCTGAAGGGATCGCAACCCGAATTTCTACCGATTTATTACATATTTCCCTTAAACATTTGAAGTTTCTAAACTCTTAAAAAATATATGTTATTTTTGAAGATAATGTCTAGATGCTGCCCACGCCGAAACGCAAATTATATGAAATTCCCTCGATAGGAAAAAATCGCAAAGTATGCCCAAAAATCATTAAAAACAAGTCTGTTTCTATTATCTTATAAATTATATTTGTGAAAAAATTCACAATGTTTCTATAAATGATACTTAAGACGCTCCCCACGAGATCTATGCTCTATTTTAAACGAGTCGTGTTTTATTAAACATTTTCGCAATTTTCGCATCAATTTTGTCGCTGTAATGTTAGCGAGCTCCTCTAACATTCGTAATTTCGTATCTCTTCATCTTCTTCTTTTTGAGGCCGGTTGCAGAGCCCGAATGACGTCAGGGGGTCCGCGGCAAAGTTTTGACACATTTTTATTCATATGCAAGTTTTGTCGGGGGAGTCATATCCCATTTCACCCCCTCTGTTGTGGTAAATATGTCGTCCCACCCTATACCATTCCGCCCCCTCCGTTGTGCGATCCGTAGGCCAAAACAGTTTGGGAAAGGGTTCCGTGGGCCAAAAGAATTTGGGAACCACTGATCTAATAGAACCATTTCGCACTTGAATTAACGGTGAATTAATTAAAAACATCATAAAAAAATAATTGTTAGAAAAGATAAATTCGTACTAAAAAAAGGATTTCTCGTAAGCACATTAACGAAAATTACAACAAAAAAATCATAATCAAATTTCAAGCTTGCAATAAAACAGGAGTTGGAAAAACTTCAGTGAATCGAGACAGGCGTAGTATAAAACCGGTTGCACACCGCGGCCCGCCTCAGTCAAGATGTGGCTCCCGCGATGTGTGATACTAGTGCTGCTGGCCATATCGGCCGCCGAGCAACAGTTCCAACACCAGAGGCCACTTTCGCAGCCTGGGAGCCGCCGGACCAAGGATGATAATCCCATCATCTTCGAGGATTCGCTCATCAGGGCCAGAGAACGTAGGAACTTAATCCAATAACCATAGATAAATTAAGCTGTGCTTCTTACTAATAATTAATCTCCTTGTGCTATCAAGAAAACGTTCTAAATTTCAATTTATTTTAGTGTGCGTATATTATCACGCGAGTGGATTTTAACAAACGATGAAAGTTTTGTGGCGTTTCCTGAAAAATTATGTACGAGGAAAATTTTTAATCAACCGTTAGTACCAATGAATGTTTTGTTTTGATTTTGACCCTACGTAGGTACATAATAATATCATTAAAATGCTGATAACATCATATTGTGTGTGTGGAACGTATTTTGATTATCATTAGCATTAAAACGTTCTGGTATTCCTATAAAAGTCAAGAGTGCAATCAATTATTAAATATTTCAAATCAAGTTTGAATTACATAGAATACTGTGTTCGTAGAACGAATTTTAGAATTTATAGTAAAAACGTGATGGAATTCATATAAAACAGTGCTATCACAACTTATTAAAAAATTCAAATCTATTACTAACATTTATTATAGTGTGCGAATATTGATTTGTGGAACGAATTTTGGAACTTATAGTATCATGAAAATGTTGTTAATATATCAGTAAAATGCACTAAGAAAAATTTTTACGTCTTTATCACAAAAGTGTTTTGTTTACGGCTTTGTTTTGATATTGGATAATAGTGTGTGTGATGATTAGTATTATTATAACAAAAACCAAGAATTACCGATCGATTAATTCGACCGGTCAGTGGCTAAGTTGGCATCGCGTTTTGGTCCCACCCGGGCGTCACGTGTTCGATTCCTCGGCTGGCTAAGTCCTCCATCACGACACAAGCAAGATTTTCCACTGACTGTGGTGGTAGCAGGAGATTTTCAAACAGGTTATTCGTAACCCGGGAATTTTTGGCTTTCTTTTAAAAAAAAACCTAGTAGAATTCCTGGAAGAAAATTAGCATCTTTAGTACAAAGTTATCTAGACCGTGGGTTTTTTTTTCATTTTGACTTCCCTATTTCTCTTATATGTTAATAACTTCAAAAATTTTATCAATTATTTTTGTATATGTACGAATACCTATGTCTTTCTGAATAACGGATTTTTACTAAGAGATGTGAAAACTGATTTGAAATCTTGATAAATAATGCATATAGAATTATTTTTTTTCGTTATTCGTACGTACAGGGATGTTTTTAATTTAAGGGTTTGTTTTGATTTTTGTTAGGACGGGTTGTTTCACAGAATTTTAGCAATTCATCAAATTTTAAAGGAAAATTTCAAGTTCTGTGAAAGTCCTATTTAAGTTCTGTTATTATCTAAGTACTGTAAGACAACCGGCAAATGATGAAATAATAACAATGTTTGAATAGAACTTGAATTTTAATTTCCAAATTTGATGAATTATTCAAATTCTGAAAAACAACCCGTTCACGAAAACGTTCCGAAATTCAAATATTTAAGTGTGCGTGTATGTATATTAATATAAACGGAACGAATTTGAAAAAAATATCATGAAAATTTTGTGAAATTCTTGAAAAAATATAAATTTAGGTCCCGGAAATTTGTGACCATCGTTGGTATAAAAGTGTTTCATTTGCGGGTTTAATTTGATTTTGTTTCAGTGTGGATTACAAATTATAATTCATTGTAATTAATTATTTTAGTGCTTTATATCCGCTACGATATCTCGGTAGAGCTATTGACCACGACTTCCGTAATTTATTCGTAAAGGGCTTGTTGTGGTTCAAGACGATTATAGGTAAGCGATTATTAATAAATAACATAAATATAATATACTTCGTTTTAATCACTGACAAGTTGCAATCATTGCAATACTTTCATGGGCGGGAAAATGGTCTTAATTTCTAGAGCCTCTACATTTAGCAATGTATTTCTTAAGTGAACTGTCAAAATGCGGATTGCGTGCGAAATATTGTTGCATTACATTTGTTCAAGAGAAATTCGCTATTTTTGAACATATATGAAAATAAACTAGTGTTTTTAAAAGCAGATGGAAGACCCTTTCAGATTTCACAAATCGACGTGTGTCATTAAGTGTGCCATTAAGGCCCTATAGTAAGCGCTCAAAAAGAAGAAGGGGAGATATGTAAATACGAATGTTAGAGGGAGCGAGCTAATATTAAAAAAGATAATATTTAAGCGAAAATTAAGAAAATTTTTAATAAAAAACGACTCATTTACAATAGAGCAAAAATTTCATGGGAAATATCTTAAATAGCTTTAAAAGAAACACCGTGAATTTTTTCATACGCATAACTTGTAAAATAACAGAAAAATGTGTTAAAACATGTGCTTGTAATACCACTTTACACGAAACTAAAAAACAGATTTAATTAGATTGTAGAGGTATTATAAAAGTTACTGTCATTTCATATTTAAAAAAAAATGATTAAAAAATTCGATAATCTTTTTCAGATGCAAAATTTTGTTTCTTAGAATTATTATTAAAAAATGACAATAAAAATATTATGTCAAGCCCATAGACATATGATTAAATTTGAATGTCTATGGTTAAGCCGGAAACTTGCACATATTATTCGTACGGAAATTATCTGATTTGGTTTGTTTACAACTAGAAAATAAACTTAGAGAAATTAAGGAAAAAAACTCGACAAAACTGCAACGTGTTGCTTTATTATAAATTATCCAGTGTAAACATCTGGTTTGAATTAATTAACAATATATTTATGTAGATATCATGAAAAATCGCAGCATTATGTCCGCTAACTTTGTAAGTAAATTTTAAACTTGCATAATACATTCTATAATTATTAATAAATGTATATCTTACATATAAAAATCTCGTCGGTATTTGGGGTCGCACTCCACCGAAACGGCTTGACCGATTTTTATGAATTTTTTTATGTATAATTTGGTAGATATGAGAATAGGTTTTAAAGTATATTTAATACCGATAGGTGATTAGGGTGGCCCTATCCAGAAAAAAAATCAATTTATTGACAAATTTTTTTCAGTATTTTTTTTTATTTATTAGCATCATTCAGAAAAAAATATCATTTTTTTGACAATTTTTTTGTAGTTTTTTTTTTATTTAGCATCAAAAAATACCTATAACACCAAATTTTAAAGCTCCTGCCCCCACCCTCCCAATAATCTTTTAATCGCGATTTTAGTATTTTTGTATGAACAAATCTGACCGTCTTTCGTATTTCAAACATAACGAAATTATTTATGTTGTTGAATGACAGATGGCGCTACGTTCGCCTCATCGAACTTTCATCCACACATACGCAAGACATTCACAAGAAGCGACGCGTCATTTTGATATTTCTTCGGCACCATGTTCTCGCGTGGGCAAACCGTCGAGCTTATTTGTGTTGGTTAAAGACGGACTGACAAAAATATCGTACACTCAATTGCTCTTCGAAATTCATATTGATTTTCTTCATTTCATTTTCCTAATTTAGTTGGTGTTTTTTGTTTGTTTTTATCGGCGGACATCGTCTACGGTGCTCCATTCCTCTTTCTGTCATAGATCCCATCCCCACACACTTACAATACATTCGTTATTTTTATTGAACAACCAAAATATTCACTAGAAATAATTTATATGGCAGAACAACGTTTGTCGGGTAGCAAGTTATCCTGTAATAATATCTATGTATTCTAGACATTATAAATGTTGATTTTAATACTGATATTGATTTTATTACATATAATTCTATAATAATATCTATTTATTCTCCACGAAAAAAATACCTATGTAAATACGTAAGTATTAAAAGTAATACAACTTTCTCTGCAGGTAAATTTCTAAAGAAACTACATACGTTTGACAATCTGACAGCAAAATCTAAAATTCCATTAAAATCATGTGTCCAATAAATCCAGTGTCCATCATCAGCCCTGATGATGGACACTGTAACGCTGTCCGAAACGTTGGCTAAAGAAGGAGGTAGCGCAACACGGCATAACACCCCAAAAACAAACATTACATTTTTTTTTCAAAAAAAAACAATGCGTAATATTACTATAATATTATAAAAGCGAAAGTTTGTACGGATGTATCTGTTTTTTACTCTTTCACGCAAAAACTACTGAATGGATTTTAATGAAACTTTACAATAATATAGCTCATACATCAGAGTAACGTATAGGCTATAATATATAAAGCTAGCTATTCAGGGAGAAACCATGTATTTCTTTGAATACGGCATTGCAACGCGTGCCGGGAACCAGTTAGTATAAATTTATAATTACGTCTTATTATTGATATAACGTAAATGAAATCCTCAGCACAGAAGATTCTAGTGAGGAAGAATATCATTATCTCTAGTTGTAATAAACACAGATGAGTTGAATGTAGTGAACCTGAAAATGTTGGGAAGATAAAAATAAACCGTTTCTTTTAAATAACATAGTTAAAAATAAAGTTCTTTTGAGGAAAAAGAAACAATTAATATATTCGGTTCATTACCGTAATTTGGTAGGTATTTATTTAGCGTGTTTTGTATGTTTTTTTTTAAATATTTTTAATAAGATTTTCCAGGTTCCGGAACCCATAAGCATATATTTTACTAGACAAATAACTTTGTTTATATCACTTTATCATTTTATATACAATCTACATGTTTGTGATGTGAACATTTGATGATGATGTGAACATTGTTCACGACATATGTAGATTGTGTATAAAAATAAAGTGATGTAAACAAAGTTATTTGTCTTTTAATAAAATAAATAATGCCATCACAAAGTGAAAACCTTTCAGCAGAAGTTTTCTTCGAAAAAATAATATATTTGACACAAATTTTAATTCGATTTTATTCATAATTTTACTATGTGGATTTTTGTTGTATATTGCTAAAAATTCAGAGTT
Organism: Limnephilus marmoratus; assembly: GCA_917880885.1. NCBI lineage: Eukaryota > Metazoa > Arthropoda > Insecta > Trichoptera > Limnephilidae > Limnephilus > Limnephilus marmoratus. The sequence continues at coordinate 65,746,185 of OU862908.1, forward strand.
TCTTTGTCCAGAGTTAGAATTACACTTAGTTATATTAATTTAGCATGTCTATTTGGTTGGCTCTGATATTACGGTTGTATGAAATGTTTGCCTTTGTATCTGTTTTGAGATGATAAACCCGAATATTTTTTGCGTAGATTTTTTATATACCTACTTGGAACATCATTTAAATAATTCTGCTATTGACGTCCTTATGGTCTTTATGGTTCAATTCCGGCCTGAACATGGTACATTCCATTCTCATGCAGTTATTGACTTTATGATGAACGTAAGCGAAAGATAAAGATGCGTAACAACAAACGCGCGACAGCGAAAGGCGTGGGCGGGGAGCATGCCAATTTTCTGACCAACTCGTCAATTGTGACGATTTCTGATCTACGTCAGGCCGATCTTAAAGTTTGGCGTGCACTATGCATTATTTGATGCTGCTGATCCCCAACTTTTTATCGCATGTTCCAAATGAGATTAGGATAAATAAAGAGTGGAATAAAATTAATTGATAATGATAATGTAGTGTAATTTTGCTTGTTTTTGATTCGACTGAAACAATCACAAAAATGGCAGAAGTTTCTTCACCCGGGATGTTATCGTATTGCATTCACTGGAATTAAAATAAAACCTTGAACTTCTACAACGCTTTATTTAACCTTCTCAAATGTTTTATAACATCTATTGTCTTTAAATTATGTATTGGCGGCTTCGGATTAAATTAAAATTAAATAACATATAATTTCCAAGGCAAAAGGCCGAGGTGCAACCGTAACATTAGCGTTAGCTTCAAATAATAATTATATGTAATAAAAAGACATATATTGGAAAAACCACAACGTAAACTAAGGGGATACATTGAAAAAAACAGAACGTAAACGGGGGGGAGAGCGTCATTTATTTAATCAATGGTATTTGAGTGTTTGACCAGAAACTCTGCTTTGTATCTCATGTAACTTCTATAGCCAACAGGGCTACGAAAATGTTAGGTTTTATTTCAAGGATTTCCAAAGATTTTAAAAATATTCACACATTAAAAATTCTGTTCACATCTCTGGTTAGAAGCATTATAGAATATAACTCTACAATTTGGTCACCTGTCTTTAATAATCACATTAATATCATTGAAAAAGTTCAACGCAAGTTTTTGAGGTGTATTAATTTTCGACTTGGAATCCCTTTAGAATCAATAAATTATGACTTTTTATTACACTCATTGAAATTGTCAAAGTTAAGTGACAGAAGAAAAATTTTTGATCTCATATTTTTATACAAAATTGTAAATCATCAGTTGGATAGCCCTGATATATTAAAGTTGATTCACTTTCATGTACCTACCATTAGATCAAGGTTCCCTAGTATGTATTATTGTGACAATTATACGTCTGTCGCAGGATATAATTCTGTTATCAATAGGATACTCACCATTGGTAATTTTTATGCCAATGTTGCTGATATTTTTAATATTTCCTTATTAAAATACAAGGCTCTACTTTTTTTTTTTATTTATTTTTTTTTTTTATTTATTTTATACATTTTACAAATATAAGACAAAAAGTCCCGATAAACTACTTTTTAGCAGTTTGTCTAACGGGTTCTTTAGATTAAAGATCTTATTATAGTGATTTAATAGTTACATTTTTACAGTTAAAGAATATAAAATTAAATTAATTTTTTTACAGAAATATACTTAGATACATTTTTACAATTATAGATATAAAATAAAATAATTTTTTTTACAGAAACATACTTAGATAAAAGAAAAATTATGAAAACATGAAACAATTTTAAAATCTTTAGAATAAATAATATGTTATTGTAAACTAATACAAATTTATTCTTTCCGTAAGCCAAGTCTTCAGTAAGTTCACCAATTGTTTGTTTTGGGCACAGTTTCAAACATTACCAAACATTTCAGCCTTACGTATTGTAACGAGGTTACTTCATAACAAGTTTTTCTTTTTATTTCATTGTATCCTTTTAAAGTTTTCATTAGTTAGAAATTTTTTCTCGTTTTCCCTTATTATGAGAAATTAAGAAAAACAATCTTTCTTTTATTTTAGTAAGCTATTAGTTCCCAAGGAAAACAATCGTATTTTCGAAAATATCAATTACAAAATGTATTTAACAATTAAATTTACAATTTACCTTCAAAAACGAATATGACTAAGTACTGTTCTAAATGTTCTGTAGACAAATTGTATCTACGATCGCTTTACATATTTTTGTAAGCGGAAAAAGGAGCGTTCTACGTCTATTGATGTGACTGGACAGAATTTAAATTTGGGTGCGATTTTTGGACTTATTTTGCCAGGCAAAATTTCACCTGCCCCGTTGATGAAGCTATCAATTTGGCACAAGGGTTCAAACCCTGGGTTCTTGTTCAGTAAGTTTTCAAATTTTTCTTTGAGTTTACGCGGGAATAGCTTTGACGAGGAATTCATAAGGCGAATTTTCTTCATAACCTGAGTAGATTCATTCAACGCCAATCCAAACGTTTTCACTAGTCGTGGGGTGATAAGATCACTAGCCGCGCATTTAGCCATCTGACATTTATAGCGTCACTATGTGAACGATGAAGGAGATCGAGCGTAAATATGCGAGATCTCAATTTTTCTGCTAAAATATGCAACTACCACTGAAAAGGGTCTAAATATGCATTTGCATATAATCCGGTCTTTGTTATTATATGTTATTATAATTATAATTATAATATATAATATATGTTTATACGTTAGTGTTATTGTCATGGTTGTGGTAAATGCATAAAATACATCTTTCGCGGGAAAAGGGATAAGAAAAATATATATGTTTTTTTTAATATAATTCATCTAATTTATAAAAAATCAGGTAAGTTTTAAATTATTTGTCATTTAAAAAAACGTCCCATAAATGTACATTAGAATCAGTTTAAACTAAGTAAAAAAAAAACGAGTGTGCTTTAGACCACACGACTGAAGTAAAACTTCACTAACTTATATCTCTCTCTCAACTTCCGTTCGCCTCGCCCGATCACACTTTTCGTAACGCTCTCGTCACGCATTCACCAACTTACTCCCCAAGTCAAGCGTGCATAAAGAAGTTTTACTTCAAAAACTAAGTTGGCCCCCATGGTTGGGTGGTTACGATCTTTGGCTACGCAACGGAAGTCGCGGGTTCAAATCCCGGCTTGCGCAAATAAATTTTATTTGATTAATTTGTGTTATTTCACAATTTATTCGTTAAAATAATTGTGGCTCATTCCAGAGTAGAAGATGTTCTCAGTATCGCCCTGGTGAAAAAATACCATTCAGAATCGAAACGTTGCTTGAAATGGCTCTAGCTGTGTTTGGTGACCACATCTGAATAGCCAGGAACTTCACCACCTTACTCTTCCCCTTTTCCTTACCCTCTCCACTACCTCCAGTCTCATAACATACCCCAATTGGAAATGCCACAGTCTCGCCGGCTTCGAGTCGGTTGAGAGCAGTTGTGACTCTTGTGCGATACTCAAATAAATTAAATTAATGTTATTTATTTTCATCTTCTGTTTTTGATTTATTCATATGTTTAAACACTCGCTCTTCTAAGTCTAAATTTAATGACGTTAATAAATAATAAGGCAATTATGTATTGGAGACCTTAGATATAATATTTTCACTCCCAAAATAAGAAAACGGGAAAAATGCATCTCGCCCATTATTGAAAAAAAAAACATGTTTTTGATCCTCTTTTTTCTTGTTTTTTTAGAAATAACAACTCTGTGTAAAAAGTGATACGAATTTATTTTGCACTTCAGAAGAGTTACCAGAAACCAAACGAGTTTAAAAATCCTAGCATTAATAAATTGAGTGTGGTTCTGCAGAATAAAGTCACGCTACCACACAAAAAAGTAAAAAAGACTTAATATTATATACATTTGGACAAATTAATGTTGTTTTTTTTATATATATATATTACGCTTAAAAGAGGTAGGAACCCCAACGTAATAAAACTGAATACGAAAACGATTAAACATGATCACTGAAAAAAAACTCCGGAAACAAAATACACCTACTCCGTGACTGTTACCAAACATGTTTATGACAAAGATCTCTTGAGATGGTCGATACAGTTGGACAATAAATTGTGAAAATTTATTAAATTATCATCAGGTTTTAAAACGTTTCACCAAGCTTCTCACTTTTCTTTGAAATTTGTTCTTCACATTCCAGTTTGACAGTTCCACCTTCGTTCTCTTTAAAATGCCCTCCGCAGAGCATTCCCAAATGATGACATAGGCCACGAGGGAAAATATTTTCCTTGGGGCCTCCTGTGTTAATGTAAAAAAAGTGTTTTTTAACTTATTTTCATTCTCATTTAAGCCATCTTGTGTATTGTCAGACTGCAAGAACCTATTTTAAAACGTTTAAATACATAAGGAAAATTATGGAAACCAAATGGAAAATATGTTTTTGTAATTAAAATACAGGAGATTCCCGTTAAATCAATTTAATTAGTCAACTATGTAAGTGCGCAAAATTATCGTTATCATAACTACTGGTGTTAATATGATTAATGCGCCAATATTTTGTCCTTGGGTGATGTTTCCTGGTTCCACAACATGACTCTATCTGGTACTAGAGTCTTCTTTCTACCAAAGCGAACAATGACACCTAGTTAAATGCGACTTTGTTCTTATTATTGTCATTATTACCACTGTTGTTAATATGGTTATCAGGCCCATCGTGGTATCTGCCATGGTTCAAATTATTTAGTAGAGTTCTCGTTGGGTGTTTGGCGATGTCTCCTGGTTTGACAACATGAATCCACCTGGTACTTCTATCTATACTTTTATACTTCTATTCTGGTACTTCTTCTTTCTATATCAATGTGGAAAAATGACTCCATAGCAGAATGCGAGTTTGTTTTTATTGTTATTATTACTATTGTTTTAAGACGGTTAATAGGCCCATGGCGGTATCTGCCATGGTTCAAATTATTAAGTAGGGTTGTCGTTGGGTGTTTGGCGATGTCTTCTGGTTTCACAACATAGAGTCTTCTTTCTATAAATGGGCTCCAAGTTTAAATGCGAGTTTGCTCTTATTGTTATTATTACTATTGTTGTTAATACCGTTAATAGGCCCATCATGGTATCTAACATGATTCAACTTATTAAGCACGGTTGTCGTTGGGTGTTTAAAAATGTTTCCTGGTTCCACAACATGACTCTACCTGGCACTAGAGTCTTCTTTCTACCAATGCGGACAATGACACCATAGTTGAATGCGAGTTTGTTCTTATTGTTATTATTACTATTGTTGTTAAGACGGTTAATTCATTGGTTCAAATTATTAAGCAGGGTTGTCGTTGGGTGTTTGGCTATGTTTCTTGGTTCCATAACATGACTCTTCCTGGTACTAGATGATACTATCAACGCGGACAAATGATACCATATTGAATGCAATTTTCTTTGGTGCTTTGCAATTCCAACAGCTGCTTAAGTCTTATCCTATCACAAAGGCAGTTCTTGAATGCCCAGAAAGGATATCAGAACACTTTCGAGCATGCAAACTCGGCCATCCTGACTAATCTGCAATTGCCGAATATTTAATTGAAACCGGCCACCACTTTAAATTTGTTCTTGACGTCTTGGGAGCATCCAAAACGCATAGAGCTTGCCTAATTACGGAGGCAATTGAAATTCATAAAAAAACTCCGTTAATATTCATAAAAACGATGAGGCTAAAATCAAAAGTTCTTGGAATTTGGTAATTGTAACTAATTTTGAAAACCTAAGTTTGAATTTTCCCGAAAACAGTTACCACTTGAAAAAAAAATTTATCTCATCTCGTGTTAGTTTATAAATGACGATTCAGAAAGACATTAAAATACCTTATACGGAGATGCTTTTAGTGTATAACTTCATCCTGCAGAACGACGCTCAATTTATTGATCTTTGAGATAAGTAGGTCTTAGCGATATTTGCATATAACAAATGGGAATTTCCATTTTTCCTTACAAACCGGTTTGCATAGGTAACAAAAACACAAGCGGTCATGTAAATCAACAAAAATAATATAACACCTGGTGGCACAAAAAACTGTCACATGAATCTCTTATTTTTTTCCTTCTTATATCAATGTATTCGACCAACAAACAATTCGGTAAACCATATACGCTATTATATGCAAGCGATGGTATGCACAAGTTATAAAACATACTAATAAAAATTATGTCCATATTTTATCATTATCAGCGCTAAAATTCTTGCTTCCTCTCCGTCTGGATGCAGTGATTATCACCACACTGTACAGTACAGTGCTCAGTCATTTAAGTGCCTCCCACCACTTATTTGTCCTGTAGATATTATAAAGAAGACTATGAAGTCCGACTATCTTCCATCCTTGCTACATATCTACTTCAGTGGAGCCGCCCTATTTTTACAAATCTTGGTATTGACGGCTCTCTCTCTTCGTCCACCTGACAGCATTGTACAGCTTCAAAGATGCATCTTTTCGAAAATTCCCAACACCCTTGGGGCTGTTTTACGGAGGGACAGACACTTTGAGCCACAGGCTGATGGTATCTTATGGAAATAATTGCATTTGGTTCTTCTCGTTTCCATTTTACTCTACATGCGGATTTGCTACTTTATCGAAGCAAACATTGAAGGTTTTATGCGGATCATGTTTGACGAAACTACATAAAAATATTGATTATTCTAGCAACGGATGTACAGGAAGTAGCTTTGGGAAGGGCACGTTGCGGGTTCACTGAACAGGCCGAGTAACAAAATAATTGTAGAGGTCATGACAATAACGTCAAAATACAGGATAATTATCAGCATAAGCAAGAAAGCACAAACTAATTATGTTTCAGCGTAAATTTAAAGATCAATAAAAGTATGAAACACTTTAGCTCATAAGAGACGCTGACAGAATGCTGAATTTGTCCTCATCACAACATCCCAATTCCGGACTGCAACGGCAAGGGTTCAGATGAAGTTGTCCAAACCAGGATAGGGTAGAAGTCATCGATATATAAATGGTTCGTCAATGATAGGATCGGAACACGATGAAGAAGAGGTTAATTATAAGAAACATCTTTGAACGGCGCAATACACTCGAAAGTTTATTGAGCTCGTGAACTACATTGGTGCGGTTGGATAAACAACATGCTAGCTACTCTTTAATTTTTGATATTGTTAAATTCCGTTAGAACAGGGAACTCCAATCTATCAATAAAGAAAAAACATTTTGCGAAAATTGAATTTTCAGCAGAATTCTCATGTGGATGTAGGTATATTTTTATTATTATTTAGGTAATTTGTAGAATTGTAACAGGAGCTTCTTAATCCCAGTTAATAAAGTTTCTAGTTGTGGCAAATGATGACTTCAAGATTTCCCTTAATTTTTACTTTCACAATAAGTTGGGGGTGACGATATTATCCATTTTTACGCTGAGAATACGATGACAGTCTTTCTCGTATTTGTTTTGAGGAATTTCATTTAATTTTTCACTCAAGAAAATACTACCTCGTTAGTAAGTGATGTATGTCGTGCAATAGTATTCTCCTTAAGGTTCTTATTTAAAAGGTATCCAATCCTGTATTCGTCATAGACCTCAGTGTCCAAGCTTCATTCCGATCAATATTTAGGAATGAACGTGGAATGGACATAACGCTTTACCCTTTTTTAAAACGTTGCAAATTTGAATAAACTCGACTATGTCTTGTTCCATGTGCAAAAAACAAATAATATTCCTGAAAGTTGCATTGATGTAATAATATTTGTGTGGGAAAACCCAACACAATCTGCGTTGGGTATTCCCCGAAGGACTGTTTTATCGTTGTTGTTGTTTATAATATAATTTAAACGTGTTTCTTCTGCGTCTTTATACAAATTGATATATGTATTTCGTTAAAAGCCTGCATATATTATAATTTTCATTTGACAATTTAATACAGCACCGCACCGGTAGGTAAATAAATTACCTCAGGGAAACTTTAGTTAGCTGTTAATGTACATCTTTAAACAAACAAGTTTTAGCTGTTTCTTAGTCTACAATATCAGTTGCGATACCTTAGATTGTATGGCAACTCGTTCCAAGAACATGGACCCAGTGCTCAATTAAATGCTCTGTCCCCAATCATTGCAATATACGAGAGAGCTCGACAGGTCTGATAAACATCAGCTTAGGCCGACCTGAGCATAATTTACTTCTGGGTAAGACCATGGTGTCAGCCTTGTGCATCATTAGGTAAATTATAAAATTTAATTCTACCTTTGACTCGAGTCAATGTAGGCAATCGCGTAGACGAGGAATTGTTTACCAATGTCTGGTGGAACCGTATATTGATATGGCTGTTGTTTTTAATGTGCCATCCTCTTAATCTAAATGTATAAAAATGAAAATACAAGTGAATGATCACACAACTTAGAAATAAATTAAAAAATAGCATAGATGTAACAACTAATTCCAAGTGAAGAAACAGAAATTTCAAGATCACTAGTTTAAAACATAAATAAAGTAGGGCACAACACAGAGCCCTGCGGCGCACCATAACTGGGATAATGAATATTCAGAATATCTCTCACATGTACAATCTATTCTCTAACATATCTGGAACAATATGACAGAGTTGGCATATTGAAACCATATTTATTTGTCTTATAAAAATAGTATATTTGATTTTTTTACGGCAGACAACTCTCGTATCCAGAATGGCAACTAGGACAAGCATGCTTTCACAAGTATCGACAAAAGTGCACCCGTGAAACCTACTACGGGTCGATTAATCCTGCAGTGGTTAGCTAGTGGGAAACGTGGTTCAACTGCTTCGTAATTTGATTCACAAATCGTTTCAAGACATCAGAGAAATTAACTAATTATCTAATTAGAAGCCGTAATACAAAAGAACTAGTTTTTTATATTGTACAATACAATAATACTGCTATGCATTGTACAATACGGCATAACAATCCAAAAATTAACCCCTCAGCCTAATTTGTTCGCTTTTCGGAACAACTAATACGGGTCTCCTAGTAATCTTTGGGTTTCCCTGTGAGAAAGTTTCTTTGTGTTAACAGTGAGAAATATGATACAAACGGTGTTAGAAAGAGAAAAACGCTTTATACTGAAATCTAAAATAAATCTATTATAAAGCGTTTTATAGCTTTATATAAAAATACAAAAGTAGTAAAATGTATTCCTTTTCAAAACCATTTTTTTCGGATCGCAATTTGAAAAAAAAATGATGAAACTTTGGTTATTTTTACATTTTTATACAATTATTATAATAAATTTGTCTAATAAAATATGCATGTGTTTTTTTCGTTGTCCGTAATTTTAATTAGAAAAAACGTAAGGTAAGCCATTTTAAAACTTTTTCATGTTTGCATGCAAAATTTTATACTTAAAAAATTATATGTTTATTTCTATTTATAAAATCACCTTTCAAAACCAGTTTTTAATTTTCAGAATTTATTTGGATTTTATTGCATAGCGGAAATATTTTGACCCTCTGACTAAATATATGGTCGAGGCCTGAGGGGTTAATCACGATAACACGTGAAAATCTCAAATCATATCACTGCTATTTATTTTTACTACTTCGACTATTATGCAAATACTTAAAATAATGCAGATAATAATCAGGAAATAATTAACACAAAATGATTCACTTATTTTTCGGAAAACTCTTTATACATGTAGTTTAAACAGAATCGTGTCGTAAACAAATGATTATTATTATTGGTATTAACCAGAAGAATGATACAATCAATTTCGTTTACATTACACACAATAGTTCGCGTCAAAAAATAGATACTGGCGGTATTATCCATGCGGTTTTTTTTTCAATGAAAGTGATTGTTCCGGGAACCCAATCGACCGCCGCGCCGCAGTAGAAATTAAGTTAACCATGGAGTTTCAGGTCATGATCCGTACGTGAAATTTGCGGTCAATTTGAATGATTCACGAACACATTGTTTTCCTTTGCCTCGTGTTGTCTTTGTTAATCAAATAATGGCTCTGAGAAAGTCGGTAATCCGTTCATGAAAGTCACACATGAATCTAACTTAACATTCATAATCAGTTGTTAAAGTAATCACTTTCAGGAACATGATGATATTCTTGTGCTGTTAAATATCATGCAGGTGTTGAACGACCAGCAATCTGAAATCATTATTGTTGTTTACAGCGAAATTATATCCGTTAGCATTCGTTGTTCTTTGTTCCTTTACCATTCCTTCTTCCTTAACATTAGCATTCCGTGTTCCACTCCTTGATGTCGTTCTTCCCGTTTGCGTAATATTTCCTGGTGCCCTTCTTTCATAGAGTGCCCCCTTCAAAAACATTCGGGGAAAGTCGCATCATTAATTAATAATTAATCAAATGATTCAATTATGCCCATCATTAAAATTACTGACAAAAGTGAACAATTAACTGCAAAGAAGAAACTAAACTAACAAATCACAATGAAATGTCACTATAATTTTTAACGTTCTGATTCTTCAATGAATTATAATTATATACTAGTAATATCTTTGATAAATTGATATCGTTAAATATAATCGAATACAGCCAGGTCACAGTAGCTCAATTGGGAGATAAGTCCCAATAATACAGAGAGTGGATTTGGGTTGAACAGTTGCAACCGATACTCTTTTTATTTCCTGTGTCTTTTTCTGTTTCATATGTCATTGAGATTTGTTAATATTATCTTCTTCTTCAATGATTAAATATTACAATGTTGTGTATTATAAGATTCAGAAGTTAATCCACTAAATTGAATTAACTATTTGTTTGCATAAAAGCATTCTAGAAAAATCACATTTTTTCAAACTATTTAAGTAAGGCAGAAAAAAAATCATCAGTATCAATAAATTGTGTCAAGATTTTTCAACAGACTATTAATTTTCTTTTGTATTTTTTTCAGAGGCACGATCCAGTTCTCCAAATTCCCAAGTAGGGTATCCAACAAACCAGCAGACAAATAATCAAGGCCAGGGAGTGACAGGTTACCAAGCAGAAGATGTCCTAACGAAGAAGCATGAAGAGAATCAACCGTCATTTACCCGAACGCAGAATAATGGACAAGGGTATCAACCGACAAATCCACAGGCTGATACATATTTCCAACAGAATCCCCTCACAGCAAAGAGACCAACGCTTCCACCAACAAATACTCAAAATGGGCAAGAATATCAAACGACATACACTCAAAACGGACAAGCTTATCAACAGCCAAATCCACAGGCCGATCACTATAATCAACAAAACCCCCTAACAGCAAAGAGGCCAATGCCTCAACCGGTAAGCACTCAAGATAGTCAAGGATATCAACAGCCAAGTAGGCAAGCCGATCCTTATAACCAACAAAACCCCCTAACAGCAAAGAGGCCAATGCCTCAATTTATAAACACTCAAGATAATCAAGGATATCAACAGCCAAGTAAGCAAGCCGATCCTTATAACCAACAAAATCCCCTAACAGCAAAGAGGCCAACACCTTACCCGATAAATACTCAAGATTATCAATCGTCAAATACTCAAAACGGACAAGCTTATCAACAGCCAAAACCACAGCCCAATCCTTATAACCCACCAAACCCCCTCACATCAAAAAGGCCAATGCCTCAACCGACAAATACCAACAGTCAAGGGTATCAATCGTCAAATACACTAGGACAGAACCAAGGACAGGGGTATCAACCAACCCAAAATAGTCAATCGTATCCTCAAACAAATACCCAATTCCAGAAACAACCATCGTTCAACCAACAAATAAATTATACAAAGCAATTCTCAACGAAGGATCAACACGAAGAAGAAAGGGGGGAAGTGAAAAAATATGATCGGTGTCAAGTGTGGAATGTTATAATAGACGACGATAAATCGAAGCTCAACGTTGTCGGCGGACTCACCAGGGTTCAAGGTAAAAAAAAAATCATTCTTGGTATAAACAGATGGGTTAAGTGCGCTCCCGTTTAAGAAATCTTTATTAGGGATATGCTAGTCTGTAAGCCTAAGCGATAGTGATGTTTTTTTTATAGTACATGATAGGTCAAAGTTTTTGAGTGAATTAGAATGAGTGTAAGAAAATTTCAAATCTATAACGTCAAGGATGTGATTTTTTTGTTGTACAAAATGAAAGCGCTTTAAAATGTTAATTCCGCAACAAGTTACATCTCGGGCGTTATGAGCCTCCTAAATAAATTCACTTTATAAAAATAAAAAAACATTTATTTTCAAAAATGTTTCATAACTTAACAGTCTTAACACCAAACACTCTTCTTCAATACAAGAAAAACCAAACCAATGAATTAATAGTAAAGATAATGTGGGTTCAAGGTTTGTTTTATATATGCTTGGTTTATCCAAAGGTATGAAACGGCAAAAAGAAACTAAGATGCTATAATTTGTTTAAAATTAATAAATCTTACAGAATTGACGTCATGGGGTGGAAACCATACCGCAGTGGACTTTTTGGTGAAACCAGAAAACCAAGTGCACGTTGGAGCCATCCTCAGAAGATCCAATATCAAATACTCCGTAGTAATATCTGACCTGCAGAGGAACATAGACAATGAGAACCCCCCACTCAGTGAAGAGGACCAAGAGTTGCAAGACAGAAAAGGTAGGAGAGAACTTTGACTTCTTAAGTTTGCTTAACAGCCTTGCTTAGGCTATAAATCAGATCATTAGCATTAATTTGGATTTAAAAAAATGATAAAAATAATAGCTGTCGATGGCAATGACCGGCTAAATATTGAAGAGAAACTTTGACTTGGTAATAATCTAAATAATATTAACAGTACGCTCGTTCTGAATAAACACAACTTCAACCCATGGAGCTTGTAAGCCAAGTATTCAGGTAACTTCTAAAGGCAATGGAAGATGATGAATGGCATCTGACACTGCAGTTGGTTGACAATTGTACACGAACACGTGTGAGCAGATGGTATTTTGCTTTGCAGCAAGGGCTTACAGTTTTTGGCACACTTACAGGACCAAGGGTCACTTAGCCATGCCGGTGGTGAAACCGGCGAACCGCCGTATGGCTACCGTCGGGGCCTACATGGGCTACAATTCCCTCGACGACCACATGGAGTTCTGGCCAACAGCTAACTGGGGTTCGTGTTCCAGACAGTGCATGCTCAAACCAATCAACCACCGCATCCCCGGCCTGCAAGCATGATTCTCCGCACGAAATTACCCGTTCACTGACCGTCGTCACTCTTCTGACAGCACGCCACTTTATTCTGTTTTCACCCTCAACATGTTGCATACAGATTGTGCGCCTTACTTTGCTCCTTAGTAACTTTACCCAATATGAAAAAAGTATTTTTGTTTTAAATTGCTGTATTTTCATCACATTTTATGAAGTGGTACAATAGTGACACATTTTTTGACCCAACCTCGTCAGCGATGTTGGATACCAGTTTTTGTGCAATAATCCGTTTCCAGAGAAGGCATCATAGATTTTGCATGTGAGAAGAGCCATTGAAAAAACATGTCACCACAGGTACCTAACACTTAATAAAATGTGATAAAGATTTAAACAACAGTTTATCTAGAGACATTAAAAAATCATATTAGGCAATATTACCAGGGGAAAAAGTTAGGCGCTTTAACGGTATACCAGAACAAAACCTTTTTGAATCAGTCTCACGTGTGGATTGTTGAAATCCAAAAGAAAAACAAATCGAATGATTATATGTAAGAATGATAAGTCATGACATTCTTTAATAACTAAGCCATGTTCTTAGAGAGCGTTTTGATATCACCTTATCGCTTCTGCGAAACAAGTTTCAACTTCTTGTTCAAATTGGTTGGTTCTCGATACCCAAATAGTTACCAGGAATTCACCTCCTTGTTATTTCCAACATGTAAATACATGACCATGCGACCTTGGAACTGTCGAAAACATTGTTTTTCTCCTTCAATTAAACGTAATGTATTGCATTGTAGGGCACCGCATGACATGGCAGCAGTACCACCGCCTTAGTGATATCTATGGATACTTGGACTACCTGGCCATCACGTATCCTAGAATCTGCGATGTCAGAAGCATCGGCAGATCTCATGAAGGAAGGGAGATAAAGGTGTGTACAAATCATAACTCAAGATTTCACCTATTTGAGTTCTTAGAAATATTCTCTCATCCAGCAAGACTCATTTCCTGGTAAGTAGTTTAATGAGTGTGTGTTCTCGTAAGCCGAACACTTAAAGACAATGTGAGCGCGAGGGCACGTTTGGTATGAAATTCAGGTTAAACCTGTTCCACTGTTTTTCGATTGTGATTTTGATAAACAATGTAAATAGATTAGAAATAATCAACAAGTAGTCGTCTATTTTATTATTCAACTTGTTTCAAAATAATAAGTGATCGCTATTATTTGGTTCAATGTCCCGTGCACAGAACCGGATTTACGCATAAGCCGAAAAGCCTATCCGATTCCAAAACAAAAGATGACATACAATCAACGGAAGCTTGTAATGTATAGCGTGTCAACGCTTTTGCGGAGAAGACCTATAAGACCATTAATCCTTTTCAGAATCAAATGACCAACCTTTCGAAACCGAAATTTGGAAATCTGTTTGGTGTGGGGATTATCAATACCAGCAAAAAAGATCTAAATAATAGGTCAGTTCTATTAATTGGTATTTCAATTACTCGGGGAATGATGGTGCTATTTTATAGATTGTCCTAATGACCTTCTACATTCTCACCTATTGTATTGATGAAATTCTCTCAACGTGCTGGATTTTCTTCACTTACCTCCTTACCCTTTACCGAATGAATGGTTCATTTTACAGATGCTGCGGATATCCAATGGAAGACCAAACAACAAGGCCGTCCTGATAGACGGGGGCATTCACGCCAGAGAATGGATCAGCCCAGCCACCGTCACTTACATGATCAATGATATTGTTGAGAACTTTGACGATGAATCCGACACCGTACGGAATATGGACTGGTTAGTATGATAAGTCTATCTATATATACAGGGTGTCCCAAATGTCAAAATTTCCCTTGAAGGGTTGATAGGCCAAGTCACGAAGGACCAGAATATCACAATATGACTTTAGTAAAGTGCCGTTACGAACTTTTATGAATTTCGTAAAAATCGACACCTTAGACCAGTTTTTCAAATGTCACAGTTACAAAATTCCATATTCCAAGATTGCAAGATTCTATCTTTTATTACGCAACCCTTAATATCCCTGCTATTGCTCAAAGTCCAAAATAAACCAACAATGCCTATACCATTTTTGTCGGATTTATGAGTTAATTTTTTTTTATTGGCTAACTTCCACTGTACCGTACTATGAACCGTACACTAAAAAATGTAATAATATCCAAAGAATAACGATGAAGATATCCTGAATAAAGAAATGTGTCACGGTGTGGGCATGTTTTTTATACAACAAACCTAGATATAGATGAAATTTTGCACACTAAACCTTCAAAACAAGATGAAAGTCACTGTCTACACGAGATTTAAAAAAACATCCCATTCCGTTTTCTCACCCATCAAAGCAGATTCCTTAGACTTCTTGACGAAATTTCGCAAACTTGACTTTCAATAGAAGAGGAAAAATTATTGTCTACAATGACACGGGTAGCACCGGGGACTTCAGCTAATATAAATAACATAAAGTCGACCCCAGAAAAGGACCATCGCGAATCATCGACAAATAATATTGATCATGCTAAATCCTCGTATAATATTGTATTCCCTCTCATACGTCTTGGATAAAAATGAAAAGGGCAGAAAATTCAAGAATATCGAATACTTCCGATGAAATATCAACAGAAAGTAGGTACGTATTCAAATTTAAGAATGGTCAGTTCTATGCATTTGTTAAACGAATCAAACTGCCACGATGCAAACGCGATGTTAGATGAATAATTGCATTGTAATGTGTGTCATTGCTAACGAAGCATCTCTCTTGCATTCAACTATACCTGGTTTCGCGAAAACCTGTTGTCCATTTGTTTTAATTATGGTCGCGTGATCTTTAATAAATCTTCGGTTTATTACTCACCGATTTAACAAGTGGCTTAAGCGATTTTCCCGAGTAGGATTAAATTAATGATGAGGGTGACACGATCTTATCAAAAGTAAACCAGGCAATCAAAATCAATTGAGATCGCTGCAACAGGTCGGAACATGCTCTAAAACTTGTTTCAATTCTATCTCAAATCTAGTTTTCAAATCGACTTTGAAAACATGATCTTTGTGAATAGCAGAAGTCGTGAACCCACGAAGACACGGTACGACTGTAGACGTTTTAATTATATAGGACAAGATGTAAGCAAGTGAATGGAGCTAGAAGTAGGTGACAAGAGAAGGGTAAAATCCTCTCATCCTAGTCCCAAAGAAAAGGTGTGATGGTTGATAAGGATAGATTTAGAAATGTACTGAAAGAGGAAATTTTTGATAATCCAAGTGTTGAAGAGGTTCGAGGAACGACTCCGGTTCTACTTAAGGATAAGGAATTGTCCTTAAACTGAAAATTAACGACCTTTGACAGCCAAAAATAATTAAGAATAAACTAGGTTAAGAACAATTCCATGTTCTGAATTAGCGAATTATAGTATTTTGACAGCGCAAAAGAATAAACTAGGTTAAGGATAATTCCTTATCCTTAAGTAGAACCGGAATCGCACCTCAGGAGACAGATTTCCGTTCTTTATCCTTAGCCAAGGAATATGGATAATTCCTTACCTTCAGTAGCGAATTATAATCTTTTGACAGCGCAAAAGAAAAAGAATAAACTAGGTTAAGGGCAATTCCTTGTCCTTAAGTAGAACCGGAAAACCACCTCAGGAGAATTTTTTTTTACTTCATCCTTAGCTAAGGAATTTTTATATCCTTAGCTAAGGAATTTTTTCATCCTGAGCTAAGGAATTTTTATATCCTTAGTTAAGGAATTTTTTTATCCTTAGTTAAGGAATTTTTTTATCCTTAGCTAAGGAATATACCTATCCCCCTTATCGATCGCTACGCGGCTATCTCATTCGCTCTAGTTTATACCAAAGCTGAAATGAGGGGGATAGGTACATTCATTACATAAGGATAAAGAACGGGAATCCGCCTCCTGGATTAAATTAATGAAGAACAAAATACGAATACCGATAACGCGTCCACACTTATGGGAAAACGTAAGGAAAAAAATAAGTCGTACACAAGACAAGGATGACTATATCGCTACCCGGTTGGAAAGCGTTGAGAGGTGTATTAAGGTAGGGGCTGTAGAAAGGGATTTATTAACGCGGGCCTTGTGAAGAATATAAGAGGAAGGAAAAACACACTTTGGTGACTCGTTCCACATGCCGCACACGTATTACACAAAAACAAGTCGACGAAACGACCCGTTCTCGTGAAGTCAACATCAATTGTAGTTTTCCGGTCGTGGTCGCTGACAATGTAAACAACTGAAAACAGGTCTTCTGCATTTAAATACATATTTAATAATGAGATCTCAATATTCCCTGAATCGTTTAAAAATAACCCATAGTACGAAATAATTATTACGCTCTCGCAACACTTTCCAAAGAAACAGAACGCGCACGCATCGGGTTGGTATCAACGGCTTACGAATTTATAGTCAGTTACAGAATTTTTTTACAAATTCCATATATTTAGTTTAAACGTAAGATCGATTTTTCCATATATCTTTTACCGTCTTTTACGACGAATAGGTGCGATCCAAATTCAATAACCAATCACAGCGCGGTATTTTTGTTCGTAAGCCATACTTAAGTGTTTAGTGTTTGTTCCCTCAACACAGGGGAAATGCAAGGTACAAATTTGAGGTTATATTCTTATTATCACTGCTCACTGTCTCTCGTTGGGACTGCCTGTTACTAGTCAGAAGCTGTATATGCTATTCTTGTGTTGTACGTTGCCATGAGAACGTATTTGTATTTGCTTTTTCTAATTTTCGCGTTGGGTATACATATAGGTACAAAAACGCAGTAAATCTCAAGAATGTCTAATGGACCTAGTTCAGCGAAACCACCCGCATTGTCTCGTAACCTATATTTTAAATCATGGTACGGGCACAAACAAACAATTCGTTGAATTATTTTAAAGCATAACTTGCAAAGAGTTTTTCCTAAAATAATTAAAATAGCACCATAATTTATGTTTACCCAATAGATTCAGAGAGTATAGGGCTCCTGGCGATCCTCTCTTTAAAAAAAACGAGTGTGAGAGCTACCGCCAGGTCACTTGGAAAAGTTACACCTTTATATGTCTTGATTTTATTTGATAAATTAGTGTAAAAAAAAATTAAATTAAATAAAAAAAATAAAAAAATTGGGGTGAACGAATTTTCAATCAAAATAAAAATGTAGGGGGGGGGGGGCGCCATCGGTACCTACTGCACAGGGCGCCAGATTTCGTAGATCCGACCCTGTCTGGGGGCCTAGAATAGGAGGCGTCTACTAATATCTACAGGAATTCCAAAAACTGAAAAAATCGAACTAATATTTATGAGAACCAAAGTGTTGACGAATATCTATAGCTCAAACTGCTGACTAATATCTATGAGAACCAAAGTGTTGACGAATATCTACAGCACTGGCAGAGGTTGGATTTGCAATTATGTACCTATAGCATATATAGCATAGTCCAATGGATAGAAAGTTACTTGAACAATCGTGCACAATTTGTTAAAATAAATGACCAAACTAGCGACCAGGAAACGTCAAATTTTGGTATCCCACAGGGCACCGTGTTAGGACCAATATTGTTCATTTTATATGTAAACGATATATTCATTCAACCATTACATGGACGAATTATCTCTTACGCCGATGATACCGTTCTTATAATAAAAGAAAAAACATGGGAAAAAATTAATTTAAAAGCCACAGAAGACATAAATAATCTAAAAATATGGTTTGACTACAACCTCCTTTCGTTAAATAGTGATAAAACATATGTCATCCCTTTCGAAATTAACACCAATAATATATCAAATCTTCAAATAATCTTACATAATCATTCACTCGAACAACACGATACTAATCACTGTCGACAAAATTGTTCACTTTTGAAAACAGCGGATAAAATTACATATCTCGGAATAATCATAGATAAAAACCTAAAATGGAAAGATCACATCGGACATACAATAAAAAGAATTAGGAAATTAATTTATATATTCTTACGAATTAGAAACTTCTTATCAACGAAAAATTTATACTCAATATACTACGCACTAGTACAATCTATTCTTCAGTATGGCATTATCAGTTGGGGAGCAGCTTACAAAACTAGTTTGACCCCCATAGAAATTGTTCAAAGACTCATTATAAAAATTATACTAAAAAAACCTCCAGACTTCCCCACTGAACGCATATTCGAAGAATTCAAAGTTCCAACATTTAAAAACTTATTTGCGAAAAATTCAATCATACAAATTATAAAAGAAAAAGACAAATTCTCATTCATAACTGAAAATCGTACAAGACTAACACATGTGTTTGTATGCCCCAAAATAAACACGTCTTTTGCCCAACACCATTATACACACCAAGGAAAATATTTCTTTAATAACCTTCCAGTAGAAATCAGAAGCATTAATGACAAAGTACAATTGTTGAACTCCATCAAAAAGCATTTTAGAGAAATCACCAATGGGAAAATTGCTGCTTCCCCCATCACCACATGAATGTCACACTAAAAATTATTTTTCTTTTTACTGAATACATGTAGATGATTTTATCTTTTAGTTAAGGGTCTTGATTGCGATATAATTAAACTGTGTTTTAACGGTATATTAACAGGATATTAACTGTGAATCTATACATATGTGAAACATCTGATTGTATAAATTGTACATATTTGAAATGTAAACTCTTCCTCCATCCACAAGCAAATGCTTTTAATGGAGGAAAAGTAACATTGTAACATGTTCCATTTAAAATAAAAAATAAAAAAAATAAATAAATAAAAAAATTAAAAAAAAAATAAAAAATAAAAAAATATTGGAATAACGTAATATGTATTGCGTATGCAGTTTAAAAAACTTAATTTATGTAAGTAGTATGTATGTAAAAATCCCTAATGTCGGACTATTGGACACATTTAGCTGATTAGTCCTACCTACGCTCTGTAGATATTAGTTCAACCTACGCTCTGTAGATATTAGTCAACACTGGGACCGTCATAGATATTCGTCCGACCTTAGCTCTGTAGATATTAGTCAACACTCTGAAGTTCGTAGATATTACTTCAACATATGAGCTGTAGATATTCGTCCGACATATAGGCTGTAGATATTAGTATCTGGAGTCCTAGAATAGAACCCCTGGGGGTCGCGTTGATAAAGTTTTTATGAATAACTTTTCATCATTTCGGAGCTTATACTAAATAAATACATATACTTATTGATTTTAATCAACTTGAACTGTTGTATGTTCGTTGGCGATCTGCAGTCGTGATAAGTAAAGATGAAAAGTCCGACATTTTCGATAAAACTTATCGATGTGTTTGTTCTAGGGGGCCGGTGAGAACTCTTTCAATTATCAATCTTTATGTGAATATCGCACAAGAGTCTCAACTGCTCCCTGCTGACCACTCAGTGAAACTACAGCATCCATAATTGGGGTACGTTGTGAGGCTAAAGGTAGTACGGAGGTGAGGAGATGGGCGAAGGAAGGTGAAGAAGCACCTAGTTATTCATATTATCTAGACACCAAACACAGCTAAAGTCATTTCAAGCAACGTTTCAATTCTGATTGATGGTCTTTCACCAGGGCGATTCTGAGAGTATCTATCACTCTGGAACTTGGCGCATATACCACTCTATATTATTTTTAATTAATAAATCGTGAAGTAACCATAGACATGCAAATTGATAGACCAGAAGATCGGGGAAAGGGGAAAACAAACGAATTCGCACGGAGCACGGGAGGCGGGTGATCATCTATCTTTCTTTTGTTCGTTATTTGTTTTTGGGGTGTTATGCCGTGTTGCGCTACCTCCTTCTTTAGCCAACGTTTCGGACATCGTTGCAGTGTCTCCCTTTCTTCCCTTTAAGGCTCTGCAAGCGGGCCCGAAAAGAAGAAGATGGAGAGATACGAAATAACGAATGTTAGAGGAGAGCGCTAACATTTACAGCGACTAAATCGATGCGAAAATTGCGAAAATATTTAATAAAACACGACTCGTTTAAAATAGAGCAAAAATCTCGAGGGCATTATCTTAAACAGCATTTAAAGAAACACTGTGAATTTTTTCATACATATAAGTTGTAAAATAAGTGAAACAAACTTGTTAATAATAATTTTTGGAGCATACTTTGCGATTTTTTTCTATCGAGGGAATTTTATATAATTTGCGTTTCGGCGCGGGCAAAGTCTAGATATTGTCTTCCAGAATAACATATATATTTTTAAGGGCTTTAAAACTTACCGTGTTTAAGGGAAATATGTAATAAATCGGTACAAATCCGGGTTGCGGGCCCTTAAACTCGCATTGTAATATCAATTGCTGACTGCATAAAAAAAAGTCATTACAATCCCAAAACGGGTAAAAAAAATTTCGTGCTTATTTCAAAAATTGAATTACAAGAGTATTTAAATTTACCCATCTCGCTCATTTTGGCGTCGCTACGCCAGGCGGTTCGTTTGATAACGAATATTCAGATAATGTGCAGAAAAGTCCATCTATGGACTGCGCTGCAAATCTTTGCCTTACTTTAGCGAACTTTACTTTTCTGTGCGGGGTTTGGTAATTTCAATCTGTGCTCTATGGCGATAAATGTACGGCTGATGTTGTAGTTTATTCAAGCATTCTCGAACCCTCTTGGTCCAAAAAATATGGTCACGTGATTTGCCTCCAGCTCATCGAAATGATACCCAGATTTCATGTTAGGGCAAGTCTATCAATTTGGATGTCTACGGAAATAACACAATCGTATCAAATAAAATTTACTTGCGCACGCCGGGATTCGAACCAGCGACCTCCGGATTCGTATTCGAGAGCCTCACCCCTCGACCAAGGAGGCCGTCATTGGCTAATTATAGATTTATCTAAATATTTTTTTCAAATACCGGCCGGCGTAGTACAGAGGGAAGGCGCTTGCCTCGCATTCCGAAGGTCGCGGGATCGAATCCCGGCGTGGCAAATAAATTTTATTCGGTTAATTGGTGTTATTTCACAATTTATTCATTTAAAATAATATATAGTATATTTGCGGCACATTCCAGAGTGGAAGATACTCTCATTATCGCCCTGGTGTAAGACCACCATTCAGAATTGAAACGTTGCTTGAAACGGCTTTAGCCGTGTTTGGTGACCAGATCTGAATAGCCAGGTACTTCCCCACCTTACTCTTCCCTATCTCCTTCCCCTCCCCACTACCTTCAGCCTCACAACATACCCCAATGGGGATGCCATAGTCCCACTGGCTCCAGACGGGAGCAGTTGGGACTCTTGTGCGGTATTCATGTAAAAAAAAAAAAACGTAATTTTCTAGACAGGTTATTTTCTGCTCCAATTTTAACGCTACTTTACAGCAGATTTTCCGATCATCTTGTTTGTTATATTATATTTATAATGAATATTTGATATTTGAATAGTATAAAATCATCTAAATATGCAGGTATTTATGTATGTATATGTTTTAAGGCAAAAGTTCATCACAACAAGAATTTCAAGTAAAAAAAAATCGTATTACGAGTACCGTAAGGTTATCTTTGGTTATCAAAACGAATTTAATGTCAAGGAGCTACATAAGAGTTCAATAGCTCGACTGTGGAACGACTTGCGGGCGTCTGTGTTTCATGATTCTTCAAGACCCATGTTCACACCTTCCTCTCCTCAAAAAGACCCTCCACACAGCACCTTCAAAGATGACATAGCGTGTGGAGATAACTTAAAAAAAAAACATTTTATTTTTTTGATTTTCTAGGTTTTTATTTTTTCTAGGTTTACGCTAATTACCTAAAATTTATTAAAACTGTACATACAGGGCGTAACAGGACGTACCCGAAGGATTTTAACCAGCGATTCCCGAGCATATTTGGAGTAAAAAATGTACTTTTCATTTCGGTGTCCAATGATATTTTTTTCTATGAAAAAAAAATATATATTCTCATCGCTATAGGATTATACCTCGTCGTGACGTGATAGTTGTGTTAGGGTGCTAATATTAAAAAAATTGCATCATGGATGTTGTCGTATGCGAAAAATATTTTTTTTTTTTTTTTCAAAAATCGGTGTTTTGTATGAAGATTTTTCAGGAAATCGGTGCGGCGCACCACCAAACTGAAACTAACCTGAAATTTTTCATACAAAAAACTGATTTTCAAAAAAAAAAAAAAAATTTTTTTCGGCTACAACAACATCAATAATGCCATTTTTTTAAAATCAGCACTCTAGCACACCAAAAAGTCACGAGCCGCCACTGAACGTGATAGAACGAGACGCAACGTTTATCAAGAGTCCGCTAGGCTATAAACGCGCTACTATTCTAACTAGTTGTGGCGTGTGATGGAAATTATTTTTTTTTTTATATGAATACCGCACAAGAGTCACAACTGCTCCCGTCTGGAGCCAGTGAGACTATGGCATCCCCAATTGGGGTATGTTGTGAGGCTGAAGGTAGTGGGGAGGGGAAAGATATAGGGAAGAGGAAGGTGGGGAAGTACCTGGCTATTTCTAAGCCATTTCAAGCAACGTTTCAATTCTGAATGGTGGTCTTACACCAGGGCGATACTGATAGTATCTTCTACCCTGGAACGTGCCGCAAACATACTATACTATATTTTATTTAAAATTAATAAATTGTAAAATAACACAAATCAATTTGCCACGCTAGAATTCGATCCCGCGAGCTTCGGAATGCGAGTCAAGAGCCTTACGCCAGCCGTCAAAATAATTAATGTTTTTAATAGAAAAAAATGTGAAGAGGATGAAGAGACTCCAATTCACTTATGGTACCAATGTCCTGCCCTGGTGGGAACTAGGCTCAGATACCTGCGGAGACACACTGTAGAACAGAAGATTTAGCCATATATCCAATGACAACTCTGATGAACTTATATTATATTATATATTATAGGGACTGGGTTATTGTTAAAGAATTGAGGTAAAATGGCAGATAGCACAATGGGCCTATGGTTCAAATTCTCACGGGAACTAGTCGTAAACCGTATCCGCAAAAAAAAAAAATAGAAAAAAAATTTCATCGGACAGCAAAATGACATCTACATTTTTTACTCCAAATATGCTCAGGAATCGCTGGTTAAAATCTCTCGGGTACATCCTGTTACACCCTGTATATCCCGAAACTGACGTTCTTTGTCAAACTTTAAAATTAAAGTAATTTGTTTTCAGGTACATTGTCCCGGTGTTGAATCCCGATGGATACGAATACACCCACACCTTCGACAGGCTCTGGAGGAAAAACAGAAGGAGGTTCGGAACATGCAGTGGAGTTGACCTCAACAGAAACTTCGGGTAAATTATGCACTATATTGTTTTACGTGAAATACTGCCGTCACACTCTGCGACGTGAAGCCTCATAAGACATCCCTAAGGGCTCGTACACATAAACACGATACGATGTCGCATCGTGCTATGACGCGGCATCGTACCGAATGCACATTCTACAAATATCCTTACTCGAACGAGGAGATTTGTAGAATGTGCATTCGGTACAATGCCGCGTCGTAGCACGATGCGACGTTTTTTTTTTTTTTTTTTTTTTTTTTATTTGAAATATACATACATATAACAGATTTACATAAGGAAAATACATGGTTCTTAAAAATAATTACAAATAAAATAATTTCTTGTTAATGAATCTACCCAATTTAAAAGAGAAAAAATTTCTCGTGTTTAAATTGGGGAGTCGTGTCATTACAGAAAAAAGATAAAAAATTAAGATATTATACTATATATTTTTAAATTAAGAAACAAATAAAACTTGTGAATAAAAAACAAATATTAAATAAAGAAATATACTAACGTAGCAGTTGCTAAATTAGATATACATGTAGTATAGATATTTTAAAAGTAATAATATACAATAGAAGTAGTAAAAATAAAAATAATATTATTGCATTTCTCTTAATAGGTAGGTGTTGAGATGGTAAGTACATATAGTTGATTCTGACAATGGGATTAACTGATAATATTGCAGGAGTAGGTACATAATGTTATTTTACGACAATAATCGCTTACATTTCAGTTCAAAAGTTGATGAAATATTTTAAGAGGATATGTGCAATCAATAAGAAGACTACATTAATTTATAATTTATTTTTTGTTAATTAATGATGGAGTTAAGTGATTAATTTTGAAATAAAGTACATAAAATTATAATTAAGACTTGATCAATTTTTACTAATTAGTACATTGTAATCAAAAAATATACGTAGAAATTCTTTCTTTGAAATTAAAACTTATAATTAGTGTTTGGTTGATCAAGCAGTTGTTTTATTAGTAATTTAAAGACTTTATAATTTTCTTCGGATTTGATTTTATATGGTAGGGCATTAAAAAATTTTATGCCTTGATAAGTATAATGTTGTTGAAAAGCACTCGTATTAAATTTAGGGATTTCTAGATTACCACGTGATCTTGAACGGTTACTTATTTTTGTGATTGTTGTTGTAGAATTAAAATGATCTTTGTGTGTTTGTAACAGTGTGTTCTTTTTGAAAATTTTATTTAAACTGAGTACCCTAAAAGAATTAAATAGTTGTATTGTTGGAAATAAAGATGGTGTTCGTGTGATAACTTTTAGAATCAACCTCTGTACCCTTTCTACAGGTTGGAGGTTAGTTTTGAAAGTTCCCCCCCACCCGATTATACCATATTCTAGAATAGATTGGGCAAGAGAGAAATAAACAGTTTTAATCATACTAGATGATAGAATGTTTCTCAATCTAATGAATATGTAAATAAGTTTTCTTACTCTGGTTACCGTATTTTCGACTTGTTCGTTCCATTTTAAGTGTTTGTCTACAATGACACCCAGATACTTAATACTATTTTTGCATGTTATTTGTAGGCAATTGTCATCGTTGCATTCCCTTTTATTTTCACACTGTGATGAATGGATTTTAATAGTTATATTGTTCTCGACATTTTTTTCTTTCAAAGAGAATGGAATAAAATAAGTTTTCTCTGTATTTAGTGAGAGACAATTTAGGTCAAACCATGTTTTGAGTATGTTTATATTTGTATTTGCTTTAATCATCGTTTCCTCCCATGATTTCCCTTTAGTGATAACTACTGTGTCGTCTGCATAAGATATGATATCTCCAACTATGGGAAGAGTGAACATTTGATTAACATATATAATAAAAAGGATTGGACCGATGACAGTTCCTTGCGGTATACCAAATGATGAGGTTTTGGGTTCACTTAGGGTATCATTTATTTTGACGGATTGAAATCTCTCTTTTAGATAACTTTGGAACCATGACAGTACTGTTCCGTCCAAACCAATTTGCATGAGTTTCTCATTGAGTTTGGAGTGTGATATGCTATCAAATGCCTTGCGTAGGTCGATGAATATACCAAGACACTTTTCTCCATTATCTAAATTTTGTATTATTGTTGAAGTTAATTTAGCAATTGCATCTTGAGTGCTGAGATTGTCTCTAAATCCAAACTGGTTTGGGCTCATCATCTTCTTTGATTTTATGTAGTTGTTAAGTTGTTTTTTAACAATTTTTTCATAGATTTTTGCTATGTTTGATGTGAGTGCTATGGGACGATAGTTGGAAATATTTTTTTCGTCTCCAGATTTAAAAACAGGGATGACAATAGTTTTCTTATAGTTGTTCGGGAATATACCTTTCTTCAAACTAACATTTATTATATGTGCAATTGGCTTGCTGATTATCTCACGTACGGCTTTCAATGTTTGTACAGTTATGTTGTCATAGCCAGGGCTTGCTGATCCCCTTAAACTTAATACGGCGTTTTCAACTTCTTTTTGAGTTACTGAAGCAAATGTGTGAAAACCTTCTTCAAAATTTGAGTTCTGCTCTGGTTGGGGAGTCTGTCTATTGTTTGGTGTAATATTACAAGCAAGATTAGAGCCTACATTTGCAAAATAATCGTTAAAAATATTACCACAAAGTTTTGGATTTTTTTCGGTGTTGATGTTGATTCCTTGATGAGTAATTTCATTTGATAATTTTTGTTTTGTGCTTTTGTTCGTTATTGTATTGATGATTTTCCAGAACTCTTTGCTGTCTTGACCAGCATTTTTTATTTTATCACGAAAATATTTTTCTTTTGTCAGTCTAATTAAAAGCGCAAGTTTGTTTCGGTATTTCTTGTAGAAAGTGGCGATTTTTTCATCATTTGGGAATTTTTTACACTGGTGGTAGTATTTTTCTTTATTTCTGATTGAAATCACTAGTCCATGAGTTATCCATGGCTTTATTAATCTGTGCTTAGATTTTGGTTTGTAAACAATTATTTGTGTGGACAGGTTTATGTGGTTTTGGAAAACTGTTTCGAAATTCTCAGCACAGGTATTTGGATTTTCCGATTCAAATATGGATGCCCAGGTTTCCGTTTTAAGGTTTGTTCTTAAAATTTCCATATTTAAATTTTTTTTTTCATATTTTTTTTTGTCAGTTGTATTAGAGTTGGTACTTCTTTTATCAATGTTGGTAACAAATATACAGGTGTAGTGATCGGTTATGCTGGTTTTCCATAATATTGACATGTTTTTGTCATTGTTATTTGAGTTGCACCATATGTGATCAATGCAGGAAGGAATTTGTCCTCTGACATTCCGTGTTGGATTATTTATAAATGATTTATAGTTTAGCGATGTCATTACATTTATATAATCTTCCTTTAGATTACCGCTTACCTCTTTCAAAATGTTCAGATTAAAATCGCCTGTGACAACGTTACAAGTACCTTTTAGTTGTAGCAATAAATGTTCCAGTTCTATAATGAAACTGTTTGGATTTGATCCATGTGTGCGGTAGATAGCTATAATATTGTATATAACTTCATTTACTTTTAAGTTCAGTTTTAGACAGTTCGCTAGTTTCATGTTGATTTCAGTGATTGTGACGTTATTGTGTTTATTTAAAATGAAAACAGCAATACCACAGTTCTTATTAATATGCATTTTGGACGAATAATATGTATAGTTAGGGATGTCGTACAGTGCGGCAGCATTATTTATATTTAAGTGTGCTTCTGTTAAAACAATTATGTCCGGTAATATTTCGAGAAGGTTTAGTGTTATTACAAATTCATCCAGATTTTTTTGCAAACTTCTGATGTTTTGGTGCAGAACAATGAAAACATTTGGGACTTTTTTTAATAGTTTGTTACATTGTTTTGAATCGTCGCAAATATACTGTGAAACATCTGTTAATTTATCAATTTCCTCAGTTAGAAAATCGTCCATAACTTACTCATAATCAATTCGTTGTTGTGCTATAATAGACATTCTTTTTCGGTAAGTACATATTTCACTATTTGCACTATGTTGAGTATTATTTTTTGTTCCAAATAAATTGTTGTTTTTGTCGCAGTTGTAGCATTTGACACTGTCTTTATTTTTTTCGCATTCGCTAAATTTGTGGTTCTTTGCACAATGTACGCATCTGGGTTTGTTCATTTGTATTGTTGTATTGTTGTATCGTGTTTATGTGTACGAGCCCTAAGTTTTACGTAGTCAGGTAAACTATATTAACAAACGATTGGGCGACATCATAAATACACCAAACCACCCACAGCGACATTGTGAGGCGGTTTAAGGAAGTACTGAGAAAAGTAAATAGAGAGATGATAATATTATGGTGACATTAATAATAATATCAGAACATAGACAAAGTCATATAATTATCAATGAAATAAAATCATAGTCATTACTCATTACAAACGCATTATTTAAACAGGTCAAAATTGAGATAAAATAAACTAGGCTGAAGAACAATGATTATCATGCAATAAATGCATAATTGGTTATGTAATACATGACCCAATTTTGCACGAATGTGTTTCCCAATTTTCAACAAAGGCTAAATAAGTAGATTTTGTTACTAAAAAGCAAATGAAAAAAAAAAAAGTTTATCATTGTTACAATTCTTAATTTCGGAGGACGGTATGGGTACCGCTGCCCATCCATTTTTTGGATAACCAACATCTCTGCCATAGGTCCCCTTAAGTGGTTCGCTACGTTTGGTGACTATGGTTCGTGGGGTGAGGTTTGTCTCTGCGACGGATGTGTCTGCGGATGTGTCTGACGACAGATGTGTCTGCCCATCAACTGTGTGGCGGGCCGAATCGAAGGAGACTAGTTGACTATTAGACCTCTCCAGTCGAATTCTCTAGATCCATTGTTTTGCACCGCAGTTGGAGGGAAGGATTCATACATCCGTCACTCCTGGACACACTGACCCTCAGATTCCTAACCACACCTCATACCTTTTCCTTCTGAGAAATTCCACCCCTCCACACCCTCCACCTCTCCCTAAGATGACGTAGGCCCTGAGGGAAATTATTTCCTCAGGGCTTCCTGTGTGGAGATAATGTAAAAAAATATATTATCAAGGGCGAGCAAGCAGTCACTAACTCCAAGATCTCAGTTCTGAGATAACCACCATTTTTAAAAGATCTAAAAAGTGTAGAAAGTGACTCTTGCCAGTCAAGTAATTTCACTTTGTCTATTAAAATGACATTCAAATCTCAATTGTATAACAAATGGAGTTAGGATTTCTGCTCGCACGCCCGCAAATATTATCATGAATATTGAAAGGCCTAACAATACATGAGGTTTTTATGATTGGAAGTACAATTTCTAACAACTTGCAATATCTGTAGTGTCCTAATAGTCTACCAAGGAGCAGCATTCATTCTTCCATCAAATTGCTACCTGAACTCTATATAATTGTGTAATATGTTGAATGGTGTTAATTTACAGATATCGATGGGGAGGACAAGGAACCTCAAAGAATCCATGCAGCGAAGTATACCCCGGCTCGCAAGCATTCTCAGAACCAGAGAGCAAAGCATTATCTGTAAGTACCTATCTGTTTTTCTACATCATCTAAAATTACAAAATACGTATTCTATACATTCACAAATACTGTAAACCACAAAATAAGGGGAAATTTATTGATATGGTAGAAAATGTTAATTTACAGTGTTAATGGTGATAAATCACCCCAATGGTGGTGTACAAATATTTTTTCCAACGCTCTATCAGCAGTTGTCTACCTTTTTTAGCCTGCAAAGCCCTTTAACTCTAACTACAAATTGTGTACACATGTAAGGGAGCGTTCAAGTATTACGTAATGAAATTTTTTAAGATTTTTGAACCTCCTTCCCCCCCCCCATGTAACATGCTGTAACGTTTTTCTGGACCCCCCCTTCCCCTCCCTAAACGTTACGTACTATTTTTACCTAAGTCACAATTAAGCTGCGAAAAATATTGGAAAGTTGCTTAAATACCTTACGCGTATTTCGTGTTTAAAACACTAACAAATACTGACAACAAAAATAAAATAAAAATGACATACAATACAGTCGAGGGATTCCCCTTAAAACATAAACGAAAAGGGTTGCCAACTCAGAAAAATTTAATTCCCTAGTTTTTTATTTAAATAAAAAAAACATGTTACATCACGCGTTGTTCGAACCCCCTTTCCGCCCGTTTTACAGTAACGTTTTACAAGACCCCCCTCCCTCCAAATTGCGTAACGTAATACCTGAACGGCCCCTAAATGAAAGACAAGTTTCATTTGTAATTTTTTTATACTCTCATTTTAACACGAATTTAACAATCAAGTCACACAAATACAATTAATGCAGTTTTATTCTGAGTGTAACATGACTTCGGGCATTTTTAACCGGTGATTCTACTTTCGAAATTGAACAAAACACAATATTTCGTACTATCAATTTTTGCTTCGCATACCCCAAGGGGTATGGCCGAGTTGTGTCCTGGTAAAACAAGAAATCCTGGATTTAAGTCCCAGTTGCGACCATTACCTTTTTATTTTGTCTTGTTCTCTTTCATGTTTCGTTTAGATTTATTTATTATCTTCTTTTTGAATGATATCCATTCATCTGCATTGTGTACATACAACGCATCTGAGTAATGAATGTGATGCTGTCTTGAAATGTACATAATAACAGCAGTTCACTTTAATATTTAGATTACTGGAGAAAATTAATAAACAGTAACTATACAGGCATATTAACAATACAAACAATACAATAACAAACAATAGCCTACTACAAAAAAAAGAAAAACCACAGTCTATGGGTGTTTTCTTGACTTAAGCAAGGCCTTTGATCGTGTTTCCCATCAATTATTATGGGAAAAACTCATAAAGCGAGATGTTCCAGCAGCAGTGGTCAATATGCTGGCTATTTGGTACGGACAACAGGAAAATCACATTCAATGGGCAGGAGCTTCTTCAAGACCTTTATTCCTTAAGAGCGGAGTCAGGCAAAGGGGAAATAGTCTCCAACTCTATTTAATGTGTACATTAACGACCTCTTACAACAGTTGAACGATACACGAATCGGTTGTCATATCTGCGGACAAGGAAGTAACAACATTAATTACGCCGATGACATGGTGCTGCTTGCACCTTCGATTAAAGCGATGAGACGACTTGTGCAAATATGCGAAGAGTACGCAAACTCTCATAACCTGTTGTACAATTCTAAAAAGTCAGTCATCGTCGCTTTCAAACACAATAAGGGGCCATCACATATTCCTCCAATATATCTAGAAGGAAATGAACTGCTTGTGGCCTCACAGGTTAAGTATCTGGGACATATCCTAACCGAAGACATGAAGGATATAGAAGATATGGAACGACAAAGAAGAGCAATTAACATACGGGCCGGAATGCTCTCAAGGCGGTTCTACCACTGTAGCGAAGATGTCAGAAAATTACTATTCAAGACATACTGTACTGCCCTGTATACGTCTGAACTGTGGACACAATACCCAGCAGCGCAATGGGACAAACTGAGAGTGTGCTACAATAACGCATACAGGCAACTTATGCAACTACCGAGGTTCTGCAGTGCCTCCACGATGTTTACCGAGGGGAGGGTGCACTCATTCCCAGCCTTACTTCGCCACCGACTAGCCAGCTTCTGGAGCAGGATACGAACTTCAACCAATATCATTGTCGTGGCTGCATCCGAGTGGCTCAGTTCCCCAATAAATGAGCGATGGATGCAGATGATGAGGCGACCTCCATGATGGACGATCCCAAAATATCTTTTTATCTTTTTATTTTTAATTCTGTCTACTTATTATTTATTTTAATTTTATGCTTATTTTTTTGTTATTTGTGTGATGAATTTTGTTTTCATTTTATGTTTTAATTAGGTACTTACCTAATATTTAAACTTTTTTCTTTCTTTTATAGTTGTTTATGTAATATGGCAGACTGGGATTGCACTACCCTCCCAGTCCTGCTGGAATAAAAACTTAAAATAAATAAATAAAATAAAATTAATAAAATATTAACACCACCGATAGAACAATTATAACCTCTCCCTTTCTGTTACATATGTATCATTTATTTGTATGTTACGAGAGGTGACGAATAATAATTTATGTAATCAAATGAAAACAAATCACTCTATATAAACCACTTATTTAATCAAAATTATCATGATATAATAACAAACGTGGCCTATATTATTCTAACAAAATTTTGAATGAACGAGTGGTGTATATGTCGGCGGCCGATCGTAAAATCAGGCGGATCGTGATGCGCCTAGCCACATCGTGATCTGCCTCCATTTCACAATGTGCCGGAGCACATCACGAAAAGGCAGATTTACAACCAGACGTATCGATTGAAGATGAACGTCCGACATTCCGCCTTGCTATTC
Source organism: Limnephilus marmoratus (assembly GCA_917880885.1). NCBI lineage: Eukaryota > Metazoa > Arthropoda > Insecta > Trichoptera > Limnephilidae > Limnephilus > Limnephilus marmoratus. The sequence goes on from OU862908.1 coordinate 65,779,025, forward strand.
GCTTAGGCACATTCTAATCAGAGTTGTAAAATGCACCAATAGAGGCGCTGCCTGCGTTTTATTTACGTTCGTGTGACAATGTTGTGCGACAATAATGTGTTTAACTTCTATCCGGTACATTATGAGTGCCTGATTTTACGATCAGCCGCCAGCATGTACAAAGTGATTTGTTTTCATTTAATTAAAATGACGCCACAAAGTGAATTTGCAATTATTGAAGAAAAAATAAAATAAATCTTTTATTTTCCAATCAGGATTTCGTCAGGCTGTCATCAGCAAAGTTCAAGCTGTATGCGACATATCACAGTTACGGAGAGTACATCTTGTATCCTTGGGGATACGACAAAGTGGTGCCGGAAGACTACAAGGAGTTGGACATAGTCGCAAATGACGCAGCCCAGGTAAAAAAATCTATTAATAAAGGATTTACAATCTTCACAAGCTCTTTGATAAATTTTTTTTACATTAACTCCACACAGGAGGCTCTAAGGAAAATAATTTCCCTCAGAGCCTGTGTCAAGTGTGAAAACGCTGGGTGAGTCTTTTTGAGGAGAGGAAGCAGAGGACATGGGTCTTGAAGAGACCCGTGTTGTAAGAGGGAGGAAACAGGGAGGCCGCAAATTATTCTAGAGCCAAACTGTTGAACTTAAAAACAAGCCGTAGAAACGACCCGTCATGTGATAAATGTCAACCGTTTACATATGTTGGGCGCGCGTTTGGTGTGTATCCTGACTATGCACCGGTGTCAAAGGGATCAATGACACTAGTTTTTCGGAGCATCTTCTATTGTGATACCGATAGAACTAGAAAAGCATACCTACCTTATGCCTGTGCTCTAAAGATTGCAATGCGCTTGTTAAGTTAGGGGAATCTATCAAACGGACTGCCCGTTTCTGCATAGAGTCAAGAGTTTTTTTCAGGTATTTTGGGGTTTTAGACCAGAGGTGGCAACCAAGTTCAACAGTGGAGCGCACTGTAATGATAATGTTAGAAGATTTTACAAAATTTTGTCTAAATTTTAATGTTGTCATTTTCCCAAGTATACAACATATCAAAAAGTATTGAAACAAAGGTTTATTTGAATGTACGTACTGGAATAGCAAATAAAACAAACTTAACAATTTCATAACGAAAAGACCAAAAAACAGATCGACGGTCACAAAAAACAAAAACAGATCAACGCGTATGTCTGGTAACATTAAATTATCGTGTAAACAAGCTTGTGGGTCCGAGTGGTTAAAGTATCATTTCTGCATTTTATCTGTTTCTGAGATCGAAAAATACAGTGTTGTTTTGATATTTTCCATTTCATTAAAAATTCCGAAAATACAGACTTTTAAATCAACAAAATAAGTCAATAAATGAGCCAACAAAATGATTTTCTGACATTATTATCTGATTTACAACATTTGGAAAATAGTCATTCTGCCGGGCCGTAGTAGTTATCTGTGATTTTTTTACTGGTGAGATTGGTAGACAGAATTTTTATTTTAACGAATTGAAAATCAAAAATAATCGATTCATAGGAACCCCTCACGCAAGTGCCTTATCAATGTTATTAATTGTTTATTCTCTTTGCTTCCAGGCCATTATAAACAAGGGAGGACCTAAGTACAAAGTCGGAGCTTCCAGTTTAGTCCTGTACCCGGCATCCGGGGGATCTGACGACTGGGCAAAGGCAATCGGAAAAATAAAGTACACATACACCGTAGAATTGAGTGATTCGGGACGATTTGGATTTGTGTTGCCGGCGACCTACATTACCAAAGTGGCTAAAGAGTCTCTCGCCGCTCTGAGGGTGATGGCTGATGCGGCAAATAGAGCATAAAATTCCTATAACTTATTTATATTATTTAATCTATTCATTAGTAACCTACTTAATAATTAATATTTAAATAAAACACTACAAAAGCTTTTGCAGGAGTTTTTCTTTTTGAAGTGAAAACTTCTTTAGCACCATTATTATTTGAAACTCGATGAAACAAAAAAGCGACACTAAAAAGAGATAAATACATACATCTATTATAGCATTTAGCCTGCGAGAGAATGAGATAGACTAATCGGTATACTCTTTGTGCAGTGCTTCGTAGCCTAACGGCCTCCTTTTTGTACGGTGCTTCGTAGAATAAAATGTAAAATAATTTTTAATACTTTAATAAATAAACTCTACAATTATCGTAAAACTGATACTCTGCATTCGTCTCATTCTCTCAAAGTTTAGTTTTCTGAAGGTTTCACTTCTACCGCGTGTGAACTGCCCTTGAATTATTTTCCTCAGGGAATATATGCCTGTAATGTCATCTTTGAGTGTGGATAGGAATCTAGGGGTCAGTGTGGCCCAGGAGTGATGTACTTATGAATCCAACCCTCCCACTGCAATGCAAGGCGATGGATCAAGAAAGTCTGACAAAGAGTCTCCCTCAACCGGTCCTTCCCAATCTGACTTGCCACGCAGTTGGCGTGCAGACACATCTGCTGCCAAGACCTTGACAAATCTCACCCCATGAATGTGGGCACCCTTTCTAAGTCACCAAATGTAGCTAACCATTTTAGTTTAGATCGTTTTAAACACGAATTCCTGCAAGTATGCATGATTATTTATTCATTTAATGTAAGTTGTACATGGTAAAAGCAAATAAATCACACAAATCTGACAGGAGGTCACGTCCGTTATCTCGATAACGATCCCACAAAAGATACAGAATCGCTCGGCTGAACTTGATATGATCCCTTTACTGACTTTACAATGACCGTAAGCAAAACAGAAAGATGCGTAAAACATGTGCAACAGAGAAAGACATGGGCGGGGGGGGCCTGCTGCTTTTCTGACCTTAAACTCGCCTATTGCGACGATTTCTGCATCAACGATTAAAATTTGGCAACAGTTGTTGTCAGAGAGGTTGATCAATTAGGCACATTTACGCCATTCTCTAAATATTGCTTTTTTGCCCAACATTGATAGAAGTGAAGCTAAAAAGAATTTACATTTACATTTGGAAAAATAAAAGAAAAGAAATTTATTGTTGGAATGACTTAACCAGAAAAATCTCAAATTATAAAATTTAATCATTGAAGACAATGTTAGCGAATGATTAAATATTACAATTTGAGGTTTTTACTCAAGTTATTCCAATAAAAAAAAAAAATCATCCTATACTTGCAGAAAAGTCCACAGATGTCGCACATTAAAATAAAAATCCATATATACTTATCCAAGACACTATCTAGATTGCAATTAGTTCGGGAAGAATCTTGCAATCATACATAAAGATAGCAGCCAATAAAAATATGAAGAAAATGAAGATAATGGTGGTAGTTCTTAATAGAGGTATGATACAGTTAAACATGACCCAAGGGGATAGCGTCGTAGTTCAGTGATTAGAGCAGAGCCCCGGCAAGGCTAATATGTCCGGGGTTCAATTCCTAGATGCGACCGTTTCTTTTTCTGATTTTTCAGTTTCAAATTTTCTTTTGTTGGTCGCTAATATTGTATTCGATGATTGTCATAATAAAAACAAAATAAAGACGAGGAAGGTACTGATAGCAACATAAATATTTGTACTCACATTCATTTTATCTTCGTGAAGTTTGTCGATACCCGCCATTCCTTCCCATTTCTTATTTTGAACACTCTCTTTAGTTAGCACTGTTTTGGAGTTACAAATGAACACGGAATTATTGGATGAAATGTGCTTTTTAACACTCTTAAGTTTTTTCCCAACAAAACTATTTGATCTGGAGGCAGATCTCTCAGAATTTAAATCCTCCGAAGACTGTCGAACTAACTTTTCAGCTTGGGAAAGAATTTCTTCAATATTTTCAGCGGAATCGGAATTTCCATTCATATGCGCTGTGCCATACTGGAGTTTATTAATTTGTTCGAAAATATTTTCAAAATCGAATTCGTCAGTGTCTTCCCCCGTGCACTGTCGCTCCTGCTCCAAGAACTCACGAACCGAAGGACTGGAATCGAAATCACTTAAACTTCGCACATTTCTATCAAAATTAACATTATTATCACAATCTGATTTATGTTTCGTGTCTCCGTTAAAATATTTCGCTGAAGACATAACCCTTTTCTACTTTGAAGACATATAATTATTCCGGCTCCTTGGAGGCGTATATTATTTTTAAGGTTAAATATAATTAAAACATCGTTGCTATAAAGTTAATGAGTTGCTACGCCAAAAAGTGACGTTTATAAAATACAATGTAAATAAACAGTGAAAATGACAGTTACCAAGGTGTATGGTTTAGTAATGAAGTATGGCTATGGTTAATTACGTTAGATTTCGTAATTTTTTCAACAAATACTGTAGATGAAAAGAGGCCTAATAGATATTTATTATAAAAGTTATTATTGTATACACGTATTAAAACCGCCATTGTTCTTTGGAAAATCTAGCCTCTCAGATTATCATAGATCTTCGTCCTTCAATTTTATTGTCCATGTTCAATGTCCATAGAAATCATGGCAGTTTTTCAAATGTCAAATCTGGCCACTAAAACGTTTTTTGAGGGATTCTATATGTTGTTCAAATCGTAAAATTGTGCAAGTTCTAAAAATAGTGTGCGCATAAATATAAAGAATCTATCGAACACAACTTATTACTGCGAATATTGGTAAATAACTGGCATCCTCTATGTATAGGCTAATATGTCTAACATTTTTAAAAACATCATAACCTCACTAATATATATTCTTTAAAATAAACGAATACCATGTCATTGAGAGAGCCGCTTGTATCGTTTACACTTTATTAATATTATTTTTTTGTCTAGCGCAAAAACAGTATACTTCTGAAAAATGGGTAAAATGAAAGCGAAGAAAAGATCAAACAAAAAACCTAAAAAAGAAATCAAACAAGTTCCTGTTGGCCCTAAAAGTCGTAAAGATAAACGCAAAGACAAAAGAAATCTGAAGAAAATAAATAAAAAGGAATATTTTTCAAAGAGTCTAAATGATGTTGGAAAATTTGTAAAAGCACCTAAAGATGATGATGAAGAAATGCCCGTAGTCAATATTGAGGAAAAAAATAAGAAAAATGCTTCCAAGGTGAGCTATAATTATACTCCGAGACATAATACTTTTTTTCAAAATTAAGTTTTTACCACTTTTATTGTTAAAAAAAAACCTAGGTTTTTACAATGGAAGTGGTTAAAACTAAGGATGTGTTTCAAAAAATTTGGAACAATACAATTCATCAAATTTTTAAAGTTAAATTTCGATTTCTGTGAATGTTCTATTCAATTTAAGGCGGGTACAGATTGCCGTAACGTAACACGCAATGAAAGAATTTGCCGTCCACATTGCCGCAATGTATCATGCAACGTAACAGAATTCTCATAGTGTGGACGCCTTGCGCGCACGAACCGCGCACACTCCGCGCGCGAACAGAGCATTTCAGCTCGTGCGCGCCGCAATCCACAATGCTTCGGTTTTTTCCCCGAATACAAAGGGGCGCGCAGTGTGCGCGGAGCGTTAGTGTGGACGGGTTGTTTGTGTCAATGGAGAACTTGTTCCCGGCAGACTGAGCTATGTTCGCTGCGCGCATGCCGGAAACAGATGCGAGTAGGTTCATGTTCGGTTCGTGCGCGCGCTGCGTCCACACTTATGAAATGTTCCTTTCATGTTACATTGCATGTTACGTTACAGCAATCTGTACCCGCCTTTATGTGATTATTTCAGTTTTGTGAAACAACTCACCTGTAATGATGTAATAGAACTTACACAGAATGTGAAAATTAACTTATAAAATTTGATCAATTGTTCAAATTTTTCGTGGCAACCCGTCCCAAGTGTTTATTAATTTTGATGACGGTTTGGACATGTAGAGCGAATTAACGAGGAAAGGAGTGTAAGGAGAATATATGACACAATAGGCCACTTGCATGAACTTCATAACGACTTGGAAAAAATCGTGTGGATAGATTTTTTTACTAAGATTACGAAAATGTTAGTAAAAATTTTTAGAAATGTACAGTTTTTTTTATTTTTAAATAAATAAATTTCCATTATTTGGGCTCGTGACGTCCTACATGAAAATGTCCCGTCTCCGAAAATGTTCCTATTAATTTTATAAAATTCCACACTGATTTATTTTTTTTATATGGCATCACTTGATTTCAGGCGAATTTTTGAATTTGAAATTTAACGTTCACTAGATTTATTGTTTGTTCTCTTATGAAGAGAACCCCGTACATTTTACGTTGTCCGTACATGTTTTAGGCCGGTTACAGTGCTCGACCGACGGTCAGTGCGTACGTCGGTCGCGCTTGTCATTTGTATGAAAATTCATAAATCGTTCAGTGCAGGACCGACCGTACGCATGCGTATATCGCTACGCAGTGCGTATGAGAATCGTCGGTCGAGCGCGTGCGCATCCGTACCGTCGGTCGACCGACGAGCTAGAAATGCTCTCTGGGCGACGATCGGGTGTACGTGATATCTACGTCTTCTGTTCCTAATACGTCTACGAAGATAATAAGCAGCTATTAATTAATTAATTTCGCGTACGACGTCCGGTCAGCTTGTTGGTCAAGTGTGAACTGACGGTACGCACCGACGGTCGGTCGGTGGTATGCGTATCGTCAGGACCGACGGTGCGCATGCGTATCGTCAGGACCGACCGTACGCACCGACCGTCGGTCGAGCACTGTAACCGGCCTTAGAGGTATAATGATAATGGTGCGGATTTTAACAAAATCAAATTTGATAATATTCTTATTATTATTATAATTTACAAGTACAAGCATACTACATTTGATTTAGTAATATAAACGTTGAACATTATAATGATTTAAGATCAATAAGATGGATCAAGGAAAAAAATATTTATGAGATTTAATATTTTTGGTATGTCTCGTTATTCTCCTGTGTCATTCGTGTGGAAAACATTCTTTTTTTGGGAGGAATGCAGATCCTGCCAATGTTTGTTTTTTTTGCCAAAAACCATGTTTTTACCGCATTTTAATTTGGGCACTTTAATTTGGAAAGTGAATAAAAGTGAGGAAAGCAATAGAAAATTTTTTTGAATAATTTTAATTTTCTATTGCGAAATTTCACTTCGCCCTCCATTTTGTCACTGTTATGTTGGTATCCCTGACCTGATACAAACAAGAGCCTAGATACGATTGTAGCCGACTTCGTGGGATACATGGCGCGTAATTATGAAATTTGTCCAGCGGGCTTGTGTATGTTATCCTTACTTTAAAAAACAGCCTACGTTTTTAATTGGTTTGTCTAACGGGATTGTGTATGTTATCTTTACTTTAAAAAACAGCCTAAGTTTTTGAATGGTTTGTTTGGCTACGCAGGGTTTGTGTAGCGGGCTTGTGTATATTATCTTTATTTTAAAAAACATCCCAGGATTTGAATGGTTTGTCTCCATTCCAGTGCCTGATTAGAGGTTCGTTTACATTATATTATTAATTCTGTTTTTCATAATTACGCGCCTTATCATTTATCCCACGAAGTCGGCTACAATCGTATCTAGCTCTTGTTTGTATCAGGTTTGGGATACCAACATAACAGTGACAAAATGGCGTAGTATCGGTTCGCGAAATGAAATTTTATTTATACTTTGAACGGCTGTATCTCCCTCAATTTTGCCGAGCGCGCCTTAATTTTTTTTTATTCAGCTTCTCCACACTTTTCTCATCTAGAAAGTGCCTTTTTATTAAATTTCCAGACTTTGGCAGGATCTGCATTTCACCCCATTTTTTTTTAATGATTTTCTGCTACGTAATTATCGTTTTTTCGCACCTATAAAATTATGCCCCGTCTTTCCGGTTTATAAAAAAATAGTCTGATTTTTCAGATTGAAATTTTCAAAAAATCGCCAGGGTTTCAAAAATACGATTAAAAAAAAAAAAAAAACGGAATGTCTTAGAATATTTGCCTAAACCGGAATTTTTTTTTTTTAAGTGTGATGCAAGTGGCCTATTGTGAATGGTAGAAGTCGGGGACACCCGAGGAAGACATGGCACGACCAAGTGAATCAGATACTTGAGTTGGGCCATGTGAAGAGTTGGAATAATGGAAGAGCATTTATGAGGCGATGTATGATTGTGAACGAGGCAAGGAGTGTGTGCCAAGATCGAGTTGTTTGGCGATCGTCCTCTCTGCCTACCCCTGCGGAGAAACTGTGTGATGGTTAGTTAGTTGGCAAATATTCCCCTAACTGCTACACTTTTAGGCACAGATTATGGAAATTACACTCCATTTCAACAATTACAACAAGAGACTAGATTATGGAAATTACACTCCATTTCAACAATTACAACAAGAGACTAGATTATGGAAATTACACTCCATTTCAACAATTACAACAAGAGACTAGATTATGGAAATTACACTCCATTTCAACAATTACAACAAGAGACTAGATTATGGAAATTACACTCCATTTCAACAATTACAACAAGAGACTAGATTATGGAAATTACCCTCCATTTCAACAATTACAACAAGAGACTAGATTATGGAAATTACACTCCATTTCAACAATTACAACAAGAGACTAGATTATGGAAATTACACTCCATTTCAACAATTACAACAAGAGACTAGATTATGGAAATTACACTCCATTTCAACAATTACAACAAGAGACTAGATTATGGAAATTACACTCCATTTCAACAATTACAACAAGAGACTAGATTATGGAAATTACACTCCATTTCAACAATTACAACAGGAGACTAAGTACTATTTACAAGCGCAAATTAGATTTTTGGGTTCTTAATTTGGGTTAATTAAATAATTCATGCATATTTAAATTGCAGCAAAACTCACCCAAATGTCAATTTACAGAAGAAGACATAATTTTTTTTTTTTTGATATGGGCGATGAAAGTTCCTCTAATTTTGTAAATTATTGTTAATACCATGTGTACTCTTACTGCAGACTTTGTGTTAGTTGGTGATTTAATATCTCTGCCCAGGTTAGATTGCATTCAATATATATTATCACTTACATTTGAATTTAAATTAAATTGCATAAAAGCGGAATAGCTATCAGATTGTATAACTTAGAAGCACTAGAGCTAAGGAAAGTCAAAAACATTAATAGCAAAGTAATTTACAACCAAATAAATCTAAATAAAAGTCCGATACTTATCTTATTCCCCATTGACGAAGAACACTCGCTTCCCAATTCTCCATCTACCCTAACTCCTACTACTTCCTTCACTTGAACTCAGCCCATTCATTTCAACCCACTGTGAAAGTAGAATTTATTATTTACAACACATGTTACTTAACTAATAGATTTTAGCCCTGAGGAAGCTACAGTTGTAGCGAAACCCAGTCAGCATTAAATATATAAAAAATGAAAGTGGTGTTTGTTAAGTTATTGTTTTATTTTAAATTATAATGTCACATCACAAAGTAACTGCTTCATATGAACAAATATTTTATTTTAATTATTTTCTTAAATCTTTCCAGAAATCAGGCGATAAGAAGACAATTAATAATTCAGATCTTATAATGCAAGAAAACAAGGGAGCCAAAAAACGCGAAGAAAAATTAATGGCTGAAATGAAAGAGAAAAGGAATAACCAACTTTTGAAGGCCAATGAAGATGAAGATAAGATGATAAAGAAGCTGGAAAAACAGCTTCACCTCAAGAAGAAAAAGTCTGGAACTATCTCTAAAAGTTTTGCTGAAGATGGGCTAGGATGTATCCTTTACAACTTTTTCTTTATTGTAATGCTAACCAGGGAGATGGGCATTTTCGACAATGTTTGTAAATTGCGTTTTTGTTATGTCCCACTATTTTGATTGGTTTTTTCGAGTTATTTATGTTAACACGGAAAGTTGCAAATTATTAATTTACTTTTTTTAGTCAGTTGGATGTAACTGTATAATCTGTATTTATTTTTAAACAATTATTTTGTGGATACTTGAGAAACATAAAAGTAACAGAAATGGAATCCATAAACGATTAAAATATTATGTATGTACAAACTTATGTGAAAATGCATTCATTGATTCTAGTCATTCTGAAGTTTTCCAATTCTTGTGCTGTATATAAACATAAGAAAAAAAGCATGAACCAAACCAAGAATTGTGGGAAAGGAACCAACCTTGCTTTCTTTTCAAGCTTGCAAGCTTTGTTTCTTTTCTCTAATTCGTGGTTCGTGCTTTTTCTGTCATTTGTATACATACGCAGCCTAAGATGCTGTAGTGAAATGGTTTGGGGACAGAAAGAATATATTTAGACACCTCTTTTATGTTTTCAAGTGTATAATGTTGTTATTTGCAAAAATTATTAATTGTAGATAATATCCTCTTTTCTTTGCTTGATTACTAGGAATGCAAATCAATGTCCAAACATTCACAATGATTTTCCTTAATTATGTAATGCAGATATTTTGGAGGTATGTGACGAACGCACAATGCAAGCAGCTGTGGCAGCAGAGAAGCATCGAGCGGAAACCGGTTCAGGATCTGACTTTGAGGAAGACATAGCCATCGCAACGGGCAAACCTAGCACTGTCTATCAAACTTCCAAACCTAAAAAGGGCAAAAAGGATTCTGATGACCAAAGTTCTGATGATCAGTTTGACGATTTTGGTCCGTCCAATGATGAGGACTTTGGCGGTGACGGAGATGATTTCGACAGTGAAGAAGAACAGAGCTTCGATGAAGAAGTTGTAAAAAAGGGTAAAGCTAAAAAAGTTAATTCAAAGAAGGAATCTCCCAAAGCCAAAAATAAAGTCAATGGTAAAAAAAATTTCACCAAAAGTAAAGGTTTTGATAGTCATAGTGAAGGAGAGTATTTCGACAGTCAGGAAGAACAAAGTTGTGATGAAGAAGTTCTAAAAAAGGATAAGTCCAAAAAAACTAATTCAAAGAAAGTGGAATCCCCTAAATCTAAAACTAAGGTCAATGGAAAAAAAGCTTTCACCAAAAGTAAAGATTTCACTAGCTACAGTGAAGATGAATCAAGTTTGGATGAAGAAGAAGAAGAAGAAATGAAAAAGGCAATCAAAGGGATGAAAAAAACTTCTGCAAAAAAATATATTGATTCGCCATTTCCTAAATCCAAAAATAATGTAAAGGGGAAAAAAGCTGCTGTCGATCATGATTTCGGTCAAGACAGTGAGAAACTTAGTGAGGATGAATCCAGTTTTGATGAGGAGGAAGAAATGGATTTGAAAAAAAAGAGCAAGCTGAAGACAACTTTAACTAAAAAGCAAGTTGACTCACCATTCCCCAAATCCAAAGTTTTCGTAAATGGAAAAAAAGGTTTAGCTAAGCCCGAAAAGCAGAAAGGTGTTAAAAAGAATAAAGGTGTTGCAAAGCAGTTGATGATTTCAGACGATAGTGAAGAAATTGAACATTTGGAAGATATGGATGCAGGTAAAACTCATTTTATTAATATATATTTATTTATTGTCGAGAGTCGGGAAGGCTGATAACAAGTAATACATACAGTAGATGGAGGACAAAAGGGAATGCAATAAAATTAGGCAACAATATTAGTTATCAAACCAGAATGTTAAATTTGTGTCTACAATAACCAACTACAATAATAATTTTCTTTATCGTGTTTTGTTGACATTGCAAACCATTGAAATCTACAATGAATTGGCAAAGATTTTAGCTGTACATACTCATTGTATTAACAGAAATTTTGCAACTTTATGCACACAAATAAAAATATATTGCTCTGTCAATAAATTCTTGTCAAATGAAATTGGGTAATTCTACGCTAACCACTGGAGTGCTCCGCTATATAATCGATTTCGACCTTAAACGCTCAGAAATTTTTTAGCCTTCAATTTGGAAATTTCCCAACCTCATTCAAAAAATTGTATCTCCGAATTTTAATAAGGTGATGTGTAAACTGCTTATTGTGTTAGAAAACCATTGAATTCACATATACCTATCTGACTATTTATCCAATATTTTTAGGATTCGTAAAAACATATTAATAGTCCTTAAATTTGTAAACGTTTGAAACGTTTGAATTCTGCATATTATTTACTTAAAATTTTTCATACGTACGTGCCTATTTGGAGAATATTAAATAATACTACTCCTACATGTTGTCTACATGTAGCCTAGTTGAAAATCAAAGTTTAAATTCGAACGTGCATTTTTAATTTGTAAATTCATGATCAATGATTTGTTAGAAAAAATATATTGATAATTTGTCAGTTTGCGAAATGTCAATAACAATAATTCAGATGAGATGCGAGACATCTCTTGTTAAAAAGTGAATCTACTTAGTTATCTTTGAGATTAATCAAAGATTAATCTTTTGAAATGATTCCAATAAAAGTTTTGAAATATCTCTTCAAATTTGCCACATTTTGGCCAGCGGACACTCGCAGATGTTTGCAAATTGGCCAAAATTACTCCAGTAGTTATGGTGAAATTTATTTCAACTTAGCCTTTGCTCAATTTTAATTGTAAAACCTGCCTTCCCCAGTTATTTAATAATAAGAACTCTTTTTAGATTCGGACATGGAAAGCATGGATGAAGAAATGGAAGAAGAAGAGGAAGAAATGGAACCCGATGTAGATGAACAGTTGAGAATGATTTACACCGGTGAGTTTCATTTACATTGTACATTTACTTGAAACCGCAATTTTTAAACACTGGCTTTTTATGGTGTGCAAGAAAGAAAATGAATTTTTGTTTTCCGTTAATTTAGGTCTAATTTTAGTGTGTAAAATTATGAAAAAGTTACAGTGAAAGTGTTACTAAAATGTTATGTAATCACTTTTTAAATTATATGTGTTTCATCGAGTTCGTAGTGGAAAAGAGAAGAACCATTTTCTGTGTGCTTCAAATGCAGCCAACCAAATCAACCAACAGCAAGAAAACCTATTATGTACTTTACATTCTTAATAAAATTGCCTGCTTATGTTTATAAAAACCACACAGTAGTTCAATCTTGTTTAATTTGCAGGCTTATTTATAATTATGTATATGGAATCAATTGATTCGTATTTATAAAGGTTCTTCGAGAGATGAAAGTTATGAAATATCAAATGAAACCCAACCAGGCATCACGGGTTCAATCTCTGGATTTTATAAATACATCAATATAACCACAGAAGGGTTAAACCAGTTTGATCAAAATTAAAATTCTAGTCTTTTTAATAGTTCGCCAAAGCATTTACTAAAGAAGCGTATTTTGCCTATTTTAGGTTTATCTGGCTTTCCTGACGAATCCTTTGCGCCCGGGAATCTCACTCCTGTTCGGGAGGAAACAGCTCAAGATCTCGACTTGTATCAGAAAAACATCGAAGATGCTGTTAAAACGTTGGCCAAAGGTTTAAACAATGCCACCGTCAACGATATGAGCTCTGACAGCGAGGGCACTAATGAAAACTGTTTTCCAAAGAAATTGAAAATGAATTGGCAAGAAGAAGATGAATCGGATGATTCCGAAGAAGTCGGGATGGATGTTGATGCAGATTCAGACAATCTGTCTCCTCTCACTTCTGAAAATTCCGATTGCGATAATTCCGATTGTTCCAGTGACGGTTCCGAAGCTCTAACAAACAATAAACAAATCATTGTGAACGGGAAGATCATCAACACTTACGGAAGGAATTTTGAAAAGGAAGAAGATCCCGAGATAGTCAAATGCCCAAAGCTAGACAAAATGCTGGAGAATCTGAGCAGCACAGAGTCCGAATGCGATAAAAGTTTTGAAAAAGCAAAGATTGTTAAAAAAGGTATAGCGCTTTTATCTTTCTGTAGTGTAGTTTTGTCTGTGGGAATAGTGGAATGTTTATGTGCATGTTTTATGGCAGCGGTTTTAATAATATTATTTGTGTAAACAAATTGATTTTTTATTATAAGAGGTGTTCAATACTGCAGATTACATATATAATTTACAATCACTCCTCTTCTGCATGATTGCCCATTTTGGCTTCGAACACCGTTATAAAATTGTCTTTGGTTTGTAAATCACTGAAAATTTTGCCACCATTTTACTTGTGTCTCTGCGTAAGAGGTACTTGTAAACCTGAAATATGTATTTATTTTACAAACATGTTATATAAAATTATATAATATTCAATGGTAGGTACTAGACAAAATAAATTATGACGCTACCATAGTATGAACCTTTAGCAGCAACTGGGATAGTGATTTACAATATTACAATACATGTTTCTTTTTGTTCACACATTTTCTTGACCACTCCAACCCATTATTTTTTTATTAAATATTCTTGTACGAAATGGCAAAAAAGTCAGGCGACAAAATTGTGTATTATACATTTATACAATAAAATTGTTTTTTTTACATGATCCATGCTTTTAGTACTGTTTTCACATAAAAACATCATGTGAGTCATTTTTACAATTTTTTACGTTTGCAATCTAAATTTTAATATTTAAAAATGTAAATATTTATTTGTAATAATACAATTTGAAAGGTTATGAAATAAGCTTTCAAAACAGTTTTAAGTATTCGGCTACGTTTAGAAATATTTCATTTATAGAGCTTTTGTGAAGCGGAAATAACACAAAGTTTTTATAAATCTGACTCTTGGTTTATGACAAAAAACTTGAACAACCGCAAAATACCTGAGTGGTTAACTTTATTCATTGTGTCCGGAAACTAGTGGTGGTACAAGCGGGAAAATTGTGAATCTACATCACATTTTGTTGATTTGGGCTGTCATTTTCGAGTAAATCAAGTTCAAACTTGAAATTTTTTAGGTCAGTTTGGAAAAAAAAATCGGTTGCTGCCGTTTTACTAACAGCAGTTTGTTGTCTCCAATATATTTTTACCCTTTACGTATGGAAAAAAATTGAAAAGTTTTAAAAAATTAATCGAAATGCTCCGATTATTTTTTTTTTTTATTTTACTGTGATGTAGGTAATAGATTTTGGAAATTGTGTATAATTTATTCAAAATTGTTTAATTTCAATTTTTTTTTTCTTTTGCAGACCAATCCAAATCTAAAGCAGATCTCAAGAGGAAGCTGAATGCTGATGCTGATGTGTCAAAAAATGTGAAGAAACTCAAACAATCAGACAACATTAAGACAACTGAAGAGATTTCTCCCAAAACCAAAGGAATTGCTAAGAAAAAAAAAGTCAATGAGAAATTGAAGGGTAGATCTACGACTCCGTTATCAGATAGCGAAGATGATGAAAAAATTTCTTCAAAATTAAAGCCAAGCAAAAAGAAAAAAGCTGAAGAAAAGCCAAAGAAAAAATCTAAAGTAGTGCAATCAGACAGTGACGAGAGTGATGATGATATGAGTTCAGATTTTGGTACTGACTTGTGTGATGAAATGTCAGTAAATGAGAGTGATTGCACGTTAGGTGAAAATGAAGAGCCTAAGAAAGCTGATCTTTGGGAGGATATTTACGGTCGGCAACGAGATCAAGATGGGAACGTCATAACGGTAAGAATTCTTGATTGATTTCGGCGATGTTACACGGTTCAATTCTGCAATTCAATTTGTTTGAAGCAATCAAATTGAATCATGTAACTATAAAATTTGAATGATTCAATGTCATTGCTTTTTTTATGGGTATCAGGCCAGCTTCGCCCATTTGTGACAGCTCACAGTTGAAATCTGACATCCTATGGAAAAAGCAAATAACAGACATAGAAAATCACACAATCTGACAGGAGATCTCGCAAAAAAGATCCCACAGATATAGAATCGCTCGGCTGATTCGAAGACATCCTCAGCAATGTGAATGGAATAGTTCACTTCTTCAGGATACGTGTAAACAGCACACCCGTTCAATTCTGCGCCATTTAACCAAATTGAAGCAATTTGATTGAACTGTGTAACATGGCTGTAAGGGTTTATTTATTTGTGGTTCAATGTTCCATTCAATAGCTGTTGTCATCACTTTACTTTAAAAATCAAACTTTAATATAAACATCACAATACCCAGGTAATATCAACGCTGAAAAACTAAAATAAAATATCCCACCTTAACAAAACTTTACAGGAGAAGGTATAATTTGAAAATTCAAAGCCAAAATTATTATTGTAAGTTTTTTCAGTTATTATGTAATGTTTTTTTTTATTTTAAATTATGTTTACATTAAAAAATTTAATATTTTCAAAAATTATATTTTTATTTCTAATATAAAATTTTAAAGCTCATTTCATAACTTTTCAAAAACAGTTTTTAATTTTTGGAAATATTCCATGATTTTTTTTTTATTTTATTGCGCAGAAATTCTCTGATGTTCTGAATATGCCAGAGTTCTGAGGGGTTGTCAAACACTTATTATTTTGTTTTTCATAGAGCCAGGCTGGAAAGTACATTCCTCCCCACCTGCGTGCTAAAAAAGAGATAGAGGATAGTAAGGAAATTCAACAATTGAAAAGGAAAATCAAAGGTACGTTAATTCCCTTACCTTTATACTTGTTTTCTATATGTATGGGTACATGGTAATGGTTCAGAGTATGAAAACAGAAAAAGGAATTACTTTGTGGAGGGTATTTTAACCGGTCAGCAACGTAAGCAGATATACGCGTTAGAAATACGACAGCAGTCAAGTACAATAAGCGTGTTTATACGTCAACGCGTGTGTCTCCATAGAAACCGTTCTAACTCCGTTATTCTTTTAGTGACATCCCTAAAACAAAAAGTAAAAGGTCGATAGTGGAACAAGCTGTACATCCCTATTCAAGTTGTCCATAGAAATACATAACAAGAATATTCTGTCACTCGCGCAATCTGACACATAATTTTACCTGCCAAATTTCCTACGGGCGGCTCAATCGCGCTCGACATTGTTAATTTTTATTAAATATTTTTATATGAAATGATAAAAAAGTGAGATGACAAAAGTGTTTATTATACATTTATACAATAGAATAAGTATTGTTGTTTACATAATCTGTGATTTTAGTACCGTTTTCATATAAAAACATCATGTGAGTCATTTTTACGTTTTTTTAATGTTTTCATTCTAAATTTTAATATTTACAAATGTTAATATTTATTTGCAATATAATAAATCGAAAGATTATTTTGTAACCTTTCTAAAACAGTATTTTTACTATTCGGCTACGTTCAGAAATGTTTCATTTATAAAGCTTCAATTGTGAAGCAGTAATAACACAAAGTTTTCGTAAAATGTCATTTCGGTAGAGACAACATAAGCGAATATTCGCGAAAATTCGGAGGGGTTAAGAAAGTGAAGGCGAGGAGGTTCTGGAAATAAAAAGGTATGAGGAATGCGTAGTAATCTGGGAGTCAGTGTGTCCAGGAGTGGCAGACTTGTGAATCATCCCTCCCACTTTGGTGCAGTTGGTGGGCAGACTACTCCATCCCCAAGACCTGGACAAATCTCACCCCATGAACCCAGGCACTAGTATCGTAGCGCATAAGTCAATCCCAAAAATTTTGTATAAAACTAAAATACGACTTTGAATACAGTGAAACCCTCTTAAGTAGTTTTCCAAGGGACCGGAAAAAACAAACTTCTTAAGCAGGAAAACCTTATGCGTGGGAAAAATTGGGTCAATTTTAGGCCGAGGGACCGAAAAAACTAAACTTCTTAAGCCACGGAACTTCTTAAGAGGGTTTCACTGTATTCAAGTAGTTATATATTTCGATAGACACTGTACTTTATACATAATACAAATGATACAAAACTATTATAATCATTGGGGAATTTATAAAATGTATTTTACATATTCACATATTTTTCTCTTCCTGAAAATACAAACAAAAACAGCTTCACAATTCAACAATCAATACGTTTACCCTATACGATTCGGATAGGGACACATTAGCTTAGTTGGTAGAGTTGCAGCCTGGAAAGCCAAAGGTCCTAGGTTCGAGTCCCAGATGTGCCCATATCTTTCTGATTTTCAATTGAGTTTCGCTAATATTGTCTTCATTTAATTAAATAAAAAGATATGGTCGCATCTAGGAATTGAACCCAGAACCTTAGCCTTGCCGGGGCTCTGTTCTAACCAATGAGCTAGTTTGACCCCATCTCTTCGGTCATGTTTAACTGTATCATACTTCGACTAAGAATCACCAACATTATCTTCATTTTTTTAATGCATATTTTTTATTGGCTAAACTATGTTTATTTATGATTGCAAGATTCTTCCGAAACAAAATGCAATCTAAATAGTCTCCCGGATTAGTATATCCATTTTTATTGTAATGTGCAACATCTCAATTGACCTTTATGCAATTTTGGGATGATTATTTTTTTAATTCTTGGAATAACTTAATTCTAATATTTAATCCTTACTTTCGAAGCGTCATTGTATCCATGTTGCCTGAAGAAGTCAAGGAAGCGAGATTTTCTGAGTAATAGTGAGAATTATACAGATATCCGCAATTATCAAAGTCACCTCCCGATTCAAAACTTGCCCCTATATTACTGTACTGAGCTTTTCGAGACTATTGTAATTTTGTTTGTCAATTATCATCCATTATCCTCCCAACTGCCGGCGGGTAAAAAAAACTTTGCTTTTTTTTAAATGCGATTTTAACCCTTACGTATAAAGAACTGTATGAAGGACAAGGTCATAATCGCTTGCGCTGACATCTTTCTTAATGTAACAGTTGATTTGATTAATCTAGCTTCTCGGAATGATTTGAAATGAATTTTCTATGACTTGATGGGTCACTTTTTAACAGCTCTCAGTGGTAAATATAACAATATTTGACATTTTCAAAAGATTATCAATGCCTTTATTTATTTAAAAACTCCTTTGAATTATTATTTTTTTTCATCTAGGGTGTGTTTTCAGGTTTTGTGTAGAAATAATAAAATCAGTTTATATTCGTACGAATATATTTTTTTGATATTTGTTTGCCGAATGGCAGATTTTATTTTATTTTTTTAAGTAAAGTTAGCTAATCTGGGAAAACTTCTTACGATATTATCATGTAATATAAATGAATAATACGATATATTATCTGGTAAATAGAAAACAATCGCAAAAAAAAAAATTGCTTAATTTTTATATGGATATTTGACCAGTATTCATCAAGGTAATTTTCGTGCGGTTTTTCAAAATACCATCCAATGTTCAACAGGTTAATATGGTGTGTTTAAATGTATTGCAGGGTTACTAAACAAGGTGGCGGCGAGCAACATGCACTGGACGGGGGCGCAATTGGAAGGGTTGTATGCGTCGAGCAGTCGCCACGCGGTCAACAGCGCCTTCTGCTCGCTGTGGCTGGCGGCCCTGGTGCAGGAGACCGTATCCTCGGCTCGGCTGGCTGCTGAACACACCATGCTGGTGGCTATATTGCACGCCAACGTGGGTTCAGAAGTCGGTAATTAAACCTTTTTTTGTTGGTTTTGCAATCCTGAACTTGTGGATATTTTTTTCCTTTTTCACCATTTTTTTATGTGAATTAGTTTATTAGGACATACACAATATGTCTTGATAGTCTCCGCAGTCGAGGGGTAATGCTCTTCACTCGCAATCCGAAAGGTCGCGGGATCGAATTCCGGCATTTGCAAATAAATATTATTTAATTAATTTGTGTTATTTCACAATTAATTACTTCAAAATAATATATAGTATATTTGCAACATGTTCCAGAATGGAAGATACTCTCAGTATTGCCCTGTGTATACTCTCAGTACCTCGTGTAAGACCACCATTCAGAAGTATGATTTTGCTTGAAATGGCTTTAGCCGTGTTTATCAATGTTGCGTTTGTATTTAATTAGTGATAGTATCAACCATGCTCAATGTAATTTGCTCTGATATGAATCACTGTTGACAAACCTTAAAAAAATATATATTTATATGTACGGATATAAAAAATAAATAAATAAACTTTGCTGCAAATATTTTACATATTATTTTTAATGACAAGAGGAATGTTAGGGAACGTACCCAAACTACGTGACCAACTTTTTGCAATTTTTAACCCTCCCCCCCCCGGTGACCAAAATCCTAAGCAACCCGCCGCTCATTTGTATGGAGCGTGACCTTTTGAAGACCCCCCCCCCCCCCTAAAAGTGTCACGTAGTATGGGTACGTTCCCTTACTGTTTATATCATCTTTGAAAAACTTTGTAAAGCCTTGGCTACAATAATGACTTCTTCGGTTAAAAAATTATTTTCGCCCTCCCGCTGTATTCGTAGTCTAGGATCTTAACCACTCGACCACGGGGGTGATTTGCGAACTGCATTCTGCAAGGTCAAGATTGCTATGATGTTAGCCAACCTCTGATAACAGATATTTAATAATATTTCTGTCTGATCTTTCCAGGGGCACACTTCCTACAGACAGTTGTGAAGAAATTTGATGAGATGTTGGCACTTGAACAAAATCTAGAAGACAAACACCTTGATAATTTAATACTGGCCATCTCACACTTATACAGTTTTAAGGTAACAATATATATATATTTTTTTTTGAAAACTAATTACCACTTTCTACTAAGACCTTCTTTACTACAACTCATCCCCTCCCGTAGTCGCATAAGTCTAAATGATTTTTGTCTGTCACTAAGCAAGTGAACAAATATTATAATAAATTGTGAATGGGCTTTTTGTGGAAAGAAAGGAACGAACCTGGGTCTTGAAAAGACTTGTGTTGCAGAAGGTAGGAAACACAGAGGATGACAAATTGTTCCACAGCCGAGCTGTTGAACTCAAGAACAAGTTGTAGAAACGACCCGTTCGCGGGTGCGCGTTTGGCACTGGTGCATAATCGCTAAATACGCCAACATGTGTGCACGGTTGACATTTGTCACATGAGAACGGGTCGCTTCTTCGACTCATTCTTGAGTTCAACAGCTTGGCTGTGGAATAATTTGACAGTCTCTGTGTTTCCTCCTTTCTACAAAGTGGGTGTCTTCAAGACCAATGTTCATTCCTTCCTCTCCTTAAAAAGACCCTACACACAGCATCTCAGATCACATAGGCACTGAGGGAAATTATTTCCCTGTGTGGAGTTAATGTAAAATAAAAAAATCTAATTTCAACAGTTATTCCAAGCCCCTTTGCTGTACGAAATCCTCAACAAACTCCTGGAGACACTATCGGAGAAGAGCATAGAGTGCACCCTGGTGGCCCTCAGGAGTGTCGGCGGAGTCCTTCGGAAAGAGGATCCGACCGCGCTGAAGACCTTCATTCAGATCACTCAAGAGAGGGCTGCCAAATTCAACGACACGTCCACCAAAGGGTAAAAATTTATTTTTGTTTGCAAAAAATTTCTGTATTATTTTTTTGGATGTCTGGTTTTTAAATTAGTTTATTGTTTTGTCTTTCAGGTCCCGTGTGAAATTCTTGCTGGACGTACTGCTCGCCATCAAAAATAACAATATGAACAAAATACCTAACTACGATCCCTCCTACATGGAAGAGTTGAAAAAGGCAATGAAAGGCATTATCAGAAAAGGAAATTATATCGTTCCCCTGAATATCAAGCTCGAAGATTTACTCAGAGGTTAAAACAATAACTACCTACTTTGTATTATTATTTACAAGATTATGTTAGGCTGGGGTACAACTCTAATCCAGTTAAAAGGGCATCTTTTTAAATTGATTGGAAAAAAATTGCAGAGAATTTTCTTTTATACGTCGATCGTCCAGTTGATTATTCAAACTTCTCTGAAAAGTCGAAATTAAATTTGAGTATGCAGTTACATGAAAAGTATACCCTATATCTGGTACAATATTCAGATTACTCATAAACAATATGTTTCTGGGTCACTAGTACGATATTTAAAAGTTTTACTGATGTACCGTACGTATGATCTACCGTATGTCTCCTGGTATTATTTTATAGCATTTTTAATATGTGAAACACAAACATATGTTAATAATATTTGATTTATGGTGAGCATTCGAATATTGCTTTCCTTATTATCTCAAAAATTAATGTTTCGAGATGTCTGACTAATGAACTGGACAATCGATAAGTGACTTCTTACAAGTGTGCCCCTGTCTATACAACAGTGTAACTATAAGGAACTATATTGCCACTCTGTTGGGCTGCGTTGTCAGGTGGGTTAATGTAGAGGCTGTAGGAAGGAATTAATTAACCTCTGGGAGGCCAGGCCATTTCACGAAAATTCACTAAAAAAGCACTACTTTGAATTTTGAATTGAATGTTTTGTGGATTAATTTTGAGCTATCGTATATTTTATTGACTGAAACACGTTCCTAGGACAATAAACTATGTACCAAAACAACATTACTTGCATTATTTACGTAAATTAATAGGTTTTACAATGTTTTAGTCGAGGAACACACATTAATTTTGGCAGCTAAAATTCGCGGCAAAAATGACATTTCTATGTCACAGATAAAATAGTTAAAAAATATTCTGGTTGCAAGGTGAATGAAATTTTGACGCATCTTATGGTGTAATGTTGGCGCAAGCGATTCTGACCCTGTTCTTCATACAAATTCTGTACATAGAAGAGCCAAAATCGCAGACAAACATTTTTTGTTCGATATTTTTACGAATTATTTTCTCGCGCAAGCGCACAATTTGCGCGCGCCCGCGCGTCTCCGGCCTATTAGAGGTGCATATTATATGAAGGAGGAAAACAGATACCAATAGCTTGTTCCACATTCGAACTGACTTACACAAGAACGAGTACAAAGAATTGACCCCTTAATTATAATAATAATTGGATAATTTGTTGAACTCAATTTTTGTGAAAAATCACCTCAATGGCGCTATACAATTTATTATGATTTCTTAGGCTCTATTATTTACATACAGATACATAAAACATACTTACCTGGCCGGTCACTTCCAATAAACACACTTTTATTAGAAAGTTTATGCTTGGAGAAGATAGGAGTTGCACGCGGAGGACACTATGAGGATTGTCCGTGAAACAGACTGCCCTCCTTTGCACAGAATCAAGTAGGTTTATATAATATATTTAATCTATTGAATTTGCGTTCCAGCCGATGAACGAGGGAAATGGTGGGTGGTGGGATCGGCGTGGGAGGGGTCCGCCCGGGAAGAGAGAGAGCAGTCCAGCGCACCGGTGGCTGAGGACTCCAAGCACAGCCAACTCATGGAGCTGGCCCTCAAGCAGCGCATCAATACCGACCTGCGCAGGAACATCTTCTGCATCATCATGGGTGCCGAGGTAGGCATCCGCTACATTCTTCTTCGTGAGCCTTCTGGTGTCCAGCTTTGGACCTAACTTCTCTTGCATGATAGTGAATAATTTTATTGCATTTTACACAGTTTATTCTCTTGTTGATGTTTAGATGCAAAACATCAATCGATTGTGCACACCATCTTTTTTACAGTCTCTCATTGTCAATGCTAGCTTTTCTTGGATAAACTTTCTTCATACATATTATATAAATTCCTATTCGGATTGCAAAATAATAAATACTTTAAAAATGAATTTATATCATGATTGTCATGATGCAGAGTCTCAGATAATGCATCTTATACGATGAACCTTGTGATGAATCAACCAAATTGACTGATAAAACTGGCCAAAGTGTAAGGTGACTGAAATAAAAAAATTGGTGATCTAAACGTTGATCCCCCGACAGTCAACACAAAATTGTAATTTTTTATGCCTTATTTACCAATTTCAAACCTAAAATAGACTCCAAAAATACCTTTAACAATAAGTTGGAATGGATATCAAACATATTTATTTACATTGTCAATTTTTTTGTACTTATACGCTGATGTATACAATATATAGACAAGTAGGTTTACCCATTATGCATTTGAATGAAATTATTTTTTATATTTTTGTTATTCGGCGGTACATCCTCTCTGCCACCCCTTTGGGAAACTTATTTATGTTTTGTGTAAGCAGGTATACCATATTTTTCCTAAACTGACTGCATATTGTATGTAAGTATGCTGGGGGGGGCAACTGTCATGAAATCAAAAAAATACCTTATTTATCCCGCTCATAAGGTTTTCCCACACAAGAAGTATTTTTTGCGGTCTCTTAGAAACCTTTAGATAGTTTCACCGTATCAAGCTATAAGCTTTTGAAGATAATTTTATAATGAACTATATAGCAAATAAGTATTTTATTGCTCTGTAACAGTGAAACCCTTTTAAGAAGTTTTCCAAGAGACTGGAAAAAACACTTCTTAAGCAGGAAAACCCTATGTGTGGGATAAATTGGGCCATTCAGTCTTCTTCTTCTTTGTGTGCCGTATCAGGTCCCCCCGACGTTGGCGATCACTATTCAGTCTTCAAGGGACCGAAAAAACCACACATTTTAAGAGGGTTTCACTGTATTACTTATTTCACCTATGTGGGTATACTTAAAACGGTATTAAATGTATGTGTTAAACTATAATTTATGAACACATTCTTTGGCTACAGGATTACATGGATGCATTTGAAAAACTGCAGCAAATAGGCCTCAAGAATCAGCAGGAGAGAGAAATCATCCACATCCTCATTGCGTGCTGTTTGCAGGAGAAAACTTACAATCCTTACTACGCAGTCTTAGCCCAAAAATACTGTGATTATGACAGAAAATTTCAGGTAAACAAACTACACATTATGTTTTAAAACAGCGCTCAATCCACAAAATATGTACTTAAGAGATAGAAATGCCTATAATAGACTGGGAGGCGATATAGGTAAACCCTACGTCATCGAGTACACGGATAAAACTACTTTGTAGTGGTAATGGACATCTAGAAAACCTTAAAAAAGCTGGTCTGCCGGTGCGCCTCTTGGCAGGAGCCGCGCAGTCATGGAAATAGTCAGCGATTTTTTTCGAAAAAATTACGTCATCGAGTACATGAACGGGAATGGTCTCATATGATAAAGGTCGATTAGAAAATGAGAAAAAAGCAGGTCTGCCAACCGGCAGCCTGGCACGTTCGCAGGCAGCCGGCGTCAAAGTGGGGTAAAAAATAGTAAATTTTACGTCATCGAGTACACGAATGAAACCAACGAATAACTATAGTCCAGATCATTCCATTTAAGAATTTTTTGGTCTGCCGACCAGCAGCCTGGCAGCTTTTTGTGTACGATGTTTTAAAGTTTTTTTTTTTTTTTTCTTAATTTTTTTTCACTATATTTTTGAAAACTTTGAATGCCATATTTTAAAAAAATTAGCGTAGAATATAAAAAAAAATAATTTGATCGTTCCGAGTGTACCCATCCGTCAGGCGAGCCATTCGACGCCAAACCACTTACGAAACCTGCCGCGGTGCCCCTCACCGCTGTCGCGTGTTAATATTTTTGTACAAATTTATAATAATAATAGTCCTTTTAAGATTACCTAATAGTCCATACTAGTTGGAAGTTCGAACAACCAACCCACCGTCGTCGTAAGATCTGCGTTCGTCCGAAAAACGACGGGAATTTCCGAACCCCGTCTGTTTCATATCGGTTTCCCTTGCCCTGCTGCATCGATTACATCGAATACAAGATCGAAACTAACGAAAACCTGTAGTCTAGATCATCCAATTTATGAATTCTTTGGTCTGCCGATCAGCAGCCTGGCAGTTTTTTGTGTACGATCTTTTAAAGTATAAAAATTTTTTTTAATTAAAAAAATTTTTTCGCAGCTCTTATGGCGACGGTGCGGTGATTGTTCGAACTTCCAACCACTATGGACTATAAAGTTATCGTAAAAAGACTAATATTATTATAAATTTATTTAATAATATGGGCACGCGTTGGCGGCGAAGGACTCCGTGGCCAGTTTCCAGTAAGTTGTTTCGCGTCGAAAGGCTCTCCCGTCCGATGGGTACACTCGGAACACTCAAAAATTTTTTTTTATGATTACAACTAATTTTATTTTAAATCTTCCATTCTAAGTTTTTAAAACCATATTCAAATAAAAATAATAATAAAGACGTGGAAAAATATATTTTTTTAATTTAAATTTATTTTTTAACTTTAAAAGATCGTACACAAAAAACTGCCAGGCTGCTGATCGGCAGACTAAGGAAGTCATACATGGGATGATCTAGACTACAGGTTTTCGTTAGTTTCGATCTTGTATTCGATGTAATCGATGTAGCAGGGCAAGCGAAACCGATATGAAACGGACGGGGTTCGAAAATCTCCGTCGTTTTTCGGACGAACGCAGCTCTCATGGCGACGGTGCGGTGGTTGTTCGAACTTCCAACCACTATAGACTATTAGGTTATCTTAAAAAGACTATTATTATCATAAATTTGTTTAATAATATGGGCACGCGTTGGCGGCGAAGGGCTCCGCGGCCAGTTTCCAGTAAGTTGTTTCGCGTCGAAAGGCTCTCCCGTCCGATGGGGATACTCGGAACACTCAAAAATTTTTTTTTTATGATTACAACTAATTTTATTTAAAATCTTCCATTCTAAGTTTTTAAAACCATATTCAAATAAAAATAATAATAAAGATATTGAAAATATTTTTTTTTTAATTAAAAAAAAATTTTATACTTTAAAAGATCATACACAAAAAACTGCCAGGCTGCTGATCGGCAGACCAAGGAATTCATAAATGGGATGATCTAGACTACAGGTTATTAGTTTCGATCTTGTATTCGATGTAATCGATGCAGCAGGGCAAGCGAAACCGATATGAAATGGACGGGGTTCGGAAATTTCCGTCGTTTTTCGGACGAACGCAGCTCTTACGGCGACGGTGGGTTGGTTGTTCGAACTTCCAACTACTATGGACTATTAGGCAATCTTAAAAGGACTATTATTATTATAAATTTGTACAAAAATATTGACACGCGACAGCGGTAAGGGGCACCGCGGCAGGTTTCGTAAGTGGTTTGGCGTCGAATGGCTCGCCTGACGGATGGGTACACTCGGAACGATCAAATTTTTTTTTTTTATATTCTACGCTTATTTTTTTAAAATATGGCATTCAAAGTTTTCAAAAATATAGTGAAATAAAAATTAAGAAAAAAAAAAATAAAACTTTAAAACGTCGTACACAAAAAGCTGCCAGGCTGCTGGTCGGCAGACCAAAAAATTCTTAAATAGAATGATCTGGACTATAGTTATTCGTTGGTTTCATTCGTGTACTCGATGACGTAAAATTTACTATTTTTTACCCCACTTTGACGCCGGCTGCCTGCGAACGTGCCAGGCTGCCGGTTGGCAGACCTGCTTTTTTCTCATTTTCTAATTGACCTTTATCATATGAGACCATTCCCGTTCATGTACTCGATGACGTAATTTTTTTGAAAAAAATCGCTGACTATTTCCATGACGCGCGGCTCCTGCCAAGAGGCGCACCAGCAGACCAGCTTTTTTAAGGTTTTCTAGATGTCCATTACCACTACAAAGTAGTTTCATCCGTGTACTCGATGACGTAGGGTTTACCTATATCGCCTCCCAGTCTATAAGGGCGAGGGAAACAAACCAAATTGGGCGGATCTGGGAGGTGGCATAGGCGTGTCCTTTCAGTGATTTGTCAATAAATTAATCTGACAGTCTACAGGCAACTCGCATTGCAGTATCACTATTTTAGTCTTTGAAAATTAAATCTGCTTACTAATTAGTAGTCCTTTTTACAATTGCGCGAGAATTACTCACTTCGTATTAACTGCAACTGATATCAAATATTTTGTTACTTTATTTAGTTTGACACTTGTGTTTTATAATTTACTCACCGCAGTAAACGAACATTCAGACCCTTCTCAGAAAAGTCCCACAATCGACCGCGTTGCAAAACGTTACCTTTCTTTACTGAACTTTGCTTTTCTACGCAGGATGTGGTTATTTCAACGTGGTCTCATCGGCGGTCAAGATTCAAGACACGCTTGAACTCTCCTGGTGCCAAAAAGATTGTCAAGTGGTTTGCTTCCAGTACCCACATTTTGCATTAGGACATGACTATCTCTTCTGATGTCAGTGGCTCAATGGATTATTATATGAGCTGCAAAAATATATATAAATTGTAAAATACATAACTGTCATTTTTTTTCATAAATTAAACATGAATTTTCTTTATTTCAGATGTCTATTCAATACAGCATTTGGGATAAACTGAAGGAAATTGATACATACCCTTCATTTCAAATTGCAAATTTAGGACAGTTCATCACCCATTTGTTCCTGGAGAAAGGATTGCCAATATCAATACTCAAGGTTCGTTTTGTTTCTATTCTTATTTTTAAGTCAGTTGTCAGCCTGTGTTATTTGTGATGGGCTGATGACTATGACTTAAAAACTTTTCCTATTTTCCTTCCACCTTACAATGTTCATAAAACGAGAATTCAGGTATTCAAAAAGGCAAATTCATCATAGATATGTATATAATTTTGTTAACCCCTTGTTTGCCGGGGTAATTGGGGTTGGTTGTCCACCAATTAGAGTTCGCAAAAAACGGCATCCATGACACCCAATGACATTTCGTGTCCAGCGATTCTGACAGTGTCCTTGAGAAATTTTGTACAATAGAAAGGTCAAAATCGTAATTAAAGGAATTTTTCCCGCGCATGCGCACATTCCCGCGCTCCGGTAAATTATTAATATAAATTATTTGGAGTGACCAGGCGCATTGCGGTTTTCTCTATGGTAAAGGGCGATAATAAAGCAAGCGATTCTGACCGTGTTCTTCATACACTTTCTTTATACATAAGGGTCAAAATCGCGTGTAAAATCTCAAACACACCGGTGCACGAACGGCATTCTAGCCGTTAAAGTCTCAAATTCAAATGAAAGCACTCCATTTTCAAATAAGTTTGACAATTTATTTACAGTTTTACATTACCATGACTTGCACTATTCTTCGACTCTACATGGAATATCAGCCAAGGCGGCTCGGTCCCGGGGATCTAAGACACTCCTAGTTTGTTGGTTGCATCGGGTAAAAAGAGAGATTAAATGCACACATTGTATTTAAGAAAAATGCCAGTGAACGAAACTGTCAACAACACATAATTAGCTGGGTTAGGTATCTACTATACCAGCTGATGGTTAGTTACTAGCACACAGAGGCGGCCCCTTCCTTAGTGCATTTGTGCACTGCACTGTCGAACACCGATATATGTCAGAAGTGTAAATTAGTACATCCCCTCACGAAGAATTCCCGCCAATTCGTTACAAAATCTTTATGAATTGACTTAACTCCCTCCCATGTCCCATGAAAGAAAGGAATGCGTGCACATTTTGTTATGCCCAGGCGTGACGTCACATGAAGTTATATTTCTACTGGGATCATCTCCAGATGCTAGAGTGCTCGTGCCCGTGAAATGAGCAAGACAGGTATAGACCCTTAACGACGTTTGACTAGTGAAAGCAGAGAAGACATATGGTGCCTGGGTGCATTAGCGGAGCAAATGTCAAAACATTAAACTTGCGTAATGTGGATCCGAACCTTTGGAATGAAATAGTTATGTTCAACGAATTTAAGACTTATTAACAATGTTATATTTAAACGCCATCGGTCGCCGGCGCGGCGCATCAACCTCAGAATTGTTTCCGTATTGACAGCATTTTAACTGTTTTCGCAAGTTTTATTCTGTAAAAAAACTTATTTAAAAATGAGCGCTACCGAAAACATTGTGATTAACGTCGATTTAATCAAATGCAACTTAGTGGAGTGTTTTAATGAAATGGTTAAACTTTTAAAAATAATTAGTACTATTCCAATGACAACTGTTGAGTGCGAACGGTGTTTTTCTACGTTAAAACGTGTAAAAACATTTCTGAGGAACACTAGGTCCCAAGATCGGCTTAATGCTTTGTCAATGATGAGCATCGAAAAGGGTTTGATATCTTCTATACCAGACTTTAACAATCGTGTCATTGTAGTATTTTCACAAATGAAAGAGCGACGAATGGATTTTATCTACAAGTGAACGTTTGTACTAGGTATGTCACTCCCTTTAAATCACTTTATTTTCCCATGTTAATGTTACCTTTTTTTGTGAAATGCACTGCTTGCAAATTTTGTCACGGGCCGCCTCTGCTAGCACACATGACAGGGGTTCAGCCAAGAGCCGAACCATTTTTACATGATGTTATATTTATTATGAATTTTATTCCAAAGAGGACGGTATTAACAAGTTATTGGTTTGACCAGATATGATAGATTGATTATGAAATAGAACAGAAATATGTGTTCTTGTTGGAACAATTGTGATTTTCCTTTTCCTAAGTAGATTTCATTGCTGGCAACCTGGGCGTTTATTATTTTCCTTGTAAATAATTGTTACACACCTAACGGCAATGACTGTTCTGACATGGGCATTATGGTATCCATAAAGTATCCAATACCTGGCACTAAAAATAAATTAAAATTGCATCGATCGTTATTTATTTATAACTTTATGATTGTGTAATAACTTTGTCCAACGAAAAAACAGTATATCTATATATATAAATAAAAATGAATCGCCGAAATGTATGTACGCGCATAACTTTCGAACGACTGTACCAAATTGGATAATTCTTTTTTTTGTGTGTTCGTTATTGTCAGGACAAGGTTTTTATAAGACTACTGGTGGACTCTGGCATTACGGAATGTATATTAAAAAATATGCAATAGGTGGCACGTGAGCTGTTTGAAAACTGAATGTATGGAATGCGGGAGGGGAGAGGGGGGGGGGTAACTCGGGTAGGGGGTTCGCGGTAGGGAGAGGGTAACCTGGGAGGAAGGAGGGAAACTCGGGATGGGGGTTCGCGGGACGGGGGAAGGGAGGGAGTGGAGTGGGGAGAGGGAAGGTGGAAGAGGCGGAATGGGAACGCGGGAGAGGAAGTGAATGCGGAAGGGGAATGGGACGAATGGGAAAGGACACGCAGAGAGAAACAATTTATTTATTAAATGGCATAGCAACGCATGCCGGGAACCAGCTAGTTTCTAATATTGTACATCATTTCAAGAGAAGTAACAAATTAATAATAAATTAATATTTTATTTTTATGGAGGCAAGTTATGTAAAATTATGTGTTTTTGGTTCCGAATGATCAATAAATAATTTATGTCTTTTTATAAGCCCAGAAAAAAATTTTATCTCCCACTTCAATCCTGTGGTTATGATTTTGTGGCAAATTAAATTCTTTGGAAAATGATCTTAAAATATTTTAATCTTTGTGCCTATCACACTTTTCGCCCATAAACACTTTTTTGTAGCATAAATCAAAACAGGTGGTTGGTGTTATTCGGGAATTTAAACCTTATCGCCGTCTACATAAGGAGTGTTATTGTTAGCTGCCCGATTCCAAATATTACATGATGTGGTGCATCGCCAATGAAAATATGTTGTTTTGCTCTAATAATTGGCATGGATAAATTCAATCACTGGCCGGATTTGGGGAAGACTGCCATTTGGATTTACTGCTTGGATTATCATACCTCATGAATAGATGGCGCCACTAGGGCCATTTTACAAATATAGACAATGTTATGAAACATTGTAATACGGAGACCTATTAGAGAGTTTTTATTGTAGCCCTGCCAATTATTGGAGCCATGCCAGTTTTTGGATTTGCACCTCATATTTTGACTCAAGACTAAATGTTAAGGACAAATGGTACCATAAACACTAGCCAGAATTTGAATATATAATGGAATTTTCAGGTAGTGCAATTTGCGGACCTGAACAAAGCCACCCTGCGACTGATGCGTCAGATCCTGCTTGCCGTGTTGCTGCACAAGCGCTGGCAGACCTGCCTCGAGGTGTTCCAGCGGGTGGCTGTATCCCGCAAGCTGCACCTCTTCCGCGAGGGCCTCCGCCTCTTCATCAACCACTTCCTGGTCAAGAACGCCGATAAGAATGCCATCCTCTCCGAAGATCAGAAGACCCTGCTGGTGGAGAGGGCTTCGGCCGTGGACAAAACTCTGCACGGAGACTCCAAACTGCAGTTTTAATTTCCTCATTTATATTGTGGTTAATGTGATTGATATAGTTATGTATAAAACTGTACATATTTTATTTTCAGTTATTTAGGCTAACTACTGTGTAGCATTTTAGTAATATGGAGCGGTTCAGCCAACTGTGTTTACAAGTGAGCTAATATTCTTCACGGATAATAATTGAAAGGTGCAATCAATAGGAAGTACATAACGGTCAAGTCTCACACTGTTTGTAAGTGAATACACTGGTGATTTTGAGTTTGAATAATTTCTTATTTTTTTAACGAATCTTCATAAATGGACTTGTGTTATCAAACTCGCCAATTTGCATCAAACGAACCTACCAAATCAAATAAATAAAATTCATTGAAATCAATTCATTATCGTTTGGCTGAATCTATAGAATAATGTGTCTAAATGTTAGCCATTGTTTAAACGTTTAGTGTCATTACTGTTAACCACTTCCCGGGCAAATTGTTTTAGCAATAATAATTTTTTTTAGTCTTATCTATTTTTTGTCAACCATTTAAGTACGTATTTAATTATGTGCACATTTATGTGATAACTGATAACCCAAAATGTTTTTTATTTTATTTGATGCGTATTTGCGTAATCGCCCGGGAAGCGTTTAAGATTTGTTAATTAAATAAATCTACTCAACGAGAAGGAATCACTATAAAAAATAAAATAAAATTCGTAAAAAAGAAAAACTTTGAAAATGTTTTTTGTGTACAATTTAGATTTTAATTTCAAGTAGCATCAATGACAATAAATTGTGCTAAAAATGAGTTGGTATTTTTGTCAGTTTTTCAATTGATATCTTCTCGTTAAATAGTGTATGTATGAATTTATTTGACTATTGAATTTTTTTTGTCTGTAGAATAAAGAATAACACAAGAAGTGCCTTGTGGGCGTGTTTTGTGATCCAATATAGACCTATATTTCCATACAAAACTGTATTCCACCATGATTTTGAAATTTAAACGGGATGGCGATATATAACGCAGTCTACAATTATCAACAAGAATAATATCGATGTGTAAAAGAGACAGACTGCTTTCTAAATGGTCTAGATCCGAAAGGTACTAAATCAATTGCACATTTTTTCTATTCAAATTTGTACAGAAGGCACTTCAGTGTTATATTCTAATCTATGTTTTTGTCCCATTGAAATAATTTTATTTTATAAATTTGATTTTAAAATATTTTCGACAAACATAATAAAATATAAGCAATTTTTAGATGTTTATAAAATATTTGGATAAAAATATATGTACAATTTACTAAGAAGTTGACCAACTTTATCTAAGTTTACTAATAAATTTATTATTCGTCAAAATTGTTTGGACTCTGACTTCCAGTTCAATTAAACAATATCCCAGTTTAATTTGTATTACAATATGAGTAGGGTAACCAAGATAGTTTTCTCAAGAAATTTGTTTTGTGTAGTATAATAAAAAATAGCAATTTTTTATTCCCTTAAACCTCTTTACAGTCTATATAACCAACCCATTATGACCCAGTCAATAAAAACCTGGTGGGGAACACATAATCAAAGTTGTTTCAGTGAAACCCTCTTAAGAAGTTTTCCAAGGGACCGATAAAAGGAACTTCTTAAGCAGGAAAACCTTATATGTGGGATTAATTGGGCCATTCAATCTTCAAAGGACCGAAAAAACCAAACTTCTTAAGAGGGTTTCAATGAATGTATTTAAAATTTTATTCCTTAACAAGTACATAATATATGTACTGTTTTTCTGTTATTTGTTTATGACAAGTGGAACTCTTGGTTTATTGTTATATTTAAGTGTTTTGTGCCTTTTGGTCTGTGAAGACTGAAAATGTTTGATAGCTACATAAAGTTAACCCACATTAAGTAGGTGGGTGTTACTTGGTAGCATCATTAACTTGTATCAAGCTGAATAAAATTAAACATCATCAGACAAATGTTTTTTTATTTATTATTTTTTGTTTCAAGCTGACTTACATTTTTATGTGTTCTGTTTTTTCCAAACAAAATGATTCTTTGATCCTCAGGCTGTTCGCTTTTGGGAACAGCTCACTTTAGTATCTTTATTAGTATTTGTATCTCCCTTACTGCCATAGTGAGAAATGTGATCTAAACAGTGTTAAAAAGAGCAAACACCAAGCCATATTTTTTTTTTTTTTTTATGAAACCAAAAAAAAAATAGTGAGGTGACAGTAATGCTTGCAATACATTTGTCTAATAAAATATTTTTTTTTTCTTTTTTTTCATCATCAGTAAGGGGCCATCCATAAATTACTTCACACCTTAAGGGGGTTGGAGGGGAGTAGAGAAGTGTGACAAGGGGTATGGGGGCGTCATCAGCTCCGTGATGTCACATGTGACAAAAATTTGCATTAGTTTTGATTATTTTTAGATATAAAATTGCAAAATGTGTGACTCCACACTAGGGGGGAGGGGGTCTGACAAATGTGACGATGTGTGACATAGACGAGGGAGGGGGGAGGTAAAAAAATCCTGAAATTTTTGTGATGTAATTTTTTGATGGCCCCTAATATTTTAGTTGGAAAAAACATTAGGCAAGCCATTTTTAAAACATTTTTACGTTTGTATTCTAAATTTGCATACTTCAAAAATTATATGTTTACTAGCTTTTGCCCCTGGCTTCGCTCGCATAGTATTAGGGGGGTTCCCACTCTGCCTCCTCCATCTTCCCTATCCCCACTCCACTCCCCCCCTTCTCCCCCTCCCCCACACCCCCTCCCCCACACCCCCTCCACACACACCCCTTTCCCCATAGAACTAAGCTTCCCTCACAGAGTAAGCTAATATGTAATGTCAGAAGCTGTAATTATATGCTATAATTATGATTCCACGTTGAGTTTGTTGATTTTGAGATTGTTTTTATAGACAACAGTGAAAAGCGAAACGTTTTATTATATAAAGCATTTATTGATTTGAACAAAATAAGTATCAGTTTTAATAATCCTACTACATAAGGACAAACAGGCTATCTGCTTATTAGTTAAAAATAATATAAGGTTGACAAAATTAAACATTTAACTTTTACAACGAAAATATAAAAGTTTTGACTAGGTAGTTTTTTTGTCAAATTACTATCACAGATAAAACACAGCTGGCGTGATGTTACATAACAAATGTGCCACCTTACCATTCAATTAAATGCCAATATTGTCATTGCAATTCGTAATAATAAATTAAAAAAGGAAATTTACACATAAAAAAGCATTTTATGATCAATAATATTCTTGTTAAATTCTTATACTATAAATTTTTAAATAAAATTTGCTGTACATGATGAAATAAATAACAATTAATATGTACTTAACCCAATAATATTTATAAATATCTTCAGTAATACAGCAATACAATATTACAAGAACTTTTAAACTTAATAAAAATTTTCCTCAATAAGGAATTAACAAAATGAATCGGAATCACCCACTGTTTATTGATGATGGAATTAATTTATATACAACACAAAATATGCAAAAAATAAGTAATGAACCATAAAATAACATATAAAAATAACACAAATAATCTCGTGCTTATTTAGGTATCAAGGTTAATTAAATTACAGTCAATTTTCTGCTTGATAGAGGTAATGTTGGTAGCATATGCTGCCATGAAAATTGATGATGAAGCCAAAAGATATTCAGGAGAATCTGAAACTAATCCTTAGCTCATAATGAAAGATATTTTCCGCAATTTGATTTTGTAAGCTATGAATATATTTTCGAAATGTTATATTAACTTCTCACAATACATTAAGCCGAATTTACATTACGCAACTAGTCCCAAATAATTGCATGACACCAAAAAGTTGGTGTAAATTGCGCAAATTTAGTGTTGTGCAACCTTAAGTATCACAACAACTATGGCACCATCAACATCAAAGCTTTCTTCTGCAATGCCCAATGTTGTATACAACTTTCACTTAGATACAAAGAACACATGTGTGCGCTCAGCTGAATTGGTTTCACAGCACTAGTTGCATCACATTTTTACACTGTGCAATTTGTTGCGTTCCTCTGTTGGTGCCGTAATTTTGCACAAGCGCGATTCTAATTTTGTGGTGAACAACTAATACATGCACGATGAAACTATTTGTTTGCACTTGAAACTAACAGTGCAACTAATGTCATGAAACAACTTGTGTGTAATGCAAATTCGGCTTTATGTATTTACAAAAATAATAAAAAGCAAATGCATTACATACTCATTTTGATAATCTAGAAAGACATGAGCCGTTTACTATTATAAAAGTAAATCGTTTTAATATAATTTATATAAAATTTCATCAAGGCCAGTCACGTTTGGTGAACATTCACGTTACTTTTAAACTTAACTCATAGTGGCATAATATATTTTAAATATTTATCTAGTAATGCCTGTAGGTACTGATCACATGAATAATTCTTATTACTTTGTAAAATTTTAAAGAAATCTAAACATAAAACCATATTATTACTGTACATTGACGTATTTATATTACATATTATATAGTCGATTAGAAGCGATACAAGTTAACTGACATTAGTTTACAATCTCCATACTTAAACACGGCTAAAAAAACTAATTAATTCAATGACCTTGGTACGAAAGCTGCCAATGATAAGAGGTGACGACTTAAAAAGAAAATATCAGTGTTATATGAGAGAAAGTCGTCCACAATCAGCAAATCTGGAGACAATCGAGGGAGGCTCGTGTCCAAAGCTGGATGCCAAAAGGCTTTAAAATGAAGAAGAAAAAGAAAAAGAAACAAGATATTTTGGAAACCTTTTTTCCAAAGGAACTACAGCAACAGCAACGGGTACTCTATTTTATGTGTGACATTTTTCTTTTTCCATTTTCTTAGCATCACGAGGAAACATATTCATTCTTTTCTCATCCGCAAACTCAGTTCTTTTCTTTTGTTTTCGATTCTTATCTCGAGGAGTGTTAACATTTAAAATGTCTTCAGAAAAATGTTTTTCAAAATATGCACACATTTCAGATACTTGGGTTCTCAGTTTGTCATCAGGGTAAACCTAAAAAAATTCCAACTTTTGTAAAAGGCTTAATGCAAAGTTATGTACCTACTGTTTACATCGATGGACGTGTATGAGATATATGTGTTTTTAGATATCCAAATCTAGATATTCAATTCTGAACAGTGTTTGATAAATAAGATGCATCAGAAACGAACACATATTTCCATAATGAAAATGTAACTGAGAATGATTCGTGATAGTTAATAACTTGTACCTTCAAATAATCATATGCATTATAAAAGATAGACCGAATGTCGTGAGCCACTTGGTGGACATTGGTATAAAAAGAATTTTGAATCCGATCAGAAATATTGGAGAACATTAAAGGATTTTTTACTACCTCAAAATAATGTGGGGCCTGAAAAAAGATCACAGAAAATTATGTTAAAACATTGCTCAAATGAAATTACTTATATTAAAATTGTTATTATTCTCGATACGAATCCATCATTGTACTCTTTTGAAGACACAAAAATAGCTTTGTGAAATTTTTTAAGACAATTTTAACTGACACTCGTAGTACAGAGATATATTAACCCTTTAACCGCTAAAAAAATATTCCTAAGCAGTCGCCCCCACGCGGCATATTTTGTTTCTAATATTATTTTCATGACTAAAGTCAGCCGCCGCGCGGTGTGAGCCACTTGATGAAATGACTTAGGTCAGCTGCCGCGGGGAAACGGTATCCTCTGGGATTATGATTCGTTATAAATATCTCTAATAATATTCTTCAACAATGAAAAATCTACATTTAATTCCACCAACATGTGATTGAATGGTATATCAGATTGAGTTAGGCGTAGATGGATTTGAAGCGATCATTATATACTTTCTGAAGAACTCACCTGGCTTATATCCAATCCAAACTTACTGTCATTCTTCTTATCCATATCCCACAATGCAAACAGAATGCTTTCCATCCTTTTTAATCCGGCCGATAAAGGAATATCATTCTTTTTGCGGGCAATACTCTTATTTGTTAAATTGTTGACTTTCTTCTTCAGTTTCTTGACCGTGTCACACAATGCGTACTCTCTCTCCAAATAACATGACTCCCCAGACATAGATACTTTAGAATTTTGTCCATTTTCACTCGATGTTAAGGGGTGTTCACCGATCCCCACATCTACCGTCAACTCTTGCCCATATGTTTCTGCGCTAGAAAGTATTTCAACATTTTTGTTGATATCAGAATTGGGTTTGCTCAATTCGGAACTGATGGCCATGCTATTTATTTGAATTTCATTTGCATTATCAACTGATTTTTTAATTGGTTGAGCATTTTCTCCAAAAAATTCTTGAGAGACCTTGTTCCAACTCACACTGTCCACAAAGAGAGTGTTTTGTGTTTCTTCAGTCTGTGGATCTCTCACCCTGTTTTCAGTTAGTTGATTTGTCGCTAGTGCTTCGTACAGTCTCTGGGCATTGGTTTTGGAATCGTTGGGACCGCTGTACATGGTTGTGTGTATTTTAGGAGCCATTTGTTTAGCAGCTTCCCATTCCTTGTCGGAGCATTTGAGATAGCCTTGATTGAGTCTTGGAATTATTTTATTGAGCCCTAAGTCCGGTGTATAAATGCTTACATTTGGAATGTTTTCAAGTGGTTGAATGTGCTTGCTTAAATTATAAGAGTTGCAGTCAAACAACGGCTGAGGAAAAGCATTTTCTGAGGCTTTAGTGAAAGGTAAACTCAATACTTTTGGTACTGTCCCCTTGTTCATGAGAGAGTTATGGACAGTCATAGTTTCCACCGTACCAAAATCGGATTCGGGTGGAATGTCAGATTGCTTTATGGGAACATTATAACTGCCCGGTTTCATGTAAACTTGTGATGTCTCATTAATTTCACCATCTGATTCAAAACTGCAAGTGGATATAACATTGCTTGCAAATGCAGTATTAGGTGCCAAAGAAAAGGTATTTCTATTTGAAAATTTTTCTAATTCATGGAATTGCGGACCACATTTTAAAGAGTCGACTGGGTTCCTGTTAATACTGTTAGTATTTTCATGTGACCAGTAATTTGTATTTTGTATTGGAAAGGATTCCCTGGTTTCATTTAAGTTAAATAACTGCTCGGGAGTTAAAGGTAGTGATTCAACATTGCTAATTTTCTGAAATTCATTGCTTTCGTACGCTATTTTCGGAAGTTCTTCGAGTTTTGAAATGTTTCCTGATGTTTGTTGATATTTTGACAAAAAGTCTTTGCCACGCGGCTGCAACCAGGTTCCTGAATTCTTTTGTGCGCCGTAAATATTATTTGTAAATTTAATTTCATCTTTGGCTTCCAGGCCCTCAAAAGCACTCATGGGTCTCTTGTTAGGGTCGCAATCATTCCTGGGAAGAGAGCCCGGGTAGACCGTCTGCATGAGAGGAACATTTGGGACTACTGTTGGGTGTGTCCAAAGGGGAAATACATGAGGAAATACATTAGTTCCCCAGTGGTTGTTGGGTGGATTATAGCTGGGAGGGTTGGCAGGGGGAAGGACTACTAACGGTTTTGACTGCTGCTTTTGCACTGTAGAAAAATTAATCCCATTTGCATTTTGCTTGTATCGTTGTTGTTCGGCCTGAAATCCACTGTCCAATGCTTTAAATGTTTTGTAAATGTGGTTCAACATGTTACTAGTTGCAATCTGCCATTCTACAAAGCTCTCTCGTATTTGAGGATTGTAATATTTATTTTCGATTCTCTTGAAACTTTCGTGTTTTTCGCAAAGCAGTTCCTTAATACCTTTCCAGCCGTCCAAAATTCGGACGAATGAAAAAATAAAGTTCTTTATTACCCACGGAACTCCCTGAGAGTGCAGATTCGCCACGGCAGAGTCTGGCTTTTGAACATTGGACCTGGTCTTTTCGCAAATGGTTTGAATATTTTTAAAGCAGGGTCTATTCTTATTAGCGATGGCGATGTTCTCAGCTGCAGTGCACGCCTCCACCGCCAACTTAATGATTTGTATTGAAACAGACTCGTCGTGTACGACTGGTCGATCTCTGGAAGTGGATTGAGCCGAATATGATTTAATATTCATTTTGGAAGAGCACAAACATTTCGAACATATATATTCGTGTTTGTTTTTGGTTTCCCGTGGCGTAGATTCCGTTTGATATGATTCGTTAGAAATATTACACAAATCTGACACCATCCTTTCTCCTTCGGCCAAAAAATCTAAACTTGTCGAGGATTTTGAATGCGGCAAGCCATACTGCAGTCTCTCTTCAGTTATGTCTTTGAAGGTGTTAGGTTTAATTTTTCCGAAGGTGTCGACTCGTGGTGGCTTCAAAAAAGTTGTATTGTACTGATTATTGGATTTCACAATTTTCCTCTGTAGAAGTGAAGAATGTAGCATGGAGTCGGGCATATTAGCTTCCAAAA
Organism: Limnephilus marmoratus; assembly: GCA_917880885.1. Taxonomy (NCBI): domain Eukaryota; kingdom Metazoa; phylum Arthropoda; class Insecta; order Trichoptera; family Limnephilidae; genus Limnephilus; species Limnephilus marmoratus. The sequence continues at coordinate 65,819,164 of OU862908.1, forward strand.
TACCAATGTTATGTGGATAATTGAACGCATTTTCTTTCAGAGATGAATTTGCAGATACGTACATTGCCAAATTTGTTGGAATTTGCCTAAAAATATAATGATTTAATACTAGTTCTTTTTATGTTTCTTTCAGTTTGACTATATAGGTAATATCAATCAGTTAAAAAAATCATTAAATTGTTAATTATTTTTTCTGTGTAAATTTATGTAAGTACTTAATTTTTTTTATAATAATAGATTAATCAAAAAAAGCGTTTTAATCTGTGTGACAATATTAATTTCTTTTACTTGTTTAGTGTGTCGAGTTCGCTGGTAGTGTAGGGAGTTGCTCCCATTATTTCCAATGTCTCAATTTCATTGCTGTTTGGAATGGGTGTGTAACCTGGAAATAAATTAAAGGAGGGTGAAGAAATCTTTTAATAAAACAAAATTATTTTTTTAAATTCATTTTATTTGTGCAAACCTGACTCCATCTGCGCGCCGAGTAAATCCCCGGGAGAAATAGCAACACCGGCAGATTCCCTTAAGTTTATATTGATATTTTCACTGGACATCTAATAATAAAATTAATAAATTATTATTAGGTACTATTCACATTGTCATTATTTAATTATTATTGGACTAGCGGCTGTACACAGACTTTTTCAAAATGTAATGTAATCTTATTTTGAAGGTCAAGGGTGCAAAATTTCGGTGACCGGACACCTCAAACCACAAGCAACTTCAACCCCTCCTTGGAAAAGTCATTAAAAGTGATGACATTTATTTATTTGTTTAAATAGGTTAGGTTATGGGCTTTTTTCAATTTTTTCATGACTTTTCAAAGGGGTGTTGAAATGCCATTTGGTTGAGTTTTCGTGGAACCCAAAATTTCATGAGTCTCTGAATAAAACTACATACGCCGCCCGCCGGTGTCCACCACAGACACTACTTTAAAAAGGGCGTTACATCCTGACATTGTTTGGAGAAAAAAATGTGAACAAAATTTTGGTATTCGGTGACAATATTGATGTGATTTCTTTTTTCCAACACAAAACATTTAAAAATCAGTAGGTAGGTATTCATTGGCAAAGCGAAGGTCGGGGTGAAGCGTCGGGCGGTTACTCGGCCGAGTGATGTGGAAGAAAAATGAGTTTGATTTAAAAAAAAAAACGGAAAAAGTCACCACCTAGTTTTTTCGATCTGAGAATTTCAATTTCTTTTTGCTTCGTTAATTTTTTCGCATACATAAAGGTTAAAAAAAATTAATTCTACGCTTCGACGCATTTCCATTGTGAACAGCTGATGTTAACCCCCTAGCGACCGATTTTTTTTTAAATTTGATCCAAGAACTCCAAATTCGGGCTCGATTAACTCGAAAAAGAAAACTCAAATAAAGAGGATAAAGTATACCACAAAATCGACTCCAAATATGGTGTAGACTCATCAGTTTCCCACTTATACCACTGGTTTCTGGACACCGTATATGATCAGAGACTGGACCTCAGTAAATAAGTTGTTGATTAAATTTTATTCATAATTTTTCTATCATTATTTTTAAGAAAGAATAATATAACACATTTCAATTAGGTAATATTCAAATTTAAAAGGATTCCATTCGCGTCAATCAAAATCAGCTGTTTTCCGATGACGTTTTGATTTACTTGTCATTCCTCAATCTGAATTAAATTTTTATTCGAAATTTTTTACTATAAAATGGTTACGAAATATCGAACAACTAGGGGACAAAATGTATAGAAATTTCCATAGGAAGATGACAATGTGCTTGCAATGGAACGAAGCCACCGAAGTAGAATAAGATAGGGACTCATGCATGCGCCTTTCTTGAAGCTATGAATAGATTTCACCGAGATAAAACTAATGATAACGACGATATAATTAAATCAATTTGTTATCAACTGGATGCTTACAAAAATAACTGCATACAATAAGAATAATTAACAATTACAATGATACAAATAATTTTATTCTGTTTCCAAGCAAAGACAAACATTCCCAATTTACGAATATCTTGACAATATTTTAATTTCTCCTTTTTTTACTTTAAGTCTACACAGGAGGCCCTGAGAAAAACAAATACCCTTAGGGTCTAGTCATCTTTGAAGATGCTGAACGGAGGGTCTTTTTGAGGAGAGGAAGGAGTAGGACGAAACACAGAGACCGGCAAATCGTTCCTTTGTCTCTACTGTCGTCGTAAATTTCTCTGTTTCTACTGTCATCGTAAATGATATTGCTTGGGCATTGATGGAGGAGCTTGCAAAGCACAAACCCGACGCTTTTGTCCGCTCGAATAACTAACCAGACACTGATTTTGATAAGGTGATACAAAATAAAAATGAAGTAAATATTAAAATGGTGACCGGACAACTCGGAATGAAACCAGCTCAGAAGCACCTCAGAAAGGTCATTAAGAGTGATGATAATAAATATTTAAAAATTGATTAAATAGGTTAGGTTTAGGGTTATCGGCTATTTTCAAATATTTTTTTCATAGCTTTTAATAACCTTTGAGGTGTTTATGAGTTGGTTTCATTCTGAGTTGGCATGGAACCCATTAAAATACGAGTAATCATATATTTACTAGAAATTTTAATCAATTTCATTGACCGCTTTGTCTCTGACCTAATTTGAAAGCGAAATCACCTTGAGACATCGAAATCGGGTCAATTCGGGGCAACTTGTATTCGGAGCGCAGAAATAAGAATAGGTGTACGTGAACTGTAACTGGGCGAGGGGTGGAGGGGAAGGGAAACGAGGAAAAGTCGAGGGGAATACGCCCCCAAAACGTAGGGGGGCGTGAGGCGCGGGTTGAGCCAACCCACTGAAAAGCGTGGTGTGAGATTCTACCAGGAGCACAGATTATAACCAAGTAAACAACTAACATTGCAATTCAATGAAAAATATTAATATTTATGATCTCCTGGTAGCAATTTTATTCGTTACACACATTTTAGAGACGAGAAAGGTTGGTTTCCTACGTGCTTACGAAAATTTGAGAAAATTTCCTACCGCGGTATTTTTCAATTCTATATCAACAAAACAGCATTGCGTTATTAATTTCATTGGATTATTTTTGACACAACATACTTCATTTTAAAACAAATCTTTAGAAAGGTCAATGAATCTACGATATTTCTTGGTTTGGACTCAACTGAAACAAAAGAAGACCCAACTACGTGCAATACTCAAAAACTTTTACGTATATTATTTTTACAGAAAGGAAAATGTTTGTGCTCGAATATAACACATAAAATGCAATTTATTATTACACAGAAAGTTCATTTTTGATTAATTTCATTCATTAAAATAAATAGAGATGTATATTACATTTCTGTGAAGAAAAAAATTAGGTAAGGAAAATTTCAATCCAAAAACTTTTCGTAGCACTCGTCAAAAAAGAAATTACTTCGCGAATAAGATCTGGGTAAACATAAAAGTTTTTATTTTTAATAATTGATTAAAACGAGAAATACATACGACTACTTCACATTTTAATTCATTCAAAATTGAAAAATACTTTAAATATTGTGCAAAATATGTTGTTAACGATATTCTACAATAAATCAAATAGTTTTAAACCTCCTTACCTCGAAATCATTTTGCATCCAAAGAAATCGTTTTGACTTGTTAGTATTAGGTATATTACCAATTTCTTTTTATCAAAAGAAAATACTCGTATTTTTAGATCAGATTACATTTTCTGTAGAAAATTCGACCAGTTTTAATTTTTAATTTGTTATGCGATGTAGTTTTTTAACGAAAATATCACCATAGCAGATTATTTTTTTCCGTTCCTGCCAACGAATGGTAGTTAAATAATGGAATTTCGTTGTTCTGTTCCTATTTTGTTTTATTTTTGCTGTTTTTTAAGCGGGAGTTTCATAATGTGGTTCCTAATATTTATGATATTTATTTGACTTAAGAAATAATATTCAAGAACTTTTTATTTCGCAGTTTTTTACGAATTAATATTGTTTAAAATCTAGCTAGCCAGCAATAATTAAAAAAAATGTACCTGTTGAATGAAGGATTTTAGACAAAATATTTATTGGTGCGGAGTATGATTTTTGTCGTTTACTCATCTCTTTGGCGAGGGCTACCTCTGTTTGTCTACCAGAACTAAGTACCCCATAGGACCGTAGGATATTATTACAGAGTTTTTGTCATTAGGTAAAGCAGGCGACACGACAGTAGTTTTGGAACAAACCACGTACGAAGACGGTTTTATTTTATTTTTATTTTATTTTTATTTATTTGGGAGACCAACAGTTTACATTAACAACAAAGTATATAATAATTGAGTACAATAATTGAACCATTTACAGGTTTCCACATGGGTATTGTATACAAGTGTGTAGTGATTCTAGAGATATTTACTAATAAAAAATTACATTTCAAGAGACGAGTTATTTAGGTGGGGATAGGAAAGGGGTAGGATGGGGGGGGATCGGTTAAGTTGAGGTATAGTAATAAAAATATGCGTGACAAAAAATTAAAAGAGAGAGAAAAAAGAGAGAGAAAAATATTTGTATAAGGCACGGCGTCAGAGATGTACGACGGGTTCAATTTCAACCGTACAAACTCTAGAGTATTAATACTATCAGTTTTTTTCCATCTTCGTGAAGATTCTGGCAAATCATTCGTTTTCACATTCACGGCTAGCTGTGTGACGCACGATGAATCGGTTCCTTGTTTCTTGCAAAGAGACACCTATCGACCTATTCCATTTTATCGGTGTTTCATTTTTAGGAAGCAGACAAATAAAATTATTGAATGCATCTCCATTGTTGTCGTGATGATCTATTCAATGACAGTATTGATACAAAAAGACTCCCAGGTAATTATTTAAGTTGACAGGCTAGTAAACTAAAATACAAAATTCAAAGTATCTACATAAATATCATTTTAAACGTAGTGTTTTGGAAATGGGACATTTTACCAGAAATAAAACAGAATACCAGTCCACAAAATCATTTTTATTCTTTTCGATTTAAATTAACTCACAAAACATTAATACATTGCGTAAACATAAAATAACACTAAGAATCTATAAAAGGCGATATGTGCTTTCCTGATGTGATTTCAAATTAATTATAAATCTTATGGTACAAAAGAAAAGTAAAAACTAAACGTATTTAGATTAAGAATCGATCGTCGAATGGAAAATTTCCGATCGAAAACTCGCGATAAAAATGTAAATAGACATTCAGACTTACACAAACATAACAGTATTGTGAAAATATTTGTAAATAAATGTATGTTGAATTAATAATAAATATAAATAAATAGAAGTCAAATTTATTGAATGTATTTTGTGTATGAAATAAATTCACGATAATATTAAAGCTTATTCGGAACACATAATTATTTACAAACTTCAATACTTTGGCTCGACATTCTCCAGTAAACCGAATTCATTGTTTTAACTATTTATTTATAACTAATTTAAATTAATCTAACTTGATCTTCGACATTGATCACTTGACAAAAAACAAAAAAAATAATATAACAAACTTAACAGTGGATAACATTTTTAAATTCGTTCACATTTTGTGTGCTACCAGAAAGATATGAAAATATCTTTCGACGGCCACAAAAAACGTAGATGCTCTGAAAAATATAAATAAAATTTGAAAAAAATAACATCGATATTGCTACGAATTAAACTGGTACATTTAGCTTGTTGCTTGGAAATATCTGTCAGGAAATACGTAACAAAGAAAAAAAATCGATAGGAAATATTCACAGGCATTTAATACAGTTTTCTACACCTATATGTGGAATGTTGTGTGACATGTGAAGTATTTCTTATTTCGGAGTCCAGAAAACCAAAACTACCTGTTTCGTGATGAGATGAAATACAGGAGACAGGAGGTGTTCATTCCAATTTTTCTCGAAGCGATTTTTTTATTTCTTTAAATGTAGAAGTCTTTGGAAAAGCCGACAATTGAGATTATTAGGTTTGTCAGTACCTATGTAAAGCCGACAATGGACATCATTAGGTTTGGTGCCAATTTGTAAAGCCGACACTGAACATAATTTAGTTTGGTGTCAGTTTATGAAGCTTACAATGAACATCATCAGGTTTGATGGCAATTTATAAAGCCGACAATGAACATCATCAGTCATCAGTTTTGATGACAGTTTATAAAGCCGACAATGAACATCATTAGGTTGGTGTTAGCTTGTAAATCCGACGTTTAACACTAGATTTGGTAACAGCGTGGTACGTGACATGGTGTGTGATGTGTTGAGATGAGTGACTAGTATCAGACGGAGGGCGGCCCTAGCACCTGAGTGAGTAGGCGGCGTGCACCAGGGCGAGCAGGGCGGCAAGGCCGGCCAGGGCGGGGGCGGTGCGGGGGGCGGAGTTGCAGTAGTCATCCGTGCAAGAGCACACTTCCTGTCGACCTCCAAAGCCAGAGCGCTGGTAGCACTTGCCCTGGAAACAAAAATAATTTTAATACTTATGCCAACACGCCTTGTATCGTACGGCGGGGGTCAAAGATGGACATCAAGATCCGTGAGGCAGTTAGACCTCGGGCATTGTCTTGTAGACCTCTTCGGCAAACAGATAAAACAATAGTGACAAAACAGAAGTTAATAAAATAATTAGTTAGGTTTATATTTTGTTTATTATTTTATTCACTTTTCTTAATATTTTGTTTTGTCTCCGTTCTGATTTGTCATGGAATCGACCTCATCGGAACGTATGAAGTGAACATTCGTCGTATGAAGTGAACATTCGTCGAACATGCTCGCTAATCTGCACTGCAATATCACAACATGTCATATTAACAAAGTAACTACAAAAGTTCTGTGACGAAGCCATGCACTGCCTTGGTAGTCGCCTGAGGACCCATACAGGTATAAATTAATGATAGGAAATTCATGTGCGTAGTTGATATTTGCAACAAATAGATATCAAAACGACATCTGACAACTACTGTTATTGTTTTGTGACTAACGGCCATTGTTCGCAATCCTACTGATCAACTGTTGAGTCGAAATTTTGGCTCAACACTCCTCATTCTCCTCAAAAGCATAAATTCGCTCTTCCCAACGCAACTCTCCGACCAACAGGCGAATCAAGCGTTACTAAACAAATCACTTAGCTGATCGGAGACTCGATTGATCGACCGAACAACGGCTTTAAAGTTTTAGATCTTAATTTTATTAAGTAAAGATTGCACAAAAGTCCTCACTCGATTTTCTAATTTCAGTACCTAACTAAGTTTGGAAATACCTAAGAATAATTGGTTTGTCACAATCACTCCGCGTTATTGAAGAGGGTTGGTTACCTACATGACAGTCGATCTGCCGAAAGTTGGCCTCCCGACCTACAATATGCAGTCGTTTTGGGGAAAATACGGTATACCTAATCACACAAAATATAACCAAGTGACCTCGAAGGGATGTGCAGAGAGGATTTACTGCCGATAAACAAAGTACAAAACATATTAGATAGTAGACAGAATGAGAAAACTGATTTAAATATTTTTTAGACTTAGAAATACTGTATCATTAAATGTTCTAAAGGGTATTTATTTTGCACTTGCGCATTCTGTACTCTGTGGCTTGTGGGGTGCAAATAAATCATCCCTATTTAATAAAAGTTTTCAAAAAGGCCTCATTACTTCCCGATAATAAATGTTTTCCAAGATTTCCTCTTACAAAAACTTATGACAAAATTGCAGTACTTTAATCACATAAAGAAATCTTTATTTAGTAAAAATAATATCCCACAAAAGTATTAGCGAAAGAATTATTTCTGTTTGAGGATTAACCGTACCACTAGTATGAACTACAACAGCACAGCTTTACTATTCATTTAAGGGTATAAAATTATTCAATAAATTACCCCTACATATACGATCAGAAGAAAATTACGACGATTATAAAAATAAAAATATTAAAATTCTCTATTACCACCTCATAACTTTTCTTATTGTTTAGATATTATGTTTTGCTTATCATTCATTTGTATTATTTATAACTTTCCTGTATTTTTATTGTACTTTCTTATTAAAATTAGATACTAATAATTGTTGCAATAATAGGTACTCTAAATTTAAATAGATGTGAAAATATGAAGTTGTCCTCTCCTAAGCAAAGCATGTGCTTTATTTGAACGTTGTTTGAAATATTTTATTAAGTATGTTGTAAAAGCCCAATAGGGCGTCAATAAATAAATAAATAAAAATGTGTAACACTAAAAATGTAAAAAAAAAACAAAAAATATATATATATATTTACATTCAAATGGATCAAGGAAAAACCTACTTATAAATTCGTTTGATATTCATACCAAAATATTATTAACTATCTGGTTCCTTTTTTTTTTATTGTATATTTTATTTAGATATAAAATTTGACATCTTATATCTAATGTTATCTTTTCTATGACTACTACAATATTATTTACTACCTACTGACTAAAATTTGGACTTTACAACATTAAGACATAATCCACGAAAAACTGCAAGACTTTTAGCCTCCTTAACATTTACAGGGAGTTCATTGAACATTTTAAAACCTTTATAATAAATATTATTTTGTGTTCCCGATAAATTTGTTTTCGGAAGCCTAAAATCGTTGCAGTTTCTCGTAGGATAACAATGAACTGTACTGTTGATTCTAACATTATTCAACATATAATCAGGTAACATTTTATTTTTTAACTTATAAATAAAAACTAGGGTATTGAAAACTAATCTTTGCCACACACTTAATATATTGAGTTGGCGTTGCATGGTTTTTATCCTTGTATATCTGCTACAGCACAATATAGATCTCAAGCCTCTGTTCTGAATTATTTCCATTCTTTTAATTTGTGTTTTATTGCTCAGAAAGATTACACTTGAGCAATAATTCAGATGGGATGCTACAGTTGTGTTATAGACCAATTTTCTAGTTTTAATGTCTAATTTTCCCTTTATCCTACTTAGAAATTAATCTTTTTGGCAATTTTTTTAGTTAGCATTTCGAAGTTAGAGTTAAGTTTTAACTTATTATCGATAATGATTCCCAAATATTTAATTTCTTCTACCTCTTCAATATTTTGATTGTCTATATTTAGGGTGATAAGTTCATTTTGTTTTTTCCCTAATACCATGAATTTACTTTTATTTACATTTAATTTGAGTTTATTTATGCATAACCATTTAGATATTTCATGAAGTTCACTTTGTATTTTTGACAATGCATCTTCAATATTATTTGCTATGATATATAAAAGTGTGTCATCAGCAAACAGTTTGATGGAACAGTACTTTAGACACTTAATATATATAATAAAAAGTAGTGGTCCCAAGACCGATCCTTGAGGAACTCCAAGGTTAATTTTTTGCTCTTCAGAGATAGCATCTCCAAATTTGGTTCTTTGTTTTCTGTTTTTTAGGTAATCAGTAAACCACTGCAATTCTTTACCATGAATTCCCATGTCCTTCAATTTCATTATAAGTCTTTCTCTGTCTATCGTTTCGAAAGCACGTCTAAAGTCTAAGAATACTGCTATGATGATTTTCTTCTGATCCATACTTGTTTTCCATTCATTTATGACATAATTAATTGCTGTTTCACAGGAATATTTATTTCTAAATCCAGATTGTTGTTTTGCAAGAATGTTATTTTTTTCAATAAAATTGTTTATCTGTTCTTTAACTATCGATTCTAGTAATTGTTCATATTTGGGTAATCCATTTATTGGTCTGAAGTCTTCGAAATTTTTAACATTTATGATTTTGGGTACTGGTGTTATTATGGAAGTTTTCCATGACTGTGGAAAAATTCCCTCTAACAGAGATTCATTTATTAGTGCAACTAATCTGTCTCCTATAGCTGGCAGTGCATCTTTGATTATGCCTATCGTAATTCCATCCGTGGACGATTTGGCATGCTTTGCAATGCCATATTCCAAGAAATACATTGTTTCTCCCTGAATCACCTTTCCCGTGCGTCCCCGTTCCACATCCCGCGTCCCTTATAGCTAGCTTTATAAATTATTGCCTGTATGTTATTCTGATGTATGAGCTATATTATTGTAAAGTTTCATTAAAATCCATTCGTAGTTTTTGCGTGAAAGAGCAACAAACACACATACATCCAGAAAAACTTTCGCGTTCATAATTTCAGTAAGATGCTATAAATGTAGAAATGAAGGTTTGGAGGGGATTCATTCCACAGACAAGCTACCTGTCGTAAAAATGACCCGTTCCTATACGATAAGTAACAAATGTGTGCAATTATGACTGCGACCTAAAATTGTTGAGTTACATCGATGGTTTTCAGTTAGAATGTTAACTAAAATATTAAATAGAAACAACATCAAATTATGAAAAACATATGGAAGGCACAGAAATCTGGTAGATGTAAATTCTGCTAGTCAACCAATGACCAAACAAAATACCTAAGAGAATAATTAAATAAAATTCTTATCCTAAATTAGAGACAAACAAAACACAGAATTTTCGTTATTTGTTTTTGGGGTGTTATGCCGTGTTGCGCTACCTCCTTCAACGTTAGCCAACGTTTCGGACAGCGTTGCAGTGTCCATCATCAGGGCAGATCCGGTAGATGTGTAATTATTAGTGGTGAAATGTGCGCTTATTTACTTGGAAGCGATACCGTGTCGCCAGCTCCACTAACTTTCACGGTTCACAGAATGTTTTATTGGTATGCCAAGTCCTCTGTTAGGGTATTTTATTTGTACATTGATTAAAATACATAGAAAGGCGATACTATCTGATGCGCCTTCACCCCCATTTAGAAATCGATTGACGGAAATTAAAACTTCTGCTGTAAAAGTTATCAAATTAGCAAAATTGTTTTGCCCACTTTTTTTACTCGGGACATTATTGACCATTCAATATTCCTTTAACGGAAACATAATATTTTAAAGTGAAGCGTGTTTTTATTGGAGGTGTATACTATTTACTATGCTATTTGCCCATGCCAAAAGATGCATCATTTTGCACAAAAATTGTTTGACGAATTTAAAAATATTTTTCAAAGTTCGAACATCTGCAATGTACCGACATTTTTTAAAATAATAATAACAGGCGTCCTGTCGTTTTACGAAATCGAAATTTGTGTCGGGTTTGCAGTTATATGTAAAAATATATCCTCTATCTGGTACAATAGGTACTCAGATTACTCGTAGTCAATTATAACACAGAAAAAAACTTGTAGTGAATTAAACAAAATGTTCAGATAAGTTTTAAGATTTTCACGGCCAAAAGCATTTTCGTTATATGTTTTTGGGGTGTTGTGCCGTGTTGCGCTACCTCCTTCTTTAGCCAACGTTTCGGACATCGTTGCAGTGTCCATCATCAGGGCAGATCCGGTAGATGTGTGACATCTACCGGATCTGCCCTGATGATGGACACTGCAACGATGTCCGAAACGTTGGCTAAAGAAGGAGGTAGCGCAACACGGCACAACACCCCAAAAACATATAACGAAAATAAACAAAATGTTAATGATTTCTGGGATATTTCAAAATGTCGTACTAATGATGATGTTAATAAATAATATTTGATTTATGATGAGGGTTCGAATATTGCTTTATTTATTTATTTAAGCCCTTTTACGGGGTTTTTCATAAGTATGAAATTTACAAATTACACTATGATAAAATAATTTAATAAATACTATATATTTCTTTAACAAAGAAAAATAACAGGTATTTTGCAACGCAATACATAGTATTTATTGTACATAACTGAACTGCCTCAGTAACAGTATTTTGTATTTGTTTAAAGATAAATTGAAGATGTCCACTGACTTGGTATAATTATTTTCCTCAATTAGTATTCTGGGCAAAGAGGAATACATATGGTAGTTAGTTCCAGAATTTCTGCACTGAAATAAATCCTGACTTCTGGTATTACATATTACGTAGTGGAATCCGGAAGCTTATCAATTCAAGCAATACCGGACTATCAACTAAATTATTTAGAATTTTGTAGAGAAATACCAAATCAGTGAAAATTCTTCTTTCTGACAATTTGAGCATATTCATATCTTTTATCATTTAACATAATTGCTGGAATACTCGTAGGTACTCATTTTAAAATTTAGAAAACGTAAGAATTTGTTTTGTATTCTTTCAAGTAATTTTTTAGTTCTTTCAATTTTACTTTTTAGTTACTTTAGTTCCTTACTTTCACTTTTCTTTAGTTACTTTAGTTGCTTTTTAGTTCTTTCAACTTTTTCTATATTTCTTTTTTTGAGATTTCTGTTGTGTGGTTAACAAATGAAAGATTTGATTGAAAAGTGATGCCTAAGTCCTTAATTTGTGTTAATGTCTCGAGAGTATTGTTATCAATGTTGTAATTAAAGATCACTGGATTTTTTATTCGTCATTTTCCCAAAGCTTAGTTCTTGGAGATGTCTGTATAATCAACTGGGCGATCGATATTTCGTAGCTCTGTTCTGTATAACTTCTACCTTGTCCAAGTTTCCATCATCGGCCAAATATAATATCGTAGAAAAGTAATCTAAATGTGGAACAATTTTAGTTTTTTAAAATGAGCTCGGTAGTGTTTCCATTTAGTTTATTTCTTAGTCTTCTAAGAAAATTACATAATTAATATTAATTGCCAAGTTAGTCGCACATAATTAGACAGAGTTAAATTTTGTTTAGTGGATGAGCATAAACAAAAGTGGTGACCGCATACAATATTGTAAAGAAGTCGTATCCAATTTAATTTATTCCTATTTCATAGCGTGACGTTTTCTTAGTGTTAGAGGCACTAAGGTGGGAACATACTAGGCCCACGCAACGCTACGCGACGTAGGTAGACGTCATCATTTCCATATCTGGACTACTTACCATCCTTACATTTTCTATGGAAACGGGTGCTTTAAAATCACACTAGCCCCACGCAACGCAAACCGACGCCCCCTACGCTACGCGGATCTGCCGCAGCCAGAACGGCGTGGGCCATGTGGAAGGTGGAGGGGGTATGGTCACGCCTACTACGAGATGATTTTACATCTTTTTGGTGTTATCTGAGCATCTAACGTTATGTTTCGCAATATCTGTGGTTGTTTTTTTGACAGATATTATTCAAAAATGGATGACGAACAGTTCATTGAAACTGGACGGCACGAAGTTATTTATAAAATCAAATTACAGGATTATAGAGATTCTGCATACGCAGTGCAGCTTGGGAGGAAATTTCAGCCATTCATGGCATGACTTTCAATATTATACCCCTATAATGAATGACAATCAAACATGACATGGACACACTGCCAGTCTTTCTCTGATCCGAATGGACTTTTTTTATGTCATATTCAATTATGCTGTGAAGCTCTTCAAATACCAGTTTACTCATACGGAAGTACATGAAGCAGGGCCGGATCTACGAAATCTGGCGCCCTGTACAGTAGGTACCGATGGCGCCCCCCCCTACATTCTCCTAGATACAGATATAGATCGTACAAAATAAAACAATAGCGAGCGTACGCTAACTAAAATTGTCAGCATTTTGAAAGGCGAAAGTCGGTTTGTTTGATTCACTAGAACAAAAATACGGCGCTGTGATTGGTTATTGAATTTGGATCGCACCCATTCATCGTAAAAGACGGTAAAAGATATATGGAAAAATAGATCTTACGTTAAAACTAAATTTATGGAATTTGTAAAAAAATTCTGTAACTGACTATAAATTCGTAAGCCGTTGATACCAACCTGATGCGTGCGCATTCTGTTTCTTTGGAAAGTGTTGCTAGAGCGTAATAATTATTTCGTACTGTGGGTAATTTTTAAACGATTCAGGGAATATTATAACAAAATTTGAATACAATATTTATTTTCTCACGGCGCCCCTTCGGAGTTGGTGCCAGGTTTTTTGCACGTTTTTGAACGTATGACAGATCCGGCGCTGACATGAAGAATTGTCCGTTATCAGATTCTAGTTCCTTTACTAAAGTATGGAACTCTCCAAACATTTTTCTTTGTTTGTTAACGTTGTGGACCCAAATACTTCTCACTTTTTTCTTTTTACGAGAATATTGATTTAATAATAATAATCGTAGCAAATCATCTTCAAATTCACTTTCAAGACATGGCAAAGCTGTCATCTGCTGAGAAGAGAATCACATAAACATAACCTAAAAAATAAATGTCAAATGTGTCAAATCAAACGCGCCTGCGCACAACCAGAGACCCCTTGTCACGTGGTCACAGCGACGCGTACGTACGTCGGCCAGTGTGAACGGGACAGGAACGTTGCGTCGCGTTGCGTCTGCTCAGTATGATCCTTGCTTTATTTTTTAAGGCCGGCTTACAAGAAGAAACCCGTTTCGATTATTAAAAATATAAATTATAGAAGTATCAATTGTTACTTCGCATTTAAACCATTTGTTTTTAATGTAAGAACAGAACAAGAGTCCCAAATGCTCTCAACCATCTGTCATCCCCAATTAGGTTTTGTTCATTTAACACATCAAATACCTAAAGTTTCATCGCAATCGGATGAACGGTTAGCAACGCACAATTTCATCATGCCAGAATAATCCACTGTTATATGTAGAAACTGTAACGGGCATGCGCACATCAAATCCCCAAGATTCATCGCAATCGGATGAATGGTTTAGCAACGCATAGACATCTCATATATACTCACTCATGTACACCCAAGCAAACATATTTTTATTTTTATGTACGAGTATATGTTTAATTTACGAGGCGGGAATGGGTACCGCCGCCCCGGGAACCTTTATTGGATAACCAACACCTCTGCCATAGGTCACCCCAAGTGGTTCGCTACGTTTGGTGATTTAGCAGGGGTGCCCGGGTTCATGGGGTGAGGTTTGTCTAGGTCTTGGAGGCGGATGACCAGGACATACTGAACCCCAGATTCTACCCACCCCTTAAACCCTTTTCCTTCCCAGAACTCTCCTCTATTTCCTTTCCTTAAAAACCCTCCACACAGCATCCCCAAAGATGACATAGGCCCTGAGGGAAATTATTTTCCTCAGGGCCTCCTATGTGGAGCTCATGTAAAAAAAATATATATGTAGTATAGATAAATGGATGTCATGTTAATTCGTGAACAGATTTGAAACGCATTGAATTATTTTCTAGTAAACCTATTAATGATTATTGTTATCCTGATGACCAATATAGGTCGTTAGTTTAGCCTAGCACAACAAACGGTCCATTCAAGTGGTCAACTCGAGAATACGTCAATTCAATTCGTTGTATAGACTGTCCATTGAATTGCTTCAAAAGGTCAAATAATAGAAAATCAGGCGACCCGCTCCAATGGACACAAAAAAACTAATTTGCCTTATTCCGTTGCCGCCCTTTTGCTTTTTGGTTATAATGGTGGGCTCTTTCGTTAATCATTCTCTGGACAGATCACACGGCACATGGCAAACGGCTCACGTGTCGGGAACATAATATCATCTAAGCAGTGTATACCCATCACAGATTAACGATTGCATAATCATGTAAGTACCTACTTAACGAATATATACCTAGATGTTTAAGAATGCACGTTGATTGATTGCACTCTGTCACTTAAAGCAATAGCCTTTCAACTCGTTTATCAGCCAATGATGGGACAAAGTGGCCAAAACTAGATAATGTATGCAGGCTAAGCTTGCTCTACTACCAACGTTCGGTTTGGAGGGCCAGAATCGTTCAAAATTGCTCGTATTATCACGGAAATATTTAAAAATGTATTTGACATTTGTGTAAATTCTTCCGTTATTTTTATGTTTTGTTTGTATTTTTATGTTTTTAAGTCGACATGACGATTTCGCTTTTGTTTCAAGAATGTGTCCGTCATCGTTAAAATTAAACGTTCGTGTCCCAGAAGCGACCGTATCTTTTTGTGATTTTTCTGTTTTCAGATTTTGAGTTTCGCCATTATTGTCTCCATTTAATTAAATATTACAATGAAAGGTTTTACTCATTAAGTTAAAAATAAAAATAAATATTTAAAATAAAAATCCAAGACACTATCCAGATAGTATTTAGTTCGGGTTAGAATATTGCAATCATACACACAGATAGCGGCCATTAAAATATGCGTTAAGAAAATGAAGGATGATAATGTTGGTAGTTCTTAGTCGAAGTATGATACAGTTAAATATGACTGAATTAGATAGGGACACATTAGCTCAATTAGTAATGTTGCGCCCCCGCAAGGCAGTCCTGGGTTCGTCTCCCAGATGTGACCGTATCGTTTTCTGATTTTTCTGTTTTCAGATTTTCGATTTATCACTCTCTTTGTAAAAATGTTTATGATCCGCTTTTCTTATATAACCAAATAACTAGTTGTTCTGTGAACAGTTGACCTCGCGTCCAAAAGAGGATGTTTCTAATTTAAAAACCAAAATTTCCTCTGAAATCAGAAGATGTGTGAGTAGGTAGGTACTTAAATATCTATCTCCCTAATTAATAATACGACGATTCGATGATTGATCACATCTGAAAGAAGAACATTTAGGCACTTAAAACGGCTACCACATTTAACCGGAACCAGAACGTAACAAACAAATGTAAAGAAAGACGAAATGCAAATCTCTCGAGTCTACGCTCAGTCAACAACATTTTTGGACGTACATTGGTCAAATGTGTTTCATCGTACAACTCCTCAGATCATATTTATTTCTATAATCTGAGTTCAACTCCAATACTGATGACCTATTTTACAAGTAAAATGAAATGTCATATACGTAGGTTATTTCTAAAATAATTGACCCACTTTATAATTAGTTACATTATAATGTATTTACATTTCAATTATTGAATAAGTTTAGGTCTCCGAGTATGACGCAAATAGTATTCATTATCCTTCAAAAAATAGTAAAAAATCAATGAAATATTTTTAAGAAACTTGTTTTCATTATTGGATTTATCTCCTTTCAGCAGCTGCATGTCTGAATTTTTTTCTTTCGAATGAAATTTATATACTAAAATCATCCTTTTTTCATCCATGTTTTTTTTCGATTTGACTGTAACCATTTAATTCTACTTGTTATTTTATGATTGGCTTGAGTAGTGAACTCTTGATAAGTTTTCTGCTTCGTAATCAATGCCTATTTAAATCATATCACGAAGTTAAAGCACGGCCAAAGAAACTCAGTTGACGTATTTATATTAATAATCCTAATCCTAGATGCACTTATTGGCGAAATAGAAAATTGTTTTCCTGGCTTTTTACGTAATTTTCGTCATTCTAGTTGGAAACTTCCCAAATTACGTTTTCCGTGAAGTTCAACTGACCCCACACGCGTCAACGATAGAATATCTCAGTACCACGACAAATCTATCTCGCCTCGGGCGATAGTTTTCAATGTATCGGCTGATATTTATGTATTCTTTGTTTCGGAACATTTACAGAGCATTAACATGAAAAAAGTTATAAGATTAACATTACAAAGAGCTTAAATGTTAATAATCCACTTAAAAATGTTAACAGAAAGCACAGTTTAAGTTTTGTTTTCTCTATGTAAAGACGTTAACAATAATTAGATATAACAAGATGTGAACTAAAATACTTATATAGAAATATAAGAAAAATAAAACATGGAGTTTAAAATATGTATATATATAAATTTATAGATTAAACAACAACCATTCTTATTCGAGTTGAAATATAACGATATGTCATGTTAATTTGGCTTTTAAAATGTGTGAGACTGTTTGCATAAATATATCTGATCTATATGGTCACGTTCTATAATATTATACAAATTCGAGAGAGTGGACTGAAGTATTATATTGCTATTAAATAATTCAAGGTGGTATATATTATGACTCCTTAAATTATGTCTATGAGGAACTTTAATATGAATATTGCTCAGACAATGAGTGGTTAGAAGCATCATGAATAATTTTGTGTAACCATATTAAGTCGGCAAATCGTCTTCTTTTTTCCAGGGTTGTAAAATTTTCCAAACTTACGGGGAGCTAATCCTCGTAAGATTGGAGCAAGGCATTTAGTCCAAGCTTAAATGATAATTGTACCGATTAGGTTTTTTTTGATAATGTGGGTTGGTGATGTAAAAGAAAAACTTTGGATTCGGAAATGATGTGAAAACTAAACTAATTAAATATTACACCCAGAGTGTCACGTGTAGATTGTCATTGTAATGATTTGAAAAATATTTACTGCTTAATTTATTTATTCACAGGCGTAATCAAAATTGTACGTCGTAATTTTCATATGCTTCTTTACTTTTTTATCTCTAAATTGGCGAATTTAAATGAGGCACAAAAATATTCTCAATATACTAAATTAGATATGAATATACGAATTTTAATATAATAATGAAAGGTTTATCAAAAATATTAATCAAAGTAACAATAACAAAGGAAAATCCATGTTAATGTAAAAATACTTGTATTCAATTCACACGCGGTAGATGTAAAACCTTCAGAAAACTAAAGTAGACAAGAGTGGGAAGGCTACGAAGCACCGCACAAAGAGGAGACCGATTAGTCTATCTCATTCTCTCGCAGGCTAAATCCTATAGATGTATATATTTCTCTCTTTTTAGTGTCGCTTTTTTATACAATTTGATTAACCCCAAATAAGAAACGTTCAGGGCCGGCCCTATGCATTCGCAATTGGAGCAGTCCGCTCTGGGCGCTGACTAGTCATGGCGCCAAGCAGCCAAAGAGCCAGGGCTGATACTGATAATACCTAATACATACTTTATACATACTTTTATCATGAAAGTACATACTTATAATCTTGAAATTACAAACTTTTATCACGAAATTACATCGAACGTTATTAATACCGTAGCGTTTGCGTGGTTAACCCAGCTATTTGGGAGGCGGGAATGGGTACCGCCGCCCCGGGAACCTTTATTGGATAACCAACACCTCTGCCATAGGTCACCCCAAGTGGTTCGCTACGTTTGGTGATTTAGCAGGGGTGCCCGGGTTCATGGGGTGAGGTTTGTCTAGGTCTTGGAGGCGGATGACCAGGACATACTGAACCCCAGATTCCTACCCACCCTTTAAACCCTTTTCCTTCTCAGAACTCTCCTCTCCTTCCTTTCCTTAAAAAACCCTCCACACAGAATCCCCAAAGATGACATAGGCCCTGAGGGAAATTGTTTTCCTCAGGGCCTCCTGTGTGGAGCTCATGTAAAAAAAAAAAGCTACGAGTGCATGTTGGACGCCACGCCATACACGCCGCGCCACAAATAACATCTGTGTACTTGGAATTTCATACATAGGTACTGTTATAATTCGGTTTCGAATTCAAGAATTCGACACAAGATGTCACTACTTCCGTCAGCAGGTTTGACGGGGAAGTCTCCCCCCTAGGCATAACTGCTACGAATTTGTGAATATGTGATATCTCTCCGGATATCAAAAGATTGACAGTAATACATGTTGTATCAAGTGACTATATATTACATATGACGTCATTACTCCGTCTCAGTTACTTTGTCCCGGTGAATAGCTGCAGTGGATCCAAGGAAAGGGCTGTTTATGGAATCAGTTCATATTGGATCTATAAAATGGTCACCAACACTAACTGGGCGAAGCCGAACCAAAAGCCGCCCGCAGAGCCCAGCAGTAAGAACCTGCGGAGCGAGTTTTTAACAGCTAGTACGTATTATTACGAAATAACAAACTATTATCACCAAATTACATACTTATATCACGAAATTAGAAACTCTTCTCCCAAATAAAATTCCTCATTAGTAAAAAAAACTGATCGAGGCAAGAGGTTGTAGGTAAAGTGTTTGTACCTTATAATTGGACTCGTCCCAACCGCAGCCTCTGATGACTCTGCTATCTGGCGGCATACCGTTGACCTCGAACTCGATGACTTGCGTGATCTTTCTGCACATGGTGTAGGCAGTGCCCTTGTCCAGCGAGGAGCAGTCCTTCTTCAGCGCGTCCGGCAGCAGTTTGCCGGCGCAGCGAGAGTCGTTGTGGCTGTTACACTCGTAGCACTGCAAGCCATCGGCTGCAAGCAAACAAACAATCATTTCAATTTAGCAATTCTTTATTATCTGTCATACCGTAAAAAGGCAAGGAATGTACGCCGAAAGTGGCAGAGTCATTTGTATCCTAATTTGGTGACATTTATTCACAAAAACATGTCACGCAGACGCAGCTACTAAGCTTAGGATACCTATAGTTTTTTTTATAAGAATCACAACTATAGCCAGTGAGACCATGGCATTCCCATTTGGGATATGCTGTGAGGCTGAAGGCATTGGTAGAGGAAGGAGATGGGGACGAGGAAGATAGGGAACTTAGTCCAGCAAGTTGTGGATTGAAATGTTATTTATAGTCAATAATCCACCTGTAAATTTTTTTTTTGCTTAGGTAGGTATAGTGACACTTAAGAAATAGAAGTCTTTCAAATATTGAGGAAAATCTATAAAAAAGTGTGTATTATGCGTATTGTACACGGTGTCCGAAAACTCGTAGAACAAGCGGGAAACTGGAGAATCTGGAGAATTTTAACCCTTTAGTTGCCGAAAAAGTAGGGAGAATTTAAGAAAAAAAATGAAATGTTCAGATCGAAAAAAGAAAACCGGAAGCTAGTGCATAGTACAAGCGGAAAACTGGTGAATCTACGTCACATATAGAAGAAAAAACATCGGTTTGAGCATTTCGATTTTTCTTGCGTAGTTTTTTTCCTTTTTGGCAACTAAAAAGAGTTAAACGTCTGCGTTTCGTCACCTATTAAAAGACAATAAATAGCTGACAGTAACAAATAAATACCTAAAAAAATTCAACTTCGGACTCAATTTACGCGAAAATAAAAGCTCAAATCAAAAAAGTCATACCATGAAAATTAACTCCAAATGTGAAATAGATTCACCAGTTTCCCGGTACGCCACTAGATTCCAGACACCATATTATATGAAAGGGTTTTGAATTTATTTGTTTTTAGAGGTAGAAAGGAAGCGCGTGTTTCGCTTCAATGTAACAAACAAATGTTTACAACAACAACAACAAAAGTGGGACGGGATATGTTTACAACAAAATTGAAAACATATCCGTTATCCGTATCCGATTCGTTATTATTTGTTTCATGGAGGTTTTGTGGGTGAGACTGGTCAGTAATCGATAATATTACTTCTGCAGTAGACCACATTGTACAGCGCATAATACAGATAAATTTATCTACCTAGAACTACATAGGTATTTATAAATATAAAATACACAAATGATTTATATGCTGATCAGGAGCACCGTATCTTACTTAATAATTACATGAGAGATTGGGTACAAATACTTTGTACCCCCGTAATAAAATAGACTAGACTAGCAGTTAAAAACCCGCTCCGCAGATTTTCTATCCATATCCGGAGAGATTCACGAACGAAACAATATTATTTGTACAAATTGTTACTCCTATGGAAAAAATCATCATTGGAACTGTATACATACCGCCAAACTCCGATATCCAAACTTACAAGAAACACTGCGAAGACATTGAATTTCTTGTGTCAAAAAACCCTACATCGAAAATAATTATCGTCGGTGATTATAATCTTCCCAATTTAAACTGGACATCTAGTGAAAATGGTTATATTACTAACGAGAGTTCTAACGACCCAGCACATGAAGTGATAGATATGATTAACTATTTAAATTTGCATCAACACAATTTTGTAACCAATATATGTAATCGTCTACTAGATCTCGCTCTTTCAAACTGTTCTAAACTATGTATTGAAATGTCAAAAGATCAGCTTGTGCAGGTGGATAATTATCATCCCCCCTTACACATTGTCGTAAATATGTACACAAACAAACCCCCACTGAAACAAACAACGCTCAACTTCAAAAATGCCGATTACGACTCTATTAACTACCAACTTAATAATACAGATTGGACTTTCTTGACCAAAAATATTGATATCGAACAAAATCTAGAAAAACTTTATGAAACATTTTCCGAAAACATAAAATCTCATGTCCCCTCATATATACCTAAACACAGAACATATCCAATTTGGTTCTCCACAGATCTTATACTCTTACTGAAACAAAAAAAACAACTACACAAAATTTTTAAACTCACTCACCAAATCAACGACTACTCAAACTTCTCAGAAACAAGAAAGAAATGTAAAACACTATCTAAACTATGCTATAAAGCACACATCACCTCCATTGAGAAAACTGCGCTAGGAACAAAAAATCTTTGGAATTTTGTTAAAAAATTAAACAATGAAAGTACAGACTACCCCCCTACAATGCATTATGATGGAAAAATAGCCAACAGCACCCATGATATTGTTAATTTGTTTGCGGATCATTTCCAAAGTGTATATGAAAGCGAAATATCTGACAACAACGTACCGTCATACATACCTCCGTAGTCCAGTGGCTAAGACTCTTGACTCACATTCCGGAGGTCGCGGGTTCGAACCCGGCATGCGCAAATAAATTTTATTTGATTAATTTGTGTTATTTCACAATTAATTCATTTAAAAATAATATAAAGTATATTTGCGGCATGTTCCAGAGTGGAAGATACTATTAGTATCGCCCTGGTGTAAGACCACCATTCAGAATTGAAACGTTGCTTGAAAATGGCTTTAGCCGTGTTTAGTGACCAGATCTGAATAGCCAGGTACTTCCCAACCTTCCTCTTCCCCACCTCCTTCCCCTCCCCACTACCTTCAGCCTCACAACATACCCCAATTGGGGATGCCATAGTCTCACTGGCTCCAGACGGGAGCAGTTGAGATTCTTGTGCGGTATCCACTTTAAAAAAAAAAAAAAAAAAAATATACCCAAGCACAATACATTTAGAGAACTACCTCATTACACGGGAATCATGCTTAAATAAAATGATTTCCCTTGACCCCAACAAATCTGCAGGCCCAGATAACATCCCACCAATATTTCTCAAACAATGCGCATCTGCAATATCCGGTCCACTCACCACACTATTTAACCACTTACTTTCTTCAGGACATTTTCCAACCCGTTGGAAATCTAGTTATATTACTCCGATTTTCAAAAAAGGTGATGACACAGACATTAAAAACTACCGTCCAATCTGCATACAATCAGCGCTCCCGAAAATCTTTGAATCCCTTGTTCTCGATTTAATTTATCCGTCAATATTAAAAGTTATAGATAAAAACCAACACGGATTCGTTTCTGGTAGGTCAACTGCTACTAACCTGTAACTTTACCATAACTATATTACAGAATCTTTTACAAAAAAAAAAAACAAGTTGACAGTATTTACACAGATTTTTCCAAAGCTTTCGACAAAGTATCACATAAATTATTACTTAGAAAACTTTATGCAATAGGACTGAGAGGCAAGTTGTTGGATTGGTTCTCAAGTTACTTGTCTAACAGAATCTTATTTGTCAAAATTAAACACTCCAAATCTAAGTTATTTTATGCAACTAGTGGTCTACCGCAAGGGAGTCATCTCGGTCCCATCCTTTTCCTTATATTCATAAATGATATAATAAGTTGTTTCGACGATGTAGAAGTTCTGCTTTTTGCCGATGACATCAAATTATATAAACAAATATCTAATATAAGAGACTGCCTTATCCTACAGTCAAACATTGACAAATTACACAATTGGTGTGTTGCAAACAACTTATTCCTCAATATCGATAAATGTAAGACACTAACATTTTGTAGAACAAAGACCCCGTTATCTTTTGAATACACAATAAATAACAAAATCTTAGAAAAAGTCAAAGAAATCAGGGATCTTGGAGTTTTATTTGACACCCAATTAAATTTTATAAACCACATACAAGAAATAACCAACAAAGGCATGAAGACACTAGGATTTATAATCAGAACCATCAAAGACTTTGATTCACTTGAAGCTATTAAAATTGTATATTTGTCACTCGTACGCAGCTTGCTGGAATACAATTCCATCGTTTGGTCCCCATATTATCAAATTCATATAAAAAATATTGAACGAGTGCAGCACAAATTTTTACGATTTATTAACTTCAAGTTACATATACCTATTCAACACATTAACTATACTTTCCTACTAAATACACTTAAATTGCATTCCCTAGAAAACAGAAGAAAAATAATTGACCTAACTTTTTTGTTTAAAATTATTCACTCCGAATTAAACTGTTGTGAACTCTTGCATCTCATTGACTTTAAGGTACCAACCCGAGCGACAAGGCAAAACATATTATTCTGTAACAATAATTCTCTAACCAACTATCACACACATGCATCAATTTCTCGACTTCACACACTAGGGAACAAATACACCTCAAATATCGATGTATTTAATATAAGTTTACCGTTATTCAAGAAATATCTGAACAATATTTTTATGTAGAATATTGTGATATCTAAGGAGCATCACCTAGGGTCTATTGCATATATTTGTGTATTTGTATATTAATCTACAATGTAAAAACTTGTTAACGTTTTCTTTTTATGTATCTTGCATTTTGTCATGTATTATTCATGACATTTAATCAGTCACCTGTAAATTTTGTAATTGCTAACATACCTACTAGTTTATTTCTATGTCATTTACAACTTAGAAACTTTCTCTTTTATTGTAATGCACTATCATTCCTAAATTTATCTGTATGATGTTTACCTACTAGTTATATTTTTATAGTTCATCTTTTTTATTAAAAAAAAAACTGTCTCTGTATTATAATCCTGTCATGTAAAAGCCCATCAGGGCGTTGAAAATTAATAAATAAATAAATAAATAAATTATATTATATTGGTTTTGGGAAAGTTACAGGAGATTATCATCGGGACTTGATTGCCCGAGACATGAAATTCTTGGATTCGGATTTGAAGCAAGTTTGGAGAAAAATGTTTTGACCAGGTCTATTATTATGTGTTTTTTAAGTGGAGGGATTTTCGTGCCTGAATTAATAATGCTATTTCGGACGAACCAAGGGCTTTTGGTGAATCTTCTGAGCAAGACATTTTGGGAGGTTTCTAGACTCTTAGTATTGCTTGTGGCCCAAATTGGGGCGGCGTAAGACATGATGGGTCGCAATTTTGATTTGTAAATAAGATTTTAGTTCTGTAGTGACGTTTGACTATTATAATGTAAAAGCGGGTAAAGGGATGCAGCAGCTTTTTTGGTTTTTTAATTGTATGTTTGATGTGTGTGTGCCATGTGAGTTTTTTGTCGAGTGTGACTCCAGGGTATTTAACGTTGTTTTGCAAGGGTATTGGGTATTGCTAGGCAGTACATGGAAACGTGACCCTTAGGAGTGCTGCGAACGTTTCTTCGTGAGAAGAAAATAGCAGCGCTCTTGGAAGGGTTCACGTCTATACGCTATTTGTTATAAAAGTCTTGGAGTATGTTTATGTTGTGTTGTAAGCGAAGTGTGATCATCCTGGGAGAACTGTATCGAACCATAATGGCGGTGTCGTCAGCGTACAAGGCTTTATACGAATGTTGGTTCTCCGTGAGTAGAATATCGTATATGTAGGTATTGAAGAGGGTGGGGGAAAGCAGGGACCCTTGCGGGACGCCTGCTGTCATGAATCTGGGCGTTGAGGGTGCATCTCGGATCCTTATTTAAAAAGTCCGGTGCCGAAGAAATGATTTTAAGACACCGAGGAGTTGGGGATCGATGTCCGTGTTGTGCAATTTGAGAAGCAGTCCGTTTGACCATACTTTGTCGAAGGCTTTGGCTACGTCCAGGAACATGGCGCCAGTGGACCGTTGGGAGTTGAAGCCGCCTACAATCAGTTCGGAAACTCTGAGCAGTTGATAAAGGGTTGAGTGTTGAGATCTGAAGCCATGTTGTTCATCAGGGAGGGTTTTCACCTCATGAATGTGCTTTAAGAGCCGAGTGAGGAGAATTTGTTAGAATATTTTACCAACATTTGAGAGAAGACTGATTGGACGATGGTTCTCACATAATTTCGGGTCCTTCCCAGGTTTTGGGATGAGAATGACGTGCGCGTGTTTCCAACTTTTGGGGAAATGACGCAGTCTGAGTACGAATGAAACAATTACAAATCGAGTAGTATTCACGCCTGCCAAGGGATGCTCAAAGTATATTTGTATACAAACTCAACGTACGAAAACGGTTTCGTATAAGGCGCGGCGTCAGAGTTGCATTCTTAGCCGGATTCTTAAATTTCAACCGTATAGTCTCTAGGCTATTAATACTGTTTGATGATACGTAGATACTTCTTAAGATTTATTAATTTTAGAATGGGTATTACAAGGGATTGTGTCAACTATGATTATCTACTATGCCAACTAAATTTATTAAAATTATCTGAACGTAGAATAGTTAATGACCTAACATGTTTATATAAAATCATAAATTCAATAATTGACAGCCATGAACTATTATACTTGATTTCTTTTCATATACCTCGCAAACCAACATCGAGGCAATATCTACCGTTCTATTGTGATAACTCCAACACAGAATCACAGTTGTACACCCCCGCTCGCCGTATACAAATTTGGGTAATGACTACAAAGATGTTGTTGACATATTCAATACACCATTCACCAAATATAAACAAGTCATTACCCAATTTATATTGAAAAGAAGAACATCAAATTTAATTTAATTAACCGAACAAACTACGTAGCTCAGCATTGACTTATGAGACCTTACCAATGTATTGTAATTTTCCTAGTATTACATTTTTCCATCTTGCATGGCGGAGTATTTAGTTTCGATGTTATTTCGTCTTTTACTTTGTTTTTGCTTTAGATGTTGTTTTTGATTTTGTCTTCTATTTTGTTTTCGATTTTGTTTTTGATTTTGCTCTGATTCTGTAATGCTTAACTTAGATGGTCTTTGTAATAAATAAAAAAAATAATGTGTAAAAGCCCAGCCGGGCGGGAAATTCATAATAAATAAATAAATATTTTACTATAGATTCTCAACTAGGCACTCAAGTACTTCAGATATCTTTACTATCAGACTGAAGAGAGATAACTTTTAAATGTATTATTTTATTAAATATTATTTTTAAAAAAATAATACATTTTTTTTAAACCAAAACTATTATTAAATATTTAACTGACAGCCCTGAAACAGTTAGCTAATTAGCAATACCTGCTTAATAATTTCAAACAAAGATAACTTTGAAGGTAACAATAAACTTAATGCAAATTTACTCTATTTAGTGCTTATAAATACTGTTGACAACTTGTTGACAAGTCCCCTTTGTTTAGGTACATCTTTTTTATTCTAAATAATCCTATCTAAATTTTATGTTCTCGGTTATTATAACATTGATATTTTTTTTTGGTATAGTAACAGTAGTTTAGTAACACATAATAGTATCCTTTACCTAAATACTTGCTACTTTGTTAAATGTTCATTTCTACTTTGTTATTATTGATAATCTCCTGTGTACCACTGTATACTTATAATACCATGTACTCACTTCAATGTAAAAGCCATGCTATGGTGTTTAAATAAATAAATAAATAAATAAATAAATACCCATAAAGGGCACTCAAATAACAACATGAAAACACTGTAAGTAGTTTTATTTAAAGTGGTAAAAAGCTTAAAAAATAAATTATCTAATATTGATTTATTTATATTTTTAAGATATTTTTAGGCCAAAAGTGTTATATCTTGATTAATTTTTAGGTTATTATGTCGTGTTGCACTTTCTCCTTTAGCAGCGTTCATCATCACGGCAGGTAGATTGTGTATGTAGAAGTGATACCTTGTTGCAAGTGTCAATCCCCTAATGTGGTTTTCTGCATTTAGTTTTTGTGTAGCCGATACCAAAATAACATTTTTTTAATGTGAATACAACATAAGAGTCCCAACTGCTCCCTTCTGGAGCCAGTGAGAATATGGCATCCCAATTGGGTATGTTGTGAGACTGAAGGTAGTGGGGAGAGGAAGGGGATGGAAAAGAGGGAGGTGGGGAGGAGCTAACTATTCAGACCTGATCACAAAACAAGGCTAAAGTCATTTTAAGCAACGTTCCAATTCTGAAATGCACTTTATATTATTTTTAATTAATTAATTGTGAAATAACAGAAATTTATCAAAAAAAAAATCATTTGCTCACGCCGGGTACGATCCCGCGATCTTCGGATTGCGAGTCGAGAGTCTTACCCTCGACCATGGAGGCTGTCGTAATAATTATTG
Source organism: Limnephilus marmoratus (assembly GCA_917880885.1). Taxonomy (NCBI): domain Eukaryota; kingdom Metazoa; phylum Arthropoda; class Insecta; order Trichoptera; family Limnephilidae; genus Limnephilus; species Limnephilus marmoratus. The sequence goes on from OU862908.1 coordinate 65,847,256, forward strand.
GAAACAAAAATATAGTAATAAAAACGTAATAAACCGCAGACAATTTTTTTTTTAGAATACATTTTGATATTAGTGATAGCTGGTGCACGTTACAGCTATTGTTAATATCAAATTCAATATGTTTATTTATTGTGAAAGACAATGAATCCAATTACATTTCACAAAATTCAATTGGATTAGATTTGTATGGATGATTTTAAAGATATTCTTCGTAGCAAATTTATTATTTCATTGCCTATTATTTAATCTAAACTTGCGTACACTAATCATTATATTGACCTTGAAATTCCGGACAAAAAGCCGAGCAAATAGCATGACGTCATAATTTAACGAAAATTTCTAACATTAGAAAACTAACGTTGATTCTATGGTTGAAATTAACGTACATGCAGTAAAATGCACCAAATAAATATTTTGTGTGTTTATTCACTTTCCCCCACCAAAAACCTCATTTAATCTATCTATCTTCTATCTATCTTCTATCTATCTATTTTCTATCTATCTATATAATGAATCGCCGAAATGTATGTACGCGCATAACTTTCGAACGACTGTACCAAATTGGATAATTCTTTTTTTTGTGTGTTCGTTATTGTCAGGACAAGGTTTGTATAAAACTTCTGGTGAGCTCTGCAATTATGAAATTTGTATAAAAAAATTGCTATTGGTGGCACGCGAGTTCTTTGAAAACTGAATGTATGGAAAGCGGAAGGGGGAAGGGGGAGGGGAACTCGGGTAGGGGATTCGCGGGAGGGGGGGAGGGGAACCAGGGTGGAGAAAGGGGAACCGAGGAGGGGGGAGGGGAACTCGGGAGGGGGGTTCGCGGGACGGGGGAAGGGGGAGTGGAGTAGGGAGAGGGAAGATGGAGGAGACGGAGTGGGAACACGAGAGGGGAAGGGGACGCAGTAGAAGAAGGGGAGGCGGAAGGGGAACGGGACGAATGGGAAAGGACACGCAGGGAGCAACAATTTGTTTGTTAAATGGCATAGCAACGCAGGCCGGGTACCAGCTAGTTTTTAATAGCGGGTGCGTCGTATAATGCGGTGACCCAACAGTTGATCTCCCGACAGTTGGCTCCCCGAAATTATACTACTAATATTATAAAGGCGAAAGTTTGTATGGATGTATGTTTGTTACTCTTTCACGCGAAAACTACTGAATGGATTTTAATGAAACTTTACAATAATATAGCTCATACATCAGAATAGGCTATAGGCTATAGCTTAGAACTCTGGCATTATGAAATTTATATACAGAAATTGCAATAGGTGGCACGCGAGCTGTTTGAAAAATGAATGTAACGGGTATGGAGGGTATGAGGGGGGATAGGTTGTGGGGCAGTTCGGAGGGGGGGAGGGTGAGGGGGTATTTTTGTGGTGAGGGGGTGGGGAGGAGAGGGTTGAGAGGGGGCGGGAGAAAGGAGGAGGGGGGGGGGATTGGAGTGGGGATAGGGAAGGTGGAGGAGGCGCTGTGGGTACCCCCCTAATACTATGCGAGCGAAGCCGGGGGCAAAAGCTAGTAACTATTATAAAATTATTCTTTTGTGTGCATTATTTTTCAATTTCAAACCTAAAATCGATTTCCAAAATACCTTTAAAAATAAGTTGGTACCAATATCAAACGAATTTATTTACAGGATCGATTTTTAGTACATACGCCTATATATATATATATATATATATATATATATATATACATCCCGCTATCATTGCTGCGTCTTCTAATGGTCCACTTTCATTCAATCCTGCGTCCGACCGTCATTCTGCGTCCGGTATACGGACGCAGGATTGAACACATGTAATTTCAAGTTTTCCCCACTCCTGTACCCTCGTACAGTCCAAAAACGAAAATAAGCCAGACGCGGTATTGGTACCTAAATCAACTGAAATATGCTATTTTAGTTCAGTGCTTTGTCACCGACCGGCGAGCCGCGGCGCTGCAGTTGACCAGCGTATATTTTTATCAAAATATACTTTTTGATTGGCTTTTATTGACTAGCGTATCGCAACTCCTACATTTGGCAACATCGCTTTTTAACAGCGTTTCTTCTGTTCTCTGCGAAAACAAAGCAATCATACTTAAATATCGCACATTGCTGCGTAAGATTACATTGAAATTCAGCTACATTACCTATTCAAAATTGGCGCCAAATATGATTCCAATAAGGATGGATCTTTGTCAAACGTGTGTAATTAATATTTCAATTTCACCAAGACAATGTTGCAACAATATCGTCGTTGTTTACGCATTAAATAATAGTTATTTTGCAGATCTTGAATTGGCCAAAGCTGCATTTTTTTAAAGTAATGATTTTACTTCTTACTCGCATAGTGAATTGAAATTCATTGTTAAACTAATATTCAATCACAGCATCCATGCTTATATCTAAAAATAAAGACGAAATTGCCTAAACTAATTTACTAGAAGTGGAATTTTTCTTTTGGTTTCGTTTAGTTCTTCTGACTTTTCAATTTCAATTTGAGAGGCACACATGGGTACCGCCGCCCCGGAAACCATTTATTGGATAACCAACACTTTTGCCGTATGTCACCCCAAGTGATTCGCTACATTTGGTGACTTAGCAGGGGTGCCCGAGTTTATGGGGTAAGGTTTGCCCGGGTCTTGGCGTTGGATGCTTCTGCCCACCATATGCATGGCAGGCCGGAACGGGAGAGAATGGTTGAGGGAACCATTCTCTCTGACTTCTGAATTCTTAAGCCGTTTTTTCTCGGAACATCGCCTTGCACCGAAGTGGGAGGGATGGACTCATACATCCGTCACTCCTGAACACACTAACCCCCAGATTTACCTACCCAACCTTCATTCGCTTTTCTTGCCCAGAACTTCCTTTCCTAAAAAGATACGCATCCCCAAAAATGTCAGTGCTAATGTAAAATGCATATTACTAAACTAAAAATGTCCAGATCTTCAGAGACTACAATTACACATTTATGAAAAAGCCGGAGGAAAATTAAAAAAAAACTACCAAGAATTTGGCGATATTAACCAACAAAAAATATAGTTTACTATTTTTACTAACGCCGACCGGTTTCGGAACGACCGTTTCTTCCTCATGGCAAACATATAATGACTTGACAATTACAAAACAGTGGGTTGATACAATGTATTATTACTAAGGGTGGGGGCGTGTTTTGTGGTATTTCATAATGTATGAATTCATTAAAAATAATATGTAGTAGGTACTTATTTGCAGCTTGTTCTAGAGTAGTAAATATGCCCGAGGAAGACACGGCATGATCATGTTAAACAAATTCTTGAGTCAGGCCAAGCCAAAAGTTAGAAAAACATAAGAGCGACTATGAATGTGAATTGTAAATGAGGAAAAGAAATATATGCCAATACCTAGTTGTTTGGCGGTCTCTGCCTACTCCTGCGGGGAAACGTTAGGAGGCTTGATGGTTAGTTAGTTATTGCTTAACACTATTTATTACTATCTTATTAATATCTTTTTATCTTTTATTTTTAATTCTGTCTACTTATTATTTATTTTAATTTTATGTTTATTTTTTGTTATTTGTGTGATGAATTTTGTTTTCATTTTATGTTTTAATTAGGTACTTACCTAATATTGAAACTTTTTTTCTTTTATAGTTGTTTATGTAATATGGCAGACTGGGATTGCACTACCCTCCCAGTCCTGCTGGAATAAAAACTTAAATAAAAAATAAATAAAATAAAAAAATTACTTTTACCGTTTTATGCTTTCCCTTTTTTGTGTTTTCCTTTTTTCGTCCTAAAAGAATATAATGCATATTTTTGTTTTAACGTCCATAAAATAACCTTAAAATTGTTTCTATAAACGCTTTTTTATGTAAATTCCTCACAAGAGCCTCAGCTTCTCCCGTCTGGAGCCAGTGAGACTATGGCATCCCCGATTTGGGGTATGTTGTGAGGATAAAGCTAGTGGGGAGGGGAAGGAGATGGTGAATAGAAAGGTGGGCTTGCTTTACAGCTTGGCTTTTCAGATCTAGTCACCAAACACGGCTAAAGCCATATCAATTAATTTATTTTGAATGGTGGTCTTACACAAGGGCGATACTGAGAGTATCTGCCACTCTGGAACGTGCCGCAAATATACTAGATATATATTATTGTTAAGGAATTAATTGTGAAATAACACAAATTCGTAAAATAAAATGTATTTGCCCACGCCCGGATTGATCCCGCTACCTTTATTGCGAGTCAAGAGCCTTACCCCCAGACCACGCCGTTGTCGCTACTTACTTTACTTTTTTACTTTATTTAAAAAAAAATATTAACATGCATTTTTGCTCATCTTTTATTATTTTTTTTTTCATTAACTCCACACAGGAGGCCCTGAGGAAAATAATTTCCCTCTAATTGTCATCTGGGATGCTGTGTGGAGGGTCTTTTCGAGAAGAGGAAGGAATGAATATTTGTCTTGAAGAGACTCATGTTGTAAGAAGGAGAAACACAGAGGCCGGCAAATCATTCCATAGCCGCGCTGTTGAACATAAGAACGAGTCGAAGAAGCGACTCGTTCTCGTGTGACAAATGTCAATCGTGTACAAATGTAGGGCACGCGTTTGGCGTGTTTCCCGACTATGCACCGGTGCCGAAAGGGTCAATTATGCAAATCCTTCGAAGCCACTTCCATTGTAATACCGGTAGAACAAGGATAGCATTCCCACCCGATGCCTGTGCTCTAAAGATTGCAACCCGTCTGTTAAGATGGGAAAATCTATCAAACGGGCCGCCCGTTTTTGCCCAGAGTCGAGGGTATTTTTCAGGTATTTTGGAGCTTCAGACCAGAGGTAGCTGCCAAATTCAACCGTGGGGCACACACGTGATTTGTACAGGTTTAGCAGTTGTATACTATTAAAGTATCTGCGGGCCCTGTAAAGTAACGCCCAGTTTTTGAGAGGTTTTATACCCTTTTAACATTTTTATAAGCTTTTACGCCTTTTTTATGATAAAAAAGAGATCATTTGGGTTCCTACATTGAAAAATTTTTTTGAAATTTTATACAATGTTAATTTAATTTTATGTAACTAATTCAATTTAGTTTATCTTTAAGCAAAAGCAAAATAATGTCAATCTTATTGTGACACGAGAATTCCATGAATGTAATGGTTGACTTGAATGTTCAATGACTCATAGAAAAATAAACAATAAAAATTAAATAACTTGATTAAGATAAATAATTATCACATAATGTGCATCAATTGTGGTTCGGAAAGAATTTAGAACGATTTACGAGGCAGTTTGTTTATATGGATACGTATGAACACTTGAGATGTAGGTTAAGTTATGAATGCATCAGCTGTCCCGAGGACGCTTATCACATAATAGTCGAACATTTTATTTATTGTGGTTTGGACTTTTTTGTTTCAAGTTACGATTAGTCGACGCCGATAAAAATGATATGGTGTTTTGGTGTTTTCTTCACATGTATGACCAGCAGAGCAGTACATTCGACCGGTCCATGGCCGAGTTTGGATCCCACTCAGGAGTTGTATGTTCAGTTCATCTGTGGCTAAATCCTCCATCTCGACACAAGCAATAATTTCTGCTTACTATTTTTCGTTTCATCGATTTTCAAATCACAACGGTCCTAAAGAAGTTTTTACTTTAAAAATCGTAATGTGAGAAAGAGCTTGGACCCAAATTAAAAAGAGAAGGTTATCTTTATATTGATATTGTGCACTTAATATCGTATTTTATTATGCTAGTGCATTGCACTATAATTTGCAAAGGGATAATACTTTGCCTAATAATATCTATTAGAGGTGGGTATGGGTACCGCCGCCCAGGGAATCATTTATTGGATAACCAACACCTCTGCCATAGGTCACCCTAAGTGGTACGCTACGTTTGGTGACTTGGTAGGGGTGCCCGGGTTCATAGGGTGAGGTTTATCCGAGTCTTGTTAGCGGATGCGCCTGCCCACCAGCTGCATGGCAGGCCGGATCGCGAGAGAATGATTGAGGGAGTTCCTTTAACTTCTCCAGCCGTACTCTCTGGGAATATCACGTTACGCCGCAGTGGGAGGCATGGATTCATACGTCCGTCATTCCTGGACACACTAAACCCCGATTCCTACTCATCCCTAATATCCTTTTCATTTCCAAAACTTCCACTCCTTCCTTTCCCTAAAAAGACCCTCCATACAACATCTCCAAAGATGACATGACATAGGCCCTGATGGAATTCTTTTTTCCTCAGAGCCTTCTGTATGGAGCTAATGTAAAAAAGTAAGATATTTTCAAATATTGTCTGGTTATTCGTAACCAGGGAATGTTTGTCTTTCTTAAAATTAAAAAAATATATCCTTACCTATGTTTTTATTTTTAACTTTATGAGCCCTCAAATTATAACATTTAAATATGAATATGTTGATATTTCGATCAACATATTAAAATCTTGCTATCTTTTTTGATCAACATACCATGTTGATCGAAAAATCCTCAAAGATGTAACGAAAAATCCTCAAACATGTAAAAAATAATTCAATGAATACAGAAAACTTTTATAAAATATATATTTAAATGAAGACAATATTAGCGAAACTCATTTGAAAATCTGGAAACAGAAAAATCGGAAAAAGATATTGGCAATATCGTATAATACGAGTAGGTAAAGTATATTTTCGGCACGTTCCAGAGCGGAAGATACTCTCAGTATCGCCCTGGTATAAAGTTGCTTGCAATGGCTTTAGCGTGTTTGGTGACCAGATCAGAATAGCCAGGTACTTTCCCACCTTCCTCTTTCCCATCTCCTTCCCATCCTCACTACCTTCAGCCTCACAGCATACTCCAATTGGAGATGCCATAGTCTCACTGGACCAGACGGGAATAGTTCGAGACTCTTGCGCGGTGCTCTTGAAAAAAAAAGTGAAATCACTTCCATATTGCAGATCACGATTCCTTTAAATTTTCTAGATTCTCCTTGTACCAATTCTCAGCATCTCCTTTCTTTCGTTGTACAATATAAATACATTTACTGTATATTTTAAATACTGTTTTAGCCTTCCAATCTTTAAAACATTTTTGGAATTTCGGAAAGGTTCCCATTTCCAAATTTACTCCCTTCTATACCCTACCGCTACTATGTCACCTTTGCAATCCCACCTTCTCCCATCCCTCGTCCTCCATCCCTTACCCTCACCCTCTCATGTGTGTCCTTTCCCATGCGCCCTCGTTACACTCTCGCGACCCTCACTCCTCTTGCGTTCCTTTCCACCTTCCCATCTTCCCTGCTTTCTCCCCTTCCGCGAACTCCTCCCTCGTTGATATTCCCAATCCCAAATTTCCCCTTCCCCTTCCCCTCCCTCCATCACTCCTTGAAGCGAAACTAAATGAAAAACATACATTTCAAACAACTCGCACGCCACTGTGTTGGTTATCCAATAAATGGTTGCCGGGGTAGCGGTACTCATACCGCCTCCCAAATTGACTCTTTCCGAAGTCTGCGGTTTCTTTATAAATAGGTCACATAATATTTCTACTGATAATCGTGTTGTAGTAATAATTAGCCATTTATATCTAGAGTGCATTCTTTAAAATTAACACGAAAAAACTGTTTTTGATGAGAAAACAATACAGGATTCCACTGCACTGATATAGTCATAATATGGTAATCACTGTCGTAATCAAAATGAAGAGAAGAGGAAGCATAGGAAGATCCCAGCAATATACATCTAGTTACTAAAAGTAACAAATAAAACACTTCAAGCAACGTTTTAATTCGGAATGATAAGTCTCAAAAAAATCTCATACCAATTTAATAAATTTTACGTGGGCATTACCGCCGGGTTGATTAGAGTCCGCGACGTATGGGCCAGTCATCTTGGCGCCTTCATATTCTATAAATACCTATACAGTCGTCTAACCAAAAACTTGAACAAATAAGCGGCAACGTCGCAAGACCTCGGTTTGTCGTTAACATGAAAATGAATATATAATTGGACGCTATATTGTGGACCAAATTAACGAAAATATACGCAGGATGCACCACTGCATTGAATATGAAAGGAGTTCAGATTGGTGGAACAGTAAAGGGCGTTTTTATCGTTTTGTATATTTTTAAATTAATGTTTTTCAAAAATTTAAATACCTAACTACAATCAAACACTGAAAAGATAGTATATACTTTAGTTAGAACTATGTAAAATCAAGTCCTTCAGATAGACGCAGAAATGTCGATCTGATGAAAGGACGCAGAAATGATAGCAGGATGTATATATATATATATATATATATATATATATATATTTTTTTTTATATTTAGACTAGTAGTTTTATCCTTGATGCATTTGAATAAAAAAACGACTTAAACTTTTGTTATTCGGCGGTACATCCTCTCCGCACACCTCTTTGGGGGTTCTTAGTTTTAATTTGTGTAAGAAGGTATACCTACCGTATTTTCTCTAAACTGACCGCATATTGTATATAAGTACGCCGGGGGGCCAACTGCCGCGGGATCAACTGTCATGGTACTATATTATGCATGTTTTCATTGCTGTTCATTTCGTGGCACATATTTTATAAAAGGTAAATTATTTTAAAATGCTGCCCATGTCGTGCAGTGAATACATTAAATTGTATTTTAATATTCACCAGCATTGCAGTCATATTGCATGAGAAAAATAACGTGGGCTTTCAATAACGTAGGGGGTTGAGTACCTATGTAGAGCGGATGAACGAGGAAAGACATGCTAAATGACGCGAATTTGAATGGAAGAAGGAATCAAGGACGCCCGAGGAAGACATGGCACGAATATGAGTCGGGTCATGTCAACATTCAGAATAACAGAATAGAATTTATAAATGTGAATGCAGCAAGTAGTGTACGAGTCTAACTAACTAACCATCACACTGTTTCCTTGCAGGGGTAGGCAAAGAGGACGGACTAAATAATAATCTATCTGTGTGTTTTTTTTTTCACATTTTCATTGTGTTGTTTATCTTTTTTTATTCATGTTTATATTTTTTAACATTATCCTTTGACGTAAAAATGTATTTTTTAAATAGGCAAATAGTTTAATTTCACATTATCTATCCTACAAACTTTAATCCGTGTTTTAATTTCTTTATTTTTAAATTGTTTTTCTAACACACTCCACTTTATGTTTTCTTTAATGATCTACTCGTATCTTTTCTGCATATAAAATGAATTTTAATTTATTATTTATTTATTCGGAAACTTCGTTTTTAGCTGTTTGTGCTAATGAAATAAAATAAAATACATGCCCAAGCCGTCTGAGTCTCCCTTTCTTAATCTTACTCATTACCTTTACGTTTACAGCAACCTTGCATTCTTTGCGGTTCTCCACATTTCTCACACGATCATACATGGTTTTTCCCTACATACGCCTCAGGAATCTCATTTCTACATCAGCATTCAGTCTATTTTCATCCTTCCTATGCCAGTTCCATGCCTCACTGCCATATATCGCTGCCGTAGGTACCAGCATTCCATTATGAACTTCCAGCTAAACTTCTTTGGACAGTAAGTTAATGCAATGGAAAAAATGTTACAACTTGACTCACTAAACTTTGCTGGCGGCCAAAAGTCGAACTAACGAATGAACTAACAATTTTGTACGTAGATTTTGCTGTATGTGTATTAAGGGTCGACCGAGATCTCGGTCTCGGTCTCCGTCTAGGCATTCTCGCCTACAAATTCTACCGAGAACTCCGTCTCGGTTCTCGGCAAAAAATCGCCGAGATTCTGGGCCATAACCGAGACCGTTGTAAGTAGGTACGGTATAGGATAATGGGATTCAAATCTACCGCGCGATCTTGATAGTTGGTTGGTGGCTAGAGAATTTTTGTAAGTGCGGCCCGCGCAATTTCCCAAGTCAAATATTTGGCCCTTGGACCACAAAAGGTTGCCGACCCATGCTCTAGCTAACAACGCCGACTTCTGTAGAAGTCGATTTGTAATACGATATTACTAAGCAAACTCAGCGCTTTGTCTTTATTTGCTAATCAACTTTGAAAATAAAATAAGTATAATGAATTTGTAATTGCAATGAAACTGTAAATTGAAATTAAAAAGTGTAACGAAATACCTTACAATAATTAGCTTATTTTACAGTCTGATTAGATATTGTAGACGGTATGCTTTTTTCGTCCAGTTTCCATTATGGGTTGTCTTTTCATAAGGATTGTGCATGAAAAAAAGGACATGTTCTATTTTGGTACCGATATGCGTATAATTCAAGATGGCGGACATTGTTTGACATCATCTGTCCTCTGTCATTGTTTTACGTGATATCTTTTCATAACGATTCTGCATGAAAAAAGGACATGATATATTTTGGTAGGTACCGATTTTTAAGAAGGCAGACATTATTTGACATCATCAGCCTGCCATTGTTTTACGTGATGTCTTTTCGTTTATTTAGTACCTACCGTCCCAAAATTTTATTTCTTCGCTAAAAGCAACTACCTGTGTGGAATCCTAAGTATACGACCTCCGCGGTCGCGGTCGCGGGTTTATATCCCGGCGTGCGCGAATAATTTTCATTTGAATAATTTTAATTGAGAAACTTTTAGAATTTAATCATTTAAAATAATACAAAGTATAATTGCTGTACGTTCCGCAGTGGAAGTTACCCTCAATATCGCCCTGGTGTAAGACCGCCATTTAGAATTGCAAACCGCGTTTGGTGACTGGATCTGAATGGCCAGTTGGCCCGGGTCACGATTGTATGGGAAAAAAATTCTTGTTTTGATTTGTCTAATAGTGAAAAAAGGGTGTTAAATGAAGATATAAAATCACGTAATTTTTTAAATAATATTTGGATATCATCTTCTTCCTCCGGATTGAAATTTCACATAATAGAAAAACCCACCCTTGTTAAATCTTAAAAAAATGTTAGATAAACCATTAAACATTAACTATTTTTCAATAAAAGACGAAACAGAGGAAATTTTTAAATTTATTTATTTTAAAATATATATTATTATAATTCAAATTATCTCAAGGCAGTGTATTCAAATACCAGCAAAATCCTTTTTACTCTCAAATTACAAAAAATATGGTTTAAAGGATTTAGTCACTTTTATATACACTTTCTAAACTTTGAAGTGAATTCGGAGGAAGAAGATCGTATCAGAAATTTGAAAATTTTAAACTCGTCGTTTTTACCCTTGTACCCTTTTATTGCTCTTAGAATTTAAAAATAACATTTTTAAAATGACCTTATTCCACATCCCTTTCCGATCACCTTCACCCCGACTAGGTACCATCAGCCTCACAATGTACCTACTCCAATTGGGGACGCCATGCATAGCTTCACTGGCACGAAACGGTTGGGAGCAGTCGGGACTCGTCTGCGATATTCATATATAAAAGTATGAAAATAAGAATCGTATATAGCAAATGTGTAGTCTCCGTATGAGGATCGGCATGAAAAAAGCATAGTGTAAAACGCCCATTAGGATGATGAATCGCTTGTTTATAATATATCAAAAGTATTTTCGTATTAACGATAAATACAATATGTACTCTAACATTAGAAGCTTTTCTGTGTAGAATAAAGTTCTGATAAATAATGGTCTGGTAATGTTCTACCTCCCACGTCGTGTAGCAGATCTCCAGTTATTCCGTCCAATACAACAATGGACTAGATAAAGATGTTTGTGGGTTATGTGGTTAATTATCGGTCTGTAGCAAAGTGGCTCTCCTCGCACCGAGATGTTATCGTTTGCAATGTCGTGTTAGTTGATTACTTTTGCAAAATGTAATGATAATACAAACGTAGGTACCTACATCCATCTACAACCATAAGGGAACGTACCCATACTACGTGACCAACTTTTTGCAATTTTTAACCCCCCCCCCCCCCGGTGACCAAAATCCTAAGCAACCCGCTGCTCATTTGTATGGAGCGTGACATTTTAAAGAACCCCCCCCCCCCCTAAACGTGTCACGTAGTATGGGTACGTTCCCTAAAGTACATAAATCTACAATCTAGGATTTTATACCCATTGTAGTCAATGTCATTAGCGTCACCACTAGATATTCACACTTCAATTTGGGAGGCGGGAATGGGTACCGCCGCCCCGGAACCTTTATTGGATAACCAACACCTCTGCCATAGGTCACCCCAAGTGATTCGCTACGTTTGGTGATTTAGTAGGGGTGCCCGGGTTCATGGGGTGAGGTTTGTCTAGGTCTTGGAGGCAGATGACCAGGACATACTGAACCCTAGATTCCTACCCACCCCTTAAACCCTTTTCCTTCCCAGAACTCTCCTCTCCTTCCCTTCCTTAAAAAAACCCGCCACACAGCATCCTCAAAGATGACATAGGCCCTGAGGGAAATTATTTTCCTCAGGGCCTCCTGTGTGGAGCTCATGTAAAAAAAAAAAATTGGATTGCCCTGCATTTCTACCGATTTATTACATATTTTCCTTAAACACTTGTTTTAAAAGCTACAAAATAAAAGCATACAAAATTACCCATCCACAGTTTCACCTTCTCAAACCTACCTTACACCCAACATAATTAAATTTTTATTATGTAAAAATATTTTCAAAATATATTATGTAAAAATGTCAACAAATAGGTAAATACTGTAATATATAGAAATAAATAAATAAAATAAAAAGCTCCTAAAAATATATGTTATTTTTGAAGATAATATCTACACGCCGCGGTCGCGCCGAAACGCAAATTATGTGAAATTCCCTAAGAAAAAAATCGCAAAGTATGCTCTGAAAATTATTATAAACTCGTTTTTGTCACTTATTTTAGACGTTACATGTATGAAAACATTCGCAGTGTTTCTTTAAATGCTATTTTAAATGTTCGCTAAGAGATTTTTGCTCTATTTTAAACGAGTCGTATTTTATAAAACATTTTCACGGTTTTCGCTTAAATTTTATCGTTTTAAATATTAGCGCGCTCTCTCTAGCATTCGTATTTACGTATCTTTCCTTAAAGCCTTAATGGATGTACTGACTTGACTTACTTTAAACCAATGATTTCTGACCTGGAGTAAAAAATTCAATGAAATTTGGGTCACCAGTGACGTTTTTTTAAAACATAAAAAGCCATAGGTATTGGACAGTTATGATCATGGTGAAGGGTTGGGCGGTTACTCGGTTGAGTGACCAGTGATGACATTTTTTACTCCAAATAATCAGTGAGGAATCACTGGTTAAAAAGTAAGTCAAGTAAATCCCTGAATACATTTATATGATATTTGCAAACGCATACATTTTTTAGTATTTTTACTAGTTCGTGCTTATTTCAGCAGTTTTTGGTCATTCGTCAGACATTCAAATTCGACGTCTGTCATTTTTAGTCATATTTATTTTACACTAGCTGATTTCCGGCATGCGTTGCAATGTCATATTCAAAGAAATTCACTGTTTCTTTCTGAATCACTTTTCCCATGTGTCCCCGTTCCCCTCCCGCGTCCCCTTCCTAGCTGGCTTTATAAATTATAGCCTACATGTTATTCTGATGTATGAGCTATATTATCATTCAGTAGTTTTTTATTGTTTCAAGTTTAATTTGTAGAACTCCATTTTAATTTTTATTTCTTTTATATATTCAATAATATACCGCCGACAGTTTTATAATACCTTCAGAAGGCGAAACAATAATTACACAGCAGAAAATACATTGTTTTTATTAATTGAATAATAATATTATTGAATATATAAAAGAAATAAAAATCCATTCAGTAGTTTTTGCGTGAAAGAGTAGGTAACAAACACACATACATCCATATAAACTTTCACGTTTATAATTTTAGTAAGATAGTATCTAAGATAAACTCCACACGGGAGGAATTGAGGAAAATAAATTTCCTCTGGGCCTATCATCATCTTTGTGGAAGGTCTTTTTGAGGAGAAGAATTTAACACATAGCTCGTCAAATCGTTCCACAGCCGAGCTATTTATTGAACTCAAGAAACGACCCATTCTCATGTGACAAATAAAAACCGTGTACAAATGTTGAGCACGTGTTTGGCGTGTTACCCGACTATGTAGTGATGCCTAAGGGATCAATGAGGCCAGTACCCAGGAGCATCTTACAATGAAATACCGGTAGAGCAAGGACAACTTCCCAAACTGAAGCCTGTGCTCTAAAGATTTCATTGCACACAATATTCCCAAAGTTGACATAGGCTCTGAGGGAAAATATTTTCCGAAGGTTCTCTTGTGTGGAGGTAGTGTAAAAAATATAATAATAGATAAGCGAATATATCACCCCCAATTTTGAAGAAACCAGGTTTCAAAGACATATTCCTGTTTTATCGTACTCTTTGGGCATAAATGTTGGCATTGGTAGGGCATATTATTTTGGCATTATTTATGCATAACTTGGCATTATGCATATTATAATCCGAAGTGTAGTCATTTCCACTCATTAGTATCATTGAGCAATAGGTATTGTAAAACCTCGTTCAGTCTTAAAATCTCATTGAGGGTCTTCCGAACAGCATCCATAAATATCGGTATAGACAATCGACCAACAAAGTCTAGACAGGGCGTGTGTATGTGAAGAATGACACCAAATTCAAAATTATTGGTTCCAAAACTGGAGTTACGAAAACATTTATCAAAAAATTGCACTATTTCACAGCCAAAAGATCGTTAGAAACCTTATAAACATTATGATCGTTAGGTCTTCATGACCAAATTTGTCTCCCAAGATATTATGCTTGGAAGTTTGGTTATAAAATTACTGATTAGTGGGCCGAATTATTCGACCGAACTTGTAGGTTTGGTTTAAAAGAGTTGATATTACACATAGACCCCTAGACATACATCAAAACCCACTGTACAAAATCAATACTTATACAAAAGAAGAAAAATGGTAACATACTCGTAAGCATTAGTTAAGGTGATCAACTTGTCCTTGAAAATTTTAAGATCGGAATTCCCGCCTCTTTTTGGAGGGATTTAAAAATACTTGACAAGACTTGAGAAGATGCTTTTGGAAAGGTCGGAGAAGGTATTTGAGAGTTTTTTACATGTCGATTTCGTAAAGGCCTGTAAAAAACATTAACTCCTTTCTTATTCATTGTTTATTATAATAACAGAGAAATTTAAAATCGATTTCACGGAACCAAGCGACGTGGAGTCTAAGGAAGTCCGTTTGCCACCGTAATGGCGCGTTAACGAATACAAAATGCACATAGTCTTTATGCGGATGCCATAAGGCTTCATTCTCATTCCTTGAACGCCGCCCATTTTGATTCATGTTGAAAAAAACATCGTGAAATTGCAGTGTTTTGTTTTATTTTGTGAAATTCTGGCAGAAATATTAAAATGCTTTCCGATCATTTTCTAAAGAACTTGTTTTGCCATATTATACAATAATACTTAGAAGTTCATCAGCAGGAGATTTTTTACTTGAAAGTATTTTTTATAGGCCTGACATTTTATTTTTTCCATGCTTACAAAAATACAATTTTATTTCCAAGGCCAAAATATGTTTTACTCGCAATATTTAATTGAAGCATGTATAATATTCCTAATCGATCAAATTTTCAAACCAAAATCAAATGATTTTGTATGATTTTGCTTTATTACGCATGGATTCATCTTAATATTCGTAACATCGAAAATATGTTTAGTTAATGACAATCTTTCCCGTAAATAAACATTACAAGAAAATCATTTTATGGAATGCTTCTGTATTATTCTTCTGTAACTAATCAGCTTTCAACTTGATCCATACTAGACAACTTTGAACCTGATCCGTCAGAAGTGGGAAATATCATGAGTTCATCAAAAAAAATCTTTTCAGTGGACAAATACCTACATAAAATTAATCAAAGTTATTTTAAAAATCTAAATTGAAATAGGTTTTGCGTGGGGCCACTTCATACAGCTTCTGTCACTTAGACTATTTAATTATCACAGTTAGGTATAGATGTAATTAATTAAATCACTTAAATAACTTATTTACAAAATACCGCACGAAATACAAATCGGAATAACGAAAACTTTGAACTCTATTTTACTGCAGTAAATTAACAGTGTTTGAAAATAAACGTTTTCAGAATTTCAGGATGTCGGTTTCCAAGGATTGTAATCTTTGAACTAACGAGTATGTAATATAAAATAACTAATGATTCCATTTTATGGTAAAGCTTGAAGTTGAGAAATAATATCTCCATTAAACAGTTTATAATTAAATCTTTATAAGAAAAACTCTAATCTAAACCTGACGTAGGGCGCAATGGCGGAATTGGTAAACGCACGTCCCGGATAGACGAGAGGTTCTGTGTTCGAGTCCCAGTTGCGACCATTATCTTTTTCTGTTTTTCTGTGTCTTGTTCTCTTTTATATTTTATTTTAGATTATTATAATTATCTTCTTCTTCAATGATAGTTTATAATTAGTTTAGAAATTGAAAGTTATTTAATAATGTTTTAGAAGTATTTTATATGTTAGGAACCATTTTAGCAGTAATTATTACAAATCAAATTTTATATAATATTGTTATGTATTTTGTAAAATAATCATAAGTAGTTCCTCTCAATACATTGATAATTTATTTATTTATTTATTTATTATTACATTTATTACATACAAGATATAACAATATAAAAGGAAGCTTTGACTGTCCAACTAGGAAGGTTTCCCGTTTTAATTTTAATTGTAATTCATATGTATTTATTTTATTTTATTTCATGCAAAACTTTTCATATATTTGTTGAAAAGACCAAGCTAGATAGGATGATAACGGAGTACTTGAATTACTGACATTTTTCTTCCGAATCAAACAAAAAAAACATCTACACGTCGTCATTGGTCAAACAGTCGAGTAACCGACTACCTCCTCACACCGCCCCCTGCTGATATTTAATTCATTTTCATTTTCTATTATTCTAATATCAGAAAACACTGGTTAAAAAGTCAGTACGTCACTTAACTTCCTGTATAAAAAAAAGTTTTGTAGTTTATCTCTGTTCCTCGCCAGGAAAGAGACTGGATACAGAGCTTGCTGTGGGACAGGACAATTTGATTACAATTGATTTGGTTATTATGTTTCCGTTACATACTTATTATTACGTCACTATAATAATTTGACAGATATAACTAGAACAATGACTTCACCAATTATCATTCGTATAAAAAAGAGTCACATCACTATCAATTATATAACACACAAATTGTATTATATTATTAACTCTTTTTTGACGGCCTCCGTTGTCGACGGGTTAGGCTTTC
Organism: Limnephilus marmoratus; assembly: GCA_917880885.1. Lineage (NCBI taxonomy): Eukaryota > Metazoa > Arthropoda > Insecta > Trichoptera > Limnephilidae > Limnephilus > Limnephilus marmoratus. Next base: position 65,864,447 of record OU862908.1, read on the forward strand.
GACTGAGCTAGCGACCATGAGGTCGCAGATTTAAATCCCGGCGTGAGCAAGTAAATTTTATTTGATTGATTTATGTTATTTAATAATTTAAACATAATATAAGATTTAATTGCGACGAGCTCCAGAGTGCAAGATTCTCTTAGTATCACCCTGGTCTAAGACAACCATAAAGAATTGAAACGTTGCTTGAAATGGCTTTGGCCATGTTTGGTGACTAGTCTGAATAGCCAGGTACTTCCCTGCCTTTCTTTTCCCCATCTCCTTTCCTTCCCCACTACCTTCAGCCTCACAACATACCCCAATTGAGATTCCACAGTCTCGCTGGCTCCAGACGGTTGGGAGCAATTGATACAGTTGTGCTGTATTCACATAAAAAGGGAGAAACTAAATTTTGTTTTACAGAACACATCAATACGATAACGTTGACCTCTTCAAAGATTAATGTTTATATATATATCGGTAATGTCTGTAGATAAATTAGTTGACAGTTGTAATTTTTAAGAAGCACACAACAATATTGCAATGACGTTATTAATAATTTATCTATTTGACATAATAATATAATACACCACATATTTTATCTATCTCACAAACTGTATATGCTGTATTAAAATAAATTAAATTTCTCAGACAATCAGTTCTAAACTTCGTGGCGGGGATAACGTTATTATTGACTTAGAGGGCATATCAATTTATTCAGAAGCATAATCCTAATCGACACAAACTTCTAAGCGACATAAACATCAGTTTAAATCACTCAAGTGTCTTGAATGAAACTGTTTTATCGCATCTTTTAAGTTTTCACAAGAAGTATTTTATTTGCAATTTAAAAGAACTGAACGTTCACACCACTGACACCGCCTGTTTATAATTTTGTCCTAATTTAGATGCAATAGAACAACTAGGTAGAAAATGTCGACCATCCAGTTGATTGTTCAGACATTTCCAATGCTAAGTTTTGAGATAATGAAGAAATGCTCGAACGCTCACCATAAATCATGCATTATTTACACGTGTCTGTGTTTTATATATTAAATATGCTATAAAATAACTCTGGGAAGCGTAATGGTCCTGTACATTATTACGACATTTTGAAATTTCTAACAATAACCCAGAAAACATATTTTTTTGTTTATTTCACTACAAATTTTTCTGCATTATAATTGGATTGATAATGTTTATGGGTGTACCAGATATATGGTACGCTTTTACGTATAACTGCATACATAACTCTAATTTCGATTTATCGGAGACGTCTGACTAATGCACTTTTAAAATGTTAAGGTAGAATGGATGTAAAATTTGGTAGTGTTTTTCAGTTCAAAAAGCTAAGTTTTCACTGGATTACAAGTCATGTTGAGGAAATCTTTAAGATAAGCGTTTAGAATCAGATGTATGGGTTTACCTTCTCTCTGGCTGAAGCACACGACGAGCGCCAACGCGTAGGCGAACACCCTGGAAGATCGCATGGTTCTCGCGGGTAGTAGAATCGGGAGTGGTGAGTTGAAAGTAGATTAGTGAGTGAATGGTGAGTTAGGTTGTTATGTTGTTTGGATGGAGGTTTGAGGCATGTGCGAGAAAGAGCGCGGCCGGGGAGAGACTAGCCGCAGGAGCCGCGCAGCGCTGTGAACATGCTGTGACGCTGTGGTTAGGACGAAATTACCTCGTCGAGCACTGAGTATGTTTGCCTTGTCCGAGCGACCACTTGATTCGCAGTATATAACGTATCGACGGCAAGTGATTGGTGATTGCTCCCTGCTTCGTCAGTCGTCTCGCTGAGAGGCATTACGTCACGGCAAGCGGAAAATCACCCTTTCTAGAGTGCGACTGAAATATCGCTAATTTCTCTTATATGCTTGTTTCATAAATGTGACTGCACTGATTACCAATTGTCATGTTTTTTAAACCTAGGGCCAGTTTTTTTATTATTTATTTTGGAGTGTTATGCCGTGTTGCGCTACCTCCTTATTTAGCCAACGTTTCGGACAGCGTTACAGTGTCCATCATCAGGGCAGATGTGTCACACATCACATGTCCATCATCGTTACAGTGTCCGAAACTTTGGCTAAAGAAGGGGGTAGCGCAACACTGCATAACACCCCAAAAACAAATAACAAAAATACTTTTCGCCGTGAAAATCTAAAATCATATCTAAGGGCCAGTTGTTTTACAAAAATTCAATTTTTTCGCGTTCAAGTCTTCAGCTACTACAGTGGGGACGTTTTCAGAAAGAAGTGAGTCAAGAGTTTTCAATACCTTCCTAACACAAACAAAAACTTACGTCACCCCAAATAATTTGAATTGGTTTTTCAAAAGATTTGTAATATGGTTGAATGAAAAGGAAAGAACAGACATTCAAAATATTCTAAATAAATAACATTTCATACAAGTTCTCACGAAATTATATAATATTCAAATAAAACAAATACGAGAAATTGCAATTTTGCAATATTAATTATTATGATTAATTATTAATTATTACTTCTATTATGTAACCGCTATATTCAACTGTCACAAAATTTTAATTTACTTTTATCTAAAAAACAAAGTATGTATGTAAATCTTTAATATACCAACATATAATTTATCTTTTTTATCTTTTTACATACATATATATATTTGTTTAAATACACACATTTCTTTTGGAAAAAACATAATATGTGATTTATTCGCCTCGGAACAGACTTTGTCTAGTGAGGCGGGTAAAAAAAAAGAAAACAATGTAAATAACCATGAAACTAAATAAACGCCCGGGTTGCCGGCACTGAAACTGAAACTGAACTGAAGATCAGAAGGAATCAATTGATGTTTGGGAGGACTGTATACTGAGATGAATTTTATCGGGCCGGTAGAAGTATTGATTTTAACCGCGGTGGATTCAATATTAATGTTAGAAAATGAATGGGCTGACCATTGTCTAGCCTCTAGCCCATTCATTTCCTCAATTAATTTCTACTTCGATTTCTGGAAATATAGTTAGAAAATGTAGGTAATAGATTATTTTCACTTTTTAATATCTACAAAATTTAAGGAGAAAATACTAACTGCATTTTTATTTTATTTTTATGTTGACGAATAAATTTGGTCGTTTTTGTTCGTGAATATGGCGTTGTTGACGTCACGCTGGCCAACGTCGGCGTCGTAGATAGTCAGTAGATTTATCTACGTCGCGTCAAAACTACATACATTGTAGCCAGTCCGTTTAGGAATGTGCGGTTTACGAGTAGATCGTTTTTAAAATCAATAATTATTAATGAAAATATTAAAATTAAACATTTTTTAAAATGACAATTTTAAATAAAAATAACTTTAAATTCTCCCGTATGTAGTTTGTAAAAATATCTCATTTCGTATTACGAGTCCAGCCTCTTCCCGCATGACGGCATAACCGATAGGAAGTACAAACATTTATTTTGAATCAGAGATCGAGAAAAGTCTTAAGCAATCCTTCACAAATTTTTCGTTTAATGATGAAAACTACCCCTTCTACACAATTCGACATGAATAATCACATAAGAGGGCATAAATTAATTACGTGAGCTCAAAAGGGGGGGGGGGGGGTCAGCAAAATCTCACGTTACTTGAAAAGAATATACGAAGTGGCCCAAATAATTAATTCAAATTAATTATCTCACCAAGGGGGGGGGGGTCTAGATAGGAATAAAAACTGCTTATTTGCCCCCTTACACACGATTTCGAAAGATTCTGGCGCGTGCTGTTTTGCTAAACAAAAAAATTAAAAAATTTAATGAAAACACTGTAAGAATTTTTTCAAAGATTTATGAAACCTTTTTTATTTTATTTTAGATATTTTTTCATTAAAAAAAATATACAAATATATGAATATTGTATAAATATATTAAATTATTTCTTAAAAAAATTAACAACCGTAACACCAACAATCAAAATGCTGTAACTTCATTTCACGTTACAACATCCTAGTACTTAAGATTATATTTATTGTACACTCTATTATGTAATTATGAAAAAAACTCCTACACCAAGCTCAAGAGCTAGCTCACGTTGGCGTAGAAATCCTTAAAAATGTGTATTGACTATTTTGTTTTTGACATAGTATTATGTTTAAATGTAACACTGTTACATTAATAACCATATTTTTTTAATAAATAAATTAAATATTGTGTTATCACGAAAATGAAATAGTTATTAACCTTTCACGGTTCTTAATTATTACGGTTCTTGTTAGTAAAAAAGTTATATATGTAGTTTCAAACATTCAGTTAATATATACTTTCCTGAACCAAAGTTCAAAGTGAACTTCTATGGTATATCCTTTTGAGGTTAAGATAATGTATGAATTTGAATTGCTCTTAGAGGATTAACAACTTATGTTGGACTTCTGTTATTTTTGTAAAAGTAAATTGAACTTCAGTGGTTTTGTAACTAATTAAATCAGTAAATTTATTAATTATGGACTTAGTGTTTCATCCACTAAAGTTACGAAATACTGAAAAAATCTGCATATTTAACTCAGGAGCACCAAAAAGTGGACCTCTGTGGTTTATCCTTTAAGATACAAACGTATAAGGCTATAAGGCTCCCAGGTTTCCCTCCCCCTCCCGGGTTCCTACTATCCCCCCCTCCCTACCCGAGTTTCCCTCCCCCTCCCGCATTCCATATATTCAGTCCCGGTACATTCAGTTCTCAAACAGCTCGCGTGCCACCTATTGCAATTTTTTGTACAAATTTCAAAATGCCAGAGCTCACCAGTAGTTTTATACAAACATTGTCCTGACAATAACGAACACAAAAAAAAAGAATTATCCCATTTGGTCCAGTCGTTCGGAAGTTATGCGCGTACATACATTTCGGCGATTCATTTTTATTTATATAGAAGAATAGATAGATAGAAGATAGATAGATATAGATAGATAGATAGATAGATAGATAAGATGGAAGATGGAAGATGGAAGATGGAAGATGGAAGATGGAAGATGGAAGATGGAAGATGGAAGATGGAAGATGGAAGATGGAAGATGGAAGATGGAAGATGGAAGATGGAAGATGGAAGATGGAAGATGGAAGATGGAAGATGGAAGATGGAAGATGGAAGATGGAAGATGGAAGATGGAAGATGGAAGATGGAAGATGGAAGATGGAAGATGGAAGATGGAAGATGGAAGATGGAAGATGGAAGATGGAAGATGGAAGATGGAAGATGGAAGATGGAAGATGGAAGATGGAAGATGGAAGATGGAAGATGGAAGATGGAAGATGGAAGATGGAAGATGGAAGATGGAAGATGGAAGATGGAAGATGGAAGATGGAAGATGGAAGATGGAAGATGGAAGATGGAAGATGGAAGATGGAAGATGGAAGATGGAAGATGGAAGATGGAAGATGGAAGATGGAAGATGGAAGATGGAAGATGGAAGATGGAAGATGGAAGATGGAAGATGGAAGATGGAAGATGGAAGATGGAAGATGGAAGATGGAAGATGGAAGATGGAAGATGGAAGATGGAAGATGGAAGATGGAAGATGGAAGATGGAAGATGGAAGATGGAAGATGGAAGATGGAAGATGGAAGATGGAAGATGGAAGATGGAAGATGGAAGATGGAAGATGGAAGATGGAAGATGGAAGATGGAAGATGGAAGATGGAAGATGGAAGATGGAAGATGGAAGATGGAAGATGGAAGATGGAAGATGGAAGATGGAAGATGGAAGATGGAAGATGGAAGATGGAAGATGGAAGATGGAAGATGGAAGATGGAAGATGGAAGATGGAAGATGGAAGATGGAAGATGGAAGATGGAAGATGGAAGATGGAAGATGGAAGATGGAAGATGGAAGATGGAAGATGGAAGATGGAAGATGGAAGATGGAAGATGGAAGATGGAAGATGGAAGATGGAAGATGGAAGATGGAAGATGGAAGATGGAAGATGGAAGATGGAAGATGGAAGATGGAAGATGGAAGATGGAAGATGGAAGATGGAAGATGGAAGATGGAAGATGGAAGATGGAAGATGGAAGATGGAAGATGGAAGATGGAAGATGGAAGATGGAAGATGGAAGATGGAAGATGGAAGATGGAAGATGGAAGATGGAAGATGGAAGATGGAAGATGGAAGATGGAAGATGGAAGATGGAAGATGGAAGATGGAAGATGGAAGATGGAAGATGGAAGATGGAAGATGGAAGATGGAAGATGGAAGATGGAAGATGGAAGATGGAAGATGGAAGATGGAAGATGGAAGATGGAAGATGGAAGATGGAAGATGGAAGATGGAAGATGGAAGATGGAAGATAGAAGATAGAAGATAGAAGATAGAAGATAGAAGATAGAAGATAGAAGATAGAAGATAGAAGATAGAAGATAGAAGATAGAAGATAGAAGATAGAAGATAGAAGATAGAAGATAGAAGATAGAAGATAGAAGATAGAAGATAGAAGATAGAAGATAGAAGATAGAAGATAGAAGATAGAAGATAGAAGATAGAAGATAGAAGATAGAAGATAGAAGATAGAAGATAGAAGATAGAAGATAGAAGATAGAAGATAGAAGATAGAAGATTAGTGGTTCAATTTATTTGTAACACCTTTCCATTTAAATAAAAATAATAACAATGTGTAACTCTAAGCAACATTTAATAACCTGACCGTCTAAAAAATAAATACAAATTTACATTTTTCCTGATTTTTAATTTGTTTTTATTTTTACCTGAATAGTGTTATTTGGCAGTAACAATATTATTTTTTTATATGCAGGAGGCCCGGAGAGAAATAATTCTCCTCCAGTACCAAAACACGTACACAAAATGAAGATAATTTGTGTGACCTGATTTCGCAGAGCATTTCCATACACATTACATTTAGGTCTAATTTTTAATTTTTAAATGAAACATGTTTTTAAAATTTAGTAAATAAATGTTTCTATGATCATTTTAGTAGGCAACTATGATTTTAGTTTTGGTCCATTAATGCATGACATAGACATATAATCCCGTACGCCTAAACTCTAAAATAAGCAATAAAAAAATTCGAGTGCAGTTTAGGGAACGTACCCATACTACAAATTGCAAAAATTTTGTCACGTAGTATGGGTAAGTTCCCTTACACGCATCAGAAGCGAAACTTTACCAAATGAAATTAATGAAATGTATGATTTTAATTTTAATTAATTTTATTTTTTGGTATTAATTTAATCATTGTGTACTACGTACCTGCCTAACTATTATTATCTATCTTTGTAAAAGCCCACTAGGGCGTAAATAAATAAAACAATCTCAACTAATACTTGAAAAGTGAGGTCATAATCAAAGCGACCAATGAGCGCAGACCAGCATAATTTCCGTTTTATATCTCAATTAATAGGAGCCTTTAAAAGTGACATCATAATTAATGCAGTCAATGAGGGCAGTTGATGCATCGCAGCTGCAGTAATCGTCATTTCCGTTTCATCCGACAACCAAATCTTAGCGGGGCTATGGAAGATTCATTTAAAAAATTTAAAAAAAATTATAAATTTGCAATCTATTAAAAAAATAAAATAATAGACGATATTTTGTTAATTTATTTCACGCTTTGTTGGACCGTGCGAGAAGAAGCAGTCAAAAGCATTCTTGAAAACGTGATTTCACATATTAATAAACGATAATTAATTGGTTCTGTGAAAAAATTATTATCGTTTATACGAGTAAATATACTCGTATGTAGATCTGTCATATCGTTCTATTTACGACTGGGTCGAATAAAAAATAAACAATATTATTAATATAATTATCAATTACTACAGTTCCAAGTCGACTTCTCCGTATTGACTGATAATTTTGTCATAAATTTATTGTAAAAACATGACCCCTAAATCATATTTGGCGTGTTCTGTTTAAAAAAATAATTTATGACAAAAAAAGAATAAGAAATTCACTAAAATAAATGTTAGTTAATTTCGTATTCTTGTTTTTTTACTCATTAACATTAACTCCACACAGGAGGCTCCGAGGATATAATTTTCCCACAGGACCTACGTCATATTTGGGGATGATGTATGGAGGGTCTTTTGTGGAAAGAAAGGATTGAACCTGGGTCTTGAAGAGACCGATGTTGTAGTGGGGAGGAAACACAGAGCTCAGCAAATCGTTCCCCAGCCTCCGTTTGGCGTGGCGCACAATTCCCCTTTGGCGTGTTTCCGTTGCCCAAAAGCCCAGTTCCTCGGAGCATGTTCCATTGAAATACCGGTAGAACAATGATAGCATTGCCACCCAACGCCTGTGCCCTAAAGATCGCAATCCGTTTTTTAAGAAAGGAGAATCTATCAAACGGACCGCCCGTTTCTGCAATCAAGGGTTTTCTCAGGTATTTTGGGGCTCCAGACCAGAGATGTCTGCTAAATTCAACCAAATTGTGTGGTGCTGAACATTTTTTTTTTTGCCGTCAATAAACGAAGTCATGAAAAAGGAAGGACTTCATAATTGAAGTGAAAACTTCTTTAGCACCGTTGTGATTTGAAACTCGATGAAACGAAAAGACCAAACTAAAAATAGACCAACACTTACATCTACAATCTACAGGATTTAGTCTGCAAGATAATGAGATAGAATAATCGGTCTACTCTTTGTGCGGTGCTTAGTAGCCTCCCAACTCTTGTATACTTTTGTTTTCTGATGGTTTCACTTCTACCAGTAATTCCCCGCACATCCCTGCCCATAGTGCGTCTAACTTAACAAATTATTTTACAAAGAGCACGATCTGGTATCTAGTGCGTACAGAGATTTATTAAGGTCACACTTTGATTCTACTACTCTACAGTGTGTTCTGCTATTACATGACACGTCTTAGTGTTTTTTTCAATGCGAAGCTTGAAGATAAGTAACTATTTTAGATTTATCTTTACTACGAATCGTTTTACATAATCGGTCTCCTCTTTGTGCGATGCTTCATAGCCTCCCAACACTTGTCTACTTTAATTTTCTGAAGGTTTCACTTCTACCGCATGTGAACTGCACACATTTTTTTCATTACAAATTTATGAACTCTTATAAGAAACAAATTTAAAAATATATAATTTTATGTCTAAAATTTCTTGTGACAGTTTCAATTGATCAACATTTTTCTTTCTTATAAAATTATTCAAAAAATAAATAAAAACCACTTTTTAGCTTGAAATTATGATTTTTAGACTACGTTTGCCGAGCAATTTTTATGCCTATTACCTATATTCATGGCGATATATCTTTGAGGCACACTAAGAATATATACATTTTTGGCTTGTGGCTTCCTCTTAATGAGACATTGAAACACATGGTGACTTGCAAGGACTTAGGAATTGTATATGATGCTCGCTTAAAATTTCATGCTCACATTGAAAAGATTTGTAAATCAGCCACAAAGTTGGGTTTTGTCATACACAATTCAAAATAAATTGACCAACCTTACAGTTATGAGGCTGCTTTACTTTAGCTTGGTGCGTAGCATTCTCGAGAGTGGATCTCAGATATGGGGGCCAGAGGACATCGTCTATGTACTAATGTTCGAGAAAATACAAAAGAAATTTTTACAATACCTCTACACGAGAGTGTTAGGTTTTTAACCATGGCTGTTTCCAACAGCGTTTATCTCGGGAATGCTGGGTATCTGCAGCCTTAGTTCCAGAAGAGATGCATTACTGCTGATGGCTTATAAGCTTCTAAATGGTTTTATATCGGTACCATATATTCTGGCTGAAATAGGATTCTATGTCCCGGACAATTTCACGCGAGGTCGCCAACACAGGCTTTTGATTCTTCCCAGATGCAGAACTAACTTAACAATGGTGATGCCCCTGGAAAGACTCACTAGGTAATTATTAATATACTTCCCCACCTTCCTCTTCGCATTTCCTTCCCCTCCCCAATACCTTCAGCCTCACAACATAACCCAATTGGGGATGCCATAGTATAAACAACTCGTTGAGTATTTGGAAAAACATGACATATTATGTGGGGAGCAATCAGGATTCCGGAACAACAACTCTTGCAAAGCAGCGATAAACATAGTGATTGATACATGGAAGAAAGAAACAGACAAAAAATAAATAACCATTGCAGCATTCTTAGATTTCAAAAGAGCATTTGAAACGATAAAAAGGAAAATACTATTGGAAAAACTAGAAGACATAGGTCTTTCTGACGTAGCTCTGAATCTATTCAGAGAATATCTCCAGGAAAGAAAACCGGTAACGAAAGTTGAAAGCTAAGAATCAGAACCGATAGAAAACAACCTTGGTGTTCCGCAAGGGTTGGTATTAGGTCAATTCTATTTATAATTTACATAAATGATATTATCAAAACTATTAAACATTGCAAAATTAGACTATTTGCAGACGATACCTTAATCTATATTTCGTGTGAAGATTACATAGAAGCAATTAACAAAATAAACGAAGACCTACAAAATATAGCAAAATGGCTGAAATTAAACAAGTTGAAACTGAACGTAAACAAAACAAAATATATGGAAATAGGCAATAAAACATGTAACACAGGGTTAAATTTGACAATCAATGGTGAAAAAATTGGAAAAGTAAATGAAATCAAATACCTGGGTGTAATACTCGACTCAAAACTGACTTTTACAGCAAACTTTGAATATGTGCTAAAAAAGGTATCAAAAAAGGTAAATTTTCTTAGAAGACTAAGACGTAAATTAAATAGAAACACTACGGAGCTTATTTATAAAACTATCGTTGCTCCACATTTGGACTACTGCTCTACAATGTTATATTTGGCCAATGAAGGAAGTTTGAACAAACTAGAAGTCATACAAAACAAAGCTATGAGATGTATACTGGGGAAAGGCAAATACGCAAGGATTAATCAAATGAGAGAGGAGCTAAATTGGATTCCAATAAAAAAGAGACTACTATTTAACGTGTTAATTTTTGTGCATAAAATTATGAAAAACCAAATGCCAAAATACTTTAAGGATGAAATTGTTTTTAATAGAGACATTCCTTACGAAACAAGAAATATAAACAGAGTTCGATTGCCATAAATGAAGAAATCAAAATCACAGAACTGCCTAATGTACAGAAGACTAAAGATGTAAGACGAAATGCCTGAAAGTATGAAGAATGAAGAAAGAATGAATGTATTTAAAAAGAAATGTTATGCTTACTGTAAAAATATTTAAATATATCAAATGAAATGTTACATTGTGCTTATTAGTTTATATTCATGTAGTATAAACTAACTCAATAATAATAAAAAAAATAAAAAAATAGTTCCACTGGCGCCAGATGGGAGCAGCTAGGACTCTTGTGAGGTATATAATAGCTAAAAACGTCAATCAATAATTACTATTTATAGAATAATACACTTACATGGCAGAAATTCTCAATGGTGGTACTTTTTTAATATCCTGATTTAAAAAGATGTGTTAAACAATACCACTTACTTATTTTCTGACGCAAAACTTAAAAAAAAAACACTTTTTATAATGCGAAAACTAAAAACCAAATAAATTTCGCCACCATTTCGCCACGGTCCGTTTGTAACTGTCAAAAATATGCTGAGATTTACGGTGTTGCTAGCTTTTGGAAATCAGTATCCACAACGCCGATATTGACTACTAACAAACTGTTGGCTACACGTAATGGACCTACTTAATTTAATCTATTGACCTTCTCCCCTGTTTTCTTTAGCGGCAGATTTTTACGCCTTTCAGATGTGGCGCCTACAAACATGCTGTTGGTCACACCCTTGGCCTTAATAATAATAATGTTTGGATGATTTCTGCAGCGCCATTTTCATGAGAAAATCACCGTCCCGGCTCTGCATCCTATTTCCTTAAATTTATTTATTTAATGATTTACTTTTCGCCTGTTACTTCTGCCTGAGGTGCTTGGTACATATAGTTTTTTTTCAGTTGATGCTGTTTTTCAGGTTTTAGGAACACCAGCGGTTTTTTTACATTACCTCCACACAGGAGGCCCTGAGTAAAATGATTCCCCTTAGGGCCTGTGTCATCTCTGGGGATGCTGTGTGGAGGGTATTTTTTAGAAGGAAAACTATATGGTTCAGGAGTGACGGACATATGAATATATCCCTCCCACTTCGATTCCGAGAGAGTCCTTGTGGAGACGTCAGAAGGTCTCCCTCAACCAGTCCCTGATCTGACCTGCCACGCAGTTGGTGGGCAGAGGCATCCGCCGCCAAGATCCGGAAAAACCTCACTACGTGAATTTTTCAATCAAGAAACCCGCCCACATCCTACTTCTTGGGCTCTTCTTTATTCTTACGAATCAGAACTATGATGGTGTCCGCACGCTCTATGGGGTAGGTATGTTTCAAACACAAAGCTGGCTTCAATGGAGCCCTGTGTTTTACCTGGTCAATTAAGTTTCAGTCAACCCTGCAGGCCCTGAACAGTAAATCTTTCTGAAAACTTCTTGGTCATAGGAAGTAAGAATGAATTTGAAATAAGTGGTCGGTTCCTACACCCTTTCGACTCGTATCATATAAGATTGTGCGTTTCAAGAAGAATTAATCAGTGCATAGTATAGTAGTTGTGAACGTGCTAAGGTTGGGGTGGGGGAAAGGTGGAGTGAGGGGGGTACGGTCCTGCCAGTAGCCACTATGAATGATAGACGAGAGTTTAAAAGGATAATCTGCAGCATCCTGCGCCGGCAGGACGCGACCCACACTCCCTCCGTAATCACACCGGCTAATAGCGCTAAGCCAATTGAAGGACTCGGGCTGCTAGGGAGTCTAGTCTTCAAGTTTAGTCATAACTAGACATCGGAATGTATGCACTATCAGAATGGAGAAATATGCACTATCAATGAAAAAAAAAAGTACTAACAATGCCAAAATATGCGCTATCAATGCCAACATAAGCACTAACAATTCAGAATTACGCACTTTCAATGCCAAAATATGCACCACCAATGCCAACATAAGAAATAACATTACAAAACTACCAAATCCAAAATATGCACCACGAATGCCAACATAAGAAATAACATCACAAAACTACGTACTATCAAATCCAAAATATGCACTATCAATGCACACATTTGCACTAGCAATACCAAAGTCCGCACTTTCAATGCCGAAATATGCACTATCGATGCCAAAATATATGCCTAAAGTATATCTACGATAAAAACAGGAATAAATTTGGTGATTTTTTTTTGATTTCATTAAGGTGCAAACAAATTATGGGAGAAAACAGAGATTTCTTCAAAAAATATTTCTTTTTTTTTTGGTTTCTAATTGGAACAGTCCATATTTGAAGAATCTTGTGGTTAAAACAGTCAAATGACGGAAACACGCTTATAAAATGTATTAAATGTATGCAGATTGCCGCGATAGCTCAGTGGTCCTCCTCTGGCTCAGACTTCAGAGCAGCCCGGCAGAACTGGGTATTCAAATCCCTTTCGCGGCAATAACTTATAATTATGTAAATAGTATAATTATTTTTGTTATTATTTAAATTACTGTACAAATGATTTTGAGATTTCACCGCAATTTGCTGTAAACCTTTTTTATCTAAAATTTCCCTCAAAATGCCGGGGTTTAAAAGAATGATCCATTATAATTTCAGAAAATATATAATTTTTAATCAGCATGTACCATTTTAGTTTTGAAGAAATTGACTCTTCAGCCAAATCATTTATCAGTTTCGTTCTCCGAATTTACCTAAAAGGGAGTTTTCTATGAATAAGTACAAATAATAATATTGTGGGTACCTGTACCTACCTAGACGGGTTAAATAAAACACATGGTTGTTAAATATTATTTTATAAAGTGACTTGCATTCCTTTTATTATAAACCCATCAATTTATTAGAGCAGTTCTACTGACGATTGCGTACCTCATTCAAAGTTCTTATATCACAGACTACTTCTAATAAAACATGACACGGAGTAAAAAGGTTAAACACTTATTCATCTCTCAAGTCTGTGTGGTAAAATGAGGCTTTACTTTTGTCTTAATTCCCCGTACTCTCCGTGGTCCTTGAACAGAGGGACAAGAATGATTCTGGTACAAATAAATTATTTGCCAGAGCCTAAATTTCATAGATCGATGACGTCATACGGGATTTTTCTTGATGTCAAGGACCTCCGGAAGTTATGTCTTAGCCTTCACCTCCCCCCCCCCCCCCCTCCCATAAATGCTTAAAAATATTTTTTAATTTCAAATTCGGTAGGATTTTAGCAAATAAAGAAAGACAAACACCAGCAGTACAAATACTCGGAAAATATTTGAAAATCTCCTACTAACATTATTATAGATGGAAGATGTTTCTTGCATAATTAATTTTGGAGGATTGGAGGAAGCCAATAGAAAAATTGAACCCACTATGGGATCCCGACGTGTTTATCTACTCAGTTTGTGGACCGGTGTTTAAAAACCGCTGTTTTTCGCGACAACAATTTGAATCTTAACAGCTATATTGCATGACAATACAGACAAATGTCGAAACCTTGAAAAAATATGTAAACTAGATACGTTGATTTTTGGAATTAACAGAAAATCTCAGAATTTTCAGGATTTTTCAGTAATTTCAGGAAAATACATTTCAGGAAATTTCAGGGATTTTCAGGAATTTTCGGATTTGCATTTTTTAATAATTTTTAGATATTTTCTTTTTTTGCCCCAAATTATTTCAAGTATAAGAAAAGTGGTCTAGAAGTAAACAAGTACCTGATACAAAAATGCACCAAAATCATACAGATCGTCATCTTTCATAGCACTTATCTGTATGATACTACAAACTTGATACCTATTAATGTATTCAGATTAAAGGAATCATTGTATGTTGTGGAACAGCTGATCCATTTATGGGTTATCTAGGAAAATTTCCTCAGTTCTGGGGAAAATATTTTTTTTCTGTACATGATATTCGGACACTTTTGTCGATTTATATATATTTTTTTTTAATGAAAGACAAACATTCCCAGGTTACGAATCACTTGATAATATTTAAAATCTCCTTCTACCACCACAGTAAGCAAAAAATATTGCTCGTTTAGTGATGGAGGCCTGCAGACGAGGAATCGAGCTCACGACGCCTGGGGGGGACCCATACTCGATGTCAACTTAGCCACTGACCGGTCTGTGTATGTATATAGGGTGTAACAGGACGTACTTAGCTTATTTTAATCAGTGATTCCTGACATTATTTGAAATAAAAAATGTAAATGAAACTTTATAGATACTGACCATACATTTAACATAAATACAGGAGTAAAAATAATACATATAAATAAAATAGGAATAATAGCATTAGAAATATCCAAGTCAAAGAAACTTAATGGCCAAATTTTAAACAAACTGTTAGGATTAACCAACAGCCCGATTTTAAAGTTATTCCCTTTCTCTCTATGTAACACCCACCCCCACCCACCCGTGACTCCGCCTCCTACCCTTCCACCAACCAGTATCTGATGTTCTCTCCCTCTCTTATATGCTCTCTCTCTTTCTTTTGTGTTAACCTTAGAATCTTAACTCTGTACTGTAATTTAGTTTATATGTTTATTGTCCTGAAGAAGGTTGAGTTCAACCGAAACCGGTCGACAAATATAAATAAAAATAAAGTGGTTTTTAATTAACGTACTTATTTCATTCTATGAAACTTTAGTCTTCGATGATTTTTAATGTGAAAACTTTTTTAACACAGCTGTGATCTAAACCCGTACATCTATAGGAGCCTGCGAGAGAATGAGATTGTATAATCGCTCTCTTCTTTGTGCGGTGATTCGTAGCCTCTCAGTCTCCTCTTTGCTTTGTGTGGTGCGTGGTAGCCTCCCCACTCTTGTCTACTTTAGTTTTCTCAAGGTTTCTCTTCTACCGCGTGTAAATTGCACAATCTGATTGTGAATATGATATGAAAATTTAAAAAAAAATTCTCTGAATGTCTTCACTAGTCACTAGTCACTCAGATGTTTATGTTATGTTATGTATAAAATTGAGAGAAAAAAAATCAGTTACATATTTTTTAGTTATTATTTTACTTAATCACTGGTAAAGTAAGTCAAGTACATCCCGTAACACCCAGAATATGATATGAATAATAATTTTGATATGGAATAAATATCCCCGGAGATGAGATTTCTAGAAAAACTTTGTATGCCGTATCAGGTCCCCCCGACGCGACGTTGGCGATCACTCTTGAAAATGTCTCTCTGTCTTGCGCTGCCCGGAATAGCTCCTCCACACATCTAACGCCGGTCCATTTGTCTCCTACCAGGCCCTCGGTGACCCTCAATCTTGCTTTTCAATATTAAATGGAACAAGTGATACTTCACTACTCGAAGTATATGACCCGGATATGAAATTTTCCTGATTTTTATTAATGTAAGCAGTTCTCTATCTGCTCTAGCCCGCCTGAGAATTTCTGTGTTGGTAATCATGTCGGTCTACGGGACCTTGAGCATTCTCCGGTGAAGCCGATAATAATAATAATAACGTGTATTAATGAATAGATTATTACAGAATTACAAATTTTATTTATTTATCATTGATTCTATTGACGAAAAGGTCACTGCTCAGCTACATTTCAGGATTATCCTGGAATGGCATTTCAGCAGGAAATAGGAAATCGATCCTAATCAAAACTCAATGAAAATACCTGCTTCAAATATTTCAAAAAATATATACCTAACGGTCTTTAAAACCAAGACCGTCGCAGTGTGTGTCACATTAGATAGGCGATTGCGTAATGCAGTAGGATGATCCAGTTCTGAGCCACGACACTTGACGTGACAAGTGTCCAGTGGACAATAATTGGATCTCTCAGCACTTAACGTGCCGAGCGTCCAACACCTTCGGGCACAATTATTGCCCAAGGACGCTGAGTAGATGTTACGAGTGCAGGGTTATCAGTTGTCGTAATCTTTGAAATCATCCAAATAAAACTTAATATCTTGACCAGTCAATGGTTGGGTGCGCATCGCGTTTTGGGTCTCACCCGGGCTTTCCGTGTTCGATTCCTCAGCTTGCTAAGTCTTCATCACGACTCAAGCAAAATTTTCGGCTTACTATGGTGGTAGTAGGACATTTTCCAATATATCCCGAGAATGTTTGTCTTTCTTTTAAAAGAAAATAAAAGAAAAAAAAATCTGTAACGGTGAGCTCCGACATCGACAAATTTGCACAGTTTTTTCTGTTTAGAATTTTTAAGGTATCATGATACCTATTTTCGGTTTTAAAAGTAATTTCCACCAACGGCTATAATGGTGCTTCTAAGGACCTTCATTATGTATATGTATGTCGTAGGCCAATCGTAAAATCAAGCAGACCATGATGCGCCTAGCGAAATCATGATCTGCAGCATCGAGAAATGGCGGCAGTTCGTGATGTGCCTGAGGCGCATCATGATCTTCCTGGTTTTACGATTGGCCTGCGACTTATAACCACCAGTCAGTGGTTGAGTGGGCATCGCGTTTGGGTACCACCCAGGCGTCTCGTGTTCGATTCCTCGGCTGGCCAAGTCCTCCATCACGACTCAAGCAAAATTTTCGGCTTACTGTGTTGGTTGTAGGTGATTTTAAAATATTGTCGGGTTATTCGTAACCCAGGAATTTTTCGCTTTCTTTAAATAAAAATAAAGAAAAAAGAAATACATTGTTAAGAAATAACGCATTAATTGCGCCGTAATATGGTTTTTCCTTAAAAAAGGAAAAAATATTTTCACAAAATTTACGTTGAAACTCGGGCGAAACCAGAAAGTAAGTTCTTTGCGAGTTTCTCCCAAATTGATAATACCTACATAGTTACAAATGTAGTTTGCAGAAGTCAATTTTAATTTTAAGTTTTATTATATTTGAAAATATTATTTATAAATATTATAAAAATAAATAAAACACTTTGTATTTAACCACGAATTTATTATATTACATATCGACCGGTTTAGCTTACATCAAGCTTCTTCAGGATATAAGTAATAATAACTTACTTATATCCTGAAGAAGCTTGATGTAAGCGAAACCGGTCAATATGTAATATAATAAATTCGTGGTTAAATACAAAGTGTTTTATTTATTTTTATAATATAATGTCTAACCACAAAGTAATTGCTTCTTATGAAAAACAAAAAGAAAATATTATTATTAATTTTAAAAAGAAGGTTTATTTCAAGTTCTACCAAATAGCTGTGATATCTTTTTCGCTTTCCGAAGACATTATCAATGTTCGATAATGCTTTCGAAAGGCGAAACAGCTCTTACAATAATACTAATTACTCGGCAAAACTTGTTTATAAATAAATCTTTTTTTAATGAAAAAATTTAAATCAACAAAAATCCGTGAAATAACAAATTTAATGTTTATTAAGTTTTATTTAAGTCTATTTAACGAAATCAAAACAGTTATTTTGAAAGGTGGATTATTAAAACACAGTTTGGGGAGGGAAATAAATAATTAAACAAAGGGTTAGTTTCAAGTGATGTAACGAGTACAATTTTGGTATTATTAACGGAAGGAAAAGACACGACAATCACTGATGTTATTTTAATTATAAAGTTATTATATGTTATTGTAAACAACCGCGCGTGTACTGTAAACACGTCGCAATAGTGTACATAATACATACCTAATCTATTAGCAGATAGGCCCTGCAGGCTGCTTTTTATGACCTTCGCCCAATTTAGTAAAGTCTCCTGATAGTAGAGTTTTGCCCCTTTATATGTACAACAAGAACAAGTATTATTAGAATATCTGCAAAAATTTACTTATGACGTAGGTACCAATTCATTTTTCTATTCAAATAAAAACATTTCTGAATGAGTGCTTTTATTATTACCGTTACGACTCATGGTTACGGTGCCGTGACGGAATAAAAAAGGAAATAAACATTCGTTCCTTAACACGATAATGCTGCAACTCTTTCAAAAGATGAGATACACAACGTAGGTCTGTTTCCTCTAAAAGAAAAAAGTCATCATTTTCTTGCATCTCCCATCTTGCAGACCCCTACCAATACTAGATACTTGCCGTGACGATAATTATGAAAGTATTGAATGTAGTTGCAAAGATAATATTGAAGTGAGGGAAAATTCCAAAAATTGAAAAACGTCAATTTCAATACTCTGATGGTGTTTTATTTTTTTACTTTCTTGCACACTAAATAACAACGGTAAAAAATGAGACGAATGTTGAACGTATGTCTGCATCCCCCCAAAGGAAACATATAATCATTATCATACATCTCTCTCTTACATATAAAAAAATGAAAGGCAATTCCCGTCGCACAACAGTGGTGCTTTGGAGGAAACAGTCAAATGTATTTTATGTGTTTCACCATTATTTAATGTGTAAGAAGAGCTGCAGCATTATGGCGATAAGGCACGTATGTTTTTTACCGTCACGGTACCGTAACCTTGAATCGTCACGGTAATTATAAAACCGTTGAATGCCTACATAACATATGTATATCGTAAAACTTCCTTCAATTGAAATTCTCTGAACGAATGTAAACTAATTTCTACTAAGTAACACACTCCCATTAGCTAAGAAATTTAGTGCCAATCAGAACTCATGAAAGGAAAGCACTCTACCGAAATTATGTAGATATTTTGACATAAAATTCAAGGTTCTCCTCTCTGACCTCCACTATTGCAATTTGTACCCAAATTGGTTTGAGAGCTCTAAAATTCCAAGATTAACATTTATATAATGCTACCGAGTACCCGGCACGCGTTTCAATGCCACTCAAAGAAAGAAGTTGTTTCTCCCCCACTTGCTTTACTTCCCTTCCCCTTCCGTTAACCCCCTCTCCCTTATTCCCGTACCCCTCCGCCTTCTCTCTCCGCCGCTAACACCGCTACTTGATACACACACGTTTTCAAATAATTCGCGCGCCACCTATTGTCAATTTTTTGTACTAATTTAATTTCTGTATTTCATCACCTTTATATATATTAACCTTCGTAGGCGTGCGCACAACAAATCACCAAAGCTTAATCACAATCGGATGAATGGTATAGGAAATAATTTTATAATGCAAGAGCTCACCATTAAATATAGAAACCATTGCGGGTGTGCGCACAACAAATCACCAAAGTTTCAGCGCAATCGAATAAATGATTTAGGGACCGCACAAAGAAACATAATTTTTTATACCTTAAGATATTTCATTTTAGGTACATTTTTTGTTCATCGGCTCAGCTGAAATTTTCTAATTTTATAAAAACTATAACGAACCGATTCATAATTTCGGGCGATCCAATAGCAACTAAGTAACCGGGACAAAAAACTGAGACAGGAATATCGTCATGAAGTTGGGTTCATCAGTTAGATTTTTTTTCTTTTCAATTTTGATATTTGGCTTTTGAAAACGTTATGTTTGGCTAGACATTTATCTTTAGAATTTTGTTATTTTAAATGTAATTTTTTGTAAATGTTGGGAAATTACAGATATTGAAAAAAAAAATTCGTCTGGTAAAATCGGAAAATATTTAGATGGAAAAAAAACTGTTCTTATCTTATGTATATATATATTATGTTGAGTTTGCTAATTTTCCAAGTTGGGAAATTTTTATTTTTCTATAAAAATCCTCGTGGAAAATTGGAAAACATCTGAAAATTTGTCGGGAAATTTTTTTATAAAAACATTTGATTTCGTTATGTGAAGTTAGGAAATATTCATGTTAAAAAATTTTTGGCAAGGAAAACAAGTTTTTTGGAAAACCGAAATTTGTACACGGAAATTTGAAAAAAGGACAAAAAAGTAGGAAAATTGTATATACATTTTTGAAATGAGAAATGCCAAATTTTGTCTTTTAATTTACTTTTTAACATTTTCTTATCGGGGATGCCGTTTTAAAACTACAAGAGTTCCTTTTTTTAAATAACGGAAGGCGCCACTTCCAATTACTACAATCCGAAACTGTACAGACGTAAGGATAATAATAGTATCAGAATAATGTTTGACATTATTTTTACCACTCACAGATAAACAAACCATCAAAAAAAATTATTAATGTCCTTCATCTTGCCCAAGGTAGCCCGAACATCGGGCAAAAAAAAAATCCATCAGGTGACATTACTATAGTTTGCAAGACAAAGGGGTTAATTTCTCCCTGTAACTTGCCAAAAACCAATATATAATATTGACATTATTTGTAATTATTAAAACAGACTGTTTTTTCTGCCTGTATTTTATCTATTCAATACCCAGTCCAGAGTTTTCATTGAAACAACAATAAATTAAATTACAAATTTAGATTGAAGAGAATTACTATTACACACTATAAACTTGTGGCATCCCCTGAAAAGGCGTAAGAGTGTCATAGTTAGTACTCTTTGCGCCGATAATCATCAATTCATTATCGTAAGCGGCATCAGTTGGTTGTTTTGTCCATGATACAGCTAAAGTGATGTTTATAAATTTACGGAAATACTAAAAAAGCCACAAAAACATCTGCATTGACGCAATAAGTGTCCATATCTATATTATGTATGTAGGAACTAGCTGTGCCACGGGGCGCGCTTTACCCGGGTTTCTTTCTGCTTTACGGGTGAAAATGGGGTTTAGGGGTGGTTTTTAGGAATCTCATATAGACTGTGACCTTTCTTGTTTTGAAGGTTAAGTTTGCAAAATTTCCTCAAACTAAGAATAAAACCGTCGATTTGCATAAAAACATACCCACAGACATTCTTCTTCAATATAAGCATATATCTTGGTTTTGGTTTATTTTTTAAACAAATCTGCAGTTTTGTTAAGAGATTGATGAAATTTTGCTCACTTGACCGTAAAAATATAAGAAAAATTGCGGTTTTACTTTCGCATTACACGGAAAAAAAAGAAATAACCCAGATAAAAAACTACGTCATCTTTGGGTATGCTGTGTGAAGGTTTTTTTAGGAAAGTAAGGAGAGGAAGTTCTGGGAAGGAAAGGGTATGAGGGGTGGGTAGGAATCTGGGGCTCAATGTGTCCAGGAGTAACGGATGTTTGAATCCATCCCTCCGGTGTCCAAGCTTCAATCCAACCTTGGGCCAAGGCATGGTTCGTAGAAAATGCATTAAACAAGGTTAGCTCATAAGGGCCTTTTTGTTTATTTTTGTTTATTTGTTTATTAGGAACATACACAGTACATAAGTTTACAAGTTATAAGGAATGTTAAATAAAGTAATTACATGCTTTAGTACCTATTACGTAAGTCCGTATAATATCTGGGAAAATACGCCTGGGATTTGAACAGTTCTTAAAACTTAACTAATGAATGAAAGAGAAGAATAATATAAAGGAAAATTGTATACAAAGATAAAAGAGATTTTTTTTTTTTTAGAACAAGAATTACATGCTAACAAATTGTAATTAGTTTAGTGAAAAGATGAGTATTTTTATAGCAATAAAAAATACATGCTCATGAGTAGTAATTAAAGTTTAATGAAAATATAAGTGTAAATAAGAAGTTTTAAAATTAATTATATCACGCCAACAAATTTAGTAAATTAGTTTTGTATGTTTGCAGGGAGTTGTGGAAAATGTCTAAGTGTAATAATTTTTCATAGTGTGTATAAGATGTGATTGCGCGAGAGATTGGTGAGTTTTGTGCAGCATTAGTATTATTGGATCCTATGTGAAAAAGTGAAGTGTGCCTGGTGATTGGAACATTTAAACCAATGACAGATAGCAATTCGGGACTATCTATTTTATTATTAAGCAGGTTATGTAGAAATATCAGATCTGACAGTGTGCGTCTTTTTTGTAAAGATAACATATTATTTGAAGTTTTGTTGTATTTCTTGAGTAAATATTTCGAAAATTTATTCTGTATACTCTCTATTAAGTCTATGTATACCTTATATTGAGGATTCCATATGGTGGAAGCATACTCCAGTGGACTTCTGACCAATGAACAGAATAATATTTCCAGAGTCTTAGCACTTTTAAAAACTTTACATACTCTTAATAGAAAACCTAGCATCTTATAAGATTTTGATATAATGTATTCGATGTGCTTATCAAATATTAGTTTGCTATCCAAGTGAACACCTAGATCTTTACATGTAGACAAATATTTTAGAGGTTTGTTATTCAAGTTGTAAGGATAGGTTATTTTATTTTTATTTCTAGTAAACGTAATCGAGTGACACTTGGATATATTTAAGGACAATAAGTTTGATTCACAGTATGTGCACAAATGATCAAGATCTCTTTGTAATTCGATGCAATCGGATAACGACTGAATAGGTTTAAAAATTTTCATGTCGTCCGCATACAATATAAAGTTACTATTTGGGAAGCATACAAGAATGTCATTTATATAAATATTGAATAGGAGTGGTCCGAGATGCGACCCCTGGGGCACACCTGAGACGATTTCTATTAAGCAAGATGCGAAACCATTGACAACCGTAATTTGGTGTCGATTATTAACATAAGATGCGATCCATCTATAGAGATCACCGTGAATTCCTAGACCTAAAAGCTTCTGTAAAAGAATATAATGTGTTATGAAAATATTTCGTTGGAGCCAAAATGTTAGGGAATATTCAGCTTCCAATGTAAGATGGAGAGCAAGAGACAAGTGAGATTATTTCTGGAGAATTTGTATCTCAGGCGTGGACCTTAAACAGGCGGCTGTGTATACTTTGTATGATAGGTTATTTAACAAAAAGAGATTATTGCTTTGAGACAGTTAAATTAGTTTATTTATAAGTAGATACAATTAAAAAATCAGGGCTAGACTAAATGGGCAAATCTGAATGGTAAATCTGGCAGGTAAATCTGAATGGGCAATGTTATGGAGCGTTAGTACCGTTTAAAGTTGATGAATGGGTGATGCCATACGTAGGCGATCCATGATGCTGCTTGCTGCCTTCGGAGATTTGCGGTCAGCTCCCTCCGCTGCTGACATGTGCTGAACGGCAGGCTGGAGCGACGAATCAGGCCTCCAGTCCCGCGGTTTCCCAGCGACGTCCCGTCCCAGGGCGGTTGCCAGCCAGCCGACTATGTTGATGACGGCCAAGGTGGGCGATCTTCGGCCGCATCTATGCGAGCACCTCTGGCTCCAGGTGTAGTCGGAAGGTCTTGTCATGTCTGCGTCCGCAGATGCTGGATGTGTTTTTTAACCAGCAGAAATAATGGGCTCCCACGGTACTCCGCTGCTGATCCAGGATTTTAATCATTGACCTGATGGTCCTCAATGATGGATGCCGCTGATGGGCGCGGATATATATCAATCTTCACATGTTGATAAAATAATGGCGAATATGACTCTTTGATTACGTCGAGCCACCACAGGGACGGTGGCCGTGGTCACCTGTGGCTGCTCAAAGAATGAGGAGCTCTCTTTTCAAATCTCCTGATTTGAATTTGTCCAGGATCAGCAACTGTTGCATACAAAAATATTGCAGGGCTCGCAATATTACCAATGCCCAAATGTCAATAATCAAGCACTAGAGGTGCCACACACCGAAACTATAAATAAAGTGTGTGTAAGAGGGTGCACACACCTTGTTACAGAAATTTTTATGTAACAAATGGTTAACACGGTCGAATGCTTTAGAGTAATCAGTGTAGATGGCATCCACCTGGCATCTCATGTCCATTTGAGCATGAAGAAAATTTGTAAAAGACGCAAGATTTGAGGTTGTGGAGCGATTTTTCATGAAGCCATGTTGATTAGTTGAGAGTAAAGGTGAGATGGTAGAATATAATTGATCGTAAACAATTTTTTCCAATACTTTACTTAAAATCGGTAATTTGGATATCGGTCGATAGTTGGAGACATCGTTTTTACTGCCGTTTTTAAAGATTGGGGTAATCAAGGCTGTTTTCCACTTGTCGGGAAATGTTCCTTCAGATAGCGATAATTTGAAAATAGCAAAAATGGGGGGTGTCAATTGTTTACTACAGTAGTTTATAAAGATTCCTGGAAGTTTATCGTTACCCGGTCCCTTTTTGATATCGATAGACTTAAGGTATTTGAAAGTTATGTCTTCATTGATCTCTATTGAGCTAATTACGCTATTTGAATTTAAACAATCACTAGCATTGCTTGTATGAGCAGGTTGATCATTCGAAAATACAGAACCAAAATACTCCGAAAATAAATTGGCTACTCCTTTACTGTCATTAGCAGTTTTTTCGCCATAAAACATATGATCGGGGATGGCAGGAGATTTTCTTTGAGAATTGACATAGGACCATATTTTTTTAACATTGTGCTGTATACCGGATTCTATCGTGGAAATGTAGGTTTTGTAAGCCGCTGAAGCGACCGTCTTTTGCCTTTTGCGTAGCAAAGAAAATGAGAGATAGTCAAGAGGGTTCCAATGTCGCTTCCATGCTCTAAAGAACTTTAATTTTTCATTTGTTATTTTTATTAAGGCTGCCGTGTACCATAGTGGATATTTTCCAGATTTCACAACTTTCTTGGGAATAAATGCATCGATGATTTGTTCAATTATAACGTAAAATGAGTTTAACGCTGTATTTACATCCGGTGCATTTATAACGGCAGACCAGTCGGTCTCTTCCAGTTTCCCATTAATCACGGTATAATCTGCTTTATGGAATAATTGTATTGTTCTAGGAGTTGAGAGGGTAGCATTAGTGGATGGAATTTCTAGTTCAATAATCAATGAATTATGATGAGCATCCTCTTTAACTAAAGGATGATCTGCAAGCGTCACCTTCGTATTCATATTCGTCCATATTTGTTAGGTGAGTGGTTAAATTGAGTTAAATTTGCAAACGATAAACAGTTACATAGTGTGAGTGAACATTGGTCTCTGTTAGTTGATAATTGTTGATTAGTCCAATCAATACTGGGTAAGTTATAGTCGCCAATGATTAGAAACTTGTCATTGGGAAAACGGATCGTTAAGTCAGAAATGGCATTGGTATGGCTAGTAAATAACGCTAATCTTTCTGAGGATGTTAATTTTGGACCGACGCTAGGTAAGTACACGCAGCACATATGGAAGTTATAACAATGATGATTAGATTTTGATGTATTGACAGTTATCCACATATCTTCAGCGTCTGAATTCCAAGAGCGGGGAGTAACAAAAAATTATTTTTTAATACCTATGATTACGCCTCCGCCAGTTGATTTACCAGTGCGATGGATATCCCGATCATTTCTGTAGACAGAATAGCGGTTATCAAATAATTCCTCATCTAGGATGCTATCAACCAACCAACTTTCGGTAATGAAAATCAAGTCATAATTATTGAGCAGCACATTTTGACTAAATTCCAACGTTTTTGAGCGCAGACCTCTCGCATTTTGATAGAATATTATTAAAGAATCAAGCATTGAGAAATTTTGTTAAGTACATTAATAACTTCGGTTTCTACAAAATATACTTGATTATTTTGTTCGAAAGTTATGTTCATAGTCATAAGTCCACTGGGAATAACAAAGCATAACATACAATTATCAATTAAGGTGCGTGAGTATATCATAGAATGTATAACTGAGCAGTGAGTACAATTATCAGCAGGTGGGGTTAATGTAAAAAGGGTAATATTCATTAAATTAAGAAAAAAATCAGGAGAAAAATAGTAGTTACAGGATAGATGATTTAACATGGTAATGGTGATTAAGCTATTAGGTTTTTTAACTGCGAGTCGCATGAGATATGTATGGGAGGTGATGTATCGTTCTTTCTTAGGTAGATTTTCCCGTTTCGTATCCATAAAAACTGATACATGTGTTCGTTTTTAAAGCCTTTGGCGGACCTCAATATAGATTTATTTTTCCGCGTGAGATGGTCGTTAACAAAGATCCTCTGATCAGCTCCAGCCATTCCGATGCCCTTGGTAGTGATTCCTTTTTTCTTCTCAATGGCTGCTATGAATTCGTCCTTCTTCTTGCGAGAGGTGAATTTTGCGATGATGTTTCCCGGGCGTCCGTCAGTCCTGTCTTGAATATGATTACGCTTGCTGACTCTGCTAACATATTCAATTTCGTTTTGATGGAGGGGGCATCCAATAACTGTTGCGATAGTTGACATCATTGTAGGCAGATTCTCGTTGGTGGTCTCCGGCATTCCATGTATTTCTATGTTGTTAGAGAGAAGCTCCTGCTCCCTTTCATTATTTCCCCTCTCTAACATGAAAACTGTTTGTTTCAGCTCAGAGACTTCCATTTCCAGCTTATCTACTTTGGCTAATTTTTCGTTGATTAGATTAATTTTGCTTGAGAAATCGTCCATGATAGTATTATTGTAAATTATCACCTTTTCAAATTCAGCCATTTTATTGCTTATTTTTTCTAACTGCAGCGACATTTTTTTTATCTCCACAGGAGTTCATTGCTGTGGTCAGTGGAGCTAGTGCGAATTTCCGGATTGACCAGGATTTGTATGCAATTATTGCACTTCCATGCATCCTTTTTTCCTTGCGACATGCGTTTGTAGACGCTTGCCGTAATATTGGCACATTCAAAATGGAAAGTGCATTTGCAGGTTGAGCACCTTATACACTCAGCCTCTTTTAGATGCTTAACGCAAATCTTGCAAGTTGTATCCATATTTATTTTACTTGCGGCTGCAATAGGTTGCAATACTGTAGGTAGCTTGGGGTTTTTGTCAGTTTTTGAATAATAACTTTATTAACTTCAGATTTGACACTGTGTACACTTTAAACAAACACTCACTTTCGTATTTAATTCACCTCAACTTATATTATGAGCTGGTATTGAAATTGTGTGATAAGAGTCACTGTTTTTAATAGCAAATGAACGATTATTTGGGAGCGATTGACAAACGTCAGGCGGGTGTTATTGTTATTGAAAAAAAAACTCGTCGAGCCGCTTCCGAAATTTTCCATTGTATAATAACACTGCCACTTGTATTACAGTTAATTTAAATCTCCTAGTGGAAAATGGACTTCAAGCTACGTCACGAATTTTTAGCCAATCGCCGCTCTACCCCCTCGTTAAACACCTTTCCTACTAACCTTGAAGCCAAGAGTTTGATATTTACAATGTGAAACAAAAAACCAAATTCAAAACCAATACTGAGCATATAATTCTTGATTTATCTCCCCCCCCCCTCCTTTCTTCCTTTTTTATTATAATTACTCATTCATTCACTAATTAAGTTTTAAGACCCATTCATATCTCAGGCGTAACTACCAAATGACATTCTATGGACTTACGTAATAGGTACATAACCATGTAATAATTTAATTTAACATACCTTATAACCTGTATTATAATGTACTGTGTATGTCTTAATAAACAAATAAATAAATAAAAAAGAGAAATGCACTAAATAACAAAATTAATTCGACCGTGGAGAATGACTCCCACGTACTTTACCCCCGGACATCCTGTATAATACCGACTTGAAATGAAACAAATTTCGGCCACACAGGTCCACCCAATTCGTTTATTCCTTGAAATTAAAAAAAAATTCCAAACTCAAAATATAAATAAAAATCACTTTTAAAAATTACCATTATCACAGTAATAGGCCTCTTGCATCTCATTTTTAATTTTTTTTCCGGTTTAGGCAAATGTTCTAAGACATTCTGTATTTTTTTTAATTGTATTTTTGAAACCCTGGCGATTTTTTGAAAATTTCAATCCAAAAAATCAGACCATTTTTTATAAACCGGAAAGACGGGACATAATTTTATAGGTGCAAAAAAAACGATAATTACATAGCCGAAAATCATTTAAAAAAAGAACATTTTCCACAAGAAAGGGCACAGGAGAATAACGAGGCATACCAAAAATATTACATTTCTCATAAAAAAAATTTTCCTTGATCCCCATCTTATTGATCATAAATCATTATAATGTTCAACATCTGTATTACTAAATCCAATGTAATATACTTGTACTTGTAAATTATAAGAATATTATAAAATTTGATTTTGTTAAAATCAGCACCACTACCATTATACCTCTAAAACACGTACCGACAGCGAAAAATGTACAAGGTTCTCTTCATGACATCTGTCAAAAAGTCAAACCAAATGATAAATTCGCAGAGCACAAACAATAAATCTAGTGAACGTTAAATGTCAAATTCAAAAATTCGCCTGAAATCAAAGTGTTGCCATATAAAAAAAAATCCGTGTGGAATTTTACAAAATTAATCAACAAAAACATTTTCGGAGACCTGACATTTTCATGTAGTGACGTCACGGGCCCAAATAATGGATTAATTTATTTAAAAATAAAAAATAAAACTGTACATTTCTAAAAAAAAATTATTAACTTTTTCGTAATCTTAGTAAAAAAATCTATCCACACGATTTTTTCCAAGTCGTTATGAAATCCATGCAAGTGGCCTATTAGGACACTGCACTCGAGTACATTGTACATATTATCCAGATTTAAATGTCCGGGTTAAATTTTCCCCACAGGAAAAACTAAACCCTTTCACACACTTCCCCAAATGATCATCTAGTCAACCCACGCTATGCAATTGCACTATATAAGTATTATAAATACAAAATAATACAAGAACAACATGTCAACCCACTAGAGACCAAATGGGAATATAATTCACCGACTCCAGATATTTTCATATCAGAGGGTTCGGCTCTGTGGCATTTCTAATTGAACCTATAAATCCTACTGATCCCTCAATATAAATATTTAAAAAATCTTTTGTAATCCTACATGTATTTAAAATTACTGATTTTTGCATTTTTATATACAAATTCTTTGATAAATCTATTATGCTTAAATTTTGAATCAGATTCCTAGGTATTATGCCAGTGGCCGAAATAACAAATGGTAATATTTTTATAGTCCGAGAATGCCAAATTCTTTTAATCTCATTTCCTAAATCTGTGTATTTTCTAATTTTTTCAGAAACAATTTTTTGAATATTACAGGAATTTGGAATAGCTTCATCAATGATAGAAGTTTTTTTTTTAATTTTGTCATGTAAAACTATATCAGGTCTATTATGACTAATTGTTCTGTCTGTTAGTATAGTTTTATCATAATATATTTTATAAAATTCATTTTCTATAAATGAATTTGGTTCGTATTCATAATATGGTACTACATTACGGCAATCAATCAAGTTATGTTTAATTACCAAACTTTGGTGAATTATTTTTAAAACCTGATTGTGCCTAAATGTATACTCGGATGGCGCTAATATAAAACATCCCGATATAATATGTTCTATAGTTTCCGGAAAAGCCAAACATTTTCTACATAAATCATCAGTTTGATTTATATCTTTGATTATATGCTTCCTATAATTTTTAGTATTAATGACTCTATCTTGAATGGCAAGCATAAATCCTTCTATTTCTGCGCTCAACTCTCCAATACCCAACCATTTGTTTGACGAAAGTTTCTCAACATACGTTTGGTTGAGATAATTGAAGTGTTTTGCGTGAATAATTTTATTTGACCAGGAATCTAATAATTCCTGGTTAGTATTTATAAGAATGTTGGCATTCTCGTCATATAAATTTAAAGGTGTAATATTTCTATCTGCCTTGCAAATTATTTTGTGCATTTCTGAGCTATTAGCTTTCCTATGGAAAAAATTTCTAAGCATTTCTACCTGATTGTGTTTCAAAGATGTTATTTTGACTACACCTCTACCTCCTAAATTTCTAGGTAAATTAATTCGTTCTATAGCTGAATTTGGATGATGGCAATTAAACTTTGTTAACGTAGTTCTAATTAATCGTTCTAAACTATCTAAATCTGTATTGGACCATTAATTATGCCAAATGAGTACGTTAGTAGAGGTATTGCCCAAGTATTTATTGCTTTTACTAAATTTTTAGCAGATAGATTGCATTTTAAAAATTTTCTGATCCTAGTTTGAAATTTAATCCTAATATCATTTTTAATACTAGTGTGATCTAATCTATTCGATTGCGGGTATCCTAAATATTTATAAACCTCATCCCCTTTCATACTTTTATTTTTGAAATTTCTAAATATACCCTCGTCTCCATCTACAATTTTGCCTTTCTCTATATGGATCGTTTTACATTTATCTAAACCAAAAGTCATTTTAATATCATCTGAAAATTTTTTAACTACCTTAATCATTTTCTCAAAATTTTATTCAGAATTTGAAAATAATTTTATATCATCCATATAATATAATAGATGTGAAACTATACTACTCTCTCTTGTATTACCCTTAATTTTTATTCCAAACTTGCTTTTAATTAACATTTTAGAAAGGGGATTCAATGCTGAGCAAAACCAAAGAGGGCTCAATGAGTCTCCTTGAAAAATCCCTCTTTTTATTGAAATGCCCGGTACTACTATTTTCTTACCTTTTAAATTATCTAGCAAATCTGTATTCCAAAAGGACATAATATTTTTCAAAAAGCTAATTATAATTGGGTTAACTTTATATATTTTTAATATTTTGATTAGCCACGAGTGTGGGACACTATCAAAAGCTTTTTGATAATCTATATAACAAGTATGTAAATTACGCTTTTGATTTTGAATTTGTTATAAAATTACAGAATCAATAACTAACTGTTCTTTACATCCCATATGTTTTCTGCGACAACCTTTTTGTTGTTCAGATAAAATATTCATCCAAATGAGTATATATTAAATCTGTCAAGCAAGAGGTTAAAATTTTGTATATTGTTGGTAGACATGTAATGGGTCTATATTGAGAGGGATTATTAATATGTTCGCTTTTAGGCAACGTATAAGTAATGCCCTTAGTTAGAAAATTAGGAAAATTTTGAGGTTGCCTGACAAGTTGTGAAAGATTTTTTGCAAAAAGAGGATGTAAAGTAGTTAGACGTTTGTACCAAAAATTATGTATCCAATCGCAACCCGTGGCTTTCCAATTATGAGTATTTTTTATAATTTTGGCTAACAATTCAACCGATATATCAGAAAAACTCATTTGTTCAATGTCTGAACAATTGAGTTCTTCATTTTCTATCCAGTTACCTGCCTCATTATGTTTTATATCTTTACTCCAAATGTTTGTCCAAAAATCGCGCATATCTGATTCAGATGGCAACGGAATATTATTATTCGAAATAATATTCTGTTTATCGTCAAGTTTGGAATAAAATATTTTCTCATTTTTCTGAAATAATCTATTATTATTTCTTTTATTATACGTACAATTATATCTTTTTAATCTACTAGCTTTTACACCTAATTTTTGTTTTAATAAATCTAATAAATCATTGATAATATTTTCATTATTATTACTACCAAGGCTATAACCAAATTTTCTCCCAATTTCATCTACATATCTCAAAATATTCTTACTTCTATTTCCATTTTTATATTCAATTACTCTAGCTATATATACTACTTCTTAAAAATACTACATCATTTTCTAATCTAATCTGCCATTCTGGTTTACTATAACTATATGATCTATCATCAGACGACATTAATTTAACTCCTAACTTATTACATATAGTGATAGCACTAGCGTACACTATTGTATGAAGATCTAAAAAACTAATATCGTCAAATATTATTTTTGGTAAAATTAAATTATTTAATTCAGAAATTAATTTAGATAATTTCTTTGACGTATGCAATTTTGGTAATTTTGGTCTAACTGTGGGCTCTATATCTATAAATCTATTTATATTATTTTGAAGCAAGTTTGCTTATTCTATTACATTATCATCTAGTAAGTTTAAATTTGCAATATTGATTTCCCTAAGATTATGAATAATGTCCAAGTTATTTGAATCTACTGTAATATCATTGGATTCTTCTACTAGAATATTATCTAAACTATCTTCATTCAATGCATCTAATATAACATTACTACTCGTATTAATTTGTTCTAAATTA
This sequence comes from Limnephilus marmoratus, assembly GCA_917880885.1. Taxonomy (NCBI): domain Eukaryota; kingdom Metazoa; phylum Arthropoda; class Insecta; order Trichoptera; family Limnephilidae; genus Limnephilus; species Limnephilus marmoratus. Next base: position 65,897,150 of record OU862908.1, read on the forward strand.
TTCTCCAATTGTAATCTATCTGCTACTTCTTTTCTTATCTGATTTAATGTTACAACAGGAATTAAATTATTTTTGAAAATTGCCCTTTTTTGGTCAGCTAATCTTTGTTCGTTTACTTGGGCAACTGGATAATTTTGTGAGAAAAGTAAATGTATTTTTTTCCTATACAATAACATATCTGTTTCTAGTTTAGTTACATAAAAATATGAACGAACGATGAAGGATATTGAAAAATCCCGAAAACTGATTTTACTTGTCAAGATTAACCTAAAAATTTTAACTAAAGAAATACACATTTCAAATATTGAATTAGACTAATTTTCTGATGAAAAAAATTGTCTGAAATCTTGACACATCAGTTCCAATTTTAGAATGACAATTGTAAAATTTTTCTTTGAATTTTTAACAAAAAACACTTCCACTAATGAAAATGACACCAAAATTTATTTAAATATTAATTAATTTATTCATTAAAATAGAGTTAATCACTCACAGACAGATAGAACTGAACAACCGAAATGAGTAAGTACTTAAAAAAAAATTATTATTATATAATGAATAAAAAATCACTTTGTTTAAACCACTATTTTTAAAAACAAATCAACATGTTTCGACAACAATGTTGTCTTCATCAGGATATGTTACTATAATTTAAACAAAGTGATTTTTTATTCATTATATGAAAAATGATACCACAAAGTTATTTTGCAAAGTTCGAAGAAGAAATTATTATTAATTTGAATTTCGTCCTAACTTCCGCGCCAGTCACCGGACACTACTAGGCATGGTAAACATCTCTGATCGATATAATCGCCATTGGCACAAATAAAAACATTTTTCATCGAGTTTAATTCAGTTGAAGCAGGTTCATTCTGAATCAATGTAAACATACATACAGATCAAACCAGTTCAAAGTTAATCGCCGGGTTACATGTTCAGCGTATTTAAATTCCTTTATTGCTTTGCCTTACAGAGCATCTATTAATTTTGGGAATTATTTCCGAAATTTTCAACTTTTACCCATCTCCTCCCATTCACTCCATCATTCATTACATGATATTGTCGTAACACGACCTCCGCGGTTGACTAGTCATGATCTGGCTATGTATATAGTATTATTTTAAAACAATAATAAATATTTTTTAATTTATTTATTTATATGCATATATATTACAATACATTACAAAATGATACATTGTCCAACTGGGAAGGATACCCGTTTCAGGATTTTTAAATAATTAAAAAAATCGAGTGCAGTTCACACGCGATTGAAGTGAAACTTTCGCCCACACATTGTCAACCAATAGGAGCCTTGAAAAGAGAAATCATAATCAAAGCGGTCAATTTGAAGCTTCGTAGGTACTGTAATATGTCATTTCCGTTTCATCCGAATTTCTCACACATTCTCAACCAATAGAAACCTTGATAAGTGAGGTCATAATCAAAGCGGCCAATGAGCGCAGTTTGAAGCTTCGTAGGTACTCTAATGCGTCATTTCCGTTTCATATCTCAACCAATACGAGCCTTGAAAAGTGAGGTCATAATCAAAACGGCCAATAAGAGCAGTCTGACGCTTTGTAGGCGTAATGCGTCATTTCCGTTTCATCCGAATTTTAAATCACAATTGGGCTGAAGAAGTTTCACTTCCACAAGAAAACGTGACCCTTTCTTATTGATTAAACAATCAATCAACTGTAAGTTTACGCACATGCGACATAGGAATTTAATTCCTAATGTATTTCGTCTAATTTGTCAATTGGCTGTAGGGGAACAGGGGGTAATGGGAGTCAGTGGGTAAAGGGAGCGGTGCGACTAGAGACAAAACTATAGCTCGTATTCACTCGGTTGCCGCTCGGGCGCCTTCGTCACACTGCGGCCGTGTTCCCCTGCCGCGCTAGGTTCGCCAGAGCCACGCATTATGAGACCACGGACGCTTGTCGATTTTTTGCCCCCCGCTTATAAAAAATACGAAATTTCAAAGGCCAATTAAGTGTGAAGTTATTTCTTTCTTACAATCAAACCTGTTTCATTTTATAGCTAATGTAATCAATTTTGAATATCTGTGCGTATAATTTCATTATAAGCTAGATTGAGGATATCATTTTATTCAATTTCAAGATTGTGATATTCGGGTAATCAGAGCTTATTAGGCAGTAAGTAAGAGCTTATTAGGCTAGTACTAAGTGGCTCCCATTACACATATGGAAAATTATAGGCTCTCATTTCCCGCAAAGTCGGGTAATAGGAGCGATTCTGTTTTTTTGTAAAAAGTTAATCTGTGGCCAAATGCCTAATTATTTACATCTAGAACATCTGAAGACAGAACAGCTTACAACAAAATGGCAAAGAAAACCAAGAGAATCATAAATAGGTCAAAATTCGAGCACGACCAGCAGATCAGCAGAAAGCTGGCTGCATGTCCGCATGGCAGCAGGCAATTCTGGTCGCTTGCGGGTTCAATAGGTCGCAATTTCTGCAAATCCAGTCTGCCACCTCTCACCAGACCTGACGGCTCACTAGCAAACACCACCACCGAAAAGGCAAACTTATTAGGTAAAATGTTGGCGGATAACCCTCGATGACCAAGGTGCTGTCCCGACGTCGGTTCCTCCGGCATCGGGAGGTACTCCATGTTTTACGAGGGCTTGATGTTAATAAAGCTAGTGGGCCTGACGGAATACCTGCCCTGGTACTGCAGAGGTGCGCTGCAGAAATAGCTTCAATTTTGACGAAGCTTTTTAGAATGTCTAAGGTGATGGAGCGTGTGATCAACGACAAACTACTCACATACCTCGAGAAGAACAAAATTATTAACGACCGTCAATACGGATTCCGGCGGAACCGCTCGTGCGGTGATCTTTTTGCGTATGTTTGGGGGCGGTGCCTGAAACATTTCGGTGAGACCCAAACGGTTGCACTGGACATTTCCAAGGCCTTTGACCGGGTTTGGCACCGAGGACTTGTCAACAAACTGCCTTCTTACGGACTTCCCGCATCCTTGTGTACGTGGATTGCCGACTTTTTGAGGGAGATGTCGATTCAGACGGTAGCCGATGGTTTCACCTCTTCCTCACACTCGATTAATGCTGGCGTCCCACAGGGATCGGTTCTGTCTCCGACTTTGTTTTTGTTGCACATCAACGACCTTTTGTCATGTGCACCAATTCACTGTTACGCGGATGACAGTACAGTCCATGATAGCTTTTTGTTTGACAAGCCCCCAAAGGCCTCACAAACTCCAACGGCTCGGAGGGCTTTGAAGCAAAGAATGGACGGTTACCTCGAGAGTGTTTTCTCTTGGGGTAAAAATAATCTTGTTGAATTTAATGTTTCAAAGACCCAATCTTGTCTGATTACGTCTAAAAGGAATCGAAATGAAAATCTAGTATCTTTCAACGGAAGCAACCTTCCGAACAGGCCCTCCATTGATATGCTTGGTGTAACCCTAAGTAACCAGCTGAGATATGGGGGCTCCATCGAAGCCAGAGAAAAGTTAGCCTCCCAAAAATTGGGCGTACTGTACAGGGCTCGCAGATACTTTAATAGTACACAACTGCTAACCCTGTACAAATCATAAGTGCGCCCCACGGTTGAATTTGGCAGTCACCTCTGGTCTGGAGCTCCAAAATACCTGAAAAATACCATAGACTCTGTGCAGAAACGGGCGGTCCGTTTAATAGATTCGCCCATCTTACCAGACGGATTACCATCTTTAGAGCACAGGCGTCGGGTGGGAATGCTGTCCTTGTTCTACCGGTATTACAATGGAAGATGCTCCGAGGAATTAGCATCATTGATCACTTCGGCACCGGTGCATAGTCGGGAAACACGCCAAACGCGTGCCCAACATTTGTACACGGTTGACATTATTTGTCACATGAAAACGGGTCATTTCTTCGACTCGTTCTTGTGTTCAACAGCTCGGCTATGGAATGATTTGCCGGCATCTGTGTTTCCTCCTTCCTACAACATGGGTCTCTTCAAGACCAATGTTCATTCCGTCCTCTCCTCAAAAAGACCCTCCACACAGCATCCCAGATGACATAGGCCCTGACGGAAATCATTTTCCTCAGGGCCTCCTGTGTGGAGTTAACGTAAAAAAAATGTAACGTTGCCACTGTGATTAAATGACAGTCAAATAAGTAAGGATTTAGTTTCTAATAAAAAGTTCCTAAAGTATCTATAAATTTGCCTTTTATTGAACTTTTTCCTTTGTAGGCTCCAATTCCCCCCAGCTCCCCTAGTTAGTTTAGTATATAAGCTTTTTGTAATTTTTCAACCGGACGAATTTGTGTTTCTGCCAGTTGACGAAGACACGACTTTCCATTTGTGCCGAAATAACGTATATTATTTCAATTAGTTGTGGGAGATTATTAAAAGCAATAATAAGTATTTTCATAATCCAGGCAGATAAACAATAAGACAGGCGGATTTTTATAATTCATTGATTTTATCTTATCTTAGTCTGCTAAGCCGACAAATGGACAAATCCTCGCTGACGCACTACAAACGACAATTTACAAATACATTAGACAGGTATATAGAAAAGTCTAAAGCCTCATTCAGAAGAGGTGTCTTTTTAGTGGAATTTTACTGGAAAGTAGAGAGAGGTGTAAAATTCATTCAATTTTCCATGCATTTTACCCGAGCGACTATTATAAACTGAAGGCTGAAGTTAGCTACAGGTCCAGTATGAAACTATCGACTCAAATATTATATTATATATCGTTAATTTTAAACTTAATATTCCTTTAGAGCACGTAGATTAGACGTCGACAATGAATATTTTAAATATTCCAACTTTAGAAAACACACGAAAAATAAACGACCTAACCTTTTTATTAAAATGATTTAACTCTAAATTCGATTGTTGTGAACTCCTGCAATTATTAAATACCTACACGAACAAGTAGACAAATATTAACATTGATATACCTACATTACATTCCAACTATAGTTTGCATTCCCCAAAAAATAGTCAAATGTACCTACATAGTTTATATAGTCTTGGTAGCAAATACTTAATTAATAAACTTTACTTACCAATAGTCCAGGAAAAAATCGAAATCGGAATTCACACCCCTTTGTGGGAGGAGTTTACAAATGCTTGAGAAAAATCTTTTGGAAAGGTTGGAAAAGGTATTTGAGAATTTTTTTACAGGTTGATTTCGTAGAGGCCTGTAAAAAACATTAACTCCTTTTTTACGCATTGTTTATAGCAATAAAACGGAAATTTAAAATTGATTTCACGGAACCAAGCGACGCGGAGCCTAACGTCTATTCCCCGCTCCATTTGATAAAAAACTGATACTGATAAAAAAAATGGGTGTGGCTAGTATGTAGTCCTTGGGTGGAAGGCACACAGTTCACTTTGAAAATCCAAATTCGTCGACCGCGCCGGCCGTATTGTAAAATAACTACGCAAAAATGCATATTTTATTTTATTTTGTGAAATTCGAGCGCAAAAGTCATTTTTTTTTTTTAATTTTTAAAGGAAAGTAAATTTGCCACATTAAACAATAAAACCATGACCGAAAGGGGATTTATAAATAGGAGAATTTGGACTTGAAAAGTTTTTTTTATAGACCTTATACTTTATTTTTTTCTAGGCTTATTAAAATGACCCATATTTTTAAGGGCCAATGTGCCATATGTTCTATACGCATTATTTAATTGAAACATCTATAATACTTCTAAGCGATCAATTTTTCAAACAAAACATGTGATTTTGTACGTTTTTGCATTATTTAGTATGGCTTCATCTTAATTTTACAACTTTTTCAACTTGGCAACTTTCAAATGCCGTATGTGCCAATTTTTACCTGGGGGCCTATTCTCTATCTTCCACAATGTCCGTACGGCAGGTTTAGCTACGTCACAAAACGCGTATTAACCCTCCTCCTGTCGTGCTAAAAACTTCCTCGCGCTCCGGTGCCATATACTCAGTAAATATTTATATCTTGTAATTGTTTAATCCAATACATAAATGTATTGCGTAGGAATACCTAAAATATGAACTTTATTTTTAGTATATTTACAGAGATATTTCAGTAATTATAGACCGTGTCCGCTTAGTTGACAGCGCCCGCTAGTGAAGGTTAAACCACAAACGTGCTGGTTTGTGAAACCGAAAGATAGAGAGTAGGCCCCCTGTTTCATAAAGTATTGTGTACACCAATTTTAAAAATTTCTATTAATATTATTGTTGATTTGGAGGATATTGGCAGATTACATATTTTTTCCTTAACTTACATTCTACGTGTTAACTCTACGTGTTAACTTTTCTCCTTTGTGTTAACTCTTATATTTTATGTGTTTTGTCTTTATTTTCATTGTAACTTAGAAATACATTATATTATGCAGTGCATGTATTTTGTAATACCTATATTACATTAGATTTATTTATTTACTCATTTATCAAATATTGATTTTGTCACAGGAACGCGACGCACAGTGATTCGTTTCATACATGCTAGACGCTAAAAACTCTTACACATGATTAAATTATTTTTAACCCTCTATTGAGGTGTAGTCAACACTAATTTTATGAAAATTTTATGAAAAATTTTATGAAAAAATTTTATGAAAATTAGTGTTAAAAATAATTATTTTTTTTTTAAGTTTGTTTTTTATTATTTTTTTTTAAATAAATTTTAAATAATGTGTTAATAGAATATTTGAGGTTTATAATAAAACAATTATATGTAAAAAAGTGTATTTTGAGTGTAATAAATTGCTAAAATTACGCTCAAATTAAGGCTTATTTTCAAAGATATAAGCTTTATTTGGTTTTATAACTTTTTTTCACCACTTGCACTGAGCTTATCAAGTTCAAATGTAGGGGAGACCGAGGGGAGTTGAAACAATTTTCACATTTTGTTTCATACACCAAATACTATAGACAGAAATCGTATGATATTAGTACCAATTGATAGGTCATTCTTTACACTTGCGAATGACTAACATAAAGACATTGTAAGTGTTAAATATTGTGGTGAAAAATCAACTTATCCGTAACAAGTCAACTTGTTTCAACTCTCCTCATACCGAGGTAAGATGAAACAGGGGTCGAGGAGAGTTGAAACATATGATTTTTGAGAAGTGTTAAGGGCTGTAAAATAAAAATTATGAAATAATTTAAAGGTATTTATTAAAATTAAACTTTTCAAGTACAAAACAAACTGACAAAAATAAAAATATTATGAAAATAAAAAATGTCAATCTGAAAAGCAGTTGTGGCAAACAGGTATTTATTAAAATTAAACTTTTCAAGTACAAAACAAACTGACAAAAATAATCAGAAATAAATAAATACTTTTATAATCAGTAGGCATTCTGAAACAAAATAAACAAATTAAATCAACGAAAAAAAAAACATTTTATTTTGTGCCCGTTATTTATTGACTGCTGTCCGATATAAAATTGAAAACGAGGAGAGTTGAAACAGTCTGTTTCAAATCTCCTCAGTAAGAAAAAACCTCCCAATTTTTATTTAATCCACAATCAAGAAGCAAATACACAAAAATCAATTGTACCAAACATATGTAATAAATCTTTAGTTAATGAGCTTTCGAAACACATCCAATTTAAACCAAAATACAAAACCCTTATCAAAATATAGGCACCGTAAAAAAACGTTAAAAATTTACTTTTCACGATTTTTGTCAGATGGCACACACAACTCCACAACCGCAAGACTCACGACACCGAAGCGAACTGACAAGTCAGCAGGCGGAGGTAAATGCTTGAAAAGCGACGTTGCCAATTCGCTAACGGTTTTAAGTCCCGAGAAATCGGTACTGTTTCAAGTCACCTTTGTTTCAAATCCCCTCGGTCTCCCCTACTTAAAATTTTATTAAACATTCCCTCAAGCCTTTTTTTTCTTCGGCAAACTCTTCCATGTCACGAAATCTCCATTCCAGCCTGGAAATCTCGTATGTGGTTCCTGTAAAATGAAAAAATAATAATAATGTGGATTGGTGTGGGTTAATATCGAAACTGATATGAATAGAATATTAGTTGCACTACTTAAAAAAAGATTTTTTTTTGCGATTTTGATATACTCTCTGAGATAAACTCTCGAGAAGATAGAAATTTAACATTTTTTAGGCCAAAAAAAACACAAAACTTATTTATTATTTAAAAAACAACTAAAATTATTTACACTAAAGTATTTAAAAAAAACTTTAAAACATACCTTCCAAAGTACCCTCCATTTTACAGAACCGAAAAAAACACTTTTCTAACGAAATACACTATTTTAAACGTCGAGCTGCAACGAGCGAATAAATGCAAATGATAATTTCAAAACACATTATCCGACTTCAGGCCTCTGGTATGAGTAAATGCGTGCACTTATCACCCCAATTAAGCATGCATTTATTATCCTGTCTATCTGGTAATGTCGCCATGACGTCATTGTTTGGGAATTCAAAAGTGACTTATTAGCGTCTAGCTTGTATGAAACGAATCACTGTGCGACGCTGCGCTGCCGCTATAAATTCCTACAATAACGTGTAACCATTTTGAATCGGTTTTGTTTGTCTAGATCTTTATAAAAGATTATGTTAGGTGGCTATCACAAAAATGTTTTACAAAACCAATTTTAATAAAACTCTGAGCACTCAATTAATAAATAATAATAAATTATGAGATTTATTATTGGTGTTAGGCACAAACATTTTAATTTATATTTCAAGTAAGGACATATTATTTTTTTCAATGAAACGTCAATATTTCAATAATTCCTCTTTCGTAATTTCTTCAGGCACGTTAGGTAACATAATATTGAAAAAATGCGAATAAGAAAATCCAAATAAACACCTCGATTTCACATTTGAAAATCTTTACTGAACAATTAAAACGACCACCATCTTGAAACGAAAACGGAACGTAAAATTAATTTTACAGGCAGAACGCAAATGCAAAACAGTCGATTTAAAACGGGTCTTTGCTACGCTCGGTCAAAAATAGTATTTTTTTTAAAAAGATATTAAATTATGTCACCTTTAAACATTCGATGAATTTCTCAGATCTGTACACTTTTCGCTGATAAACCTATGATAATAACAAATATGTACCGATTCCAAGTGAAAACGTAAAACATGGTAATGTTTCCCCTCAATGTTTCTTTTCTCGGCGGCGGCGCGGTGTTTAAATTTTTACTCCCATCTGAATGAGGCTTAATGAGTGGAAGAATACTGACTTATATGGATTAACTCGCTAGTTTATGATTAACACAGACGGTTATGATAATGAATCCTAATATATGGTTAACGAGGGCAAAATGTAAGTACTTTAAACTTGTATTTAGTTGTTGTGCGTAGTCGCAAGGTACAGACTTAGAGAATTGTTAAAAATACATATTGTGCTGGTCAAGATGTAAACAGATCTTTTTAATAACGTTACAATATAAACTTTTTTTAATCCATAATTTCAGTTTGAGTGGCAAAGTTGCGGTAGGTATTTTTATCGAAATTTCAAGGGGTTCTATTATATAACCTGTTCCATGACAACTCAAAATTACGCAATTTCAACACACCTTTGAATAGTCATTAAAAGTTATGAAAAATATAAATTAAAAATATCCCATAACCTAACCTAACCTAACCTATTTAACCATTTGTTTATAAATTTTTTTCTTAACTTTTTAATGACTTATCAAAAGAGGTGTTGAAGTTGCATGATTCTGAGTTATCCGGTCACCTATTTAATTCATTGGATAATCAACCACAAAACAATCGACTTTGATCATTTTAAGTGGTTCACTACGTTCGGTAATTTATCATTTCTTTGACGTCTCAGGCTGGACTCTCTCGACCCACCGCCTTGCATCGCAGGGAAGGATTCATTCGTCTTTCACTCCTGAACACCCTGATCCCCAGCTTCCTACCCACCCCCCATACCTTTTGCCTTCACAGAACTTCATCTCCTTCTTTCAATTAAAAAGACCCTCCACACAGCATCGAAGAAAATTCAATTCTTCAGGAACCTCCAATTCCTGGAGCTGACGTAAAAAAATTACAAATTAAAAAAATTTACGTTGACAATGAAGTGATGGTATCTACCTACTTTTCCAAGAACATTCAATTTCACATCATATTATCAGAAATAAAACAATCTGTGCTGTATATTAACTCAATAGAAACGTGATCTATACAAATTATAATCAAATGAGTGTCTCCTATTTACAATACAATTAAAATATCCCATGATTTTTTGGTGGTCTGCGCTCGTATTTTATTTTTGCGCTCTTGAACGAATCAGTGTTTATAATAATTGTTTGCTTTACCCAGTTTTCGCTCCCCATATGTATTACTATTAATGTTAAAACTACCGTTATTTCCTTGGAAGCAATTTGATAACTAAAGGTTTTTTAATTGAAATAATAGATAATACATAATATAATCAACAAACAAGTCCTGCTAAGCCAATTGAATCGGCTTGTCATCAGGTGCTTATATTTTAGTTACATATTTATACATTTTTTAAATTTTAAATTTACATCTTATATATACAGATTCAACATTTTTTCATACATATCAAAATCAATATAAATCTTTTTTTTCCGATAGCCAATTTTTCACCATATATTTAACCTTATTCATAGAATTTCATTGCTTTATAGTGTCAGGTAATAAATTAAATATCTTCAGTATGATGTATTCAAAAGTTCTCTGTCCGTACTTATTGTTAAATTTCGGAACTATTAACCCGTCGTTACGCGTGAATCTAGTGCTATATTTATGTTCTAATTTCTCTTTATGCTGCGGGGTAAATATATATAGTTAGGGTACGTTTGAATATCAAAGTGACGCGACGCCGACGCTTATGCCTCCCGGCGATTTCGGCGTCGAAATGTCTCGACGCCACCTTTCCCTTTTACGCACAGAAAAGCTGACAAAATGGTTTATTTTCCTTTCAGATTAAAGTTGATCGAATTCTAAGAAGTATTTTGTGTGAAAATGAAGATCTCCCAGAGCTCCTGCAGACTACTTCAAATTTCAGTATTTTGGTTACTGGGTGTTTCTGATGGTAAGTTTTTAGTTCAATTAGTTATTTAACCACATTTATAAATATTTTTTGTCTTACGAACTGCACTGCATAATTTAATTATTTATCTGCCCTGATGATGGACACTGTAACGCTGTCCGAAACGTTGGCTAAAGGAGGGGGTAGCGCAACACGGCATAACACCCCAAAAACAAATAACGAACACAGATACTGTTTATATTACATGTGCCAGACAGGGTGAGACAAACAAGAACTGTAAGGCTACGTCCGCATAGGCAGGCGGCTTGCTTAGCGCCTAGAGCCTAGATAGGTAGTAGATAGCCGCTTAGCGTGTATCCAGGTAAACCAACGTGTTGGTTTTTTGCCACTAGGCTCTAGGCGCTAAGCCAGCCTCCTGCCTGTGCGGACGTAGCCTAAGATAAGCTAGGAATCCACGGAATCGAAAGATATCGGGAGAATGTCGTCTCTTTTCACCGCTTTAGAGCTGGTCTGAGATGATAAAATGGCTCCTTCCGTATGACGTGGTCCAGGTCCAAGGTGAAGCGGTTGTCAGTAGAGAAACGATGCGAATAGATGCAGTGTCAGTGAGGTAAAGCGGGCAGGGCAGAGAGAGTTGTTTAAAGAGTCAATGTGACACCATCCACATTAATTGTGGTAAACAATCCATTGGTTACGAAGGGGGCAAATCATATAATTGCATCCCAAACGACATTAAAAACGAAAATAAGCTGGGTACATATAAAAAAAATATTTAAGTTTATTCTTAATAAACAAAGTAAATACATACTCGTAGAATAGCGCTGTAATATTTAGTTTAATTTAATGTGTTTAATTATTTCTAGTTATATAAGTGAAAATGTAATTTTCTTTTTACTGGAATAAAAATGAATAAAAAAAATCAAAAATAAAAATAAAATGTGAGCATTGCTGGTTAACTGACTAGAAGAGGGCTCGGGATCCGTATTTATAAGGAGTGTGACAACGGCAGCAGTCTACCCTTGCCACTACCCCCGGGCAAGATTCCTGGAATCGTATGAAAGTGCCTGACACTGGGTGCGGACCAGTGCGGACAAACACTCTCTTTGCATGCTCGCTCCACCCTCACCCTGACGTTTATTTATTTAGAAAAAACTTACAACATGTAATAATTACAAAGTTTTTACATAGAATTCAAACATATTTTTGGGAGACCCGTGGTTACGTTCAGCCGCGCCTTGGGCTCGAATCTTTTTTTGTGTAACCCATTATCATTGAACACGTCCGTTACAATTCTGTGGTTTATCCAAGGTGCAGAATGGTATTCCATGATTTAGTATGAATGCAGTGTACTTATTTTTTGGAGATTAAGAAAAATATACTACAGATTCGATTCTCACTCTGAGGATTGTGATTGTTCAATAACTAATCGTATAATTGTGATAAAAATCACGACTGAAGAAAAATCTCTTTTTTGATTTATTCATCGAATAAATCAGTATTCATTTCTACAGCCTACATACATTGCTCCTGATTCAAATCTACTTCGAGATTGATGTATTTGTCGTCGGTGAGGAGAGATTCAAAAGGGAAATTCTTTTGATTATTGAAAGAGACACGCTGACAAAATCTTCACAACTGCCTGAGATTTTTATTTTAAATTTGCTATATTTCTTTAAATTTCTTTTATGGATAAATATTTATAACATTATTTTTAAAATATTTATATGGCGTTATTTCTTAGATGTAATAAATTAAAATTTGTAATTGTGTAAGAAATTAACAAAAAAATATTATTATTATTAGGTGAGATAGAAATGTTAATGCCTTTAATCCACGTATTATAATGTAGCTTTCTTGGCATACTTACAATTGCTTCAAAATTAATAAAAAATATCACCTTTTAAAACTAGCAATTTCATATTTCACAAAATACCACCATATTGTGGCTGTGTATTGAACACAGAATCGCTAAAGAAATAAAATTGTTTTTGAGAAGTACAAATATTTTTCTTCAAAATTGTAAAACATAATTTTGCAGATTACGATTACATTAAAAATTATTATAACCAGCGAAAACTAACAATCAGAAAATGAATCGTACTGTAAATATTTTGTATTATGTTTGTATTATTTAATTTCAGTGTACGGAATCAACTGTTTCCAATGTAACAGTTACAACAATTCTGCCTGCTCCAAGTTAGAACTGACCGGGATCAACCCGCTCTACCCGCAGCCTTGTTTGGGGGATTACGGGGGAAATGAGCCGTTCTGCCGGAAAACTGTCATCAAAAGTCAGTTAACTGCATATTACTTATTGTTTATTTACTTGAATTGCATTTTATACACACAGAATACACTTATATATATAAACAAGCATTATATTTCGGTCTGGATAAAAATAAAAGGTACCTGCAGATTTTTTTTCATAACTTAGTGCATAACAACAAAAGGCCAAATCAAAAATAACATTAAGGAGAACGGCTGCGCGGCCTGCTTCAAATTCATACAAAACTTAAATAACATTAAGGAGAACGGCTGCGCGGCCTGCTTCAAATTCATACAAAACTTAAATAACATTAAGGAGAACGGCTGCGCGGCCTGCTTCAAATTCATACAAAACTTAAATAACATTAAGGAGAACGGCTGCGCGGCCTGCTTCAAATTCATACAAAACTTAAATAACATTAAGGAGAACGGCTGCGCGGCCTGCTTCAAATTCATACAAAACTTAAATAACATTAAGGAGAACGGCTGCGCGGCCTGCTTCAAATTCATACAAAACTTAAATAACATTAAGGAGAACGGCTGCGCGGCCTGCTTCAAATTCATACAAAACTTAAATTTGGATTTGGGACCAAAATACCCAACCAAACCAAAAAATATATTTTTAATCAAAACGTATACATGAAATATCTGGTAAGGATATGTGATACTTTATTTATGTGTTTTAAATTATAAAATTAAGGTCTTTGAAATTTTTAATTTTTCATGATTTTAGAGGCAAATAAATGTAAAAAAAACTCAATTTTTTATAAAAATGTAAATAAATATGAAATAAAAAGTTATATTAAAAAAAATAATTATAATAAAATTATAAAAGAAGCATATTAATGAACGCAAATTTATTATAAAGGACATATTTACGTCAAAACACAAATTTATCGAATATAAATTAAAATTACTATACTTATATATTTTATTTTATTTTTCATACTCACGTTAATTCATACATACGTTAATTTGCATACAAATTAAATCCACAGCCCGCTCCCTTTATATATTATATACTCGTATTTCAACCAATTTACACAAAACCTTAACAAATTATATACTTAAACCTTTCTCATGAATCACTGAATCACTTGCTCAGGGAAAATCGCATGAAAATCCGTTCATTAGTTTTCGAGTTTATCGCGAACAGACAGACGAACAAATAAACAGACGCGTTGGAGGACTTTAATTTATAATATGTAGAGATACTAAAAATGTGTAATTTGATCGCATACATACTTTAATTGATTTTAATACTGGCTACGACATCTTAATGAAGGAGGCAAGGCTGACTAGAGTACAGGCCTAGACCTGTACCCCAAATTACGAAGTATTATTATAAGTATAAATATTAGAAGTCGCTAAGTAAACTTCACTGTTTAAAATAGTCAAATCACTTTGTTTATTTAATATGCCTGCTGTAAAATAACACAAATCAGCAGTTTCAACTAAAATCAACAATAATAACAGTCGTTTGCACACTGTGGTTGCTCGATGGTACTGACTTGATCACGTAACACTTCAAAATCCGTCGCACGGAGACGCCCCTATTGACTCCAAATCCTAAGAAAGCTGTCCCAGGGACCCTATCAAAATTGACCGGCGAAAACATCGTTTGGACGGCAAATCAAAAATTGCTCGTCAATATAAAAATATATCATTTTCAAATCAAATTGTTCATCAATATAAATTGTTCGTCAATATAAAAGTATATCAATAAATAATACCGTTAAAATATAGTTTTGTTTTTTTTTTCAGTCCGGGATCCTCACAGAGATTATGAGCCTCGCACGGTACGAGCGTGCGGCTGGATCGCCCACAAGAACCCCTGCTACGCGGCCAATAACGATGACCATGATGAGAAAGTTTGTCAGTGCTTCGAGGACGGCTGCAACAGCGCTCACTCCAGCTTTGTCAACACCCTCGCCCTGCTTCTGCTGCCCGGGGTCTTAGCTGCCAAAACATTGCTCTTCTAATTGAAAATTATTTATATATTTATTTTATTTTATTAGAGTATTTTCATATAATTAAAATGACACCACAAAGTGAATTGGCTATTACTGAAGAAGTGTTTTTATTCAAATTACTCCTGTATTTCTTTTAATTTCCAATATTAATACAACTTAAGATGTGTTGGGTATCTTCCAAATAAGTTTGAGATTCGTGTAATTACTAGTTGATTTATTAAGGGCCTTTAACCAGCCAGCGGCCGAGAATCCAAATTTCATCGAAAGATGTTCTTACGATCGTACAGGGCGGTTCCAATGAGAAAGATTAATTATTCTCCGTACCAGCCTTTTAAAATTATAACTCAATATCGATTTTATTTAATTCAAAATTTGCTTAAATTTATACCTACATCCAAAAATGCTGAAAGGCGTGATGAAACTCTTAAAATTATATGCTTTTTGTAATTTTTTTTATCAAAAGTATTTATAATTTTTGCAAGAATGTAAAAAAAATCTTAAATATATTAGTTTGTAAGACCGTAAATAAATAGACAAACTGAAGTATTTTCGTCACGAAACACGTGCGCGGATCTTTTTTTAATGATTTTGTTTAAATTAAAATTCTGAAACGTAGCTTTCCCAGATAATATATTGATTTATTTTACTGCATGATTATATGATTTGAAATGTGTGTGTATAATACAAAATTTTGTTCGAAAATTTAACAAATCTACCAACGACCTACCTACGGTGTAACCTTATAATGCTATAAATAAACACATTTTCTCATCATTTAAAACATAACTTTAGCAGATAAAAGAACAATATTTCGAAATCAATTTATACTTTTTTGTGGAAAAGAGTCAATACGGCTATTTTTTTTATAAATGACATATTTTCGGTTATATCTGGTTATTCCCTCTTAAATTAGCGTAAATATTACAATGAATATTAAACTGGACTGTCCTTACCAGACTAGGCTTTTAGTAAATCTCCTTAACTTGCAGATGCCTTCGGCAATCATCGTAACTGTTCGTACGTAAGGTACGAACGAAGATAGATGGTACTCTTCAGATATCACACTCAACTGCCATCTGTTGGAATACAGCATAGCAATTACTAACTAAGCTATTGTATTGACACCTATTGACGAAGCTGAAATTACATGAATAATCAACACACTACAATTACCATTGGATATTTAATTAACAATTTGAAATAATAGATTTTTTAACTTTACTGTTTTGGTCTGGGAATTGGGTGGAACGATGCAAGATTTAACGAACCCACACACGAGAGATCAAATCATAGTTTACAAAATAAAAGATTCAGTCAAAGTTAAGTTAACCAAAGTTATCATTTATCGCAAAAAAACGATTGCAGCTCCGCTACCCTGACGCGTTCGAAAAATATCTTTTATTTTTTATTTCAATTCTGCAAAAAAAATCTGCCTCAATACATTTTACCTAGGGGGGGCATACATTAATTACGTGAGCTCAAAAAGGGGGGGGGGGTCCAAGCAAAATCTCACGTTACTTGAAAAGTACCTATAAACGAAGTGGCCCAAATTTATCTCACCAAGGGAGGGGGTCTAGATTGGAAGAAAAACTGCTCACGTAATTAATGTATGCCATCTTAATAATAATTGGATAATTTATAAAGCGCCGTTTTTGTGAAAAATCACCTCAAGGGCGCTATATAAACATCTTAATATATAAAACAAAGTCGGGTTAGTTGTACTATTTATAACTAGAGAACGGCTGTACGAACGACCGGTTTTGATCATCTTTGATGTGTTGTTTTTGTCTTCGCCCCGAATAGCAAAAGAGCTATTAAAACATAGGAAAAATTCACGAAAAAAAAATAACAAGAAAATTATTTTCCTCGTACATTTTGTACACCCCTCCAAAGGAAAAATACAATAATAATAAAAATTATACCTCACACGTATTTTTTTTTAACATTAGCTCCACACAGGAAGCCCTGAGAAAAATAATTTCCCTCAGGGTTTATGTCATCTTAGGGGATGCTGTGTGGATGGTCTTTTTAAAGAGGAGAAGGATAGGAAATTCCGGGAAGGAAAAGGGTATGAGGGATGGTTTGGAATCTGGGAGTCAGTGTGACAGGAGTGTCCAGGAGTGACGGACGTATGAATTCATCCCTCCAACTGAGGTGCAAGGCGATGGGTCGGGAGAGTTGGGGTGGAAAGGTCTAAAGAACTCCCTCAACCAACCTCACTCCTCAACCTTCGGCCCGCCACACAGCAGGTGGGTAGACGCATCCGCCGCCAAGAATGAACCCAGGCACCCTTGCCAAGTCACCAAACGTAGCTAACCACTTGGGGTGACCTATTGCAGAGATGTTGGTTATCCAGTAAATGGTTCCCGGGGCGGCGGTACCCATACCCGCCTTCCAAATTGTATATGTATATACGTATAAAGAAAATGAAACGCAATTCCCTTAAGTAAGTGGAAAAGTAAAAAAATCACAAAAATTATAAATCCGTACACAACGCCATCTCTGATACTGACAAAAACCAAACACGGACAGTGACGCATCGATAATAATTGGTTCATTGTGTAATTTTTAACTTAATAAAAAACTGAATTTAATTCAGCTAATTAGTTAACACAACAGTTATTGATTCTGAGGCGGTACGAAGTTCGCCGGGTCAGCTAGTTTTACATATAACTCAATTATACTGTATAACGCGAATTACTTATTACCTACTGTTCTCATATATTTTGTTTATTTTTTTTTAAATTTATTAGGGAAACAAACCGCTATAAATACCTATATCATTAAAGTAATTACATGATATATGGTTGCATGAACCAGCGAAGTTTCCCCATAAAATTCAAAGCATACAGAGAAAAACATACATGATTAAAGTAAACACAAAGTAGTAGAAAAAATACAAATTAAAGTACATAAGATGCACAAAGTGAAATAAAATCATGTACCTATATAATTTTTTTTTTTTTTTTTTCATAAGAAGCAATTACTTTGTGGTTAATAAAATAATACATTTTCACTTCATAAGATGATGTTAACTATAAAATAAACCTGATAAAAAAAGGAAAACAGCGTAAAGAGAATGAGAAAATAACACACGGCAGGGGTAGAGGGTTCCTAATTAACAAGTTGTTTTAATTTTCTCTATTATACATTTAGTAAATTTACCTGAGGACAAATGGAAAATATCAGCGTCTGAAAAGATATTATTGTATTTTGTGCACGTCCTTCTGAGAAATTAATGTTGTGTGTAGTTTGTTTTGAGTATGGGGATGTGGAATAGTTAGTTGGATCTTCCATTTCGTATTGAAAAGAGGAAATTAATGTTTTCTAGAAGATTGTTGATATTCTAGAATTTGTCAAAAATGTTGTTGATGATTTTGAATAAAAATTTCTGGCCGGATATATTTCTTCTATCTTCTAGAGTTGATAAATTGTGGAATGTTAATGAGTCTTTTGGATGTTCTGGTGGTGATGTATGAAGGGTTTAAAGTCTAGGTGTTTCTAAACCTTTTTTTGAATTCCTTCTAACCTTTCAATATTAACTGTGTATTGGGGATTCCATGTGACTGACCCGAATTCTAATATTGAGCGAATAAAAGACACATAGAGTATTTTAATTACATGATTGTGGTGATCTGAAAGGTTTAGTCATTCTCACGATGAATCCTAGAAGCTAGAAGTTTGTAGGCCCTGTCACAGATGAAATTTGTATGTGATCGGAAAGACATTCCGGAGTCCATTATTATTTCCCTTACTTCATTACATCTTTTTAGTTCTACGTCATTGGTTTTATAAGGCTAATGCTTTAATGCTTTTGCTGAATGATATTGGGTTACATTTTTCCAGGTTAAGGTACAGTTGATTGTTTGAACAATATATTCCAAGCTAGCATAACTGGCCATTAGACAAAACACAATGTATCTTAAATATAAATCTGATAGTCCTGGATTACCAGCCAACATCAAAGATATATTTATAAGTTGGTTTTAACTTAAAAATATGTATTTTTTCAATGGTACGATGATGATTGTCTGTTACTAATGTAATATAGTGTTAAGGGTCCGGGTTAAATCTTCCCCATAGGATAAACTAAACCCTTTCACACACTTTAACACAAATGATCATCTAGTCTCTAGTCAATTCACGCTATTCAATTGCACTACATAAGTAAAATGAATTCAAAACAATACAAGAACAACCTACCAGAGACCAAATGGAAAAATAATTCACCGACAAATATTTTCATATCGAGGGTTCGGCCTATAAATCCTATAAATCCTACTGATCACTCAATATAAATATTTGTATTTTTATTATATGTGTTATTAATTTTAATATAAACTGCTCATGTTTTAAAGCACTTGCTCTAGTGAGACAGATATGGGACATGTCAAATTGTAAGTCTAAAATTAATAAAGAAAAGGAAAAACCAGTAGGGATATTAAAAGGTTTGAGAAAAGTTTTCCCTGTTAAATAAATAGTGTGTTATTACACTATTTATGTAAACAGCCTTTTTGGTTATATAACCACCTAAATTAAAGTGGTAATATGATTTTTAAACTGGAAAATACTGCAACACAGTTTGAACCTGTACGAATTCCATAAATCTGGTGTTTAATAAGTTTTATTGCTTGTTTTTCTTCGTTCATGTATATAAAGTTATGTCAAAAGCCGATCAACACAGTAGTTTTAGATGGAGACGTCCTTGGTCTACGTCTCACGTTAGTGTTTACGTTAATTGAAAGATACAAGTTTAAGAAAATTATTGTGCTAAGTGAAATATTGAAAAAAGGTAGATAGTTGTAATTTATCTGTTACATAAAAAATATTATACGAGCGGTTTTAGAAAATTAGTAAACCGTTAGGAAATGCTTTTTCCTGCAATAATAGTGAAGGGCAATTTCGAAAATTTTATTTTCTTACGTTTGTACTTAGTTTATTTATGTAATTATTCTTTAGATTTGTATTTATTTATTGCTTCTTCACAATTTAAATACATTGTTTAGCATGTAATTATTAACCCCACTAGGTTTCGCCTGTATCGGGGTTAATAATTTCACAATTTAATAAAAGTAACACACATAAATATCGGTCATTACCAATGAGTTAAAAAGAGTAAAAGCGAAATAATAAAATTTAAAAATTTAAGGATTCTTTAGATTATTTCAATTTGAGAGGCGGGATTTATTGGATAACCAAAACCTCTGTCAAAGATCACCCCAAGTGGTTCGCGACGTTTGGTGACGTAGCCGGGGTGCTCAGGTTCATGAGGTGAGGTTTCTTCATGTTTAGAACTTCCTCTCCTTCCTTTCCTAAAAAGACCGTCCACACAGCTACCCCAAAGATGACATAGGTCTTGAGGGGAATTATTTTTCTCAGGGCCTCCGGTGTGGAACTAATGTTAAATAAAAAAAAAAACACATATCAGATTCGACAGCACCAAATCTCCGTGAAAAACCTCATTCGCAAAACGGGTTTGGTCGATTTATTTTGTCTATCCTTAAATTGTGTAGGAACATGCCAATTTTGTATATCAAAGTATCGTTAACTCGCCCTCACTTTTATTACTAATGGAACAAGTTAACCTTAAAATATATTTGTTTCCTTGGCAAATCGACCGGTCAGTGGTTGAGTGGGCATAGCGCTTGGGTCTCATCCGAGTGTCGCGTGTTCCTCGGCTGGCTAAGTCCTCCATCACAACTCACAACACAAGCAAAATTTTCCGCTTTCTGTGGTGGTAGTAGGAGATTTTCAAACATTGTTGGGTTATTCGTAACCCGGGAATGTTTGTCTTTCTTTTAAGAAAAAAGTTTAAAAAATGAATAAATATAACTCGGTAAAAACTGCTTAAAGGTTGTCATTGAAGCATTAGCCTTGGTGTTCTTATAATTGGTAAAATCATAGTTGAGGTTTTGTTCGAACGGTAAAGCGACGCGACTCGGCGCCAAAATTCCCTTTTACGCACAGAAAAGCTGACAAAATGGTATATTTTCCTTTCAGATTAAAGCTGATTGAGAATCAAATTCCAAGAAGTATTTTGACTGAAAATGAAGATCTCCAAGGGCTCCTCCAGACTGCTTCAAATATCAGTATTATTTTTACTGAGTATTTCTGACGGTAAGGTTTTATTAATCGTTTTTGTGTTTTATTCGTAGAAACCAATTAATTTAAAAAATAATAGTTGAAATAAATTTTATTGTGTAATTTTTAAATTCTGCAAGATTTTTAGTTTTTATTATTATGACAGCTGTTTCGGCTTACGAGGCCATTTTCAAACTGTGGTTAAACCAATTTGAGACGACTTATTTATAAGATTCTAAATTTCAATTTTGAAGGTGTCCAAATTGATTTATTACCGGTTAAACCAATTTACTGAGAAATAATTGTTACCTACAATAGATTCTCTATTATGTGGGGTGCTTTGAAATCTGCTTTTCTTGCACTAAATGCTAATGTGCTCTTAATTATTTAATAATGACGTTACTGCTATGACTTATTTGAATGTTGAAATTATATTATTTTGGTTTCGTAAACATACTAAAAAATGAGGAATAAATTATATTCTTAATTTTATTAATTAGTGTTATATTAGGGTCATTCGTTACGTTATTGATTTCTAATTGTTCAATTAAATTTAATCTAAGACCCTTCCTTTCTATTTGTATTGATTTAGGCCCCTTGTTGTTAAGTGGAACGTGATTAGGTATTCACTAAGAGATTTTCTGCGAATTTTAAAGAAATACTTAATAAAAACCAAAATAGTACTTAATAATAATAGTACTTAATAATAACACGATTAATTTTAATTAAAAAAAAATAAAAAGTAAGGTTTTGGTTTAATTGGTTATTTAAAACTGCATTTCTAATTAACTTACGTGTTCCGAACTGCATTGTTTATTATTTACATTTGTATGTTTAATGCAAGAAGAATTAAAATATTATATTATAAAAAATGTTTACATATTTTGAAGTTATGGAAAAATATAGGTACTACTGATTCTTTTCTCATTCTAAGGGTTGTGAATAATCGTATAATTATGATAAAAACAACGAAAAATCCAATAAGTAAAAATATTCTTATTATTTTGGTTATTCCAGTAGGCTAATTACCTCCGGTTTGTAGCTCACTTCAATATTGTTCGGGGAAAACCTTTGCAAGTAATATGAATTATTATTGACCTAATTTTATTGTTTAATAGATCATATTACTAAGGTTTTCCCCGAACAATATTGAAGTGAGCTACAAACCGGAGGTAATTAGGTAATAAGCCTACTGGAAAAATCAGAATAATAATAAGAAATTCGACCAGCAAAGACGACTTAGTAACAAATTTAAAACATAATTAATGTTCAGTTTTGGGGTAGGTCAGGGAAAAGCTCACTTTTTCCGCTCACGCCATTGGTCGGAAAAACTCACTTTTGAATTCAGGGGAAAAGCGACCAAACCGCCTCTCTTTTTCACCCCCAAACTGCCCCCTCTTTTTCACCCACCTCAAGGGTCACTTTAGCTTGAAGCCGTCTTAAATATCTGGCAAGCCAAATTGACCTCTAAGCTCATCCGACTGGGTGAAACCTCAAGGGTCACTTTCGCGAGCCAGGAAAAAAGTCGCTGGCACGCCAAAATGATCTCAAAGCTCATCCGATTTCGAACGCACCGCGGTTCACATTCCCTCGAAGCGGATTCAGTGAACGTATCTCTTTCTATCTGTGGGTGATTGTTGAGATAAAAAATTCAGCGCACGTTTCGGTACTTTGACTCTGCAACAAAAATAAAGCGTTTTTTGGCCTACAAAATTAAGAGAAAAAAACTGGCGGTGAGAACTAGAACTCTATAAAGTCACTCGATTCGGCTCTGTTACACTTCCCCGCCGAAAGGTTCGCATTAAAAACCAAAAGATGTCTTTTTCCATTAGTTTCAATGCAAATTAAAATGCTAAGAATATCGAGTCAGGTCAGGATTAACCCATCTCTTTTCGCATGCTCGCGAATGCTGAGATAGATATAATGTAGATTTGAAATGTCAGTTTATGCTATCGAAACGGACCTCTCAGCGGTTTCGGTTGGGGAATACGGAATTGCGGCCCAGAAAACGATTTCAGCTTTGATATTTTTAAAAAATATAATAGAGTATAGGAATACGCAAGTTTTGATAGCAATATTATATAAGCATCTCTTATAAAATATGTCAGTAGAAGCTGACAAACATCACACATTTCCTGAAAAATTCATGTCGAAAATGCGTTCTCAAATTATCCGAGAGGGTTGAATTACTGGCCATATGAAAAAAATGCAATTTATAACGGGGCAGGTACCTACCGTTAAATCGAAAGAAAAGTAACAAAATACGTAATGTTGACGCAAATTTTATTGAGAACACGCGTAGGTACCTACTGCAAAATTATTTTTCTCGGAGTTTACCAGGTAGGTACCTACCGGCTTAGGAACAGTATTCTTTCATTTAAATATTTGATGATATGAAAATAAATAAATCACTCAAGATTTTGAATCTATGTAGGTACCTACATAACTACTCGGTATAATCTGATAATTTTGCTAATGTATTTTTTTTGTAAATGTAGAACGAAATTGCTTGAAGTTGAACGGGATAATTATTATGAAAAATATTAAATTAACATACCCCTTTGTTTTGTGTTTTGCATTTTAATGATAATCATTGAACGTGAGATTGGTACCGCTGCCCCGGGAACCATTCATTGATTTCTATATACAATAGTGAGCTCTAGCATCCCAAGTCCCGGGAAACTACATTATAATGCAAGCGCCTTGCAAATATTATAACATTATATACAACGGGTACCCGGCATGCGTTGCAAGGTCACTGCAATCTCAGAGTTAACTCAGGATGAAATTTTACAGTGCTAAACTTTTTTTACATTAGCTCCACACAGGAGGCTCCAAGGAAAATAATTTCCCTAGGGGCCTATGTCATCTTTGAGGATGCTGTGTGGAGGGTTTTTTAAGGAAAAGGAGGGAGAAGAAGATATGGGAAGGAAAAGGGTATGAGGGATGGGTAGGAATCTGGGGTCAGTGTGGCCAGGAGTAACGGACGTATGAATCTATTCCTCACACTGCGGTGCAAGGCAAAGGGTTGGGAGAATCTGGCTGGAGAGGTGAAAATCCTCCCTAAATCAGTATCCTCCGATCCAGCCCGCCACGCAGTGGTTGGGCAAACGTATCCGCCACTAAGACCTAGACAAATACATACAGTTTCAGACAATAGTGAGCTTTGGCATCACGAAATTACGCGAGAAAAGGCCCGTTCTGAATCCTAGGGGCCTGTTTCATCTTTGAGGTTGCTGAGGGGTGGGTTTTTTAAGGGAAAGGAAGGAGAAGAATATATGGGAAGGAAAAAGGTATGAGGGGTGTTTAGGAATCTGGGGGACAGTGTCGCCAGGAGTGACGGACGTATGAATCTATTCCTCACACTGCGGTGCAAGGCGAAGGGTTGGGAGAATCTGGCTGGAGAGGTCAAAAGCCTTCCAATAATTATGGTAACAAGGGAAAGGATAAGAGGGAGATATAAGTTAGTGACGTATTTTATATTGTTAATGGACTTTTTGTCCGTAAATAAATAAATTATATACAGCGGGTACCCGGCATGCGTTGCTAGGCCACTTGAACCTCGGGCTCCATTAAACTGTAATGGTTCCATCCCAAATCTCGGAAAACAATATTATAATGCAAGCGCCTGTACAATATAACATTACATACAACGGGTACCTGGCATGCGTTGCAAGGTCACTGTAACCTCGGGGTCAACTTAACTGTAATGGTTCCATCCCAAAGCCCGGGAAATAACATTTTAAAGCAAGTGCCTGCAATATGTATATAACATGATATACAACGGTTACTCGGCATGCGTTGCAAGGTCACTGTAACCTCGGGGTCAACTTAACTGTAATGGTTCCATTCCAATTCCTGGGAAATTACATTTTAATGCAAGCGCTGCACTACATAACATTATATACAACGGGTACCCGGCATGCGTTGCAAGGTCACTGTAACCTCAGGTTTCTTCATGTATTTAATTTTACACACACTCCTCCTCGCTTCATCCACGTTCACACGTCAAATCGCATAGTGTTTAAACCCGTCAGTTGCTTTTGCAACGGGCCCCGCTAGTATATATATTAATGCACAGTTTTGGAAAAACTCACTTTTTCCGCTCACTTTTTAAAAACTCACTCACTTTTTTTTTGACGCAAAAACGACCAGTACGCCCTTTGCTTTTCACCCACCTCAAGGTTCACTTTCGGTCGAAGCAAATTCAGACAAGAAGCTGGGATCCTTTTTTTTTCGACAAAAAAAATATATACAGGGATTTATTCTCCGATACGAATCGGCGGCGAAAACTAGAAGCTCTACTCGAATCACTCGATTATATTTCCCGCCGACAGACGGCGTTTGAAAAAAAAAATGACGAAAAAACCCGCTAATTTCACAAAGGAAAATGCTATATAGGACTATTGACATAGGTCAGGATCTCAGATGTCAAATTTTTAGCCTAACAAAACGGAACTCTCGGCGGTTTCGGTCGTTGTTTTTCGGAAAACGACATTACCGCCGAAAAACCGATTCCGGGCTAGATGTTTTTTGAAAATACGATAGCCGGATAGATTCCGCAACTTTTAACACCAATAAAACATATGATTCTCATATAAAATACGTCAGGAGATGCTGACAAAACTCGAAATTTTCCGAAAAAAAATCATCAAAATACGCGCTCAAAGATTCCATCGGAAGTTTAAATATTGGTGGCCAGTTCAAATTAACACGCTATTCATTCGGGGTAGGTACCTACTTATTTCGGTAGTATTGCAAATATGATGAAAAAAGCAAATATTGCCGGAATCTAAGGAAACGCGCAGGTACCTACCTGAATGGATACCTACACAACGAATTAGGTTTTAATGCAATAAATACTAAGGTAAGGTTGTTTGGATGATACTGAATAATTCAACTTTTTTTAAGTTAATTTTCACGTTCTGAGTTGCTTCTACTGAAATTCTGTTTTTTCTCAATATAGGCCAGTTACATCACAAAACTGAAATAATTACAGAACTCGAACGGAACTTTCTAGAACTGAAAATTTACTAGAAAAATTTTAAGAATTGACAATTTTTTTTTATTAATTATATTTTTTTTTATAAGTGTGTTCTATTTGGACATTGTTAAATAAAAAAAATAATTACGCGTGTTCTAGGTAGGTACTTACTTCCAGGGACTTTTTTCATTTAAAAAACAAAACATGATATTGAATGAATTTATTTATAGTGAAAATTATTTTATGCTCAACAGCATAATGGCGTCGTTTTGGTGAAATATTACAACAAAGTACCTACTTAGTACTTACACTTGCAAAATGAAATACAATACAACTACAATAGTGAGCTCCGGCATAATGAAATTTTGCACTGCTAAACCGTGCAACCGATTGTTATTGTTATTGTTAATGGACTATTTGTGCGTAAATAAATTAATTATATACAGCGGGTATCCGGCTTAGGTTGCGAGGCCACTTTAACTTCGGGGTCAACTAAACCGTAATGGTTCCCTACCAAGTCCCGGGAAACAACATTATAAAATTATGCACTTTATAAAATTATATACAACGGGTACCCGGCAAGCGTTGCAAGGCCGCTTTAACCTCGGGGTCAATAAAACTGTAATGTTTCCATCCGAAGTCCTGGGAAACTACATTATAATGCAAGCGCCTGCACTATATAACAGTATATACAACGGGTACCCGGCATGCGTTGCAAGGTCACTGTAACCTCGGGGTCAACTTAATTATAATGGTTCCATCCCAAGTACCGGGAAACTACATTATAATGCAAGCACCTGCACTATATAAAATTATATACAACGGGTACCCGGTATGCGTTGCAAGGCGACTTTAACCTAGGGGTCAACTTTACTGTAATGGTTTCATCCCGATTCCCGGGAAATAAAATTTTAATGCAAGCGCCTGCAATTTATAACATAATATACAACGGGTACACGGCATGCGTTGCAAGGTCACTGTAACCTCGGGGTCAACTTAACTGTAATGCTTCCATCCCAATTCCCGGGAAATAATATTTTAAAGCAAGTGCCTGCAATATATAACATGATATACAACGGTTACCCGGCATGCGTTTCAAGGCCACTGTGAACTCAGGTTTCTTCATATATTTAATTTAACACACACTCCTCCTCGCTTCATCCACGTTCACACGCAAATCGCATAATTTTTTAACCCGTTAGTTGCATTTTTGCAACGGGCCCCGCTAGTATATATATATTAATGCTTGGTTTTGGGGTAGGTCGGGAAAAGCTCACTTTTTCGTCGACGCAAAAACGACCAGTACGCCCTTTGCGTTTCACCCACCTCAAGGTTCACTTTCGGTTGAAGCAAATTCCGAATGAAAACTGTAAGCACTTTTTTTTCGACAAAATGAAATATATACAGGGATTTATTCTCCGATACGAATCGGCGGCGAAAACTAGAAGCTCTACTCGAATCACTCGATTCGGCTCGGTTGTATTTCCCGCCGACAGATAGCGTTTCAAAAAAAAAATGACAAAAAAAGACTTAGCATTTTCCTCAAAGGAAAATGCTAGGTCTATGGTCAAAATCTTAGATGTCAAATTTTTAGCCTAACAAAACGGAACTCTCGGCGGTTTGGGTCGTTGTTTTTCGGAAAACGACATTGCCGCCGAAAAAACGATTCCGGGCTAGATGTTTTTAAAAAATACGAAAGCCGGAAAGATTCCGCAGCTTTTGATAACAATAAAACATACGATTCTCATATAAAATACGTCAGGAGATGCAGACAAAACACGAAATTTTCCGAAAAAAAATCATCAAAACACGCGCTCACAGATTCCATCGGAAGTTTAAATATTGGTGGCCAGTTAAAATTAACACGTTATTCATTCCGGGTAGGTACCTACTTATTTCGGTAGTATTGCAAATATGATGAAAAAAGCAAAGATTGCCGGAATCTAAGGAAATGCGCAGGTACCTACCTGAATGGGTACCTACACAACGAATTAGGTTTTCATGCAATAAATACTAAGGTAAGGTTATTTCGATGATACTGAATAATTGAACTTTTTTAAGTTAATTTTCACGTTCTGTTTTGGTTCTACTCAAATTCTGTTTTTTATCATTATAGGCCAGTTACATCACAAAACTGAAATAATTACAGAACTCGAACGGAACTTTCTAGAACTGAAAATTTACTTGAAAAATTTTAAGAATTGTCAATTTTTTTTTTATTAATTATTTTTTTTATTTTTAGGTGTGTTCTATTTGGACATTGTTAAATAAAAAAAATAATTACGCGTGTTCTAGGTAGGTACTTACTTGCAGGGACTTTTTTCATTTTAAAATCAAAACATGATATTGAATGAATTTATTTATAGTGAAAATTATTTTATGCTCAACAGCATAATGGCGTCGTTTTGGTGAAATATTACAACAAAGTACCTACTTAGTACTTACACTTGCAAAATGAAATACAATACAACTACAATAGTGAGCTCCGGCATAATGAAATTTTGCACTGCTAAACCGTGCAACCGATTGTTATTGTTATTGTTAATGGACTATTTGTGCGTAAATAAATTAATTATATACAGCGGGTACCCGGCATGCGTTGCGAGGCCACTTTAACTTCGGGGTCAACTAAACCGTAATGGTTCCCTACCAAGTCCCGGGAAACAACATTATAAAATTATGCACTTTATAAAATTATATACAACGGGTACCCGGCATGCGTTGCAAGGCCGCTTTAACCTCGGGGTCAATAAAACTGTAATGTTTCCATCCGAAGTCTTGGGAAACTACATTATAATGCAAGCGCCTGCACTATGTAACATTATATACTACGGGTACCCGGCATGCGTTGCAAGGCCACTTTAACCTCAGGGTCAACTAAACTGTAATGGTTCCATCCCAAGTCCCCGGAAACTACATTATAATGCAAGCGCCTGCACTATATAACATTATATACAACGGGTACCCGGCATGCGTTGCAAGGTCACTGTAACCTAGGGGTCAACTTTACTGTAATGGTTTCATCCCGATTCCCGGGAAATAAAATTTTAATGCAAGCGCCTGCAATTTATAACATAATATACAACGGGTACACGGCATGCGTTGCAAGGTCACTGTAACCTCGGGGTCAACTTAACTGTAATGGTTCCATCCCAATTCCCGGGAAATAATATTTTAAAGCAAGTGCCTGCAATATATAACATGATATACAACGGTTACTCGGCATGCGTTGCAAGGTCACTGTAACCTCGGGATCAACTTAACTGTAATGGTTCCATTCCAATTCCTGGGAAATTACATTTTAATGCAAGCGCTGCACTACATAACATTATATACAACGGGTACCCGGCATGCGTTGCAAGGTCACTGTAACCTCAGGTTTCTTCATATATTTAATTTAACACACACTCTTCCTCGCTTCATCCACGTTCACACGTCAAATCGCATAGTGTTTAAACCCGTCAGTTGCTTCTGCAACGGGCAAAACCTAGTATATATATTAATGCTTGGTTTTGGGGTAGGTCAGGGAAAAGCTCACTTTTTAAAAACTCACTCACTATTTTTTTGACGCAAAAACGACCAGTACGCCCTTTGCGTTTCACCCACCTCAAGGTTCACTTTCGGTCGAAGCAAATTCAGACAAGAAGCTGGGATCCTTTTTTTTACGACAAAAAAAATATATACAGGGATTTATTCTCCGATACGAATCGGCGGCGAAAACTAGAAGCTCTACTCGAATCACTCGATTCGGCTCGGTTGTATTTCCCGCCGACAGACGGCGTTTGAAAAAAAAAAGTGACGAAAAAACCCGCTAATTTCACAAAGGAAAATGCTACATAGGACTATTGACATAGGTCAGGATCTCAGATGTCAAATTTTTAGCCTAACAAAACGGAACTCTCGGCGGTTTCGGTCGTTGTTTTTCGGAAAACGACATTACCGCCGAAAAACCGATTCCGGGCTAGATGTTTTTTGAAAATACGATAGCCGGATAGATTCCGCAACTTTTAACACCAATAAAACATATGATTCTCATATAAAATACGTCAGGAGATGCTGACAAAATTCGAAATTTTCCGAAAAATAATCATCAAAATACGCGCTCAAAGATTCCATAGGAAGTTTAAATATTGGTGGCCAGTTCAAATTAACACGCTATTCATTCGGGGTAGGTACCTACTTATTTCGGTAGTATTGCAAATATGATGAAAAAAGCAAATATTGCCGGAATCTGAGGAAACGCGCAGGGACCTACCTGAATGGGTACCTACACAACGAATTAGGTTTTAATGCAATAAATACTAAGGTAAGGTTGTTTCGATGATACTGAATAATTCAACTTTTTTTAAGTTAATTTTCACGTTCTGAGTTGCTTCTACTGAAATTCTGTTTTTTCTCAATATAGGCCAGTTACATCACAAAACTGAAATAATTACAGAACTCGAACGGAACTTTCTAGAACTGAAAATTTACTAGAAAAATTTTAAGAATTGACAATTTTTTTTTATTAATTATATTTTTTTTTATAAGTGTGTTCTATTTGGACATCGTTAAATAAAAAAAATAATTACGCGTGTTCTAGGTAGGTACTTACTTCCAGGGACTTTTTTCATTTAAAAATCAAAACATGATATTGAATGAATTTATTTATAGTGAAAATTATTTTATGCTCAACAGCATAATGGCGTCGTTTTGGTGAAATATTACAACAAAGTACCTACTTAGTACTTACACTTGCAAAATGAAATACAATACAACTACAATAGTGAGCTCCGGCATAATGAAATTTTGCACTGCTAAACCGTGCAACCGATTGTTATCGTTAATGGACTATTTGTGCGTAAATAAATTAATTATATACAGCGGGTACCCGGCATGCGTTGCGAGGCCACTTTAACTTCGGGGTCAACTAAACCGTAATGGTTCCCTACCAAGTCCCGGGAAACAACATTTTAAAATTATGCTCTTTATAAAATTATATACAACGGGTACCCGGCATGCGTTGCAAGGCCGCTTTAACCTCGGGGTCAATAAAACTGTAATGTTTCCATCCGAAGTCCTGGGAAACTACATTATAATGCAAGCGCCTGCACTATGTAACATTATATACTACGGGTACCCGGCATGCGTTGCAAGGCCACTTTAACCTCAGGGTCAACTAAACTCTAATGGTTCCATCCCAAGTCCCCGGAAACTACATTATAATGCAAGCGCCTGCACTATATAACATTATATACAACGGGTACCCGGCATGCGTTGCAAGGTCACTGTAACCTAGGGGTCAACTTTACTGTAATGGTTTCATCCCGATTCCCGGGAAATAAAATTTTAATGCAAGCGCCTGCAATTTTTAACATAATATACAACGGTTCCTCGACATGCGTTGCAAGGTCATTGTAACCTCGGGGTCAACTTAACTGTAATGGTTCCATTCCAATTCCTGGGAAATTACATTTTAATGCAAGCGCTGCACTACATAACATTATATACAACGGGTACCCGGCATGCGTTGCAAGGTTTTTGTTTTGTTGTAACCTCAGGTTTCTTCATATATTTAATTTAACACACACTCTTCCTCGCTTCATCCACGTTCACACGTCAAATCGCATAGTGTTTAAACCCGTCAGTTGCTTCTGCAACGGGCAAAACCTAGTATATATAGTATTGTTTGGTTTTGGGAAAACTCACTTTTTCCGCTCACTTTTTAAAAACTCACTCACTATTTTTTTGACGCAAAAACGACCAGTACGCCCTTTGCGTTTCACCCACCTCAAGGTTCACTTTCGGTCGAAGCAAATTCAGACAAGAAGCTGGGATCCTTTTTTTTACGACAAAAAAAATATATACAGGGATTTATTCTCCGATACGAATCGGCGGCGAAAACTAGAAGCTCTACTCGAATCACTCGATTCGGCTCGGTTGTATTTCCCGCCGACAGACGGCGTTTGAAAAAAAAAAGTGACGAAAAAACCCGCTAATTTCACAAAGGAAAATGCTACATAGGACTATTGACATAGGTCAGGATCTCAGATGTCAAATTTTTAGCCTAACAAAACGGAACTCTCGGCGGTTTCGGTCGTTGTTTTTTGGAAAACGACATTACCGCCGAAAAACCGATTCCGGGCTAGATGTTTTTTGAAAATACGATAGCCGGATAGATTCCGCAACTTTTAACACCAATAAAACATATGATTCTCATATAAAATACGTCAGGAGATGCTGACAAAACTCGAAATTTTCCGAAAAATAATCATCAAAATACGCGCTCAAAGATTCCATAGGAAGTTTAAATATTGGTGGCCAGTTCAAATTAACACGCTATTCATTCGGGGTAGGTACCTACTTATTTCGGTAGTATTGCAAATATGATGAAAAAAGCAAATATTGCCGGAATCTGAGGAAACGCGCAGGTACCTACCTGAATGGGTACCTACACAACGAATTAGGTTTTAATGCAATAAATACTAAGGTAAGGTTGTTTCGATGATACTGAATAATTCAACTTTTTTTAAGTTAATTTTCACGTTCTGAGTTGCTTCTACTGAAATTCTGTTTTTTCTCAATATAGGCCAGTTACATCACAAAACTGAAATAATTACAGAACTCGAACGGAACTTTCTAGAACTGAAAATTTACTAGAAAAATTTTAAGAATTGACATTTTTTTTTTATTAATTATATTTTTTTTATAAGTGTGTTCTATTTGGACATTGTTAAATAAAAAAAATAATTACGCGTGTTCTAGGTAGGTACTTACTTCCAGGGACTTTTTTCATTTAAAAATCAAAACATGATATTGAATGAATTTATTTATAGTGAAAATTATTTTATGCTCAACAGCATAATGGCGTCGTTTTGGTGAAATATTACAACAAAGTACCTACTTAGTACTTACACTTGCAAAATGAAATACAATACAACTACAATAGTGAGCTCCGGCATAATGAAATTTTGCACTGCTAAACCGTGCAACCGATTGTTATCGTTAATGGACTATTTGTGCGTAAATAAATTAATTATATACAGCGGGTACCCGGCATGCGTTGCGAGGCCACTTTAACTTCGGGGTCAACTAAACCGTAATGGTTCCCTACCAAGTCCCGGGAAACAACATTTTAAAATTATGCTCTTTATAAAATTATATACAACGGGTACCCGGCATGCGTTGCAAGGCCGCTTTAACCTCGGGGTCAATAAAACTGTAATGTTTCCATCCGAAGTCCTGGGAAACTACATTATAATGCAAGCGCCTGCACTATGTAACATTATATACTCCGGGTACCCGGCATGCGTTGCAAGGCCACTTTAACCTCAGGGTCAACTAAACTCTTATGGTTCCATCCCAAGTCCCCGGAAACTACATTATAATGCAAGCGCCTGCACTATATAACATTATATACAACGGGTACCCGGCATGCGTTGCAAGGTCACTGTAACCTAGGGGTCAACTTTACTGTAATGGTTTCATCCCGATTCCCGGGAAATAAAATTTTAATGCAAGCGCCTGCAATTTATAACATAATATACAACGGGTACACGGCATGCGTTGCAAGGTCACTGTAACCTCGGGGTCAAATTAACTGTAATGGTTCCATCCCAATTCCCGGGAAATAACATTTTAAAGCAAGCGCCTGCACTATATAACATTATATACAACGGGTACCCGGTATGCGTTGCAAGGTCACTGTAACCTAGGGGTCAACTTTACTGTAATGGTTTCATCCCGATTCCCGGGAAATAAAATTTTAATGCAAGCGCCTGCAATTTATAACATAATATACAACGGTTACTCGGCATGCGTTGCAAGGTCACTGTAACCTTGGGGTCAACTTAACTGTAATGGTTTCATTCCAATTCCTGGGAAATTACATTTTAATGCAAGCGCTGCACTACATAACATTATATACAACGGGTACCCGGCATGCGTTGCAAGGTCACTGTAACCTCAGGTTTCTTCATATATTTAATTTAACACACACTCTTCCTCGCTTCATCCACGTTCACACGTCAAATCGCATAGTGTTTAAACCCGTCAGTTGCTTCTGCAACGGGCAAAACCTAGTATATATTAATGCTTGGTTTTGGGGTAGGTCAGGGAAAAGCTCACTTTTTAAAAACTCACTCACTATTTTTTTGACGCAAAAACGACCAGTACGCCCTTTGCGTTTCACCCACCTCAAGGTTCACTTTCGGTCGAAGCAAATTCAGACAAGAAGCTGGGATCCTTTTTTTTTCGACAAAAAAAATATATACAGGGATTTATTCTCCGATACGAATCGGCGGCGAAAACTAGAAGCTCTACTCGAATCACTCGATTCGGCTCGGTTGTATTTCCCGCCGACAGACGGCGTTTGAAAAAAAAAAGTGACGAAAAAACCCGCTAATTTCACAAAGGAAAATGCTATATAGGACTATTGACATAGGTCAGGATCTCAGATGTCAAATTTTTAGCCTAACAAAACGGAACTCTCGGCGGTTTCGGTCGTTGTTTTTCGGAAAACGACATTACCGCCGAAAAACCGATTCCGGGCTAGATGTTTTTTGAAAATACGATAGCCGGATAGATTCCGCAACTTTTAACACCAATATAACATGCCCATCCCATGTAAAAAAAGTCAGGAGTTGCTGACAAAACTCGAAATTTTCCGAAAAATAATCATCAAAATACGCGCTCAAAGATTCCATCGGAAGTTTAAATATTGGTGGCCAGTTCAAATTAACACGCTATTCATTCGGGGTAGGTACCTACTTATTTCGGTAGTATTGCAAATATGATGAAAAAAGCAAATATTGCCGGAATTTAAGGAAACGCGCAGGTACCTACCTGAATGGGTACCTACACAACGAATTAGGTTTTAATGCAATAAATACTAAGGTAAGGTTGTTTCGATGATACTGAATAATTCAACTTTTTTTAAGTTAATTTTCACGTTCTGAGTTGCTTCTACTGAAATTCTGTTTTTTCTCAATATAGGCCAGTTACATCACAAAACTGAAATAATTACAGAACTCGAACGGAACTTTCTAGAACTGAAAATTTACTAGAAAAATTTTAAGAATTGACAATTTTTTTTTATTAATTATATTTTTTTTTTATAAGTGTGTTCTATTTGGACATTGTTAAATAAAAAAAATAATTACGCGTGTTCTAGGTAGGTACTTACTTGCAGGGACTTTTTTCATTTAAAAATCAAAACATGATATTGAATGAATTTATTTATAGTGAAAATTATTTTATGCTCAACAGCATAATGGCGTCGTTTTGGTGAAATATTACAACAAAGTACCTACTTAGTACTTACACTTGCAAAATGAAATACAATACAACTACAATAGTGAGCTCCGGCATAATGAAATTTTGCACTGCTAAACTGTGGTACCCGGCATGCGTTTCGAGGCCACTTTAACTTCGGGGTCAACTAAACCGTAATGGTTCCCTACCAAGTCCCGGGAAACAACATTATAAAATTATGCACTTTATAAAATTATATACAACGGGTACCCGGCATGCGTTGCAAGGCCGCTTTAACCTCGGGGTCAATAAAACTGTAATGTTTCCATCCGAAGTCCTGGGAAACTACATTATAATGCAAGCGCCTGCACTATATAACAGTATATACAACGGGTACCCGGCATGCGTTGCAAGGTCACTGTAACCTCGGGGTCAACTTAATTATAATGGTTCCATCCCAAGTACCGGGAAACTACATTATAATGCAAGCACCTGCACTATATAAAATTATATACAACGGGTACCCGGTATGCGTTGCAAGGCGACTTTAACCTAGGGGTCAACTTTACTGTAATGGTTTCATCCCGATTCCCGGGAAATAAAATTTTAATGCAAGCGCCTGCAATTTATAACATAATATACAACGGGTACACGGCATGCGTTGCAAGGTCACTGTAACCTCGGGGTCAACTTAACTGTAATGGTTCCATCCCAATTCCCGGGAAATAATATTTTAAAGCACGTGCCTGCAATATATAACATGATATACAACGGTTCCTCGGCATGCGTTGCAAGGTCACTGTAACCTCGGGATCAACTTAACTGTAATGGTTCCATTCCAATTCCTGGGAAATTACATTTTAATGCAAGCGCTGCACTACATAACATTATATACAACGGGTACCCGGCATGCGTTGCAAGGCCACTGTGAACTCAGGTTTCTTCATATATTTAATTTAACACACGCTCCTCCTCGCTTCATCCACGTTCACACGTCAAATCGTATAGTGTCTTAACCCGTCAGTTGCTTCTGCAACGGGCAAAACCTAGTATATATTAATGTTTAGTTTTGGGAAAACTCACTCACTTTTTTGTCGACGCAAAAACGACCAGTACGCCCTTTGCGTTTCACCCACCTTAAGGTTCACTTTCGGTCGAAGCAAATTCAGACAAGAAGCTGGGATCCTTTTTTTTTCGACAAAAAAAATATATACAGGGATTTATTCTCCGATACGAATCGGCGGCGAAAACTAGAAGCTCTACTCGAATCACTCGATTATATTTCCCGCCGACAGACGGCGTTTGAAAAAAAAAAATGACGAAAAAACCCGCTAATTTCACAAAGGAAAATGCTATATAGGACTATTGACATAGGTCAGGATCTCAGATGTCAAATTTTTAGCCTAACAAAACGGAACTCTCGGCGGTTTCGGTCGTTGTTTTTCGGAAAACGACATTACCGCCGAAAAACCGATTCCGGGCTAGATGTTTTTTGAAAATACGATAGCCGGATAGATTCCGCAACTTTTAACACCAATAAAACATATGATTCTCATATAAAATACGTCAGGAGATGCTGACAGAACTCGAAATTTTCCGAAAAAAAATCATCAAAATACGCGCTCACAGATTCCATCGGAAGTTTAAATATTTGCTGGCCAGTTCAAATTAACACGTTTTTCATTCGGGGTAGGTACCTACTTATTTCGGTAGTATTGCAAATATGATGAAAAAAGCTAAGATTGCCGGAATCTAAGGAAATGCGCAGGTACCTACCTGAATGGGTACCTACACAACGAATTAGGTTTTAATGCAATAAATACTAAGGTAAGGTTGTTTCGATGATACAGAATAATTGAACTTTTTTTAAGTTAATTTTCACGTTCTGTGATGGTTCTACTCAAATTCTATTGTTTTATCATTACAGACCAGTTACATCACAAAACTGAAATAATTACAGAACTCGAACGGAACTTTATAGAACTGAAAATTTACTAGAAAAATTTAAAGAATTGTCAATTTTTTTTATTAATTATTTTTTTTATTTTTAAGTGTGTTCTATTTGAACATTGTATATATATTTACATTACGCGTGTTCTGGGTAGGTACTTACTTCCAGGGACTTTTTTCATTTAAAAAACAAAACATGATATTGAATGAATTTATTTATAGTGAAAATTATTTTATGCTCAACAGCATAATGGCGTCGTTTTGGTGAAATATTACAACAAAGTACCTACTTAGTACTTACACTTGCAAAATGAAATACAATACAACTACAATAGTGAGCTCCGGCATAATGAAATTTTGCACTGCTAAACCGTGCAACCGATTGTTATTGTTATTGTTAATGGACTATTTGTGCGTAAATAAATTAATTATATACAGTGGGTACCCGGCATGCGTTGCGAGGCCACTTTAACTTCGGGGTCAACTAAACCGTAATGGTTCCCTACCAAGTCCCGGGAAACAACATTATAAAATTATGCACTTTATAAAATTATATACAACGGGTACCCGGCATGCGTTGCAAGGCCGCTTTAACCTCGTGGTCAATAAAACTGTAATGTTTCCATCCGAAGTCCTGGGAAACTACATTATAATGCAAGCGCCTGCACTATGTAACATTATATACTACGGGTACCCGGCATGCGTTGCAAGGCCACTTTAACCTCAGGGTCAACTAAACTCTAATGGTTCCATCCCAAGTCCCCGGAAACTACATTATAATGCAAGCGCCTGCACTATATAACATTATATACAACGGGTACCCGGCATGCGTTGCAAGGTCACTGTAACCTAGGGGTCAACTTTACTGTAATGGTTTCATCCCGATTCCCGGGAAATAAAATTTTAATGCAAGCGCCTGCAATTTATAACATAATATACAACGGGTACACGGCATGCGTTGCAAGGTCACTGTAACCTCGGGGTCAACTTAACTGTAATGGTTCCATCCCGATTCCCGCGAAATAACATTTTAAAGCAAGCGCCTGCACTATATAACATTATATACAACGGGTACCCGGTATGCGTTGCAAGGTCACTGTAACCTAGGGGTCAACTTTACTGTAATGGTTTCATCCCGATTCCCGGGAAATAAAATTTTAATGCAAGCGCCTGCAATTTATAACATAATATACAACGGTTACTCGGCATGCGTTGCAAGGTCACTGTAACCTCGGGGTCAACTTAACTGTAATGGTTCCATTCCAATTCTTGGGAAATTTCATTTTAATGCAAGCGCTGCACTACATAACAATATATACAACGGGTACCCGGCATGCGTTGCAAGGTCACTGTAACCTCAGGTTTCTTCATATATTTAATTTAACACACACTCTTCCTCGCTTCATCCACGTTCACACGTCAAATCGCATAGTGTTTAAACCCGTTAGTTGCTTCTGCAACGGGCAAAACCTAGTATATATATTAATGCTCAGTTTTGAAAACTCACCTTTTTTTTCAGCCTTTTCTGACACCGGTTTCACACAAAACGACTGATACAGAATTGAAGTGCGACCCTGGCGACGGAAACTGCAATCTCTCACTATCCGACGAAGAAATTCGGCCGGGGTTATGTTTTCCGCCAACAGGTTCGCCAGTCGAAAGACGAAAATCCATTTCGGAAGGAAACGTGTCAAAAAGTCCATACAAATGACGGTTCCAGTTTTGGTGATGCGATAACGGACTCTTCTCCCCCGCATCGCGTACCACCTTACGGCGTATTTTCGCTTGAAAATGCAAAGACGCTTAAGCCCTCTTACTTTCCAGCCCAGGCCTCGGCCCCGCAGGCGATAATAGACGGTCGTTTCCTCGAGTTTGGAACGTGCCAAGGTCAATTTTGGCTTGGCGGCGAGTCAGATAATCTTGAGATAGGTCAGGATTCCGAGTGTCAAAAATTTAGCCTAAATAATACAGACTTTTCAGAGTTTTCGGTAGTGGTTTTACGGTACGCGGCATTGCGACCCGGAAACCGATCCCCGCTTAGATGTTTTTAAAAAATACGTTACAGTAGAGAATTCCGCAACTTTTAATATCAAAATTATATACGATTCTCATATGAAATATGTCAGGAGAACCCGACGAAAATCAATAATTTTCTGAAAAATTCATGTCAAAAACGTGTTCCTAAATTCTTCGATAGTGTGAAAATTGCTGGCCATCTGAAAATAACACAATTTATAACGCGGTATAGGTACCTACCGTTCCATCAAGTTATTGCAAATTCGTTAAAGAAAAGTAATAAAGTACGTAAGAAAAAACGCATAGGTACCTACCCAAATATTATTTTTCTCGGTATATACTAGGTAGGTACCGGCTTATGAAGCATTTAAATATTAAAAGAAATCACTCAAGATTGTCAAGTATTTATTGAGAAAACGCATAGGTACCTACACTAATATTATTGGTAGCGACTTATGAACTTCTTTCCTTTAAATGTTAAATCGAAAATTAATGATATGAAATGAAAAAAATCACCCAAGATTGTCACTTTTTGAATTATGTAGGTACACGGAGGTTGCTTCTGGACACCCACTGTTGGTGGGAACGTTATTTTTAAATTAGTTCATTTTCACGTAATGTGCGAGTTGTATTTATTCAATTATCTTCAAAACTTATTTTATTTATTATTATTTATTTATAATTATTATTTAAAAACAGAAATAATTACTGAACTTGAATAGAATTTGAACAGAACTTTCAGAGAACGTTAAAATTAACTTGAAAAATTTAAGGTTTTTAAATATTTTCTTTTAACAACCGAAGTGAATTGAACCGAACGACTGTACCAAATTGGATAATTATTTTTTGTTGTGTCCAGGGCAGGGTTTGTAAAAAATTACTGGTGAGCTCTGACATTATGAAATTTGTTTAAAAATGAGTAGCGGAAATTTATGTGCGCGCATAGCTTCCGAACGACTGCCCCTAATTGGATAATTCTTTTTTTGTTGTATTCGTTATTGTTAGGACAAGGTTTTTATAAAATAACTGGTGAGCACTGGCATTATGAAATTTGTTTAAAAATGATTCGCCGAAATGTAAGTACGCGCATAGCTTCCGAACGACTGCACCTAATTGGATAATTCTTTTTTTGTTGTGTTCGTTATTGTTAGGATAAGGTTTGTATAAAATTACTGGTGAGCTCTGGCATTATGAAATTTGTTTAAAAATGAATCTCTGAAATGTATGTACGCGCAACGAACTTCCGAAACGAACTTCAACGAACTTCCGAACGACTGCACCTAATTGGATAATTCTTTTTTTTTGTTTTGTTCGTTATTATCAGGACAGGGTTTGTATCAAAGTACTGTTGGGCTCTGGCATCATGAAATTATGAATTGCTAAACCGTTTATCCGATTGTGATGAAACTTTGGGGATTTCATGTATGCATGCCGGCGATGGTTTTTGTATACAATAGTGAGCTCTGGCATCATGCAATTATGCATTGCTAAACCGTTCATCCGATTGCGATGAAACTTTTAGGATTTGATGTGAGCATCCAGTCGATTCATTCTGTGTAAAATAGTGCGCTGTGGCATCATGAAATTATGCATTGCTAAACCGTTCATCCGATTGCGATGAAACTTTTGGGATTTGATTTGCGCATCCATTCGATTCATTCTGTATAAAATAGTGAGCTCCGGCATCATGAAATTATGCATTGGTAAACCGTTCATCCGATTGCGATGAAACTTTGGGGATTTGATGTATGCATGCCCGCGATGGTTTTTGTATGCAATAGTGAGCTCTGGCATCATGAAATTATGCATTGCTAAACGGTTCATCCTATTGCGATGAAACTTTGGAGGGGGCGTCAACTACCTGTTCCCTTTGTAGGTGCTCACTCCTCGCTCCATCCGCATTCAGACATCGTTTTTTCTTCATATGTGTAATTTAACACACACTCCTGCTCGCTTCGTCCGCGTTCACATGTCAAATCGCATAGTGTTTTAACCCATTAGTTGCTTCTGCAACGGGCCCAGCTAGTAATTGATTTAAATCCTTGTAGACCACCTCTCTCCCCCTCCCCGCATGTTATGTATATAAACCGTGGGTTAAAAACAATGTGTACCAGTCCGAAGATGGCTTTAACGAGCTGAAACCGGTTACCGTCAATAAATTTAAGTGGAAATAAGTTTAAATAGAATGAATAGAATATTAAAAGAGGCATTTTAAGAGGTTTTTGCTGAAAATTAAAAATAAATTAAATACTGTTATTATAGAATTTTTCAATATAACCAGCAATAACTAACAATCTGAAAATGAATTATGAAATTATTAATCGTATCACATATTGGCTGACGTTGCTGTAAATATTCTATTATGTGTGTACAATTTATTTTCAGTGTATGGAATCAACTGTTTCCAATGCAACAGTAACAACAATTCCGCCTGCATTCATTTGGAGGTGATCGGGAACAATCCGCTCTACCCTCAGCCATGTTTGGGGGATTATGGGGGAAAGGAGCCGTTCTGCCGGAAAACTGTCGTCAAAAGTCAGTTCATTTACACTTTTCTTATTGTATTTTTCTTGAATTGCATTGCGTACCTACACACAGAATACACCTATATATACAAACACACATTATGTTTCGGTCTGGATAACAAAACAAGATACCTACAGAATTTTTCCTAACATAATGTTTAACACCAAATGACTAAATCTAAATTAACACAATTTACACAACAACATTAACATTGGATATGATTTTAGATTTTAGATAGAAGGAGGTAGCGCAAGACGACATACATAATACCCCAAAAATAAACAATGGAAAAAAAAAACATTCTTCTTCTTCTTGTGCCCTGTCCCCTTCAACGGACGTTGACTATCATGTTGGCTATTCGGACTTTGTTTACTGCGGCCCGGAACAGCTCTACAGTAGACTGGCCAAACCACTGTCTCAGGTTTTTCAGCCATGAAGTTCTCCTTCTTCCAGGGCCCCATCTTCCGGCAATCTTTCCCTGCATTATGAGATGCAAGATCTCATACTTCTCTCGATCTCATGTCCAAGAAATTGAAGTTTTCGGATTTTTATAGTTTTAATAACTAATTATTCTTTTAATATAATGAATAAAAAATCACTTTGTTTAAACCACTATTTTTAATACAATATCAACATGTTATCAATATAACATATAGTAACATATCCTGATGAAGACAACATTGTTGTCGAAACATGTTGATATTGTATTAAAAATAATGGTTTAAACAAAGTGATTTTTTATTCATTATATGAAAAATGATACCACAAAGTTATTTTGCAAAGTTTGAAGAAGTAATTATTCTTTATTCATTCGAACTTCCGAACCATAACATCTTCATTCGTAACTCTGTCCATCCAGCTTTTTTAAGTATTCTTCTGTAGATCCACATCTCGAATGCCTCAAGTCTCCTAATTAGTTCTTCAGTAAGCGTCTATGCTTCCATTCCATAAAATAATATCGAAAACACGTAGCATCTGACCATTCGCATTCATAATCCAAGGTTGAGATCATGACTGCAGAACATCTTTTTCATGCGGATAAAGGTTGCACGAGCTTGCTCAATGCGGCATTTGATTTTAACCGAAGGATCCCATCTATCATTTATATTGCAGCCCAAGTGTATAATACTCTGTACCTTCTCTAGTTTTGTTCCAGCAATGCAAAGATTTTCATCCAATGCGTTATTTTTGCTTATGAGCATGTATTTTGTTTTATTTGTATTCAGTTCTAGCCCAAAATTCTCACAAGTCTTCACTACTTGATTCAGCATGAGTTGTAGATCCTCAATATTACTTGTTAGAAGTACCATATCATCTGCATAACACAGGTTGTTCAGAATCTTCCCATTTATAACGAGTCCTTGAGTAGCTTCTTGCAGAGCTTCATTGAATATTTCTTCTGAATATAAGTTGAACAGCTTAGGTGAAAGAATATAACCCCGTCGCACGCCTCTCTTTATTTCTACTTCGTCTATTAGACATTGCTCTACTCTTACTGCTGTAATTTATTTCGGCACTAAAAAAATTTTAAATATCGTTTTGTTTTTTTTTTTCAGTCCGGGATATTAACAAAAATTATCAGCCCCGTACGGTGCGAGGGTGTGGCTGGATCGCCCATAAGAATCCCTGCTACACGGCCAACAATGATGACCATGATGAGAGAGTTTGCCAGTGCTTCGAGGACGGCTGCAACGGCGCTCACTCCAACATCGTCAAGACCCTCGCTCTGCTTCTGCTCCCCGGGGTCTTAGCTGCCAAAACATTGCTCTTCTAATAGAAAATTAGTCATATTCATAATATATTTATTTTATTGTTAATTTTCATATAATTAAAATGACACCACAAAGTGAATTAGCCATTTGCTGAAGAAGTGTTTTTATTCAAATTACTGATGTGTTGGGTATCTTCCAAATATGTTTGAGGTTCGTGTGATAACTAGTTGATTTATTAAGTTATCGTACAATGAACATTAAACTGGACAGTCCTTACCAGACTAGGCTTTAAGTAATTTTCCGCTCCCTAACTTGCGGGACTGTGAGCACAACAAATCATTAAAGTTTTATCGCAATCGGATAGCAACAGGAAAATATTCATAACGCCAGAGCTCACCATTATATAGAGAAACCTTGACGAATTGCCAAAATTTCATTGCGTTGTCATAGGAAAGGAAACGCATTTTATATTTATACTGTTGTGCGAAGTTCGAGGTCACAGACTTACAGAATTGTTAAAAAATACATATTGCGCTAGAAAAATGTAAACAGACATCTTTTTGGTCTATAATTTTGGCAGTGGCAAAATTGCGGTAGGTATTTTCATCATGATATCAAGGGATTCTAATATATAACCACTCATTGAATAATCAAAACCAATTCCTCTGACATAGATCACCCCAAGTGGTTCAATATTTTAGATGACTCATCAGAGGTGCGCGTGTGTTTGTCCAATTTTCTAGATCTATTCTGGCGGGTGAATGCGCCTGCCCACCAGCTGCGTGGCGGACCGAATTGGGACAAGCCCCTTGCGGTTGCGGGAGACTCTGACGTCTCCGACCGGACTCTCTCAA
This sequence comes from Limnephilus marmoratus, assembly GCA_917880885.1. NCBI lineage: Eukaryota > Metazoa > Arthropoda > Insecta > Trichoptera > Limnephilidae > Limnephilus > Limnephilus marmoratus. The sequence continues at coordinate 65,941,734 of OU862908.1, forward strand.
CCTAACGCCTTACATCGCAGTTGGAGGGATGGATTCATACGTCACTCCTAGACACACTCGAAATTTCCCAGATTTCTATCCACCCCTCATGCTTTTTCCGTTTACCGAATTCCTCTCTTTCCTTTCCTTAAAGACCCTTCATACAGCATTGAAGGAAATTATATTCCTCAGGGACTCCTGTTTAAACTTAAAAATACAAATGACCTTATGTATTAAGATTATATTTTGCTCTTTCTTACCATGCATTAAATTGCAATTATGTGATTAACTACTAATGTATTGCTGTTATTATGTTGCTCAACTGTTTCATGATATTTAAAAGAAATTATATATTTTCCTATTCCACTGTTTTTCACCACAAAAATGCTAATTCTGAATTATTTTCAACATTTACATTTCACAATATTGGTAGGTATGTTAAATGTTGTTATATGTGTATTTGTGTAGGTTTTTGCAAGGCTAATGCGTTTATGATTATTTAACTTGTTTTAACTAATCCGTGGAACTAAACTCCTACTGACAAGCTACTAGCAGTGGCTTAGCGGGTAATAAATTAATAGAAAAAAAGCCAATAGAAACCAAATCAATAGAAAAAAAGATTTCGCATAAAAACCAACATCTTAAACCATGGATAACTCAAAGCGTTTTATACAACGATACTATAAAAGGTACAGAAATATTTGCAAAAATGTTATACGAAATGTCAAAGAAAATTATTATAAGAAGAAAATAGACGAATGTAACAATGACCCGCGCAAATTATGGAAGATCATTAATGAAATTACAAATGCAAAATCATCCCAGTACAAGAACATGGAGGAATTAACAATTGAAAATACCCAAATCTCTTTCGCAAAGCATCCGGACAAAATTCTCGAATATGTTAATGAATTTTTTACTAATATAGGGTCACAATTAGCAAAGAAAATCAGACAACCAAAAACTAGCATTTAACTAGATAGAAAAATTAAAGTTAACTGAAGTAACCAATACTGAAATCAGAAACGCAATTGCATCCCTTAATATTAATAAATCATCGGGAAATGACGTAATCTCAAATAAAACAATAAAACAACTACAAAAAGAACTGACCTTCCCATTGACATACTTGGTCAATCTGTCTATATCTACAAATGTGTTCCCTTCATGTCTTAAAAAAGCTACAGTTGTACCCATACATAAAAGTGGTAACAAAAAGGATGTATATAATTACCGACCCATAAGTCTCTTAAGCTCCTTTTCAAAAATCTTGGAAACTGTAATGAAGAAGCAAATTGTTCAATTTCTTGAACAAAACAAATTATTATCACCATCCCAATATGGTTTTAGAGAAAATCTGAGCACCAATGATGCCATAGAAAATCTAACAAGCATGACCATAAAAAACATAGATGATGGGAAAAAATGTTTAGCTTTATTCATAGATCTTCAAAAAGCTTTTGACACAATAGACCATAAAATATTACTAACTAAACTAAAAAAAATTGGAATGGCCGAATCAACAATGAACTTATTGGAGTCATATATAACAGGGCGAGAACAACAAGTACAAATTGGCAAACAAAAGAGCAAACTTCTATCTTTAAACTATGGCGTCCCTCAAGGGAGTGTACTGGGACCGATTCTGTTCATTATCTACATCAACGACTTAACTAACCTTACCATTAAAGGAAACATAATCAGTTTTGCTGATGATACTGTTTTATTATTTCAAGAAGAAAATTGGACGGATACATTTAAGGAGGCTGAAAAGGGGCTTAGTGCACTTCAAAATTGGCTTAAAATCAACTCGCTTACCCTTAATATAAGCAAAACAAAATATATAACATTTTCAATGAACTCAAGGGGCCAACCAATAAAATCACTAGAACTAAAATTACATGAATGCCATGGAAATAATACACAATGTTACTGCCCTGTTATCGAAAAAGTACAAAACATTAAATATCTCGGAGTAATAATTGACGAAAATCTTAGATGGGACCTACACATCAAAGGTATTACGGAAAAACTCACTAGCCTTATATATTTTTTTAAAAATTTAAGAAATGTGTTAAATAAAAAGGATATGAAAAAGGTCTACTACGCGTTATGTCATTCTCGAATTGAATATGGAATCATAGGATGGGGATCTGCTACACAAACGTACCTACAAAACCTGAATACGATTCAAAAAGGAATCATAAAGACCATATTGAAAGTACCAATTAGAACGCCTTCAGTTGAAATTTTCAATAACTTTGACGTACCAAATGTACAGCAAATATATGCCAAAAATATATTATTGAAGCTCTTCAAAAATAATGAATCCTCTACTAGACCGTGTATGCATAACACTAGATCGAATAAAAATGATATAAAAAATATTCCAAGTTACAAAACCACATTTGGACAAAGAAACTATACATACTTTGCAACAAAACTTCATAACATACTTCCCCAAGACATAAAACTAATAAAAAATCCAATTGAATACAAATCAAGAATAAAAATATGGCTTAAAGAGGTCAATGATAAAACCCTAGCGAAGACGCTAAAAACGACATAGAAGACAAATGAACTATATTTAAATAACTTTAGTCCGCCTCGGCACAGGACCCCCTAGTGAGGAGGACTAAGAAATACAATATTTTATTCTTAATTTTACCAGTATATTTTGTATGTAAATTTTTTTCTTATATAGTCGCTATAATAAAAAAAAAAATAAAAAAATTCCAATTGTATGCAATTTTTATATAATAATAATAAAATAAATAAATAAATTTAAGCATATTAGATTTGTCAAAGAATTTGTATATAAAAATGCAAAAAGCAGTAATTTTAAATACATGTAGGATTACAAAAGATTTTTTAAATATTTATATTGAGGGATCAGTAGGATTTATAGGTTCAATTAGAAATGCCACAGAGCCGAACCCTCTGATATGAAAATATCTGGAGTCGGTGAATTATATTCCCATTTGGTCTCTAGTAGGTTGACATGTTGTTCTTGTATTGTTTTGTATTTGAAATACTTATATAGTGCAATTGCATAGCGTGGATTCACTAGATGATCATTTGGGGAAGTGTATGAAAGGGTTTAGTTTTTCCTTCTTTTTTTTTTTTTTGGGGGGGAAAATTTAACCCGGACATTTAAATCTGGTGCGTTAAAAAAAACATTTAAGTTTATCAGAGGGAAGATTTTTATAAGGATAACTACTAACCAGTAGGGAAAACAGAAGCTAAGATAAATGTTTTCCGCGTTGAATAAATAGTGTCTTATTACATACTTACTCCATTTTAATTATTATTAATTATGTGAATAAGCTTTTTGGTTACACAACCGCCACAACTAAAGTGATAACAAAATAATATGACCATGAAACTGTAAAATACTGAAGCACGGTTTGAGCCTGTAGGGTACACTGGGGATGGTTGAAACTATTTTAATTTATTTTTTTTACTTTATGAGTAAAATCTCAAATTATAATATTTAATTAAATGAAAACAATACTAGCGAAACTCTATCGAAAATCTGGAGACAGAAAAATCAGAAAAAGATATTCGATAAATAAATTTTCACACGATTCAAGAGTTCATTAGATTGTTAAATAAAAAATAATTAAATTTATTTCAAATGTTCTGGATTTCAATGAGGCAAATTAATTACTGTATCATTTATCATTAACAAGTACTCGCCACTGTTTTTAGTCCCAGTAGAGCCAATATCTTTTTCAGAACAGTTTTAGCACAAAGTAAAGTCACTTGTTTAAACAATGTTCACTATTGTCCTCGCTTAACACTTAGCGTAATACCCCCAACATAGGACCCGCGGTCTCTTAATTGGGTTAAGGTTTCCCGGCAAGTAATGTTCACTAGGGCGCTGTTACTTGAATTCCCAAGGAGGACCCAGAGGGCTCTCTCGCCTTGGTACTGGTTTAGTTAACCGAGCACTGACCACTAGGATGCTGTTGCTTAGTTTAACCAGGAGATCGGCTACTCTGATTTCGTATAGGCCTGCACTGTATTATATACCCCTTAGGGCAGGGTAGTGCCGGCTGGCGACGGAGGGAGGAGGTAGCTCGGTCAATGGTCGTGTCTTCGCGGCCGGATGGCGAGGCGAAAGTTGCCGAGCGAGACGGCGCTATGCATGTGAGGGAGAAAGTATTCGGATCCGTGCGTCGGACCGAATACCAAGCGCTACATCCTTCATTTAATTAAGTTTTAATTTAACTATGTGTGGTAATTTATCTTTCGTATTTACTTTATAATAGACGAATTATAATATAATCCATCTAGTTTCCAAATTAAATTTATTAGGTGGCCATAACTCACAAACCGTACAGTACCTAAGCTACAATAACCACCTAAAGAAGATGGGGATGTTTGTTTCAATTGTCCCCATAATATAGTAATTGAAACAGTATGTAGAGATTATTTAAATGTTCTAAATATCTTTTAATTTTAATCAATGTTAAAAATTTTCATTAACAACAGTACCTACACAATGAGATCATGAATAGTAATTAAACCTATCACAAATATTTTAAATATTATGAATATAAATGTCTTGAAATGAACTTTAAATATTTTTTATTATTATTCGTGTTTAAGGGCTCTTGGTTATACTAACTATGAGTATTTGGCACAGTCAACTTAGTTTTACAACGATATTATGTGTAAAATTCAACAATAAATAAATCAAAAAAAAAAAAGTTTCGAAAATAATTGAATTTGTCGTTTGAAATGTGATATTATATTTCAAAATATCGCAATAATTAAAAAAAAACTTTAAATAATCGATTAAGGGACCATTAATATCTATTAAAAAGGTATTCATCTATAAAAAGTATATTTACATTGTGTTTTTTTTATGCCTGTCCCATCAGGATATGCCTGTGTCGAGAAAGGCCTACACCTTTCTCGACACAGGTAGATAAATGAATATCGTAGTTACAAGAATATTTAAGGTAAAAAGATATGAATTAAAAAAAAAACAGATAGGTAGAGTGGGTAAATCTTTTAAAGAGAGATATCTTATAAATGTTGGAGGAGATGAAGTAAAGTAGTAAATTCTGTCTAATCTATTTATGGAGTTAAATTTGACAGGATTCTACTATTTTCATTTATTTTATGTGGGTCAGGTCGTATGTAAATAGTTATTTCTGTCTATGTATTTATTTTACAGATGTTTGTAATAGTGTGGCGTCCAATACTTACAATCCATTTCTTTATATTTATTTTGTTTGAATTTTGTCAAGGATTCATTCAGTTTGTCTGATCGAAGCTGGTAGTGTATTGTATATTTATTTTATATGGGTTAGGTCGTACGTGAATAGTTATTTCTGTCTATACATTTATTTTACAGATGTTTTTAATAGTGTGGCGTCCAATACTTACAATCCATTTCTTTACATCTTGTTTGAATTTTGTCAAGGATTCAGTTTGTCTGATCGTAGCTAGTAGTGTATTGTATAGTTTACAAGTTATGAATAATTTAAAGTGTCTTTTTCCAAAGGTGGTCCAAATTAATTTCCATCTATTTTAAAAAAAAACAGTAGGTAACACTTAAATGATACCAATAAAACACATACAAAATATAAGTAAAGAACGGCACTAAAACAAAGGGCTTAAAAACAATATAAAATATTAACATATAAAAAACTTAAAATAAGTTATAAAACGAGTTATGAGATAAACTAAAATGTCTTAACCCCTCAGAAAATCGCCAATTTGCACTTTAAATTAAATTAAACGAAATGACATTTTACGAAAACTTTGTGTTATTACCGCTTCACAATTAATGCTCTATAAATGAAACATTTCTGAACGTAGCCGAATAGTAATAACTGTTTTAGACAGGTTACAAAATAAGCTTTCGATTTATTATATTATAAATAAATATAAATATTTGTAAATATTAAAATTTATAATGCAAACATTAAAAAAATGTCAAAATGACTCACGTGATGTATTTATGTAAAAACGGTACTAAAATCACAGATTATGTAAACAACAATACTTATTCTATTGTATAAATGTGTAATAAACATTTTTGTCACCTCACTTTTCAATCATTTCATATAAAAATGTTTAATAAAAATTAACAATGTCGGGAGCGGGCGACCCGCCCGTAGGAAATTTGACGGGATAAATTATGTGTCAGACTGCGCGTCTGACAGAATGTTCTTTTTAGGTATTTCTATGGACAACTTGAATAGAGATGTGCAGCATGATTCACTATCGACCTTTCACTTTTTTATTTTACGGATGTAACTAAAACAATAACGGAGTTATAACGGTTTCTATGGAGACACACGCGCTGACGTGTAAACACGCTTATTGTACTTGACTGCTGTCGTATTTTTAACGCATATATCTGCTTACGTTGCTGAGGGGTTAAGTACATAATTTTTGAGCGCAAAATTCAATAATGTCTCTTAAACACGATTGTGTCCGCCGGCTGGAGAGATATTGACGATAGGTCCCAACAGATCTGATGAAGTTTCGAGTGTAGTTTTTGAGTAAATTGAGATGTTTCACGACCTGTTTCAATCGTCCCCAGCCTACCCTACTAATTCAGAACAGTTTTATCGCTTGTTTTTTTGCTGCGATATATAAAGTTATATCAAAAGGCCACAACCTCACTTGTTTTAGGCGGAGACGTTCGTGATCTAAGTATCGCGATAATTAGTTTATGTTAATTGAAAGACGCATATTTAAGAAAATTATTGTGATAAGTGAAATTTTGATAAAAGGTAGGTGTTTATATTAGATCCTTCTCGTAAAAAAAGTATACGAATAATTTAAGATTTAAGATAATTTAAGATCTGCAATATGGTGAAGGGTGTTTTCGAAAATTTTATGTTCATATGATGGAAAATACTTTTTTTTATTTTACTTCCGGAATCTCGTATTATTCTCTAGAACATATTTGTTAAGCTATTTTCTTTTTTTAATTTCGTGACACATTTTTATCTTAAATAAAACGATCTATGCCACTAATCATTGGCTCAATAGAAACTTGATCTATACAAATTGTATTATTTTCTTTAATTTTTTCCCATTATATCTTGATACATTTCAAAAGTAATTTTTTACGTAATTTCTAAATATATGTATAACATAACATAAGACACAAGTAACGAAAACGTTAGAAAAAAGTAAATAAATATACAGGGTGTCCGGGGGTAAAGTGCATTAACTTCGGGAGGTGATTATACATGATGGTACAAGTAAAAAAGATATATAACTTTTTTCGAAATTCCAACTTTTAGGGGTAGTTTTGAGGTAAAAAGATAAAATTAGTACGGCGCGGCGTATGCGGCCAGATTTATTATTTTCTGCTGTTACGATACGGGCCAATCATAATCGAGTCGGGCGCCCGGCAGGCTCTCGGCAAGTAAGATCGTAGTACCTCACACTAAGTATTTTTAGTAGGTACGTCTCTTTGTATGGGAAAAAAATGTTGAAATTTCGGAAAAAGTTGTTAATTTTTTTTACTCCTACCATCATGTAGAATCACCTCCCGAAGTTAAGGCACTTTACCCCCGGACACCTTGTATATAAGACAAATGTAGATAATGGCATTAATAACCCACTAAGGCATTGTCTGTGCGTGGGTAATATAAACTAAAGTACTAAATTACATCAATAAGTACAGGTAAAAAATGTTAACTTTAAAGGAAGGTTTAAAAATATAGGTATCTGTGAAAATATTTTAGTAATTTATAGACTAATGAAATAGAAAATTTGTTCATGAAATAAACTCCGTATTAGAAAAAGCTCGATCAATTCCGCGCTTTTTAGCTAACAAGCAATTATCAAATCGTTCATTTATTATATCCCGTGATTTTTCGCGGGTTTGCCTTACTATGTTATGCTTGCGCCATTGAACGAATGATTATTTATCATAATTATTGGCTTTACCCAGTTTTCCCTGCCACATATATTATCAATTATTTTTTTCAATTTCACTTCTCAATCTTGAAATTGTGACTTGAAACGGGCTGATTTTGTAGGTCAAAGTATCGTGATTATCCAAACGAACAAGCTCACCCGCACTTTTCAAACTCTTCTTTATTTTTCTAGGAAAAAACGTGGTAAAAACTGCGTAAAGATTGTCATTGAATCAGTAGCGCTGATGTTCTTATAATAGCGAATCATAGTTAGGGTTTGTTTGAACGGCAAACCGAAGCGACGCCCGCCGACGCTGATATCGGCGTCGTCGAGTGAGGCGTTTTCGGGGTCAAAATATTTCAGTGCTACCGTTCCCTTTTACGCACAAAAACTGATAAAATGGTACATATTTTCCTTTCAGATTATCGTGTATCGAATTCTAAGAAGTGAAAATGAAAATCTCCCAGAGCTCCTGCAGACTACTTCAAATCTCCGTATTTTTGTTGCTGTGTATTTCTGATGGTAATGTTTTAATTTAATTTGCTATTTAACTGTATTTATATATTTTATTCGAAATTTTGGTTTCCACATGAGAGAGTTGGGATTTGTTGGGTGCATCCTACAGCCATGTATTTGGTCTTTTGCTGGTTTACTACGAGACCCATATTAACAAACGAGAATAATACTACAGAGGAGATCCAGAAGCGCATAGTGAACGCAAATTGCTGTTATTTTCGCCTACAGAACCAATTAAAGTCCAGACTGCTGTCCAGAAACACGAAGATATTAGTGTACAAAACCCTTATCAGATCAGTACTTACGTACGCAGCTGAGACTTGGGTACTAACTAAGAGGAATGAGCGAGCACTGGACGTTGTTGAAAGAAAAATTTTGAGGCGCATCTTCGGACCGGTTCTAGAAAATGGATTTTGGCGCAGTTATAACAATGAGCTCTATACTTTGTTTAAGGAGCTAAACGTCGCAAAATTTATGAAATTGAGAAGACTTCGGTGGCTGGGTCATGTGGATAGAATGACCGAGCATCAAGCACCAGAGTCCCTGCTGAACTCAAGACCAATAGGGCGAAGGAGCCTGGGAAGACCAAGACTAAGATGGAGCGACAACGTCCTCAAAGACATATCTATCTTGGAGCTTCTAAACTGGAGAGAGCTGGCACAAAACCGAGATGAGTGGAGGAAGACTATTGAGGAGGCCAAGACCCACCAGGGGTTGTAGAGCCAATAGTGATGATGAAGATATATTATATTCACCTTAAAAATAACCAGTATAAACATTGTTTGTTCCAATTTTTTATACATCTAGATTCTGCTATCTTGACTTTTGACATGACCTGAAATAAGAAACTAACTACTTGATTCACTTGTCTTCCTAAATTAAATAAATACTGTTAATTTTCTTTAAAAATAAATACAAAACAATTTTTTTAAATAGATTATTCAAAATAATGTTTCAGAGCTACCACAATCACACAATATATATATATATACAAGGTGCGGAAAAACAAACAGTGCAGTTTTGAAAGGAAATTTAAAAAAGTGGCGTAACTTACAGAAATGGGGTTTATTTTATTTTATTCGGTACATATGCAGTTTTATGCATCAAGTCCTGAAGATGAAATCAGAAAAATGATGGCCCCAGTAGCGGTACAGCAATTTGAAGGCGATTTCTGTTTACGGCTGCATTTTTGCACATCTCTATGGGCATAGCGAATAAACAAAATTTCGGTACGGGTATGGAAATAACCCAAGGCAACTTTACGAGAGACGTCTTCACTCCTCAAATGTAACCATGTGTTTGGTTCTGAAACAGTCTTTTAGAAAACTAAATCCATATTCCTCAAGTCCTTCATTAATCATGCATTCCTTTCTCTTCCTCCTTTCCTCAAAAGTCTCTACCAGGAAAAGAAGAAGATGGTCCTACCTACATGAGGAAATAATTGAACAATATTGTCGCCCAAGTTACCTACTTGGGCAGTTGAATTTTGGTAATGACATTGGTCACAGTGTTCTCGTGGAAAATATTGCAAATATTAGCAAGATTTCACTTTTTATCAAATCAAACTGTCGTGTCGTAAAAACCTGGTGTTGTGTCGATATTGGGAATCCAGGATCGATCCTGAAACGCCAAAAGAAGCCGTCGAAAGGTAAGAGACTTCCTCTCATTTCCTACTTCCTACGATCTAATTTCAAAGCACAATTATTTGGTCGTTACTCATCAAAAAACAAAAAGGATTTACAGTCATATTCTCGTGTCGCGGTATAGGCCGTGACACCATGTGGTGTGCAATTTCCAAATTTGGGGTGATTGGGCCGTATTTTTTCGAGGAGAATAGATGAACCGTGACTGTCAACGCTCAACATTATGTTCCCATGTTGGAATTTTTTTTAACTTCAATCAGAAGAACTAATGGAGGAAACAGATCTGGGAGACATCTGGTTTCAACATGACGGTGCTACTGCCCATACTGCTCGAGTTTCAATGACAAAACTGCGACAGATGTTCCCTGCCCCTCTGAGGAGTAGTCCACGCGCTCACCTGATGCGTTTGCGACTTCTTCCTGCAGGGCTATCTGTAGGAAAAAGTTGTTAAACATCGGCCTCACACCTTGAAAGAACTCAAGGATCGAATTCGGGATGAAATCGCCGTCACGCCCATCGAGATGTGCCAAAATGCATCCGAAAACTTTAGAAATCGCCTTCATCAATGTATCGCTGCTGGGGGCCATCGTCTTTCTGATTTCATCTTCAGGACTTGGTACATAAAACATCATGATATACCAAATAAAATAAAATATACCTCATTGTAAGTTGCGCCGTTTTTTTAATAACCCTTCAAAATTGCAGCGCCTGTTTAAAATATTATTAAATATCTATAAGTCGCCGCATTTTTAACCACGGATTATGAAAATCACACTTTGTTCAGGATCTCAACTTCCGCTCTCCTGACAGAGCAATCCGGCGTGGTAATACCAGATTCCAAAGGGAAGTGTGGCTGGAGTAACTCTTCAATAATAACTCCAGCTCTTGAATAATTGGTCTTTATTGAAACAATAAAAGACCCGTAGGGTAGCTCATGTACGGTGAGCCCAATGATGCTATCTCTCTCCGCGGTTTTATAACCCACATGAAGTGAAAACCTGGCAGCAGACGTTTTGCCCAAAAACGACCCGCCCAAGACGGATGGTAACAAGAGAAGAAGGAATTAAAAAATCCGTGGCAATACGAAATCGCCCTGGCAATTGCCAACACAAAAAATGTTGCCACAACCATTAGGGTGACAATCACAAATATTAATATTTCAGTACCTGAAATCTTAACATATTCCCGCCCAAAACGAGTATTAAGGAATAGTCGTTTTTCATAAAATAATATATTAGAAGAGATTGCAACATTGGTACTCAGAATTTACCCAACGAGTTCACATACAAAAATAAACAATATTCAATGTATGGATATCAAAATAATAACAAAAAACTTATAACTAAGTATATAACCCTATGTCAGACTTGACATTAAAAAATGAAAGTTTAATAACGTAGAACCTTCTGGTGCGCTGCACCCACTTATGTGAAAATGGTTTAACACTTGGCACTGATGAGCCTGACGGCACTTTGATTTACACATCACATCACTTTTAGCGTTGTAATTGGTTCTTAATCCAGGTTGGAGGAAGCATCCTCCATGGGAAGTAGACAGAGCTATGTCACGGCTCTTTTGGTGACACCTCTGGCCGTCCTCAAGGAGACGACGCGGACGCGTCCGTCTTGGCCAGGGTGGATCTCCGTCACTCGCGCCATCCTCCAGTACTGCGGAGGTAGCTGGTTGTCTTTGATGATGACCATGTCACCAGGCTGTAAACTGCGTTGACGTCCTTCTTGCCATTTGACTCGGTTCTGCAATTCTGCTAGGTATTCCCGGCTCCATCTGTGCCAAAAAGATTGAACAACGGTAGACATCTTTTGGTAAATATTAAGCCTGTTTGTAGGCAGATGATGGATATCAAGCTCAGGCAATGCTAACAGGTTGTCGCCAATAAGGAAGTGTGACGGAGTGAGGGCGTTTAAGTCATTTGGATCTGATGTTAATGGAGTCAGAGGACGGGAATTTAAACAAGCCTCAATCTGTATTAGTATGGTATTCATGCCTTCGTATGTCAAAACAGTTGACCGCATTGCTTTTTTTAAATGCAACTTGGTCATTTTAACTGCACTTTCCCAAAGTCCCCCGTGATGCGGTGAGCGGGGAGGTAAGAAACTCCAGCTAATATTCTGCTGGGCCAAAAAATTATGGATTTCTTTATCAGATGCCTTCAAAAAATCAAATAGTTCAGTAAGTTCCCTATAACTACCTGTAAAGTTATCAGTAAAGAGTCGTGAGGGTTTACCCCTCCTTACTATAAATCTTTTCAATGCATTCATAAATGCCATTGAAGTTAAATTAGTCACTAATTCTAGGTGAATTGCCTTCGTTGAAAAACAAATAAATAAACATATGTAAGATTTTACACTCTTAGCATTTCTGGTTAAACCAGACTTAATTAAAATTGGACCTGCAAAATCTATGCCGGTTACATAAAATGGTCTTTGGATTCGGAATCGGTCAGCAGGAAGGTCACCCATGAGCTGGCGACATTCGCGCGGACGGACTCGGAAACATACAATACATTTATGCAGTGCTCGCTTCACTGCGTTTTTACCATATATTGGCCAAAAACGTAAACGCAGTAATGCGAGCAGAGCATTACATCCTAAATGTAAATTCTCATAATGCAGATGGGTTATTATTAAGTCAGTCAACTTATGATTTTGTGGTAACAAAATTGGATGTTTTTGAGAGGCTGAGGTAATATCGGATTGTGATAGTCGACCTCCAACACACAACAACCCATCCTGCATAAAAGGATTTAGTGCCTTTACTTTGCTCTGCCTAGATACAAATCTTCCATTACTCACAGACGCTATTTCATCATGAAATGCGAATCGCTGAGCGTTCAAAATCAATACATGCATGGCATGTTCCAGTTCGATTACAGAAAGCTCGTCGACCCGCATCGGTCTTCGTTTAGAACAGTTATGTATGAAACGTAACATATAAGCAACTACGCGCCTCAGTCGTCTTAATGAAGAATAATTATTAAATATTTCCCAATCGACAGGACTACTAGTAACCAAAACTATCCTCGCCATTTCTGGCAACTCCGTGGGAGTATCAAATGTAGAACGTGGCCACTTATCCTCGTCGGACGTGAGCCATGGTGGTCCTGACCACCATAATGAAGATGTTTTCAACTGCTGAGATGTTATTCCTCTGGAAATTATGTCAGCTGGGTTTTCAGTTGAACAAATGTGACGCCATATAGCGCCATCACCTTCACGTTGTATTTCTGATACGCGGTTAGCAACAAAAGTAGTCCAACGGTACGGTTCTCCTGCAATCCAAGCCAATGTTATTGACGAATCACACCACAAAGTGGTGTCAACAGTTACTTGGAGAGCTGCCGTCACCCGCTTCATTAATTTAACTAATAATTGTGCTCCACATAACTCAAGACGTGGTAACGATAAATTTTTTAGTGGGGCTACACGAGATTTAGCGCATATTAACTGTGATTGGTGAATGCCGTGTTCATCGGTAGATCTTAAATACAGACAAGCGCCATATGCTACTTGAGATGCATCGCAAAAACCGTGTAAGCTAAAAGATTTTTTATTAAAGCAGAAAATTTTCCTCGGTACCCGAATATGATTTGCTTTACGAGACTCAGCGTGTAAATCTGCCAGGCCAATAAAAGGTCATTGGGTAGCTTGTCATCCCAGGATGTTTTTAGCTTCCACAATCTTTGCAAAATTATCTTACCGACAATGATTACTGGGCCTACCAGTCCTAAAGGGTCAAACACTTTTGAAATTAATGATAAAACTTGACGTTTTGTTACTTCTAACTTTGAGTCTATGCTTTCTACCTGATAGGTAAACTCATCAAGTTTGGTGTCCCATATTAATCCGAGAATCTTAGCTTCATTGGATTCATTTGGCAATAATTCTAAATTATCTTTAGAATCATTAATCGAGGGCGCATTAGACCTCCATTTTCTAATCTCCATGCCTGCTGTAGCAAGCGCATTAATGATTTGTGATTTAAGCAAGTGACAAGTATCAATGGAGTCACTACCAGAAAGAAAATCATCTACATAAAAATTTTCCTTAAGGGATTTACTAGCTAATGGATGAGTAAATGAAACGTCATTACCTAGCTGATGCAGACAACGTATTGCTAAATAAGGCGAAGGAGCCAAACCATATGTCACCGTGTTTAGCGTATAGTGTTTCGAACAATCCTCCGCATCCTTTCTCCATAATATACGTTGGTAATTTCTGTGTTCCGGGTTGATATTAATTTGGCGGTACATATTTGCAATATCTGCGGTGACTGCATATTGATGTTTTCTGAAAAATACCAAGTGGCAAAATATATCATTTTGAATGGTGGGCCCAATCATTAGAGCGCGATTCAAAGAAATCCCTCGAGCGGGTTTAGCCGACCCGTCAAAAACAACACGAATTTTAGTAGTTGTGCTTGATTCTTTAAATACAGCGTGATGTGGTAAATAATAAGTAGTTTCATCACGTATTGGCGGTTCACATTCAGTCATGTGACCTAACGCAAGATACTCATCAATAAATTCCGAGTATTGTTCCTTTAAACTAGGTTGTCTTAAGAATTTCCTTTCCATTGACACTAATCTACTTTTAGCAATACTAAATGAATCTCCTAATTGAGATAGGTTAGATTTAAATGGTAAGTTCACTACAAATCTACCATTTGCATCGCGTTTATGCGTGCCTTTGAAAATCTTTTCACATTCACTATCTTCCAGAGAGTGATGCTTACTATTTTCAATTTCTTCAACCTTCCAAAACCTTTCTATTTGATTCTGCAAAGAATTTAATGAAATATGACAAACTTTAACTGGCCTCGTATTTTGACGCCTCTGTACAGCTCCTGATATTATCCAGCCTAGCTCCGTTCGATGCAATGTAGGTTTATCCTTTCCTAACTGTATCTGATCCGTACGAACCACCTGCCAGAATATCTCTGCTCCGATCAGCATATCAATAGAAGCTGGCTGGTAAAACTGCGGATCAGCTAACTGGATGCCGTCTGGAATGTTCAACATTTTTGGATTAATCAAGGTCTGTGGAAGATTGCAAGAAATCTCATCTAATACCAAACAAGATATTTCATCCCGGTATTGAGAACATGATGATTTAAATTTAATGTCAACTGTTTCCTTTACATGAATTAAATTATTATGCAAACCTGAAACAGGTATATTCAACTTTGTACAATGCAAATTTAATCTTTTACAAGTATCCTTTGTAATAAAATTAGACATTGAACCCGAATCCAAAAGTGCGCGTATTTTGTGTGTTCCACCATACGCGTCTTCTATTTTTACTATTACGGTAGATAGTAAAATTTCCCGCCCGTTCATGTCACTATGACATGCTAAATTTACTGGTGCCTCCGACTGACCCTTGCCAGTTGAAGTACCCGCTTGTACATTATCAGTATTGATATGTAACAGAGTGTGATGTTTTCGATCACAAACACTGCATTTTTCCTTCCACCTGCACAACTTTGAAAGGTGCCCCGGTTTTAGGCAGTTATAACATAAATTTTTCTCTGAAACGAGCTTTCTTCGTGCCGCTGGTTCTTTGTTAACAAATATTTTGCAAGAATAAATGAAATGACTGTCATTACACAGCATACAATTAACGTTGCTCGACGCTAACGTAACCTTGTTTGTAGACTTCCTTTCCTTAAAATTAAAAAACTTTGCTTTTGTTGCAACTGGTTCCGATTTCTGTTGCATTCCACCAATATCACCTTGGATAGTTTCCAGGATCTGAGACCTTTGTGAAATAAAATTGCTAAACTGCACGAACGTAGGATAAACTTCGTCGCATTCTAATGATTCCCAAAGGCTACGTGTGTGATTATCTAACTTTGAGGTTAGAATATGAATAATTAAAGTATCCCAATGTTCGGTTGGTAGCTTAAGGTTGTGTAAAGCTCTCAAATGAATGTTTGCTTGATCAATTAAATTCCGTAATTCATGATGATTCTGTCGTTTTAACGGTGTAAAACTAAATAAGAAATTCAAATGTCTATTTGCTATAAGTCGGACATTTTCGTATCTCGAAATAAGCATTGTCCAAGCTGCACTATAATTATCCCCGGTTATTTCTAGAGAACTAATTAAATCAAGTGCCTCTCCGGACACATAACTAATAAGGTAATGAAATTTCTGAACATTATTTAATTTACTGTTATCATGAATTAAGGCAATGAACGAATTTTTAAAAGTCAACCATTTATGGTTGTCACCTGAAAACACTGGTATAGAGATTGGTGGTAAATTTACTGATATATTTGGGACATTTTCAATCTTCTTAAATTTTGATAACATTTCCTGTCCTAATGCAATTACATTAAAATATGTACCTTCAAAATTATCCCTCGCGTCATTATCTTCTGATTTGTTCAATAAATCAATCTCCAGCTGAATTTTGGAGAATTCTATCAGAGAAGGTTTAATGGCGTCCAACCTCGATGACAACACGCCAGGTGTAATATCATTTTCGTTGCTTAAATAGGTTTCGAATCTCGTTAATGAACCTTTCAAAACCCCGCTGCCCCGCGCCGTTTAATCAACTTGTCGAGTTCCATTTTTTACAAACGAAATAACACTAACTTGATTTAAAAACTGAATACACAATACACAACGCGGCAGTTTGACGTAAACAATAATGAATAATACCATAAATATACTAACCCCAATATACTATGGATCATAGAGAACCCAATCCACAATACTATAGCATACAAAGACGAAACTTGCAACCGCGTGGCTAGAAATGTAGGTAGGCAAAGCAAAGTTATTCGGCAGACTGAATACAACAATAAAAATTATTATCACCAACAAAATTTATGCTATATTGAAAGCATCTGATTATGAACACCCGAATATAATTCGATATAATCAATACGAAATAATGTGGCATCTACACAGATTTTTAGCTTTTTAAATGGAATTTGAAAGGACAATGAAAGGAAGGCTACAACCTGATTTGCTGTGCATGCGAGCGTCGTGATGAGGCTCGCTTGATCAATCCAATGATGGTGTTGAGGACGCCGACTGGACCACTCCCGATGATGATGAGGCCTGACTGGGCCACTCCAAATAATGATCTTCCGTCTCAAATGGATCAATCCAAATAATGATCACCCAGCTTGAATGGGTCAATCCAATAATGATCATCCGGCTCGAATGATCAATGTTCAGGATCTCAACTTCCGCTCTCCTGACAGAGCAATCCGGCGTGGTAATACCAGATTCCAAAGGGAAGTGTGGCTGGAGTAACTCTTCAATAATAACTCCAGCTCTTGAATAATTGGTCTTTATTGAAACAATAAAAGACCCGTAGGGTAGCTCATGTACGGTGAGCCCAATGATGCTATCTCTCTCCGCGGTTTTATAACCCACATGAAGTGAAAACCTGGCAGCAGACGTTTTGCCCAAAAACGACCCGCCCAAGACGGATGGTAACAAGAGAAGAAGGAATTAAAAAATCCGTGGCAATACGAAATCGCCCTGGCAATTGCCAACACAAAAAATGTTGCCACAACCATTAGGGTGACAATCACAAATATTAATATTTCAGTACCTGAAATCTTAACACACTTCATTTCAACAATTACTACAAGAAACAACTATTTACTTACACAAAATAGGTTATTAGGTTCTTAGTTTAGGTAAATTAAGTAATTCATCCATATTTAATTTGAAATGAAACTTCGCAAATGTCAAATCCATACAAAAAAATGGCGGCAATGTAAATTTTGAATTTTGAATGAAAATCGAATTTTAATGCATATTTTTCCGTCTATCCCGACTGAAACCGATATTTCTTTTGGTAATTAAGTTTAAAAGTAGTTTACTTTTCAAAATCTTTGCCTATTAAAAGTTTAGCGGCATGCGGCGGCTTGTGGATTATTTTCCAATATATTTTATAATAATAATATATTTTATACTCGTGATAAACATGCATGCTTCTCGTCTATTGTGCATTCGTAATTCGACATTGTGGTTTTTCTGTTATCCAAATTATAACTCAGGTACGCCTCATACGTCAGTACATATGTCTGGCCGTATTGTGGGTAGCTTGAAAATAAGCTAATGGGTCATGGGTCCGAGAAAATTCGGCTAGAGACATAATTGGTCTCCCTCGACCACCACGCAGTTTGTGGGCAAACGCATCCGCCGCCAAGACCTATACAAACCTTACCCCATGAACCCGGGCATTTAAAGAAAAGGGAACTATGTTGCCACTTATTTGGGCTGTAGAAAGGGATTTATCAATGCGGATCTTGAAGAGGCCCGGATTATGTATATGAAGGCGAAAAAACAGATGCCGGTAACTCGTTTCACATACGTGGCGACTTACACAAAACTAGTTGAAGAAACGACCCAATCTCATGAAGACAACATCAACAGCTGTGAACTAATGACTAAATAGCATACAAATAAAACATTCTGTCAAAACGGTTATACAAAAATGACGGCCAGGATGGCTGCCGACATACATCGTTTCCGTGGTTACCAATAGATATGAATTTTCCGCAAATGCCACTTTGGAAATTTTGATTCCTCTTCAGACCATCATTTTTAAAAAGAATCCAAAATTTCAGTCGGTTCGGCCCAATAAAGCCCGAGAAAACGGCTTTCAAAGTCCGAGCCCAAGCATCGCATTATAAATTGCCTATTAAAATTATGAATTTTCCAAGAATCACTTTGAAGATTTTGTTATTGATACGTTTTTAATGAAACCCCAAAATTTTAGTGGGTTCGGCGACATAGAGCCCTATATAACAGATACCAAAGCCTTGCCTTGCATTATGCCCCTAAAGATAACAAGCCTTGCATTATGTCTCTAAAGATACGAAGCCTTGCATTGTGCCCCTAAAGATAACAAGCCTTGTATTATGTCCCTAAAGATACAAAGCATTGCGTTATGCGCCTAAAGATACTAAGCCTTTTATTAAGCCCCTAAATAAACAAAGCCTTGCATTATGTCCCTAAAGATACAAAGCCTTGCATTTTGCCTCTAAAGATGATTAATTTTCCACAAATACTACCTACTACTAACTACTAACTACTAACCCAATATGAAATAAATACTAACCTAACCTGACCTCAATAAAGGCTTGTCTTGGTGAGGTTAAAAATTGAATTGTAAACAATAATACCTACCTTAAAGAAACATTACAAAAATAAATGAAACCGATTCTTTATTCTGGATCCACAGATGTTGTAATCCTTCCTTGCCGATGGTGTCAAATGATTTAGTTATTTGACATGTCTATATTTATTTCCATGTCTCTGAAATTCTGCTAAAATTTGAGTGGCAGGTTTGGGTACCGCCGCCCGGAAACCATTTATTGGATAACCTTCTGCCATGGGTCACCCAAAGTGGTTAGCAACGTTTGGTGACTTAGCAGGGGTGCCCGGGTTCATGGGATGAGGTTTGACCGGGTGTTGCCTGCGGATGCGTCTGCCCATCAACTGCGTGGAAGACCGTATCAGGAGACTGTTTCAGCGAGACCCTTTAACCTCTCCACAGGGTTTTCTCGGAATATCATCTTGCCCCGCAGTGGGAAGGACGGATTCATTTGTTCGTCACTCCTGGACATACTAACCCCCCCCCCCCCCCCTTCAGGTTCCCCCAGAGTACTTTTGGTGCATTGTGCTGAAAGAATGGCAAAAAAATTCATTAAGAACACGAGAATGGTTTTCTTTCACGATATGTCAGATATGTTTTTTAATTAGTTTAAAAAAATAGATAAATAAATTATCCAAATTTATAAGTAAAGGCAACCTTTGTCGAAGGCTGTAAACATGCGTTCGTCAATAAAGTATTCTAAAATCGCCTTCGTATTCCTTGTGCAATTTAAAAAAAAAAAAGTTCGATATAATGCTGGTGGACTCGTACGCACATTTAAATTTAAGTTAAAACCAGTCTTGCGTTCAGAATTTTTTTTAAGTATCCAGTTGCGGACTCACGTACTGACGCATTTCGAAGGAAACTATTCTCATGTTCCAAGTGCACGTAAAAATGTAAAATGGGCTTCGTCCGAAAACAATATGTTTTGTAGACTTTGAAGTTCCGACATTGTTGAATGAAGCGACTGAATTTCCGTGATCTGAATTTCCATGTACCACAATAGTTTTTTTTTTCAATATAAAATGTTTCGAAATTTATTAATTACCTTGAGCATTGTCATTCATTTGTGTTCTTGTGTATTATTTTATATAATATTTACAATTTTAGTTTCTTTAGAATATTTAGCCCAAGGGCACTGGACCCTTAGTTCTTTGTTATATTTTTATATTTATGTGAAAATCTGTCATTAGATTTTGTTTGCATTGTTTACAAGTTTATTATACATGGGTGTAAAAATATCTGTTGATTTTCCAAAATTAAAAAGTAAAATTAAATTAAAAATTAAAACATGATTGTCACAAAAATATTAACAAATATCTCTTTTTTCAAACTAACAATTTCTTGATTCACAAAATACTTCAACTTCAGTACCTAGTAGGTAGATGCAAATATTTTTATAGTGAAAACTTCTTTAGCACCGTTGTGATTTGAAACTCTATAAAACATTTTTTTTTTTAAGTTGCCGGTAACCCGGGCGTTTATTAACATCAATAGTTATTTACAGATATGTGCGCTACCCGACTCACTAGACAATATCTGTTCTGAGCCGGGTAGCCGTATCATTACATTTGTATATCAATAAAGATTAAAGTGAATAAAAATACAAAAGATAATAAATAGAAATTCAAATTACAAAAGAAAAACTTAAATAAAAATACAGACTATAAAAGAAAATCTTAAATAAAAATACAAAAGATTATCTACATAAAATAATCTAAATATAAAATATTACAAACATATATAAAATAATTGAACATTTTTTAGTGTGAAAGTTTTTTTTTAATTTTAATATATGTTTAAATAACAATATACAACGTATAAAAAATTAACACGGTCGGTTTGCAAGTAACTTGTTAGTGCAATTCCTTTTTTTGTTCATTAACCACGTATTAAAGTTTTTATATGTACGTTTTCTGTTGGTTTGAGTTATGTGTTGTGTTTCTTGAAAATGTTGAATATGGAAGGTGCAAGGTAAGATTCATGTTTTTTAGCTAGAGTGAATTTAATTTTTGGCACTTGTAAATGATTGTTAGATTTAGCTCTAGTGTTCTGGAAGTGAGAAATGTGGGAAGGTGACGATTTTATGCAATTTGTATGGATAATTTTTTTTATGAATAGCTTCCTGATATCAAGTATTTTATTTTTAATTAAAAGATTTTCAGTGGGATGAAGATATGATTTTTTAAACATAGTTCTAATAAGTGATTTATGAGCTGTATAAAGTAGCTATGGAGCACATACATATATGTATGTATGTGCTCCACCCCATGCCGATATGCCCGATATACCATAAATTAAAATGTTTTGACAAGGGGAAAAAACTAAAAATAGTGACACTAAAAGAGACCAACAAAATCGTCTATAGGATTTAGCCTGCGAGTTAACTATTGGTCTCCTCTTTGTGCGGTGCTTCGTAGCCTCGTCACTCTTGTCTACTTCAGTTTTCTGAAGGTTTCACTTCTGCCGCGTGTGAACTGCACACTCTGATTTTTTTCTTGAAAACTGTAAACGCATTTTCACAGATTTGCAATTGATCAGCAATTACGATAACATTAAAAATTATTATAACCAGCGATAACTAACGAACTGAAAATAAATTATGAAATATTAATCACATCACATATTGGCTGACGATGCTGTAAGTATTTTTGTATTTTAAATATAATATATTTTCGTATAATTTATTTGCAGTGTATGGCATCAAATGTTTCCAATGCAACAGTCTCAACAATTCCGCCTGCGCTAATTTGGAGCTGAATGGGACGAACCCCCTCTACCCTCAGCCTTGTGTGGGGGATTTTGGAGGAAAGCAGCCGTTCTGCCGGAAAACTGTCTACAGAGGTCAGTTCATTTACACATGCTTATTGTATTTTCTTGAAATGTATACACACTACACACAGAATATACCAACACATATTATACAAAAACATTATTTTTCGGTCTGGACAAAAACAAAAGTCACGGGCAAACTTTATGCTATAGGCATTAGAAATCCTGTGTTATCATTCTTTCACTCTTACTTGAGTGATGGAAAACAAAGGGTTATAAAATTTGAATCCTTTAACTTGATGTAACGTCCGGCATTCCCTAAGGAGCCCATTTGGGCCGGCTTTTTTTAACGTTTTTATTAACGATATCACTAAAGTTTTTTTCTCACACACGCTTCTAGCATTTAGCTGATGATAATAAGATTATTAATATAATTAAATCGAACCTTGACTATTTACTAGTTCATCAGTTGATTGATTTAGTGTTTGGTGCAAAATTAACTACATAGAACTTAATGTTGATGAAAGCAAAAATGTTGCCCTTTTATGGAACCATAAAACCTATTCAGTTTGATTATAATCCAAATAGTGTTGGTCTATCTATTCTGTGAAGTCGACATTTGTGACTGTGGCCACCCGTTTAATTGTTTCTGCAAGCTGCTCTACCCTTTTTTCTCGAATCCCTACAAATTCAAGGTTGTCTTCGCGAGTTATTTACTCCACTTCTGCCAATCTGACTTTAAGACTCTTTACTATCCCATCTTTTACCGTTAGCTCCTATCTCATTGATTCGACTTCAGTTTAAAACCAGTTTAGTTATGGTCTCCATTTTTAGATGGATGTCACCATTCACCGTACTGACAGCTGATGAAGTTTCTTGTGCTTCTGCTTTCTCGATTTTCACCATCATTTTTTTAAATTATTGCTTGTTTAAACGATTCTAATTTTTTTCCATCTTCATCTCCATTTTCTCCAGCAGGATATCAAAATTTTTACTCTGGACTCAGATGGAAGACTAGTCCCGGTCGTTCGCCCTTTGCTTCTCAATTTTTTTTCTTAAGTTGCCATTTTGAAAATTTGATTTGTTTGAAAGGTCAAACACTGCCTTTTGTTGACACTTGGTCCACTTGCGATATTCTGTTATTTTTTCGTTTGTAAAACTGTCAACTGTGAGAAACAAACACTCTCTAATTATAAAATAATAATTCTTATCAGTTTTGATAAATGCACTAGAGATGGGTAAGTTCTGCATTTTACCGGAGGCCTCCGAGACGTGCTTCTTTTTCAAAGGACTAGAGTTCTTGGAGCAGGTTTCGGGAGCCATTTCCGACGAGACGCACGGGTTCTAGCGGAGCCGGACCTCGGAACCAGAGCCCGCAAAAGAACTCGATCGCGTGACCTGCTCCCAACTCGCGAGTGGCTCGGACCGAGACGCACGGGTTTGATCAGAACCGGTGAACCCGGGAAGCGTATTTCCTTTTCCGTGTTCAATACGAGGCAACCATGCCTCGAAATCAACACGGGTTTGTAACGCCATTTATCCACCAAACCCGTGTCCAGTAGAAGGCAAGCGGCATCCTACTGTGCACGTTGAATGCTAATGAAAGAATTTCACTGATTTTCGCGTCCATTATGCAATTCTTCACAGTGTGATTATTCTTGAAAGCAATGACCCAGATGTCATGCGTGTGCCTCCTAGCCTTTCAATCAATATAATTGTGGTGTTCTGTAATTTTGAAGCGACACTAACAGATTCTCCAAACTCTTTGTATGAAGATTACTTTTAGGGAATAAATAGATTCTTGTTCTCTTATCTGGTTTTATTAATACTTATATGCTATATGGACCTCGTTATTTGACCTAACTAGGAGCTGGCCATGAGCTGGCTAAATTGGTTCTAATGAGAGCGTTACACACAACACCCTCTCGAGCTCCCTGTCCCTCTCTTGAACAACTTAGGTACTAAGCTACCTGCCATCTAGCGGAATCTACGGACAGTTCTTATCACCGCACAGACGTTGGCTATCATGTTGGCTATTCGGACTTTGTTTACTGCGGCCCGGAACAGCTCTACAGTAGACTGGCCAAACCACTGTCTCAGGTTTTTCAGCCATGAGGTTCTCCTTCTTCCAGGGCCCCATCTTCCGGCAATCTTTCCCTGCATTATGAGATGCAAGATCTCATACTTCTCTCGATCTCATGTCCAAGAAATTGAAGTTTTCGGATTTTTATAGTTTTAATAACTAATTTTTCTTTATTTATTCGAACTTCCGAACCATAACATCTTCATTCGTAACTCTGTCCATCCAGCTTTTTTAAGTATTCTTCTGTAGATCCACATCTCGAATGCCTCAAGTCTCCTAATTAGTTCTTCAGTAAGCGTCTATGCTTCCATTCCATAAAATAATATCGAAAACACGTAGCATCTAACCATTCGCATTCATAATCCAAGGTTGAGATCATGACTGCAGAACATCTTTTTCATGCGGATAAAGGTTGCACGAGCTTGCTCAATGCGGCATTTGATTTCAACCGAAGGATCCCCGTTTATATCTCATTTATATTGCAGCCCAAGTGTATAATACTTTGTACCTTCTCTAGTTTTGTTCCAGCAATGCAAATATTTTCATCCAATGCATTATTTTTGCTTATGAGCATGTATTTTGTTTTATTTGTATTCAGTTCTAGCCCAAAATTCTCACAAGTCTTCACTACTTGATTCAGCATGAGTTGTAGATCCTCAATATTACTTGTTAGAAGTACCATATCATCTGCATAACACAGATTGTTCAGAATCTTCCCATTTAGCGAGTAGCTTAGTAGCTTTGAGTAGCTTCTTGCAGAGCTTCATTCAATATTTCTTCTGAATATAAGTTGAACAGCTTAGGTGAAAGAATATAACCCCGTCGCACGCCTCTCTTTATTTCTACTTCGTCTATTAGACATTGCTCTACTCTTACTGCTGTAATTTGTTTCGGCACTAAAAATTTTTTAAATATTGTTTTTTTTTTTTCAGTCCGGGATTATAACAAAAATTATCAGCCCCGTACGGTGCGAGGGTGTGGCTGGATCGCCCATAAGAATCCCTGCTACACGGCCAACAATTATGACCATGATGAGAGAGTTTGCCAGTGCTTCGAGGACGGCTGCAACGGCGCTCACTCCAACATCGTCAAGACCCTCGCTCTGCTTCTGCTCCCCGGGGTCTTAGCTGCCAAAACATTGCTCTTCTAATAGAAAATTAGTCATATTCATAATATATTTATTTTATTGTTAATTTTCATATAATTAAAATGACACCACAAAGTGAATTAGCTATTTGCTGAAGAAGTGTTTTTATTCAAATTACTGATGTGTTGGGTATCTTCCAAATATGTTTGAGGTTCGTGTAATAACTAATTGATTTATTAAGTTATCGTACAATGAACATTAAACTGGACAGTCCTTACCAGACTAGGCTTTAAGTAATTTTCCGCTCCCTAACTTGCGGGACTGTGAGCACAACAAATCATTAAAGTTTTATCGCAATCGGATAGCAACAGGAAAATATTCATAACGCCAGAGCTCACCATTATATAGAGAAACCTTGACGAATTGCCAAAATTTCATTGCGTTGTTATAGGAAAGGAAACGCATTTTATATTTATACTGTTGTGCGAAGTTCGAGGTCACAAACTTACAGAATTGTTAAAAAATACATATTGCGCTAGAAAAATGTAAACAGACATCTTTTTGGTCTATAATTTTGGCAGTGGCAAAATTGCGGTAGGTATTTTCATCATGATATCAAGGGATTCTATTATATAACCACTCATTGAATAATCAAAACCAATTCCTCTGACATAGATCACCCCAAGTGGTTCAATATTTTAGATGACTCATCAGGGGTGCGCGTGTATTTGTCCAATTTTCTAGGTCTATTCTGGCGGGTGAATGCGCCTGCCCACCAGCTGCGTGGCGGACCGAATTGGGACAAGCCCCTTGCGGTTGCGGGAGACTCTGACGTCTCCGACCGGACTCTCTCAACCTAACGCCTTACATCGCAGTTGGAGGGATGGATTCATACGTCACTCCTAGACACACTCGAAATTTCCCAGATTTCTATCCACCCCTCATGCTTTTTCTGTTTACAGAATTCCTCTCTTTCCTTTCCTTAAAGACCCTTCATACAGCATTGAATGAAATTATATTCCTCAGGGACTCCTGTTTAAACTTAAAAATAGAAATGACCTTATGTATTAAGATTATATTTTGCTCTTTCTTACCATGCATTAAATTGCAAGTATGTGATTAACTACTAATGTATTGCTGTTATTATGTTGCTCAACTGTTTCATGATATTTAAAAGAAATTATATATTTTCCTATTCCATTGTTTTTCACCATAAAAATGCTAATTCTGAATTATTTTCAACATTTACATTTCACAATATTGGTAGGTATGTTATATGTGTATTTGTGTAGGTTTTTGCAAGGCTAATGCATTTATGATTATTTAACTTGTTGTAACTAATCCGTGGAACTAGTAACTAAACTCCTGCTGACAAGCTACTAGCAGTGGCTTAGCGGGTAATAAATTCCAATTGTATGCAATTTTTATATAATAATAATAAAATAAATAAAAACATTTAAGTTTATCACAGGGAAGATTTTTATAAGGATAACTACTAACCAGTAGGGAAAACAGAAGCTAAGATAAATGTTTTCCGCGTTGAACAAATAGTGTCTTATTACATACTTACTCCATTTTAATTATTATTAATTATGTGAATAAGCTTTTTGGTTACACAACCGCCACAACTAAAGTGATAACAAAATAATATGACCATGAAACTGTAAAATACTGAAGCACGGTTTGAGCCTGTAGGGTACACTGGGGATGGTTGAAACTATTTTAATTTATTTTTTTACTTTATTAGTAAAATCTCAAATTATAATATTTAATTAAATGAAAACAATATTAGCGAAACTCTATCGAAAATCTGGAGACAGAAAAATTAGAAAAAGATATTCGATAAATAAATTTTCACATGATTCAAGAGTTCGTTAGATTGTTAAATAAAGAATAATTAAATTTATGTCAAATGTTCTGGATTTCAATGAGGCTAATGAATTACTGTATTATTTCATCATTAACGAGTACTCGCCACTGTTTTTAGTCCCAGTGGAGCCGATATATTTTTCTGATTTTTCTCTCTCCAGATTTTCGATTGAGTTTCGCTAATATTGTCTTCATTTAATTAAATTTTAATTTAACTATGTATGGTAATTTATCTTTTATATTTACTTTATAATAGATGAATTATAATCCATCTAGTTTCCAAATTAAATTTATTAGGTGGCCATAACTCACAAACCGTACAGTAAGCTACAATCACCACATAAAGAAGGCAGGGATGTTTGTTTCAATTGTCCCCATAATGTGGTCATTGAAACAGTACGTAGGGATTTTTTTTACGTGAATACCGCACAAGAGTCCCAACTGCTCCCGTCTGGAGCCAGTGGGACTATGGTATCGCAAAGAGGAAGGTGAGGAAGTACCTGGCTCTTCAGATCTGGTCACCAAACACGAATAAAGCCATTTCAAGCAACGTTTCAATTCTGAATGGTGGTCTTACACCAAGGTGATTATTGAAATGTTCTAAATATCTTTTAATTTTAATCAATGTTTAAAAAAATTATTAACAACAGAACTCAATGAGATCATGAATAGTAATTAAACGCATCACAAATATTTTAAATACTATAAACATAAATGTGAACTTTAAATATGTTTTATTTTAATTATTAATCGTGTTTAAGGGCTCTTATTTATACTAACTACGAGTATTTGGCACAATCAACATAGTTTTACGATGACATTATGTGTAAAATGCAAGAATAAATAAATCAAAAAATAGAAAAAAATTCGAAAATAATTGAATTTGTCGTTTGAAATGTGATATTATATTACAAAATATCGCAATAATTAAAAAACTTTAAATAATCGATTAAGGGACCATAAATATCTATTAAACCATTTTTTTATTTAGGTATTTATCCATAAAAAGTATATTTACCTTGTGTTTTTTATGCCTTTTCCACCAGGATATACCTGTGTCGAGAAAGGCGTAAAGGTATATAAATGAATATCGCAGTTACAAGAATATTTAAGGTAAAAAACATATTAATTTTAATAGAATTAAAACAAAAAGGTGATTGGAAGAGTGGGTAAATCTTTTAAAGAGAGATACATTATAAATGTTGGAGGAGATGAAGTAAAGTAGTAAATTCTGTCTAATCTATTTATGGAGTTAAATTTGACAGGATTCTACTATTTTCATTTATTTTATGTGGGTTAGGTCGTACGTGAATGGTTATTTCTGTCTATACATTTATTTTACAGATGTTTTTAATAGTGTAGCGTCCAATACTTACAATCCATTTCTTTACATCCTGTTTGAATTTTGTCAAGGATTCAGTTTGTCTGATCGTAGCTAAGAGTGTATTGTATAGTTTGCAAGTTATGAATAATTTAAAGTGTCTTTTTCCAAAGGTGGTCCAAATTAATTTGTATTTATTTTTTTTTAAATCAGTAGGTAACACCTAAATGATACCAATAAAACACATACAAAATAACGGCACTTAAACAAAGGGCTTAAAAACAATATAAAATATTAAAATATAAAAAACCTTAAATAAGTTATAAAACGAGTTATGACATAAACTAAAATGTCTTAAGTACATAATTTTTGAGCGCAAAATTCAATAATGTCTACTAAACACGTTTGTGTCCGCCGGCTGGAGAGATATTGACGATAGGTCCCAACAGATCTGATGAAGTTTCGAGTGTAGTTTTTGAGTAAATTGAGATGTTTCAATCACGACCTGTTTCAATCGTCCCCAGCCTACCCTACTAATTCAGAACAGTTTTATCGCTTGTTTTTTTGCTGCGGTATATAAAGTTATATCAAAAGGCCACAACCTCAGTTGTTTTAGGCGGAGAAGTTCTTGATCTAAGTATCGCGATAATTAGTTTATGTTAATTGAAAGACGCATATTTAAGAAAATTATTGTGATAAGTGAAATTTTGATAAAAGGTAGGTGTTTATATTAGATCCTTCTCGTAAAAAAAGTATACGAATAATTTAAGATCTGCAATATGGTGAAGGGTGTTTTCGAAAATTTTATGTTCATATGATGGAAAATACTTTTTTTTTATTTTACTTCCGGAATCTCGTATTATTCTCTAGAACATATTTGTTAAGCTATTTTCTTTTTTTAATTTCGTGACACATTTTTATCTTAAATAAAACGATCTATGCCACTAATCATTGGCTCAATAGAAACTTGATCTATACAAATTGTATTATTTTCTTTAATTTTTTCCCATTATATCTTGATACATTTCAAAAGTAATTTTTTACATAATTTCTAAATATATATATAACATAACATAAGACACAAGTAACGTAAACGTTAGAAAAAAGTAAATAAATATACAGGGTGTCCGGGGGTAAAGTGCATTAACTTCGGGAGGTACATGATGGTTCAAGTAAAAAAGATAAATAACTTTTTTCGAAATTCCAACTTTTAGGGGTAGTTTTGAGGTAAAAAGGTAAAATTAGTACGGCGCGGCGTATGCGGCCAGATTTATTATTTTCTGCTGTTACGATACGGGCCAATCATAATCGAGTCGGGCGCCCGGCAGGCTCTCGGCAAGTAAGATCGTAGTACCTCACACTAAGTATTTTTAGTAGGTACGTCTCTTTGTATGGGAAAAAAATGTTGAAATTTCGGAAAAAGTTGTTAATTTTTTTTACTCCTACCATCATGTAGAATCACCTCCCGAAGTTAATGCACTTTACCCCCGGACACCTTGTATATAAGACAAATGTAGATAATGGCATTAATAACCCACTAAGGCATTGTCTGTGCGTGGGTAATATAAACTAAAGTACTAAATTTCATCAATAAGTACAGGTAAAAAATGTTAACTTTAAAGGAAGGTTTAAAAATATAGGTATCTGTGAAAATATTTTAGTAATTTATAGACTAATGAAATAGAAAATTTGTTCATGAAATAAACTCCGTATTAGAAAAAGCTCAATCAATTCCGCGCTTTTTAGCTAACAAGCAATTATCAAATCGTTCATTTATTATATCCCGTGATTTTTCGCGGGTTTGCCTAACTATGTTATGCTTGCGCCATTGAACGAATGATTATTTATCATAATTATTGGCTTTACCCAGTTTTCCCTGCCACATATATTATCAATTATTTTTTTCAATTTCACTTCTCAATCTTGAAATTGTGACTTGAAACGGGCTTTGTAGGTCAAAGTATCGTGATTATCCAAACGAACAAGCTCACCCGCACTTTTCAAACTCTTCTTTATTTTTCTAGGAAAAAACGTGGTAAAAACTGCGTAAAGATTGTCATTGAATCAGTAGCACTGATGTTCTTATAATAGCGAATCATAGTTAGGGTTTGTTTGAACGGCAAACCGAAGCGACGCCCGCCGACGCCGATATCGGCGTCGTCGAGTGAGGCGTTTTCGGGGTCAAAATATTTCAGTGCTACCGTTCCCTTTTACGCACAAAAACTGATAAAATGGTACATATTTTCCTTTCAGATTATCGTGTATCGAATTCTAAGAAGTGAAAATGAAAATCTCCCAGAGCTCCTGCAGACTACTTCAAATCTCCGTATTTTTGTTGCTGGGTATTTCTGATGGTAATGTTTTAATTTAATTTGCTATTTAACTGTATTTATATATTATATTCGAAATTTTGGTTTCCACATGAGAGAGTTGGGATTTGTTGGGTGCATCCTACAGCCATGTATTTGGTCTTTTGCTGGTTTACTACGAGACCCATATTAACAAACGAGAATAATACTACAGAGGAGATCCAGAAGCGCATAGTGAACGCAAATTGCTGTTATTTTCGCCTACAGAACCAATTAAAGTCCAGACTCCTGTCCAGAAACACGAAGATATTAGTGTACAAAACCCTTATCAGATCAGTACTTACGTACGCAGCTGAGACTTGGGTACTAACTAAGAGAGACGTTTTTGAAAGAAAAATTTTGAGGCGCATCTTCGGACCGGTTCTAGAAAATGGATTTTGGCGCAGTTATAACAATGAGCTCTATACTTTGTTTAAGGAGCTAAACGTCGCAAAATTTATGAAATTGAGAAGACTTCGGTGGCTGGGTCATGTGGATAGAATGACCGAGCATCAAGCACCAGAGTCCCTGCTGAACTCAAGACC
This sequence comes from Limnephilus marmoratus, assembly GCA_917880885.1. Classification (NCBI taxonomy): domain Eukaryota; kingdom Metazoa; phylum Arthropoda; class Insecta; order Trichoptera; family Limnephilidae; genus Limnephilus; species Limnephilus marmoratus. The sequence goes on from OU862908.1 coordinate 65,972,942, forward strand.
AATAGGGCGAAGGAGCCTGGGAAGACCAAGACTAAGATGGAGCGACAACGTCCTCAAAGACATATCTATCTTGGAGCTTCTAAACTGGAGAGAGCTGGCACAAAACCGAGATGAGTGGAGGAAGACTCTTGAGGAGGCCAAGACCTACCAGGGGTTGTAGAGCCAATAGTGATGATGAAGATATATTATATTCACCTTAAAAATAACCAGTATAAACATTGTTTGTTTCAATTTTTTATACATCTAGATTCTGCTATCTTGACTTTTGACATGACCTGAAATAAGAAACTAACTACTTGATTCACTTGTCTTCCTAAATTAAATAAATACTGTTAATTTTCTTTAAAAATAAATACAAAACAATTTTTTTTAAATAGATTATTCAAAATAATGTTTCAGAGCTACCACAATCACACAATATATATATATATATACAAGGTGCGGAAAAACAAACAGTGCAGTTTTGAAAGGAAATTTAAAAAAGTGGCGTAACTTACAGAAATGGGGTTTATTTTATTTTATTCGATACATATGCAGTTTTATGCATCAAGTCCTGAAGATGAAATCAGAAAAATGATGGCCCCCAGTAGCGGTACAGCAATTTGAAGGCGATTTCTGTTTACGGCTGCATTTTTGCACATCTCTATGGGCATAGCGAATAAACAAAATTTCGGTACGGGTATGGAAATAACCCAAGGCAACTTTACGAGAGACGTCTTCACTCCTCAAATGTAACCATGTGTTTGGTTCTGAAACAGTCTTTTAGAAAACTAAATCCATATTCCTCAAGTCCTTCATTAATCATGCATTCCTTTCTCTTCCTCCTTTCCTCAAAAGTCTCTACCAGGAAAAGAAGAAGATGGTCCTACCTACATGAGGAAATAATTGAACAATATTGTCGTCCAAGTTACCTACTTGGGCAGTTGAATTTTGGTAATGACATTGGTCACAGTGTTCTCGTGGAAAATATTGCAAATATTAGCAAGATTTCACTTTTTATCAAATCAAACTGTCGTGTCGTAAAAACCTGGTGTTGTGTCGATATTGGGAATCCAGGATCGATCCTGAAACGCCAAAAGAAGCCGTCGAAAGGTAAGAGACTTCCTCTCATTTCCTACTTCCTACGATCTAATTTCAAAGCACAATTATTTGGTCGTTACTCATCAAAAAACAAAAAGGATTTACAGTCATATTCTCGTGTCGCGGTATAGGCCGTGACACCATGTGGTGTGCAATTTCCAAATTTGGGGTGATTGGGCCGTATTTTTTCGAGGAGAATAGATGAACCGTGACTGTCAACGCTCAACATTATGTTCCCATGTTGGAATTTTTTTTTAACTTAAATCAGAAGAACTAATGGAGGAAACAGATCTGGGAGACATCTGGTTTCAACATGACGGTGCTACTGCCCATACTGCTCGAGTTTCAATGACAAAACTGCGACAGATGTTCCCTGCCCCTCTGAGGAGTAGTCCACGCGCTCACCTGATGCGTTTGCGACTTCTTCCTGCAGGGCTATCTGTAGGAAAAAGTTGTTAAACATCGGCCTCACACCTTGAAAGAACTCAAGGATCGAATTCGGGATGAAATCGCCGTCACGCCCATCGAGATGTGCCAAAATGCATCCGAAAACTTTAGAAATCGCCTTCATCGCTGCTGGGGGCCATTGTCTTTCTGATTTCATCTTCAGGACTTGGTACATAAAACATCATGATATACCAAATAAAATAAAATATACCTCATTGTAAGTTGCTCCGTTTTTTTAATAACCCTTCAAAACTGCAGTGCCTGTTTAAAATATTATTAAATAATCTATAAGTCGCCGCATTTTTAACCACGGATTATGAAAATCACACTTCATTTCAATAATTACTACAAGAAACAACTATTTACATGCACAAAATAGGTTATTAGGTTCTTAGTTTAGGTAAATTAAGTAATTCATCCATATTTAATTTGAAATGAAACTTCGCAAATGTCAAATCCATACAAAAAAATGGCGGCAATGTAAATTTTGAATTTTGAATGAAAATCGAATTTTAATGCATATTTTTCCGTCTATCCCGACTGAAACCGATGTTTCTTTTGGTAATTAAGTTTAAAAGTAGTTTACTTTTCAAAATCTTTGCCTATTAAAAGTTTAGCGGCATGCGGCGGCTTGTGGATTATTTACCAATATATTTTATAATAATAATATATTTTATACTCGTGATAAACATGCATGCTTCTCGTCTATTGTGCATTCGTAATTCGACATTGTGGTTTTTCTGTTATCCAAATTATAACTCAGGTACGCCTCATACGTCAGTACATATGTCTGGCCGTATTGTGGGTAGCTTGAAAATAAGCTAATGGGTCATGGGTCCGAGAAAATTCGGCTAGAGACATAATTGGTCTCCCTCGACCACCACGCAGTTTGTGGGCAAACGCATCCGCCGCCAAGACCTATACAAACCTTACCCCATGAACCCGGGCATTTAAAGAAAAGGGAACTATGTTGCCACCTATTTGGGCTGTAGAAAGGGATTTATCAATGCGGATCTTGAAGAGGCCCGGATTATGTATATGAAGGCGAAAAAACAGATGCCGGTAACTCGTTTCACATACGTGGCGACTTACACAAAACTAGTTGAAGAAACGACCCAATCTCATGAAGACAACATCAACAGCTGTGAACTAATGACTAAATAGCATACAAATAAAACATTCTGTCAAAACGGTTATACAAAAATGACGGCCAGGATGGCTGCCGACATACATCGTTTCCGTGGTTACCAATAGATATGAATTTTCCGCAAATGCCACTTTGGAAATTTTGATTCCTCTTCAGACCATCATTTTTAAAAAGAATCCAAAATTTCAGTCGGTTCGGCCCAATAAAGCCCGAGAAAACGGCTTTCAAAGTCCGAGCCCAAGCATCGCATTATAAATTGCCTATTAAAATTATGAATTTTCCAAGAATCACTTTGAAGATTTTGTTATTGATATGTTTTTAATGAAACCCCAAAATTTTAGTGGGTTCGGCGACATAGAGCCCTATATAACAGATACCAAAGCTTTGCCTTGCATTATGCCCCTAAAGATAACAAGCCTTGCATTATGTCTCTAAAGATACGAAGCCTTGCATTGTGCCCCTAAAGATAACAAGCCTTGTATTATGTCCCTAAAGATACAAAGCATTGCGTTATGCGCCTAAAGATACTAAGCCTTTTATTAAGCCCCTAAATAAACAAAGCCTTGCATTATGTCCCTAAAGATACAAAGCCTTGCATTATGCCTCTAAAGATGATTAATTTTCCACAAATACTACCTACTACTAACTACTAACTACTAACCCAATATGAAATAAATACTAACCTAACCTGACCTCAATAAAGGCTTGTCTTGGTGAGGTTAAAAATTGAATTGTAAACAATAATACCTACCTTAAAGAAACATTACAAAAATAAATGAAACCGATTCTTTATTCTGGATCCACAGATGTTGTAATCCTTCCTTGCCGATGGTGTCGAATGATTTAGTTATTTGACTTGTCTATATTTATTTCCATGTCTCTGAAATTCTGCAAAAATTTGATTGGCAGGTTTGGGTACCGCCGCCCGGAAACCATTTATTGGATAACCTTCTGCCATGGGTCACCCAAAGTGGTTCGCAACGTTTGGTGACTTAGCAGGGGTGCCCGGGTTCATGGGATGAGGTTTGACCGGGTGTTGCCTGCGGATGCGTCTGCCCATCAACTGCGTGGAAGACCGTATCAGGAGACTGTTTCAGCGAGACCCTTTAACCTCTCCACAGGGTTTTCTCGGAATATCATCTTGCCCCGCAGTGGGAAGGACGGATTCATTTGTTCGTCACTCCTGGACATACTAACCCCCCCCCCCTTCAGGTTCCCCCAGAGTACTTTTGGTGCATTGTGCTGAAAGAATGGCAAAAAAATTCATTAAGAACACGAGAATGGTTTTCTTTCACGATATGTCAGATATGTTTTTTAATTAGTTTAAAAAAATAGATAAATAAATTATCCAAATTTATAAGTAAAGGCAACCTTTGTCGAAGGCTGTAAACATGCGTTCGTCAATAAAGTATTCTAAAATCGCCTTCGTATTCCTTGTGCAATTTAAAAAAAAAAGTTCGATATAATGCTGGTGGACTCGTACGCACATTTAAATTTAAGTTAAAACCAGTCTTGTGTTCAGAATTTTTTTAAGTATCCAGTTGCGGATTCACGTACTGACGCATTTCGAAGGAAACTATTCTCATGTTCCAAGTGCACGTAAAAATGTAAAATGGGCTTCGTCCGAAAACAATATGTTTTGTAGACTTTGAAGTTCCGACATTGTTGAATGAAGCGACTGAATTTCCGTGATCTGAATTTCCATGAGCTCCCCACCACCCACAATAGTTTTTTTTTTTCAATATAAAATGTTTCGAAATTTATTAATTACCTTGTGCATTATCATTTATTTGTGTTCTTATGTATTATTTTATATAATATTTACAATTTTAGTTTCTTTAGAATATTTAGCCCAAGGGCACTGGACCCTTAGTTCTTTGTTATATTTTTTATATTTATGTGAAAATCTGTCATTAGATTTTGTTTGCATTGTTTAAAAGTTTATTATACATGGGTGTAAAAATATCTGTTGATTTTCCAAAATTAAAAAGTAAAATTAAATTAAAAATTAAAACATGATTGTCACAAAAATATTAACAAATATCTCTTTTTTCAAACTAACAATTTCTTGATTCACAAAATACTTCAACTTCAGTACCTAGTAGGTAGATGCAAATATTTTTATAGTGAAAACTTCTTTAGCACCGTTGTGATTTGAAACTCTATAAAACATTTTTTTTTAAGTTGCCGGTAACCCGGGCGTTTATTAACATCAATAGTTATTTACAGATATGTGCGCTACCCGACTCACTAGACAATATCTGTTCTGAGCCGGGTAGCCGTATCATTACATTTGTATATCAATAAAGATTAAAGTAAATAAAAATACAAAAGATAATAAATAGAAATTCAAATTACAAAAGAAAAACTTAAATAAAAATACAGACTATAAAATAAAATCTTAAATAAAAATACAAAAGATTATCTACATAAAATAATCTAAATATAAAATATTGCAAACATATATAAAATAATTGAACATTTTTTAGTGTGAAAGTTTTTTTTTAATTTTAATATATGTTTAAATAACAATATACAACGTATAAAAAATTAACACGGTCGGTTTGCAAGTAACTTGTTAGTGCAATTCCTTTTTTTGTTCATTAACCACGTATTAAAGTTTTTATATGTACGTTTTCTTTTGGTTTGAGTTATGTGTTGTGTTTCTTGAAAATGTTGAATATGGAAGGTGCAAGGTAAGATTCATGTTTTTTAGCTAGAGTGAATTTAATTTTTGGCACTTGTAAATGATTGTTAGATTTAGCTCTAGTGTTCTGGAAGTGAGAAATGTGGGAAGGTGACGATTTTATGCAATTTGTATGGATAATTTTTTTATGATTAGCTTCCTGATATCAAGTATTTTATTTTTAATTAAAAGATTTTCAGTGGGATGAAGATATGATTTTTTAAACATAGTTCTAATAAGTGATTTATGAGCTGTATAAAGTAGCTTAATGTATGTATGTGCTCCAACCCATGCCGATATGCCCGATATACCATAAATTAAAATGTTTTGACAAGTGGAAAAAACTAAAAATAGCGACACTAAAAGAGACCAACAAAATCGTCTATAGGATTTAGCCTGCGAGTTAGCTATTGGTCTCCTCTTTGTGCGGTGCTTCGTAGCCTCGTCACTCTTGTCTACTTCAGTTTTCTGAAGGTTTCACTTCTACCGCGTGTGAACTGCACACTCTGATTTTTTTTCTTGAAAACTGTAAACGCATTTTCACAGATTTGCAATTGATCAGCAATTACGATAACATTAAAAATTATTATAACCAGCGATAACTAACGAACTGAAAATAAATTATGAAATTATTAATCACATCACATATTGGCTGACGATGCTGTAAGTATTTTTGTATTTTAAATATAATATATTTTCGTATAATTTATTTGCAGTGTATGGCATCAACTGTTTCCAATGCAACAGTCTCAACAATTCCGCCTGCGCTAATTTGGAGCTGAATGGGACGAACCCCCTCTACCCGCAGCCTTGTGTGGGGGATTTTGGAGGAAAGCAGCCGTTCTGCCGGAAAACTGTCTACAGAGGTCAGTTCATTTACACATGCTTATTGTATTTTCTTGAAATGTATACATACTACACACAGAATATACCAACACATATTATACAAAAACATTATTTTTCGGTCTGGACAAAAACAAAAGTCACGGCCAAACTTTATGCTATAGGCATTAGAAATCCTGTGTTATCATTCTTTCACTCTTACTTGAGTGATGGAAAACAAAGGGTTATAAAATTTGAATCCTTTAACTTGATGTAACGTCCGGCATTCCCTAAGGAGCCCATTTGTGCCCGCTTTTTTTAACGTTTTTATTAACGATATCACTAAAGTTTTTTTCTCACACACGCTTCTAGCATTTAGCTGATGATAATAAGATTATTAATATAATTAAATCGAACCTTGACTATTTACTAGTTCATCAGTTGATTGATTTAGTGTTTGGTGCAAAATTAACTACATAGAACTTAATGTTGATGAAAGCAAAAATGTTGCCCTTTTATGGAACCATAAAACCTATTCAGTTTGATTATAATCCAAATAGTGTTGGTCTATCTATTCTGTGAAGTCGACATTTGTGACTGTGGCCACCCGTTTAATTGTTTCTGCAAGCTGCTCTACCCTTTTTTCTCGAATCCCTACAAATTCAAGGTTGTCTTCGCGAGTTATTTACTCCACTTCTGCCAATCTGACTTTAAGACTCTTTACTATCCCATCTTTTACCGTTAGCTCCTATCTCATTGATTCAACTTCAGTTTAAAACCAGTTTAGTTCTGGTCTCCATTTTTAGATGGATGTCACCATTCACCGTACTGACAGCTGATGAAGTTTCTTGTGCTTCTGCTTTCTCGATTTTCACCATCATTTTTTTAAATTATTGCTTGTTTAAACGATTCTAATTTTTTTCCATCTTCATCTCCATTTTCTCCAGCAGGATATCAAAATTTTTACTCTGGACTCAGATGGAAGACTAGTCCCGGTCGTTCGCCCTTTGCTTCTCAATTTTTTTTCTTAAGTTGCCATTTTGAAAATTTGATTTGTTTGAAAGGTCAAACACTGCCTTTTGTTGACACTTGGTCCACTTGCGATATTCTGTTATTTTTTCGTTTGTAAAACTGTCAACTGTGAGAAACAAACACTCTCTAATTATAAAATAATAATTCTTATCAGTTTTGATAAATGCACTAGAGATGGGTAAGTTCTGCATTTTACCGGAGGCCTCCGAGACGTGCTTCTTTTTCAAAGGACTAGAGTTCTTGGAGCAGGTTTCGGGAGCCATTTCCGACGAGACGCACGGGTTCTAGCGGAGCCGGACCTCGGAACCAGAGCCCGCAAAAGAACTCGATCGCGTGACCTGCTCCCAACTCGCGAGTGGCTCGGACCGAGACGCACGGGTTTGATCAGAACCGGTGAACCCGGGAAGCGTATTTCCTTTTCCGTGTTCAATACGAGGCAACCATGCCTCGAAATCAACACGGGTTTGTAACGCCATTTATCCACCAAACCCGTGTCCAGTAGAAGGCAAGCGGCATCCTACTGTGCACGTTGAATGCTAATGAAAGAATTTCACTGATTTTCGCGTCCATTATGCAATTCTTCACAGTGTGATTATTCTTGAAAATTCTTGAAAGCAATGACCCAGATGTCATGCGTGTGCCTCCTAGCCTTTCAATCAATATAATTGTGGTGTTCTGTAATTTTGAAGCGACACTAACAGATTCTCCAAACTCTTTGTATGAAGATTACTTTTAGGGAATAAATAGATTCTTGTTCTCTTATCTGGTTACACACAACACCCTCTCGAGCTCCCTGTCCCTCTGTTGAACAACTTAGGTACTAAGCTACCTGCCATCTAGCGGAATCTACGGACAGTTCTTATCACCGTCATCTATGTCTAAAAGCCGGAAGCTTTTTAGATCCACAACAATGATAATAATTGGCTGATTTAAACAGCGCCGTTATCGTGAAAATCCGCTCAATAAAATACATGTGTTAGGCTGCTTCAAAAAGTAAAAGTTGTTTTTTTATAGGGGCTCCCTTGTAAATACTTTAAGGGGATACTCTGGTATAGAAGCCCGAATTTCAGGCGTTTTTTGACGGTCGATAAAAAGAAAACCATTTTTTATAATTTGTTTATTTATATTTTAAGAAAACACAAAAAAATATATATATTTAACGAAAGTTACACGCTGTTGAAGTAAAGGGGGAAAGAAGAGCGTGTTCATCTTATCACCATTTAGACCCTTCAGGTCATCTGAAAAATAAAAAAAGTAGGTAGATTCTTTCAAACGTCATTATGGTAGGACTGAAAATGGCGGCTACTAAAAAAAAATTATGTTTTCAGTTATTTTTTGATTATTCCGAATAAGGAAGTTGAGTGAAAAATATTCTGACTTATAAAAAATATGTTCATGTAGATCAAAAAATATCGATTCTAAATATATAAATATATTTCTATATTATTATTCTTAGAATTAGTTAAACGTTCTTAAAAAATGATTAAAAAGTTATAAGCTAAAAACGCTTCATCATTGGTCAAAAGAATTCTGACGTCATCTGTGCCCCGGTTTGTACGATCATGATCGTGCATCTCTTTCTATTACACGAGAGATGGTTTATTTATGATGAGACAGGTTGTATAGGCCTAACGTTTGCTTTACAGACATAACTGGACAGCAAACTGCAGAAATAAATTAACGTTCATATCACAAAAACATAAAAACCAAACAAAAATAGTTTTAATATAAACACTCAAATAAATATTGAGTTTAAATAAATAGAGAAGAAATTTCTTTACCGCGCGTGAAAAAGTGACGCAGCTTTGAAACAACTAAACATTTTAATGTAAACATATATTTGTCTCACTTGCACAAGTCACGAGAACAATACCGCCGCTAGTTAGACAAAGGCAGAAACACAAACCTGGGTTGGCAGGGTGGTGTTGCCTACAATTTGAAATTTTACCCAATATAAACAATGAAAAAGAGTTTTGTTAACATTAGTTTGTAATAAAATTAACTAATTAACATTATTTTGAATATATGTTTTTTTATTATACTATATGAGTAAAAGTAAGCATAACTAATGAAATCATTACGACATTTTTTGTTCCAATATTTTTTATCGTACCAATAGTATATACTTAATACTCAAACGGAGAGTGCTTTAAAAGTGATTCAAAATGTGTTTTCAAAGTTCTTTTCTCAGCAATTGAATTATTTCCACCCACTTACCACGGCATGCTGCATCTTTAGGTGCCCTGCAAAATTATTAATATAAAACACTTACTAGATAATTACTAGATTATTCATTAATAAACTAAAATAAGTGGTAATGACTTCTTCTGTATGAAGATTAAAACGTAATTTTTATTATTATTTCCAAAATATTTTAAATGAGAGGTTACCTAAATATTAACTTATTCCATAAATTATGTATTTTCCCAATAGTGTGGTAAAACCAAAACGACTTTTTAGTGGCAACATTAAACCTGTATTATAGTATTTGACATTTTATATTTCAAATTTCTGCGTTTTTTAATTAAATGAATATGTAAACAATAAACTTCCGTGTGGAAAGTAATTTCGCTTGATTTATTATGTGTTTGTGTCATTGAATCGCATTCTTTCACGACATATTTAACCATTTTGTAGAGCTTAACGCTCGTTCGACGAAAACTGTCACTTTATAATACCGTGCTGTACGTTCAGCCGGCGGCGAAAAACCCAAATTCTGACTTTAAAAATTAATTTAACTATGAAATCTTAATCAATTTTCTTTTTTTTTAATACCATTAATTCTGATAGACGGTTAACATTGATAAGAAAAATTGCTGGAATTCCTTATTGAAGAATTAATAAAATCTCCATACAAAATGCCAAAGCAACGTGTTTTTTTAGAGTCAAATGACGTCACTCACACACCTCGCTCGGATTCCGCCGTTTTGGCGGGCTTAATAAAATTTAAACTTTGAGAATTAATTTATTTATGAAAACGAACTTTAAAAAAAAAAAAAAAAATACCTATATTTAAGTTTGAATGTGCACATTGATAAAAAAAAATAAAAAAAATGGACTCAACTTCCTTATTATTGAAAAAGAAAAATTTTAATTTTTTTTTTTTGTTCCTACCATAGAGAGATACACAAAAAATCATGCCACTTTTTAAGCAAATCGGTTAATTAGAACTTGAGATTTTGTGACAAACGTTTCGAAAAAAGTGGATTCGAGAAAAACGCGACTTAAGTTTTGCACTATTTAGATTCTAGTTAGATTCCGTCTAAACCGGTCGAACTAAAATGGCTGTAACTTTTAAAATAATTCGAATTTTGAAAAATCCATTTTCTTGAATATCTAAACTATGGAAATAAAAAAATTCAAAAAATTCTATACCTCCTTAAATAGCCAGAAAATCTTCTTTTTTTAATTTTTTCGGGACTCATGTATATTATGTTCTGAATATTGTATATATTGCAATTAGCGCAAGAAGAAAAAGGAAGTTCGTTTTCAGTATTAATTTTAGGACATAGATCAAATTTAGAATATGGAAAAAAATACGTTTTATGGGTTAGCTGGATTATCTTAAATAATTTAAATTAAATGGAATGATTGAATGAATTTCAATCAATCCCAGGATTTGCATCAGGTATTTGTACGGTTTTTCAAGTTCTTGTGTCTCCCTTTTCAAACCCAATATTCAAACCTAAAAGTTCGAATTGGCGACGTCTTAACGACGGAGTCAAGGCCGAGTGGAGTAGGTACAGGCCTGGGCTTGTGACCGTCATATTACTAAGTCAGTCCCTAAGTAAACCTACCATTTAAAATAGTTAAACCACTGCTTATTTAACATACTTTCGGTGAAATAACACAAATCAAGAACCCGTTTGCAAACTGTCCTTGCTTGATCGCGTGATACTTCAAATCCGCCTCACGCAGGCGACCCTGTTGGCACCTAAATCCTACAGCTTCACCGGGCTGTCAAAGTTGGCCAGCGAATATATCGTTTGGACTGAAAATCAAAAATTAGTTTGTCAACATAATAATGCCATATTTACTATAGTGTTTTTCGACAGTCAAAAAACTGAAAAATCTTCTTTTTTTTCAGTCCGGGATAGTAACATAGCTCATGAGCCCCGCACGGTGCGAAAGTGTGGTTGGATAGTCCACAAGAACCCCTGCTACACGGCCAACAATGATGACCATGATGAGAGAGTTTGCCAGTGCTTCGAGGACGGCTGCAACGGCGCTCACTCCAGCCTCGTCAAGACCCTCGCACTGCTTCTACTCCCCGGGGTCTTAGCTGCCAAAACATTACTCTTTTAATTGAAAGCTGTTATATATTTTATAATATATTTATTTTATTTTATTAGTGTATTTCAAACAATAAAAATGACGCCACAAATTGAATTAGCTATTATTGAATATGTGTTTTTTATTCAAATTACTATTGTAACTCTTAATTCCAATATTAATACAACATAAGATGTGTTGGGTATCTTATAAATAAGTTTGAGGTTCGTGTGATTACTAGTTGATTTATTAAGTTATCGTACATATCAAACAAATTAAACAATGAATAATAAACTGGACAGACGCCCTTACTAAACTAGGCTCTAAGAGATTCTGCCACTCCCGCAGGCGGACTGGAGGTGCCCGCCCAACTTGCAGATGCCTTCGGCAATCATCATAACCGTTCATACCCAAGATACGAACGACGATAAATGGTGCTCTTCTGATACCATATTCAACTACCATCTGTTCTATAGAAATATTCTGATATATATTATTATTACTAACTAAGCTATCTTTATTAGCGATGTGTACTCGTAGGTTCAGCAGAAGTGGGCTCTTAAACTCGGGTTCTTCGCAACAGCGGATCCTACTCCTACTCCCTTTTCAAATGGACTACTCCCGGAGAATCCAGTCTAGTACTCTGACCCGAACCCGGTACTCGGAGCCGGAATCCGAATGCCTGCACGTTCATCTTAGGGGATATTGTGTGGAAGGTTTTTTTTTAGGAAAGGAATAAGAAAAAGTTCTGGGAAGGAAATAGGTATGAGGAGTGTGTACGGTAATAGGTATGAGGAAAATTAGGGTCTGTTTGTCCAGGAGTGACGTAAGTATGAATCCATCTCCTCAAGTACGGTGCAAGGCAGGAATTCTCGATGGTGAGATCAAAAGACCTCCTCAACCACTCTTTCTCGATCCGGCCCGCCACGCAGCAGGTGGGTAGACACATCGGCCGCTAACACCTTGTCCTACCTCACCTCATGAACCCGGGCACTCTTGCTAAATCACCAAATGTAGCGAACCGCAAGAGGTGACCTACGGCAGAGGTGTTGGTTATCCAATAAATGGAAAAAATCCAACGGCGGCACCCATAGTTGCCTCCCAAAGCGGTCCACGACACTTGCGATGAGGCTGCCGATGCCATATGCGTGAGGGTTCTCGTCCGGGTTAGAGTTCTTGTGCGGGTTCTGTCCGGTTCCGAGGTCCGGTTCCGGCCGAACCCAAGCGCCCCGTAGCCGCAACAGTATACAGCCCGCACCCAAGAACTCGGACCCAAGACCTGCTCCTAGAATTCGAGTACTTTTAAAAGGAAGGAGGAGGCCAAATGCAGAACTCACCCATCTCTCGAAAGAAGCTGAAACTACATGAATAAATAATTGCCATTAGGTATTTACAATTTAATATGCTAGATTTTTTAAATTTTATGTTTTGGTCTGGGAATTGGGAAGTACCCAATGAAGGATTTAACGAACCCACACAGGAGAGTTCAAAACATAGTTTTACGAAATGAAAGATTCAATCATGGTCAATCAGTTAATAAAAAAATATGTTATTTTTTTTTTTTTCAATTACGTCGAAAGATTATGAAGATTATGTCCGATTTTAAATATACCTAAATTATACTATCTATACTTGCTGAAGTCCCCGGCGATGTCCGGGCTTTACACAGAGTTTTCGAGATTAAATGAAAACAGTGACCTTCCTCTTGTTTTGAAGGTCACATGTGCAAAATTTCATCAACCTCTGCATAAAACTGAAGATATTCATACAAACCAAATCCACCCCGTCCGCTTGCCAGCCCGCCCGTCCTCCACACACAGACATTGTCCTTTATATTTCAACCAATTTACAAATTATATGAACCATGACAAATTATATAGCTACCTAAACCTATCTATTGGTGAAAACCGCAGGAACATCCGTTCAGTAGTTTTGAGTTTATCGCGAACAGATGGACAGAGAGACGCAACGGAGGACTTTAATTTATAATATGTAAAGATAATGCAATTTCCGTATTACATTTCTTTTTAAATTTAACACTAATAGAAGAGTACATATGAGACGATGTTTGGTTTTTTTTCTATTGACGAAAAGTTAACTGCTCAGCTACAATTCAGGATTTCTCCTGGAATGAATCTGCTTTTCAGCAGTGCCTCCAATATAAAACATAAAATGAATAATTAAATTCGAATAAGATAAATACAGTTGAATTAAATTACATAAACAATAATTAAATCAAATCTCCAATATAACACTTATAATGACCTAATATAGTACATTTAAAATAATACAAATCAAAAAAATAAAATAATGTAAATCTGAATTCAAATTAAGGGCCATCCATAAATTACGTTACACCTTAAGGGGGAGGGAGGGGAGTAGAGAAGTGTGACATTCTATGACAAGGGGTATGGGAGAGTCATCAGCTCTGTGACGTCACATGTAAAAATCTGAATTATTAAAACCCAAAACTTAAATGTAAATGAAAAATTATTTTTAGTTGTACAATTGCAAAACATGTGACGTCACACTAAGGGGGAGGGGTCTCACAATTGTGACGATGTGTGGCAGGGATGGGGGGGGATCAGAAAATCATGAAATTCGTTTGACGTAATTTATGGATGGCCCCTTGAAGCAAATAATTTTAATATTAGGTCCTTACATATGAAATTGGCATTTTGCCGTACTGGCAACTTTGATCTCAAATATCTTCTCTTTGGTTAGGAATTCCAAATTCAATTTATGCAGCTTAGTTTACAAAATGGAAAACTTGAAATATCGCGTTATTTACGAGTACGAGTTCCACCGTGGCACCAGTGCTGCAGAAATGGCTCGAAGGGTTAATGATGTGTATGGCGACGGCGCCGCAAAAGAAAACACAGTGCGTTTTTGGATCCAACGTTTTCGTTCTGGAAATTTCGACCTGCAGAACAAGCCCCGTGGATGGCCGGAGACCCAAGTTGATAATGAAGAATTGAAGGCTATTGTGGAAGCGAATCCATCGCAAACCACGTCCGAGTTAGCTGCAGGCTGCGGTGTTAGTGATAAAACTGTTTTAATCCACTTGAAGCAAATTGGAAAGGTGAAAAAGCTTGAAAGGTGGGTACCTCACGAATTGAGTGAAGCAAATCAACAAACGCGCGTTGACTGCTGCGTTGCATTACTCAACCGGCACAGTAATGAAGGGATTTTAAATCGAATCATTACCTGGGATGAAAAATGGATCCTGTACGATAATTGGAAGCGCTCATCCCAATGGCTGAACCCTGGCGAATCAGCCAAATCATGCCCCAAGCGAAAATTGACTCCAAAAAAGTTACTTGTGAGCGTTTGGTGGACTAGTGCTGGTGTCGTTAACTACAGCTTTCTTAAATCTGGCCAGACTATTACGGCAGATATCTATTGTCAGCAACTGCAAACCATAATGGAAAAGCTAGCTGCTAAACAACCGAGGCTGGTTAATCGCTCTAGGCCACTGCTGCTTCATGACAACGCTAGACCACACACTGCACAACAGACGGCTACCAAATTAGAGGAGCTTCAATTGGAATGTCTAAGACATTCACCGTACTCTCTGGACCTTGCCCCAACATATTACCATTTTTTTCGAAATTTGGATAACTTCTTGTAAGGGAAAAAATTCAACTCCGATGGGGCAGTCCAAACCGCCTTCAAAGATTTTATTGATTCCCTTCCGAATGGTATTTTTAGTAAAGGGATCGATGAACTACCTATGAGATGGCAAAAGTGCATAAATATATTATATTTAAAAAAATCGACTTTATGTTACTCTCATACAAATCGCCAATTTCATATGTAAGGACCAATATTAAAACTCTAATACAAGATAAAATCAATTCAAGCATAAAATATGAAATATTAACAAAATAAATAATATAATCAAATCAAATCAAAAACAAAAACACAAGTAAGTATTCCTTCAATTGTAAATTTGATTAATTAAGATGTTGTGCGGTTGACTGTGCAGTCAGCAACCATTTGACGCAGAGCCTATTGAAGTTGAAGCATTGCAAAGTTGTCGATATTCGAATAGACAGTGGTATTTTCCTTCCAAAATTAGAAATAATAGCTAAAACTACCGTCAATTACAGCAGTTTTATGTCTCGGGAGAATAAGCAAATGGTCCCTTTTTGTATTGTGGGCATGAGAGTCACAGGACCACTGCAGTCTGACAGGCAGGAATGTGAATGATGCAAGGGGCATGCCAAAGATCGAGTTGTTAGGGGGCATACATTAATTACGTGAACTTCCAATCTAGACCCCTCCCCCCCCTTGGTGAGATAAATTTGGGCCACTTCGTATATTATTTTCAAGTAACGCGAGATTTTGCTGGACCCCCTCCCCCCCTTTTGAGCTCACGTAATTAATGTATGCCTCCTTAGGCGGTCCGTCCTCTCTACTTACCCATGCGGGAAACGTTGATTTAACCGGTGACTTCATACATACACAATTTACCTGGTGGAGTCCCAAGGACTCCCAGAAATAAAATCGTAAATTTAACATGAAATAGACACTTTTTTTAAATGAAATGCTAGTTATATTTATTTATTATATATTTGGTTTTACAATGGCATAGGTTTTTATTTAAAATTATATAATCATAGCCTTTTATTAAGAAACTTCTAGAATATGGCACTTATTGTACTTAACAAAATTATGAGACCTAACTTCTAGTCTCAACATTTCAAAACAAAACAATTTTTCAAAGTAAATTTTAAAGAAATATAACAAAAACATAATCAATTCTTATAAAAAGCAAAAAAAAAATAACATGAATCACGCTAGTGAAGTCCCACGGACTCCGCTAGAATGATTACTTACCAATCAGAGCCGCGCGTATCAACGTCCGCTCTCCCCGCATTTGGTGCGTCACTGCGTGAAGGTACTGAAACACACAATTCGTAATTCCAAAAACTAACGGTTTTATGAGAGCTGAAAGATTTCAATGGAGTCCCAGGGACCTACCGGGTAAATTAAGGGTTAAAGGAAAAACCAGTAGGGATAATAGGTTTGAGAAAAGTTTTCTGTGTTGAATAAATAGTGTCTTATTGTGCTCATCGTGTAATTTACCATTTTGATTCCACCTCAATTAAAGTGATAACAAAATGACTATTGAACTGGAAAATACTGCACCACGGTTTGAATCTGCACTAATTCCATAGATCTAGGGCTTGATCACTTTTATCACTTGTTTTCCTCGTTGATGTATATAAAGTTATATCAAAAGGCCACCACCTCAGTTGCTTTAGATGGAGACGTTCTTGGTCCACGTATCACGTTAGTGTCTATGTTAATTGAAAGATGCTTGCTTAAGAAAATTATTGTGATAAAGTGAAATATTGATTGATAATAAGTGGGTATATAAAATAAATATTTCTGTCAAAAAAGTACTCGTATATAAGTAGTTTTAGAAAATTGGTGAACCGTTTGGAAAAGTATTTTTGCCTGCAGTATAAGTATAGGGGTGACCCGACTGTGATCCGCAGACAGTTGGCCTCGAAATGATATCTATAATATAAATATGAATCGCTAAATGTTTTGGTAAGCGCAAATCTCGAGATCAGCTGAACCGATTTCGCTAATTCTTTTTTTAGAATATTCCTTGAAGTACGAGGATGGTTCTTACGGAGAGAAAAAATAAGAAAATTGGATAATTTCAGAAAACCCGCACGTTTGACAGTTCGCGTATTTTAAAACGACATTTTGCAAAATGTTAAATCAGGATTCTTTTTTATGAAAAACTTTAAGGTGATAAATTTATTTAAAGTAGGTACTCCCCTAATAGTTTGAATCGAATCAAGAATTTTAGATATTTTAAATAGGTACCTATGTTAGGTACCAAATTTAATATACATGAAAAATGGAAATTTGAATAAAAATTGTAAAAAGTGGCACGCGGACTGTTTAAAAACTGAATGTACTAGGATTGAATATATGGAACGCAGGAGGAGGGTTGGCGGAACGAGGGAGCGGGAAAGGTAAGAAGGAAGGGAATTCGAAAGGGTGGTTAGCGGGACGGGTCGAGTGGAGTGGGGAGAGGAAAGGTGGAGGTGACGGAGTGGGAACGCGAGAGGGGAAGAGGACGCAGGAGAAGAAGGGGAGGCGGAAGGGGAACGGGACGAATGGGAAAGGACACTCAGGGAGAAACAATTTCTTTATTAAATGGCAGAGCAACGCATGCCGGGACCAGCTAGTATACTATAAAATTATAATTTTTTGTGCATTATTTACCAATTTTAAACGTAAAATCGACTTCAAAAATACCCTTAATAAGAAGTTGGCATGAAACGCACATTATACACATTGTCGATTTTTTGTACTTATGCGCTGGTATACACAGAATAGAGAAGCAAATTTTTCCTTGATGAATTTGAATGCAAAATGTGTTTTGTGCTTTTGTTATTCGACGGTACATCCTCTTTGCACATCCCTTCGGAGTCACTTAGTTATATTTTCTGTAATTAGGTATACCGTACTCTCCCTAAACCGAATGCATATTGTATATAAGTACGTCGGGGGGGGGGGGGGGCAATTATCAGCGGATCAACTTTCATGGAACCAGTGATGGGTAATTTCTGAAAATTTTATGTTCATATAATGGCATATTTATTTTATTTCCGTATTGCTTTTTAGAAAATCTGTAAAGCAATGTTCCTAAGAACATTTAATTTCGTGACATCGTATTATTATCTGAAATAAAATGATCTGTGCCTCAAAAACTTGATCTATACAAATTTTAATGAAATGATTGTTTCCAATTTACATAAAAACTTTCGCCTCCCAGGAACCTGACAGGCCAATGGAATTGAAAATTTGTTCATGAAATAAAATCCGTGTGTGAAAATGTTCAATCAATTCCACGCTTTTTAGCTAACAAGTAAATACCAATCATTCAATTATAATATCCCACTATTTTCCACGTGTCTGAATGTTATGGGGTAGTGCGTTATGTTTGCACCGTTAAACGAATCATTATTTATCATAATTGTTGGCTTTACCCAGTTTTCCCTACCCACACATTATTATACATTATGTACTAATACTTAATGTTATCATAATACATAAAAATAAGTGTTTCTTTGTTTGTCCCTTATGCGTTCCTAAAATATTCAACAGATTGCGATGAAACTTTGGAGATTGATTGCAGGCATGCCCGCGAAGGTTTCTTATACATATAATGGTGACTTCTAACGTTACGAAATTATTTCATACATCTACCATTCATCCGATTCCAACGAAACTTTGGTGAGTTGTTGAGCAAATTTGGAGTAATAAATATCTCAATAGGGGGAAGGCGGGAACGTGGGAGGGAGGGGTGTTCGCGGGACGGGGAAGCGGGAGAGGGAATGGAGAGTGGCGGAGGGTGAAAGTGAAGGGGGAAGGGGAGGCGGAAGGGAAACTGGAAAGGGATCAAATCGAAAAGTACACGCAGGGAGAAACAATTTCTTTATTTGTGGCATTGCAACGAATGGGTAACACACTAGTTTTTTAATATATTTTCCCACACAGATTGTAACATCCGATAGTGCCATAGCTCTGTGAAGCCTCTTAGCAAGATGGGTTATTTTTGTCGATTTATTTTCTCAATCCTGAAATTCTGTGGAAACGGGCTGATTTTGTAGGTCAAAGTATCGTGAACATCGAAACCCACAAGCTCACCCGCACTGTTCAAACCGTCTTTATTTTTCTTGGAAACAACTTTGTAAAAACTACATAAAGATAGTCATTGAATCAGTAGCACTGGTATTCTTATAATAGCGAATCGTAGTTAGGGTTGATTGTATTGAAACGGGCTGATTTTGAATGTCAAAGTATCGTGAATATCGATGCCCGCAAGGTCACCCGCACTTTTCAAACCGTCTTTATTTATTTTGTAAAAACTGCGTTAAGATAGTAATTGAATCAGTAACATTGATGTTCTTATAATTTATAATAGCGAATCGCAGTTAGGGTTCGTTTGAATGGCAAAGCGACGCGACGCGCGACGCCGACGCTGATGCCTACTGGCGTTTTCGGCGTCATAATATCTCGTCGCTACCATTACCTTTTACGTACAGAAAACTGACAAAAGAGTATATTTTTCTTTCAGATTTATAGCTGATTGAGTGTCGAATTACAAGAAGCATTTTAACTGAAAATGAAGATCTCCCAAGGCTCCTGCAGACTACTTCAAATCTCCGTATTTTTGTTGCTGGGTATTTCTGAAGGTAATGTTTTAGTTTAATTAGTCATTTAACTATATTTATAAGTATTTCTTGTATAACGAACTGCAATCACCATATACAAACATTACGATACAAATACCACGAAGATAGGCATTTACAAGAAAATCGAAAGAACATTAAAGATCTTCACTTATTTAACATACCTAGTATTCTTCAATACATTTTACACACAATTTGGGAGGCGGGTATGGGTACCGCCGTCCCGGGATAACCAACACCCCTGCCATAGGTTATTCCAAGCGGGTCGCTCCGTTTGGTGACTTAACACGGGTGCCCGGGTTCATAGGTTGAGGTATGTCTAGGTCCTGGCGACGGATTAGTCTGCCCACCTACTGTGTGGCGGCCCGCCCGGATCGGGTGAAACTGGTTGAGGGAACTTTTGATTTCTCCAGCCGGACTCTCTCGACCCATCGCCTTGCACCGCAGTGGAAGGAATGGATTCACACGTCCGTCACTCTTTAACATACTGACCCCCAGATCCCTACCCATCCCTCATACCTTTTTCCTTTACAGTACTTCCTCGCCTTTCTTTCATCCACAGCATAGATGACATAGGCCCTGTTAGAGAAACTGTTTTCCTCAGGCCTCCTGTGTGGGAGCTATCGTAAAAAGAGCATTGGTTTGACTGAAAGACATATTAAAGTAGTCAAATACTTCATAGAACTCATTACCATGGATATAGTCTATTTATGCTAAAGAACATTTCATATAGATAATAATGTTACAATAATGCGAACACCTCAGAGGTTTTCCCAGCGATGTGTTCACAAAATATTACTACTTTTATTTGACTGAAAGACATATTAAAGTAGGTAGTCAACTATTTCACTGAACTAATTACTACGGACCTCATAGTTTATTTTGGTAGAGAACATTTGATGTAGATAATAATGTTCCCTTAATGCGAACACCTCAGCAGAGGTTTTTTTAGTGAGATTTTCACAAAATATTACCTACTGCTTAGCCAATTATATAAAGTTACTGATTATGTTACACTCAATGGGTATTTCTCGATTTATAATAGGATTTTTTGTATTACTTTTTTTATACCTCACAAGAGTCTCAGCTGCTCCCGTCTGGAGCCAATGAGACTATGGCATCCTCAATTGGGGTATGTTGTGAGGGTGAAGGAAATGGGGAGGGGAAGGAAATGGGAAAGAGGAAGGTACCTGGCTATTCAGATCTGGCCACCAAACACGGCTAAAGCCATTTCAAGCAACACTTCAATTCTGAATGGTGGTCTTACACCAGGACGACACTGAGAGTATCTTCCACTTTGCAACGTGCCGTAAATATATTATTTTAAATGAATTAATTGTGAAATATTTTTTTTATTGTTATTTATTTATTTTATTTATTTATTTATTTAAAATTTACGGCACAAAGTGCCATTTACAAACATGTATTATTATTATATTTAAACAGTCATAGTACAGTGAAGAAAGATTGTTTTTTTTTTAATTTCTTATAATAAGAGAAAAAGAGAAAAAATTTCTAACAACTAATGAAAACTTCAAAAGGATACAGTGAAATAAAAAGAATAACTTGTTATGAAGTAACCTCGTTACAAAACGTAAGGCTGAAATGTTTGATAAGTAGAGCCTTGTATTTTAATAAGGAAATATGGAAAATATCAGCAACATTGGCATAAAAATTATCAATGGTGAGTATTCTATTTATAACAGAATTATATCCAGCGACAGACGTATAATTGTCACAATAATACATACTAGGGAACCTTGATCTAATGGTAGGTACATGAAAGTGAATCAACTTTAATATATCAGGGCTATCCAACTGATGATTCACAATTTTGAATAAAAATATGAGATCAAAAATTTTTCTTCTGTCACTTAACTTCGACAATTTCAATGAGTGTAATAAAAAGTCATAATTTATTGATTCTAAAGGGATTCCAAGTCGAAAATTAATACACCTCAAAAACTTGCGTTGAACTTTTTCAATGATATTAATGTGATTATTAAAGACAGGTGACCAAATTGTAGAGTTATATTCTAGAATGCTTCTAACGAGAGATGTGAACAGAATTTTTAATGTGTGAATATTTTTAAAATCTTTGGAAATTCTTAAAATAAAACCTAACATTTTCATAGTCCTGTTGGCTATAGAAGTTACATGAGATACAAAGCAAAGTTTCTGGTCAAAAATGATGCCTAGGTCAAGTATTTCGACTACAGAGATTAAGTCTACATTACAGAGTGCATAATTATATATTAATGGGCGCTTAATTTTGTAGAACCTCATAACTTGGCATTTGTTAATATTTAGCTGAAGTTTATTACCTGAACACCATATGAAAAAACTATTGAGATTCTCTTGCAAGATTATACAATCGTGCTCATCATTAATGACTTTAAACAGTTTCGTATCGTCGGCAAAGAGTAAAACTTCGACATCATGGAAAATGCTAGTAACGTCGTTGATGAATAGGATAAATAATAAAGGTCCCAGGTGAGAACCTTGCGGCACACCGCTGGTAGCAATAAATTCGTAGGATAAACAGTCATTGATTTTTACAAAGAGTAACCTATCAGATAAGTAGCTGATCAACCAAGCCAAAAAATTACCACTTATCCCTAATTTTTTTAGTTTATTTATTAATATTTTGTGGCAGACCTTATCGAAAGCCTTGGACAAATCAGTATAGATGGAATCTACCTGTAGCCTGTTAGTCAATGCTGTGTTTATATAGTTTTCATATACTGTAAGGTTTGTGAGAGTAGATCTAGAAGAGACAAACCCATGTTGGCAATTGGTAATTACATGTTTAATATTAGAGGATATTTTGCTAGAATGATTTTTTCAAAGAGCTTAGGAATGCTAGACAGAAAACAAATAAGTCTGTAATTGCAAACATCGTTTTTTGAACCCTTCTTGAACACGGGGGTGAGATAGCAGGATTTCCAGCTATTGGGGAATTGGCCTGTTTTAAGAGATTTGTTAAAGATTTTGTACAATGGATAAGAAAGAGAATTTATACAATTTTTTAAGAATATGGATGGGACATTATCAGGACCAGAACTTGTTTTTGGTTCCAAGAGTTTAATCGCGGCAATAATATCGTTACGTTCAATTACTAATTCAGATAATTGCAAGTTAATATCTGTAACAAATTCGGGAATACTATCAACAGGGACATCTTATGAAGTTTAATTTGTAGAACTCCGTTTTAATTTTTATTTCTTTTATATATTCAATAATATTATTATTAAATTAATAAAAACAGTTTATGTATAATTGTAAATTTTAGTTCTGCTGTGTAATTATTATTATTATTGATGTGAAATAACACAAATTAAGATTGCGAGTCAAGAGCCTTACCCTTAGACCATGCCGGTTGTCACTTGCACTTATCATTTATTTACCTGTAAACTGTATGTATGGTACTATTAAACAAATTAAAATTAAAATGAATTATTAACTCCTGGGATTAGGGAGTAGGTATAATACAATAAGAATGTATTGTAATTATTTTTTTGTAAAGTTTGAAAAAAAAATCATCACTGATTCTATTCTCACTCTGGGGATGGTAATTATTCAATAAATAATTGTACAATTGTTATAAAAATCACAAATGAAGAGATATCTCTTTTTTGATTTATTGATCGAATAAATAAGTATCTACCTACCCAGATGCAATACGGTGATATGGAATTGTTAAATGTACATACTGTAATGTTTCTTTCTTTGCATATATTTAGGTAGGTACATATAATGTATCTCTCTACATAGGTACGTAAAATATACAGGGTGGGCCATAAATTTGTGGATTTGAAAAAATCGCATAAAAAACTAATGGTCGTATTGACATAATAAAATATTTATTAAAAATTATTATAACCAGCGACAACTTGAAAATAAATTACGAAATTATTAATCACATCACATATTGACTGACGATGCTGTAAGTATTTTTGTATCTTAACTTATATTTTCGTATAATTTATTTGCAGTGTATGGCATCAACTGTTTCCAATGTAACAGTAAAAACAATTCCGCCTGCGCTAATTTGGAGCTGACCGGGACGAACCCTCTCTACCCGGAGCCTTGCGTGGGGAATTATTCAGGAATGGAGCCGTTCTGCCGGAAAACTGTCTTAAAACGTCAGTTCATTTACCACTTTATTTAATATGTTAGGGGTAAAATAACACAAATCAAGCCACTGCGCTGTTTGCAAACCGTACTTGCTCCATGGTACTGACTTGATCACGTGACATTGGTTCATAAGTCCTAAGTCCAGCGTTGGCCGGCTAATATATCGTTCGGACTGCAAATAAAAAATTTGTTTGTCAGTATAAAAATAAAACAAAAATGCCATAATTATTGTAATTTTTTTCGTCAGTAAGAAAACTTGAAAATATCGGTTTGTTTTTTCAGTCCGGGATCCTAACAAAGATATCGAGCCCCGCACGGTGCGAAAGTGCGGTTGGGTGCGCCACAAGAACCCCTGCTACACGGCCAACAACGATGATCATGATGAGAGAGTTTGCCAATGCTTCGAGGACGGCTGCAACGGCGCTCACTCCAGCCTTGTTAATACCCTCGTCCTGCTTCTGCTGCCCGGGGTCTTAGCTGCCAAAACATTTCTCTTTTAATTGACAATTGTTTATATATTTTACAATATATTTATTTTATTTTAATGAGTGTTTTTATTGAATTAATTTTTTTCATTATGTACCGAATATGTATGTTAAATTAATTTAGTTTTTATATTTGTTGTTGTTGTTTTTTTTTAAATGTTATTAAATTGCAAAAGAAATTAAAAAAATGTGCTTTAAATATAGCTTTTAGAACCAATTATGGGAACAAGCCTTAAAAACTCAAAAAGTAGAAATCCTAAACTTAATAATAGTCGCATATATGATTTAAAATGTGACCACACCGACCCTAATGCCACTTACATCGTATAGACGGGAAGAGGAATCACAGAATTTTATTTATTTTTTATTTATTTATTTGAGAAACATTACATATTACATTGTTAAAATGAGCTTTGGCTGTCCAACTAGGCAATTTGCCCGTTTTAGAACAGTCAAAATGAACAGATATTTTACATATAAATAGTGTGTTGACTATAATATTGTCTTAAACTTAAATATAACACTTGATGAATAATATTAAGGTTTTGATAATATATACAAGAAGTTACTTATAAGTGTAAATTATATATTTATCAATAGAAAATAAAATATAGAGAAGAGAAATAACAAGAACATTCCAAAAGAGAATAAAAAAGTGTTTTTTTAATTTTTTATTAGCACTTGTGCTCTTCAACCAATTCAAGAAACTTTAGTATTTATTTTGATGAATTAAACTCGAAAATCAAAAAATGGGTAAGAAAAAAAAAATAATGGATTAAAAAAGAAAAAGAAGTAGAGAAAAGAAAATGCAAAGATTTTTTTTTTTTGTAGTTTTTAAATTTAAATTGTATAAAAATAATATTAAGGTAAGTAATACCAATATAATACCAGTATATATGAATGTCAACAAAAAAAAGAAAATTTAATGGCTGTTGTTTAACATATTTTCGCATTCAGTTATCCCCAAGACCAGAAGCCAGTCATTTACCAGATTACGCAGAATGCTATCACTTTTTGATTTCCAAGCATCGGGTATAAGATTAAGCAATTTAGGGCCTAAGTACGAAAATTGTCTTTGAGCTAAGGATGAATAAGTGGTGGGAGGAACTACTGGGTTCCTCTTTGCATGTCTGGTGTCATGATAGTGGTCTATGGAAGTGTAGTGGAGCCGCTGTTTTTGGGTATGTATTATGATTTTCCTAATATATAATTGCCTTACATCAAGAACACGAAACTCTTCGAACAATGAATCGCTGGGGTATCTGAACGGTTTTTTGAGTATGACTCTTAGAAGGGATTTCTGAGATTTTGCTAAGGGATCAAGTATTGTTTTAGTACAACCGCCCCAACCTAAGGATGCATAATCTAATATGGAATTACACATGGCAAAGTAAATTCGTTTCATGTCTTTTGCGCAGAGAATATTTCTAATTGCCATAAAAAGATGTATAAGTTTCCTGACCTTTGCGGAAGTTAAGTCTATATGTTTATCCCATGTCAGAAATTTATCAATGATAATTCCAAGATATTTAATACTGTCTACACATTCCAAGGTATTGCATTTAGATGTAGTTATGTCGTTGCAATGGTGTATAATAATGTTGTGAATTTCTTTTGGTTGACCCGCTTGGGTTGGACTGAAGCAGATGAATTTAGTTTTATCCAAGTTTAGAGTGAGGAGGTTGATATCTAGTAACTTTTTGACTTTGTTTGTACCAATTTCTGCTTTACGGTGAGATTCATTCCATCTTTGCCTTCAAATAATAAAACTGTATCATCTGCAAAGGTAATTATGTGGTCTGCGAAGGAACTATTACATACCTCATTTATATAAATATTAAATAAAAGTGGTCCTAGAGTACTTCCTTGAGGTACACCATATTTAATATTGGCTGGATTGCTTAGAGTACCGTTAATATCCACTCTTTGGCTTCTATTTTCTAGGTAACTAACCAACCATTTGAATAGTTGACCATGTATTCCAATTCGCTGTAGTTTATTTAACAAAATTTTGTGGGAGATAGTGTCAAATGCTTTGGCTAAATCTAAAAAGACTGCAATACATTTAATCCCTTTGTCTAGATTACTAGAGATGATTTTTGTCAAATTAGCAATAGCGTTTTCAGTGCCTAAACCATTGCGAAAGCCGTACTGTCTACTAGAGAGGATGTTGTTAATTTCAAGATAATGACTGAGACGGTTCTTTACAATTTTCTCAATAATTTTTGAGACAGAATTGAGCAAGGAAATAGGCCTGTAATTGTTTATCTGTGATTTGTCCCCATTCTTGTGCAGTAATATAACAATTGAGTGTTTTAAATGATCAGGGAATTTACCCGTTTTAAAGCTTAGATTTGAAATGTACGTAATCGGTATGGCTATGTATGATTTAATATTTTTTAGCAGATTTGATGAAATCTTATCGGGACCACATGCTTTTGATGACTTGAGGTCGTTAATTATCTTCATGACTTCGTTTGATGATGTTTCGATTAAGGCTATTTTGTGACCGAGATTAGGGATGGGTAAATTGGCGAGATCAGTTTCCGTTGTATTACATTTAACGAGAATTTTTTTAGCAAGTGTGTCTCCTACAGATGTAAAATAGCTATTGGCAAAGTTTGCCATGTTTTTGGGGACTTGAGAGTTTGAATTATTGATGTATAAAGATTTAATTTCGGAAGATTTATTAATTTTAGATTTGGTTACATTACGAAAAGTTTCCCAAAAACGTTTTGGACTGCAGTTATTTTCGTAAATTATTTTTTTATAAAAGTTTTCTTTCGAGGATTTAATTAAATTCTTACACAAATTCCTATATTTTTTATAATAAGATTGTAATACCAAGTTATCTGGATTCCTTTTAACCTTTTCATGAAGATGGTTTCTTCTGTGAATTGAATTGACTAGACCCGGGGTGATCCATGGCGTGAGTTTTATTTGTTTATTTGTTATGGGTTTATTGCTTGTGTGTTTAGATATATACTCGTGTAGTTTGGTAATAAATTCCTTCATTGCTAAGTCAGTATCTGATTGTTCTAGGACATTTTTCCAGTTTTCAGAACTCAGGTCCTCAAGTAGATTATTGAAGTTTGTTCGAGCAACGTATTTAATTTTAGCTAAGGGGGCGTTCAAGTATTACGTAACGCACTTGGGGGGGGAGGGGGGGGTCTGGTGAAACGTTACGGCGCGTTACGGGGAGGGGGGGGGGTTCGAAGGACGCGTTACGTAACATGTTTTTCTTTATTTAAATAAAAAACTAAGTAATTGAAATCTTCCAAGTTGGCAAGCCTTTTAGTTTATGTTATACGGGGAATTCCTCGACTGTATTGTGCGTCATTTTTATTTTATTTTCGTTGTCAGTATTCGTTAGTGTTTTAAACACGAAATACGCATAAACACAATTTGCTGTAGTCAGTGTTGTTAATGTGAGTTTTTAGGAATTATAATGTCCTCCAATCCGGGAGATTTACATCATCAGCTGTTATTGGCCAATAAAGGCTCTCATGCTGACTTGCCAGCGCAGCGCAACCAAAAAATGCCAACCAAATTTAGAAGACAGCAAAAGAAAAATTAAAAAAATGAAAAATTTATGCAACATATTATGAATGTTGTTATACGAGAGTTTTTAGTAAGAACAACGCTTTTTAGTTATTACACGCAGGTTACTTTACTAAAATATAATAATATTACCTAAAGCTAGGTTTCGTAGTACATGCATAGTTACACT
Source organism: Limnephilus marmoratus (assembly GCA_917880885.1). Lineage (NCBI taxonomy): Eukaryota > Metazoa > Arthropoda > Insecta > Trichoptera > Limnephilidae > Limnephilus > Limnephilus marmoratus. The sequence continues at coordinate 66,001,005 of OU862908.1, forward strand.
CAGAACATGAAAAAGGTTTTCTTCACTTTGAATCGTTCTGTGGATTTTTTAATCTCCCTTTCGAGAACTTGAAAAACCACGCTGGGACAAAAAAATAGTTTTGTCTGCTGAAGGTAAACATGTGATTTTTCGTGCCTCTTTGTAGAACACGAATAGTTGCAGTAGAAACATGTAAGTGGTTTTGTAGCACTGTGAGTCAGCAAATGATTTCTAAGAAGTTCCTTTGTACAACATGAATAATTGCAGTCGGGACACGAAAAAGGTTTTGGTCCAGTGTGGGTAAACATGTGAATTTTTAGATACCGTTTTTTAGCGCCTGAATTGTCGCACTCGGGACAAGTAAAAGGTTTTTCATCACTGTGAATTAGCAAGTGCCATTTTAGTTTGTTTTTCAAGAAGAAGAATAGTTGCAGTCAGGGCATGAAATGGGTTTTTCACCATTGTGAGTAAACATGTGATTTTTTATTTCTCTGAATAGTTACAGTCGGAATATGAAAAATGCTTTTCTCCACAATGAGTAGAGTCAGCAAAAGAATTCTTGGATATCCCCTTTAAGAACACAAATAGTTGCAGTCAGGACATGTAAAAGGTTTTCTCTTCTGTAAATCGCACGGTGGATTTATAAATTGTCCTTTTGAGAACTTGTGTAACTGCATTCTGGACAGTAAAATAGTTTTTGTCCACTATGCGTTAACATGTGATTTTTGGTGGCTCTTTGTAGAACACGAATAGTGCAGTAGAAACATGTAAAAGGTTTTATATCACTTTGAGTTAGCAAATGATTTCTAAGAAGTTCCTTTGTACTACATGAATAATTGCAGTCGGGACATGAAAAAGGTTTTTGTCCAGTGTGGTTCAACACGTGAACTTTTGGATACCGTTGTGTAGCGCATGAATAGTCGCAATCGGGACAAGAAAAAGGTTTTTCGTCACTGTGAGTTAGCAAGTGCCGTTTTCGTTATTTTTTTTCGAGAAGTATAATAGTTGCAGTCAGGACATGAAATGGATTTTTCTCCACTGTGGGTAAACATGGGTAATTTTTAGATTTCTCTTCCTAGTACATGAATAGTTGCAGTCGTAACATGAAAACGGTTTTTCTACACTGTGAGTCAGCAAGTAACTTCTTAGATATCTCTTTAGAGGACACGAATAGTTGCACTCGGAGCAAGAAAAAGGTTTTTCGATACTGTGAGTTAGCAAGTGCCGTTATCGTTATTTTTTCGAGAAGTATAATAGTTGCAGTCAGGACATGAAATGGATTTTTCTCTACTGTGGGTAAACATGGGTAATTTTTAGATTTCTCTTCGTAGTACATGAATAGTTGCAGTCGTAACATGAAAACGGTTTTTCTACACTGTGAGTCAGCAAGTGACTTCTTAGATATCTCTTTAGAGGACACGAATAGTTGCAGTCAGGACATGAAAATGGTTTTTATCTTCTGTGAATCATACTGTTGATTTTTAAATCTTCCCTTTGAGAACTTGTATAACTGCATTCGGAACGTGGAAAAGGTTTAACTCCACTATGAGTCAGCTTGTGAATCATAGTGGAGTAAAGTGTTGCTCCATAGGGAAAACTTAGGGAAATTACTTTCCTCAGGGCCTCCTCACTAAAGCTAATGTAAAAGAAAGTATGTGTTGTAAACCATGTAGGTTTATTCTAGGTAAGACAGTGTTAAATAGTGGAGATCTGGAAGGAATACAAGGCCGATAAAAATAATAATATTCCCAATTTTTTTCATAAATGACAATATGAATAAATAAAATGTATATAATGTATCGCGAGTTAGAAATCTCTTGTATTATTTATTACCGCGAACGCGATAAAATCAAGAAAAAGGTTATTTAAGCGACATTTCTGTACGTTGCGCAACTTAATTGTGACTTTCAGGTAAAAAATGTTACTTGGGTGTTACGTAACGCTTAGGGGGGGGGGAGGTTGAACAGGAAAACGTTACGGCGCGTTACATAGGGGGGAGGGGGGGTCAAAAATCTTCAAAAATTGCGTTACGTAATACTTGAACGCTCCCTAAAGTTGGAGGCTTGTTTTTGAAACAAACAGATGTAGTATAGTGGTCTGAAATAGTAGTGTGTATAACAAATGTGTCGATAAAATTAATATTTTTCACATTAATGTGATCTAGACATGATTTACTCGAATTCTGTTCACGGGTGACGCTGTTAATTGTCTAAGTGAAACCGTTTTCCGCAAGCAGACATAAGTAATCGTGTATTTGACGGTGGTATTCATGGATAGTATTAATGTTTAAATCTCCTATAATGATTTGCTGTTCTACTTTTTTTGAATTGTTGATGATTGATTGTAATGAATTCAGGAAGGAGTCAACATTTTTGGTGAAGGTGATCTGTAGATTGCAAATATGCATATGTTGTTATTCAATACAATTTTCATACAATTTGATTGTAATAATGAAATTTCATCTACTTGAGCTTGTATGCCGTTCTTAATGTAGATAACAATCCCACTAGATTTGTTGAGGTTGATTTTAGTGTGGTATTCAGAGTAATTGTGGATTGACTTGGAGGTGTAGTCTTTATTTATCCAACATTCAGTTAATATTATAACATCAAAAGAGGAATTAAATTGATCAAGAAAAATTGTAAAGTCATCAAGATTCGATATGCTTCTGATATTTTGATGTATGATTTTTAGTCTATACGAGCCCCAGTTATAGTTGTTTAGTTTATTCAGATCTAGAATTACATTCATGTTAATGCTAATACCGGAATCATTGCAATTATCCAAAGGTTAGTCTATACGAGCCCCAGTTATAGTTGTTTAGTTTATTCAGATCTAGAATTACATTCATGTTAATGCTAATACCGGAATCATTGCAATTATCCAAAGGTAACTGAATCATTATTGTGTTTTAATTTAGAATAATAAAAAGAATAATAATGAGTGTACATTAATTTGAGTGCGTAAAAACTTGCCAAAGATGTTGGTATGTCCAGTGAAAGATAAGGCGAAGGAAATTATGTTTACATAATTATCAATCTTACAGGATATATTAACAATAAATTGAATTACAGCTAGGAAGTTGCTTTTGGTGGTACATTGTTACAGTACTTATATTCGAAACAGAGGAAACTGAAGAAGAGGAACTGAGTGTATTATTATGGTTACAAGAGATGCTGATGATGGTAGTCTCGTATAGAAACATTCGATACAGATGATAATTATGAAAAAAGCTATCTTGAAGGCTATAAATACAATAAAAACCATAACACGGCTAATAACAAGGTAGTACAGATTATGAAGAGAGATTGATGAGAAGAATATGTTATCATGAAATAAACACATACATCAACGTAACAAATAAACAGAGATCTGATTAAAATAATTCGTAGGCATTTGCTGTGACATTTTTTCTCCGATATACAAATAATTGTTATAAGTATGCTGTTGTCTGTTGGCAAATTATATGTGATAACAACAGATAAGGCAGATTTATACATATAGAATACAATACATTGCTTGCATAACATCCTGTTGAAGATTATGAAATTACTTTTAAATGAATAAAAAGTGAATATAATAATCACCGACTTATCCATTTTAAAGGATATTAACATAATAATGTAACTCAGGGCACTGTGAATACTTATGCTGTAAAATAGGTTGGTACGAAAAATAAGTTTGAAAAGAATACGCAGCTACAATAATCTGCGATGTATACTGTAATCCACAATAATCTGCGATGTATATGCTGTAAATAGGTTGGTACGAAAAATAAGTTTGAAAAGAATACGCAGCTACAATAATCTGCGATATATACAAATATATGCCCACTAACGGGATATAGATACATTCATTAGGTTTTTTCCCAGATTTATATAGTTTTCCTGTAAGTATGAGATTACATAAAAACTCACTGAATGTGTTTAAAATATATAGGCTTAAATATAATACTTTTTTAAACATGTTGCTGTTGGTTGTGTGACTCATAAAGCAAAAACAAATAATATGCGATGTAATTAATAAACATAATAGTAATAAGAATAATAATGGGTGTACATTAATTTGAGCACGTGAAAACTTGTCGAAATTGAAGGTATGTCCCTTGAAAAAACAAACGAAGGAAATTATGTTTACATAATTATCCATCTTAAAGTATATATTAGTAGTAAAGTAAATAATAGCAAGAAAAGTGGTAATAGAGTGGTAATAGATCTTTTGGTGGTAATAGATTGGTACTATAAATAAGTTAGCATCAAAGACGCAACTAAATTGACAAATACATTCAATAACATTAGAAATACACAGCAATGTGACTAAAATAGTGCATAGGTATTTGCAATTAATTATTTTTTCTGATATACGAACAGTTGTATTTAGTATGTTGTTACCTAATGTCAAATTATATGTGATAACAGCTAAAGGTCGTAAAATATAGAATACATTACATTGCTTATATAATATCCTGTTAAAAATTATGAAATTACGATTAAATGAACAAGTAATGAATATAATATTTACCGACTTATCAAACTTAAATAATATTAACACAATAATATAACTCAGAGCAGGGTGAGTACTTAATACGTAAATAGGTTGGTACGATGGATGTGTTTGAACAGAAAAAGAAGCTGCGATAACCTGCGAACTATTCCAAAATCTGACCATGAAAGGAATATAGATACATTCATTATTTTTTTTCCCAGATTTATATAGATTTGCTATTAGCATGGGGTTACATGAAATCTCACTGATTGTGATAAAAATAAATGAGTATATAAGTATGGTAAGTATTCGATAACAATGTATTAGATATGAGAACAAAAATAAAAAATAAGAATAAATGAGTATATAAATAATCGATAACAGTGTATTAATAATATGAGAACATGAACTGATACCTTCATTAACAGCCATAATGACAAAGTGAAATAGAAGTCATATATATTGACGTTTTAATCGTTGTAGGTCATTGGCATTATTTATTGTTATGACTTTTGAGCTGTCAATTTCCTTTAGTAAGATACGCCCTGAAGATGTCCACGCATATTTAAAATTGTTTTCTCTGGCGAATCGTTTAGTTTGTCCTAGAAGGAATTTAGCCTTTTGTGTTAAATGATCCGATACATATATTCGTTTGGCATCTTGCGATAATCCTAGATCGTATGTATTTAATTTATTTGTGCTTGGAGTTGTGGCCTTTATGTATGTTTTTATTTTGTATAAGAAACTATCCCGATCTGGTGTGTTATTAAAAGTCGCAATGATTGATCTGTGCTTTTTTTCATCAATTTTAGGTCCCATTCTATAGATTTTTTTTTATTGCCGAGTTCACATTTCCTGAAGAGCCCTCAAAGTTGATAATTTTTGCTATTTTATTGAGAACTTCTAAGTTGTTATTAGAAATGGATTCCGGAATGCCTCTAATTTCAATATTACATATTTGATGCATATATTCTAGTCTGTCGATTTTGACGTCTTGTTGTGAGATTGTATTAGTTAAAATGTAGTTCTGGTTTTTTAATTCAAGTATATCGGCATTATCTTTAACCTGCGATTTTTCGATAGAAATCACACGATTTTTTAGATCTTCCTGTTGATCTGATATGAATTGGAATGACTTTAGTAAATCATTGTTTTGAATTAAAATTGCTTCATATTTTTGATCATAAATGCTTAGTTTCTTGTCCACAAAAGAAATCATTGTAGTTTTAAATTTTTCTAGTTCCTTCAAAAATATTTCCAAGGTTAACAGCTGATTAGAGCCATCTGTGAATGATGGTACTAGATTTTCACTGGTTTCTGACTGTGCGGTTGTAGACTTCGCTGTTTGAGCAATTTGTTTTTGATTTTTGGAAACAGGTGTCAGGTCTTGATTGATTTCATTCATGTTATTCGCGGTAATTTTCTGTTTTGTTGATTTTGGAATTTTAACACACTTTTTGCATTTCCACTGTTGTAATTGAGATTGACTTTTTGCCCCTCGGCGAGAAGTTTCCGCTAAATCCGCACACAAAATGTGATATCCATCTTCACATACAGAACATGATATAAAGTCAGCCGGAACATCAATGTTTTTTTCACACGCAGTACATTGAGTATGCATTTTAATTTCGCTGAGCGTGAATGCACACTAAAAAGAGCACTTTAGAATAATTGTTTCCTTGAAAGATGCAACACAATTTTAAGATCCTCTCTCTATAATGTTCAATAACTATGGCACAGATTGTTTACTTTGTGACACAAACTTTGGAGAAACAAAAACCTCATTTGGTGCGAAAAACACACTTTTTGTGAAAATAAATACACTGGGAGAGTGCGCAAACTTCGATTTAGATGAATTGACCACTTTTTAGTTATTTTCTACTGATTATTTTGTTAATTCTTTGATAATTTGAAGGAGATACAGAAAAACGCCAATACTAAACTTGACAGTAGGTGAATGATATGAATAGATACAATATTATTATAATTATAAAAGCACTTCTTCAAAATTTGCCGAACTTCTTAGTGAATAATCACCTTCCACTTAACAACAAGGGGTCTAAACCATTACATGTAGAAAAAAATGGTCTTAATTAAAATTTATTTGAACAATTAGAAATCAATAAATGCAGGAATGACCCTAATATAAAACTGATTAATAAAGTAAGTAAAAGTATTTAGCTCCCACTGCTTAGTATGTTTACAAGACCTAAACAATATAATACATTTAAAAAAAGTCGATAGCAGTCACGTTATTATTAAACAATTAAGAACACATTAACGGGGAAAACAGATATCAAAGTACCTAACCCACATAATAGAGAATCTATTTTCATTGTCTAAAATTAAATTTATTTTAACGATTAGAAATATCGTTAATCAATAAATGAAGGAATGACCCTAATGTAACACTAATTAATAAAGTAAGGAAAATTATTTAGTTCCCACTACTTAATAATAATTAGCTAATAGTGGTAGTAGCATCTAACCACAGTTAGAAAATTGCCATTTAAGCCGAAACAGCTGTCACATTCGAATTCACCTATGTGGATTAAATGCAGTAATCACCAATATACGAGTACACTGTCGAAGGGGAGAAAACCAGAAGCTAGCAACTCACAGCGGAGTTCTGATGCACGATGAATATCATGAAAATATATTTTTTAAATTATTCGGAATACTTTTTTAATAAAACTGAATTTGTAACAAGAAACTATACGTAGGTTCGTCAGCAGGCAACAAATGCTAATTTATAATTCCTACCTGAAGAAATAGAACATTGCAATAAATAAGTAAGAATGAATTTTAATTTGAAGTGACGTATGACGTGTGTTTGACATTTAGTTACCGATTTTTAGTTTATATAAATATATATGTATATCCTGATGGCATTTCTCTTTTGAAAATCATAAGATTGTGAATATTTTTGTACTTATGTTTCATAAAAGCTGTATGTTTTCGGTGGTTATTCTCTTCACTTCCTGGCTTCATGGTACTAATTTCAATTTAATTATATTCCTTTAGTTCTGTTGGTTCGGTAACATTTAAAATTATTTGGTATGTCGAATGACATTATAAAATTACTAGTCACGTTACAGTCATAGTAATTGAACAAAAATGTAATACCGCTTATGAAAAGGATAGCCATTCAAAGAATATGTATAGTCTGTCAATTAAGAGTAGAAAATATAAAAACTTGAACTACTAAATTTGTAGAGTGGCAACACCAATTTAACTGTCAAATATTTTTTTTTGAAATGCAATGACACTGAATGTACAGAACACAGTAAACCACATTTTAAAAAACATTTTTTCTTCATGACATAAATTTGATTAAAAGGTGATTTATAAAGCGATTTACTTTAATTTAATTTAACATAAATTTGAATTTAACAATAGATAGAAAGGAAGAATCACTAATGATGAGTTTAGTTACACTACTTTTAGATCTGAATGAGTTAAATATATTCAGATCTAAAATTAGAGACATGATCTAAAGCCCAGGCAACGCTAGGTACTTTATCTAGCATTAAATAAATGTGAGCAATTTCTAAACTGTGCTTTATATTTTATTATATTATAGTTATTCTTCATTATGTTAACATAAAATTGCAAAAGTATAATAATAATATACTTATACGCAATTCTAATTTTGAGATCGACGGGTATCTATACTGCAATGAAAAAATATTTTTTCCATTTTTTTTTTTTTTTTTTCGAAATATATACATAAAAACAATGGAAATACAATTACAAATCAATGCCTAGATAATAAAATTAACAATTAATTAATTTTATATATTTTTACGCACCAGATTTAAATGTCCGGGTTAAATTTTCCCCCACAAAAAAAAAAAAAAAAAAAAAAAAAAAAAAAAAAAAAACAAAAAAAAAAAAAACAAAAAAAAAAAAAAAAAGGAAAAACTAAACAACTAAACCCTTTCATACACTTCCCCAAATGATCATCTAGTGAATCCACGCTATGCAATTGCACTATATAAGTATTATAAATACAAAACAATACAACAACAACATGTCAACCTACTAGAGACCAAATGGGAATATAATTCACCGACTCCAGATATTTTCATATCAGAGGGTTCGGCTCTGTGGCATTTCTAATTGAACCTATAAATCCTACTGATCCCTCAATATAAATATTTAAAAAATCTTTTGTAATCCTACATGTATTTAAAATTACTGCTTTTTGCATTTTTATATACGAATTCTTTGACAAATCTAATATTCTTAAATTTTGAATCAGATTCCTAGGTATTATGCCAGTGGCCGAAATAACAAATGGCAATATTTTTATAGTCCGAGAATGCCTAATTCTTTTAATCTCATTTCCTAAATCTGTGTATTTTCTTATTTTTTCAGAAACAGTTTTTTGAATATTACAGGAATTTGGAATAGCTACATCAATGATATAAGTTATTTTTTTTTAATTTTGTCATGTAAAACTATATCAGGTCTATTATGACTAATTGTTCTGTCTGTTAGTATAGTTTTATCATAATATGTTTTATAAAATTCATTTTCTAAAAATGAATTTGGTTCATATTCATAATATGGTACTATATTACGGCAGTCAATCAAGTTATGTTTAATTACCAAACTTTGGTGAATTATTTTTAAAACCTGATTGTGCCTAAATGTATACTCGGACGGCGCTAATATAGAACATCCCGATATAATATGTTCTATAGTTTCGGGAAAAGCCAAATGGCAATGAAGGATTTATGCATTGAATGGCAAGCATAAATCCTTCTATTTCTGCGCTCAACTCTCCAATACTCAACCATTTGTTTGACGAAAGTTTGTCAACATACGTTTGGTTGAGATAATTGAAGTGTTTTGCATGAATAATTTTATTTGACCAGGAATCTAATAATTCCTGGTTAGTATTTATAAGAATGTTGGCATTCTCGTCATATAAATTTAATGGAATACATAACAACTTTACGCACCAGATTTAAATGTCCGGGTTAAATTTTCCCCCAAAAAAAAAAAAAAAAAAAAAAAAAAAAAAAAAAAAAAAAAAAAAAAAAAAAAAAAAAAAAAAAAAAAAAAAAAAAAAAAAAGAAGGAAAAACTAAACCCTTTCATACACTTCCCCAAATGATCATCTAGTGAATCCACGTTATGCAATTGCACTATATAAGTATTATAAATACAAAACAATACAAGAACAACATGTCAACCCACTACAGACCAAATGGGAATATAATTCACCGACTCCAGATATTTTCATATCAGAGGGTTCGGCTCTGTGGCATTTCTAATTGAACCTATAAATCCTACTGATCAACATAATGAAATAACAAATGGTAATATTTTTATAGTCCGAGAATGCCAAATTCTTTTAATCTCATTTCCTAAATCTGTGTATTTTCTAATTTTTTCAGAAACAGTTTTTTGAATATTACAGGAATTTGGAATAGCTACATCAATGATATAAGTTATTTTTTTAATTTTGTCATGTAAAACTATATCAGGTCTATTATGACTAATTGTTCTGTCTGTTAGTATAGTTTTATCATAATATATTTTATAAAATTCATTTTCTATAAATGAATTTGATTCATATTCATAATAAGGTACTACATTACGGCAATCAATCAAGTTATGTTTAATTACCAAACTTTGGTGAATTATTTTTAAAACCTGATTGTGCCTAAATGTATACTCGGAAGGCGCTAATATAGAACATCCCGATATAATATGTTCTATAGTTTCGGGAAAAGCCAAACATTTTCTACATAAATCATCAATTTGATTTATATCTTTGATTATATGCTTTCTATAATTTTTAGTATTAATGACTCTATCTTGAATTGCAAGCATAAATCCTTCTATTTCTGCGCTCAACTCTCCAATACTCAACCATTTGTTTGACGAAAGTTTGTCAACATACGTTTGGTTGAGATAATTGAAGTGTTTTGCGTGAATAATTTTATTTGACCAGGAATCTAATAATTCCTGGTTAGTATTTATAAGAATGTTGGCATTCTCGTCATATAAATTTAAAGGTGTAATATTTCTATCTGCCTTGCAAATTATTTTGTGCATTTCTGAGCTATTAGCTTTCCTATGGAAAAAATTTCTAAGCATTTCTACCTGATTGTGTTTCAAAGATGTTATTTTGACTACACCTCTATCTCCGAAATTTCTAGGTAAATTAATTCGTTCTATAGCTGAATTTGGATGATGGCAATTAAATTTTGTTAACGTAGTTCTAATTAATCGTTCTAAACTATCTAAATCTGTATTGGACCATTTAATTATGCCAAATGAGTACGTTAGTAGAGGTATTGCCCAAGTATTTATTGCTTTTACTAAATTTTTAGCAGATAGATTGCATTTTAAAATTTTTCTGATCCTAGTTTGAAATTTAATCCTAATATCATTTTTAATACTAGTGTGATCTAATCTATTCGATTGCGGGTATCCTAAATATTTATAAACCTCATCCCCTTTCATACTTTGAATTTTGAAATTTCTAAATATACCCTCGTCTCCATCTACAATTTTGCCTTTCTCTATATGGATAGTTTTACATTTATCTAAACCAAAAGTCATTTTAATATCATCTGAAAAAATTTTAACTACCTTAATCATTTTCTCTAAATTTGATTCAGAATTTGAAAATAATTTTATATCATCCATATATAATAGATGTGAAACTATACTACTCTCTCTTGTATTACCCTTAATTTTTATTCCAAACTTGCTTTTAATTAACATTTTAGAAAGGGGATTCAATGCTAAGCAAAACCAAAGAGGGCTCAATGAGTCTCCTTGAAAAATCCCTCTTTTTATTGAAATGCCCGGTACTACTATTTTCTTACCTTTTAAATTAACTAGCAAATCTGTATTCCAAAAGGACATAATATTTTTCAAAAAGCTAATTATAATTGGGTTAACTTTATATATTTTTAATATTTTGATTAGCCACGAGTGCGGGACACTATCAAAAGCTTTTTGATAATCTATATAACAAGTATGTAAATTACGCTTTTGATTTTGAATTTGTTTTAAAATTACAGAATCAATAACTAACTGTTCTTTACATCCCATATGTTTTCTGCGACAACCTTTTTGTTGTTCAGATAAAATATTTTTTTCATCCAAATGAGTATATATTAAATCTGTCAAGCAAGAGGTTAAAATTTTGTATATTGTCGGTAGACATGTAATGGGTCTATATTGAGAGGGATTATTAATATGTTCGCTTTTAGGCAACATATAAGTAATGCCCTTAGTTAGAAAATTAGGAAAATTTTGAGGTTCTCTGACAAGTTTTGAAAGATTTTTTGCAAAAAGAGGATGTAAAGTAGTTAGACGTTTGTACCAAAAATTATGTATCCAATCGCAACCCGTGGCTTTCCAATTATGAGTATTTTTTATAATTTTGGCTAACAATTCAACCGATATATCAGAAAAACTCATTTGTTCAATGTCTGAACAATTGAGTTCTTCATTTTCTATCCAGTTACCTGCCTCATTATGTTTTATATCTTTACTCCAAATGTTTGTCCAAAAATCGCGCATATCTGATTCAGATGGCAACGGAATATTATTATTCGAAATAATATTCTGTTTATCGTCAAGTTTGGAATAAAATATTTTCTCATTTTTCTGAAATAATCTATTATTATTTCTTTTATTATACGTATAATTATATCTTTTTAATCTACTAGCTTTTACACCTAATTTTTGTTTTAATAAATCTAATAAATCATTGATTATATTTTCATTATTATTACTACCAATGCTATAACCAAATTTTCTCCCAATTTCATCTACATATCTCAAAATATTCCTACTTCTATTTCCATTTTTATATTCAATTACTCTAGCTATACTACTTCTTAAAAATACTACATCATTTTCTAATCTAATCTGCCATTCTGGTTTACTATAACTATATGATCTATCATCAGAGGATATTAATTTAACTCCTAACTTATTACATATAGTGATAGCACTAGCGTACACTATTGTATGAAGATCTAAAAAACTAATATCGTCAAATATTATTTTTGGTAAAATTAAATTATTTAATTCAGAAATTAATTTAGATAATTTCTTTGACGTATGCAATTTTGGTAATTTTGGTCTAACTGTGGGCTCTATATCTATATATATATTTATATTATTTTGAAGCAAGTTAGCTAATTCTATTACATTATCATCTAGTAAGTTTAAATTTGCAATATTGATTTCCCTAAGATTATGAATAATGTCTAAGTTATTTGAATCTACTCTAATATCATTGGATTCTTCTACTAGAATATTAGCTAAACTATCTTCATTGAATGCATCTAATATAACATTACTACTCGTATTAATTTGATCTAAATTATTCTCCAATTGCAATCTATCTGCTACTTCTTTTCTTATCTCATTTAATGTTACTACAGGAATTAAATTATTTTTGAAAATTGACCTTTTTTGGTCAGCTAATCTTTGTTCGTTTACTTGGGCAACCGGATAATTTTGTGAGAAAAGTAAATGTAATTTTTTCCTATACAATAACATATCTGTTTCTAGTTTAGTTACATAAAAATATGAACGAACGATGAACATATTGACATCGTTCGTCCATTTCATACGCTGCCTAGGAATACCTGCTTTTGTTTTTTGGGGTCTCAGATTATCAATGTTCATCTGTATAGATGACATAATAAACCCATTTTCATTTCCGTTGGTTGAAAATGACATTGTGTCACCTTTCAAAACAACTTGGAAATGATTTATTAATTATTATTAATTCCTACATTCCAGTAACCAAGCAACTGTCGTCGTTACCTAGTGTCAACAAATAGTTTTCAATATCTCCAAATTAAATATTTTAATGTAAACTACCCTTCAATACTACAAATCTATAATATATATTATATTGTAGAATAATGTTATCAAAATAAAATATATAATTAAATTTACCTACAAAATATATTTCAACGTAATCTCAAAATATAGTTGTTTACCTTGGTTACTGAAGTCCTCACAAAAGGAAAAATTTTATATTGTATTTATTTACCTAAATATCCTACGGTTCACTGGCAGTTTATTAAGATTAAAATTAACATTAAGATTAAAATTAAAATTAAAATTAACATTAACATTAGCATATAAATAATAATAAATTTCACTGATTTTTTTTTTAATTTTTTTTTTTTTTTTTTTTTTATGGTATTTCTCTTCTACAGAAGCAGACACTTGTGATTAGAAGAGAGACGATTATGGGATTAGAAAATATTTAAAATATATTAAAAAAATATATTTTGTATCTTATAATTTACTTGTGGTAGATTCTTAATAAATAACAAATTTACAAATTATATAAGTTATGGGGATAAATTTTATCAATTTGGTATTTTTACTTTAAATTGCTCTTTGATTGCTTTTAGTAGACATTTATCGTCCTCGATTTTTCTTATTTTTTCAGGTAGGCTATTAAAGTATTTTTTTCCTAGAAATGTATAATGTATAATGATGTTGTGCAAATGAGGTGTTGCATTTTTGTGTTTGAAATATATGTTTTTGACGAGTACGACTTTCAGTTAAAAATCTATGATTTTGTTTTTCTTTTATTATTTGGATTATTATATTTTTTCGAACTAGATCATTAAATTTTAAAACTTTAAATTCTTCAAAAATAAGGTGAGTCGGATAATCTCTTCTTTTTTTCAATATAATTTTTATTATTAGACGTTGCACAATTTCAACAGGGAGTAGATTTGTTTTGTATGCAGCTCCCCAGCTTACTACAGCGTATTGGAGAATTTATTTATTTATTTATTAATCATTAACGCCCTTATGGGCTTTTACATACATTTACATTTTTATGTTTTAGTGCATACAGGTGTTTATAAAATACAAAGAAAACATAAATAGTTTTTACGGATGGTACATAGAAATAAAGTTGGTAAGTAAAAAGTATAGCATTATAAGATAAAGAGAAAAAAATCAGTGGTAAATTTTGGGGATCGCTGGCAACGGTTAATACGCACTTTTTTTGAAAAAATCTTTTGATTCACCTTAATTACATTAAAAGACAACTATTTGCATTGGGGTAAGTGGAAAATATTTTTGTGTAACATGGTTTGTGATACAAAAGAAAGTGCCCCTTTATAACGCCTACTCGCGTCAAGGCAAGAAAAACATCCCAGTTTTCAAGTAGTTTAGCGGCTACGCTAGGTTTGTGTAACATGGTTTGTGATTCTGGCGTACATTCTCACAAGACGAAAGCTAATTTTAATTTTACGTAATGAAATTTAGAATGAAATATTTTCCACTTCCCCCAATACAAATAGTTGCGTTTTAATGTAATTAAGGTGAATCAAAAGGTTTTTTCAAAAAAAAAGGGCATATTAACCGTTGCCAGCGATCCCCAAAAATTAATAAATCAGTTTTATATGTATATACGTATATAACAAATAATAATAATGGTGTTTTTTTAATATATGTGTGCAATTTATGTGTTGAATACATAGCGAAGTTGATTTTAAACAAAAATACATACTACCGACTTGCACCGCACCAAAATTATTATACAAAGCGATTCCATTTTGACCAATTACTTTATCGTCAGAATTTCTGCTTAAAGAATTCAATTTCCGAAGACGAAATACTTTATACCATAAATATACCAATCCCCTTTATACTGATACCATGGAACATTTCAGGTTTTAAAAAAATAATAATAATAAAAAATAATATCAGATATCTAATTACATATCTAATTACAATCAAATTAAAATGTTAATCAAAGTATAAGTCGTTAAAGTAATTTTGTTATCATTACCTATTACAACGATAAACAAGAACAGTTTTTATAAGGTTTGTTTATAAATTATAAATTACTAACCTTATTACGCCTTATATTGTAGTTGTTTTTAACGGAACTTAACTATGTGGGTTTACAATAAACTGTGCACACAAAATTTCAAGATGGGGATTTACAGTTATAAATATTCCAATATACTGAATTTAAATTTGGTCACTGACAGATGACGGTAAACATCTATTGAGTTGTATTTATTTCCTAGTCGATGAAGCCTTTCGATAGGCGAGTTTTCGAAGTAATTATTAGTAGGCGCGTTAACAAAATAGACTGTAAAATTGACTGTACTATAGCATGATAGACTGATGTTAGATTTTCTAATGAGAGAAAGTTTCGGATTTTTTAAAATATGTAAATTAATTTCCTTATTTTGTTAACGGTAAGGTTGATTTTATCTTTCCAGTTCAGGTTTTTGTCTATTGTTATTCCTAAGTATTTAATTTTATTTGAAATTTTTAATGTGGAACAGTTTATTTTACATCATTTGATTTTATTGCAAATGGAATGACGCGAGTTTTTTCACTATTAAGAGATAGTAGATTTATATCAAACCAGTGTTTCAGTATGTTTATGTCTTCTGTTGCTTTTTGTTTTACTACTTGCCATGTGATTCCACTTTCAATAAGTACTGTGTCGTCGGCATAAGAGGTTATACTACCATGAAGTGACTGTGAGAATATCCCGTTTACATATAAGATGAATAATATGGGACCTAGCACAGTACCTTGTGGAATTCCATATTCAGATGTCTCTTCGTCGCTATAAATGTTATTTATTTTGACCCATTGAGGGCGATTTTTAGGTAGCTTTCTATCCAATTTGCTACGTTTTCATTAATGTTCAATTTATCTAATTTTTTCATAAATTTTTTATGGGATATGCTATCAAACGCTTTTCTCAGATCTATAAAAATACCTATACACTTTTTTTTCATATCAAGGTTTTTATATATGCGTGATGTGACATTTGCAATCGCGTCTTGTGTGCTGTGCGCTTTTCGGAATCCGTATTGATTGTCGTGAAGTATTTTGTTATTATCAATAAATTCCATTAGTTGAGATTTTACGGTTTTTTCAAATATTTTGC
The DNA here is from genome assembly GCA_917880885.1 of Limnephilus marmoratus. Classification (NCBI taxonomy): domain Eukaryota; kingdom Metazoa; phylum Arthropoda; class Insecta; order Trichoptera; family Limnephilidae; genus Limnephilus; species Limnephilus marmoratus. Next base: position 66,017,406 of record OU862908.1, read on the forward strand.
CAATATTTGATATGAGGGAAATTGGTCGATAGTTAGTTACATTTTCTGCGTTTCCACTTTTGAATATGGGTGAGATAATTGTCCTCTTATAATTAGACGGAAATATTCCATTTTTTAAACTTAAATTGATTAGGTGAGTTAATGGTTTTATCGCGTGGCTTTTAATAGATTTTAACATATTTGCAGTTATGTTGTCAAAACTCGGTGACGACCCTCCTTTCATATTTTCAATAATGTTTAGAATATCTACTTCCTTGATCATTTTAAAATGGGATAGTGAGTTTACACTTTGTATGTCTTCAATAATTGGTTGAGTTGTCGCTCCCTTTGTTACATTAATTTTGTCCAAATTTCGCGAAGAAGGAGTTGAAAATATCAGCACATTTTTTAGGGTTTTCCTCTGCATTTATTTTTACGTCATTTTCGTCTACAATTACCTTGATTGAATGTCTTTGTTTATTGTTATCTATTGCACAGTTAATTGTTTGCCAGATTATTTTTGGATTGTTTTCAGAATTTATTATTTTATGTTTGTAATATTCATCTTTACTAATTTTTATTAAGCGTGTCAATTTATTTTGATATTTTTTATAATTAAATTCTATTTTTTTGTCGTTTGGGAATTTTATTGTTTTTTTGTATAGCTTACCTTTTTCTTTGATTGAATTTAATAAACCCGGTGTGATCCATGGTTTCAGGTATTTGTTTTTGTCTAAATTACGATATGGAATATCTGTTTTTGAGTTTTCTACATGCTTGGATAAAATGTTTTCAAAGTACTTTGAGCATATTTCAACTTCTTCGCAGTTGATTACAGGTTGCCAACGTTCCGTTTTCAAGTTTTCAATTAATTTTTGCAGATTTATTCTGGTATATGATTTTTTTATTGATTTATTTTTTGTTTGTATCGTTTTTTCTTCCTCGTACAAAAATATACACGTATGATGATCGGTGATGTTATTTTTCCAGACAATGGTTTTTATTTTATGAAGATCTTTTATGTTAGTATTAGTCCAAAAATGATCTAGGCAAGATGGTTTCTGACCTTGAATTTCGCGCGTATTTTCATTTATTCACGATTTAAAGTTGTTTTCAGTCATACAGTTCAAATATTCATGTTTAAGTCTACTGTCTATATTTTTGTTAATGTTGATATTAAAATCCCCTGTTATTATGCAAGTTTTGTTTTTGAAATTTGATATTATATTTCGTATTTGTTCAATAAATAAATCAGCGTTCGATTCATGCGTTCTATAGATTGCTAACAAATAATAATTCTTTTTGTTGTGGTTAAGTTGGATTTCTATGCAGTTTGAGGAATCTATGTTGTGTTCTAAATGTGTAACAATATTATATTTCTTACTAACGAATATCGCAATACCACTGTTTTTATTAATGTTTGTGTTTGTTTGCATGTAGATATAATCCATTATTATGCCTTTTTAATTTTTTATAAAAATGTAGGTTACACAGCTTTACTTTAACACCATTAGTTATGTGTTTATTATTGCCATTTGATCAACAGTGGCGCCCTCATATATTTTCTACTCTTATTTGACAAACTGTATGTAAGTTGAAATGAATGGACTGCTAAATTATGTCCCCTGGACCTAATTTGGACAACGCTCGTGGTTCAGTTGAACCACGAGCGTTGTCTCGGTAACGTATCTCCACTCGATTAATTCATCTAAGGGTATATCGTAATTTGTAGTTGTATTAAAGATAAACAAGATGTTTTTGAAGGAAAACTTCTATACGCACGCTTAACTTGGGGAGTAAGCTGGTGAATGCGTGACGAGAGCGTTATGAAAAGTGTGATCGGGCGAGGCGAGCGGAAGTTGAGAGGGAGATATAAGTTAGTGAATTTATACTTCAGTCGTGTGGTCTAAAGTACACTCGTTTTTTTTTAATGTTACCTATCTAAATGTTCTAAATAAGTTGTTGGCCGTTTTTCAATAGGTGGAGAAAGGGAAGTTGAATTTATACAGATTTATATTGAACTAGCTGAAGTCCCCGGCGATGCCCGGACTTTGACACAGAGTTTTCGAAAGAAAATTTAGAAGTGACCTTCTTTGCATATAAATCAAATCCAAACCGCCCGCTTGCCAGCCCGCTTGTCCACCACATACAGACATTTTCCTTTATATGTTATATATTTCAACCAATTTATATAAAACCTTAACAAATTATATATAAAAACCTTCATCATGAATCACTCTGAATATTGGCGAAAACCGCATGAAAATCCGTCCAGTAATTAATCGCGAACAGACAGACAGACGCGGCGGAGGACTTTAATTTATAATATGTAGAGATTCAAATGGGTATACTCGTACATATTTTATTTGTAAAATTGGAGTGGAGTAGACTTAAAGTAGATGAAATGTATAATGGCGGGGAGGAAATAATAGAATTGTTCCTGGATAAGGCTTGTTAGAAAATAGGTTATTTGTTAGAGAGGGGAAACCAAAAGATAATAAAAAGTTCCAAAATTGAGAGGCAACACATTAGCACATTTCTTAGTACATTCTACTGACTACGTAGACATTGCAGTTTAGTGGAGAGCTAAACTCCTCCACACTTCTAATGCCGGTCCGCTCTCGTACATTTCGCAGCCAAGATACTTGTCTCCTACCATGCCCTCGGCGACCCTCTATCTTGCCTTTCAATACCAATTGGAGCAAGTGATATTTCTCCCCTCGAAGTATGTGACCCAGATATGAAATTTTCCTGACTTTCACCAATGTAAGCAGCTCCTATCTGCTCCAGCTCGCCTGAGAATTTCTGTGTTGGTGATCATGGTTCATGAGACTTGAGCATTCTCCGGTGAAGCCACATTTCAAAAGCCTCTAACCTGTTCAAAGAGTGGTATAATTGTGTATTATTTGATCAGTGCAGGCCATAAAGTGTTACCAGTGCAACAGCTACAACGACGGCCAGTGCATGAACCTGCAGGAGAAAGACGGGGTGAGGCCCCAGCCAAAGGAGTGTCCTGAAGAACCTGAGTTTATCCCCCCAGACAAGAGACTCGCGAAGCTCGTGAAACCTTTCTGCAGGAAGACACACATAGAGCGTAAGGCAATACTATTCGTATAACTCTTTGTTCTAACTAAATACACGAAATTGTTGAATCAAAAATTTCGTGTTTGTGAAAATTTCGAGAAGGGAGTTTTTTTAAATTTGCTCATTGAAAGCCTCCGTTATCCTAAGGTTCATAAATTGCGCTGCCACACATTTCCATTATTTGGTAGTATTCTAAGAGTATGGGTATTAATATTTATCTCCCCATTCCATATTATGTACTCCATTCAGCAAGAAAAAATACAACACAATGGTAGATGATTTTTGAATTAATCTTAAGTATTCAAAAGCAGAATTTGGGAGGCGGGTATGGGTACCACCGCCCCGGGAACCGTTTATTGAATAACCAACACCTCCGCCATAGGTCACCCCAAGTGGTTCGCTACGATTGGTGATTTAGCAGTAGTGCCCGGGTTCATGTGGTGAAGTTTGTCCGGGTCTTTGCGGCGGATGTATCTGCCCACCAATTGCGTGGCAGGCCGGATCGGGATAGACTGGTTGATAGAAACCTTGTGATCTCTCAAGCAGAACTCTTTTGGAACGTCGCCTTGCCTCAATGGTAGGCAGTGGCGGCGTAAGGGGGGGGGCGGAGGGGGCGGTCCGCCCCGGGTGCCAAGCACCAAGGGGTGACAACGACAACCCACTCATACAGACAAAGAATGCGCACAAAATCACCCGCTGTAAAGACATTTCAATAAATAACTGCGTACTCTTGTATCTAGCTACTTACATTATCATATTTTGAAATGCGTCGCAACAATATTTTTTTTTCGAATATAATTTCTAATTCCCTTTCTAAAACTGAAGAATCATTTTGAGAAGCTTGTATCAACACTCGAAGAGATGTGTGATCCCAACACTGGCAAAGCAGGCGTTGAAAGAAGAAATTAGCGAAACTCAATCGAAAATCTGGAGACATAAAAATCAGAAAAAGTTATCGGCACCTCTGGGACTTGAACCCAGGACCTTCTGCTTACATGGCAACAGCTCTACTAACTGAGCTAATTAAAAATTTATCCAGACACTATCTAGATAGCCAAGGGCGGATTTAGGGGAGGGGGGGGGGGCAAGAGGGCACGTGCCCCCCCCCCCCCCCCCCCCCCCTGACGGTATTTTTCTGTACTGTGGAGATTCCATCACAGTACATACTTGGAAGCTAAAAGTGTCTTTTTTAAACATTTAATTTTTCGATTGTTTTGACACTTTCATAAACCTTCCTATACATACTGATACTTTAGTTTATTTCTAACAGTAATCGTTGATTTTTTGCCTTTCCGCCCCTTGTGCCCGCCCAGAAAAAAATTCTAACAGTAATTGTGGATTTTTTGCGCGTCCACCCCTTGTGCCCCCCCCCCACCCCCCCTCCCCCCCCCCCCCCCCCCCCTAGCAAAAAATCCTAACAGTAATTGTTGATTTTTTTGCCCGTCCGCCCTTTGTGCCCCCCCCCCCCCCCCCCAGAACAAAATCCTGGATCCGCCCTTGCATTTAGTTCGGATTTGAATCTTGCAATCATATACAGGGTGGCCCTTAAGTGTATACCTAGTTTCAATTAACAATAAATAAATAATGGTAGAACTTAGACATGTTTTATTAATATTTTCAAAAAGTACAATAAATGGAAATTTAAATGACATTATATTTTAAAAATTATATTGTCCAAGTGAGCTCCACCAGCCTGTTAACATTGTCTAAGGCGAATTCGAAAATTCTCAAAAAACACGTTGACAAGTTGCACGTGGGATGGCGTTAATTTCCCGTACAATGTTTTGTTTTAACTGATTTATTGTTGTCGGATTGTCTTCATAGACTCTTGATTTTAAGTATTCCCACAAAAAAAATCACACGGGCTGAGATCTGGGTTCCGTGGGGGCCACTCAATGTCTCCTCCTCGTGAAATGAGTTTTCCGGGAACATCTCCTTCAAACGGTCCATGGACAGTTTAGCAGTATTACAGGTGGCGCCGTCTTGCTGAAACCAGCTCCTGGAATTGTGGCCTTGAAAATCTTGAAGAGCTGGGACCAAGACTCCTGAAGCATCTGACAATAGTTCTTAGATTTCACAGACATAGCAACTCTCCTTTAGTTTTCAAAGAAATATTGGCCAATGATACCCCTTGCTGATATTGCAGCCCACACAACGACCTTCGGGCTATGCAAGGGACGTTGATGCTTCTGTCGGGGGTCTTCTTCTTCTTCTTCTAATCTCAGACCAATACCGGCAATTTTGTTTATTAACATGGCCATTGATATACAAATTGGCCTCATCCCTGAACATTATGTTGAAAAAATTGTCAAAACGTTCCAGCATCACATTGGCAAAATTAAGTCAAAGATCGGTATCATTCGGCTTCAACTCTTGCGTCAGCTGAATTTTATAAGCTTTTAGATTTAAATCGTGGCGTAAAATTCCTTGTAAAGTGGTACGCTTGATGGATAAGGCTTGGCTTCTCTTGCCAGTAGTTTGTTGTGGATTTTCCCTCACTGATTCACTAACACGCTGATTAACTTCTGGTATCCTCGCTGACTTCGAGCAGCCTTCATTATTTGTTTTTACTGTTGAGCCGGTTGTCTCAAACATTTTGATCCATTTCCGAATAGATTTTGCGCTTTGTGCTTGATTAATGTCTCGTAAACCGAAATGAGCACGGTACATTCGTCTCGAAATCGTCACGGAATAATTGTTTATGTAATATGCACGAACACAAAATGCGCGCTGCTCTCCCGTGAACGGCTCCATGGCGTCTAAAATTTCCACGAATTAACAATTAACGCGTCTAACGATACCCCCCGAACCGCGCTCGCTCCACGCATTGTTGAAAAAATAACGAAACAAACCGCGAACACAGTTATGGTCCACCCTGTATAAAGGTAGCAGCCAATAATATGCGCGTTAAGCAAATGAAGATAAAGTTCGTAGTTCTTAGCCGAAGAATGATACAGTTAAATGTGACCGAATTTAATATAGACATCTTAGCTCAATTGGTAGAGCTGTTTTCATGTAAACAGAAGGTCCCGCGTTCGAGTCCCAGAGGTGACAATATCTTTTTCTGTCTCCTTAATAAAATCTTATTTGAGCACAATGAACAAAGCGCGAATAACCAATTTTTCTATGTAATCAATTGAAAGAGAAGGGAAAACAATATTGATATTGTGATCGAATATTTTAGTAAAATGAAGTCTCGTAAGCATGTTTAGTATAAAATTTGGTGTTTTATGTAGAGTGTTCAATACAAAACCGCCCCGGGTGCCAATCTACCCTACGCCGCCACTGATGGTAGGGATGGATTTACACGTCCGTCCGTCCCAGATTCCTACCTACCCCTCATACCTTATACTTTCCAGAATTTCCACTCTTCCTTTCCTTTAAAAGACCTTTTACACAGCATCCCCAAAGATGACACAAGCACTGAGGGATTTTTTTTTCTCAAGGCCTCCTGATATCTGCTAAATATAATCTTGAACAATACGTCATCATCTTTGAATATGAATCATATCAATCGCCTAAAAATCACAAAATACGTATAAAATATTGTAATAATTCTTGAACGTATTTTGTAATTTTTTTCAGTTATCGAAAACAGAGTGACCGTTCTGACTAGGATTTATCGGAGTTGCGGTTATATCAAATACTACAAGGAGTGCCGCAGGGAAGATGGAAACGCCAAGTTCGAAGAGGTGTGCCAGTGCTTCACGGATGGCTGCAACTCAGCCAAGATCGGCCAGTCATCGTCTCTGCTGACCATTATCACTTTAAGCCTTCTCCTTTTTCTTTAACACCTTTTTCTTTTTTAGTTTATAAACTTTTTAGTAATAATAATAATAAATTAATAATTTTGTAGACCGCGATTTTTGTGAAAAATAACCTCAAGGGTACCTACACTTTATTATGAGTTATTAGACTTTATCTAATTTTATTTTTTACCAACAGATACAGAAAACATACTTACTTGGCAGGTCACTTCCGCTAAACACACTTTTATTAGAAAGTTTATATTTGGAGCATGTTATTGTTTTCATTTTCGGAAACACATTTCACAGTGATCGCACTCAGGCCTCTGTGATGTCCCAAATTCTCATGTGACCAATGTCAAGCGTGTACATATTTTGGGCACGCGTTTGGCGTGTTTCCCGACTACGCATCGGTGCCGAAGGGATCAATGACGCTAGTTCCTCGGAGCATCTTCCATTGAAATACCGGAGAACATAGTTAGCATCCCACCCGACGCATGTCTCTAAAGATTGCAATCCGTTTGTTAAATTAGGAGAATCTATCAGACCGCCCGTTTCTGAACGAGGGTTTTTTTTTCAGGTATTTTGGGGCTCCAGACCAGAGGTGACTGCCAAATTCAACCGTCGGGCGCACTTGTGATTTGTACAGAATTAGCAGTTGTGTACTATTAAAGTATCTGCGGAACCTGTACCGTACGCCCAGTTTTTGAGAGGCTAACTTAACTCTGGTTTCGATGGAGCCCCATATCTGAGCTGGTCACTTAGAGTTACACCAAGCAGGTCCTGTTCGGAAGATTGCTTCCTTTGATCCCTTTTAGACGTACCTTATCAGACACGATTGGGTCATTGAAACGTTAAATTCAACGAGATTATTTTTACCCCACGAGAAAACACTCTCGAGGTAACCGTCCATTCTTTGCTTCAAAGCCCTCCGAGCCGTTGGAATTTGTGAGCACTTTGGGGGCTTATGAAACAAAAAGCTAGGTCTGCTGGAAGGCTTTCAGGATCAGGCTTGTTCGCCGCCGCGTCAACTTTCAGCATCATAGGGGTTAGTTTCACCCACTATGAATACCGTTAAAATAAGTAAAAGATTTAAAAATTATTTTTCTGTACTAAAACGTATGATTTAAATATTTTCATCCATAATTATTATTGATTTGAAAAATCGCACATTCCGAAAGGTGACGTTAACGCCGCCGATTTCACAAATAAAAACGAAGATATCGAGTGGCGGCAAATCGAAAATGGAACATTTTAAATCATTGTTCTTAGAATTTTTTTAAAATTTATTTGGCTTTCACCCATTAATTAAGTATGATATTCGTCAACATAAAAACACCATCATTATCGTAATTGTATTCTTAATTTTACACAATTTATTATTGACAATGTCACGGGCTGTAAAGATGAAAGTGAGAGGTTTTTGACTTTATGGATACGACTGTACAAGAGGGTAAGTTTTAGTTCTAAATTCTGCCGAATCTGTGATCATTTTTAAATCATGTGGCAATAGGTAGTTAAATGGATAATATGCTTATTTTACCTAATACTTTTACATCATGGCTTGTGGATATTTTTTAAATAAACAACATCATTTAAATAATTATTAAAGTTCTAGCTGGTTCACGGCATGGCATTGCAATATTCAAAGAAATAAATTGTTTCTCCCTGCATGTCCTTTCCCGTGCGTCCCCGTTCCCCTCCCGCGTACCCCTTCCACCTTCCCCTTCAGTTTTCATACAGCTCGCGTGCCATCTATTACAATTTTTTTAATCAAATTTTCATTTTTCGTATATTACAAATTTTCATTTTTGTATATTATAAAAACAATCAATAAAATTTGGTACCTTACATAGGTACATATTTTAAATTTCTGTAATTTTAAAAATCCATACACAATTCTTTTAATAAAAAAAACAGCTGCCTTCTAAATTCAATTTCATCAAACGCGCGAACTGTCACACGTGCGAAGTTAAAATAGTCGTTAAGTCTTCTGCAATTATTCAATTTTCTGCGCAATTTTCTAAATTCTTCTACAAAGTATTAGAAAACTTTTTTAAAAAGGATGAATGAAATACGTAATGTAGATTCTGAAGTTATGGCGTGGCCAAGGGAAACAGGGATTCATTTGTATTTATATGGATAAACATACTTATTTTGTAGTTTTAGGTGTATTTAATAATTTGATTTCCTTTGTATTGTATGCTCAGAGCTACGTATTGACGGCCTCCGTGGTTGAGTAGTAACGACCCTTGTCCACGAATTCGGCGGTCGCTATTTAAATCCCGATATCGCAAGTAAATTTTATTTGAATAAATTGCGTTATTTAAATTTTTTATTAAAAATAATATATATGTTTGTATATTATATTAGCGGCACGTTCCATAATGGGAGACGCTTTTAAGTATCGCTCTGGTGAAAAAACGTAATCCAGACTTTGCTTGTAATGACTTTAGTCGTGTTTCGTGGTCATATCTAGTGACATCTGAATAGCCAGACATCTCCTCCCCGTCCCCACTAGTTTAAGCCTCACTACAAACCCCAATAGTGGATACTATGGTCTCACTCGTTCCAGACAGGAGCAGTTGGGACTCTTGTGCGGTATTTAATTAGTTTAACTTTTTTTAAATATCACACACTTTTATTGTCCGGTAAAAGATTCCCTTTTTAATCTGGTGCGAATGGGGCCATGGCGTTATCACTTTAATAACACGAATGAAAATTGTAAAAGCAATATTATATAATATTGTGTAAGTATATAAATAAACAAGTTTAATTGCTGTCGATATATTATGATATGATATTATTAAGACCATTAAAATGTTATTCTTAAAATTTCCTCTATCTTCCGAATGTAACGCAATAGTATGTCAAAAGTTTATCACTGAAATGGTAAGATCCGTTATATCAATATAATATTCAGGAATTCTAAACCATTCAATAATTTAGTCGAAAGAAACATAAAATCAATTAACATGTTTAATTGTTTATCGTGATTTATTTTTGGGTTATTATGCCGTGTTGGGCTTCCTCCTTCTTTAGCCAACTTTTTGAACATCCTTATAGTGTCCATCATTATTTAGGATGATATCTGCAATCTGCCTATTGTAACGCTGTCCAAAACGTTGGCTAAAGAACAATGGAGCGCAACACGAGAGGGTCAGTCAAAAACTAAAGCCTCCTATTTTTTTCTACTTAAATAAAGTTAGTTAAATGAAAAAAAATCACCGAGGACGAAAAAAATTAAAACTGTGCGATCGGCAGGGAAAGTTATGGCGACGGTGTTCTGTGATCGAGAGGGTTTGATTATGGTTGATTTTTTGAAGCAGGGATGCACAATAAATTCTGTTCAATACGTCACAACATTTAAAAAGCCAGGGATTCACTTTGATTCATTGCTGGCGAGTCTGTTTACCGACGCGACATCTTAAAAATGGATACCTACCAACCGACATGACAAGAACAATAATAACTCCCATTCTCAAATCTAAATCGTTTGACTCTACCTCCCGGGCAGGTATAGACCGATTTCAACTGCTACCACCATCGAACGATTATTTGAAAGTCTATTTCTAAATAAAATCGGACCCAGCGTGGAAACTAATTAAATGACAACCAAATGAGTTTCAAAAAGCAAATCTCTACCGATTCTGCTATATTTACAGTGAAAAGAATCCTGGAATACTACAGGAATAAAAAGACAACCACATACGCATGTCTCCTAGAGCAAGGCCTTCGACGGGGTTTCTCACCCTCTGCTATGGGATAAACTCAGGGAAAGAGGCGTATCATATCCTCCTGATACATATCCTCGACTCGTGGCACAGACAGCAGGAAAACTTAGTAAGGTTAAAAGATGGATTCTCCGAACCCTTCCTCCTAAATAGTGGTGTCAGACAGGGAGGATGCATGTCCCCGATATTGTTCAACCTGTACTGTTGTACATGGACGAACTCACCGATAGGCTCAACAATGCAGGGGTAGGCTGCCAAATCGGAGGACAGTGTCTGAACAACATCAGTTATGCGGACGACATGGTCTTGATTTCGCTATCTATAAGGGGCCTACGTTTTCTTCTGAAGATCTGCGAAGAATTGCTAAAGAAACATACATGCTATACAACCCCACTAAAATGGCTCTATTGGTCATAAGACATGGACAAGGACCAAAAAATATTCCTCCAGTTACCCTGAACGGTGTGAACCTGCAGGTGACTGAAGGAATTAATACCTTGAACACATAATCACCAGTAATCTGATGAACGATGACGATATCGATAGGCAAAGAAGAGCTCTCAGTGTAAAAGCAAACATGCTCAGCAGAAGATTCCGCCTTTGCAGTATTGCTGTAAAAAGGACGCTCTTCCTTTCCTTCTGCGCAACGCTGTATACGTGTGAGCTCTGGACAAACTACAAGAAGAGTAATATAGAAAGACTTCAGTACAACAAGAAAGGGTTCAGTACAACAACGCCTTCCGCATAATGTTTGGTCTCCCCAGATATTGTAGCGCTTCCCGGGTGTTCACGGCGGGGCGAGTTCCTGGCTATGCAGCCCTTATTAGATCCAGGGTGGCAGGAATGAGGGAAAGGATAACCAGCTCTGGAAACATCCTCGTCATGGAAGCCCGCCTCAGTCCATCATCCAACATTGATGCACACTGAAGAAAAATACTGGCTCCTAATGTGCTCACGGCATCCTAAAAGCTTAATATTATTATTTTCTTTTTACTACTATTACTTTATTATCTTTTTTTGTTTCATGCATCATCATATGAACCTACTTTTTCTTTTTTTTTTCTTTCAAATATTTTGTGTATATTGTACCCTCAAGTAACGTGTGGGATTGCACTCTCCTCCCCACATATTGGAATTTATTTATGATTATTATTATTCGAAGATAGGTTATGAAAACTTCCACTTGTCAATGGTTTAGGAAGCAGGATCGTGCTTTTTATCACTCTGGGATACATGCCCTTGTTAAAAGATGGACCAAAACTGTGGAAATGAACGGAGATTACATTGAAAAGTGAAAAATTAATCGTCAATAGTTTGATTTTCAACCTATGAACGGATTATTTCAGTTTTATAAAGCAACTGGCCTATAATAATTATATAATAACAGAACTTCAATAGAACTTACACAGAACATGAAAATAAATTTCAAATATTTGATGAATCAGTCAATTTTTTTTAAACCCGTCCTTTATGTCCGTATTTTATGACATTCTGTGTTGAAATTTTGAATGTAGTATTTTCCATCGCCCCGAATCCAAATAGTTGTCTTTTGTAGTAATAAAGGTGACTAGCAGTTAAAAACTTGTTAAGTTCTTGCTGCTAGGCTCTGCGGGCGGCTTTTGGTTTCGCCCAGTTTGAGTGTTCATTTTATAAATCCGATAGGAACTGGTTCTAAAAATAGTCGGTTCCTCGGATCCAGTGACAGCTAGTCACCGGGACAAAGTAAACGCAACAGGCAATGACTTCATATATAATACATATAGACTCGTGGTATTGTTATTCACAACTGCCAGTTACAATTATAATCATATTATCATCTATCTCTCCATATCCGGAGAGATTCTCGGGAGGCGGGAATGGGTACCACCGCCCCGGGAACCTTTATTGGATAACCAACATCTCTGCCATAGGTCACCCCAAGTGGTTCGCTACGTTTGGTGATTTAGCAGGGGTGCCAGGGTTCATGGGGTGAGGTTTGTCTTAAGAGGCGGATGACCAAGACACACTGAACCCCCGATTCCTACCCACCCCTTAAACCCATTTCCTTCCCAGATCTCTCCTCTCCTTCCTTTCCCTAAAAAACCCTCCACACAGCATCCCCAAAGCTGACATAAGCCCTGAGGGAATGTTTTTTCCAAAAAAAAACAAATTACGAATACGATTGTGCTTAACCTGTCAAGGGCCAGGGTTTTTTACCTTACCTTTTTTAAATTACCTTAATAACAAGAATGGAGGAAGCTATTTTAAGCTTTATTTTATGTTATAAATTAATGGAATAAAATTTAAAATCGCATCCAAATTATTTGAATTAATATTCTTTTTTGAAATTCCAATCTCGCGCGCGGGCGCGTTCCTGGCCTTTGAAAGGTTAAGAGCGTTTAACCAGCCAGCGGACGAAAATCCACATTTCGTCGAAAGTTGTTCTTACGATCGTGCAGGGCGGTTACAATGAGAAAGATTAATTATTCTCCGTACCAGCTTTTTTAAATTATAACTCAATATCGAATTTATTTCAATTCAAATTAGCTTTAATTTATACCTTCATCCAAAAATGCTGAAAGGCGTGATGATAAAACTATTAAAATAATGTACTTTTTTTGATTATAAGTATTTATCATTTTTCAATAATGTCTAAATTTAATAAGAATGTTAAAAAAATCTGAAATATATTAGTTTGTAAGTGCGCAAATAAATACACAAACGGACCAATTTTCGCCAAGAAACACATGTACGTACATATTTTTTAATGATTTTATTGAAACTAAAATTAAAATTCTAAAACATACGTTTGCTAGATAATGTATTGATTTATTTTACTGCATGATTTTATTATTTGAAATGGGTGTGGTATAATACAAAAACTTTTTTTGAAAATTGAACAAATCTGCCAACGACCTATGGAATAACCTTATTATACTAAAAATTTAAAAAAAATCTCAAAATTTATTACATACGAATGCTAGATAAAAGAACCATCTTTTGAAATCCATTTATAATTTTTTGTGGAAAAGAGTCAATACGTCTAAAAACTTTTTGAAAATGACGTATTTCCGGTTTTCTCTGGTAATGCCCTCTTACGCCTGCCAGCCGACGCTCCTCACGCTAGCTGTTTAATTAAGTGGTGCCATCTTTTGGAATTGCTTTAATTCGGTATTATTATTCAAACTCCACGTACGAAAACGGTTTAGCGTAAGACGCTGCGTCAGAATTGAAATCTTAGTCGGATTATTAATAATATCAGATTCAAATGGGTTTTTTTATAAAAACATTCGTATTAAGCGTGTTAAGTTTACCGACCTTCGTTATTATTTATTCATTTTTAGTAATATTCATAGCACAAAGTTTTCCACTCATGCTCCTAGGCGCAGATAAAACAGCTTCAGTAATAAATGCAATTTTATCAATTGCAAAGAATAGACGATGTCTATTCAGAAATTGGACCAATTAAGTGACAGAACTGGAAAAAATGTTTCACAAGTGCCGTTATTTAAGTTCAAAGTTCAGGCGTGTGAATTGATTAATTTAAGTTTTTTTCATTATTTTAATTCGACAATATTATTCAAATCTTTAAGGCGTGTGGTGTTTCATCATTATAATATCGTCGTTGAATAAAATAATTAAATTAATGTTTTAAAATTAATATTTTTATATCCCTTTTAAAGGAGTTTACGTCATAAACATTCAGGGTATTAAGTTGGTCATTATCTGCTTTTGGTGTTATTGAACGAAATTCGTTCAGAAAAGCAGTAAATAAAATATTCAAAATGAAATCGCCCCATCAGAGTTTTCTAGTGCTGATTTTTGTTGTGATCTTTCAGTTACAACTTTTGAAGGGTGAGTTTTTTTGAAAATTATATATCATTTTAATTACATTTTACGCTTAATTTGATATTGGAGTCGTAAATGACCAAACGACCAGTGGAGGTTATCCACCACTTACCCGCCCTGGTATACCAGGGCGGGTAAGTATATATAGTATACTGCTGCTTATAAGCAGCAGATAGTTACTCCTTGAAGGCTCTCGCAAGATTCTAATTTTTTTGTTAGACGAAGCTACATTTATTTATTTTGAACGAATCTAGACCTCCAGTGTCCCTGCATAGGTTTTTAGTAAGCAGTATGAGTGTGCTTAACATGATAATAAAACATAATACAATAAATCAGGTTAGTAATACAAGCAAAATAATATTTAAAGCAAAATAAAACTCGTTCAAGAAGCTCATGAGGCAGCATTGCATCATGTGAAAAACCCTGGAAGCACTTGTATAAATAGATAGAGAACATACGATAAACAATTAAGTCTCAAATCATTTGGCAAGTACCGATAAAAAATGTAAATTGCATTCAGCCTGTTATAAACCACACCCAGCATCCGTATCCCTTAGCCAACCACCCAGTGAAGCCTCAAAGAAAGTTTGTAGGTTAAATACCTGAAGACTTATAGAAAAATTCAGCGTTGAGTGATCGGAGGACGACCAAGAAAGTGGCATGAATGAGTGTATGAAATAAATCTGAAAAAATGAAGAATGTATGTGATTGAAGCAATGAGTGCGGCCTCCGCGGTGCGGTGCGAATAAGTAAAATTTAATTGATTTTTGTTATTTTAAAATTTATTCAGGTAAAATAATATACTGTAACATATTTGCAACGCGTTCCAGTGGTAGATACTTTCAGTATCGCCCTGGCGAAAGACCACCATTCAAAATACAAACATTGTTTTAAATAGCTTTAGCCGTGTGGGGACCCGATCTGGATTACCGTGTACTTCCCCATCTTCCGTTTCCCCGTCTCCTTTTTCTCCCACCACCTTCATACCCCATACAAACATACCCCAAGTGAGGATGCCTTAATCTCACTGGCTCCAGACGCTTAGGAGCAGTTCGTTTACTACGATAAAGTGATGTTATATTTTGGTTCTTTTTCCCCTAATAAAGATATAAATTATTTTTCTTCGGGCACAATTAAAAAACAGCGTCTGTTTGTGTGTTAGAGTGGAAAATACTCTCAGTTCCGCCTTGGTGTAACACCACCATTCAGAATCGAAACGTTGCTTGAAATGGCTTTAATCGTGTTTGGTGACCAGATCTGAATAGCCAGGTACTGCCTTACCTTTCTCTTTACAATGCCACTCCCCTCCCCACTACCTTCAGCCTCACGACATACCCCAATTTGGGATGCCATAGTTTCACATTTTTTACCACCTTCCTATTCCCCATCTCCTCTCCTTCCCCACCACCCTCAGCCTCACAACTTACCTCAATAGGAGAAGTCATAATCTCACTGTCCTGACATAACAACATCAACATCAACAAAATATGGGTATAAGTTATAACCAATTTAATTGTCCTATCTCCTGTTACTAAATAGTCCAGTTTTCAGATCCATTAAAAAATACAAATAAAAATATAATAATGCGAGTTGTGTGTATATTGTGAACGAAAAATCAAATTAATAAAGCAAAACCTTTTTTATCTTAATATTTAGATATCATAATTACCTATTTATTTGTACAGTTACCGATACGTTTACGTAAAGTTGTAATAGAGACGTGTATAATTCAATGTGTTGTGCAGTTACCTATATCTTCATGTCGCTTCAAAAAATAACTTTATTTTTTATTTATTTTTTATTTATTTACATATGCATATATATTACAATACATTACAATGTGATCATTTGTCTGTCCAACTGGGCAGAATACCCGTTTCAGGACAGCCAAATTGTATATTTAATTCATAATATTCTTAACAAAGAAATAGTTACGTTCAAAATATCACGGGAATTTGCTTCTGTCGAGACAACTTTTGAGAACACTAAGAATTGTATATAATTAAGGGATGGTTTCTTTATGTCTTTAAAAGAATCGCAAAGATGTGATTTTTTCAAGGTCAATTTGGAGAACATAAATAAATGCATTCAGAGTGAATGCATTTATTAATGTTCTATGAGTGTTTTCTTTAGTGAGATCACAAGAAGGAGATTCTTTCCAGGCCATTTTAGAGAACATTTACAATTGCATAATCAGAATTTACACATTTATAAACCAATATTTGACATATGAATTCACAATGTATTTATAACTATTGAATTTTAATAAAGTACTATAATTTTTAGAATTTCTTAAATAGTAGAAATTACACAATTATAATCCAAATATATGAAAAATGATTTTTCAAGCTCGTTTTGGAGAACATTAATTTATTTAGTTGTTTATTTATTTCTTTTATTTTACGCCCAGAGGGCTTTTACATAAATAATAAAGGCAGTACCTCCATCTTTAACATGAGAAAACAAATAGTTTAGATAAAGTTACGATGTGAATAAAAGGTACATAAATTAAATAAAAATATAGGCAACAAAAATTTAGTACAGTGGGATATATAATATCAACATGTGACGATTAAAAAAATACGTATATAATATAAAAATCCAACCAACAAATTTAAAAGTAAGATCCAAGGTTTGCAAAATTGCAACATTAACCGTGTATTTACACCTATAAGTATGTTTCGCTGTGCCAAGCCGATGCTACAACCGATGCTACAACTACAAAATCAAATCCTGAAATTAGTTTATTACAATACCTACCTGCATTCTTATTATTATTTTGGTTTTTGGTCCTGCGTGAATAAAATTATCATGACAAATTTACATGATAAGATTACTGTGTGGTATTTTTCAGTTGACGCAATAAGATGTTTTCAATGCAACAGTAACAACAATTCCGGGTGTACCACCCTGGAGAACTACAAGAGGAACCTTTTCTACCCCATTCCCTGCGAGGACTACGAGGGGAGGGCGGCTTTCTGCAGGAAAACTGTCATTCAAGGTACCTAACTATTAACTACAGTATTGTATTTCAACCTTCACTACATCTATGAACTGAACATACCAAAGAGAATTGCAAGAGGAACCTTTTCTACCCCCAAGCCCTGCGAAGACCACGAGAGGAGGGCAATGAAAACTGTCTTTAAAACCTAAGTATGGTAAGATTGTAGGGTAACAGTAAATTCAACTCTGTGTGTACCAATCTACGATCTGCAAGAGAAACCTTTATTTACCCAAGTTCTTTTACTTGACTACGAAGAAAGGGCAACTTTCTGCAGAAAAACTGTCATTCAAGGTAGATAACTTTCAACTATATTAATTATTTTGGGGCAATGATAACTACAACCATGGGGATATCAACCTTGAAAAACAACAAGAGAAATCGCTTCTACCCAAAGCATTGTGAGTACCTTCTTGACTACGAGAAAGGCGACTTTCTGCAGGAAAATATCATTCAAGGTGGGTCCCTAAATATTTACAGGATTGTATCAGTAAATACAACTCTGAGTGTACCAATCTTGCGGAACCTCTTCAACCCCAAACTCTGACGATGAAGATAGATTGATTTTCTGTAGAAAATTGTGTTTTAAGGAAAGTTGTTTAATTACAAACTGTAACTCAACTATATTCATTTTTGTGATGCAACGATAACTACAAGTCTAGGAGTAGGTACTAATCTTGAAAACTACAGGAGGAATCTCTTCTACCCCAAACTCTGTGATTAGGTACCTTCTTGTTTTTTTTTGTTATTAAGGAGAAAATATAGACACAGAACAATTCATGATAATGTCATCATTAGATTTCAGTTCTATAAGTAGGTACTTATTGTCTTTTATTATACTTAAGTAATAATGAAATGTCAACCGTGTACCTAATGTTATTATTCGTACTTAGAACCATACTAGTATTTTTCTTCTTAAGTCGGTTCAAGGGCGGATCCAGGGGGGGGGTCATGGGGGTCATGACCCCCCCCCTGGGCTGGGTCCAGGACCTAGGTGGACCTACTTTTTACTTGTATCTATTATTATCAAAATTAAATTATAACTTCTTGTGACTTGACCACGACTATATGACCCCCCCCCCCCCCCTGGCGCTATGTGACCCCCCCCCCTGGCGCCAAAGCTGGATCCGCCCTTGAGTCGGTTCCTCATTGCTTAGGATTGTGACTTGCGACCCAACTCCAATTTGAACCGCGGACAAGGCTCTTCCACCGGTCATGGTTCTGCACTGTGCTCCAAAGTACATTAAAATATGTTGTAGGGGAAAGTTGAGAGCCTATTGTGGATGCCTACTCTTCAAAAATGGACATATTTGTGAGCCTGGCTGTTCATGGAATCCTGGGCACTTTTCTCCAGTACAACTTTTCGTGGACGTCTATCCATTTTCTTTTGCTGGCTCTAAGAGTTCGTATATCTACACCGTATAGAAATACGGGGAAAATCAACGCCCGTACGAGTCTCATCTCGTGTAGGAAGATACAATATAATTTGAATAAAAACAACAACAAAAATCCTGTGTAGGAAAATAAACCAAAGTCTAACTAATAATCGAGATAATAGATCAAACCAATTAGTGACTTCTCTCTAAAGGGGTGCTAACCGCAAGAGACGACACTATTAGATACAAATGTGTATTTATGATTCAGAAATTTTTTTGTTAAACTGTGGCTGAAATTCAAAAGTTATCACTTTAAAAAGTCGGATAATATGTGAGGGCAATTGAATTCATAGAAAACACTAAATTCGGTTGTGGGTCAGATTCAGGTAACCAGGTTCGATAATCTCGGACCTGCTTGAATTAACATGCCCTACTTATTATTTGTACATTTCATTACATTCATTGACATTCAAGAAAAACGAGTAGGTACCTCAGATATACAATTATTTACTGTCTGACAGTAGGAGGTCGATAGGGTGTCACCATGGGATACCACACTGGGTCAACCTAATGAAAATCAATAACCCGTTTATCCGTCAACATAATAAAAATGCCGTCATTATCGTTATGTTTTTATTTTATTTTTGAGAATAAAACAAACTTTACAGATACCCTATTGTAAAAATCTTTCCCCTTACCCCCTGAAGTTTGCAATCTAGTCATTCTACGCCAGTACTTACTGGCGTGCACACGAATTTAATAAATACCCCAGGTTCGTATAAAATGCGTAATAGGGTTAGCTCATAGAGGGGGTAGAGCGGTGTTTTGCTAAAAAAAATCGTGACGTAGCTTGAAGTCCGTGTTCCACTGGGAGATTTGAATTAACTGCAATACAAGTAAGTGGCAATGTTTTACTTCAAGCTACGTCACGCGTTCGAAATTTCGAAAGCGGCCCGACGACTTTTTTTCGAAAAAGGCTATGAGCTAACCTTGTTAAACGCATTTTCTACGAACCTTGATAAATACCTTCCTAAATTAATATTGTCTGTGTTTTCTTTTTCAGTTCTCGACAAAGTGAAACAAAATGAAAAGCGAGTGATCCGAAGCTGCGGTTATATCCCCTACAAGAACCCTTGCTACAAAACTGACAATGAGGGCCATACGGAGCAAGTCTGCCAGTGCTTTGAAGATGGTTGCAACTCCGCCAACACAATTGCAATGTCGACTTTCCTAGTTTTAACTACTTTCCTTTTGACGAAAGCCATTTTTTAACATATTTTAATTAAGAAAAGCAAATGATTTATAACTAGGTTTAGGTATTTTTAGTGTAATATTTTACCTTAGGGGTCCCTAGCCGATGCGGGGGCCGTGGGCAGTTGCCTGCACACTGCCTTATGGATAATACGGCCCTGCCAGGGCCAGATTAAATTTGTTGGGGCCCCTAGACAGTTGCCTATTCTGCGTTATGGATAATACGGCCCTGGACATAGATTGTGGCCAAGATTCGTAAAAAATGCGTTTAACAAGGTCAGCTTATCGAGGGGGTAGAGCAGTGATTAGCCAAAAATTCGTGACGTAACTTTCAGTTCATGTTCCACTGGAAGATTTTAGATACAACTGGCAGTGTTTTACTTCGAGCTACGTTACGCGTTTGAAATTTCGAAAGTGGCCCGACGAGTTTTTTTTCAAAAAGGCCCGTATGAGCTAACTTTGTTAAAAGCATTTTATACGAATCCTTGGGTTGTGGCGCATCCTTTTCTTAGTTGTTAACCTCAAATTACTAATTTAAAATCACATTGACAATATAGCATTACTCTTCTACAGTAAACAGATCTATTTCACGTTTCCAGTCTAATCATTTTTTAATTATTGATAAAGTTACGTATATTACAACATATTATAAAAATATATTCAACAACCAAAAAATAGTATGACTGTGCATGTGCATTCTACATTCTGCATTCTGCATGATGTACCATTGTCAATTTTCCAGAGTTAAATTAGTGTGACATTAAATAAATAATAAATTTGGTTTTGGCGCATAACATTAAATTAGTAAACTTGTAATAAAAATATATTTTACTCTTTATTATTTCTGTTTTTATCCAACCCCTACTAACTTTCCCTTCTTATTTTTTTATGATGGCCTTCGTGGTCGAGAGGCAAGGCTCTTGTTCTGGTGTGCGCAGATAAATTTTATTTGATGGATTAGTGTTCTCACTATTTAATCATTTCAAATAATATAAAGGCATATTTGCGGCACGCTCCAGAGTGGAAGATACTCTCAGTATCGCCCTGGTGTAAGACCACCATTCAGAGTTGAAACGTTGCTTGGAATGTGTTCGATGAAAAGATCTGAGTAGCCAGGTACTTCCCCACCTTCCTCTCTCCCATCTCCTTCCCTTTCCCACTTACCTTCAGCCTCACAACATACTCCAATTGGGGATGCCATATTCTCACTGGCACCAGACGGGAGCAGTTGGGACTCTTGTAAGATATTTAGATAAAAATAAAAAATAAATGTGAATGCCAACTGCTCCCAACCTTCTATAGACAGTGAAACTAAGGCATCCCAAATTGGGGTACGTCGTGAGGCTGAAAGTAGTGGGGAGGCGAGAGACATGGTGAAGAGGAAGGTAAGGAAGTAGCTGGCTATTCAGATCTGGTCACCAAGCACGGCTAAGCCATTTCAAGCAACGTTTCGATTTTGGGTGGTGGTCTTACACTAGGGCGATACTGAGAGTAACTTTTACTCTGGAACGTGCCGCAAATGTACTATAATATATCATTATGAATAATTTGTAAAATAACACTCATTTATCAAATAAATTTATTATTTTTTTTTTATTTATTCCGGATTGCTGGTCGAGAGCCGTAGTAGCGTACCCCTCGACCACGGAGTCTGTATTACAATTTTTGCTTATTACTTTATAGCAAATTTGCAAGTCTGTTGTCAGTTGACTAAGGTGTCAATTTATTTGAAATACAGAAAAGTAAGAGATAGTAATTACTTGTAAAACCAATTCTTTTTTTGGTATCATAATATTATCATAGTTTCATCTTTTCGGGGTTTCTAGCTTATAGCAACTTAACGGACGTAAATATCTCTATTGCCGAAACCGAGCTTAAAGAGCAACTGCAATGCAACTGCCCTTGCCCTTAGTAAAAAGCAAAAAGATCGAAAATACGGTTTTTAAATTTTACCGCCTTATTTGTATAAACCGTAGTCGATACTACGCTCTTTTTTAACCGCGCACCTAACGGCAAAAATGTGAACTACTTTTCAAGACCGCATCAACGTCACTTCTTCAGCTAGTCGCGCCGGCCGGCAATTTTCAATTTCAATTCCTTCTTTCGTTTTGTGCCCGCTGGTGCTTTCCTTGACCGACTGAATTCGGTAAGTCGAGCATGATCAATAACTCTGTCACTAAGCTTGTATAATCGATCATGGAAAGAATTTTAACGGTTGTAACTGAAATAGATAACTTTCCAATAAATAAACAACCCTTTTAAAGTTTTTATTTGATTCTAAATGGATTTTTCTCTGCCTGATGCCCATCCCTCATTAACGATTGATTTTATGTAATTCGGCTTGTACTCTAACATTGCGCAGGCGTTTATTATAAAACGTCATCAATCAATCCCAAATTCTAGAATGCTCACTCACGCCCATAATCAATTGATTTATGCATAGCATTATGGCCTTGAAGATACCGCTGGATCGTATATTTTATACATAACCTTGAAATTAACTAGTAGCTAGTACCAAGGTCGGGAATCTGTAGCAGTTTTCCCGCTTAGAAAAAGTTATTTACCAATAGTAATCGGCTAAACTTTGGATAAAATCGGTTTATTTTCGTATAACTTTTGATAACAAATCATTCGGTGGTAAAGATATAAAATATGCCGGATTCCGATAGGATAGGTTACTAAAACTTTAAAATATGAAAAGAGAAATACCTAGGTTGAAAGAAAAACATTTTTGAAGAATTTTTCGCACTCGGTTTTTACATTGTATGTATTTGTTTTCGTCCGAAAATACTATTCTATTTTTTAACTTCAAAGTGGGGGTAGCACAAATAACACATTTAGTTGCATGTGATATACGAATCAAACGAAAAAATATCAACTAAATGCTCATTGAATGCACTTTTTATTTCCATTGTTATTTATATATTTTTTATTATTTTGAACCTTGGTGATTATGAATTATTTGTCACAAATAATTTCATTTTTAACAAAGTAATCCATATTTTCAGTGCGACAGAATTTGTCATGTCACATGCGTTAGTTATTCCTGCTTGAAATCTGGTTCAATCAACTCAAATTTCCCTTGAATTTGTCATTTATTTTAATTTGGATCTGATTGTTTTAGGCCACGTCCGCATAGGCAGGCGGCTTGCTTAGCGCCTAGAGCCTAGCGAGTCACCTAGCGAGTATCTTAGTAAAACGAACGTTCTCGAATTTTAGCAACCGGCCGCACTGCGCGCTTGGCGCCTAGATAGGTAGTAGATAGCCGCTTGGCGTGTATCCAGGTAAACCAACGTGTTGGTTTTTTGCCACTAGGCGCGAGGCATTTTAGAAGAAAAAATTGGATGAAATATTATTAGACAGTTGTCAGAAACTATGGGAAGATGTAGCAATCTAAGTAGAAATAGATGGTTAGTACTAAAAAGTGATTTATTTATGATGAGA
This sequence comes from Limnephilus marmoratus, assembly GCA_917880885.1. Taxonomy (NCBI): domain Eukaryota; kingdom Metazoa; phylum Arthropoda; class Insecta; order Trichoptera; family Limnephilidae; genus Limnephilus; species Limnephilus marmoratus. Next base: position 66,040,849 of record OU862908.1, read on the forward strand.
TTTTTTTTTACATTGAGAAGTTAATTTTGGTTAAGAATTTTCGTGATTTGTTTTTTGGGATGTTATGCCATGTTGCAGCTCATCTGCCCTGATGATAGTGATGATGGACACTGTAACGCTGTCCGAAACTTTGGCTAAAGGAGGTAGCGTAACACGGCATAACACCCCAAAAACAAATATCGAAAATACTTCTGGCCGTTAAAATCTAAAGACGTACATGGTTATGAATATTTTAAAAATGAATTTTCTGTAAGTAGCAGTTTTAGAACTAATTTTGAAAGTGACATCTCGTCAACGTACCGACAAGCAAATGACCAAGACACCTAGCGACCCACCACACAAACCACCTTCAGTGCGGCCACCATGTATCCTAGCAAGTAGCCAGAGTGCAAGCCACCAGGCTCTAGGCGCTAAGCCAGCCACCTGCCTGTGCGTTCGTAGCCTTAAGAATTCAGATAAGCCATAAAGTAGGTACCTACCTGTAATATATTTTTAACAGAAATTTATTTTAATTGCAATTTTTAAAACCTACCTGTAATATATTTTTAACAGAAATTTATTTTAATTGCAATTTTTAAAATTGGAACTGATTTGTCGAGAATTTAGACTTCCCCGTGATTTTCACAGATTTGCACTAGTTTTTACTAATTTTACACAAAAATAAAAATCACAACTACAATTCATAATGATTACACTAACAGCTTTGAATACTTTGAAACAAATTTTTAGACACTTTTAGATTGATATTTATTGTTGCCATTACTGGCAAGTAATTATTGAAAAATAAATTTCAGCACAAGAATGAAACGAAGAGATTCAAAGATTGAGATTGGGAATAAGAAACGTTAGTCACAAAACTCAAACATGCTAGCATTAATTTGACCTATGGTAGAAAATTTGATTCAAACGTAATATATGCACTTAAGCCAATTCCAATTGAATTCCTGATTGAATTTGACGAGAGCAGCATGTAGCCATAATAGCAGTCATGTGGGTAGGCGTGCTAAAGGTGAATTCTCTCAACCAATCTGAATAGCATTAAATCTGGTCTACGCGACTTGCCAAGGAAGCTGAATCATGCATGTAACTATCTTTTATCCTGCATACATTCATTCCTCTTTGATATTTTTTAAAATTGGTTAAAAGAAACAAAAGACACCTTTTTCATTTCTTTTTATGAAATCATAATGTTCTAAAAAGATATTGTAGTAAACGCAACTCTGCTACACGTTTCTGTCTTCCTCATTTTCATACAAGACGTGTGAGAATGAGGAGGACGGTCGTCGATGAAATGTGTGTGAGCTCTGGATCTCTTAAATATGTGTAAAATTATATTAAATATATCGATACTCGAGGTGAACTTGTATCCAAGTGTACAAAGGCGAAAAATAGATGGTTAGTCTTGGAAAGATCATTGCAAAATGATATATTTTGTCTAGTAGCTTTTTTTGGTACTAAGTCCAAATGGTATAGGAATCGATATTATCACTTTTTTTTTTTTTTTTACAGTGAATACCGCACAAGAATCTCAACTGCTCCCGTCTGGAGCCAGTGAGACTATGGCATCCCCAATTGGGGTATGTTGTGAGGCTGAAGGTAGTGGGGGAGGGGAAGGAGGTGGGGAAGAGGAAGGTTGGGAAGTAACTGGCTATTCAGATCTGGTCACTAAACACGGCTAAAGCCATTTTCAAGCAACGTTTCAATTCTGAATGGTGGTCTTACACCAGGGCGATACTGATAGTATCTTCCACTCTGGAACATGCCGCAAATATACTATATATATTATTTTAAATGAATTAATTGTGAAATAACACAAATTAATCAAATAAAATTTATTTGCGCATGCCGGGTTCGAACCCGCGACCTCCGGAATGTGAGTCAAGAGTCTTAGCCACTGGACTACGGAGGTCGTCAAGTTATAGTTATTATTAATCAAGTTATTAATCACTTCTAGTTATGGCGTGTCTTACAAAATCGGTTGAATAAGTTGGTTCATAAAGAGTAATTTCATAAACAAATTCCTCATCTGATTCTGTTGCCTTGCTTGCTTGCTGTATTATATTTTGGGAGATAAATTTACAACAAAAGGTAAAAAGCAAGCTTCTTTTGATCTTTTCACTGAAATAATGCACTTTCTTTTTGATAAATGTTTTCATAAACCAATTTTTGGAACAAATAATTTTGGTTTCGGTATCATTTTTAACACCCACATGCCCTGTCTAGACTTTGTTGGTCGATGAGTGTAGGAGTTTCCAAGAGTTTAATTATTAATGAGTTCTAAGTTATAACGCTTATATTGCTGTTGAAATTTTGTTTGAAATTAATTCACAATTTGAGAGGCTGGTATGGGTACCGCCGCCCGGGGCACCATTTATTGGATAGCTACCATCTCTTTCATAGGTCACCTCAAGTGGTTCGCTACGTTTGGTGACTTAGCAGGGTGCCCAGGTTCATGGGGCGAGGTTTGTCCAGGTCTTGGCGGCTGATGCGTCTGCCTACCAGCTGCATCGGGAAAGAATAGTTGAGGGAGTCCCTTTGATTTCTTCAGCCGTACTCTCTCCAAACACTGTCTTGTACCGCAGTGGAAGGGATGGACTCATACGTCCGTCACTCCTGACACGCACACTGACCCCCAGATTCTCCAACCCACCCCTAATACCATTTTCCTTCCCAGAACTTGCTTTCCTAAAAAAGACCCTCCACACAGCATCCCCGAAGATGACGTAGGCCCTGAGGAGAATTATTTTCTTCAGGGCCTCCTGTGTGGAGCTAATGTAAAAAATTAATTATTTATACCTAAGGATAAAAGCGTGAGGGGAAGATTAAATTAATAATTTTTGGTCTTCCTAAACATTTAATAGGTTTTGAAATTTAACAGTCGAATTGAACGAAGATATTGTCAATACTAAAAGTTGTTTTAAAAACTATTTTATGAACAGCTTGGGATTCATGTAATTCACGGAAGTGTAGTTAAAATCGAGAGATTAATTACATGAAAGCTTATCTTTGACAGATAACACTAACTTTAAAAGGTCAAAGACCTGATAAAGTTGCGTCGGAAGATGTTGTCTTTTTCACGCTTTTGGGTGTCAGGGACGTGCCGTAAAGGCAAACAATTATTTGTAAATTACTAAGTAATTAAAATAAAATTATTGTGCCCCTTCTTTGTATGTATTATCTTTTTCTGTAATTCGTATGTTAATTTTCATGACTTTTAATTTAATTGGTTGACCTATATGTAGAACAAGAATAAATTAAAAACTAAATTAATTAAGTCCAGTCCCAGTACGAGTAGGTGTATACGATCTATTTATTGACATGCCTGCTTTAGGTTGAAACTAGAAATAAATTGTCTCCGAGGTAACACAAATATATGGAGAAAATATTGGTAAATGAAATAAATAATAAACCAAATTAATTCATGTTTGATCCAGTTAGTGTGGCTATTTTTATTATAAACTAGCACAGGCTTGTGAAAAATCACGGTACATTATATTAGTAAATCTAGATAGTTAGTTAATAACGCTTTCTTGAAAAATTCTTGGAAAATCATGAAATGTGACTCTTTTTGTCAAAATTGACTCTAAAAAATGCGCATTTCAAATATAGAATTAAAATAATTTTCGGCTAAAGTTCGGTTTATGGGAGATAGTCCTAGATAATTTTTTTTTTCTTTTTTTATACTTATTATGGGCCGGAAAATCCGAATCTGAAAGAATTAGGCGTCGACAAGCAATATTAACTGAATTACACGACTTTAAAATTTTCTATAAACACAAAGGAAAACACGTCATTTTGAATGTATTGACATAACAAGTCATAGAAAAACAAGAAAGATGTTACACCACATAAAATTAAGTGTTGCCATTAAGCAATAATATCAATAACACTTTCTTTTCTATCACAAACCATGTTACACAAACCTAGCGTAGCCGCTAAACTACTTGAAAACTGGGATGTTTTTTGCCGTGACGCGAGTAGGCACTACGAAGGGGGCACTTTCTTTTCTATCACAAACCATGTACATTGATATTGGTGACCGGTGTACTGCTTATATTATTGATAATGGCAACACTTAATTTTATGTGGTGTAACACCAAACTATGGAGAGCAAGAGGGGAAAGATGACTGTCATTCGTTGAACAATCAATCTGACAGTATATAGGCATCTCGCATTACAATATCACCATTTAGTTCTTAAAAGCAAAATCTGCTTTGAATGAATAGACCCTTTTACATGGGAGCGCGAATTGCTTGCCACGTTCAAAACTTATTTGCTAAGGCCAAATGCTCGCCCCAAAAAGACTCGCGCCAATACACATATCAATATTTTCTTGCCGTGTTTAGTTAAAACACTTTTACAAATGTTTCATAATTTACTTACCCCTGTAACCAGCGACGAGCACATTGGAGTACCGCCCACATTCGCTATGTGCATATTGATACGTAAATATATTGTATAGCACAAGCTGCCGTTATTTCGTTAAATGTATGGATGTCAGCTTCTCGCTGTTCACGGCAAGAATGATGACGTCACACATTTTAGATTCAAGCGAGGCTATATCCCCTCCCCATGGAGCGAGCCGGTTCCAAAGAGGAGCTACAGCCGGCGCCATGTGGAGGGGGAAATAATACGTTTTTATCACTTAGGGCAGGTTCAGATATATTCATATGTCCGTGGGTGTAACATCTTTCTTGTTTTTCTATGATTTGTTGTGTCAATGCATTAAAAATGACGTTTTTTCCTTAGTGTTTATAGAAAATTTTAAAGTCGTGTAATTCAGTTAATATTGCTTGCCGACGCCTAATTCTTTCAGACTCGGATTTTCCGGCCCATAATTAGTATATAAAAAAAAAAAAATTATCTAGGACTATCTCCCGTAAACCGAATTTTTTCCTAATTTTCTTCTGATAAAAATAATATTAGGTACCTATTCCTATAGGTAGGTACTTTTTCACTTCTCTGAATTATTGACATTTCAGTTCCAATTTTGAAAATAACAATTAAAATAATTTTCTATTAAAATATAATATTGTAGGTAGGGTCAATTGTCCTGAATTCTTGACATAATCAATTCCAATTTTAAAAATGACTCTTAACCACGACCCCTAAGCTTGTTTTCACGACAATATATATTATCAATAGCAGTCAAGTCCAACAAGCTTGTTTTCAAGCTAACGCCTGTGTTCCCACAGAAATCCTTATAACTCCATTTTTGTTCCAGTGACAACCCTAAAACAAAAGAGAGAATGTCAATAATAAACCATGCTTCACATCTCTATTCAAAGTTGTCCATAGAAGTAGATAAGAAATATCAATTTTGTAGAAACAGTTTTCACCCGCCAAAATGTATTTGTGCCGTTAGACTTAGTTAATTTTTTATTAAATGTTGTATAAAATGGTAAAAAAGTGAGGTGATTGAATGTATGATAAAATACGTGGGTTTTTTTACGTTATCCGTAATTTAAGTACCGTTTTCACATAAAAACATCATGCGAGTCGTTTTTACAATTTTTTATGTTTGCATTCTAAATTTTACTATTTGCAAATTTTAATATTTATTTGTAATAATACAAATTGAAAGCGTATTTCATCACCTTTTAAAAACAGGTTTTAGTATTTGGCTACGTTTAGAAATATTTCATTTATTGAGCTTGAATTGCAAAACGGAAATAACACTAAAAAAAATTTTAACAATCTGACGGTTCGTTAAGACCAAAAACTTATACAAAGGCGATATACCCAAGTGGTTAAATTCAAAACAAATCCTAATTACTCTCCCACACAGTGACCCAAAACCGAAATATACATGTTTGATTATTATAAATTTATTTTTGATTTTGAAAAAAAAACAAAGCAGCTTTTCAACTTTCCAGTACCTGAACGATTGTTATGTTTGGGCAAGTGAAAGGACATTATTTTTTCAATTCTCCCTAAAAGCAGTGGGTACCAGAATGGTCCCTGATATCAGCCCATTATTATCAGTAAATACACCACACAATGGTGTGTTCTTTGAAATGTTATATTATGAACAGCTCTCTGGAATGTTTGCTAACAATATTGTCAGTAGCACTGTTCTCTGTTATCACAACGGGACCACTGTTTTCTGCAAAAAACATGGAAATGTTTTGCCAAAGCCATTATCATTTTTTTATATTTGAACAACTGAAAATAAAATGATTTGCTCAGTTGAAGTGTATTAATAAAATTATGAATGGAAATATTTCATCATTTTTTATCATCCGTTCTTTCCCCTCAACTTACACATATTTTTTTAAATATAAACTGAAATTACTGATAACGAAAAAAAAAAAACATACACATATTTTATTCGGCAAATGTATTATAAATGTTATCGTTTCATACACACGTTGTTATCATTATTAAAAATAATTAATAAAAATTTCTCAAAGTTTTATAAATTTATTTTCAAATTGCGGTCCTAATGTTTGGTGTCATAAAATTGAACATTTGAATTATTTTCCGCTTACCTTTTAGATTTGAATATAAAACATTGTGTTTTCTCTTTCTTACACTGTTTAGATCATATGTACCATGATAGTAAGAGAGACAACAATTTCCATGAAACCTTATATAAGTTCCTTATATACCCCATATAAGTTATATAAGTTCCTATTTGCCTTACATTGTTCCTAGTTCCCTCTCCCCCTCCGCAATATGTTGTGTATATAAAATATAAACCGTAGACTAAGAATTATTTGTACCAGTCTGAAGATGGCTTTGACGAGCTGAAACGTTACGGTCAAATAAAATTAAGTGGAATAAAGTTTTATATTCATTTTATTATATAATATCTTATATAAGTTGTTCTGAAAACTAAACAAATTAGCCTGAGGGGTTGACAAACACTTTAAAAAATTTATTATTGCAATCGTTAAAGTGATTGCAAATCTTTTAGATAAGTTAGTTCATACTCGTCTTCTTCCATTGATTTGACCCATAACTTCAACAAGGCGTTTTTGGGAACCCGTGTCCTGGGTTATTTCACCGACCACTCTCCATTGGCACATTCTCTTCTCCTACAGCCAAAATTTATATGGAAGTCGGTCTTCTCGCATTCTGAGCAAATGACGAAGCTACCGCATCTTCCACTTTCTATGAAGACAGTAAGAGTTCGATGCTAAGCACACCTGATTGATTTATTAATAGTTGTTGGTGATTGATTGCAGTATCTAGCAAGATGGCCCCCAAGTACAGAGTGTCCTACTTCCCCATCAAGGCTCTGGCCGAACCCATCCGCCTGCTGTTGTCTTACGGCAAGATCGACTTTGAAGATCGCCGCATCTCCTCCGAGGAATGGCCCAAGTACAAGGAATGTAAGTATTAAAATCATCCTACGACTTTATTTGTATTTATAACACCCACATTATCAATACCATTTTGCCTATGTAATGTACTTTAATCCAAGTGATTGAGATCCAAATAAGATTGAGGTTCGTCAAGATTAAAAGTTGCTTTATTTACATTAGCGTAAGGTTTACAATGAATATTTTACTGATTCAGATGTCCTTACTGTAGGAGGCTCTAAGTTAGTCTGAAGTTGGGCATTCAAACACTCCCGGGAGCCCAGTAGTCTATCACAAGTCGGCTATTCCCGTAACTGTTGTGCATTAGACAAGACAATTACAAACGACAAGAGATGATAGTCTTCTAAGGTTGAGACATCTAAAAATTACCTATCTATTGATTTCTTCTCGGCATCTGTTCGACGATGTTGAAACTAAGGTATTACTACTTAACTAACATCTATTGAGACCCCTAAAAACTACACATAACTATCTACACTAACGACATCTGTTGGGACACCTAAAAACTACATATAACTATCTACACTTACGACATCTATATAATCTAATATACTTGAAATCTATCTAATCCTATATACTACAACCTATAACATTCCTATTCTTCTAGCCATGCCCATGGGTCAGATGCCCACGCTGGAGATTGACGACAAGGTGTACTACCAGAGCGGCCCCATCGCCCGCTACCTCGCCAAGCAGTTTGGTCTTGCCGGAGACAACGACCTGGAATCCTTGGAGGTCGATATCGCTGTTGAATGCATCAATGACTTCAGGATCAGTAAGTTCTAATTTTACCAATTCTGGCGTGTGGCAGTGAGGTGTGGAAATGGCAGAGAAACAACTAAAGTGAACTAAATTTAGTAGAATTAAGAGCCATTTTATGTGGTAAATCTTGGCTTTCTAAAAGATTCAATCATAATAATGAATGATTATATATGTAAATGTTTGTTTTTGCAGAGGCCTCAGCGGTGCACTACGAGGCTGATGAGGAAGCCAAAGAGAAGAAGTTCCTGGTGCTGCAGGCGGAGACCATCCCCTTCCTGCTCAAGAAACTGGAGGAGAGGGCCACCCTCAACAAGGGCTACCTGGCCCTCGGAAAGGTAACTATAACCCTCCGCACACAGCCCAGACCTTCTAACATAACATATTATGAACAAATCAGCTGTAAGATTTAATCTGTCTGACTTTGGCCAAGTTTTCTGCCTTCCCCATCAATTGCCTCAACACCAGATTCTCTTCACCAAGAAGAAGTCAATTCCGAAAACAAGCTAATAAATCAGACACCAATGCCTTGCCATGTATGGGAATACAATATGTGATCAAAGGTCAATTAGTGTTTGATAGAAGTCCCTGAATTCCTACTGAAATCACATATTATAAAACTGTGTTATTTCTCCTTGACCAGAGATTACACTTTTAATTGTTTGTTTAGCTAAATTTGAAAGTACTGCGCGTTTTCAACCTCCCAACAAAATATCCCAAGGATAAAATATATCTCCGCTACGCTGAATTCTTTTTTTTTTTGTTAGGTTGGGTTATTTTATGGGAGATGTTTTGTCGGGAATGAATACACGCGGAACCAAATTTGAAGGCTTGTGTTTTATCAGAATCAAGTGAATAATTATTTTAAATGCAAAAATTGATAATTATGAACAACAATGTTATGAACAATATACAACAATATTCTAACCCCGATCAAAGTGATCCAGAAGCCAATCATTAAAGTAATCCTAAAGAAACCCTCCACTTATCCAACAGTAACGCTTTTTGCAGATTTTACGGTGCCTCTAGTAGAGAATATCTTCAAGAAAAAGCAATTATCCAAATTTACAAAGATAATATCATCAAAAAATTTGAAACTCATCAATCAAAAAGATATGAAGACGACATCAAAATACCAAACTAATGCAAAACAATTATATCTATTTAGGAATAAAGTTTTTCAACAACCTTCCCATTGAAATAAAAAAACCAAAGACATCAATAAACTGAAACTCAAACTGAAGCTACACTTCATCAGGAATAATTAACTAAATAATTACCTGTTTTTCTCTTTCTTTCTATTTATTATTAATCTATATTCATCTCTATTTTATTTAGATATTTTAAGTGCACAATATTTTAGTATGAAAACGTATCCTATGTATGTACACCTACACATATAGATGATCCAGAAGTCTCAATTGATCCTATTATATACTTACCTATTGCATAATGTTATTCTATTTCAGTTATAATTAGTTTAACTCGCTCATCAAGCACAAGAACTAGTCTTCTTTGGTGAGATTGGAATTTTTAAATAATTTCTGTACCATATATAATTTATATAACTCCACTGTACACTTATATACCTATATTAAATAAAAAAAATGAATAAATTGAGTTTCACAAAAAATATAATAGATACTATTATACTTGGAACACAAAACTACCCTTAATCTGATACATTTTCAAATTCTCACGATCAATATAATATAGTGTTGTCGTTTGACTTTTTGAAAAGCCACAAATTTGAGAATTTGCCTAATCACAGAGGCGATAGCAGCCAAGAAGTATTACTAGGGTATCACATTACTTTTTGTTGCATTATCTTCCAAGTGTTTTTTAAAAACATTAACCGTAAGATTAAAACTATTGCACGGTATCCCTTCTACGCAACCAACTTTTAACTTGCACGACCAACAAATAAACCAACTTTTCTCTTTACGTCTGCTCTGATGATGTTCTGCAAGGCTGTCTGAAACGTTGGCTCAAGAAGGAAAAGGAAGTGCAACAAGCTTATTGCTGCAAAAATCAACCAACATGAATCTGTTTGAATTTCAGCTTACCTGGGCCGACTTCTTCTTCGTGGGTCTGGTTGACTACCTGAACGTGATTGCTCGCCAGGACATCCTGGCTACCAACCCCAACTTGGCCTCCGTGAAGGCCAACGTACTCGCCCTCCCCGAGATCCAGGCCTGGTATGAGAAATCTCCCAAATGCGACTTCTAGACCAATCAGCCCACCAACCGGATCTCTACGAAGCCCGCGAATCTCACCCTCACTGCCTAAGAATACTGATATACTGATGTAATATTGATGATATACCGATGTAATACTGCTGTAATATTTTTACGAGATATTATTGTAATTTTCTGGCCATATTATATTTTTATCAAATATACAGAGATATTTTAAAGGCTATTTTTTTTACTGACGTTTTTTTTATTCTTTCTCTTTGAACCTAGAGGTAATTTATAAGAGTTTGTAAACATGATATTTTTTAAGTATATTTTATTTAATTACTAGCTGGCTCCTGGCATGCGTTGCAATGCCATTTTCAAAGAAATAAATTGTTTCTACCTACCTACCTTCTTCACCGTGCTTCCCCGTTCCCCTCCCGCGTTCCCCTTCCACCTTCCCCGCCTTCCCTCTCCCGCACCACCGTCCCACCAACCCCCCTCCTATGTCCATATATTCAGTCCCAATCAGTTTTCAAACAACCCTCGTGCCACCTATTACATATTCAAATTTCCATTTTTCATATATTACAAATATTTATTTTTGTATATAAGAACAATCAATCAAATTTGGTACCTATTTAAAATATCTACAATTCTTGATTCGATTTAACGTATTAGGCGAGTACTTCAAATAAATCCATTATTAAATAGAATTTTGATTTAACAATCATTGTTTTGTAAAATGATTCTCAAGTTTTGACAGTTTTGCAAGAGTTTTTGTAATGATAAAAAAACTTTTCAGATGTATTGTCATGTGGTTGTAATAATCCAGAAACCTTCGCATGGGTTAGAAGTTGTTTTGAAAGTTTCAAACATTTCCTATATAGCATCTCATATATACATAGACAGAAATAAGCATATTTTGATTTATATATATATTATATGATTTTTGTATGTATATGTATATTTTTTTTATGTAATCTAGTTTATACCCTAATAAAATTCATTATTTATGCATTGAACCACTTACTCGTTAATACAGAATATTTTTATTCAAACAGTTAGATTTAGCTTTATTATTACGTAAAGTGAGTATTTATGTCGGGGGAGACCAAAAAATATACATTTAACATTTTAATTTTGTTAAAATTAATTCACTCACGCGGTAACGCCATTGTTTATTCATCATTTTTATTTTAACATTTCATAAACAATCAATCAATGCTGCCACTCGTAGGAAAAATATTATTGCGTAAAACAAAGTGAATGCATTATTGATAAGTTTATACCTGTATTTATTTATAACAGTAGAACATGTAAAGAAATGTATTAGAATAATTCACAAACCCTGCTCTGCCAAACAAACCATTCAAAACCTGAGATGTTTTTTAAAATTATGATGGCATGCGAGTTTATTTTAGAGAATTTATTTTATAAGATTTACTTGTACTTCCGACAAATGTCATATTTGATTGTCTATTAGTTAAAAAAGGAATATTCCTTATTAGCCGTGCATCAAACTTTGCTAACACAAACGTTCCGTATTATCGATGAGATGGACTAGATGCATATTTACCTAAAATTCTATTACCTCCTACATACTAAAATTTGGACTTCACAACATTGTGATGGATTCTCCTATTGATTCTTTCGAGAATCAATAGGATTTCCCTTATGAATCTATCCTCGCTGATACAAAATATATCCATACCAGAGGAGATTTGGTTCAGCAGCAATATACTCCTCCCAACCAGGAGAACTATTTGGGGGCGTACATTAATTACGTGAAATCCAGCAAAATCTCTTTGAAAAGAATATATGAAGTAGCCCAAATTAATCTCACCAAGGGGGGGGGGGGTCTAGATTGGAAGAAAAACTGCTCACGTAAATAATGTATGCCCCCTTAGTAGGATGGTCACACAGGCAGGAAGGCAGAATAATCTACGATGATGCCGTCTAAGCAGTGGCGGTTCGTGACTCGTAAATATACCAAACCACCCACACTTTTCAATGAGCTAGATTGCTAAGATTGAAAAATACAACATTATTGACGTAGCTGAAAATTAATTAAAAAAAAATTCTATGAGGATTTTTTATTTTGGGAAGGCTGTGCCTCCTACATGTTGGAATATTTTGATGCCCTATGCTGGCAACACTAACAGTTCCATTTTCCTGCATTCTTTTGTTTTTTCTTCTGTTTGAAATTGAGTTAACTTGAGTATTGTTTACCTGACAATAAAATACGTCTCTACCTTGCAATTGAGTTTATTTAATTACAAACCAACACTACAAACTGTCAATCTTATCACTCTAGCTCACGAAAAGTGTAGAGCCGCTCCTGTGTCGGAAGTCGTCACACAGTTCCATCCACGGAAGTATGGAAGTGTTTCATCTTTACTCTAATGGCTTGTTCGCATTGAACAAACAGTGAGTATACTTGAACCGTTGAAACTTAAACCGTTTCCATTACTTTCAAGTAGAGTACGTTAATGCCCGTTGCAAGATGACGGGCTGCTACACAGCAAACTGAATACGCTAATTAAGTTGATTTTAATGCTTATTTTAGGGGAGTTGGAAGAATAAATTAGTAAGATGAAAATAAATAAACTATGGAGTATGGACACGAAAAGTCATTAATGGCAGCATAAATAATTAATTTTAGAGTAGCATCTTCACTCTATCGCCACGACACTTCTGCGCGTCAACAAATAAACTCTGCTAAAATGACAGGTTAGCGCAAGTGGGGGGGGGACGCATGGTGGGGGTCACTACTCGCCGAAAAAATAGAATGAAATGGATTGAATCTACTAAATAGCTGACTAACCTACTCTACTAAAATTATGGTGTTTGGACGCGTTTAGTTACTACTATCAGGGCTGGGCAAAATACATGCCTTGCTGTAATTAAAATACAAATTACAAAATACTTTTTCGTATGTATTTAAAATACAAAATACTTTCAAGTAGTAAAACTTTTAAAATACAAAATACAGTATTTTAACCATATTTTAATTTCAAATACAAATTACAAAATACATTTGGTTTTGGTAGAACCTTTGGTTGCAATAAATTGTCGTAAGTGCCCATATCTAAGGGTGCGTTTCCATAGAAGCAAAACTGAGCAGAGTGAAACAGAGACGTGCTAAAATTGAATAATCGTATTGCTCAGAAGACACATCTTGTCTCCGCTCCACTTGTATAGGACTAGTTTTGTGGTATAGGACTTAGGTGTTAGATTATAATAATTATTATTATAATTACACTAGCTGGTTCCCGGCATGCGTTGCAATGCCATATTCAAAGACATAAATTGTTTCTCCCTGCATGTCCTTTCCCGTGCGTCCCCGTTCCCCTACCGCATCCCCTTCCCCTCTTGCATTCCCCTTCCACCTTCTCTGCCTACCCTCCCGCCAACCCCCCTCCCGCGTTCTATATGTTTAGTCCCAGTACCTTCAGTTTTCAAACAACTCGCGTGCCGACAATTACAATTTTTTTATTCAAATTTTCATTTTTCACATATTACAAATATTCATTTTTCTTTATTATAAGAACAATCAATCAAACCTGGTACCTATTTAAAATATCTATAATTTAAAAAATCCATAGACAATTCTATTGTTACAAAAAAAACAGCTGCCTGCTAAATTCAATTTCATCAAATGCGCGAACTGTCAAACGTGCGAAGTTAAAATAGTCGTTAAGTTTTCTGAAATTATCCAATTTTCTGCGTAATTTTCTTAATATTTCTTTCCGTGAGAACCTTCTATAAAGTATTAGAACACTGTAAAAAAATGAATGAAATAGGTAAAGTCATTCTGAAGTTATGGCGTGACCAAGGGAAACAAGGATTCATTTTTATATATAAATGGATGACATTTGTATAGCGCAGTTTTGTGTTATTTCACTTCAAGTGCGCTCTACAGTAATTAACTTAAAAATAATCTAGTAATCAGTCAAATTATTCTTATAGTGCTTGATCTAATACTATGATACAAAAATGTACAATACAAAGCGACGTCAAGTATAATATAATATGATACAAAATGTACGATAACAGTGCTATTATAGCACATAATAATAACTAGCATGACGTAAAAAAAATGTACAGTACATTATAAAGCAATGATATGGGGGCAAACATTAATTACGTGAGCAGTTTTTGTTCCAAACTAGACCCCCCCGCCCCTTGGTGAGATAAATTTGGGCCACTTTGTTTATTCTTTTCAAGTAACGTGAGATTTTGCTGAACCCCCCCCACCCTTTTTTGAGCTCACGTAATTAATGAATGCCCCCTAAGAGAACTACAAATAATCATTAGTAAGAGTGCTATAGCAAAGGACAATAGTACAGGATTCTAGCGTTTTTAGTCTATGTATTATCTATGTATGTTTATTTTTCATTATCATTATTAAGATCGCTAAATGTATTTGAAAATGTATTTTGAAGCCATAAGTATTTGAAATACAAATTACAAAATACCTCAACAGCAGGTAATTGAAATACCAATTACAAAATACATTTTTAGGAAGTAATTGAAATACAAATACAAAATACGTATTTGTATTTGAAATACGTATTTCAAATACTGCCCAGCCCTGACTACTATACTCTACTCTTTAATTACTAATATACTCCACTCAACTAAAATACTCAGCATGTGCGAACGGCTCTAAAGTGTGTAGTTTTGGCTTTCGAAAGGGGCCCCCAAATTCAGTCCTGCTGAAGAAATTTTTTCTGTTTGAAGTTCTCTATTATGATGTTTTACATTGGCAATGGAAAGGCGAAATGATTTATTTATTTATTGACGCCCTATTGGGCTTTTACATATCGAATACAAATTTTATTTATAACAACAGTATAATATAAATAAAAAAGATTCCAAAATATCTAAATAAAGCATAAACTCAAAATAATAAATAAGAATATATCTAACTAACTGACCCGGCCACGCTCTGCTATGACTAACTAAACACAATGCCATCTACTGGATGGTTATCCAACCTTTATAACCAGCGCCATCTTTGAGTTTATCACGAAGAGATAGACAGACAGACGCCGCGGAGGACTTTAATTTATAATAAATAACTTTCCAATTGTCGCATTGTGGGTGACCATTTTTTTAAAAGATGGAATGAGTATAGTAAGCTATCCGTAAAAGATAGATATATGCCATACTTAGAAGACTTTTTTGGAAATCTATAAAATAGGAATATCCCACTATGCATTGTTTTCATATATCTCAAAGGGATTAGGCTGTGTTTTCTATGAAAGCTCCCAGGCGGCTTGACTTTTTCCGACGCTTCTAACAACTATCGTTATGTTTCAACCAATTTACACAAATCCTTCACAAATTATATACCTAAACCTTCCTCACAAATCACTCTATCTATTGGTGAAAACCGCATGAAAATCCGTTAAGTAGTTTTTCAGTTTATCGCGAACAGAAAGACAGACGACGCGTAGTACTTTAATTTATAATATGTAGAGATGCTAAATCCACATGAATGACTTTAGAGAACTCGTAGCTACAATTCATTTACCTACGAGCAACAAAAATAAAAAATGAAATGATGATCGAAATCAAAGTCTAAATATTTCGAAACACGTGTGAATTATAGTTTCGAAACACATCATGTCAATTATTTATTTTTTTAATAACCTAAAAAATGGCTCTTTGGAAAATTAAGGTAAGTATGTAAAAGCACAAGTGTTCAGAAATTATTGGTACTTTTCAAAAGATAAAAATTTACAATTTGGGAGGTGGGTACGGATACTGCCACCCCGGGAATCATTTATTGAATAACCAACACCTCTGCCATAAGTTATCCCAAGTGGTTCACTAGGTTTGGTGACTTAGAAGGAGTGCCTGGGTAAGTGGGGTGAGGTTTGTCCGGGTCTTGGCGGCTGATGCGTCTGCCCACCAGCTGCATGGCAGGCCGGATCGAGAGAGAATGGTCGAGGGAATGCCTTTGACTTCTCCAGCTGTACTGTGAGATTGATTCACATGTCTGTCACTCCTGGACACACTGAACCCCAAATTCCTACCCACCCCTAATACCCTTTTCCTTCCCAGAACTTCCTTTTCTAAAAAGACCCTCCACACAGCATCCCCAAAGATGACATAGGCCCTGAGGGGAATTATTTTCCTCAGTGCCTCTTATGTAGAGCTAATTTAAAAAAAAACATAATTCGACATAATATTCAAGACTGACTTTTTTAAAATTATTTAACACTTGTCTTTGCAAAGGTTATTATTTGTGTATCAAAATACCCATTTATTAAACTTATGACAAATCAAAATTAAACTGATCAAAAATGTAAATTTTAAAAACATCCAAAAAATCGAGACAAAGCAAGTAGTACCTACATTGTTTTCACGAACAAATTTGATTTTTTCAACTCAGAATAATAATTATTTTTTCAACGTCAATACCTCTTTTGAAAAGTGATGAAAATTTCATTACTTGACTTTTCAAAGGGGTGTCGAAGTTGCACGATTCTGAGTTGTCATGGAACCGATTTTAGACGTGCCAAGGACGCTAAGGTGGCACTAAAATCTAAGGAAATTTTGATCCGAACTTCAGGGAATTTTTTTTTGGACATGTCATCACTGGAGGTCATTTGCTTCGCATCTTGCAATACTTTGATGACATTTGATATGACAGCTGACAGCTTTGTTATATTTATGTGATACTGTAAGATATTTTTTGAGTTTAAGGCCATTATAAAAATGGTTGATAAATATGATCGTTGGAGTGTCAAGGATTTAAAAAATGAATTGAGAAATAGAAATGAAAAAATAATTGGGAAAAGGGAAGACTTAATAAAAAGGCAAGGTGTTTATAACCTCAACTTATTTCAATTTTTTCCCACATACTTTTAACAGAATACGATGAGAAATAAGTTTGGCTCTTTAATTTCAGATTGGCGGCGCGCGACATAAACAATTTTCAATCGAGTTTCTCAGAAGAAGAAAGTTCTGAGTTTGAAACTCGCTTTCAATGGCCACCTGATATTTCATTCACCAGTATTCAGGCGACATCCACAGTGCCTTCAATAGACATTGTTCACGTCAATAATTATTTCCTGAGAGCGTACAATTTCGAAGAAGGAATGAGTATGTTTGCCACTGTACACAGAAAAGGCTTCAACATGATGCAGAGTTACTTTTTAGTAGCTTTGACGGAGTCAAAAAATAATGAATATGTTTTCTATCACGCTCGTGTTCATAGTGAGATGACAAAAACATTGACATATTTAGTGAAATTAGTGCTCTTGATGGATGGAAGTATTGCTGAAGCTTCTTGTGAATGCGTCGCTTGCCTTTCTTTTACCAGCGCAGCGTGCAAACATGTAGCAGTTGTGTGCTACGCGTTAATACACTTTAAGGAGCAGGGTAAATTGTGCATCAGTAATACACGCACTGAAAAAAGTGATACAGGGCCTGCGCCCAAGAAGAAAAGGTTGTCCTCTAAAAGAGCGCAAAGCGAAAATTATTCTGTTGAGGAAGAATATGAAATTAGTGAGCAAATGAGCGATCTATGCTACGATCCGAGACTCGAGTGCTTCAAAAATATGCCATCTTATAATGATGATGTAAGAAATCGGGTAATTAATTATAATAGTAGACTGAAGACATGCTTGGCTATTAGTGGCAGTTTTTCTGCAGCTTCCCAAGAAGGTATTATCAATGACCATGATTACTTGTCGTGCCAAGCTTTACATCGAAAGAACAAAAAATAGTTAGTTTATTCGGTTTTGGTCATGAAACGAGTTTCGGCCAAAAATTAGCCAAAATCTTCATTTGTGATGTGTCGGTCACATTCGGCTTTACTTGGGCGTGCGGATAAGCTCCTAGAACTCGAATATTATTTTTGAAAAAATTATATAAAAGTTGTCTTAAAATTAAAAAATTCCAGAGTTAGTAATTTTTTTAAAGTTTATCTTTTAAATCAGGAGTACCCAACCCAAATCGTTTGGTGGGCCAAAAAAATTACTTAACCTAGGTGAGCCACTCGGAAGGGGGGGGAGGGTAAACGACGGATATTACTGTTAATTTTTACTGGTAATTCATTGTCTTGTTGAGTCAGCCTGGGTTCTCATTGCCTCGCAAACTCTGGACCGCCATCAATAGGATAAGGTGCTTCCATAGCCGTTGTGCTCACACGATGCATAGATGGGGCCTTAAAGAGTCGGCGATGTGTGAATGCGGTGCGGTGCAGACCACCGAACATGTGGTCAACAGGGTAACGCCTGAGGTCCTAGACTGGTTCGCAGACCTAGATGTCCCCCTCTGACCCCCCACCATACGAAAAAATAAGTGTTTTCTTTTTGTGTAAACCGCAACCTTCAATGTTAGAGGGCGTAAACTGACCAAAACGTGTGTCCTTTGCACTCACCGTCCACTTATTAAAATCAGGTCAGTTGTATTCTATCATCTGAGAAATGTGTGGAAAAATATCTACTGATTGGTTTTGATAGCAAAAATAAATTCCTTTTGGCGACATGCGCCCGGCACTTTCGAGTTTTCAAGAGTCCGAGGTCTAATAACAAGAAAATTTTAATTTCACAAAAAATATATAAATGTGATAAATTTTCGAGAATGATTTTTCTTTTTTTGTATGAATAACAAAATCCAAAACATAGAAAGTTTAAAACTTCATTTTCGGCCACAAAAAATTTTCAATTGGGCCGCAGGTTGGGCGTGCCTGGTTTAAATAATAATTAGCTATATATATATTGCTATTTTCTAAACTGATTTATTTACTAGTTAGTAGTTCTAAGATCTTTTGTATTTTTGCCATTCCTTTAGTAACTATTCCTTTGAAGAACGGTTACATAACAAACAAACCAAAAAGTTCTTAAGCAAACAAATATACTGATTAAATTGATGTCTTTTATTTTACTGTGCATTATTTATTTGACAGCAACATTAATCGACTTTTTTATGTGCCATGTATATAATGGAGTGTGTATATGTGTGTATGTATATGAATGTGTATTTCTAATGTATACATTTTTTTTTTGGTTATTGTTTGTGTGCATGAAACATTATGCAAATATTTCTGGTTATTACCATGAAATTTTATTACTATGAAATTTTAAATGAGTGCGATAACTGTGAACTAATGTTAACTAAACTATGCAATTTGACCTTCCTAAAATGGGAAATCTGCTAGTTGGACAGTCAAAGCTTTCTTATAATGTATTCTGTACTTTTATGTTCAAATAAAAACTAAATAATATCCTTTTATATAATAAATCAAAAACAAAAGTTTATTATTGTACCTACCACCTATATTTTGTAAGTATAAATATAGTTGTTCATGTAGGGTTGCCATATCTTAAATTTGGCAACCAGGACAAGACGCGTGAAAACCCCGGATTTTAGAGCCCAAAACCCGGACATGTCAACAGGTTTTTTTAAACATAGTCAATGTAACAAAAAACAGTTGAAAATGTCATAAATCACCTTTTTATTTATTTTCAAATTAAATTTAGTCATCTTTTATCATCATCATAAATGTACCTAATAAAACAATCTTATTACAGTTTGTTACAAATTGTTTTAATAATAATCAGTTAGAATTTTTTTATTCTTGAAATAAAACACAAATTATTAATATACTCTGTTATGAAAACAAAACCTTATTAAAATATTAAGCCTAACAAAATTCAATTCAATTTTTAAACATAAATCTTAAAAGTACTGAGACCATTTTAGTATTCAGTCTTACAATTTTTTAGGTAACTCTTTAACTCAATAATAATTATGTCTTTAAATTTTCATCAGCAGCCAACAAGCCTAACAACAAAATATCTCTTAACATAATATGAACTAAATTCAGTCTTCTTAAATTTTAAGCAATAAAACTGAACCTTTTTAAAGTTTAGACTTACTGTAATGTAAGTTAGATTATACTAAGCCCGACAGAGGCCCGGGGCGGCAAAGCTGAATGAGCCCCCCCCCCCCCCCCCCCCTCCCTAGTTTAAAAAGTTGATGTAATTTTACAAGATTTTTATTCTGTTCACTCGTCTTCTGGTCTTGGGGGGCCTCCAAGCGCCTCCGTGTTCCCTTAATCAAATCCTAAACCTTGTTTAAGGTTTTGATTAAGTTTTTTGATTAAAATCCTAAACTTTTGATTAAGGGATTTAATTTATGATTTAAGGAATTTAGGATTTAATTAACTTTTTTTCACCAGGGCACTGTGAAAAAAAAATGTAATTTTTGGTATTTCATTTTCTAAAAGTTGCGTTTGTTATAATGCTATCACCTAATGTTTTAAGGAAATTCTATGAAAATTTAAAAAAAATTTGAAACATTTTGTATGTTGAATTATCCCTCAGCAAAACTTTGAACGCATTTTTCTCTAAACTAAGTTTTTCAACCTGGTTGACAACATATTAGAAAAACTATATATCCGATTTGCATGTACCAAGTCTTAAACTGTTACAAAATCCAGTCACTATGGCACCACATAGGGATTTTTTTATAAAGGGCCCCCTTCTATTTTTTTAAGAACGCTGAAAATTTTCCACAAAAAATCGAATACAAAATTTGCTAGTCCACCATTTTTTTCTCTTTTTCAGATATGAAAATTCCCCCACGTGGTGCCATAGACACTGGATTTTCGAACAGTTTAAGACTTGGTTCATGCAAATGTAAATGCAAATGCAATAAAAATACATACAGGCGGATGTATAGCTTTTTTTTAATATGCTGTCAACCAGGTTGAAAAACGAGTTAAAAAAGTTTCTAGAAAAATCATTCAAAGTTTGCTGAAGAATAATTCAACACACACGCTGTTTTAAACGGCACATAAAATTCTGTAAAAACATTTGGTGAGAGCCAAAGATATTGAAATATAAGTAGATGTGCTATCTGCTGTTTTTACTATGTGGGTCTGCGCTTCCGGGTGTCGCCGATATTGTTTACCAATTAACAAATAAACTAAAAGAACAAATAATTAACGAATAAACCAAACGAACGTTAAACTAAATGGACGAATTCTTTACTTATTCAAAATATATCGTTAACCAATATTAATGCACGTTTTCAAAAAATCAACAAAATGAACAAATTCTTTTTGTATGAAAACTACGCTAATTAGCGCGTAGTCCGGCGACAGTTGCGCGGACACCATAGCATATCTCTTCTGTATTTGAATATCTTTGGTGAGAGCATTGTTAACTTCAGAAAATGAAATTTAAAAAAAAACTTTTTTTTTACTGTTTTCTGGTGCCTTAAAGTCTTTTTTAGGATTTGATAACAGAAACATGGAGGCGTTTGGTTTGGAGGCCCCCGGGGACCAGAGGCCGGCCCTTCTGCCCCCCGTTAGTCCACCACTGAATCTTTTTAATTACTTACCTATTTTATTACTATCTATATTATTTGTAATGATAAGGTAACCTTTAGCAAAGGGACTAAGATAGTAAAAATAATACGATGTGCAATATGTAAGTGAAACTGGAACTAAAGCTGTATAGACATTAGAAAGATTAAAGATTAGTAGTAGTAATTTTATTTTAAACTAGCAGACCCGGCCACACGTTGCTGTGGCTAACGGAACACAACGCCATTACCCAACCTTTATAAAATACAAACCACCCGCTTGCCAGCTGCCCGCTGCCTGAATTGAATATTTGAATTTTTCGGCTTTTCTCTACTATAATAAGCACGTATTATACATATAAACCTTCCTCTTGAATCACTCTATCTAATGGTGAAAGCCGCATGAAAATCCGTTGAGTAGTTTAAAAGATTTATGCGCACATACATTTTGAGCGACTTCATTTTATACTATGTAATGAAGTTATAAATTACCGGTTCAGGCTGTATTTATTTATTCATATTTTATCTATAAGGGATGATGTTTGTATGGGACCTCCCAACTCCAAATCATCTCTTTGATGTACAATTTGGGAGGCAGGAATGGGTACCGCCGCCCCGGGAACCTTTATTGGATAACCAACACCTCTGCCATAGGTCACCCCAAGTGGTTCGCTACGTTTGGTGATTTAGCAGGGGTGCCCGGGTTCATGGGTTGAGGTTTGTCTAGGTCTTAGAGATGGATGACCAGGACACACTGATCCCCAGATTCCTACCCACCCCTTGAACCCTTTTCCGTCTCAAAACTCTCCTCTCCTTCCTTTCCTTAAAAAACCAACACAGCATCCCCAAAGATGGCATAGGCCCTGAGGAAAATTGTTTTCCTTAGGGCCTCCCGTGTGGAGCTTATGTAAAAAATGATAGGTACTATTAGCATATTTTAAAGGCATCAGGACACTAAAAAAAAGAATTGTCACTTTTATAATTTCATTTTCTAAAAGACACATTTGTAAATAATGCTTTCACCAAATGTTGTAAGGAAATTCGTAAAATTGACGGAGATACAGCATCTTATATGAAACCGTTTTGATCAGTGAATGTTGTATTATCCTTCAGCAAAACTTTGAACGCGTTTTTCTGAAAACTATGTTTTTCAACCTGGTTGACAACATATTATAAAACATCTGATTTGCACGCACCAAGTCTTAAATTGTTTGAATATCCAGTCACTATAGCCAGGGCCGAATTATCCATAATACGTATAGGCAACTGCCTAGGGGCCCCGCATACAAACTGTTTTAATCGGTAAAGGGGCCCCGAGACGTGCATAGCCTAGGGGCCCCGACATGTTTAAGCCGGCCCTGGCAGGGCCCTATTGCCCGTACGGCAGTGTAGGCCACTGCATAGGGGCCCCGCATCAGGTAGGAGCCCCTAGGGTAAAGGGGCCCCGAGTCGTGCATTGCCTAGGGGCCCCGACATGTTTAAGCCGGCCCTAGCAGGGCACTATTGTCAATAAGGCAGAATGCCACTGACTGGGGACCCGCATCGGGTAGGGGCCCCTAGGGTAAACTTAAAGCTTTGTTTAGAATTTGATCAAGGGAACATGGAGGCTTTCGGGGCCCCCTGGATCCGGGGGCCCGGCGTGGGCCGCCCCCCCTTAGTCCGCCACTGATCAACAGCCATATTGTAAATTTCTTTTACGTAATAAAAACAATCATAACTTTAACTACAAACATGAAAAGAAATTATTGCACTCAAAAGTACATTATTTGATTATCTAGCTGTTAAAGCTTTTTCCTCAGCCTCTCGCCTTTTTTACTTTTCAGTTTTTTTGTATTTATCACTCTTTCCGATGGCTTTTAGAATATTTTCCCTTTTTAAAAGGAATTTGTAAAAATCAATGCAGCTGTATTCTTGGAAATTGAATTTAATTTTAATTAAAGATAAATGAAACAACGTTACTTTGTTTGAACCACTTTTATATTTGTTTAAAGCCGACCGGTTTCAGAACGACCGTTCCTTCCTCAGAGCAAACGTATACGTTTGACATTAAATTTTAAGACTTTAAATTTTTTTTTAAACCCGGACATCAAATGAAACCCCGCCCGGACGCTCCCCGGACGCCCCCTAAACTAGGACAAATCCGGGGAAACCCGGACGGATGGCAACCCTGTGTTCATGCAATATGTAGGGGATTGGTTAGGTATACATTCGCAAAGATTTGGTGGAAAGCAAATGTCAAAATCCTGCAATTATCCCACCTACCTAATCTTGTCACCATGAACAATGCAATTGTTGCAAGAAAAGTAGGTACCTTACTTTGAAGAGGTGACAGTATGCTCATTGGAGCTCAGTGTAAAATAATACCTCAGACAGGGCGGATATAACATAACTTCTGTAACATAACTGCTGGAAGAAGTATTACGATTTCATATTTATTTTTAATATTGTGAAGTGAAACCAGAAGCTGGAGACTGGTGTGGCCCCATCTGCGACAGTGAGTTCTTTTTCCTGTTCTCCAATCTGGGCTTATCTTTGTTCCAGAAGCCCAGATTTGATGTATCGACTGACATTAATGGTTTATCATCAGGTTTTGCGAGTGTATGCATATTTAATCATCCCCTATAACTTAGCGATTAACGTAGTTTCGGGACTGGTCCTTCGGGTGTGTTGCGTAGGGCTTCGCTTGGCTCTGCAGCACGCTGACTGCCAAACTATACAGTGGAGCCGCGGTTTTGCCACACCAATAGTCCAATAAGATTTGTAAGTAGGTATTTAAATACCTACCTTCTTTATTATAAACCATATTATATTTTATTCAACTTTTTTTTTAATTTCAAATAAGCAATTATACTTATTTTAATTTGGGAGGCGGGGATGGGTGCCCCTGGAACCATTTATTGGATAACCAACACCTCTGCCATAGGTCTCCCCAAGTGGTGGCTGGGTTTGGTGCTTAGCAAGGGTGCCTGGGTTCATGGAGTGAGGCTTGTCCAGTTCGTGGTGGCAGAAGCATCTGCCCACCTGTTGCGTGGCGGGCCGGATCGAGAGACTGGTTGAGGGAGGCCTGTTGACCTTTCCAGCCAAACTCTCGACCCATCGCCTTGCACCGCAGTTGTCCTTCACTCCTGGACACACTGACCCCCAGATTCCTAATCACCCCTCACACCCTTTTCCTTCCCATAACTTCCTATCCTTCCATTCCTTAAAAAGACCCTCCAGATGACATAGGCCCTGAAGGAAATTATTTTCCTCAGGACACAACAAAGTTGGTATGAATATCAACCGAGTACAACCATATACAGTGTCGATTTTTTGTACTTATTGCTGGTGTACACAGTATTATAGATAAGTAGATTTTTCCTTTTATATATGTTTTATACCTTTTTATGGAGCGGTACATCCTCTCTGCACATCCCTCCGGGATCACTAAGTCATATTTTGTGTAATTAGTATAATATGTAAAAAAAAGTGCAAATAATAAATCCAAATAAACATGATGATTTCGCATTTCAAAAGAGAATCTTTACTGAACTATTAAAACTACCACCATCTTGAAACATAACGTACAAATAATTCTACAGACCAATGAAATGCAAAACGGTCAAATTAAAACAGAACTTGCCTTTTTTTACATGAACTCCACAGGAGGCCCTGAGGAAAATAATTTCCTTCAGAGCCTATGTCATCTGAGATGCTGTGTGGAGGGTCTTTTTGAGGAGAGGAAGGAATGAACATTGGTCTTGAAGAAACCCTTGTTGTAGGAAGGAGGAAACACAGAGGCCAGCAAAGTGTTCCACAGCCGAGCTGTTGAACTCAAGAACTAGTCGAAGAAGCGACCCATTCTCATGTGACAAATGTCAACCGTATACTTATGTTGGGCGCGCATTTGGCGTGTTTCCCGGTGTAGAGGGATCAATGATGCTAGTTCCTTAGAGTATCTTCCACTGAAATACCGGTAGAACAAGGATAGCATTCCCACCTGACGCCTGTGGTCTGCAATTGCAATCCATTCGTTAAGGTGGGAGAATCTATCAAACGGACTGCCCATTTCTGCAGTCAAGGGTTGTTTCAGGTATTTTGGGGCTCCAGGCCAGAAGCGGCTGCCAAATTCAACCGTGTGGCGCACTTGCGATTTGTACAGGGTTAGCAGTTGGGTACTATTAAAGTTTGTGCCTATTTTTTGGAGGTTAATTTAACTCTGACTTCGATGGAGCCCCATACCTGAGCTGGTCACTTATAGTTACACCAAGCATATCAATATGGAGGGCCTGTTCAAAATATGGGTGAAATGCAGATCCTGCCACAGTTTTGAAATTTAATAAAAAGGCACTTTCTAGATGAGAAAAGTGTGGAGAATCATCAGTTATCCCACGAAGTCGGCTACAATCGTATTTAGCTCGTCTTTGTATCAGGGATACCAACAGTGACGAATTGTCTATGATTATTGACCATACCTTGTTCCAAACACGAAGTCCTTTTTGACAGATTAATACGCCAATAGAATGTTACTGAGACGCATACAAACTTTGTATGCGTCTCAGTTTACATATAAGTTAGAAGACAGCTTTTTAGTTTTTGATATTTTTGTAATTATTACGTAATAAAAATGAATAGTGATAAAAATATCTTAATTTTTATTGAGATTTTTGTACATTAAAAAAAGCAAATTGTGTACAAAAATTACTATTGATAATATTGAGCTG
The DNA here is from genome assembly GCA_917880885.1 of Limnephilus marmoratus. Classification (NCBI taxonomy): domain Eukaryota; kingdom Metazoa; phylum Arthropoda; class Insecta; order Trichoptera; family Limnephilidae; genus Limnephilus; species Limnephilus marmoratus. The sequence continues at coordinate 66,067,151 of OU862908.1, forward strand.
AATACACTATTATTTTAAAAATGCAAAATATCTTGAAAATTTGACCGATATATCGATATTTTTCCTCGATATATCGATAATTTTTTTCACTTCGACATCCCTATTTCTGTAGTGATGTTATAAATAATGGAATACTTCCAAATGCAAAAGAGTTTTATGATAAATATAATACGGAAATAAAATAAATAATATCTATTATATTGCAGACGTAGGTATTAATTGGACAAAATAAAAGTCTAGTTAAAGTATTTTATTTAATTTTACCACCATCCATAACATCATTGAAATTGGCTAGCATGAAACACACAAAAATTATTCTACTTCCTAAAGGGACTAAATTACCAGATAAAACCGTAAGAATTCGATACTTTTTTGCCAACCCAATAACCCTTTGTACGTGGATTCTATTTGATGACATTTCATTTGAAAGATGACGCTGCTCAATCTCAAGTTGATTTGCCTTCTGTTTCAGAAATTCTGGCATATTTATAATCACACCTTTAGAAGCAAGAATATCTTGAACATGAAAACCTCGATCTGCCAATACTATGTCATTTCTATCCAGTAAATCAGACATGCCAGACTCTTCAAATAAACTTCTATCACTGATGGAGCCTCCGTAAGCATCCGATACAAAAGTTATACAACCCGTACAAGATACACCAATTAATACTTTTAATGTATTTGTAGATTTGCTTGTTGAATAAGTGAGCTGCTGAGATAATGGATTATTGGGTTGTTCTATTTTAATTTCAGTACAGTCAATAATCACTGTGCTTGTACATTTGCGACCCTTGAATTTTTGGTTTTTTTCGGCAATTTCAAACGGTGTCCAAATGTTAAGCTCTCTGAACTGACAGTATAAGAAGTTGATCCAAGTTATAAATATACGACTTACTGATAACTCGCTTATATCAAATTGAAGTGCCAGTTCTTTGTTAATCGTATTGCGTCTTAACTTGACAATGGTGAGTAGAAATTCATTGGCAGGAGTCAAGGAACGAACATGCAAGGCACATCCCGACTGATAATACACTAGATGGTTTACTGCAGGCCCCAGTATATTAAACACAAGCCAGAAGTGCTCACCGCTATTAAATCCCGTATAAAAATTGAGTTCTTTTCTCTTTAAGTCTGATTGCAAATTTTCAATACAAAAAAATCTAGTAGACACGTATGTCTGAGTTGATGCATCACATTTCCGAACTTTTCTGCCATTCCATTCAGGGACGAGCACCGTTTCGATCTCATCACAATTTTGTACTTTACTGTCTTTCCATTGTGGTACGATAATTGGTATTTCCATCTCTTTGCCTATTTCCGGCAGGGTTTCCTTTGACGTATATTCTTTTAAGAGTGGTTCTTTTTTAACACATTCTCGTCTTTGCTTAGCCGTTAATGTTGGTTTTTTAGTCCAATTAAACTGGCTAGGTACAGCATCCTTCTTGAGTCTCGGTTTAGCTGTAAAATAGACAAGAAATTGGATAAAGTGAAGTCATGACATTTCTGTACTCATTTTTTTTTTAAATCTTTATTTTTTCCATTGTAATTTTACATAATTTCTAAATACAGTAAGATGTAAATATAAGGTACAAGTAATGTAAAAGTAAGCAATAAGTAAATATATAATATACAAAAGTAGGTAATGGGAACCCACTACGGCACTGCCTGTGTGTGGGTAATATAAACAAGAATGCTATATATACATCAGAAGTACAGGTAAAAAATGTAAATTTTAAAGTAACGGTTTAGAAATATAGTTATCTGTGAAAACATCGTAGTAAAATAGTGAAACGTAAAATTTTATTGATTTTTGTTTTAGTTTCAAGAAAGTAAATAAAGTTAGAATTGTATTGATAAGTGAAACATGAAGGTTTACAAATAATTTATAGAAAAAATGGGTAAATTTTTGAGATCGCTGGCACTGGTTAATACGCACTTTTTTTTTAAATCTTTTGATTCACCTTAATTACATTAAAAGACAACTATTTGCATTGGGGGAAATGGAAAATATTTCATTCTAAATTGGGTCAATCCGCACCACATCATCCAGAAAATTTTGGATGTGTCACCCACCATCTCAGATTTTGATGAAACTTTAAATTTTTAATCCTTCCATATAGATAAGAAAATATACCAAATTTTACCTTCATACCTCAACTCGTTTTTTTTTTATGGGCAGTTGAAGTTTGGGCAAAATAAGCGTTTTTACATATTCCGAGTACTCCGGAAGAGCTTGTACCTTCAATGAAAAAAAATTGTATCTTTGTCATTTATAGTGCAAATGCAATGAAAATTTGCAATATTATCAAGAAAACTATGCTGATTGCAGAAAAAATAAATAAACCCTTTATATTTATCTACTTGACTTTAAAAAATTACCAAAAGTAATTTTTTAAGTAATTTTTGGGACGGAAAAGGTACTTTACAAAAACGCAATATCTCGGGAAGGTACAGTGTTAATGAAGTAAATTTTTTTATTCATATCTACAAATAGCATAGAATCACATACAAAAATAAAATTCATGGCATTTTACTTGCTTCAATAAATAAAATCCATTTTAAACTTTTTTCAAACTTTTTGTAATTTTTTTTTTATTCTTATCTACAATGAACATAGTACAACCTAAAAAAATAAAACTCATGGTATTTTGTGTGCTTCACAGTGTAGAAACGTTTTTAAAACAAGAAGTCTTAATCATACAGAATTGTTCTAAGTTTTTTAAAATCTAGATACTGTATTTGCAAATAAAAAAAGTCAAACTTATTCGGTCTTTTACAACATGATGGTAAGCTTGCAATGTAAGCTTAAGGCACCAACAAAATAATGTACCTTGTTCCTTATCCCTGAATGCATACACCATAGCAATATTTTATAACAAGATCAACTTTTTAACTCTTTTCAATACAAAGTTAACTCTTTAAAAAACAAATACAATAAAAGTAAAACAGGCAATGTAGGATTAGGTTAAATGAAAGTACATTACAATAATATTGTTTACAAATAAATGTTCAAGTTCATTTTTTACTTTTATTCTTGATCTGACCCATAAGATGGTTGAACTTTTGATCAGCATGATGAACGTCTTTTTCAAGAAAGTAGTAAGCTCTTCCTGAACCTTTTGTTGTGGGAGGGTCAACGATATTAAAAATATTTTGTAGTGGAACAAAACAAATATCTTCTTTTTGATGTGGCCAGTAAAAGGATGGAGCTGGGCCAAAAGTTTGAAAAAAGTTTAAATGGATTTTATTTATTTTTGTATCTAGATCCTGTCAAGGGCCAGGGTTTTTTTTTTTTTTAGGGATATTACCTCCCTCACGCTTTTGCTTATAATCGGTATAAATTTTTTTTTTTTTTAATTCTGTTTGCCAGATAATGTATCTTACTATTCATATTTATTACATTATAATATCATTACAAGTTTTCCTAGAATAGCTAACTTAAACAAAAAAATTATGTAAAAATTTTCTCATTCTGGAAAAAAATCGTAAAAAAATATATTTATACGAAAATGAACTTTTCTGACTTTTTTATTTCTACACAAACCTGAATAGACACACCTTACATGAAAAAAAACAATCCAGGGGTGTTTTCGAAGAAGTTATGACATTGGCACTTCTTTGAAAATGTAAAATATATTCATCTTTTCAAGAAACTTATTATTAAAATTATTATGCTGAGAGACTAGAACTTTTTCATGTTCCCACTACTTCGAGAACGATAATGGCGGAAGCGTTTCTGACCTTGTTCTTGGTACAGTTTCTGGGAGGAATGCAGATCCGGGCACCACTTGGAAATTTAATAAAAAGGCACTTTCTAGATGAGAAAAGTGTGGAAAAGCAGAATAAAACAAAAATTAAGGCGCGCTCGGCAAAATTGAGGGAGATACAACCGTTCAAAGTATTTAAAATTTCACTTTACAAACTGATATTGACAGTTCGCCCGCCATTTTTTTTATAACCTAATACGCTAAACATGGTTTGTGATAGAAAAGAAAGTGCCCCCTTCGTAGCGCCTGCTCGCGTCACGGCAAAAAAACATCCCAGTTTTCAAGTGGTTTAGCGGCTACGCTAGGTTTGTGTAATATGGTTTGTGATTTTGGCGTACTATTAATTCTGTATTAGGTCTGGGATCCAATATAAGCAATGAAAACATGGCGAACGAACTGTCAATATCAGTTCGCGAAGTGAATTTTTAAATACTTTGAACGGTTGTATCTCCCTCAATTTTGCCGAGCGCGCCTTAATTTCTTTTTTATTCAACTTTTCCACACTTTTCTCATCTAGAAAGTGCATTTTTATTAAATTTCCAAGTGGTGCCCGGATCTGCATTTCACCCCAGTTTCTTTATACGAAAGGGTCAAAATCGCATCCAAAAATTTTTGTTTGTTGAAATTTGAGCCGCGCGCGCCAGCGCGTCTCCGGCCTTTAAAAACTTAGAACAATTCTGTTTGATAAAGATTTCTTATTTTAAAAACGTTTCTACACTGTGAAGCACACAAAATACCACGAGTTTTATTCTTTTAGGTTGTACTATGTTAATTGTATTGCATCAGCACTAGATCCAATCATAAAGGCACAAAAAACGATTATAAAAATAATTCTTAGACTACCCCTAATTACGGACTCAAACTTATCTTTAATATTATGAATGTGTTTGACGTTCGTCAGATATATGCAAAAACCCTCACTCATTTAAACACAAACATACATAAATATTATGAAAAAGACTAAATTCTCGCTGTACTCGAAACAATAACAAAGATTTACTACAAATTCCCATAACTCATACTACTTTTGGTCAACGAAGCTTCAGATACCTTGCAACAAGACTTTACAACATTCTTCCAATTAGTGTAAAAAAATGTGATTCACAAAAAAATTTCTAAAAAAACATAAAAATTTGGATAAAAAATAATGATAGAGCATTTACCGGTGCACTCACCCAAATTCGAAATTAGTAATGAACCAATGCTGTTATTATTACAAATGTTATTGTTATTATTAATGCAACCAATCTATTGTGTGATTACATTCTAATATAAGTGTAGGTATGTCCACAGCATTATAAATTGATGTAAAATAACTGCCTCAACACAGGCTAGCCTAGTGAGGCAGGTTATGAGAAACCTAAATGTATAATTACAAATCTCTACTCTCTAAGTACCTACTGTTTATATGTATATTGTTTTTTGTTATTAACTTTTGTACTAATGTTACTTTTAAAATATTGTAAGATGTACTTTTTTCTTGTAGTTATAAATCTTCAAATTTTTGTTTAATAAAGATATATTATTATTAAAAAAAAATTACAAAAAGTTTGAAAAAAGTTTAAAATGGATTTTATTTATTGAAGCAAGTAAAATGCCATGAATTTTATTTTTGTATGTGATTCTATGCTATTTGTAGATATGAATAAAAAAAATTTACTTCATTAGCACTGTACCTTCCTGAGATATTGCGTTTTTGTAAAGTACCTTTTCTGTCCCAAAAATTACTTTTGGTAATTTTTTAAAGTCAAGTAGATAAATGTAAAGGGTTTATTTATTTTTTTCTGCAATCAGCATAGTTTTCTTGATAATATTGCAAATTTTCATTGCATTTGCACTATAAATGACAAAGATACAATTTTTTTTCATTGAAGGTACAAGCTCTTCCGGAGTACTCTGAATATGTAAAAACGCTTATTTTGCCCAAACTTCAACTGCCCATAAAAAAAAAACGAGTTGAGGTATGAAGGTAAAATTTGGTATATTTTCTTATCTATATGGAAGGATTAAAAATTTAAAGTTTCATCAAAATCTGAGATGGTGGGTGACACATCCAAAATTTTCCGGATGATTTGGTGCGGATTGACCCAATTTCGATTACATAAATTAAAATTAGCTTTCATTCTGTGAAACGAGACCGTCCATTTTCAAACATTATTTGCAAATGTCATTTTGTTATGTTGGTATTCTTGTTACTGTACGAAAAGATGCTAGAGCAAAGCGTAGCAGACTTCATGGGAATTCTAGGTTTGTGTAACATGGTTTGTGATACAAAAGAAAGTGCCCCTTTATAACGCCTACTCGCGTCAAGGCAAGAAAAACATCCCAGTTTTCAAGTAGTTTAGCGGCTACGCTAGGTTTGTGTAACATGGTTTTTGATTCAAAAGAAAGTGCCCCGTACCTTCAAAATCTTCTAGCCGTTCGTTATACATTCAAGTGTATCAGGAAAACCAACATACCAAAGTGACAGCGATTGAGTTAATGGCGTACAATCTCACAAGACGAAAGCTAATTTTAATTTTACGTAATCGAAATTTAGAATGAAATATTTTCCACTTCCCCCAATGCAAATAGTTGCCTTTTAATGTAATTAAGGTGAATCAAAAGGTTTTTTAAAAAAAAAGTGCATATTAACCGTTGCCAGCGATCTCCAAAAATTAATAAAAAATGTTCCAACGTCTGCATCATTCAGCCATAATTTTAATTTTTTTTATGTAAAGTGATATTCTATCTGTCATTTGAATGTGTTTTGGTAGAAGATTAAATATACGAGGACCAATAAAACTGCTATGTGTTTGGTTTGGAGGAGTAAAACATATTATTTGTCCTTTTGCTAATTCAATTTTCATTTTTTACGAAACAATTTTTGTACATATTTCATAGTCTGCAATATAAATAATTGGTAATTATCGGTTCGGACTGGCCACGCTTATTACGAATAATTTTTAGAAAAAAACTTTAGATTCGCCTTAATTACTATAAAAGGAAACTTTTTGGCTTTGGGGCGGCGGAAAATAATGCATTTTAATTTTCAATTGCATATAACCAAAATTCACTTCGCGAACCGACGCAGCGAAAATCCGCGGCCGTAGCTGTCACTGTTATGGACTGTAGCCGACTTCGTGGGATACCTACATAAAATACCGCGAATCACAAACCATGTTACACAAACCTAGCGTAGCCGCTAAACCACTTGAAAACTGGGATGTTTTTCTTGCGTTGACGCGAGTAGGCCTTATAAAGGGGCACATTCTTTTGTATCACAAACCATGTTACACAAACAAGCCCGCTAGACAAATTTCATAATATTACGCGCCTTATCCCACGAAGTCGGCTACAGTCGTATTAGCTCTTGTTAATTTATCAAGGATACCAATATAACAGTGACAGTTACGGCCGCGGATTTTCGCTGGGTCGGTTCGCGTAGTGAATTTTGGTTTTATGCAATTGAAAATTAAAATGCATGGCTTAATTTCGGTTTACGGAAGGTCTTCCAAAATAATAAAACTTTTTTTTTTTATACTAACTATTGGCTGGAGAATCCGAATCCGAAAGAATTTTTTTTCGGAAAGCAATATTAACAAAGTTACACGACTTTAAAATTTTCTATACGCATACATGAAAATCGACATATTGGAAGTATTATGACAGTTTAAAGTCATAGAAACAGCCACATAAAATTAAGTGTTGCCATATCAATAACTAACTTAAGTAATTATTTTTTATAAATTTTACTCACTTTTGGCGTAGCCGCTAAACTACTTGAAAACAGGGATATTTTTTTAAATTGACGCGAGCAGGCGGTATAAAGGGGCACAAACCATGTGACACAAACCTAGCGTAGCCGTTAAACTACTTGAAAACGTAGGCTGTTTTTTAAAATTGACGCGAGCAGGCGGTATAAAGGGGCACAAACCATGTTACACAAACCTAGCGTAGCCGCTAAACTACTTGAAAACAGGGATGTTTTTTGCCGTGACGCGAGCAGGCGGTATAAAGGGGCACAAACCATGTTACACAAACCTAGCGTAGCCGCTAAACTACTTGAAAACAGGGATGTTTTTTTGCCGTGACGCGAGCAGGCGGTATAAAGGGGCACAAACCATGTTACACAAACCTAGCGTTAGGTTAGGTTAGGTTAGGTTAGGTTAGGTTAGGGACGCGAGCAGGCGGTATAAAGGGGCACAAACCATGTTACACAAACCTAGCGTTAGGTTAGGTTACGCATTTTTAAGACTACGAATTTTCATACTTCGTCGATTTATAAGGTATGTTTGATGATATTATTGCATGGTAACATTTAATTTTGTGTGGTAAAACATTTTTCTAGTTTATCTATGACTTTAAACTGTCATAATACTTCCAATATGTCGATTTTCATGTGTGCCTATAGAAAATTTTAAAGTCGTGTAACTTTGTTAATATTGCTTTCCGAAAAAAAATTCTTTCAGTTTTGGATTTTCCGGCCCATAATTAGTATATAAAAAAAAAAAAAATTATTTTGGAAGACCTTCCGTAAACCGAAATTATTCCAAATGCATTATTTTCCGCCGCCCCAAAGCCAAAAAGTTTCCTTTTATAGTAATTAAGGCAAATCTAAAGTTTTTTTCTAAAAATTATTCGTAATAAGCGTGGCCAGTCCGAACCGATATTTACCAAATAATTTACAGTTATTGAATATTTTAGTCTCTTTGAATAATAACTCTGTCGAGAATGTTTTATTTCTGTTTTACATTACTTTAATGATGCGCTTTTGAGTGGTTTGTAAAGGCTAAACTATCGTTTGCAAATCAGACAGTACTTACGATTTTGATAAATAGATTCCTGAGGTATCGCATAGTCTGATGGAACAAAATGTTTTTTACAAATAACATCATATTTTGATGGTTCATATTTAATTTTTTTTATAGCCAGAAGCCACTTTTTTCTTAGTTGTTCATCACTTGGAAACCTATGTCCAGACATTCTCGAGAAGCACGAAGGCACAATACAACATGGGGGCATTTTTATTACAATTAAATAAACTTTGTACACAAAACTTTAGTCGGGAAGGGAATAAACCTAATAAACAAATGTATAAATAAACCATTCACAACATAAATATACCAATCCCAACAAAATTATTGGCAGATGGCATCAGTGTTGCCAAACTTGAAAACTTCACTTTTCGGTGACATTTGGCCAGTGTTGCCATGTCATTGATTTTTTTTACCATGTTTTCGTGGTTTTTGAGTCATTTCTACCCAAGGGGTATTAGCAGTGACGTAGCGTGGGGGGGGCTAGAGACGTGAATAATAAATAATGTTTTTTTTATTTTTTTTATTTGATTCACTTGATTTATACATGTGTGTTACATATTTGACTAATGTGGGCCTCACTGGGTGCTTTACCCGTGCTGAGGACCTCATTTTACAGTTTGATATGATTTTTTTTTTTTTAATTTAAGATACATATAAAATAAAAACTAAATAAAAAAGAAACTCAATAATAACATATGAGAATTAAAAGAAAGTAAAATAGAGCAAAACAAAATAGAGTAATATAACACTAAAATAAAACAATAGAATAAAACTATATAAATAGGATAGATACATATAAACCGATAGTGAAATTAAAAGGTTTTATATATTAGTGAGTATTGCAATGGTGTTTATGTCTATGTGTTTTTTTTTTTTATGTTGTGATTTTTTTGTAAAGTTGCCTTTTTTGGTCTTTAATCCATCTTTTAATTTTGAGTGTGAAAAGTTTTTTGTTTTCTTCTTTTTTTAAATCGAGTGAAAGATGGTTGAATGCTTTTATTGCCTGGTATTTGTGATGTCTTTGTCCAAAGCTTGTGTTTATCGTCGGTGTTTTTAAGTTTTGTATGTATGCTTGTCTAACTGGTCTATTAATGGTTTGTGTTTGTTGGAGTTTGTGTTTTTGGTCAAAGATATAGTTAAGAAGTGTTTTTATGTATAATTGTCGTATATCAAGTCCGTCGAACATGTTGAATATTTGGTCTGTGTCTGACTGTGTCAGTCATTCTGTGTTTTTTTAGTATAACCTTTAAGATGGTTCTCTGTATGGTTTCCATATGAGCAATAGCTGAGTTTGTTGCTCCTCCCCAAACAATGATTCCATATTCTATTATAGATTGGCAGAGTGCAAAATATATTGTTTTCTGACCACCGTAGTCCAGTGGCTAAGACTCTTGACTCACATTCCGGAGGTCGCGGGTTCGAACCCGGCATGCGCAAATAAATTTTATTTGATTAATTTGTGTTATTTCACAATTAATTCATTTAAAATAATATATAGTATATTTGCGGCATGTTCCAGAGTGGAAGATACTATTAGTATCGCCCTGGTGTAAGACCACCATTCAGAATTGAAACGTTGCTTGAAAATGGCTTTAGCCGTGTTTAGTGACCAGATCTGAATAGCCAGGTACTTCCCAACCTTCCTCTTCCCCACCTCCTTCCCCTCCCCACTACCTTCAGCCTCACAACATACCCCAATTGGGGATGCCATAGTCTCACTGGCTCCAGACGGGAGCAGTTGAGATTCTTGTGCGGTATTCACTGTAAAAAAAAAAAAAAAAATTTGTTTTAGTTTGTATATGTTTCTTATGTTTAGGAAAAGATGTATTGTTTTGAGGAGTTTATTGGTGATATGATTTATATGATGTGCCCATTTAAGATTATGGTCAATTATGATTCCTAGATATTTTATTTGGTCTGTTTTTACTATAGCAGGGCAGTCGCAGTTTTTGGTGTTTAAACAATCGTGAATTTTTATGGTGTTTGTTTTATTTGTTGGCTGTCCCATGCTATTTATACTGTACGTTGTGAATTTTGTTTTCGATATATTTAATGTAAGTATGTTTGTGTCTAACCATGTTTTCACTCGCGTGATTCCTAATAATTCTGCTGTATTATACACATTGTTCCAGTCTTTAGATTTATTTTAATAACAATTTTTATTTTTGTAATTGCAAGTTTGACCATCTGATTTGTTGTTCAAGCTTAAATTTATTAATAAAGAAAAATCAGAAAAGTAAATTTCAGTAAAGTAAGTTATTTTTTTTTAAATGTATAATAATTATTTGAAAATGTTCTACGATACTTTCATTTACGAAACCACCTCTTTTTTTACTATTTATTATAAATATATTTTTTTAAGCTGCAAATTTCGTAATACGTAGGAAAACCGTGCGCATATTATGAGAATAATACTAATTAAAGCTGGGAACTCGCAAATAGATTTACTTTTAATCAAAACCAGAATTGTGTTCAGAATGTAACGATTGAATTTCAGTTGTGTATTCATCTGCTGATCTATTTCGAAGGAGAGCATTATTTTATTCGAAGTGCAGTTATAATATTTTAGTTGCAGGCTATGTGTGTGCTGCCAGAATCAAAGAAAAACATTTTCATGTTCTGAGTGTAGTTTTAATTCGCCAGTTACAGTTAAAACCAGTTTTGTGTTAAGTATGTAAAATTCCAGTTGGATTTATCTGCTAACACATTTCGAAGGAAAGCATTCTCTTATTCGATGTGCAGTAATAAAATTCTAGATTCAGACTATATATGTATTGCCAGAATCAAAGAAAAACCATTTTCATGTTCTGAGTGTAGTTTTAATTCACCGCATACAAACTGGTTTTGTGTTCAGAATACAATGATAAATTAAATAACGAGTTGCAGATTCATCGTGTACCTAGAGAAGCTTTACATTTGAGTTGCATTCCAAATGCTGCAAAATTCTGATAATTGATTGTTCCGTATGTGAATATATTTGGGGACTCTAACGCAGAATCAATCGTAAGTTAAAACCTGCCTTACGTTCTAAGTATGGTGTAAAAGTTCAAGATGCGAAATGCTTTTACATGGATACCTTTCTCGATTTCCGACAGCAGTTATTGTAGTAGAATTTATAAACATGATCTTCGTTGGAAGAATACTCGTCAAATGTGATTATTACAAAAATCGGCTCGTACATAAATAGGTCGTAACTACATAAATCTTGTGACTTCAGGGGAAATTTTGGGAGAATATGAAAAACATACACACAAGCCTTGCTTAATTATGGGGGTACATCAAATATTCTACTATGTAATTAATTACTGTATAAAATTTATTTGTAATTTATGTACCTTCTATTACTAATAAAAAAAAAAAAAAAAAAATACTATTTCGGGCGCGAGGTCTATTAAATGTTCACAGAACTACAAGTTTATAAACCCTGCAAATATAACACAAGGCATTTTTTATACGAGGCTTATCCAGAAAGTAAGTGTACTGATTTTTTATTTATTTTTGAAAAAGTGTAATAGAAAAAAAATACTGGATATTGTTGATACACTTGTTGACTATTTTTCCAAATAATTGCTAACCCGTTCAATGCATGTGGTGAGCCGTGGCACAAGTTTATTTTGCCCTTCTCGAAGAATTCTCCCGCCAGCTCCTTCCCCCTCTTCAGGGCCACTTTCTTCACCTGCTCGTCGGTTGAAAATTTATTTTCATCCATACATGCCTTTAGGAAGGTGAAAAGATGATAATCTGAAGACGCCAAGTCAGGGGATTACGGGGAGTGGTTCAAAACATCCCAATCAAATGAGTCCATGATCTTATTGGTGGCTAAGGCTTTGTGAGGTCGGACGTTTTCGTGAAAAAGGCAAACTTCTCTGGTCAGCATTCCCCTTCTTTTGTTTTGAATGCTCTTTTTGAGTTTTTTTAGAGTACACAATATTGTTGTGCATTGATGATCTCAATCTGAGGCCGAAAATGATGCCTTTTCGGTCCTAAAACACTGAGGCCATGATTTTTTTTGCCCGAAATTGTGGTTTTCAATTTTTACACAGATGGGGAATTGGTGTGACGCCACTCTGTTTTTTTTTTCCAGGCATGTAATGAGTCACCCACTTTCATCTCCAGTAACAATAGAGCTCAGAAATCCTCACCTTTTTTTCTTGTAGGTGTTATTTCTTCCGTGAGTAAAAAGCAGATCCTAGCACTTGGCGGGATTTTTTGCCGACAACTTTCACGCAACTACGCAACTGGACACTAAAACGTGAGTTAACGTACAACAATGTTTCTGCGATGCTCTTTGTCAGGAGACCCCCCTGTACCACTAAAGCGCCGTTTACACGCACACTTCGGAGCGACCGAGTCCCGCGCCACTTCAGGCCGCCGCGCAGAAAAGTAAAGACCGATGGGTTTACGGCGCAGTTCAACTGTGAGACTTTTCTGCGCGGCGGCCTGAAGTGGCGCGGGACTCGGTCGCTCCGAAGTGTGCGTGTAAACGGCGCTTAAGTGTTGCCAACCCTCAAAAAACTAAAAACCTCCGCTCGTTGTGGTCACAGTACACTTACTTTCTGGATATGCCTCGTACCATGTCAACAAACTTGCCATTTTCGATGCGTTTTTGGACATCGAAATCGGAACTATTTTTTGCAGAAAATTATTGCCGAATATGTAATTTGAAAATTCATTCGAAATTTTACGAAGGCGCCAATACTATCACGAACCTAGCGACAAAAATGCAAACTTCTCGCTACCATTTTTTATGAGTTGCGCCCGCCGGCAAATTTGAAATTCATTTCCACCCTTCATTGTGCGCCTGTTGGTTCCTCGTTTGACTGACTAAATTCGGTAAGCTAGTTGTATTACAATATTGATTTATCACGCTATGTCAGTAATCTTAGCATTATTAATCAGGAAAAACGATTTAACTGTAAACGAATAAATAGCATTTTCGTAAATAAAGCAAATAAAATTGACTTTAGTTCTGTTGTTTTAAATGAGTTTTTCTTTGTTTTTCTCTCATTTATATTTTAATTGGAAGTTTTCGACCTTTTCTGACTTTTATATGAAAACTATTTCAATGTACTTAAGCACACCATAATCGATTTACACATTTTTCATAAGATTTTTTCACAATGTGCTAAGTATTTACTAGAGAATATTTATTTGCTAGTATTTACTATTTACTTTATTTAGTAAGCAGTATTTTTTAATTTCTGTATTTGGTTATATTCACCACAGTATCTATGAGGTTTATATTAATCAATATACTTAAGCGCATGCGTAACCAGAATCGATTTATACATTTTTCATAAGATTTTCTCATAATGTGCTAAGGAATTTAATATGTAAATAGATTTTTCTAAACAGTATTTTTTTAATGTCTATATTTGGTTATGTTCACCACAGTGTTTACGATGTTTAATTTATGAATTATTGTTTTAAAGGAGACATTAATTCTATAATACTGTAATAATTAAGTTTTACACCACAGTTAGTGTAAGTATATGTATGAAAATAATTATTTTTAATTCTATGCTATGTACTCAGCGTCTTCTTTGGGCTTTTACGGGGTAAGAGGGGACTGAAGTTAGGTTTTCCAAACTAGTTAAAAAAACATTCGATACTTTGGGTGTGCATAATTTCAAATGTGTTCTCCCTAAAATGATTTCCATGGTATCAATATGTACATAAGCACACACTTCACCACTATCAATTACACAACTGCCCTGACGATGGACACTGTAACGCTGTCCGAAAAGTTGGCTAAAAAAAGGTAGCACAACACGGCGTAACACCCCAAAAATGAATAACGAAAATACTTTTGGCCATGAAAATTAATAATCATAATTTACAATATATTTCAAATATTTTTTCATTAATTCACATCATATGTAGTTAAGAATTTCAATAAGAAAATAATGTAGTAAAGAATAATAACTAAATGCTGATATAATATAAGTTTGTTGTGTTTATATATAAGTTGAGTGGAGATTAATGATCAAAGTATTCCAAATGGTTACATGCAAATTGTGGTGCGTAGTAGTGATCTATTCTTGACGGTCAATAAGATTTCTTCTGTTCTAATATCCAATAATTAGATGTGTGTATTCTTATATCTTCTGTTTATTGTGAGAGTTGTACAAGGTGCTGCCTCCCTAATAAAGCCTGTAAACAAAAAGAGCTGTCACACCCTTTTATGCGTTCAATCATGCTGTCTCAATCATACACGCCTGTCTCTTTCATACATTAAGACATACATTCACCACAATTGCAAAACTCCATATATTACCTTCTAAGGTTTTTACAGTTAGATTGTTTATTACAAAAGCATTTTACAAAGATTTCACTAAGAAAAACGACATAAAGTAAAAAATATACTCAAAAAAAGACATTTTTGAAGTAACAATTCAAAATGAGAAAAAAATATAATTTACAGAGATATTTCAAGACTCAGCTTTAATTCCGTTTTATGTAAAACTAAATTTTGGTGCCTAGCTACTGCTTAATATCTTACAATTATTGTTTTGTTTGATCAAACTCTTTCGAGTGCAAATTGTGTAGATTCGAGTCCCAATATAATCTAGCTAAATTCATTGTACGAAAAAAGAATTAACATCAAATTAAGTAAATAAATATGTAGAAAAATAAAATAATTCATAAATTAAATGGCCATTTTTTTGTTGAGTTAGACATTAACTTGGGATTCATGTAAAAATTCATCTTAGTAGTTTAAACAGAGAGGTTCATTTAATAAAACCATAAGCCTGATAAGAATGTGAGATAACAACTGATAAAATATTATTTGATGCTCTTCCAACCTTTCTATTTTATCATCGCATGTATATTTCTGCATTTATTAACTACCTACTTGAGATAGCAACGAAAAATAATTAATATCAGTAGCACACTATGAAGCGGGCAAATTATTTGGTTAGACAATAACATCTAGATTCATAAATAAAATTACGTCGACACGTTAAGATTTTTATCTCTGAAGGAACACCGACAGGTTGTAAAGCAAAATGTCCTAACATGATCATTAATGTTGATTCGAACCCACGCAATGTCCGTAGGATGTGTTTCAATTAAGAAAAATTAAATTTAAATTAAAATCTTAGGGTTTGGCTAACTTCAAAAACCAAAGGGAATGTGAAGAATGTCCTGACACCTGACACCAAGCAGATCTGTCATGGTCAACAGTCAACATCTTTGAAACCCATATGGCGATATGGTATTCCTAAGCATAAAATTTAGATCAGTGTTTGTAGATCCTGCGAGAGAATTAGATAGCAACAAAATATTTATTTATTTCTCGGGTACTCGGTTTCAATATAATACGATAAATCCAAAGTCCAAGCCATTCAGCAGACCAAGGATCAAATCTTACGAAAGCCCAAAAAAGAAAATTGTAAAATCAATACCCAATCATCAAACCACTCCAAATTGAACAGGCAAAGAAAACACAAAAGAAAGTGACATCTAGCGATTCCAAAAAAGAAAACACATATGTATGTATATACTAATAAGATGACCAAAGGTATAGGAAAAGGTGCACTGGAATTTGAAGACAGAAATATGGAAAAATCATCCTTCACCTTAATAAAAAAAAGTGCTTTGTAGTCTCCCCACTCTTGTTTAGTTTTCTAAAAATTTTACTTCTACCACGTGTGAATTGCACACTCTGATTAAGTTCATGGTCTAGACTTAATAATCAAAATAAACAAAGCATTCTTTGTTCTCCACTGGCAATGCAAGTTATGCCGTAGACTTTCATACTTTCTGGAAATGCTTGACAATAATCTGCTATGCATGATACGTCATATAAATAAGCACCACTGTTCTCAGCTAAAACGTGGCCATCCATTGCTATATATGTTTAATATAATCAACAGCTATTGAATCTAGTTAGGTTTCAGTAATAAGTAATAACTTTTTTAATCGGTTTTAAAATTTGCATGATGTAGGTATTCTAAAAAAACTCAATACAATATTATTATACAGGTACAACTAAAAATATTTAAATACAAAAGAGATACGCCATGATGTCCGCGCGACTGTCGGCGGACTACTACCTAATCGGAGTAGTTTGCGTACGAAAAGAATCTGTTCATTGCGTTGATTTTTTTAAGGTATGCATTAGTTTTGGTTGACAATATAGTTTGAATACGGAAATAGGGTGAAATGCAGATCCCACCAATGTCTGGGAATTTAATAAAAAGGCACTTTTTAGATGAGAAAAGTGTGGAGAAGATGAATAAAAAATAAATTAAGGCGCGCTCAGCAAAATTGAGGGAGATACAACCGTTCAAAGTATTTAAAATTTCACTTCGCGAACTGATATTGACAGTTCGTTCGCCATTTTTTCACTGCTTATGTTGGATCCCAGACCTAATACAGAATTAATAGTACGCCAGAATCACAAACCATGTTACTCAAACCTAGCGTAGCCGCTAAACCACTTGAAAACTGGGATGTTTTTCTTGCCTTGACGCCAGTAGGCATTATAAAGGGGCACTTTTTTTGTATCACAAACCATGTTTAGCGTATTAGGTTATAACAAAATGGCGGGCGGACTGTCAATATCAGTTCGCGAAGTGAAATTTTAAATACTTTGAACGGTTGTATCTCCCTCAATTTTGCCGAGCGCGCCTTAATTTTTGTTTTATTCAGCTTTTCCACACTTTTCTCATCTAGAAAGTGCTTTTTTATTTAATTTCCAGACATTGGCGGGATCTGCATTCCTCCCCGGAAATAATTTGTTCATTTAGATTATTCGTTAATTTGTAAACGATATCGACGACACCCGAACTAGTAAAAACTGCGGATAGCACATTTCTTATATTTCAATATCTTTGGGTACAACAGACTCCTGTAACTTGGGCAATACTGTCTCCCAACATAAGATAAGCTTTTCGCTTCGACATCTGAAAAAAATTGGTGGTTTGAGGCGAAGTCATCATATCGATTTTTATTGTTTTGTACTGATGCTCTATTTTATATACACAACTTAAAATTTTAACAAATTGAAGACATAATTTAATAAAACCATACAAAAGAATTAAAATGATACAACATATTTGTGTCAACGCTTTTTAATGCAAAGAAAACAAATACATAAAAACAATCAACTATTTACTATAAAGTATCTACTTAAAAATGATTAATTCACCCTGCCTTAGAAAATTGGAGTGTTCTCACAGCTCACAGCTTTAGATAAACCGGCGGGAAAATATTTTTATTAATTTGTTCGCTTGTTATGGTTTGCACGGTGATTAGATGTCCCACCTAATTAATTAAATAACAAAGTTGTGTGGCAATATAAATTATCTCACCTGTTTATCTTATTACTACATAGAATAGTTTCAAGTCAACAGAATTAAAAAAAAACTTATGATCTTATCTGTTAAGCTGAAGCTTAAATGATTACAAGTCTTTTTGATATGAAGTTAAGGAGCATAGTTTTAACTTGTAATTTAGTTGATTTATTAATTGCTATTAGTAACTACAGTAAGCAGCACCATGGCCCCCAAGTACCGTGTGTCCTACTTCCCCGTGAAGGCCCTGGGTGAGCCCATTCGCCTGTTGCTGGCCTATGGCAAGATCGACTTCGAAGATAACCGCGTCACCAGCGAGGATTGGCCCAAACTCAAGCCGAGTAAGTATTGAAACTTTAAATATTTCGTCTTTATATATTGCTTTCGGCAGAAAGGATTCAAGTCAATCAATCTAAATTGTCTTTATTTAAAACTCTGGAAAACTTGATTTCTTTTCATGGAAAGATGAGAATTTTACCAAAATATATCTGTAGTCTTTGATATAAGTACTGAATATTTTACTAATTTATATTCAAATGCAAGTAAACCATTGATACAGACCAATTGCGTGCACCTACACTTTTTTATTTTAATATTCGTTCTTCGTATCTAACGCAAATCATTTTAATTCTAATTAAATACTGTTTATTTACTCAACTTTACATGGTGATACAGGAGAAGAAGTAGCTGGTAACATGGATAGAGTTGACTTGGGCTTAAGTCATTTTAATTCTAATTAAATACTGTTTATTTACTCAACTTTACATGGTGATACAGGAGAAGAAGTAGCTGGTAACATGGATAGAGTCGACTTGGGCTTAAGTCATTTTAATTCTAATGAAATATTGTGTATTTACTCAACTCAAATATCACGTGAAATTATTAATAGAAGCCAATTCTAACTTACTTTCTTAAAAAAAAAAGAAAGACAAACCTTCCCGGGTTACGAATATCCCAACAATGTTTGAAAAATCTCTTACTACTACCACACTAAGCGGAATATGTTGCTCGTGTCATGATGGAGGACTTGAATCGAACATGTGACGCCCAGGTGGGACCCAAACGCTATGCCCACTCAACCACTGACCGGTCATTATGTAAACACAATACAATATGTACAGCACAACTTATTGATTATTTTTAACTAATATTTGGAGCATAAGCCTAGATTTTTTTTTACATTTACTCCACACAGGAGGCCCTGAGGAAAATAATTTCCCTCAGTTCCTATGTCATCTTTGTAGATGCTGTGTGGAGGGTCTTTTTGAGGAAAGGAAGGAGTGAACATGGGTCTTGAAGAGACCCATGTTGTAGGTGGGAGGAAACACAGAGGCCAGCAAATCGTTCCACAGCCGAGCCGTTGAACTCAAGAACGAGTCATAGAAACGATCCATTCTCATGTGACTAATGTCAACCGTGTACAAATGTTGGGCGCGTGTTTGGCGTGTTTCCCGACTATGCACCGGTGCCGAGGGGATCAATGATGCTATTTCCTCGGAGCATTTTCCATTGTAATACCGGTACTACAATGGAAAATGCTGACTTGTTGTAAATGCTGTAGTTGACTCACAGTCCGGAGGTCGCAGGTTCAAACCCGGCAAGCGCAAATAAATTTTATTTGATTAATTTGTGTTATTTCACAATTGATTCATTTAAAATAATATATAGTAGATACTATCAATATCGCCCTGGTGTAAGACCACCATTCAGAATTGAAACGTGACCAGATCTGAATAGCCAGGTACTTCCCAACCTTCCTCTTCCCCACCTCCTTCCCCTCCCCACTACCTTCAGCCTCACAACATACCCCAATTGGGGATGCCATAGCCTCACTGGCTCCAGACGGGAGCAGTTGAGATTCTTGTGCGGTTATTCACTATAAAAAAAAAAAAAAGAACAAGGACAGCATTCCCACATGACGCCTATGCTCAAAAGATTGCAGTCCGTCAACGTCCGTCGAGTCAAGAGTTTTTTTTTTTAAAGTATTTTGGAGCTCCAGACCAGAGGTGGCTGCCAAATTCAAACGTGGGGCGCACTTGCGATTTGTACAGGGTTAGCAGCTGGGTACTATTAAAGTATCTGCGGGCCCTGTACAGTACGCCCAGTTGGACAGATGGAAAATGCCATTTTTAACTACATAAATACAATATTTTCCAACTTAATATTAATATACCTATTAGTATATCTGATTAAATTGTGCAAGCCATGAAATATATATACACATAGGTACATTTTTAATATAACAGAAAGCAACTCTCAAAAAAACTTGAATATTTCATACTACAGCAGAAAAACTATATCGACCCTTATCAGTAGAGTAGCGTGCCTTGGAGGGGCCTTGTATCAAAATTAGTTGGGGGGCCCAAATGAAGGATAAAAATTTCTCACAAAAGAAACAAAACCCCTCTGTAGCCCTGGGCCCTGTATCATTGATACGGCTGAATGCTGATACGGCGGTAGCTACGCCCCTGACCCTTATACTAAATTCATTAGATGTTAGAATACTCTAGCTTGTGATGGGATTATTAGACTTTTATTCTGGAATAAAAGTCTAATTCCCTCTGGAAATGTCATTTTCATGTAGCTATATAACAAATTTTTAGGTAAGGTTGATAAGTTAAAGTACTTGGGAATAATTGACTGGACTCAAAGATATCTCACAGAAAATGCCGATTTTATTGCCAAAAATGACTAAGAAAGAGTCTTTACCCGAAAAAATTACGAAATATTTCGTAGACTACTGTTCTAGTATTCTCTATCGTAGTAATGTTGATAGCTTTAAAAAAAATCAAATTAATCCAGAATAGAGAGAATGAAACAGAAGTAAGTATATATAAAAATAAAACAATCCAGAAATTTTAAAGAAAGAATTTTCTTTTAATTTTTATTAAATTGGTGATGTACACACAGTGATTTGTTTTCATTAAATTTAAAGATTTTTTTACAATGTTTTAATTTTTATCTGAGCATAAAGTTTTTAACAATTTGAGATAAACTACGTTACAGTAAAGTCTTCCACACAAACCACACAAGACAAAAAGAAAACATGAGACTAAAAATATTGAACAAATCAATAAATAGAATTGTTTACTGAATAAAGGCATCAAAGTACCGGTCAGTTGGCGAGTTGGCGTCACTTTTATGTCCCACCCAGGAGTCGTGTTTTCAATTCCTCTGCTGATTGAGTCCTCCATCACGACACAAGCAACATTGTTCCCTTACTGTGGTGTTAGTAGGAGATTTTCAAATATTGTCAGGATATTCATAACCTAGGATTTTTTTTGCTTTCTTTCGAAAAAAAGTATGGCTGAAGTGATTTTAAAAATGTTGCTGGATTAGGCACACTAAGAAAAATGTTAAAATGTACCATGTCCATATTAAACAGCATGTAGTGGATATATTTTAAGTTAAATAAATAAATACGAATTACAATATCCAATTTATTTCCAGCCACACCCATGGGTCAGATGCCCCTTCTGGAGATTGATGGCAAGGTGTTCCACCAGAGCATCCCCCTCTGCCGCTATCTAGCCAAGCAAGTCGGCCTTGCTGGCTCCAACGACCTCGAAAACCTTGAGATCGATATCGTCGTTGAGATTCTCCAGGACTTCAGGGGCAGTAAGTACTAACCTTAAAATATATAATTTCTGTTCCCTGACAATACTAACCTAACCTAAAAGATAATAATATACATGTACATCAGCGTTAGTCAGAGTCAAAACATGTGCAGATTCCTGTCTCCGCTCGCTGAATCGGTGAAAACCAGCATTTTTAAGACCTACAATCTTTTTTTTAATTTTAGTAATTTAATTTTATTGTCTCTAGCCGTTATTATTTGCTTTTTCTGTGGGCCAATGCCGGGGGGCCAACTCCGACCTTTTTTGTGACCAAATCACTATCACGTGGTTTGTGACGTCAGAGTAATGACTACCAATAGGAATCTTACAATTTCCTTACTTTTTTTGCTTTCCTCTATCCTTGTCGATAGTATGTGACGTCAGAGTAATGACTACCAATAGGAATCTTACAATTTCCCTACTTTTTTACTTTCCTCTATCCTTGTCGATGGTATGTGACGTCGAGTCATGAAATTTTCTTTTTTTATGGTTAAATACTTAAATATTCTTAAATAGCGTCGACACCTGTTCCATACAAAAAGCCCGATGATATCGATCTAGGTATTAGTTCATTTATGGTTCCGATCATATGGTTCCGATTGTTTCTTTTCTTTCGCCGAACAGACCATCAACAGACCTTTTAAAAGAAAAAAATGTCGTGCCAATCTTGTTCTGTTGGAATTTTAGGGTTTGGAGATATCGCCAGAAACGAAGATGTTATGTTCGAGTCACTCGAACCGAGTGGTTACGAAGCCACGGAGTGCTTCTCCGGGAGAAGAAGTGCGATCTTTGCGGAAATGTTTGTAACTTCTCGAACCCGCTGCACCGTTGCCGAAAAACTTATGTGGTGAGTTCGGGCCACAATAAGATTAAAAAAAGGTGCAACTTTTCAGTGTCGATGAGAAAAGGCACATTTTTCGAAAAATCAAATCTCCATCGCGAAAATATGCACCTTCGTGGCATTTTGGACAATGATTCGTCCACCCAGGACTACCTTCTTGATGGAAGAGATGGACATCAGCAGTGATACGGTCGTAAACTGGTCGTCATATTGCCGGGAGGTTTGCGTGATCTGGTGCGACAAGATGAAGCAGAAGATTGGAGGTGTTGGTATCACCGTGGAGGTGGATGAGGCTAAGATAGGAAAGCACAAGAACAACCACGGTAGAAAAGTGGACGGCAAATGGCTTTTCGGTGGATTTGAGAGGGAATCCAAGAAAATGTTTGTCTGCGGAGTAGAGGATCGGTCAAAAGAAACTTTATTGAAAGTAATTAAAGAGTACATACTGCCGGGCACCACAATCATAAGCAATTGTTGGAAGGCGTATGACTGCCTTGGAAATGACGGTTTCATCCATTTAAATGTGAACCACAGTATAAATTTTGTAGATCACGAAACCGGAGCACACACTCAAAATATCGAGCGGTGCTGGAGAGATGTGAGGGGAAATATACCCAGATTCGGGAGGAGTAAGGCCCATTATGAGGGATATCTCTGCGAATTCCTGTGGAAGAGATCGGTGCTCAAAAATAAAGACCGACTCCACTCGTTTTTTAAAATGGCTGCTGAAATCTACAAGCCCGAGTAAAATATATTTTGTTTTTTTTTTGTTATATTTTTTTGTTTATTATTTCAATTCTTCAATTATAATGACGACGAATACCAATACCTCCAATTATAATGACGATGAAATCCAACATGATTCCAGTTCCTCAGCTAGACTCTGAAGTAATTATTAGAGGTTCGTTTACATTATATTATTAACTAGCAGACCCGGCCACACGTTGCTGTGGCTAACGAAACACAACGCCATTACCCAACCTTTATAAAATCCACACCACCCGCTTGCCCGCTGCCCGCTGCCTGAATTGAATATTTGAATTTCTCGGCTTTTATCTACTATAATAAGCATGTATTACACATATATACCTTCCACTTGAATCACTCTATCTATTGGTGAAAACCGCATGAAAATCCTTTGCGTAGTTTAAAAGATCTATGTGCACATACATTTTGAGCGACTTCATTTTATACTATGTAATGATTCTGTTATTCATAATTATGCGCCTTTTCATGTATCCTACGAAGTTGGCTACAGTCGTATCTAGCTCTTGTTTGTATCAGGGATACCAACATAACAAACAGTGACGGAATGGCCGCAGATTGTCGCTGTATCGGTTCGAGAAGTGAATTTTGGTTTTACGCAATTGAAAATTAAAATGCATCATTTTCTGCCGCCCGTAATGCAAAAAGTTTCCTTTTATAGTGATTAAGGCGAATCAACAATGTAATCAGCATGGACACTCATAACGAAAATTTACCTAATTTTACAGCGAGAGATTCTAGTCTGAACACTTGACTGGCGACAATAATTGAGAGTAATTCTTAAAGGTCTAGCAGAAGCGAAAAGACGAATTGAGATCAAGAGAATCGAGTAAAGAGAGAAAATGACATGCAAAATGATAACAAGCCATTTTATAAACAAAAATTTGAAAGCTGACGTGGCCACAGACAAGAGATTATAGACACGCAATGCATTGCAATATTTTAGTAAGAGGTGGCATAGACATGAAAGTTTAAGGTAAGAGGCTCAACACATTGAGATTAGCAAATGATAAATTAAAAGTGTTCAGTGCTAAATGACCTTAAGCATAAAATAGGACAATCACAACACACAACATCCAACATGGGTGACTTCCCCACCAGACCCGTGAAACGGCACGTAAAGTGTTGAGGCCAGCTTGACATTTGTTAATGATAAAATTAACATAAGGGTTCCATGTTAACTTAGAGTCTAAAATTACCCCAAGGAATCTTATTTGTACCTGCGTAGGGAGAATTGAATTATTAATTTGGACTGTAACACGCGGAATAACACATTTTCTGGAAAATACGATAACATTGCTTTTGGACGGAGAAATTTCTAAGCCGTGATTCATTAACCAGGTGTCAAGGTTTTTCGTGCAAATGTTAATCACTTCCTCCAGAATAGTAATAATTCGTCCTGAAATATATATAAAAAGATCATCCGCGTACTGAAGTATTTTACAAGATGGATGCTCACTCCGATGCTGTCAAAGGTATATATATATTAAAAAGGATAGGACTAAGGACGGAGCCCTGAGGCCAACCCTTGTTTACTGTTCTTTCCAGTGGAGGAGAATCCAGCACCTGGATTGAATTTTCCTGATAAGAAGGAGGTTAATTATAAAACTGGAAAGCTTACGAGGGATGCCAATTTTTTATAATTTATTAAATAAAACATCTAATAAAACATTGTAAAAAGCTCCTCACACATCAGGGCAAACACCGACAAGGGAACATATCGATCGTCCAGTTGATTTATCAGACATCTCTAAATACTAAGTTTTGGGATAATGGGAAAAAAATTTCATCGTTGAATGCTCACCGTAAATCAAATAGTACACACATCGCAGAATTCTTAACGAATTTTTGTCAGGTGAACATTGTGGCATCAATGCCCTAACCGCATGCGGCAAATGGAGGATGTTGAGAATTCGTTAAAAGAGAGTCTGGAAAACCACGGTTTTGAAGGAATCGTTGGCTGTATTATGAAAAAGTTATATCCTTTTGTTTTACTAGATTCTTCCCAATGATTCTTCATAACGCTCCAGTATGTTAGTATGACATTTTTAATTATCCTACTAGTGACTTATATTTGATTTGGTGGTGCTTATGAGTAATCTGAGTATTGTACCAGATAGAGGGTACACTTTTACATATAACTGCATACTTAACTCAAATTTCGATTTTTTGAAGATGTCTGACTAATCAACTCATCAAAAATTTAAAAAAAAAACTCATTTTCTGTGCTTTATTATATATAAGGGGGCAGACCTTACTGCTTTTCAACGCCACTCTGAATTCCTTAATATGATCATTGTCAATCAAATGCCGATAGGTAAAAGTAAAAACATAATAATATTCATTGATTTATTATCTGCAGAGTTAGCAGAGGTCTACTACGACAGTGACGAAGAGCTGAAAGAGAAGAAGTTTGTCGCTTTAAAAGAGGAGGTCATCCCATTCTTCCTCAAGAAGCTGGAAGAGAGGGTTGCTGAGAACAACGGCTACCTGGCCATCGGAAAGGTAAAAATAAGAATATATTTTTAACACATCAGGCTATTTGTTTGCTTTTCGAAACAACTCATATAGGTCTCATAGAAATCGTTGTCTCCTTTACTATCATTGTAAGAAATATGATCTAAACGGTGTTAGAAAGAGAAAACACCACACTTTATATTCAAATCTAAAATTAACCACAAAAGATGTAAAAGTATAGGTCTCGCAAGTTAAGTTGACTTCTTCACAGTACTCACACAGATGCAAAATTTTCATACAGCGTGTTTCGTTTTAGGCTTTAAAAAAAAACAATTAATGATTATTTCACAATTGAGAATTCGAAGCCAAAGCGTGTTGAAGTCGGTCACATAAAACTTATTTTGTTTTACAACATCGTTATTGAAATACTGAAGGTTATCAATTTTTTTTTAAAACTAAATGTGGTAATCTTCAGGATTGAATTCAAATGGGTATTCATATAAAAAGACAAGGGTTTTGCTAATAATTCTTAGCCATTTATTTAAGGATGCTGTAAATAACAAACTTCCATTGATGATTCACGGAAATTACGGCAATTGGAAATTACATCTAATTGTTTTTCGGGGAATAATTTTATTATTCTGACCAGAAATATTTGTTTTACAGAGCATGTTTAATGTTAATTTGATATATTTCCTAGAAGTATAATTTACCCGCATTTCCAAAGTTATATTGTTTACTAGAATATCATGATGTCGTAATAAATATTACACTTGCGCACTTTAAAAGCACTCTGTAAATCTACCAATAAAGGTCTCTGCCCACTACACCGTTCCATACCATGACCGTATCCGTAGCGGCGCAAAAAAATATTCTTTGTATTTTTTTTTTTTTTTTTAATATAATAAAAAAATATAATGTTTATAATACATGAAATAAAGTTTATTAGAATACAATAAATAATACGTTTTACACCCTTTTTAAGAGCAAAGCTCGAGTTAAAAAGGCGGATAAACGCATGTTAACCACAGTATTTAGCAAAGGAAAAATAATATTTTTTTATATATAAAACAAAAAATAGATAATTAACAGTATATAAGAAAAAAGATATATAAATATACACATTTTTTTAATATGCATATATATATAAAACTAAAAATAGATAAGAAATACAACTGACTGAAGAGGAGGATATAAAAAGAAAGGAAAAAAATAATGAGAGAAACAGGATATCTAATATTATAATTGAGTTGTTATGTTGATAAAGTTATATAAAAAGAGTTTTTATTGAATTTTTGTATTTTTTGTAATTTGTTTCCAATCTTAATTTCAAGGGTAATTCGTTAAACCATTTAATTCCAATATATTTGTAGAATTGTTGGGCTGTGGTGGTGTAACAGCGTGGTATAGTCAAAGAACCAAGGATATTTTTTCTATTTCTGTTCGAAAAAAGAGTTAAGCTCACATTATTGAAGCAATCTTTGTGTATTTGTAAAAGCGTAATTTTTTTATAAATAGTATGAAGTGAAAGGACTTTAAATTGTTGAAATTATTTGATGGTAGGGTAATCGTATGGCTTTTTTAGAATTATTTTTATTAATATTCTTTGGATAATTTTTAAAGGCAAGAGAGAAGTTTTGAAAGCACCACCCCAGCTAACAATTCCATATTGTAATACTGATTGAATTAGGGAAAAATATATGGTTCTTAATAATCCAATATTTAATATGTTTCGTATTCTAATAAAAACGTAAATTAATTGTCTTAACCGTTCTACTGTTGTATTGATTTGTAATTTTCATTTTATGTTACTATCTATAATTACACCGAGGTATTTTACATTTGTTTTAACAGTGAGTATAGAGCAATTAGGTTTACATAGATGTGTATACATATGTTTAGATTCTCAGGGGTAGCATTTTTATTCAGAGTGAATGGTATTACAAAGGTTTTTTCTGTATTTAGAGATAGTAAATTTTGATCAAACCATTTTTTTATTAAATTTATATCTAGTTCAGCCGTTTTCTGAGTTTCACTCCAGTTTAGTCCCTGAGTTAAAATCGCTGTGTCGTCAGCATATGATATATATATTTTTTTAATTGCTGCTTTGTCCTGTTTTTTTTTTCTTTTCTTAAATATTCTTGTTTTCATTCAGTTTTTCATTTCATGTTTCTAAATACCTCTCTGTGAACATTAATAATTGGTCTTTTTTTTGTTATCCTCTTATGTATATTGTATTATTAAGACTGTTTATGTTCCTTAAATAAATAAATAAATATTATTTTAGACTTTATGGTGAGTTTAAAAATATCATTCACATAAATGATAAAAAGAATTGGCCCTAGTACCTGTCCCTTGCGGGATTCCAAAATTACTAGTCTGTGAATCACTCAGAAAACCATTTAACTTGACAAATTGCTCTCTACGAAATAGGTAATTTTTAATCCATATTAAGGCTTTATTGGTTATACCAATTTGCGTTAGTTTAGATATAAGATTAGAATGTGATATATGTCAAATGCTTTTCTTAAGTCGACAAATATTCCAATGCATTTTTTTTTATTATCTAAATATTTATATATTTCAGTTGTTAAGTCTACGATAGAATCTTGAGTGCTCAAATTTTCTCGAAAACCATACTGATGTGCACTTAATATATTATTTTCTTTTATAAATTTAAACATCTGTTTTGATCGATCTGTATCGATCAGTATGAAACGCTGCCCTCTAGCCCGTCCCGTCACCGACCAACACCGTCGCATGCCATGACCGTACTGACGGCGAATTCTCGATGACAATATTTTGCAGGTGCCGGTCCGCTCTATGCATGGCACGTGACGGTAGTCGTGATCTGTGTTCAGTTCTATGAGATGTGCGTCAGCAGGTATAAGGTAGCGGTAGCGGGTAGCGCCTATTGAACGGGGATGGTACGGACACTAACCCCGGTGTATACGGGTATCATACGGTCACTAAACCCGTTACATACGGGTATCATACGGTGTTAGCATGTTCTAGTGGGCATAGTAGGGCGTAGCGTGTTTATTTCGTGGCTGATACATTTATAGTACGGTCATGGTATGGAACGGTGTAGTGGGCAGACTCCTTTAAGATTCGAATTAAAAATAATGAAAACTATTTATTATTTCAAATTTAAAAATTAGTAATCATTTCACTTACGATATGTAGGTGCACTTATGTTTAAATCAAATTACGAACTGAATGAATAGGACACCCTGTAAGTGCAGCCTTAAGGGGTGTCGTAAAGCAAGACAGAAAGCCTTATTGGGTTAGCGGGCATCGCTTTACGTTCTCACAGATGACTAATGCATCAATTCTAAGCATTTTTATAGCTTCCAACTTAAGTTGCTTTACCTATACACCTTTATGAAACCAAAATTTCGGATCGCAATTTGAAAAAAAAATGGGAATTTTTCATTAATTATTTTACATGGAATAAGAAAAATATGAGGTGACTAACGTTTATAATACATTTGTCTAATAAAATACGCGTGTGTTTTTATTTTTTTCCATTATCAGTAATTTTAGCTAGAAAAAAGGAAGGTGACCCATTTTTAAAACATTTTTATGTTTACATGCAAAAATTTTATGTTTCAAAAATTATTTATTTATTTCGATTTATAAAATCTGAAAGCGTTTTTTATCACCTTTCAAAAAAACAGTTTTTGGTTTTCGGATACTTTCAAAAATATTCCATTTATTTGGATTTTATTGCACAGCGGAAATATTTTGACCCTCTGACAAGGCCGAGGCCCGAGGGGTTAGCTAAGAAATGGTTAATTCTAATAAATAAAACACGATATGCAAGGAATCTTCGACTTATGCCAATTTCTTAGCATGAAAATACAGATGGGAAATTGGTATTGAAATTTTGCCTGGCATAAATATTATTGGTTTGAAAATGACCGCTCTACCATCTGTTTGTCTTTCAGCTGACCTGGGCCGACATCTGGTTCGCAGGCGCTGCGGACTACATTAGCCGCATCGCCCGACAGGACATCACCGCAGACAGCCCCGGTCTGAAGGCTCTGTTGGCCAAGGTGCTGGCCCTGCCACAGATCAAGGCCTGGTACGAAACGGCACCCGCTACCGAATTCTAAACAGACTCACAACTGATAAACTACTGTTACATCGAATATTTTATAAATAAATAGTTATATTTTCCCCGCGAACACTGACTTATTTCTTGAATCTTGACAAATCTTGACGACCTCTGTGGCAGAATAGTAAAACTCTTGGCTAAAGAGGTGGCAGATCTGAAATGGTGTAAGACCACCGTTCAGAATTGAATAGTTGCTTGAAATAGCTTTAGCCATGTTTGGTGACCAGATTTGAATAGCCAGGTACTTCCCAACCTTCCTCTACAACATCTCCTTCCCCTCCCCAATACCTTCAGCCTCACAACATACCACAATTGGGGATTTCATGGTCTCACTGCCTCCAGACTCACATTAAAAAAATGTTAATCATAACCTGGGAATATTTATCTTTCTTTTTTCTTTCTTATAATTAGATAGATTCTCTCAATATTGTCCTGGTGAAAGACGAAAATTCTGGTTGAAATGACTTTTGCTGTGTCTAATGCCATCTGAATGGTTAGATACGACCCAACCTTTCTTATCCCTTCTCTTCTTTACTTTCTTTAGTGTTGCAACATTCCTCGCAACAGCCTCGCATATTTCTGGGTAATTAGAAGTCTTCAAATCGGAATAAAACACATCTCCTTCGCACAACACAGCCATCATTCCCAGTCGGGGATCTTCGGTTTTAGTTCGTTAACATCCTCAAATTTCGTGGCAGCTCAAAATGCTTCTTAAAATTAAACTTCTTATTCTCTGGTAAGTATTTTAGGTTGGGCATTTAGAAGCAATATGAATTATGTCACCTAATACTTATAATAATGTTTATCTTATTATTATGTACATAGATAGTCGATGAATATTATATATCTATTTATGATCTTATCTTTTAAACTGAAGTTTAAGTATTTTAGATATGATGTTAAGGAGCACAGTTGTAACTTTTAATGTAGTTGATTTATTAATTGCTATTAGTAACTCCAGTAAGCACCACCATGGCCCCCAAGTACCGTGTGACCTACTTCCCCTTGAAGGCGATGGGTGAGCCCATTCGTCTGTTGCTGGCCTATGGCAAGATTGACTTCGAAGATAACCGCGTCACCAGCGAGGATTGGCCCAAATTCAAGCCATGTAAGTATTCATATATTGCTCTCGGCAGAACGAAATTGTCTTTATTTAAAACTCTGGAAAACTTGATTTCTTTTCATGGAAAGATGAGAATTTTACTAAAATATATCTGTAGTCTTTGATATAAGTAGTAAGTACTGAATCTTTTATTAATTTATATTCAAATGCGACTAATTGCGTGCACCTACACTTTTTATTTTAATATTCTTACTTCATATCTTACGCAAATCATTTTAATTCTAATTAAGTACTGTATATTTACTCAACCTGTTCAACATAACATGGTGACACAAGTGAGAAAGTAGCTGGTAATGGTAACATGGATAGAGTTGACTTGGGCTTAAGATTTTAATTCTTTTGAAATATTGTGTATTTACTCAACTCAAATATCAAATGAAATTATTAATAGAAGCCAATTCTAACATACTTTCTTTTAAAAAAAAAAGAAATACAAACATTTCCGTGTTACGAATACCCCAACAATGTTTGAAAAATCTCCTACTACCACCACACTAAGCGGAATATGTTGCTCGTGTCGTGATGGAGGACTTAACCAGCCGAGGAATCGAACATGCGACGCCCAGGTGGGACCCAAACGCGATGCCCACTCAGTCACTGATCGGTCATTATGTAAATACAATATAATATGTACAGCACAACTTAAATGTTTATTTTTAACTAATATTTGAAGCACAAGCCTAGATGGATAGAAGTTGCCATTTTTAACTATATAAATATTATATTTTTTTACTTAATATTAATATACCTATTGATATGTCTGATTAAATTTTGCAAGTCATGAAATATATCTACATCACAAAGCAGCACTCAAAAAACTTGAATACTTCTTACTACACAAGGAAAACTATATCAACCAAAGCCTATCGAACATAATGGTGCGTTTCGTTTTGGATGCTTGCCAAGTCTCGGCAAGCGTCCACAAGCGCAAACGTGTAAACAGGTCGTTTGGCTTGGCTTGCGTAGGCTTGCAAGAGCTTGCGAGAGTTTGCCGCCGATCCAGTCGGGGTCGGATCCAGCGGCAAGCTTCGGCAAACGCTCAGTGGAACTTTCGAACTGGCGGCGAATGCAAGCCGTTTTTTCTCCATGCGGTCTATGATAATATTTATAACATTACGAGACATATGTATGACGTATGAGGCGTGCCAGACTTATTAAAATGTATAAGTACATAATTTTAATGCACTTATGTTATGTAATTTATTGCGACTGAATTTACCTAAAAAGTCAAAATAAATAAATAATATTTTATTGATAATTTACTATTTATTGCAGTAAAAAAATATATGATTTCTGTTAGAATAACTTTTTTTATAATACAAAACAATTTTATATAAGACAAGTGATCCTCGAGTTCGGGTCCCAATTGCGATCGTTATTTTTGAAGCTGCTTGAAAGCTTTTGAAAACTTCTTTAGCACCGTTGTGATTTGAAACTCGATGAAACGAAAAAGTGGTACTAAAAAGAGACAAAAATCTATAGGATTTAGCCTGTGAGATAATGTCTCCTCTTTGTGCGAAGTGACCTGGGACGATTTTTATGAATCTGTATCATCCATCATCTTCGTGGTCGTCGAGCTTTCCTTGTTTTTGTTACACTTTGCTTGTATTTCAAATAAAAGTTTGATAAACCAAACGCAATAGCCGACACAAGTCCGGCGTCCGCCATGCTCGGGTGTAGGTAGCGCACTAACGCATTCACAACCATGTAAACGACTTCCAAATGCGAAGCGAGATTTGAGGACGCTTGGAGCTTGTGGAGGCTTGCCAAGCCTTGGCAAGCGTGGAAACGTACCATTAGATGTTAACATACTCAAGCTTGTAATGGGATTATTAAACTTTTATTCTGGAATACCCCTACGGAAATGCCCTTTTCAAGTAGATACAACACATTTTTAGGTAAGGTTAATGGTTAAAATACTTGCGAATAATTCTAGACTTAAAGATATCTCATAGAAAATGGCGATTTTATTACCAAAAAATGGCTAGGAAGGTGTCTTCCTAGGATGGTGTCTTCCTAGCCATTTGAAGATATATTATAAATATTTCGATGAAATAATAAGTTTACTAATTTATAAAACAAATGTACCACACATGAACTACTGTATTAATATTATTCTCTATCGTAGATGTAGAAAGCTTAAAATTTTTTTAATAATCCAGTATTGATATAATGAAACAGAAATACACTAAATACGAAGCGTTGCAGAAATGTAACAGAAAGAATTTCCTTTTAATTTTTATTAAATGGGTGGTGTACACTCAGTGATTTGTTTTCATTTAATTTAAAGATTTTTTTACAATGTTTTAATTTTTATCTTTAAAGTTTTTAACAATTTGAGACAAACTACATCCACACAAACCACACAAGACAAAAAGAAAACATGAGACTGAAAATATTGAGCAAACCAAAAAATAGAATTGTTTACTAAATAAAGGCAACAAAGTACCGGTCAGTTGGCGAGTTGGCATCACTTTTAGGTCCCACCCAGGCGTCGCGTTTTCAATTCCTCTACTGGTTGAGTCCTCCATCACGACACAAGCAACATTTTTCGCTTACTGTGGTGGTAGTAGGAGATTTTCATATATAGTCAGGATATTCATAACCTAGGAATGTTTTGCTTTCTTTAGAAAAAAAGTATGGCTGAAGTGATTTTAAAAATGTTCCTGGATTAGGCATATTTAAAGAAAAATGTACCATGTGCATATTAGACAGTATGAAGTGGATATATTTAAAGTTAAATAAATAAATACGAATAACAATATACAATTTATTTGCAGCCACGCCCATGGGTCAGATGCCCCTTCTGGAGATTGATGGCAAGGTGTTCCACCAGAGCATCCCCCTCTGCCGCTATCTAGCCAAGCAATTCGGCCTTGCTGGCTCCAACGACCTCGAAAACCTTGAGATCGATATCGTCGTTGAGATTCTCCAGGACTTCAGGGGCAGTAAGTACTAACCTTAAAATATGTAATTTCTGTTCCCTGACAACATAATTTAATAAAAGATAACTAACCTAACCTAAAAGATTATAATACAGGGTGTCCGGTGGTAAAGTGCATTAACTTCGGGAGGTGATTCTACATGATGGTAGGAGTAAAAAAGATAAATAAATTTTTCCAAATTCAAACTTTTAAGAGTACTTTTCAGGTAAAAACGTAAAATCGGTCCGCTGTGTAGTGCCGGCGTTACTATTTAGCATAGTTTCCAAATCTACCGTCCCGCGCCCCCTGCGCTCAATGAACTCCCCGCTACGCCATTCCGTCAGTCAGCTGTTGATATTTAAATACGCCGCAGATGCTTTCGCGATGAATTTTACCGTTTATTCGCAAATACAATGTATCTTGCAGTGTTTCTCTGTAAGAATTGTGTTATTAATACTCGAAACTTGTTACATTAGTGTGTATTTATTGACTTAAAAGAACATGTTTGTTCAACGCGTGTTTCTTTTCTTCTTGTCAATGACGTTTCAATACTTGCCTGCAAGCAGGACATTTTGAAAATTTGTTAAAATTAGTGAAAAACGATGATATTTAAGTGTTCAATTAGTTATTAATAATTTGTATACCTAGTAAAAAGTGTAAATTCATATGAATATTGTTATTTTAGTGCAGTTCTCAGTTGAATTTGGTTTAAAACATTATAAAACATACGATTTTGTTGCACATTGTAAAACGGCGAACTGTCAGTCTTGTTATTGTTTACAATTTACATGTTGTTTCAATGGATACGTGCCACTCATAAATATGCAACGTTGCCACATTGATACTGTCAAACTCACAGCGAATTTATCTGGTAAGTGTGTACCTTCACTAACGATTTTTAGTAGGTATATCTTTTTGTATGGAAAATAAAAAGTTGGAATTTCGGAAAAAGTTGTTTATCTTTTTTACTCCTAGCATCATGTAGAATCACCTCCCGAAGTTAATGCACTTTACCACCGGACACCCTGTATACATGTATATCAGCATTAGTCAGAGTCAAAACATATGCAGATTCCTGTCGCCTCTCGCTGAATTGGTGAAAACCAGCATTTTTAAGATCTACAGTTTTGAAAGTTGATCAGTTGGAAACATGTTCATTTCCTTAAAAGAAAATTATGTTGAAATTCATCGATCATCCATTTGATTAATCGGAAATCTCCAAAAACTAAGTTTTGAGAAAATGAGGAAAGCATTATTTGAATGCTCATCATATATATGTACTATCAAATATTATTTACATGTGTCTGTGTTTAACATATTAAATATGCTATACCGAGAGGCACAGTGTTAGTATGATATTTTGAAATATGTGACCCGGACAACATCAACATTTTGCTTAATTTAACTAAGTATGTACAAGTTTTTCTTCATCACAATTTATTTGGTGTGTTTATGAGTAATTGTACTAGATAGAGGAGTATACTTTTGACTAGAGATTGTACTTTTACATATAACTCAAAGTATTTAACTCTAACTTAACTTTTGGAGATGTTTGACTAATCAACTGAACGATGGATATGTATATATAGGTGGGAATGATGCGACGATTCAAGCATTTGCAGTGTATTCTTATTATACCTAGTGGGCGGACCTTACTGCTCCTCGATGCCATCTGCCATCCTGAATCCCACAAGATGCCCACTTTCAATTAAATGTACTAATTATGTACTAATTTATTATCTGCAGAGTTACCAGCGCTCTTCGACGGCAGTGACGAAGAGCTGAGAAAGAAGAAGTTGGTTGCTTTAAAAGAGGAGGTCATCCCATTCTTCCTTAAGAAGCTGGAAGAGAGGGTTGCTGAGAACAACGGGTACCTGGCCATCGGAAAGGTAAAAATATGAATACATAATATATATATATATATATATATATATTATTAATTTGGTCACTTTTCAAAACAACTCATATTGGTCACAAAGAAATTATTGTGTCTCCCATATAGTGAGTAATATGATCTAAACAGTGTTAGAAAAAGAAAACACCATGCTTTATATTCAAATGTAAAAATTAATCACAAAAGATGTAAATGTAAAAGGTACACCTTTATAAAACCAAAATTTCTGATTGCAATTTGAAAAATAAATTTTTAATTTTGGGAATTTTTTGTAAATTATTTTTACATGGAATGAGAAAAAAGTGAAGTGGCAATAACGTTTATAATATATTTGTCTAATAAATTGTAAAGTTTAAAAATGTGTTGGTTTTTACTTTTTTTCATTTTCAGTAATTTTTATATTTCAAAAATTATATGTTTATTTATATTTATAAAATTTTAAAATGTATTTAATCACCTTTCAAAAACAGTTTTTAGATACATTAAAAAATATTCCATTTATTTGGATTTAATTGCGAAGCGGAAATAAGGCCGAGGGCTGAGAGGTTAACTAAGAAATTCTAATAAATAAAACAATAAGCACGGAATCTTCGACTTACGCCAATTTCTCAGCATGAAAATACAGATAGTAAACTTTGCTTGGCATTGAACAGTAGTATTACGTTAGCGTCTGCGTGGTTGAATTTCAGATCCCAGCCACGAGTGCATGTCGGACTCTATACTTAACGGCCGCGCCTCAATCTGTGTATGTGAAATTTCACACAAAGCTACTGTTATAATTCTGTTTCAAATTCAAGAATTCAACACAAGATGTCACTGCTTCCGTCAGCAGCTCGCATGTGGATGTTTCCCCCCTAGGTATTAGTGCTACGGATTTATATATCCTTCCGGATTTGGAAAGATTGACGGCAATACTTTACGAAGTTGTTATAAATTACATATAATGTCATTGCGTGTCTCGACTACTCTGTCACTGTTACTTTGTCTCGGTTAGTCACCGATGATGACTAGCTGTCACTGGATCACAGTGGATCTGAGGAACTGGCTATTTTAGGAACCAGTTCCTATCGGATATATGAAATGGTCACAAACACTCAAACCGAGGGAAGCCGAACTAAAAGCCTAACATATATTTGTCTTCCAGCTGACCTGGGCCGACATCTGGTTCGCGGGCGCGGCGGACTACATTAGCCGCCTCGCCCAACAGGACATCACCGCAGACAGCCCCGGTCTCAAGGCTCTTTTGGCCAAGGTGCTGGCCCTGCCACAGATCAAGGCCTGGTACGAAACGGCACCCGCTACCGAATTCTAAACATACTCATAACTGATAAACTACTGTTATATTGAATATTTTATAAATAAATAGTTATATTTTCCCCGCGAACACTGACTTATTTCTTGAATCTTGACAAATCTTGATCACCTCTGTGGCAGAACATTAAAAGTCTTGACTCTAGACCTCCAGAAGAGGTGGTGAATATGAAATCATAAAAAGTATTTTATTTAGGCCGGTTACTGATTGAGTGTTCAAGTCAAGCATTGGATAGCAATCAGGATTTTGCTAGTTAAAGCGTCGATGACACGTGGCGAGTTTACAAGCTACTATCTACTAAGTTTAAAAGCGGGTAAATCGGCGAGTGAGATTGTCATGATGACACACAAAACTGTCCACTCGCTCAGAAGCGTAGGAAACTGAGGCCGCAGCTAGCGCCAGTAACAAGAATAACGACACCTGCGTGAACTAATTCTTCATATGTTTGACAGTCGAAATCAGCTGTTTATCGGAAGCCATGTTGAAAACATAAATAAACCAATCACGAGCAAGCGGAGCAAGCGTGTAAGCGAGTAAAGTTGACGACCTTTCAACTTTTTTTCGTAGATTGTCAACAATGTACTAGTTGCTGCTAGTTAGCAAGTAACACGATGACACTGGGCGCGTTTACTAACAAATAGTGAATTTCCCAGATAGTAGCTTGTAAACTCGCCACGTGTCATCGACGCTTAAGACCTCCATATTGTCATGACCTCTGTGGTTGAGGTAAGGTTCTCAACTAGCGATCCAGAGGTCATGGTTTCAAATCCCGGCGTGTGCAAGTAAATTTTGATTAATTTGTATTATTTCACAATTTATTAACCTTAATATATAAAACAAAGTTGGGTTACACTATTTATAACTCGAGATCGGCTGGACCAATTTTGATGATCTTTGATTTGTTGGATTTGTCTCCGCCCCGGATAACAGAATAACTATTAAAACATCGTAAAAATTCACAAAAAAGAAAGTTATGAAGAAAATTATTTTTTTCATAGATTTTGTATGGAACGAATTCTCATATTTTGAAAGAACTGCAGCAATATTGTAATAGGTATAATATTTAAATATTTATAATATTTAATTTCAAAAATGTCAAATGTCAATGCACTAATTGTTTTGCTTTTGTTCTTAATCATATAATGCTGCCCCTCCTTCTTACTAGAAGTGTGTCGTTCCGGCCGGAACGAATCCAAAGATTCCGAGTCCGAATGCGTTTGATTCGTTCTGAGTCCGCAAAATGTTATGAATCAGTTCCGGAGTCGCTCGCACTCGGGAACGAGTGACAGAGTAAGAGTAAAGGAATCACTAACGGGAGGAGGTACGCGGCGCGGGCCGGGGGGCGTTGATTTGCTCTAGCAGGGCGGTCTTACTCTCTCACTCGGGAACGAGTGAGAGAGTGAAAGTACAGGAGCCACTCAAGGGAAGAGGTGCACGGCGCGGGCCGGGGCGCAGTGTACCTCTCTAACCGGTCACGAAAACATTTTTCAAAAAGAAATGGCATTATCTCGTTGTCAAAATATTAACTCCCGCTTTTGTTGAGAACACCAGATGGTGAGTACCATTTAAATAATAAGAAAAATATCATATCTTGAAAAGCAAAAACCTAATTATGTTTAATTTTTTAAATCCCAAATAGGTTTCAATGATATAATATTACAGTTGACAGCATTTATTTTTAGGTCAAGACTAAATCACTGTTTCAGTGTTTGATGATTTACAAACATTACTTGACTCATTAATTGTTTCCGATTCCAGGTAAATAAACTGAAGTAAAGTTCATTCACAACTCCTACTTTTACTCCTCGTATGTTATTATGATTCCCCAACTCCGTAACATTCCACGATTCCGCCGAGTACGGCGAGTCAAGCTGAATCAACTCTCAGCATTAAATCAGCAGGAGTCAAACTGAGTTTGGTTCCGGCCGATTCAACGACTCCGGCTGAGCGCCACAATGAGTTTGAGTCCGGCGGAATCAACTCTCGGCATTGAATCAGCAGGAGCCAAACTGAGTTTGGTTCCGGCCGATTCAACGACTCCGGCGGAGCGACACAATGAGTTTGATTCGGCGAGTCCGGTGGAATCGCCGGAATCAAAGGAGCGAGTCCAGTGAATCGAGTCCACCCAGTCGATTCGGGGTCCGGAATCGATTCCGTAAAATAAGTGAATCGACACACTTCTACTTCTTACACACTAAATGTCAATAGTCGAAAATGAGACAAACGGTGAACGTATGTCTCTACACCCCTCCAAAGGAAAAATACAATAATAATAAATCTCTGAAATGAAACACATTTTTTTTATGTTAGTTCCACTCAGGACCTATGACATCTTAGGAGATGCTGTGTGGAGGGTCTTTTTAAGGAAGGGTAGGATAGGAAGTTCTGGGAAGGAAAAAGGCATGAGGGGTGGGTAGGAATCTGGAGATCAGTGTATCCAGGAGTGAATCAATCCATTCAACTGCGGTGCAAGGCCATAAACTTGACCGGAATTGACCTTTTACCTTGACCTTTCCAGCCGGACTCTTTCGACCCATTGGTCGAGAGAATCCGGCTGGAAAGGTCAAAAGGCCTCCCTCAACCAGTCTCTCTCGATCCGGGCCGCCACGCAGCAGATGGGCAAACGCATCCGCCGCCAAGACCCGCACAAAAGTCAACCCATGAACCCGGGCACCCCTGCTAAATCGCCAAACGTAGCGAACCACTTGGAGTGACCCATGGCAGAGGTGTTGGTTATCCAATAAATGGTTCCCAGGGCGGCAGCACCCGTACCCGCTTCTTTTCAAAAATTCCCGTAAGTAAATGGAAAAGTAAGAAAATCTCTCTAATCAGGTAATACCCAACCTTCCTCTACACCATCTCCTTCCCCTCCCCACTACATTCAGCCTTACAACATACTCCAATTGGGGATGTCATGATCTCACTGGCTCCAGACGACAGTTGGGAGTCTTGTGTGGTATTCACCTTAAAAAAATGTTAATCTGGGAATATTTGTATTTCTTTTTTTCTTACATGGTATGGGGGCTCCATCGAAGCCAGAGTAAAGTTAGCCTCACAGAAACTGGGCGTACTGTACAGGGCCCGCAGATACTTTAATAGTACACAACTGCTAACCCTATACAAATCACAAGTGCGCCCCACGGTTGAATTTGGCAGCCACCTCTGGTCTGGAGCTCCAAAATACCTGAAAAATACCCTCGACTCTGTGCAGAAACGGGCGGTCCGTTTGATAGATTCTCCCATCTTAACAGACGGATTGCAATCTTTAGAGCACAGGCGTCGGGTGCGAATGCTATCCTTGTTCTACCGGTATTACAATGGAAGATGCTCCGAGGAACTAGCATCATTGATCCCTTCGGCACCGGTGCATAGTCGGGAAACACGCCAAAC
This sequence comes from Limnephilus marmoratus, assembly GCA_917880885.1. Taxonomy (NCBI): domain Eukaryota; kingdom Metazoa; phylum Arthropoda; class Insecta; order Trichoptera; family Limnephilidae; genus Limnephilus; species Limnephilus marmoratus. The sequence continues at coordinate 66,107,465 of OU862908.1, forward strand.
GCGTGCCCAACATTTGTACACGGTTGACATTTGCCACATGAGAACGGGTCGTTTCTTCGACTCGTTCTTGTGTTCAACAGCTCGGCTGTGGAATGATTTGCCGGCCTCTGTGTTTCCTCCTTCCTACAACATGGGTCTCTTCAAGACCAATGTTCATTCCTTCCTCTCCTCAAAAAGACCCTCCACACAGCATCCCAGATGACATAGGCCCTGAGGGAAATTATTTTCCTCAGAGCCTCCTGCGCGGAGTTGACGTAAAAAAAAAAATGTAATTGGGTAGATTCTTTCAATATAATCCTGGTGAAAGACGAAATGTTTGGTCGAAACGGCATTTGAAAGGTTAGATACGACCCAACCTTCCTTATCCTCTTCTCTTCCTCACTTTCTTCAGCCTCACAAATTTGGAGTGCCGTAGTCTCACGGGCTGCAGACAATTGGAAGTCTTGTGAAGAAATATTACCAGTAAAATAAATTCCCTAGAAAGTTTCAATTATTGAAGTATCTATAATTTACCTGCTGACCCGACTCTGCCATATAAATTATTTCTAGTGAATATTTTGGTTGTTAAATAAAAAATAACCAAAGAATTGCAAGTGTGTGGGGATGGGATCTATGACAGAAAGAGGAATGGAGCGCTGTAGACGATGACCGACGATAAAAACACCAACTAAAATAGGAAAATGAAATAAAGAAAACCAATATGAATTTCGAAGAGCAATTGAGTGTACGATTTTTTTGTCAGTCCGTTTTTAGCCAACACAAATAAGCTCGATGCCGAATGAAATATCAAAATGACGCGACGCTTCTCGTGAATGTCTTGCGCATGTGTGGATGAAAGTTCGATGAAGCGGACCTAGCGCCATCTGTCATTCAACAACATAAATAATTCTCATTGAAATACGAAGGACGGTTAAATTTGTTCATACTAAAATCGATATTAAAAAATGGGAGAGTGGGGGTAGGAGGGTTGAAATTTGGATTTATAGGTATTTTTTGATGTCAAATAAAAAAAATACAAAAAAAAAAATTATCAAAAAAACAGAATTTTTTTTCTGGGTAGGGACACCCTAATCACCTAGCGGCTTAAAATATACGTTAAAACCTATTCTCATACCGACCAAATATACATAAAAAATTTCATAAAAATCGGTCTATCCGTTTCGTAGGAGAGCGACCACAAACACCGTGACACGAGATTTTTATATATAAGATTACATTGTTAATAATATTATTTTTAATCTGCCCTTTGCCACCATTCCCAGTCGGGGATCTTCAGTTTTAGTTTGTTAACATTCTCAAAATTTCGAGGCAGCAAACTGATGAATTGCTCAACTTAAAATTAAAAATCTTATTCTAGAAACATCTAATATTTTAGATTGGTTGTTTGGGAGCATTACTTTTATCAAATCTCAATCAGATAAATAAGTGGTAATTTTTATTAAGATTGAACTACTAAGATAGGTACATCATTTTTTAAATGAGTTTATAATTGAAGTGTTTATTTAAATTTTATAATGTGATACAAACACATACCATTTGAGAAAAACCACTACCAAAGAAAAAAACATGTTTTCAAGCTGATAAAGGTTACAAAGGAGAGAGTTATAAAAATAAAGTGACTTGATATTTTTTATATTATCAATGATAGATAATTGTTACCAGATCGATAAAGAATATAACAGTTATGCTTAGTCGGTAGGTAAAAGTAAAGTGGAGTAACATGTGTTAATAAATATTCCTGAGATAAGTTTTTTATTCCCCGAAAAGGCGCGGTAGAAATCATCCAATTACTTTTAAACACGCTTAATTTATTCGATAATTATTATTGTAGTATTTTTAGAAATCATCATTTTTATCACCATTCAGCAAGAATTACCATTATGTGAAAAATTTTCTAAAAGTGTTATTCTAACCCATTCTCTCCATGCGTCCATGTATTGGCAATACGCTGTATCTCCAAAAAGCTAGTTTTGAGAAGAAGACATTTTGTTACTTTCAAGGGCGGATCCAGGATTTTTTTCTGGGAGGGCACAAGGGGCGGACGGGCAAGAAAATCAACAATTACTGTTGTAAGTATGATAATTCAAGTTTATTTCTACAAGTTCAAGTATGTATAGGAAGGTTTATGAAAGTTTCAAAACAATAGAAAAATTAAATGTTTAATAAAGACAGTTTTCTGTATTATGATGCAATCTCCACAGTACAAAAAAATACCTTCCGGGGGGGCACGGGGGCACGTGCCCCCCCCCCCCCCCCTAAATCCGCCCTTGGTTACTTTCCTCACAAACTAACTGTAGTAACAGTTTAAAATTTGGTAAAATATTAATTAGATTAACCCCCATTATTATTTTTTTTAAGAGCGGAGACGGTTTACATATATGTATACCTATAGTTCCCATGAGCACTTAGGTCGTAGGCCCATTGTGCTATCTCCCATTTTACCTCATTCCTTTGACAGTAACCCAATCCCTTTTATAAAGTTCACCAGGATTGTCATTGGAAATGAAGCTACAACTTCTGGTTCGATAATGTGTCTTCCCAGGTCTCATTTCCCCTCTTCACTCCTCCTTGGTTCCCCTCTCCACTCCTTAGTTCCCCGAAGGCTCCACGACGGAAAGTGCACCTCCCCTTGATTCCCTAAAGGCTCCTGAAGGGAAGAGTCCACTCCACCTTGGTTCCCCGGGGGCCCCACCTTTTATATGTAAACCAACTCCGCTCTTAAAAAAAAAAATACATGCTGGGTGCCGAACGATGATTTGGTTGTGTAAGTAAAAATGTGTCATTAGTTGTGGCCATTTTACAGATTCATGTTAAACTTTTTGGATGGTTCAAGTATTTAAAAAAAATGGCTATGTAATGATCTTATCTGTGAAACTGATATTACTGAAATGATTAGATATTTATTGGATAGGAGGTTTTAGCATAATAGCAAGGTAGTATTTATTAATTGCTATTAGTAACTCCGGCAAGCAGCATCATGGCCCCTAAGTATCGTCTAACCTACTTCCCCGCGAAGGCCCTGGGAGAGCCTATGCGTCTGCTGATGGCCTATGGCAGGATTGACTTTGAAGATGTGCGCATCAACTTCGAAGATTGGCCCAAATTGAAGCCATGTAAGTATAAACACTTTCTTAATTTTTACATCATTATACTCGCGTTTCAAAGAAAAGATAGACCTGCCCATAAGGGAGAGGGGAACAAACCATGTTGCACGGAATGGGGGAAGTAGAGTGAGCATGTCGCTTTCAGTGATTTGTCAATAAATTAATCTGACAGTGTACAGGTAGCTCCCTTCCCAAGATTCACAATGAAAGTGCTAAAAAAAATACTTCTGTATTGGCAGAACATAACAACTTAAAATACAGCATTCTGCCAGGACAACCTCACAAATACGCTACTATTTACTCTTCGAAAATAAAACTGCCTGTAATTAACTACTTCTTTTTACAATAGTGCACAAATTGCTCGTTACATAATACATGTAATTTTAAAATAGATAATGTTATGTATTTATTATAACAATTTATTTGTTTAATTATAATCTACTATTTTTCACTAAAACAGTAAACCGGCGACATAGAGCCCCCGTGAGAGGTACTGCCACCTTTTTGAGAAAATTAACGCCACCCTATATTATAAAGCATACAATATATTTTTAACTGATATTTGGAGCAAAGACTAGATATATATGTACATTGACTCCACACAGGAGGTCCTGAGGAAAATGATTTTCCTGAGGGCCTCTACGTAATCTTTGGGTATGCTGTGAAGAGGGTATTTTTTCAGAATGGAAGGTGTGAACCTGGGTCTTGAAGAGATCCATTTTGTAGGAGGTAGGAAAAACAGAGGCTCAAAATCGTTCAACAGCCGAGCTGTTGAACTGAAGAAAGAGTCGTAGAAACGACCCGTTCTCATGTATCAAATGTTAACTGAGTAAAAATGTAGGGCGCACTTTTGGCATGTTTCCGATTGTGCACCCAGAATCGAAGGAATCAATCAATAGTTTCTCAGAGTATTTTCCATTGATATACAGGTAGGACATGGACACCATTCCCTATGCTCCATAGAATTAAATCAGTTTGTGATAGAAGAATCTATCAAACGAACCCCTGTTTCTGCATGAGTCGAGGTTTTTTGTTTAAGTATTTTGGGGTTTCAGCACAGAGGTGGCTGCAAAATACAACCATAAGGCGGACTTGCGATCTGTACAGGGTTAGCAGTTGTGTACTATTAAAGAATCTGCGGGCACTGTACGGTACATCCAGCTTCTGATAGGCTAATGTAACTCTGGCTTTGATGGAGCCACCTAAAACTAAGCCACCATTAACCCTAACTGAGCTGGTCACTTAGGGTTACACCAAGCATATCAATGGAGGGCCTGTTCGGAAGATTGCTCCTGTTGAAAAATACTAGATTTTCATTTCGATCCCTTTTAGATGTAATCAGACATGATTGGGTCTTTATTAAATTAGAGAAGGTTATTCTTACCTAAAGAGGAAACACTTCCGAGATAACGGTTCATTCTCTGCTTCATGTTTGGAGTTTGATGAATAGAAGTTGCCGCTTTTAACTTTTTCTCAAATATAATAATGAACACTTCTCTTCCAGCCACCCCCATGGGCCAAATACCCATTCTTGAGATTGATGGCAAGATCTTCCACCAGACCATCCCCCTCTGCCGCTACCTCGGCAAGCAAGTCGGCCTCGCTGGGTCCAATGACCTCGAAGACCTTGAAATCGATATAGTCGTCGAAATCTTCCAGGACTTCAGGAGCAGTAAGTTTTAACTTTAAAATATGTCATTTCTGTTCCCTGATAGTATTAACCTAATCTAAAAGATAATACATTAGGCCATGCGCAAGTGTTTGCAGATTCCTGTCGCTGATCACTGGACGTGAGATCCTGCATAAATTAAACATTTCTTAAGACAGCGGTTTTGAAAATCGATCATTTGTAATGACCATAGTGTATGTTTCAATGAAAAATAATGCTTGTTAACACACATACGAATGGTATCTAATTAAGATTACAAAAATGCAAGCACTTTCAGTAACTATTTTTGCACATATCGTCCTCTTACTGCTCCTCAATTCCTCAATTTCTTATTCCTCAATTTCATATTCCTCTCAACCCCTCCCATCAATTTTTTGTAATTTTAATTTCACTTTCAATACTGAATAACGGCAAAAAAAAAATTTATAATGTGAAATTTGTTATTTGCAGAGTTAGCAGCGGTCCACTATGACACTGACGAAGAGTTGAAAACGAAGAAGTATGTCTCCTTGAAGGAGGACACCATACCATTCTTCCTCAAGAAGCTGGAGGAGATAATTGCCAAAAACAACGGATACCTGGCCCTCGGAAAGGTAAAAGCAAAACTACTAAAAATAAATAAAACAATAAGCTCTGGAATCTTCCACTCATGCCAATTTAAAATCGCATTTCCACATTTAACAATACCAACAATAAATATAATAAACTTTTCATTCTAGAATTTCTGAAGAAATCATTACAAAAGCACCACTTTTCAAAAAAATTTAACAATACATCAAATTTTTAAGTTAATTTTCAAGTTCTGTATAAGTTATATTCAAGTTCTGTTATTATAATATCATTATAGGCCGGTTGCTTCATAAAACTGATATAACCACACAACTTGAATAGAAATTTCACAGAAGGTGAAAATTCACTTAAAATATTTGATGAATTGTTCAATTTTTTTTAAATAACCAACCTGATTTAGTATAAATAGGTGTGTCATTGCAATCGTCGATTGCTTGAAAAATCAATAAGTTCTGCAGTACTGATTATTACGTTATTATTATTAGGTTTTTTTATCATTTATAATATTATGGAGGCTTCTAAATTGAGGTACTTTTTTGGCTTATCTGCATGTTATTAGATATTATCATAGATAATTTTTCAATCTTTATCTTGCGTACTTTTTTAAAATTCTGGTGGGGTCAACACTTACGTAATATTGTGAAAATCATGTTATGATATAATCTAGCTATACCTGATTAGCTACAGATAATGTTTAATCTTCAATGCTTGTGAAACTTGTTGCCCATGTGAACGCCGTCATTAAAATTTATTTTTAAAAATAATTACTCCAATGATTTCAAAATTGTTTTCCCAAATATCATTATCTTTTGAAGCAGTAAAAATAGTTGAACTTTGAGTATTGGGCCACGAAATTTGGACAGCTTTTTCTGCCGAGAATTTTTAGCCCAATGCAACTCTTTTCAGCTCGAAATATCATTTTCATCATGAATTACGGAGTTTTTGAAATCAATTCATACAACTATCTTGAAAAATAAGGCGAGGTGAATTAATATATCATTGGGTGTAACCGGGTAAAAAAGCTACCATAACTTAAAATGAGACTTGGAGAAAATGGGATTTGCCTGGCATACTATTTGATTGAAAATTACCTTAAACATTTTGTTATGTGTTATAACTTCCAGCTGACCTGGGCCGACCTCTGGTTCGTGGGCGCAGCGGACTACATGAATCGTATCGCCCGACAGGACATCACCGCTGACAACCCCGGCCTCAAGGCTCTGTTGGCCAAGGTGCTGGCCCTTCCACAGATCAAGGCCTGGTATGAAACAGCACCCGCTACCGAATTCTAAACATACTCATATTGAACACTTTATAAATAAATAGTTATATCTTACCCGGAAACACTGATTTATTTCTTATGTCTTAATCCTAATGACCTCGGCGCTAGAGCTTTGAATTCCTTGGTTCCAGACCTACACCTTGGATCTGACTTACCTTTAGACTTACTAGGCTGTCTTGGGAGGATCGACCGTAGGCCGGGATGTTTTTTTTACATTAGATCCACACCGGAGGCCCTAAGGAAAATAATTTCCCTCGAGGCCTATGTCATTTTAGGGGATGCTGTGTGGAGGGTTTTTCAAGGAAGGGAAGGATAGGAAGTTCTGGGAAGCAAAAGGGTATAAGGAGTGGGTAGGAATCTGGGGGTCGATGTGTCCAAGAGTGACGGATTCCATCCCTCCAACCGCAGTGTAAGGCGATGGGTCGAAAGAGTCCAGTTGGAAAGGTCAAAATGCCTCCCTCAATCAGTCTCAATCGATCGGCACAATACAACATTGAGACATTTTAACTACTTTTTTTTTTATATGAATACTGCACAAGAGTCCCAACTGCTCCCGTCTGAAGCCAGTGAGACTATGGCATCCCCAATTGGGGAATGTTGTGAGGCTGAAGATAGTGGGGAGGGGAAGAAGATAGGGAAGAGGAAGGTGGAGAAGTACCTGGCTATTCAGATCTGGTCACCAAACACGGCTAATGCCATTTCAAGCAACGTTTCAATTCTGAATTGTGGTCTTACACCAGGGCGATACCGAGAGTATCTTCCACTCTGGAACGTGCCGCATAAATTCCTAAAAAATAAAACTAGTTGTTTTTATGCTGATTTTGGGTCGGGGAATCCGAATCTGAAAGAATTAGGTGGGGGCAAGCAAATTTTATTATTTTAAATGAATAAATTGTGAAATGACACCAATTAATCAAAAAAATTATTTGCCACGTCGGGATTCGATCCCGCGACCTTCGGTGTGCGAATCACTACTACTATTATTATCAAACTTTTGTAAAAAAAACTCGCACCATTGTTGAAGAATAATAGCTGACATGATATCCAACTACACCAGCGGCAACTACTGATTTGAGCATTTCAGATTACCTGCCATTCGATCATAAATAACTGATCTAATCCATTTGAAAAAATATATAAACATTCTTTTATAATTAATCGTTTTACAAGACTTTAAAAAAAATGGCTTAAAGTATGAACCTCTCCCCTACTCCAATTGGGGATAACATGATGCTTTTCCTTGTCTTTATCGGATGTATAACTTAATTTCCACTCCCTTTGCTCTCGTCACTTATCCAATTGGGGATGCCTCAGTTCCACATGCTCCGAGATTATTGATGAATTGGGACTAATAAACAGTATTCGCAATTTTATAAATCTTTTTAGATATTTATATGCACGAGGGCTGTCCGTAAAATAAGGTCTCCAAAGTGCTGCGGTCACGAGGAACAATTTTACGCGAGATCTGGCAACACTGGCGTGTAGCCTGGTTTCCCTACGTCAAATTTATTTATTTATTTATTTATTTATTTGTACACGCCCAATTAGGGCTTTTACATATGATAAAATTAAAAATACATTTGTTATAATCAAAGAATTAAGAGATAACAATTAAATAAGTATCAAGTATAGATTTTTTAACTTAAAACAAAAGAGTAAATTATAGGATACACATTCATATACATTTAAAGAAGTGATTTTCTTGCAGCTTAAAAGCAACAAAATAAAATAAAGGTACACATTCATATACATTCGACACATATTGAAAATTTATAAACATTTCAAATTTATCTAGATAGACATACAGATTTAATGACAATGTTTTTATAGGTTGATAGACTTTCAGTACCGTTGGTATTCATGTAATATTTATTCCCTGTACTGTGCAGTCGGTTCATTACTGAGTTTATTTCTGAATTGGTACCTGAATTGTTACAATGGTAAGGTACAATCTGACGAACCGTTCTACTAGGCACATGAAAATTAATCAGCCTAAGGAGTTCAGGGGAGTCAAACATGTTATTAACAATTTTATACAGAAAAAATAGATCAGTACATATTCTTCTTTCTTTTAATGTAGCGAGGTCCATAATTTTCAACAGTGACATGTAGCTAATATTTTCAATAGGAATTCCTAATCTATAATTTATATTTCGTAAAAATTTATGTTGGATTCGCTCGATGGATTTTTCACGAATATTGTAAAATGGATTCCAAATGGTTGAGTTGAATTCTAAATGACTTCTGACAATGGATGAATATAATATTTTTAAAGTTTTTAAATTTTTGAAATCTTTTGAAGTTCTTAAAATGAAACCCAGCATTTGCATCGCTTTAGTGGTTATATTATTAATGTGGGAGATAAATGATAATTTTGTGTCAAATATTATCCCCAGGTCTTTTATTTCGGGTACAGATGCTAAGGCTTGATTGTTCATCCTATATGTGAAAATCAATGGGTTATTCTTCCTATAAAATCTCATGACTTGACACTTTTTTACATTAAGGGTTAATTTATTTTGGATACACCAATCAGAAAAGCTAATGAGATTTGATTGTAAGAATAAGCAATCATTAATATTGTCTATAATTTGGTAAATTTTCATATCATCTGCGAACATCAATATAAAGACACGAGTAAATACATTTGTAACGTCATTTATAAATATGTTAAAAAGAATGGGTCCTAGATGTGAGCCCTGGGGCACGCCACTTGTAGCTTTAAATGTGTAGGACAGTTGACCTTTGATGCAGACAGTAAGTTCTCGATTAGACAAATAATTCATAAACCAGGATAGTAAGTTACCAGTTATGCCATATTCCGCCAGTTTGTTAACAAGAATTTTAAGGCAAACCTTATCAAACGCTTTGCTGAAATCAGTATATATGGAATCGACTTGTTGTCTATTAGCAAGTGCCTTTGATATATAATTTTCGTACAGGGATAGGTTGGTTAAGGTTGATCTGCCCGAGACAAAACCATGTTGACAAGTTGTAATAATGGATTTCACGCTAGGGTTTATCTTTATAAGAATCAATTTTTCGAAAAGCTTGGGTATGGATGATTGGATACAAATTGGACGATAATTATCAATTGCAGATTTATCCCCGCTTTTAAATATTGGTGTTAAATAACTCTTTTTCCACAGTTTTGGGAAATTTCCCGTTGACAAGGACTTATTAAATAACATGAACAATGGAATGGATAAGCTGTCTGCACAGTTTTTTATCAGAATGGGTGGAATTTGATCCGGTCCAGAACTTAATTTGGATTCAAGTGTTTTAATATAATTTGTAATGTCAGTGAGGTTAATTTTAATATTAGATAATTGCAAATTTATATCAGAATTAAATTCCGGAATTTGTTCATCTGAAATGCCGGGTTCAAACACATCTTTAAAGAAATCGGCAAACATGTCAACAATTTCTTTTATGTTGCTAGAACTCCTTTGTTTATGGTTCATAGTTCCAGGGATCCCGGCTTCATTTTTTTTCATAGAATTTACATGTTTCCAGAAGTGTTTAACATCATGATTTATTGTATTTTCGACTTCCATTATATAATTTTTATAACAAATTTTAGACAAATTTTTGCAATCTTTCCTGATATTTTTAAATTTAATATAATTAGGTACAGATCTATTTTCTTTGTAGATTTTATGAGATTCTTTTTTACAATTTATCAAGCAAATTAATTCTTTAGTAAACCATACAGGATACTTTGATTCTTTGTGTTGGATAAGAGGAATATTATTTGAAATTACATTATAGAGTTGCGAGTAAAAAAAGTCAGTATTTTGATCAATATCACCTTCATTAAGACTTGTCCAGTCAATGTTAGACAGCGCCTCATTAACTTTATTGTAATCTGCATTTTTAAAATTATAACAAGATCTTGAGATTTTAGGATTATCATCTACAGTGTGGGGTATAGAAATTATAAGTGAAGGATGGTGTTTGTCAATAGGGACAATAAACTCAGGAGATTCATAAACATTTACATCATCTTCATTTGAGAATATCAAATCGAGAATGCGATTGTTAACATTGGGTACATTATTAAGTTGTGAAAGATTTAAGTAGGAACACATATCCAGAATATCCCTTTCACAATCAGAGATTGGCGAGTAATTAGGATCATTAAACTTACAATTTGATAGGTTGTAATCCCCACAGATAATCATTTTATGTGCTGGATATTTTGTTATTACATACTCGACGTCCTCACAGTGATTTTTGTATATCGACAGGTCCGAGTTGGGAGGAATGTATACACTGCCAATAATAGTTTTACATGATTTTCCACTTAATAGTACAAAGATTTGCTCAACATCATAATTTTTATGTTTTATTAATTTAGAGTTTATGCTTTTATTTACTGCTATTAGTACGCCCCCCCCTCTTGATTTGGTACTAGTTTTGTGACTCCGGTCCATTCGGTATATGTTGTGTTTCGATAATCCGAGCTCCGCTGAATGAATAGAAGGATCCAACCAGGTTTCAGTGAGTACGATGACGTCTTGCGAGATGGTGGGAGCTGTAACTTTGAATTTTCCGAGTTTTGTTTTGATACCCCTGATATTCTGGTAGTAGATGCTGCATGATTCCGATTTATGTTTATTAGCTGGTTTTAGGTCATTATTCCTGTGCAATATTAACCGTTTTTTGGAACACCATTAAGCTGCATCTCGATTATTTTAGGACTGGAGTTCACATACTTAATCGTTAAATTTGTTTCCCCATTATTTCTCCTGGACTCCAGTTCTTCACGGAGAGTTAACAATTGCCGCCGTTGTTGGGGAGTTTGATCATTCCCGGCTTTGATTCCATCTTTGAATTTTTTATTATTTATTAAAATCGTCCGGACTAATTGAGGATCATTAAGTTCCAATTTGATAGGTCTTATTTTACCAGTAACTTTCTTTGCTCCTAATCTGTGCATTTTAATTTCTTGAGTATTAATTGAAATGTCTATGTTTTTAAGAGCTGTAGACACCCTGTTATTATCCTCTGATATGTTAATTGCGGTGAGATCTGACACACTCTCCGGGATATTGAAGAGAATGACATTATTTGCACGCATCTTTCTCTCTTCGATTTCTGCCAGTACGTCACACATATTAGGTGGTGGAATTTGGGAGTTAACTTCTGATGGCAAAGTTTGAGGTATGCTTTTGAAGGCTGATAATTCACCCTCAAGGATCCCCATCCTTACCATCCCCACCATGCTGCACTCTCTGAAACTCGCCGCACCTGCGAGGTGTGAATTACCTTCTATAATTATTTTTGTGCAGAGAACATAATCCCGGTAGAAATTCATTATACTTCAGCTACTTGAATTGCTGCTTACACTGCGCAAAATGGTGCAGAGAATTTAAAAGCGTGCTGGATGGCCATCGGTTTCTGACGTAAAAATTGCCAAAGTGGAAAAATCAATGATTGCAGATCGAGGGATGACGGTTTGGGAGCTCTGTGATATGATCCCTGATGTCAGTAAGACCACTCTTGACAAGATTTTGACAGAACATTTGTGAGACCACAAAGTCTGCCTAAGGTAGGTCCCAAAATGTTCACCGAAGATCACAAACAACAACGGGTAGGAGCAGCCCGCGAATTCCTTGAATGCTACGACATTGATGGCAAAGAATTCTTGGACTCAATTGTGACTGGGGACGAGACTCGGGTGGCTCATTCAGATTTGCCGAAGCAAACTTTAAAAACGAATTACACATCGTAACTCATACCTGGCGGGTGCGGCGAGTGGAAGCTCCATCGCGACCGGCTGCCGCTCTCTAACGGATCTGCCGAATCTGCCCTGATGATAGACACTGCAACGCTGTCTGAAACGTTGGCTAAAGAAGGAGGTAGCACAACATGGCATAACACCCCAAAAACAAATAACGTAGAAGGTATTGTTTACTTTTAGGCCCTACTTTTGTATGTAAAGTGGAAAGCATGCATTAGTAAGTATTCCGGAGGTAGGTTTTTTTATGTCCCTGAAAAGACGCTACTTACAGAAATTTTCCCATTATTATTAAAAATGCTTAATTTTATTCAAAGTGAACTGTTATTTGTCAGATGATGATCTGCAGTTACCGACATAATCGATAAAATCTTTATCATTTTGTCCGTAGTAGGAGGCCTGGTGCAATTTCCAAATGACTCAGATCTGAAATAATTTATATGTAGTTGTTGAATAATAAAAAAATAGATATTCTATAATTTTCTTTGGAACATTGAAATCAATTAGCTAGTTAGTGAATAAATAAGAGCTGCAGGCTGACAGTAATAGAACCAACAATTTTGTAAAATAAAAATCATTTTTATTTGTTCATATGAAGCGGATACTTTGTGATGTGACATTATTAATTTGAAATAAAACAATAACTTTGTAAACACCACTTTTATTTTTATACTTTATGCCGACCGGGTTTCGCTACAACCGTAGCTTCATCAGGACAGTACATTACTATTGATAAAGAACACGTCCATTCCCTTCCCAATTCTCCATCTATGCCTTCTTCCTCCTCCTCCACTTGACGATTCCAGCCCATTTTTGGTAAATTATATATTATAACACATGTAACCTAATGTTAGTAGAGTATTATACTGCCCTGATGAAGCTACGGTTGTAGCGAAACCCGGTCGGCATAATGTATAAAAATAATAGTGGTGTTTACAAAGTTATTGTTTTATTTCAAATCATTTTTATTGTCAATTGACAATTTTTCTAAAAAGTGACATTTTAATAACCGGTCAGTGACTGAGTTGACATCGTGTTTGGGTCCCATCCAGGCACCAATTGTGGCTCGGTTCGTCAATTCCTTGGCTGGCTATGTTCTCCATCACGACACAAGCAACATTTTCTGCTTATAGTGGTGGTAGTTGGATATTTTCAAATATTGACAGGTTATTCGCAATCTGGGAATGTTTGTGTACTGTGTGATCCATAGAATGCCAAATATTTGTTTTTTTATGAGCAATACATAATATCCTCAACAAATAGTTTATTGCAAGCTGAACAATGATTTGGTCACAAAGTAAAAACCTGTCGTCTGTTGTAGCTATTTTACAGATTTATGTTATTCTTTTTTGGATGGTTTCAAGTACTTATTAAAAAATATTAATGATCTTATCTGTGAAACTGATAACTGAAATGATCAGAAATCTTTCTTTCCGATAAGAGGTTATAGCTTATAGCTTAGTAGCAAAGGTAGTATTTATTAATTGCTATTAGTAACTCCAACAAGCAGCACCATGGCTCCCAAATACCGTATGACCTACTTCCCCGTGAAGGGCCTGGGAGAGCCTATCCGTCTGCTGATGTCCTTTGGCAAGATTGACTTTGAAGATGTACGCATCAGCTTCGCAGATTGGCCCAAATTCAAGCCATGTAAGTATAAAAATTTCTCCATTTATACATCATTATACTCACAAACCAAAGAAAAGATAGACCTGCCCATAAGATGTAGGGCAGGGGTCGGAATCTGCGGCTCTTTGCGTAGGCGTCTGCGGCGCTTCAGAAATCAATTGCAATTTCACCTCTACTCAACCAGTATTATGAGATGGAGCCGCCATGTGTTACCAACTCAGCTCATGGAACGCTTGATTTATTGAACCAGTCTTCTGAAGTATGAGAATGGAACTTTCGGAACGCAGGTTTGAGGTTTAAACTTAACAGTGATTCTACGTAAGAGTCCTCAAGATTAAATTATTGTTGCACGCGGAACAAGTAAATGGTTTCCCTCTGAACTTTTCTGCATTTTATCTGGAACTAGAATTTTATAATTAAACTCGTAACATGAAAATGGTTTCTCTCAAAACAACTGGAATTATTTTTTTGCATTCTGAACACAAAACTGGTTTTATTTCAATAAGGAATCTATGCGCTAAAAGACTACTTTTATATTTCTGCAATTGATGGCGGTCCCAAAATGGGCCACATTTTCCTACCATTCGTAAAACATTTATTGTAATTATTTAAAACATTCCCTTCGCCAACCATTTTTTTTAACACGGAGCTATTGAAATGCTTTATCTATTAAGGCCATAGATGTCGCAAATCCGACCTTTGTAGACTATTTTTGAACGACGTTAAAAATATATTTTTTTCTGCTGAATTTTTGATCAGCTGTTTACGGATAAAATTAATCCTTTTTCCATGGATACCTTTCATTATCAAGTATACCCCAGACAACATACAGAAATCGAAAATATTCTATGTTGACTCGAATAAGTATCCTTCACGGCAGTTTCAAGTAAAAAACAAGCAGGATTTGCGCGATTATAAACTTTACAATTTTTTTATATTTTTTTTATAAATCCTACAAATATGAGATAAACGGTAACATACAGGTTAATTCATTGGCTATTTAGCACCATAATAAATTTTTATGTCTTCGTGTTAAAATTCGAAGGTATGATTTTTTTTATGTTGGCGAAAAATATAAAAAATGTCACGGGAAATCTCGAGCTATCGAGGCAAATTTATTTATTTCGCATGATCGATCCAGTGGTTAAATGGGCAAAAGTGTGATATTAAATTAGGAATGTAGATAACACAATGCAAATCGTATAAATCGTTCCACCACATTTACAACATTTCCACCACAGTACGATTACGACCTTTTTTTTAAAAAAACCTAAAAATATGGGATAAATGGTGAAATCTAGGTGGAATCATTGGCTTTAAACTGTTTAGTGCAGTTATATTGTTTCCATATTAATGTTTCCAGGTATGATATTAATTAAATCGAATGGCAGAATCGAAAAATGAATACCCGGAAATCTCCATCGGTCAAGTGTTTTAGTTTTGTTCTTCTATCATTTGATATACATGTTAGTGCTTGTGCTCAATTGTAGTAACTAAACATTTGTTTGTTGTCAAAAAAGTTTTGTCCAATTAAAATTTGTTACTTTTTTGTGTCTGATTAAATTGTGTAAGCTGTGAAATATATTTAAATATACATTTTTAATAATACAGAAAGCAGAACATAAAAAAATGTTGAATTGAAGTTGCAGAATACTTCATACCACAGCAGAATAACCATATCGACCCTCGTGTCAAATTGAAGTTACAAAAGACTTCATACTACAGCGAAATAAATATATCATCCTCATATTAAATTGAAGTTACAGAATACTTCATACTACAGCAATGTAACTACATCGACTCTCATATTAACCCGTTGGCCACAAACCCCGGCTCCCTGTCGGGTGTGCAACTGAGATACTTAACCACAAACCCCGGCTTGCTGACAGGCTAAAGTAGGTCCGCCAAAAAATGGAAAACGATATAACTGTGACATCTTTGAATCAAATTTTAGAGGCCAAAAGCTCTGTAGGTAGTGAAGCATTCATTTTGTATTACTGGCAATAATGTCTCTTCAGTTTTTTTACCTGATGTTTATTTATGTTTGAAAATGGTGAATGGTTCTAGGCTTGTGGCAGTGGCCCTTCACGTCCCTGATTGCTTTGAGAACCATCATAAATCATAACTAATAATTTTTTTTTAGTTATTGGTGTATTTATGTAAAAAAATAAATTATTAATGTTAGACTTATGCGTATTATGTTTTTTTGAAACTTAATGAATAAAAATTTAATAAAAACTTACAAACAAAAAACAACTTATATTTATCTCCTTATTTACCGATATTAAAATTCTTTTTAAAATTATATATATATTTTCTTAATTTACCTTAAACCAATATGTAAACGTTTAAAAAAATTAATTCATATGAATATAACATATTTATGGTTTAAAAGTTACATTAGATTTAGTATACCAATGCAGATTTTCAATTTTTGGCACAAAAATAAATCAGTGGGGAGGGCCAATTTTTTAGCTCAATAATTCTGTGGCCAATGGGTTAAATTTATATAGATGTTAGGATGTTCAAGCTTGAAGTAGAAATTTGGGAATTGGTGTCCTTTTGAAGTCAAAATATTTATAGATTTGTATAAATTTACACATTAGCTTCATAAAAAATGTACAATTTCTTTCCAGCCACGCCCATGGGTCAGATGCCCCTTCTGGAGATTGATGGGAAGGAATTCTACCAGAGCATCCCCCTCTCCCGCTACCTCGCCAAACAGGTCGGCCTTGCTGGCTCCAACGACCTCCAAAGTCTGGAGATCGATATCGTCGTCGAGATCTTACACGACTTCAGGGGCAGTAAGTTCCAAATTAAAAAGAGTATTTATTTCAGTTTCTTGACAGATAAAATATTAGGAATGGCACACAAAGATGACTCTTGTCACGGTAACAGTTTCTTTACTGTTTCAAAATATATTGCAATATTATATATTATGGAGGTAAGTGTAAGCAGCTACTCAGGGCGACTTTTTAGATACTGCAATGGATTTTGAGAGTGATGACGGTTGTTTGGTTTTTAAATAATGACAACATGCACAGTTCTTACCAGAATGTCATTTTTCCTCCCCAACCAATGTCACCATGGTGAAACAAAACAAGGAAAAATAACAACCAAGACTTGTAACGTTAATCTTACCTAGTTAACTATCTTGCAATCACCGCCATCCCAATGCCATAATTATCACTCTCATATTAGAATAAACATTTAATCCATATCAGGAATACAAGTGCTGACATATGGGTAGATCAATGAAAGAAAAGACGGAATGTTAAAGTAACAAAGATTGCACATTTATTCTTTAATCTCAAACATTAAGGGTAGAGCATGATTATTGTGATATTGAATCTACAGGGGTAGTTGACTACCTTAGGTAAATCAATTAATGTTAAAACTATATTCTCGGAACATGTGGTATCAATAAAACGGATGCATATCATTAGAAAATCCTGAAGGGCGCCTGTACAGATAAACTATACATATTTAGAAAGGATTAAATTAAATGCTAATGATCTATTAAACCAAAGTTAAAACAAAACTATCTCGTGATGATTCATTATAAATTATTATTTCGCTCACATGTGTTTCGGCCATGACCTTTGGCGGCTTGTAGTTCAGCTGTTACACCATGTACTCCCCGGAACCAACTTACGAACGTATCGAAACTTCTCCTAATTTACCCTCTTACCGGCACCTGTACATTAACAGCCGGCTGTCAATTTTATCAGGTACCCGCGTGGCTAGAACACTCCGTCTAAATTAGGCAAGTACTCGCCCAAACTGTTGCATTACCCCCATGGCCAAGAGAATTTTTGCAAAAAATTCCACTATGCCACCTGGCGTCAGAAACCTGAAGAAAGAAGGTACCGCTGCCACCAAGAATTCCAATGTGCTTATCCAGATTTGTGGTGAATGAGTTTGAGCTTCTAGTGCCTTCCCAGCTGTGTCACTTCTCGTAATGTTCTTCCCAAATGTGTACAGATGAATTATCCTCAAGGTGATGTTGTGAACCAGTAAGTCCTCCCTCGATGATGTTCAGTGAAGCAGTGAATGAAACTTCATACTGCCCAAATGATTAGGGCTCAATCCTCTGCTTATATCTGAGCCACTATCTGTAGGTTGATGCAAATAAGTGCTGATCCCTGCAGTTGAAGAAATCCATTTGACGCAGACCAATGCTTGGGTTAAACTTCTGCCTATTCAAGAGCAACTGAAAGTAGGATGACATAAATAAGTGATGTGCCATGTTGTTGTAGAATTTCCCTTTTGATGCAGTCCAAATGCTTGGGTTAAAACTTCTGCCTATTCAAGAGCAACTGAAAGTAGGTTGATATAAATAAGTGATGTTCCATGTTGTTGTAGAATTTCCATTTGACGCAGTCCAAATGCTTGGGTTAAAACTTCTGCCTATTCAAGAGCAACTGAAAGTAGGTTGATATAAATAAGTGATGTGCCATGTTGTTGTAGTATTTCCATTTGAAACAGTCCAAATGCTTGGGTTAAAACTTCTGCCTATTCAAGAGCAACTGAAAGTAGGTTGATATAAATAAGTGATGTTCCATGTTGTTGTAGAATTTCCATTTGACGCAGTCCAAATGCTTGGGTTAAAACTTCTGCCTATTCAAGAGCAACTGAAAGTAGGTTGATATAAACAAGTGATGTGCCATGTTGTTGTAGTATTTCCATTTGACGCAGTCCAAATGCTTGGGTTAAAACTTCTGCCTATTCAAGAGCAACTGAAAGTAGGTTGATATAAATAAGTGATGTTCCATGTTGTTGTAGAATTTCCATTTGACGCAGTCCAAATGCTTGGGTTAAAACTTCTTCGAAGAACGTAGAAGAATACGTGAGCGAAAAAAAATAATAACTAAGCTATCGTTAAGAAGATGCAGTTACTACGTATTAAAGGTGAAATAAAAACTTATATAAAGCAAATATTTAAACTGAGCTAATAAATAATTTGACCTAAACATGAAAATATTTAAACAAAAGAAGCTTGACTCTAAACCACATTCCACTTAAAACCTATGGAAATATTTATCCAAAAAATACTGTTATAATACCATTGAAAATTTAAGAACATCTAAAATCTTGACACATACCAATAAAAATTCCCAGTTGCAGAAAACCAACCCCTCAAAAAATAACATAAAGTTAAAGTAATGAAACAACCACTGACATCTGTTGAACAGCGGAGAAAGATGAATAATCCTGCCAATATTCAAATGGTTGGGATCCCGGAAAACGATCTCAAAGTTGTGTATGAAAATTTAAGAATTTAAATCTGTCACACAGTTCCTTTTTTTTTTTAAAGACAAACATGTGCCTTCAAATGAGTTCCGAGCTCTAGAACAGACTTAAAGTCACATACTCACTCTATAGAGATACTAATTTTCATAAAAAATGCATAAATAATTAAAACTTATGAAATAAGAATTGTTATTATTATTTTTTTTTATTTTTGTTAATAATTATGTTACCCGAAGTAAATTTATACATTATAATATGTCTCAAGAAACTTGTTCCTGACAAATTGAAATAAACATGCAACGGAGCTTCCTAAAACTCAAAATAGATAGTTGCTGTGAACTTCTGAGATTATGCGCCAGTATCAAAATAAGATTGTGTATCTATAAACACGAATGATTCGTTAAGTTTCTCAATAGAGAATTATTTTAATAATTTGTGTAAAATAATCAATAAATTTAAATCTTATAAAATATGAATACTGTTTTATCTAAATTACTTTGAAGAATGCATCACCGAGCTAACATCATTTTACATATGTATGTAAAGAAAACCCATTTCCTTGACTTGGAAAATTCCCATGCTGTGAAACTTCCTAAAGCTCCCAAATAGATTATTGTCAGCTTCTGAGGCTATTGATTATGTCTAATTATAACCAAGAAAATACATGTGGAATTTTCCAAGGTAGAAACTGTATGTACGACACCATTCAAGTAAATAATTTCTACATGTAACCATAAATTAGCAACCATGCACAAAACCATGTAGTATCATTATAAACACAATTCATATTATACAAAGTTAAAAGCAAGGTTTACCTACAGGGAAAGGAACCCACTAATTTTATCAGTTCAAAGCATGAGCGTAATGGCCAATTACCCCCATGCTCCGAAGGAAAATTATCATTCAAATTACAATATTCATATACTAAACTAACTGTGACCATTACAAAGGACAAACAACCACAAAACAATTAACATCTAGCACACAATGTGTGGACACAAGTTTCATACCAAAGTCATGTCATCACATTGAATGTATTTTGCAAACATAAGGTCAAAATGCATGCAAATTTTTACTAACTATCGGTACGATAGACCGAATTAAATCCCACTACGGAAAGATTCTAAAATTCTTACTGAAAGAAATAAATTAAACTGTTGACTCCTCAGCATGTTCAGATTTTAAAATGTCCTTCACATGGAAAGAACCTAAAAGCTTCCCATTCATGTCAGCCAACTGGTATGCCACAGGGGAAATTTTCCGTACAACCTTACTTCTTATAAATTTTGGAGCCAGTTTAGCTGAAAAGTGTTTAGAAGCATCTGAAAGAATGAAAGACCTACGCCACACTACGTCCCCTTCTGCGTACTGAACTTCCCTACGACGAAGATCATATTGGCGTTTGTTGCGTTCATATGACTGTCTTAAAGATGTGCGCACCTGTGAAAAAATATCATTTAACTCTTGCAAACCTGCAGCCCAGGAATCACGTTCAGCAAATTTAATTTCCTCCGCGTTGAAGTCAGCACCTATGTAGTCCTTCCCCTGAAATTATAATTTCCCTGCCAAAATTGAGGAAGAAAGGAGTGTAACCAGTGACTTCGTGCACAGCAGTGTTGATCGCTAATTCTATTTCAGGTAAATAATTTGCCTGTGGTCAGTGCCTACATACGAAGCGAGGGCAGAGACTAAAACCTTATTAACGCGCTCAACAGGATTATTCTGAGGGTGATACCTGCAGTTGTAGAAAAGGTGCCGAATATGAAATTTGCTAACCAAAGCCTTCATGTCCCGAGATATGTACTGCAGACCATTATCTAAAACAATAGTATCTGGCACTCCAAACTTATAGAAAATTTCATTTTCTAATATGCTAGCAATATTGCTACCCGTTGCCTTTCTTAGAGGGAATAGCCTAGTATATTTGGAGAAAAAGTCAGAAACTACTAACAAGTATGTATAGCCTTTTTTGTAAGAATTCGGATACGGACCCAGCAGATCTGTGGCAATCATCTGCCAAGGACGCTGCACCAACTTGGGATTTCCCATTAGCCCTGGCGGTAACAAATTGGTGCTTTTGTACCCTAAGCAAATTTGACATTTACTAATGAACCGTTTGACATCAGCTGACATTTTAGGCCAATAATATTTAAATTTAATCCTATTCAAGGTTTTCATAATCCCGAAATGAGCACACACTGGAGGAACATGGTGTTCTAAAATAATGTTCTTTCTAACCTCCTTTGGCAAAACCTCCTTCCAGTCATATGACCTGTGAAGAGCGTCCATGCTTTGGATGTGTTTAAAAATCTTATCATTTTCCACTTTCCAAGCTGAATATTTATCCGGATTAGCTAAAATTTTCTCTCTAAGCCTGATGTACCACGAGTCGGAAGTACTAAACTTTTGCGCTAATGCATTTACTTGTAAGGGGTCACGCGATAACGCATCTGGAATGACATTGTCTTTACCCTTACGGTGAATAATTTCAAAATTAAATTGCTGCAGTCTTACTGCCCAACGTGCGAGACGTCCAGTGGGCAACTTTAATTGTGTTAACCACTTGAGACTATAATGATCTGTAATTATTCTAACCGGAATAGGTGAACCTTCAATGTAACCTCTAAACTTTTCCAGAGCAAAAATCATAGCGTTTAACTCCCTTTCCGTTGTGGAGTGATTCCTCTCTTGTGCAGATAACGACCTTGAAATGAACGAAATCGGGTGTTCTATCTGATTTTCATCAAATTGACTTAAAACTGCCCCGAGGCCTACGCTCGAGGCGTCACAACTAGAGGTGGGTAAGTTCTGCATTTTTCCGGAAGCCTCCGAGACTTGCTTCCTTTTAAAAGTACACGAGTTCTAGGAGCAGGTCCCGGGTCCGAGTTCTTAGGTGCGGACTGGGCACTGGGTATTGTTGCGGCGCACCGAAACGGGACGCACGGGTTCAAAGAACTCGGAACCAGGACCTACTCGTAGAACCCACACGAGAACTCAGAACCCCGGAGTCGGACAAGACCCGTACGAGAACAAGGACCCGTCACCCGTGCAATGTAGGTACATTCAATGTATCTACACTGCACGGTCTTTTATTGAGAATTTAAATAAGTAAATTAATAAGCTGTAATGCTTTACTATAAACTATTATTTTATAATGCACGTCACCCGTTGATTAACGATACCAGATAAGACGCTCTAATTAAAAACTACTCCGTGCCTAGCCGAAGGGGTCACGCACGTGTGTGTCGATCAACGAACAGCGATCGAATGAACGCCCAGCGCCCAGCTCGTGACGTGACTCAAGGGGAAGTGTCATAGTTGGCCGGCCGCGGGTAGCGGGGAGTGTCGGGAACTCACCGAGACCCGCGACTCATGAGTGGAATGGTGAGTGACGCCGGACCGTGGATCGCGGAGCAAGCCGGCGCGGCGGCCACGGGGTGAGTCAGGAATGTAGTAGTTCGCGCGAGTCCGGGAGTGGGCGAAATGAATGGATTGTGTCGCGATTCACGTAGCTTGGAACAAGGCGCTTGGGTTTAAAGGAACCCGGGACTTGTATTCGAGTGCGGTTTTCGCGCTTCGGCGTTGAGTTGCTCGGACCGCCGGATTACCGCCGGATTACCGCCGGATTTATTTGGATGCGGAGAGTACTGGGACTGGGCCGGGTTCTCTGGGAGTAGTCGATTTGAAAAAGGAGTGGGAGTAGGAACCGCTTCCCGCAAAGGAGCGGATCACATGAGCCCATTCCAGCTGAACTGACACATCGCTAGTCACAACTAATGGTGAAAGGCTTACTAAAGTCAGGGCATGCGAGAACCGGAGCGTTAACTAGGATATTCTTTAATTTAACAAAAGCCGAATGCGCCTGCTGATTCCACGCAAACTTTTTCCCCGCGAATTCCTTCTTTGTTAGGTTTTGTAAAGGAGACGCAATAATTAAAAAGTTATGGATAAACCTTTTGTACCACGATAGCAACCCAATGAATCTACGTAGACTCTTTTGAGACGTAGGGGTGGGAAAATCCACAATTGCTTTTACTTTCTCGGGATCAGTGCGAAGCCCTTTGCTGTCTACAACGAAACCTAAATATTTTAAAGAGTCCCTGCAGAAAACAGACTTTTCCACATTTATAGTAAGGCCTGCGGCTTGTAATTTCTGTTTCACCTGTCTTAGAAGTTCTATATGTTCTTCAAATGAAGAACTTATTATAATAATGTCATCCAGATAACAGAACACTTTGCCATCAAATTGTGGCCCTAGCACCTTGTCTATTAACTTCATCATGCGGGAACTCGCCCCGTGGAGGCCAAAAGGCATGGTCACAAAGTGAAACAAGCCTCTTTTAGGGATTGTAAATGCGGTTTTTTCTTTTGAATTCTCTTCTAAGGGAATTTGAAAAAAAGCGTCATTCAAGTGTAGCGTTGTTAAATACCGAGCACCCCCCAAGCTATTCAAGCTATCAGAAATGAACGGTGTCGCATAGGCGTCGCGTTTAGAGTTTGCGTTCAAAAGTCTACTATCAAGGCATAACCGGTAAGTGCCATTCTTTTTTGGTACTAAAACAATTGGATTATTCCACGCGCTATTGCTGGGTTCAACCACTCCCAAAGCTAACAGTCTGTCTAATTCCTTGTGTACCTGCGGAAGTAGGTGCGGTGAAATCGGATAAATCCGTTGCTTAATGGGAGAGCAATTACCTGTGTCAATGACATGCTTCTCTAAGGATGTTCTACCTAACCGATTACCCGAATAGGAAACATACTCCCGAATTACTTTATTTAAGACTGAGCGTTGCGAAATGGATAAGTTTTCTGCGTTTTCTAAACCTATTACATCAGCTCTACACTGTGTTTTGACCGACTCCTTAGAAGCCATCAATTTTGATATTCTTGGACAAATATTGAAGAAAAAATCGCAGCCTAGAATAATGTTAGCATTTATCTGAGGCATAACCACAAAACTGAAAACCCTCTCTGTGTTATCAAGACGAATCGGTACCGTAATTTTATACGAACAAACAACAGAATGACCTGTAGCAGAAACTAAAGAAAACTTAGTGTCTAGCTTGGAAAGCTTGGAAAGCTTGAAACCCAAATCTAAGAATTTCCTTTGAAAATTGTTCTCTAAAATGGAAATATGAGAGCCCGAATCTAAAAGACCAGAAAAATTTTACCCTAAAACTTGAAAAGAAATGTGAGGACGGTTGTCCCTGTTTACCGCTCCCATCTCCTTTGAAGTATTTAAGTTTTTATAAAAATCTCTTACTACAGCCAGCCAGGAAGCCCATTCCCCGGACGTCTCCTCGGCGAGCGTCGACGTCTTAACGCCCGCTGTCTGGAACTCCGGGGTATTCAGTTTTTTGAACGGCGGCAGCCGCAAGCTGGAGACTTCACTCCTGGTCTCCCGCAGCGGAAACAATGCACCTCCCTGGAAACGTTATTTGACGGGCTAAGATTATCACGGTTCATAAAACGACGGTTATTTCTAAAATTGGGATTGACATTTCCTGAATTATAATTCCTACTATTGTTCCTGTTATGTGAATTGTTATTTCTGACAGAATTTTGATTATTAGATGAAACAGTAGTAGAAGGAACCCTGTCACTCGAGCGGCTGTCCGCTAACTCAATCATTTTCCCAAGTTTCTTCAGAGTACTGATATCCGGAATTACCGATAGCGATAACTTTTGAATATATCTAGACAACATGTTACATTGTAAAATCTCCAATAATTCATCATCAGGTAATTTCGATGACAGACGATTATTTACAATGAGAATGCGAGTAATAAAAGAGTTTAAATTCTCCTTCTGCATTTGAACGGTAGCTCTCAATTGAGCCAACAGTCGCCTCTCGTGATCCAGAAACTCATATTCCTCTTTCAGAGCTACGACGATGTCAGACCATGATGCAAATGAGGAGCGATTTACTCTGTACCATAAGAGTGCACCACCAGAAAACAATTCAACAGCAGATGTAAAAAGTGAAACTTTACTCACATTTCGAGCTAGTGCGAGCTCTTCGATTCTCTCTATAAAATCGTGAACGCCATCTGAGCCGTCAAAAGTAATGTTCCACTTGTGAACAGGAACCGACAAAGGGGACGAAATGGGGATCGATGCCGCCGAAGTTTCACCAGCTTTCGCCATGTTGATTGTATCTGCTTTACTCCTTGTGACAATTGTAAATTCCATAACCTAACTACAAAGGATTATAAAACAAAAAGTTATTAGAACATGCGACAACACAACATGTTACACCAATACTCGGAAATGTTTCCCATGCATGTCAAGATAAATTATAATAAAATGTCGCCAGATAACTGGAGACGTTTGAAAAGCGCAAAACGCCGGTGAGTTGGTTCCATGCAAGCAAAAATTGATAATCTATTAACTAACGGGAGACACGTGTCTATGCAGGTGTACAACAAGCCGCCGTTGACCACAACACACATGACGAACAACAAATCATCACAAGATAATTCAAACAATGAAAGAACAATAAAATACACGAACATGTGTCCGATATTAACGAACACACATATATCCGAACACACGCCACATTAAGTTCTTTTATTACGTTGGGCCCAGATTGTAACGTTAATCTTACCTAGTTAACTATCTTGCAATCACCGCCATCCCAATGCCATAATTATCACTCTCATATTAGAATAAACATTTAATCCATATCAGGAATACAAGTGCTGACATGTGGGTAGATCAATGAAAGAAAAGACGGAATGTTAAAGTAACAAAGATTGCACATTTATTCTTTAATCTCAAACATTAAGGGTAGAGCATGATTATTGTGATATTGAATCTACAGGGGTGGTTGACTACCTTAGGTAAATCAATTAATGTTAAAACTATATTCTCGGAACATGTGGTATCAATAAAACGGATGCATATCATTAGAAAATCCTGAAGGGCGCCTGTACAGATAAACTATACATATTTAGAAAGGATTAAATTAAATGCTAATGATCTATTAAACCAAAGTTAAAACAAAACTATCTCGTGATGATT
This sequence comes from Limnephilus marmoratus, assembly GCA_917880885.1. Classification (NCBI taxonomy): domain Eukaryota; kingdom Metazoa; phylum Arthropoda; class Insecta; order Trichoptera; family Limnephilidae; genus Limnephilus; species Limnephilus marmoratus. The sequence goes on from OU862908.1 coordinate 66,133,738, forward strand.
CATTATAAATTATTATTTCGCTCACGTGTGTTTCGGCCATGACCTTTGGCGGCTTGTAGTTCAGCTGTTACACCATGTACTCCCCGGAACCAGCTAACGAATGTATCGAAACTTCTCCTAATTCACCCTCTTACCGGCGCCTGTACATTAACGGCCGGCTGTCAATTTTATCAGGTACCCGAGTGGCTAGAACACTCCGTCTAAATTAGGCAAGTACTTGCCCAAACTGTTGCAGACTGTACAGTGAGAGGGCCTGAAATTTTGCAACCAACTAGTTGTGTTTTGATGTTTTCGCCCTTCGTATTTTGGTAAGTGCCTTTGGTTTCCCTTGTCCTTACATTCCATAATTTACCAATACATTCATTCATCCAACTTCAGAAACATTTTCGTTTTTGTTTGCCTTTACAGTCCATTTTCGCCAGTTGCATTTGAGGCTGTAAGTTCGAAACAGTCTCGGATGCAACAACAGTGTTGAGTGACAAAAGACATCGATGTATGAAAAACGTTATAGAATAATTTGACAGCCGGCGTGGTAGAGGGGTAATGCTCTTAACTCGCAATCCGAGGATCGCGGGATCGAATCCCGGGGAATAAATTTTATATGATTAATTTATGTTATTTCACAATTGATTCATATATAGTATATTTGCAGCACGCTCCAGAGTAGAAGATACTCTCAGTATCGCCCTGGTGTAAGACCACCATTCAGAATTGAAAAGTTGCTTGAAATGGCTTTAGACGTGTTTGATGACCAAATCTGATTAGCCAGGTACCTCCCCACCTTCCTCTTCCCCAGCTCCTTCCCCTTCCCTCTCAGAGTGGACGATACTTTCAGTATCGCCCTGGTATAAGACCACCTTTCAGAATTGAAACGTTGCTTCAAAGGCTTTAGCCATGGTTAGTGACCAGATCTGAATAGCCAGGTACTTCCTCACCTTCCCCTACCACATCTTCTTTCCTCCCCACTACCTTTAGCCTCACAACATACCCCAATTGGAGATGCCATAGTCTCACTGTGTCCAGACGGGAGCAGGTGGAACTCTTGTGCAGTATTCATGTAAAAAAAACATACATATGAAGGGTAGTCACGATTAAAACAATTTCAGTACTTAACTACTTTTTGCACAGACCTAATCTTTTGAAATTTCGCTTTCGGAAATGCTGAAAGAGTAACTGTAAAACACATTTCAAAATATTAACTTGTTATCCGCAGAGTTAGCAGCGGCCTACTATGAAAGTGACGAAGGGTTGAAGGCGAAGAAGTATGTCTCCTTGAAGGAGGAAACCATCCCATTCTTCCTCGAGAAGCTGGAAGAGATAATTGCCAAAAACAACGGGTACCTCGCCCTCGGAAAGGTAACAGCAAGACTATTAAATAAATAAAATAGTAAGCGCGGGAATCTTCCACCTACACCAATTTAAAATCTCATTTTGAGGTGTGAAAAACACGCAATGAATCAGAAATATTTTATTTGAAAAAAATGTTCCCACAAATACCATCAAGATTTATTAAAAATAGGTGTGTCACATTGCTTGAAAAATCAATGTGAATCTACTAATATCATATTATCTTTCAGTTTTTAATCTTTATGATGCATTATTTTGTAAATTCTGGTGAACATTTAAATATTTAACACATAAATAATATTGTGATAATAATCAAGCTATGGTAAGTGCTTTGATAAAATCAAGTGATATCTCAAATTGCCACAGATAATTTTTAATATTTTGGTTAAATTTTAATTGTATGCAACAATTCATCTAAGTGTGCAACATTTATTTCGCCCTTCTAAAGCATTATCAAACTTATCTACCTGACACTGCAAGTGAAATATTATCATTTAAAATTATAAAAACAACAAGGGCCTTCGCTCATGGAGAAACCGAAAATTGGTTGGCAACTCAGTTCACGGCAATGACGTTATATAAATAAATAGACTCGCCATAGTCTCATACACTCACAATATAATGTGGAAAGTAAGGAACACTCTTTTGTTTTCAGCGATTTTCAGAATAATTTCTTAATTCAAAAGTTTATTCCTGTGTGATAAAGATAGACAATCAAATAATGTGTGTGTATGAATGACATGGATATATGAGTGGGCGGCGCGTACTGCTTGTCACTTTTTGATGGAACGTTCGCTGTCTCCTTTTCTTGAGGCCCACTAGAATAAAAGGTCCGGCTGCCTGTTGGAGTTTGATATGTCGAGCTATGCAATAAATACAATAGGGCAACAACAGTTTTCAAATGGTGGCGATTGTCATCAATACTTGTTAGAACTACTGATTTATGTGTTGTTTTACCGCAAGCAAACATAGTGTTTAGGCTGATTAGTCTACTTTAAAACAGAAATTTGGCTGTTGCGCGTCCAGACCCTTTACTTTAGTAGGACTTGAATTTTCTCTAATGACGTGTAAAACCGCGAGCGGGAAACATGAAAATTAATTGTAATATTTATAATAATCGATAACATTAAGTAATTTGCGTGTACTTAAATGAAATGTTATTCATTCGCCTTTACTATTATTTGCCATGTAATTGAAACATTTTCTCATCACACAGGAGGGCATTTTGGCACTTTTTAAAATGCAATTTACTTACTGGTAAGTGCTGGTTTAGTACTAAAGTACTAGATATCGAGATCGGTGCAATTGTCTTGTTCTTGTCTTCCCACTTTGAGATTTCTACCCCTCGTCTAATAGTATGTAACGTCATAGGTTCACGGCACAATCAATTTATCAACCTCCTGAATAAAATCGATATTTTTCTGATCAACAAATTACTCGAAAATTTGACAGATCATGAGCCGCTACCATGGCAATCTGTCAACATGGCAACTGAAACGCGATGGCCGCGGCGACCAGCATTGCTACTCACAGCGTCGCCCTTGACGTTATATACTGTAGACGTGTGATAGAAATCTCAAAGTGGGAAACCAAAGGCAAAGCAATTGCACTGGTCTCGATTTCTAGTACTTTAGTCTAAGCTGTCACTCGTAGAGTAAAGTCATGTCTTACCAGTAGGAAAATTGCAGTTAAAAAGCGCCAAAATACCCTCCTGTGTGATGAGAAAATGTTTCCATAACAGTAGTAAAAGTGAAGAAATAACATTCCATTTATAAGTACACACAAATTACTTATTATTATCGATTATTATAAGCAAAACAATTAATTTTCATGTTCCCTGTCTGACAATTTTGTGCATCATTAGAGAAAAAACACTCATTCTTTGATTGCCTTATGGTACGGCCACACTGAGGCCAACTTCTAACAAAAGAGTGTTGCTTTCTAGCCACATTATTTTGCGAGTATGTGAGACTATGGCGAGTCTATTTATATAATGTCATTGGTGTGCGGACTGCCAATGAAATTCACAAGTTCCTTTCCTGTGGATAGCGATTGAGTCAACTGTTTTTTTTTCAGTTTCTCCATGAGCCAATGGCCTATCTCCCGAAGATTTAAAAATAAGTGAAAATGTTCCAATGTTTTCCCAAATACATATTATTCATCCTTCAAAGCAGCAAAAACTGTTGAACGTTGAGATGTGGGGTCTGAAATTTGTACAACTTTTTCTCTCTGGTATTTTTAGCCCTCTTGCAATGCAACTCCTTTCTATGGAGTTTTGAAAAATTCAAACAACTGTCTCAAAAAATAAGGCAAAATGCCAACTTTTTTGTTCCATATTCTTTTTCAATTAGAAAAAAATCTGGAAATCTCAGGTGGAATCTTAGGTGAATTAATAACACGGTGGAAGGGGGTAAAAAATTGGGATTACCTAAAATGCGACTTAAATCATTTCAACTTGCAGCTGACCTGGGCCGACCTCTGGTTCGCGGGCACGGTGGACTACATGATCCGCATTGCCCGACAGGACATCACCGTGAACAGCCCCGGCCTCAAGGCTCTGTGGGCCAAGGTACTGGCCCTGCCACAGATCAAGGCCTGGTATGAAACGTCACCAGCCACCGAATTCTAAACATACTCACACACTTGAATAATTTATAAATAAATAGTTGTATTTACCCGGAAACACTGTTTTATTTCTTTAATCCTAACAACTCCTACAAATTGGCACACTTATTGATATGGGGACACACAAAAATTCATTTCTTTGAGCTATTCTCTGTGGAAACTACTTATGGTAGACTGGTAGACCATATACTTTCTTTTTTTTAATGTGAATACCTCACAAGAGTCCCAGATACTACTATCTGGAGCAAGTGAGACAGACTATGGTATCCCCAATTGGGGTATGTTGTGAGGCTGAAGGTAGAGGGGAGGGTAAGGAGATGGGGACAAGGAAGATGGGGAAGTACCTGGCTATTCAGATCTGGTCACCAAACACGACTAAAGCCATTTCAAGTAACATTTCAATTCTGAATTATGGTCTTACACAAGGGCGATACTGAGAGTATCTTCCACTCTGGATTATGCTGCAAATATACTATATATTATTTTTAATTAATTAATTGTGAAGTAACACAAATTAATCACATAAAATTTATTTGCCTAAGGGGTTGTCCATTAATTGCTTAAGGCTCGAAAGAGGGGGGGAGGTTCGGAAATATCACAAGGAGGGGGGGGGGGGTATTTATTTTTCGTTGAACGCACGATAATATTCTGAAAATTTCAATATACTTTGTACTAAAAAAATACACGTGATTTTGGGTATAGGGGGGGTCGTCGAAAACCTCGAGAAAGTGGAGGGGGGGGGTTAAAAAGTTGCTAAAAAATATCACGTGATTAATGGACGATCCCTAAGCCGGGATTCGATCCTGCGAGCTTTGGATTGCTAGTAATCCCTCGACCACGGAGGCCGTACTTTTATAATAGAGTATACAGGGTGTAGAGTAAGCTATTGTAAAATAGCTCGACACCCCAGAAAGATGAAATTGAATGTCTTCTCATTAAGAATGAAGAAATAACATGCCCAACACAGATAGCTTCAACTTTTAACAACTTCTTTATATCAGTTGGGGAAAACTTAGCAGCTACAATTGCATCATATCCAGATGATTCTATCACTATAAACACGGATCAAAAAGCAAACCAGTCCTTATATATGGCCAAAACAAATAAAACAGAAGTTCTCAGTATCATCTCTCAACTAAAGTCTAATGCATCTCCAGGTTTAGATGGAATTACACCAGTGTACCTGAACTTTTGCAAAGATAAATTAGCTGACCACCTTGTTTTTCTTATTAATCAATCCCTGGATAGTGGAATCTTCCCAGATCAACTAAAGATAGCAAAAATAATTCCGATTTACAAAGATGATTGCAAAAAAAATCCTTCTAATTATCGTCCTATATCCATCCTCTCTGTCGTCTCTAAAGTTTTTGAAAAGGTTATTAAGCTTAGGCTCACTAAATATCTCTTATCAAACAATTTACTCGCATCCCAACAGTATGGATTCAGAAACCAATCACAAAATGTGCTGCCTTCGATTTTGTATACGCCCTCCAAAAGCATATAGACCAGGGTAAGCATGCTGCAGGCTTATTTATAGATTTAAAAAAGGCTTTCGATACGGTTGACCATGGGATACTACTAAAGAAGCTAGAACACCTAGGAATAGTAGGCACTCCCCTGAAGTTACTGTGTAGCTACCTCTCTAACCGACACTGTCAGACCTTTGTTGGAAAAGGGACAAGCAGCATGGGAACGATAAAATGTGGCTTGCCTCAGGGCTCCGTATTTGGACCATTACTATTTTTAATATATATAAATGATATTGCTAAATGGGGACTTAAGGGTACAATACAACTCTATGCAGATGACACAGTGATTCTTTATCACAATAATGATTTAAACGAACTTGAAAAGGAAATGGAAAGGGATATAGCTTGCCTGGCAAACTGGCTGCGATTAAACAAACTTAGCCTAAACATAAAAAAAACACATTACATACTGTTTGCAAATAAAAAAAATGTAAGTCTTAATATAAGTCTTGATAATAACCGCCTTGAAAGGGCTGATGTTACAAAATATCTTGGCCTTTTCATTGATTCACAACTCACATGGAATCACCAATTTAAACATGTTCTATCCAAAATTACTCCTATAACTGGTGTTTTATATAGACTTCGCGGGTTACTTCCTCCCTCTCTATTAAAATCGATTTACCATGCTATGATTCACTCACATCTAATATATCTCGCCGGAATCTGGGGATTTGCTACAAAAAAAATGATTTCAGAAGTCCAAGTCGTCCAAAATAGAGCCCTGCGAAATATTTTCAGTTTACCTTGGGACACACATGTCAAAGACATCTACAGAAACACCCAAATACTTCCTTTTAATACCATTCCCACTTTTGAAATAACGAAAACTATATTACAAGTAATTCAACACTCGGCACATTCCAACACTACACTCTATTACAATTGCGACGTACACCAACACAACACAAGAAATCACAACAAACTTCATATACCAAAAATCAAATCAACAAAATATGGACTAAGATCCCTAGAATACATAGCTCACACAAAATATAATCAACTACCCAACGAGATCAAATGTGCAAGTCAATGTAAAAAGACCCAAACTAACATGCTCAAACTTCATCTTATTAATGACTTTCTGAAATAATAATGCTGTGTATGTCCCCATCATATGTCCATTTAATACATACAGCTATATGTTTCATGTAATGCGTATCATTCCCGCAATGAGTTTATTAACTCCTGGGAGTACAATGCTTTATATAATATACTATATTCTGTATTGTATACTTTTGATAAATAAAAAAAAAATAAAAATAAATAAAATTGACAAAACAAAGTGGGGTGATAGGAGAGGTCATTTGGTAGCAAAATGAAGTCAATGTATTGGTCCGATTCTTAACTCGTTCAATTGTACGTTGAGTGTTTTTTTTTTGTTTTTTGTATTTTTTGATATTTTTGTCTAGTTATTTTGATAAAAATAATGTAGGTATCTTTTGAGCGCTTTTATAATTACCGTGATGGCATGAAAAAAGGCAATAAACTTACATTCCTTATCACAATAATGTTGCAGCTCTTTCAAAAGATGAGATACACAATGTACATGGGTCTGTTTCCTCCAAAGGAAAAAAGTCATCATTTTCTTGCTTTTCTCTCACACACGGCACCGTGACATCTCTGTAAACCCCTACAATACTACTACCCGTGACGATAATTTTGCAAGTATGGAATATATATAGTCACAAGAATAATATTGAAGTGAGTGAATTCCAAAAATTGAAAAACCTCAATGATGGTTTTTGCTTTTGTTGTTTAAACATATAATGCTGCACCTTTTTCTTACACACTAAATAACAACAGTCGAAAATGAGACAAACGGAGAATGTAAGTCTGCACCTTCCCCCCCCCCCCCCCCCCCAACATATAAAGAAAATGAAATGCAATTCCCGTAGCCGTGGCTGAGCCGTATATTTAATGTGTAAGAAAGAGCTGCAGCATTATAGCGATAGTTAATGTATATGTTTATTGCCTGTTTTTGTTGTTACAGTACCGTAAACTGGATCATCACGGTGATAATAAAAACGTCCATTTAATTAAGTATCCTTTATCTAGTTTTTTATAATAATACTTATTTCTTTAAAAATAAAACCTAGCTTTCGAATGCAACTGATACAAAAGAATGTTACATAGAAAGTTGAACATACTAAAAAAAACTTCTGCGGCGGCACACTGAGAGTTAATGTTCTTAGAAATTTAATTTAATAATTCAACTTTTAAAATTTAAAATTTCTTAATTTGTGTCATTTAAATTCCCAGCCGTTGGCTGTTGGTTGCTGTTGGCAGTCCGGGGCCAATCCTACCAACCAACAGGAGTTAGTAGTTCCAATCAATCCCTTCTTTACTGACCGCAGTAGCTGGAGTAGTTTCCCTGGCGGCGGGTAAGTGAACCAAACGTATGAGGCGGCAATATTGAAATACGCTGCTAACAATACTTTATTCAGAAGCGTCAATTTTATCAAAGCTCAGTCGAATATATAATGAGATTTACGATAAGATCGATATTAATTTGTATTTGATTTTATTCGGTACAAGTACAAAAAATTAATCAGATTAATATCAGATGGTTTAAGGTAATCAAAGGCTAGAAAAATAAAGATAAAAAGTGATGTAATAATTTAGAAAGACAGCATCAATAAAAAAAAAAAAGTGAGAGTAATAATTATCGATGGTAGATACTGAAATTCCAGAGAAAAGTCTTTATTATACCCTCCCCCTTGGAGTAATACTTGGCAAAAGTTGGCAAACTGCCACACTTACAGTGGTTCTTTCTGATTGCTCGCTAGGACGACCGAGAGAAATTTCTGCGGAAATTTTTATCAAAACTGTTTTAAGCCCGATGGTCGGTTGGCTAACTGGGCACGCGAAAGAGCTGAGTTACCAGGCAAAATTTTCGTGAAAAACTCAACTCTTCAAGAAAAATGAGAAACTCTTTATTCCGCACTGTGGTTTTTAAATGAAGGAACCAAAGATCCCGAACAAGGAGATTTTCCTGGTTTTTAATGAATTAAAAGTCATCTAAGCCACCCTGGTCCTTAAGAGATGTTCTACAGGATTGACTCCAGTGCTCTCAAAATTATTCAAACTCTCACTTAAAAGTGGAAAGGTGTCAGATCTTTGAAAAAAGGCGATCGACCACGCAATCCCAAATAGCGGGTTCAGATGATTCAATTTTTAGTTTGATTGAAAAATTGTTTGAAGGTTCACATGTGCCAATATGCTTTCAAGTGTCGAGTGAATCGACTGAAATTGAACCGTCTAAACCCGCTATAAGAAGTGGGACCGCTCCCGTCCTTCTGACTACCGCATAGCCATCACTTCCATAGTTATTCTCAAATGTAAATAAATAAGAATGTAAGAATGAAGATTTTTCTACAAATGCTACATTTTGCAGATTTTATCAATGATTCCTCTTCAGACCATAATTTTTAGTAAGAATCCAAAATATCAGCAAGTTCGGCTCCATAAAACTACTTTCAAAGTTCAATAACTACCACAACACGGGCATTAGCCTAGTGTGGTAGTCAAAAAAAGACAATAATCTGTAACAAATAAAATATTATGAAATAAAAAAATTAAAAATTAAAAAAATGAGGAACCAGGAGGTTTTGGTTCAACCCCGAGCCTTGCATTTTGCTCGCGTTAAATAATGATTGTTCCACGAAAGAGCCCGAGAAAAGACTCACAAAGTTCAACCCCAGGCCTTGCATTTTGCTCTGTTAGATTTTTCCCCAAATGCTACTTTCTGTCAATGATTCTTTACAGCATTATTTTTAGTAAGAATCCAAAATTTCAGCCGGTTCGGTGCTATTCGGTTCGGCTTTAGAAAATTAAAAAAAGGAACGATATTTTTTTCACAAATGCAACTGTTTGCAGATTTTATCAATGAATCTTAGAATACTATATTTAGTAAGAATCCAAAATTTCAATCGGTTCGCAGATTTTATCAATGAATCTTAGAATATTATATTTAGTAAGAATCCAAAATTTCAATCAGTTCGGTGCTATTCGGTTCTAGTTCGGTTCTAGCCTGAGAAAACGGCTTTCATTTCGCTGATTTAAGAGTGATGATTTTTTCACAAATGTTATTTGTGATGATTGTAAAAAAATTAAATTTATAATAAATAATGATCATATACAGTCGTACGACGGTCAGCAAATAATATAGCAACTAGTGCCATCTGTCGCTACAACAACTTTAATAACGAAATGGTGATAATATTATATTTGCTTTCTTTCAAAAATTTTTCTGTGTTTATTTGGTAGTGGCTTGTTGTAAGTTTTTTTTTCCAATCCTGTAAGGATTGCAGACTTCTCAAAGGAAGAACAAAATTCAGACCATCTCAAATGCGGCAACACAGGAGATGGTTTAAGATGCCATAATCAGTAGACGATAAAGAAGCTCAACAAGAAGGGGGAGCTCCTTGAAAACAATTATTTTTAACGGTTTTAACTGACATGGTAGAAAGTGCTAAAAATGATAATAATAATAATAATAATAATTGGATAATTTGTAGAGCACCGTTTTTGTGAAAATCACCTCAAGGGCGAAAGGCTAAATGTGAAAATCGGTCACGAAGGAGTAGAGATGAGTGGTTTAGGGGATGCAATCCCCCCCCCCCCTCCATCCCCATGGGCCTCTATATTTCTTAGGAAAAAAGGGAATAGTACCTACCCATAGATTACCATAGAGAATACAACAATATTATTTGCAATACCTATCTCTTTTATCGTAAATAATAGGTAAGTAGAGGTCCAACTACCCTGGCTGGCAGTGATGGCCAGAAAAGAACTACCTATGTATTTCAAAATTGCAAATGACCTTACATAAAACAAAGTGTATGAAAGCTAATTTGTAAACATATATGTACATACAATTAGTTGTGTGTGTTAAATCAATAAAACAAAAAAGAAGATTTTGATGTAGATACTAATAAGATATAGAATAAAGAGAAGATTTTTTATAAAAAAATTAAACAAACACTTTGTATTTAACCACGAATTTATTATTTTATATATCTACCGGTTTCGCTTCGACCAAGCTTCCTCAGGATTTGTGGTTTAATACAAAGTGTTTGCTTTATTTTTTATAATATAATGTCTAACCACAAAGTAATTGCTTCTTAAAAAAAAAAAAAAGAAGATTTTTTTTTTTAAAGAAGAAAAACAATAAAAGTTAATTATTAGCAGATAGAATCGAAATTAGTTGCCTTTTGAAACTCGCAAAATTGTCAAGACCAAATATATCTAATTTGGGAGGCGGGAATGGGTACCGCCGCCCCGGGAACCTTTATTGGATAACCAACACCTCTGCCATAGGCAGGGCTGGGCAGTATTTGAAATACAAATACGTATTTTGTATTTGTATTTCAATTACTTCCTAAAAATGTATTTTGTAATTGGTATTTCAATTACCTGCTGCTGAGGTATTTTGTAATTTGTATTTCAAATACTTATGGCTTCAAAATACATTTTCAAATACATTTAGCGATCTTAATAATGATAATGAAAAATAAACACACATAGATAATACCTACATAGACTAAAAACGCTAGAATTCGGTATTATTGTCCTTTGCTAAAGCACTCTTACTAATGATTATTTGTAGGTCTCTTAGGGGGCATACATTAATTAAGTGAGCTCTAAAAAGGGGGGGGTCCAGCAAAATTTCACGTTACTTGAAAAGAATAAACGAAGTGGCCCAAATTTATCTCACCAAGGGGCGGGGGGAGTCTAGTTTGGAAGAAAAACTGCTCACGTAATTAATGTAGGCCCCCTTATCATTGCTTTAAAATTTCTGTACATTTTTTTACGTCATGCTAGTTATTATTATTGTCCTGTGCTATAATAGCACTGTTATTGTACATTTTGTATCATATTATTATATTATACCTGTCATTGCTTTGTATTGTACATTTTTGTATCGTAGTATTAGATCAAGCACTATAGGAATAATTTGACTGATTACTAGATTATTTTTAAGTTAATTACTGTAGAGAAGAGCAGAGAAGTGAAATAACACAAAATTGCGCTATACAAATGTCATCCATTTATATATAAAAATTAATCCTTGTTTTCCTTGGTCACGCCATAACTTCAGAACTACTTTACCTATTTCATTATTTTTTTTTAAGGTTTTTTAATTCTTTATAGAAGGTTCTTACGGAAAGAAAAATTAAGAAAATAACGCAGAAAATTGGATAAATTCAGAAAACTTTTGATGAAAAACGCGGGATTATTGAATTTGAATTTAGCAGGCAGCTGTTTTTTTTGTAACAAAAGAATTGTCTATGGATTTTTTAAATCATAGATATTTTAAATAGGTACCTTGTTAGGTACCAGATTTGATTGATTGTTCTTATAATATAGAAAAATGAATATTTGTAATATGTGATAAATGAAAATTTGAATAAAAACATTGTAATAGCTGGCACGCGAGTTGTTTGAAAACTCAATCTACTGGGACTAAATATATGGAACGCGGGAGGGGGTTGGCGGGATGGGGGAGCGGGAGAGGGGAGAGGGTAGGCAGGGAAGGTGGAAGGGGAATGCAAGAGGGGAAAGGGATGCGTTAGGGTAACGGGGACGCACGGGAAAGGACATGCAGAGAGAAACAATTTATTTCTTTGAATATGGCATTGCAACGCATGCCGGGAACCAGCTATTTTTATTATAATAATTATTATTATAATCTAACACCTAAGTCCCATACCACAAAACTCTACAAGTGGAGCAGAGACGAGATGTGTCTCCTGAGCAATATGATTAGTCAATTTTAGCATGTCTCTGTTTCACTCTGCTCAGCTTTGCTTCTATGGAAACGCACCCTTAGATATGGGCACATACGACAATTTATTGCAACCAAAGGTTCTACCAAAACCAAATGTATTTTGTAATTTGTATTTTGTATTTGAAATTAAAAAATGGTTAAAATACTGTATTTTGTATTTCAAATACACGACTTGAATGTATTTTGTATTTCGTATTTTAAATGCATGCGAAAAAGTATTTTGTAATTTGTATTTTAATTACAGCAAAGCATGTATTTTGCCCAGCCCTGGCCATAGGTTACCCCAAGTGGTTCGCTACGTTTGGTGATTTAGCAGGGGTGCCCGGGTTCATGGTTCATGTTTGTCTAGGTCTTGGAGGCGGATGACCAGGACATACTGAACCCAAGATTCCTACCCACCCCTTAAACCCTTTTCCTTCCCAGAACTCTCCTCTCCTTCCTTTCCTTAAAAAAGCCCTCCACACAGCATCATAGGTGAGATTATGTTCCTCAGAGCCTCCTGTGTGGAGCACGTGTAAAAAAAAAATATATATATATATCTATTAAGGTTGAAACATTTATTCGCAAGGCGATGAATTGTAGGAATTAGTGAACAAATAGAGTAATTAATATTAAGATTTTGAGAAGAACAAATAGAGTAATTAATATTAAATTTTATTCTAATCTGCTTCGTACTAATACAGAAGTTTTAATTGATACAATTTTAAAATTTGACCCATTCTCGAAATAAAACCTAATATTCTCATTGCACCGCTTGTAATTTCATATGTTTACGTTAAACTATAGAGTCTCGTGGAATATGACACCAAGATCCTGAATCTGTGGATTTCCTGTCATATCTGGTGGATTCGAGTGCTCTCGAAATGAGAGAATTTTGGGTCTAACGGGATTTACAGGATGTTGGATTTCCTGGCGGAATCAAATAAAAGAACAAAGTACATAATTTTATCAGCGAATATAGTCTATACTAAGAGTCTATCTCCTTGCCAACCACTTGGACAACAACGGGTGTTTGACGGAATTCTGACGGATTTTCCTGTAGATTTTAGCGGAAATGTAGCTTCCGAGATGGCAATACTACTTTAAACTTTTATATACCATTATAAAGTATTTTGCATTTTATCATTAAGTCTAAGGGAATGTACCCATACTACGTGACCAACTTTTTGCAATTTTTAACCCCCCGGTGACTAAAAACCTAAGCCGCCCGCCGCTCATTTGTACCAAGCGTGGTATTTTGAAGACCCCCCCCCCTGAACGGGTCACGTAGTATGGGTACGTTCCCTAAATAGAATTAATAATTTTTATTTTGTGTTCAATATTTACTTGACCAGTAAATATTGAATATCAATGTTTTGACTTTTAAGTGAATGACTGACAAAATCTTTAGAGTTTTGTCCATTCCCTGATTGATAAGAATAATTAAAACTTTGGAACTGTTGACTTTATATTTATTAAAATGCTGCTCATGCAATGATGGGGCTAGCAAAGGATTGAACTCGCAATGTCTGGATGGGAATCCAATGCATTTCTCACTTGGCTACTAGCCAGCTAAGCTGATGCGTTTTAAAGGTTTCTATTTTAAAAATACTAAAAGATTTCCTTTAAATAAAGTACTAGATGATTACAAGTGTAAAATCAAATACTTGCTTCAATTAGCGTAACTTTAAAATTTATAACTATCTAACTAACTGAACATCGTGCCATTTCTCCGCAGGGGTAGGCAGAGAGGACGGACAGCCAAACAACTCGGTCTTGGCACACACTACCAGCATTATATAATTTATTTATCTATCTTTCCATTCCCCTTCTGATATTCCATGTGCCAATTCGATATTGTTCACGTTCCATCCTCGTCTTTGCGCCACCTACCGAATGGTTGGCAGGATTGCTTATTGCTTATTAACTCTCGAAAAGTTGCCAAACATATTAACGTCCGTAACCATGTGGGTCGGCCGATGACCCCATGTATTTTTTTTTGTCTTATGGGCATTTAAAACATACAAATCCCAATTATTTATTCAAATTATCCTTAAAGACCACATATAGGCTAGTTTCAAATAATTTATAATTATAATCATTATTTTGAAGCATTTTATAAATTGGTACCTACTCGTTCACTAAATTAACGCGTGCCCAGCTCCAGCGATGGCATAACCATAAATAAACCAATAATAATAATAACGCAGCAGATATTGGTGCGGCCCGTACAAATATGTGCCATTTTCTTTTTAAATATATATTTTTTTATGTACAATTATATTAACCTGCATTTTTTGATTTTAATTGATTGACATTTAAATTTAAAACGCCCAGCTGGTTTTTGAACACATCCTAAGTCGATTTTGAACGCGCGCATAGTGTATGTTATAGGTTCTCAACATGAGCGATAACCCCCTTTTAGACGTTTGAGACTTTACAGGGGGGCAGTAGAACACCCAGAGAAAATTAGAGGGTGTTGAGATGGCACAGGGAGTGCATGGGTAGGTAAAAAAATATGATCTGAAAAAGACAAAAAACATGCTAATCACGTACTAATAACAAAAAATAAACTTTAATATTGATTATTTTTTTATTGTATGTATTGTAATCACTTTTATCACAGTGCAAAAATTCACCTATTTCGGTAGTTCGGGAAGTGGATGAAAATTGAACTGAAAGATTCCATTAGAGATCGACATAAATTTTTTCATTTTATAATATTATCATCTTACATGGAAGAAAGGAGGTGGCAACCCGGTTCTCAAATACAAAAGATTTCCTTTTTTAACTTGCTAAACGAAAAGGTAACAACATCGTATTAATTATCTTTATTTCATTTTCCTACTTTAGTTGGTGTTTTTTTTTGTTTTTATCAGCATCGTCTACAGCGCTCCATTCCTCTTTCTGTCATAGATCCCATTCCCACACACTTAGGCACAAATACATTCGTTATTTTTTTGTTTAACAACCAAAATATTCACTAGAAATAATTTATATGGCAGAACAACGTTCGTCGGGTCAGCTAGTTATGTATATAATATGCATGTGGAAGTTAGTAAATTAAACATCACAATGGAGTAATATTTTATTATAAAAATAACATCATCAGTGCTATAGAACTTACAAAAAATAATAAATAAAATTATTTACGTTAGGAAATAATTATGTTCAAACAAATGTACCAATGTACTAAAAACATAAGTGTTTCACAGAATATTACGAATATGTAATCAAAATTAAAAATACGAAGGATAATAATATATAGGTACCAATCAATTTATAAAATGTTCATTAATTTTTTTTGTTTGTCCTGTCCAACCATGCATTATATTAGTGAAGATTTGCCGAAATTTTATGTACAATCAACAGGGATTGGTGTGTCGGATCAAAGGGGGCGCCGGATTGGACAGGGGCCGGATTACCGCGGGTCCACTGTATATGAAAATGAAAATATATAATGTATATATATATATATATATATATATATATATGTAAAGGAATACATTTCATTTAAATTTGAATCCTGTAGTGTCAGTTAGAATGCAATTATCAATTTTGTCACTTGTTTTGTTTTTGCTATTATTTGATTGTTAGAAGAAACCATTCAAAGAAAAGTGATATAAATAAACATATAGTTTGGCAAGAAAGTGTAGAAATTAATTCAATTGGAACTAAACGTGTTCATTACTATGGCAACACCGAATTATATGACGTTTCTTATGGCTGTCATCTGTCATATTATGTGTTATCATATTGTGTGTATCAACGTGTTACGGTTGATTTATTGTCTTAAATCTGAGTAGAATATCGCTGATTTGATAATATTTTTATTCATTGTTTGCCTGAATTTAATTAAAATGAATAAATTATTACATAGTGATACAAGAGGGGTTATATTCTGCGTTTTTCAATGCTGCCTAGCCGAGTGTCACGCGAAGAAGCTTCTTTTTAATTTAGAAGATGTTTGCAAACGAACTGCTGAAATGACTGGTACGTAGTATAGTTTGTTTAATAAATTTCATTAGTATTACAAGATTTATGCCAATTTTCGAGCGATAATAACCATTACAATCTGATTTGAGGTTATGGTAAAAAAATCTGATTTTGACACTTCATTTTGACAGATAATATGCGGCCACAAGAAAAAGGGAATAACTCAATAAAAAAAATAATATTAAACTCGTAGAAAAGTTACCTTTTTCTCGTTTTCTCTTTCTTTCTTTCCAAGTGAATATTATCTAGTGTGTGTTTTTAAAACTCCCTTATATAATAATAATTTTAATGATTTTTCACACACAGGTAAATCTGAATCAACGGTAAGACGAATTGTCAAGGAAGGGGAAAAGGCAGATGGAAAATTTGAAATACCGGGAAAACGGAAAATGGGCATTATGTAATAGCATAAGTGCTGATGATTGGAAAAATTGTTGCAAACACGTGATGAAAATTGATGCAGAATATTATGCATGAGGCAGTAATATATATGATGATATCGATGAACTGCGTTTAGATGAAGATGAAGATACGGAAGAAGAAGAATCACACGAGGACGAAGACAATAATTACATGTCGGGTGTTGAATTAATAGACTTAAATTTTTAAGTACCTACGTTTTTATATCGGAATAAAAGCCCACTTAAAACTTGTTTTGTTTTATTTTGCTTCTATTAAATTACAGTTTTTTGTGCAAATTTTTTGAAAATACAAATACGCTATGAAATATGCATTTTGCCAGAAGTGTTTTTTTAAAACATACGTTCTTTGTCTTATGAGCCATCTTGGTGTTGCCATTTAAAACTAGAAAACGATCGCAGCGCCATCATTTATTTTCTACACTTTCTTGCCAAACTGTAAATATCGTTTCTTTGTTAAAAAAACTTTGCAACACAAGTGTTTTATTTATAAATTAATAGAAAGAAATTAAACCTCTTTTGGCTCTTTTTCGGGTTTCGCCTAGCTCTACGTAAAAATTCGAGTTGGCAACACTGCATCTATGTCAGTCTATGTGTCTATGATAGCGACTGTCATTTCCAGTCAGCGTTGCCAACTCTACGTCTTTTTGCGTAGATCTACGTATTTTAGGTCTTTCCTGCACATCTACGAACTTAGGCTCAGAATCTACGTATTTTCTTTCAAATTGTTCAAATTTGCAAAATAACATAACTCATTAGGCTGAAGCAGCATATTTTCCGTAACTTACCAGACGCGGACTCCAAAAAACGTCCCGTTTCATACTAGAGTCCGTGCCACATAAGAAGTCACGCAGACGGAAATACAATTCTTCCATTTCAACAGGATTAGCAAATCAATGAGTTTTGGGGTCAGGTTTCAAAAATACGAAAAGGCGGTTCGTCTCAAATATTTCCCTTATTGGCCTTTGCACAAAACTTAAACATTGCCACATAGCAGTGCAAATGTCGAGCGTCTGTTTTCCGCGATAAATTTGATGAAAACTAACATCCGAAGCAGACTCTTTACTGACACGCTAACGGGCTTACTTTTTAAAAAAACTTGCTTGAAAACAAGCAGCGAGCCATCGCAGGAACATATTGAATATTTTAATCGATATATATGTACTCACAAATTTAATTTGCTTGAAGATTCTGAAAATTGAGTTTTATCTTTTTTTACCACAAATATGGCAATTTTTTTAATTTACTAGATTCTTATGTGCCTTGAAGAGGTGAATCATTTAAATTTACTGAATTTAAAATTAATGTTCTAATATTATGTTCAAATTTAATTTGCCTGAAGATTCTAAAAATAAGGAACTCCAGTGAAAAATATTATGGCTTTAAAAAAATATGTTCATATAGACCAATGAACGCTGATTCCGAATATATAACTTTTATTTCATAATATTAAACGCAGAGTTTTTAAAAAATTATTAAAAAGTGCATTTTTAAACCTCTCCTGAAAACACAGCGTTAAGTTGGCATTACTAAAATGGTGAAATGTGACGTCACGCGTCACCAGTCATTGTATTGAAACTTTGATTAGTAATGCTATTTCTAGGGAGAATACTTCGAACAACGGGATTCAAAATGGCCGCAGTAGATCAGCTGATTGCCCTATCCTATACTAATTTTTCAGGAGTAATGACGTCACACAATTCGATGGTTTTCGGGGGGTCTCGAAAAATTAAAACTTTGACAATTATTTTATCTATTAAAACTAACTCTAAAAATAAAAATAAAAATGCAGTTATTTAAGTTAGGAGGTCAGTATTCATTAAAAAAAATAAAAAAAATTGGACTGGAGTTCTCTATTGAGTAATTTTTTAATTTAATTTTTTTACCACAAATGTGACATTTTTTTTATTTACTAGATTCTTATGTGCCTTGAAGAGGTGAATCATTTAAATTTACTGAATTTAAAGTAAATGTTCTTTTATAAATAGAATTTTAATTTGCCTGAAGATTGTGAAAATTGAGAATTTTTTTTTAATGTTTTTTATTTAATTTTTTTTACCACAAATGTGGCAATTTTTTTTATTTACCTTATGTGCCTTGAAGAGGTAAATCATTTAAATTTACTGAATTTAAAGTTAATGTTCTTACATAAATATAACGGCGTCATTTGCGCCTCGCGCAATTTTTACCTTATGTGGGTATTTTCTAAAAACCCTACGACAAATGTGGCAAACAAGCATGGTAAACGGTTACCGCAGCCTATGAAAGTTTACAATACCAGGGGTATCTCTATAAATTGTATAACAAAATACTCGTTTTATTCTGTTTCACCTACCCTAACCTCTTCATTTCACTCAAAAAAAAAGTACGTAGATCTACGAACTTTTCACAATCCAAATTATACAGTTTCTACGTAATTTTCAAGTCCAACCTACGTCTTTTTCAAAATTCGGGTTGGCAACACTGTTTCCAGTTGTCAATTAACTTTTCGTGCCTTGTTTTATTTTTTCACTGACATTAGGGTCGAATAAACGGTTGTGTATCTAAATATATTCTGAAATGTCATTTTGACGTCGCATTGTTTGATTTTAGATAGTGCACACCGTACGTTTGGTGTTCGCATCGTAAACACAATTTTACAATCGCACAATTCGCCGTTCCAGTGGCACGTAAAAGGTGTAAAGTCCATTTATTTACCGGTTTGACTTGCGCAATTGTTGCCTTTCTTTATCTTCACAATATCATCGGACTGCCGTACGCGATTCTCTCGTAATAGTTTTCATTTATTAAATACAATGGCGATCCCAAAAGTTTACGTGATCGGAGTTGGAATGACAAAATTTGAAAAGCCTGGGAGGAGAGAGAACTTCGACTATCCGGATATGGCCAAAGAGGCCGTGACGAAGGCTTTGACTGACGCGAGTGTTCCTTACACGAGCGTGAAGCAGGCTTGTGTCGGATACGTGTACGGAGACTCAACTTGCGGACAAAGATGTCTGTACGAAGTGGGAATGACAGGTATACCCATTTATAATGTTAACAATAACTGCGCAACCGGATCTTCCGCTTTATTCCTAGCCAAACAGCTCGTGGAAGCTGGCAACGATTGTGTTTTAGCCCTCGGCTTCGAAAAAATGGAAAGAGGTTCTCTCGGCTCGAAGTTCATGGATCGAACTAATCCTCTGGACAAACACGTCGAGAAGATGATTGACCTCTCCGGGATGGACGGTTCCCCCATCGCCGCCCAACTGTTCGGTAATGCCGGCAACGAACACATGAAGAAGTACGGAACCAAGCCCGAACACTTTGCTAAAATTGCCGAAAAGAATCACAGACATTCTGTGAACAATCCCTACTCTCAATTCAGGGATGTGTATACCTTGAAACAGATCATGGACTCTCCCAAAGTGTTCGGGCCCCTGACCAAGCTACAGTGCTGCCCCACCAGCGATGGAGCTGCTGCCGTGATCCTGGCCAGCGAGGACTTTGTGCTGAAGAATAACCTCAAGTCTCGCGCCGTGGAGATCCTCGGCATGGAGATGGCCACGGACCCCTCCTCGTCCCTGTCCGACAGCCACATCAAGGTGGTGGGCTCCGACATGACGGCCCTGGCCGCCAAGAGGCTGTTTGCCAACACGCGCACCACCCCGGAGCAGGTGGATGTCGTAGAGCTGCATGACTGCTTCTCGGCCAACGAGCTGATAACCTACGAAGCCCTGGGCCTGTGCCCCGTGGGGGGGGCGGGGCGGATGATCGATGCGGGGGACAACACTTACGGGGGCAAGTATGTGGTGAACCCCAGCGGGGGCCTGATCTCCAAGGGGCACCCCCTGGGGGCTACGGGGTTGGCGCAGTGCTCCGAGCTCGTGTGGCAGCTGCGGGGAGACGCACAAGCCCGACAGGTATATCATCCTCTCTTATCTTTGCATTTATGTATCATATTTTTCTGGCTACCAACAAGCTTCAAGTTTTAATTTTATGCATAGACACTTTTAGAATAAGAATTTAACAGTTCCAGCAATAAATAATTTTTTTATTGCTTTGTTATCTCATGCTGTCTTTTTTAAAATATTAGTCGGTAGTTTCTCAAAAAGCAAATGCAATAAATTAAGCTTTGTTGCCGTTGGTTTAAATTTACTTATCTCTTCTAAAATATTTCCTCTTTTAAAAACACTTTAAAATTTTACTTTTTTATTATGTTTTTAAATTAAATTAACTATAGCTATAAAGGTGCCCTGCGACCTTCCAGTTCTCAGGGTCATTCAGTCGGTGACGTTTTGTATTGATCAAATTAAAAGAAAGAATTTGGGACTTTATCACACTCCAGTAGTGACAAATTAGTAAAAAAAGTCACATTGCCAATGATAGGGGCAATGTTCACTTGCATATTTGTGGTTACATTGGTTTGTACATTTACCATGTGTATAGGCACTGAACGAATAGCAATTAATTATTACAATGAATGCAAAAATCCAACAAGCTGCAAGTCACTGCAGTTCATTTATAGTATGTTATTTTATTGACCTGTGTATGAAGTTAGAGGTAAGAATTAATTACACGATTACAGATAAGAACACACTTGGCCGACATAAGCAACGCATTACGATATCTGGACTATTTACAATCCATATATTTTCTATGGAAATGGATGCTTCCGAAAAACACTTGTCACACGCGTCGCAAACGACCTAAGGATTGTGGTGTGTCTGTATCTTGAGTGCCTTATCGGCAAATCAGCTTCTTTTGTATTGTGGAAGAAGTAAAACAGAAGTCAATTTTTAAAAAATTAAATGGCTTCTTTCCTGCTATCTTTAAACCTAAACACTGATGTAGTTTTTTTAACGTTCCAAGGTAAAAGGGGCTCGTCTGGGCCTGCAGCACAACCTGGGGCTGGGCGGGGCCGTGGTGGTGGCGCTCTACCGGAAGGGCTTCTCTTCTCTGGGGGTCTCCAAACTCTCCACCGCCGGCCCCGACGAGTTCAAGGCACACAAGTACATGACGATCCTCGAGACCGCCATGAACGAGGATAAAGAAAAGCTCATCGAGAAGGTTCGAGGCATCTACGGGTTCAAGGTGAAGAACGGCCCCGGCGGCGCGGAGGGCTACTGGGTCATCAACGCCAAGGAAGGCAAGGGAAAGGTGACGTTCAATGGAACGGAGAAATGCGATGTCACCTTCGTGGTCAATGATTGTGACGTCGTGGAGCTCATATCAGGAAAACTGAACCCTCAAAAGGCTTTCTTCCAGGGCAAGATCAAGGTACAGGGTAACATGGGACTAGCCATGAAGCTGACAGACTTGCAGAAGTCGGCCGCCGGCAAAATAGAGCAATTGAGAGCCAAATTGTAAAATACTATCGAACTGATTTTTTTTTTTTTCCTAAAATAAAAGTGTTTATATAATTATAATAATATGTAATTATAATCATTTTTAGCAATTTTTAAACAATGATTGATGTCACATCTGTCTTCTCGCACGGATTAATCAGTTGTTTGTACTGTTCTTAACATGTCTTATCTCAATTTACCTGCCAATCGATCTTTTCTCGACATTGTAAATCAGGCAATCAGAGGACTGGAATGTATTAAGCAGTAATACTGCACTG
The DNA here is from genome assembly GCA_917880885.1 of Limnephilus marmoratus. Taxonomy (NCBI): domain Eukaryota; kingdom Metazoa; phylum Arthropoda; class Insecta; order Trichoptera; family Limnephilidae; genus Limnephilus; species Limnephilus marmoratus. Next base: position 66,156,031 of record OU862908.1, read on the forward strand.
ACTCTGCTCCCCGAATCAATATACCTGATCATGGCAAGAAGATAACATTCCATAATATCTCAAAAATTGGAAAATAGAAAACAACTATTTTTAAAAAACAGAGCAAGAGAGTGAATCAATTTAATATAATACTTCACCATATCAGTAATCTTAGGCTCACTATCTCTTGCCAGGATTAACATAGATAGACAGTTGTTTGTTGTAATCTGTTTCTATAATGATCGCTCGAAATCCATCAATAATTTATTATTCCATTGTCATTTGACAGTCGCAATAATTATTAGAAATAAAATCAGATTTTTTATTGTATATGAATAGACCTACATTACATAATAGTATGTATCATCATGATTGTTTGAAATTGCCACTGTTTAATTCTCTCGAAGGAAAGTGACAAAATATGACATACATATCGTACACGGGTTCTCATCGACATTAACGCCCTACCCATATTACCATACGTGATGCTCCGCTTTATTATTGCCTGAATGCAACAAGCTGTGTCCCGTATGTTCAGGTAAAAAATAACTATACCCGAAACCCACAAAATGTTTATGATACGTTCGTATACATCAAGTTTGTTCCTGCGTTTTCGCTATGGGATGTGTTGGGGCATTTTCGTCTCTCCCACACAAGTCAAGCCGCTAGTCAGTGGTACTCTGTACGCAAGTGGCGCGGTTTATATAACTGTTTAAAAGGCCAAATGATTTTTTTACCTACCTTTTTAATATAAACCCAAAGGTAGGGTGGTTAAATCACTTATCGATCATTTTGAAATTCCTGCCGGCACAAATTTGAGAAAAATCGTTATTTTTATCATATTTTTTTTTCTGTGTACATATTTTTTTATATTCTATTTATAAAATATTTCAGTGTTATCTTAATTATTATTTACTCAGGTTTATTATTATTACGCATAAAAGCGATGTACATAACACCAAGATCTATAAACATATTTAGGTCAGTGATATTTTGTGTTTGTTTCTTGATAAACTGAATGAACCCTGTTAGAAGAATCACAATCATTTTATTCATCAGAAGACAATTATCAATGAAATTTTCCATCTCATTTAATTGTAGCAGAAAAGGGTTTTTACCAATTTTTTTTAAGAACGTTTGTTGGGCTTTTCTTATGTGAGAGTGTATATTTGTAAACATTTTGATTGCACAGGATATAAATAATTATATATTTTTATTCTGTCTATTTGCATTAGTTCAACTCTTATAATCTTTTACATATCGACGGTCCCGTAGAACAATTGTCGGATCAACAAAGTCTGCATTTTCGGAATTTTGAAAGAAATGCAAAATATCAAAACACCACTAGGTATATTTCTTGATCTCAAAAACATTAAAAATGCAGAAAGGAAACTTTAACCAGCTCTACTACAAAATTGCACATCCGACATTGTTCTTCGGGAGAGTCAACATTTTCTTTGCTTGTTCTGTAGAATTTATTGCAAATACTGGATCAATTGACCGTTATTTATGCAAGACAGCTGTTTAACCCCGCGGGTCTAGATAATCTATTTATATAAAGAAGAGTGTCCATGGCGGGTGGCGAGGATTCGATTTTTATACAAATCTACAGTTTTATTCTAAGATTGATGAAATTTTTTCACAATTGACCTTCAAAACAATAGGAGATCTCTGTAACTCTCCATAATGCAGGGGCAATGCCGGGGACTTCAGCTAGGTAATATACTATCATGGTTGTTACAAAATCTGTCTGATTAGAAATTATTTGAAAATAATCCCGCATGACATTCAATTAAAATTTTTTGAATCTATAAAATTGAACTTTTAATTGCAAAGAGATTGAATTTTGATGTTTGAAAGAAATGCATCGTTATAAGAAAGCAATAAAAACTGCTTTAACAGCCAAACATTAAATTTAAAACACTTTTGACTAAAAATTATGTAAATATTTTTGACAAATATTAAGCCTTGGTTATAAAATTATTGGGTATAAAACTATATATACCCATTACCAATGGCCCGCATTGCTCTATGATAAAAGGTAGACTTTGTGTAATTTTGGGGTAAGAATTATGCATTGAATGATCTTCCGCCGATTGTTGTGGCCAACTGAATAAATGAGCAACACAAGTTATAATTTGATTATTTGTATGGTTCATTTACCTTAAGCCAAATTTACACTATGCAACTAGTTGCATGCGGGTTCCAAATAATTGCGGGACACCAAAAAGTTCATCACAGTAATCACGGGACAATCAACATCAAAGCTTTTCCAGCAATGCAAAAAGTTGTTGAAGACAACTCTCACGCAGTTACAAGGAACACACATGTCTGTTCAGCTGAAATGGTTTCACGACACTAGTTGCATCATGTTTTTATGCTATGCAATTAGTTGCATAGAACTAGTAGTGCCTAATTCGAAGAGTGCATGTTGAAACTATATGTTTACATGTGAATCTAGCAGTGCAACTAATGTCATGAAACAAGTTGTGCGCAACTAGTTGCGTAATGTAATTCGGCTTCAGGTTATGCGCAACTTTTCAAGCCTTTATGGACTGCATGTCACTGCCCACTACATCCAGCCCCCCCCCCCCCCCCCCCCCCCCTCGCTGTTTTTTGAGTAGCTATCTCAATGTTCATATACCTACTATTATTCTCTTATGTTGTAATATGAAATGTTTAAGATAAGTTCAACTATGAAATAATGTCACGTCCAATCATGGGTCGTACTTAAATCTAGTGTTTATCATTAGATGTTGAACTGCGCAATAGAAAATATAATAATAATGTATCTAATGTTTATCATCACATACGTTGACCTAAGCAATAGAAAATTAATAATAACGAGTGAACAAAACTGCTAAAATTGAATTCTGCATAAATCTGAATACACTTTAAGTTGCAACTTAATTAGTACGAGAAACAAATATTTACTTCAACATGGAAAAACATGCTCAATAGGTTCTTAGTCCGAGTTATTTAAATAATTTGTCCAAACTTGGATTAAAACGGATAATAAACCTGGAAAATTTAGATCTTTGGAAAAATGCATCTCTTACCGTCCCCCTTCCCGATCTAAACAGTAGTCTTGTAGTAATTAAGTTATGTATAACAAAGTGTTATTTCAATTATTATTTGGACTGAAGCAGAATACTGGAATTTTACCAAAATTGTTATTGTCACTGAAATACGTTTTTGTTCTTAAACTATTTCCACTGTAATTCTTACATATTTGGTTACTCTGAAGAAAGCTGTACACAATAATTCCATCTTTATTCTTGTAAATAACTTACAAAAAGTCATGTATTTTTTCATAATTTTTCAGTTTTTCTAGATGTGTTTTTTACATCAGTTCCACATGGAAGGCTCTGCGAAAAATAATTTAGGATGCTGTGTGGAGGATCTTTTCAAGAGAAGGAAGGAGAAGGCAAAAGGAATGAGGGATGGGAAGGAATCTGGAGATCAATGTGTCCAGGAGTGACGGATGTATAAATCCATCCCTCCCACTGCGGTGCAAGGCGATGAATCGAGTAGTCCTGCGGGAAAGGTCAAAAGGTCTCCCTCAACCAGTCATCTGCCACCAAGACCTAGACAAACCTCTTCTCATGAACCTGGACACCCCCGCAAATGTAGCGAACCACTTGGGGTGATATGGTAGGGGTGTTTGTAATTCAATAAATGATTCCCGAGGCGACAGTACCCACACCCGCCCCCCAAATTGTAATAGAAGTAAAATAGGGATAATAATAATAAGGAAGGCTACGGGTAGGATATACATTATTATGGGTTTAAAATAATAAAATGTTATGTTTAATAAACAAAAAATATTGGATTTTTAAAATAATATTGGATGATTCAAATTTGAAGAGTTGTATTTTAAATGGAAGCTAAACAAAGAAACACATCGGTTTCAAGATATTATTATACTGTTTTATGTATGTAATAAATATGTTTATTGATAAAAATATATGTTTAACTATTTTTTAATAAAACTTTTATATGAATACGATGTTTATTAATTTTATCGAAAATTGGCTACTTTGTGACTAATGGAACATTACTATTACTTTGTTTGCACCACTGTATTTTAGGAGTTAACTAGTTTTGTTGAAACATACCTTCTTATCCACTCGAGTGATAGCATATTTAAAAAAAAATGTCTTGAGCGATGGACATTTCCAAAAATTATGCTTCTGAATATTAATACGGAAACATAAACTGCTTACAGTAGTTTAAAGCCAGTGAATCCACCTTGATACCACATTATAATTGGGGAAGTCTTGAATATTGCTTTTTCTGTATGTTGTTTATGTCTACTAGAAATGTCTCAATGTCATAGACACAAAAAATGCAATGTTTACGGCCATTCACGCCCAATATATACTTACAAGTGACTCGAATTTTGTGTGCGTCGCTCTTGAATATTTGCTAGTGTTCGTACACAATGCAACGCGTTGACTACGCGTTTGACGTCAGTTGCACGCTGGTAGCACACTACACGAGTTGCATTCGCGTCTATTACTCGTTTGACAGAAATAACATCCGAGCACGATTTGAATGTTAAATTTGTTACGGGGGTGGGAAAATATCCATAGGATGTTTATACAACTATAATTTACCAGAATACATAACAAAGGTGTGGATTAAGTTGGGAAAAAAGTCAATTTGACATCATTCAGTAGTTCCTTGGTGACGGATGCCCTACAATTAATCAATGATTATTTTGTTGTGCGGGTGAACCCAAAATCTTCAACAATATTGTCTTCATCGCTCGAGTCACTTGACATTGTAATAACTCTAAGGCCACATGAAAAATGATTAAGTTCAGTTATAATTCAGATAGCACCAAGTACGAAGACCAGCTTTAAAGAGTAGCATATCAGTAGGCCACTTGTGGTTGCATCACAGTCACGTAGCTTGTAAGTACATAATATCTGTGTAGGGGAAGGGCCTAACATGTAAACAGATGATGTTCGATTTCCAAGAAAAGAATTTTAATTGACTTCTATGCGGTACAAAACTGGGATGAGAGGAACATTAGTGACACCTTTTGGTGTTCCGTAGAAGCTTAATCATAATCAAGCTAGCAACTAACAATATATTCATAAATATAAATGTTTATGTATTTTGCTTAGAGAATGAATAATTTTTTATCAAACTTAATTATGCAAATTCTGACTAAATTTAATCCCTCAGTGTCACTGTTATGCCATCCACTGGAGAAACTGAAAAAACAGTTGTCGACGCAATCGCAATCAACTAACCTCCTGAACAAAACCTGACTTTTTTCTGATCTGACACTGCTGGTCGCCGCGGCAGTCTCGTTACAGTTGCATTGTTGACAGATGGCCATGGTGGTGGCTCTTGAACCGTCAAGTTTCGTCATGTTTTGACATTTCAGATCAGAAAAATATCGATTTTGTTCACGAGGTTGATGGCGATTGCGTCGACAACCGGTTTTTTTCAGTTTCTCCATGAGCGAAGGCTCTTATTAACATACTTCAGGCGGGCGAAAACCTAAGGCAATTATGCCTTTCCAGGCATCCAGATAGGATCAGCATAAAAAGTAGAACTACCATTCCCGCTCTAAGTGTGTTACAATAATTTCTAATATACCTATTTAATTTTAATGTGGTTTCATTGTTTTTTTTTTAATGATTTCTTCTCAATTAATACAATGGGCAATCGGGCATTACTAATAAAAGTGTTTTAAACTTCACACAGCTGATAAACAATTATTAACGTAAGGTAAATGACTATTTATCAGTTGTATAAAATTTAAAACACGTTTATATAGAGTAAGGGGGTAAATATTCAGAGAATGTGTAATAAATTCATAATATTTACAAGACTGAAAAAGGTTTGTGTTCCAAAATAGTAATCTTTAGCCTAAAAAAGAGTGGTGTTTGAAATGAAGTTTTGTTGTAATAAAAAGGAAAAATAAAACAATGTAAAAAGGCATAATGCGGGCATATATTATACAATAACATAGGGAGGGGAGGGGAGGGGTAGGATTTAATGTAAATCTGGTTATTAAATAAGAAACATTTGCAAATGTTATGTTTTGTATTGCATAAATATCTTAAATCGGTTTTTGCATTAAACCTAAGTACTAAATTATTGACAATAGATTTATTAACAATATATGTAACATTTTGAATGCAATAATTACAGGTAAACACGCTCACACCTTGAGATCACATGAGTACTTTAACAGCCTAGCGAGGGAGGAGTGCCGCTGCGCCTGCCCTCTTCTCTCTTCCCAACATCCTAACATTAGTCCACTGCGGGGCCGGTACCAGTGCCACCTCCCCCTAGCTACTCCCTCTGTCAGCTCTCAACCAGCCAACCGACTACTCCAGCAGCTCACTCTACACCACTTCAAGCTTTGTACTCACACACATGCACAAACCACTGGCGTCTCCGAGCCATGGATCAATCTATTGTGGTGAGAGTTTGGCAAACAAGAGAATGCACCTGACGATTGATGAACAGTAAAAAAATGACCATTCTCGATTCACAAATAATTTCGGCAAAGCTGCACAGTACGCAAAGGACCAGGAGCATTCTTTAGTTTGCCAAGCTTTGCAACTACGTTTATTTTAAATAAATCTATGCACTGAATTTGGTTGTAAAAAAATTACTGCAGGAAATTGTAATTTAACAATTATCAGTTTACTAGATTCGGAAACTACTAGAATTATCTAAGGATGCATGCATCTCTATTTAATTGAAAATGGTGGGACCTTTGTTGACAGTAGTTGTTATAAGAAAAGTAACCTTCTAATAATTTTGAATAGATTGAACAAACAAAATTAGGTAGGTCTAATATCTATGTACATTTTCATATCAGATTTGTGCAAAACAATGCGTGAGTACACTTAGCTTTCCCTCACACAAAGCAAGAATGGACCTTTTGTAGTCTACGCAAGTATTCCATCCAACCCTCAAATTTACACACAAGGCAAGGAACCTTCCGTAGCCTACATCAGTATTCCATCTGGCCCTCTTTAACATGCAAAAAGGCAAGGGACCTTTCGTAGTCTAAATAGGTATTCCAACCGACCCTCAAATTTACACGCAACAAGGCAAGGAACCTTTGGTAGCCTACACAAGTATTCCACCCAAATCTAAAATTTACACAACAAGGCAAGGGACCTTTCGTAGTCTACTTAGATATTCCACCGACCCTCAATTTACACACAACAAGGCAAGAAGGGACCTGCACCCTCGACATGGTCTGCATGTACCGAGACGCGAAGGGACCCACCGCCACTGCAGCAGTCCCCTTCAGCATCATACTCACTAATGGGCCCTGCAGACACTCCCTTATTATGTATTTTAGAAAACCTATTGTTTATTCTACTATTAAATGTATGTAATACATTAAATTTACCCAATGCTGTTGAGAATTTATACAGCACCTTAAAGTTTTGTACTTTCAAATCGATTAAAATATTTTTGACAGACGCAATAAACGAGTAATATAATTTTTAACAAATAATCTGAGAAAAAAATCAACAAGTAACATCATATAATTTCTATATATACTTCTCTTAACAAGTTCACCGAGTAAATAATATGAATAACCTTAAAGCATAAGAATAACTATTACGAGACTTTGTACATTGTTTCATATATAGCGTGACTATACTCGTTATAATAGTACATGGGATAACTATGTTTTAAACATAAGTACTATCATCAGTGAGCAACAAACAAACAGACCAACAACACGTGTCGGATCGGCAAAGAACACATTTGAAGACGGCTCGTGGAACACTCACTAACAATTATATTGCGTGGCTTTCCACCCATCACAGGAATCGACAAATGCTCTTTCTCTTAATCTCTTCTTTGTTATTCAATAATTTATAGTTACAACTAATAGTACGTCCTTTGCACGCAAGTCTTTCTTCAGCATACAGTTAGAAGGTGGGTTGTTTATTTTATGGCCTCTTCATTGAGGGATAACACGGATGATCGCTGGGTCTTGGCGGGTGCTCCACTCGCACTATCACCCAAGGTCACTCCTCCCCCGAGCCCGCACTCCTCTGCACCCCCGCGGGGCACTCTCCAGCCCCCGCCACTTCACTCTCCACTATCACTTCAGTCTCCACTAATTCTTCATTGTCTCTGTCTGTAAGGTCTTTATGGTTTAAAGCTTCACTTTGTCCTACTGCTGCCTCTTCTTCCTCCACCTTCTCTCGTTTCCTCTCCCGGAGAGCATCGGATTGTTTGGCGATGATTAGATCCTTTTCTTTTAGCGCTTCCGCCTGTTTCGCTATTAATTCGTCTTTTTCTTTTAAAAGTCTGGCGATAAAGGCATTTTTTTCTAACAGTTCTTCGGCTTGCTTGACGATGATGTCTTCCTTTCGGACAAGCTCTTCCAGTAATCGTTCCTCCTGAATGCGATCTTGGTCTTTGTCCTTGTTGGTTTCCGTCTTGATGGCTATCAAGTCTTTGACCTTGAGGCAGGTTAGGGGCTTCGTGTCCTTGACGCTGATTGCTTTTCTAATGTGTGGTTGACCCTCGCCCCGGTAGATTGGCGGGATGGTGGCATGCTCCTTAGCGTCTTCCTCGTCCGTATCGGTGGACAACTCGCAGTCGGGCGGGGGCGCCAAGGGGGAGGGGGGCGTAGCGGGTGGCACGGGGGCCGGGAGAGCAGGGGGCGGGGAGGTGGAGGAGGTGATCTCGTCTGAGCTGGGCGGGGTGGGGGGGTGCTGCGGCTTGAGCGCCACGTTGGGTTGGAAGGTTCGCTCGAAGCGAGACGTGTCCTTGGAGCGCACCACCTTCTCGGGGTGCTGCAGCAGGGGAGGCTCGTGCGACTGGAAGGGTCGCTTGGGCCAGGTCCGGTATGCGGAGAAGTTCCGATACTGGTCGTACAGGGCCGCCGCCTGGATCTGGATGTAGGGGTCCATGGCGCACATGTAGGCACTGTATATTTCCTCCATCTTGGGTTTCTTCAATGGCACTTCAAATGGCTCCGATTTGCATGCTGGTTCCAAAACCTAGAAATAAAGAGAAAAAAAAGTATTATTATTATTGCAAAAATATTTTTGTCGAAAGTAAAAAATAATGTTTTAGCTTGCTAATTGGAATAGTTGACAATATTAAACCTAATATTTCGGAAAATTTATAAAAATAGATGCCATGACATAACAAAATATGTCATGCAAAATATTCAATGTCAAATGAAATACATATTATGATTGTATACATATAGGTAGAGGTAGGTAGTAGGTTTTAGCGAAGAACATAATCAGCAGAAATCATTTAGAAATAATGGATTCAAATCAATTCAGAAATCAAGGCATATTTAGCAATGAAGTAGGAATTTATAATTCTTCGAAATGTTCATAAATCAAGTAGGTAGTTAATTATGTAGGTGTACCCCGGCGTTGCCCTATTTTTTTCGAAAACAGATGGAGGCAGTAATTTTCTTCTTATTTTGAAAGTCAAGTGATTTTTTTTTAATTAGCTCCACAAGGAGGACCTATGTCATCTTTGGGGATTCTGTGTGGTGGGTCTTTTTAGGAAAGGAAATAGGGAAGGGGGTGGGCAGGGATCCGGGGGTCAGTACGTCCAGGAGTGACGGACATGTGAATCCATCCCTCCGCTGCAGTAAGGCGATGTTCCGAGAGAGTCCTGCTGAAGAGATTAAAATGCCTCCCTCAACCAGTCTCTCCTTATCCGGCCTACCATGCAGTTGGTGGTCACACCCGTCGCTAAGATCCTGACAAACCTCACTCCATGAACCCGGGCACCCCTGCTAAGTCACCAAACGTGGAGACTTATGGTAGGTGTTGGTTATCCAATAAATGATTCCCGGGGCGGCAGTACCCATTCCCGCCTCCCAAATTACAAAGTGTGCAAAATTTCATCAACAAGCATCACTATTTTAAGGTGTGGTAAAAAGAGATGGGCTGGTTTTGAGAAATCTCATATAAATTGACCTTCCTCTATTAGTTTTGAAGGTCAAGTGTGCAAAATTTCATCGATCTTGTGATAAACTGTAGCCACCCACAGACACTCCTTTGTATAATATTTTTATATAAAGGAGATATACATAATATAATGTTCATGATTTTGGATTTTCACGGCCAAAAGTATTTTTGTTATTTGTTTTTGGTATGTTATGCCGTGTTGCCCTACCTCTTTCTTTAGCCACATCTGCCCTGATGATGGACACTGTAGTGCTGTCCGAAACGTTGGCTAAAGAAGGAGGTAGCGCAACACGGCATAACACCCCAAAACAAATAACGAAAACATAATATTTAAGTTAGAGCAGTAATTACGATACGATGAAATTTTTACAAAAAAACTAGTCTCCTAAGCATTTAATTGTAGTGTGATATTATTGGCCAGAGAATTCAGACTAGTTATTTTAAATTAAAATGTTTAAATTCCCTAATCATAGCGCTTATTTTATTATGATTTTTTTCCGGTTGAACAGAGCTTAGTGCTATCAAATAAGTTTTTTTTAATTTCCGACGTCAAACGTGTGTGAAAAACAGAACGAGTTGGTTATAAACGATATTGTCCCCTGTCCAAGGTAATCTGTTGAGACGTTGTTTGCGCGAAACGGCGTCACAAACACATAACACCACGCCTTGCGACAATATTCCGCGGCCGCTGCGCCAGAAATAACTTCCTTTCTTTCATACCGACCCGACTCAACCCAACCCAAACCAGCTAACAGGCAACCCCAGCGATGAGCGAACCGGCCCACTCGCCACTCTGGAACATCAGAACAAGCTGGGCCGTTATAGAACTTTCTTCGCCGGAAGGGTCAAGAGATGATCAAGGAATGTGGACCACAAAAAGCTTAATCTCTCTGATTTAAAAGCCAGTAGCAATCCAAAGCTCTCTTCACATCAGGAGCTAAAAAAGCTCCTGAAGTAATATTATTTTCGTAGCACTTCTAACTGTTGGACAACACAGTTACACTTTTTTAGCAATAAAACGACGCCGACGACGGGAGCTTTTTGTCTTCAGTGCTAATTAATGTAAACAGACCAGTAAAAGGACAAAATGTGATCAATGTTGCGATGGTTTTTTTAAATAACTATATTTTTACCTTTGGCATGTACGGATGGGTTTGTACGGTGTTAATACAGAAACTGGTGAATCTATCTTACATTTTGGAGTCAGATTTTGTAGTATAATGGCTGTTTTACACCATCTCCTTTTTCAGCCCGATTCCAATTAGAGACCAAACTCAACATTTTTCGCTTTACGCGATCTCTATTTTCATATCTACGATTTCAGTTGGCACCGAAGCAAACAGCAAGGTTCATGTGTTGTTTGCAGTGATAACAATTGAAATCGTAGATATGAAAATAGCGATCGCGTAAAGCGAAAAATGTTGACTTTGGTCTCTAATTGGAATCGAGCTGAAAAATGTGTCGTGCATTGTAGCCATAACTTTTTGATTTGAGCTTTCGTTTTCGAGAAAATCTAATTGGATTTTTTTTAAATCAATTTTAAAAAATCGTCACCAGGGGTTAACCTACAATACACCATTCTCTTTTTCAGTCCGATTCCACTTGACCAAAGTCAACATTTTTCGCTTTACGCGATCGCTATTTTCATACCTACGATTTCATCACTGCAAACAATACATGAACCATGCTTTTTAACCCATTAGCTACCGGAAAATAGGAAACAATAATGACTAATCACGTGTTTGTAAAACAAATAGTAAATGAAACATTTATATATAAAATAAACAAGAGAGGCCCTAGATGAGAGCCTTGAGGCACCCCTGAGGGAATATTTACAAGGCAACAACCTGACTTTTATTTTAACATTAGAAAGAACTATCTCAGAATATCTCCACACACCAATCTTCGAGAGCTTATTCAGTAAAAAAACGGAAAAAGTAAAAATACAAACAAAATGCTTGATCGAAGTTTTTTGGGTAGGTACCGTGTATACCGAAAATTCTCATATTTATATGTATAAATATCAATATTCTCATGAACCATGTTTTCGAAACCCAATTATCAATGTGTACCAATCTTGGAAGGCGTGATAAAATGCAACGTTTTAAAATAAAGACACAATTATTATCATTCATAACCAAGTTTGTTATTGCCTTTAAAGATACCAATTTAGCGCAAGCGCGTCCACTTTCAATTGACATCAGAAGTAGAAGTGAAATCGATAGGAACTATATGATTTTACTTCCCTAGGACTGGCCTCGGGATCGCGAACAAGAGTCGGCCAATTAGTTGTGCCATTCGGGAAATGCGAAGTAAATGCACTGCAGTCTCTCCGCTGCATCTCGCTGCAAGCTCTGTACTCGGCGCTCTGTGCCATTTACGGAATATCTTGTCTGACCTCACCATGGCGCGCATGGATATCACTATTATTATTATTATTATTGATGTTTATATCAGCTCCGTGCAGGCCCCTTCTCCCCTCCCTCCCCAGGCCCATGTCCTGCCGTGCATCATCGTCTGAATAAAAAATGAGCCCATCCAGACACGTCTAGCGCAACAGCTGTAGGCGGCGCACCTGACAGTAAGAAACAAATCTGTGTTATAGGTCGGCAGAATCGCGGGATAGACGCTCTGTCTCTTTTTGTGCGGTCGGCTGTATTGAGCGGACATTTGCTTGGTGCCTCCGTCTGGGCCTTAAATAAGCGTCCCCCCGTCCCCCTGCCCCCGCCGCGGCTGTGACACACCTACCTCCGCAGCTCCACACACTCCACTAAGTACATGCACAGTCCGCCAGACAAACAAGTAGCGGGTACCTGCCGGCTGGTGAAACGCGGCTGTCGGTGCAAAAGCGTGCAGAATCCACTTCCTGACCGTGTGAATGCAACGGTCACCTAGACGACTTGTTGCGTTGTGCCAAGCGGCCCGCAATTCGCAGCTCACAGCTAGCAGCAGACCCTAATCCACTCTGTAACTACTTGGTAGGCAGAGGGCACTATAGACTGTAGTACATTGTATGCAATATTATTATTACTGGTGGTGTCAGTGTAGAGATGTTTGTAGGCGGGACCCGCACACAATGCACAATCGCCAGTCTCCGGCCAAATGCATTCTTCCCGCGAATGGCTAAGCAGATCGTTCAATATTCTTTATCCGATCTTTTGAGTGGCAAGGGCGCGTGTTTCTGAATATGAATTGCATGGCTAAGTGCAAACTGTGATGCATCGCGCGTGCAATGGGAATGCGAGGCGAAATCTTGCGCCATTACCTCAGCTCAATAGCAGGTAGCGGCGCACTCTATCAAACCATTTTGTTGCATTGTTTATAGACGAAAGAATCCAGCTGATATTATGCATTTTTAATAAACCACAAAGCATTATGTAAATGATTGTATTATTCAATTATTTGTTAGAATAACTTTTAAAGGTTATTCCCATCAATGTAATATTTATATAGATGAAGACGAAGGTAACTAATAAATCTAAACGAAAATATGAAAAAGAACAAGACAGCCAAATAAAAAGCTAACGGCAAAAACAAAGTGTTATCTTCTTAATATACAATTAAAATGAATATTTCTTTGTGTGTGTGTCCCTTGCGTGTTCCTAAATCATTCAACAGATTGCGATGAAACTTTGGTGATTTGTTGTGCGCACGCCCGTGAAAGTTTCTATATGTAATGGTGAGCTCTGGCGTTATTAAATTTGTATAAAAAATTACAATAGGTGGCGCGCGATTTTTGAAAAAAAAAGTATGTATTTTGTATAGTTTAGCGGCAGAGAGGGAGACAGGAAGGGAGACAGGAATATGGGAGGGAGGGGATGGGGAGGGAGGTACACGAAGAAGGTGGAGGGAGGGAGGGATACGAAGGAGGGGGAGGGGGGTTCGCGAGAGGGGGAACGAGGGAGAGGAAGGCGGGGTATGCAATGCGTGTATGGCACTCGGTAGTTAAATTATAAATAAATATTATTCTAATAAAAAATATACTGTTCATTTAGATTTTTAGAAAAAGGGCAATAGGTGTCCCTTGTAAATTAAAATCGGATATTTTTATCAGACACAGTTCTTCGAACATTTGTTATCATTCAAAAAGGTAGCTGCCAAAAATCAGAAGAAAAAAATGATAATATATTGTTAATTCTGAATTTGAAATATGAGATTGGCAAAAATGACTTAAAAATGAAAGGTATCAGAAATTAAATTAAACAAAATTTGTTAAGGCGCTTGTTTCGGTATGATCCCGAGATCCTGGGTTCTGGAAAGCAATTTCACCATTTGGTTCTGACAACGTCTCAGATCAGGATAACCTCCAGTAACATAGATACATGTAGAGAAATCCAAAAGCACACTCGGTGACAAGACCGATCGATAGCTACACTACTCGGTCTCTGTAGGGGATCCAAGGACAAAGAGTACCACCACTTCACGTTTATACACCATGTTTGCACTTCGTATATGAAAGAGGACAAACTGAGAATGCCTAAGTACAGACACTGCGAACAATGCTGAAGTGACGAGTCTACATCTGGCTAAGGTCTTTCCAAACTAAAAGTCGACATATTTATATAATATTGTGTTCTGCTGTGTCGTAATAAACACTAAATATTTCAATACAATCGGACGGCTAGAAAGTTTATTTTAATGTACGTGTACAGAAATGATACAATAGCAACAAAAGATTTGTTTAAGTTATGTGTAGAGCAGAATATAATTTATCTAGGTATTGATAGGTTGGTGGGATTGGTAAAGAAATTAGAAGTATAGAACATGAACAGAAGATATAAACTGCCTTCTGTGTTTTTAAAAATATTGTTAATTTTATTAACTGTAACCTAACATGACTTTATGGTAAATAGAAGATTTCAACGGTCTTTTGCCTTTTGACGAAAATAGCCTATTTCTGAAATTCTCTAGCCATCCCCCCCCCCCAGGATGTAGCAACTTTCTACACATTCGTGAAGTCGAAGTTGTGGGGAGGGGGGGGGGGGGGGTGACACCACGTTATCCGCCCCGGGTGCCACCCATGCTGGCTACGCCACTGTATGCACTTACTATGTTTTATTTTGCTTCCCCTCCCATACCCCTTGTCACACAATGTCACACTTTTCTACTCCTAAGGTGTGTCGTAATTTATGGATGGCCCCTTATTGCAATAAAATTGCATATTAAATATGGTCTTGACCACGTCACCAATCTTTTATTGTTTTGGTTATTATTTAGTAATTGACATGAAAAAACAACGACTGCTTTTGTAGGTACTCTCGTTCGAATGCGACTTGCATAAAAACGCCAAGTTAAGTAAAAAAAATAAGTTAAGCTCTTGATAAGAATTACTCAATGCCTTAGGGAATTTCTTATTAGTAGACATTTTTGCATATGCAAATGCATATAACTCTCTAATTATGACGTTAATGCATATTTCAGCCTTTTTTCCCAAATCGTGCATATTTCGTTTAATAGCGGGAGGTATCATCTACGTATAGGGAACTAGGTGACGATGACGCGTAGGGCACCAGCGCGGTGGCTGACGTGAAAGCTGGCCAAGCCTTGCAACTTTTTATCCAAATTTACTACACATTACCTGCTTAGCTCACGGGTTTCATCGCCTTGCAGAAGAGATAAGGCAAGAGTATGGGAATGTTAATTGATTTCCTCTACAAAAAAGGTGTTTTTAAAAGCACCGTCGCGTGTGCAGTCTTATAAAGAGCAATTGCCAAATCTAACATTGCCGCCAGAACACATAATTACTCGATGGGGTACTTGGCTAAAGGCAGTTTTATTCTATGCTGAAAATTTTCAGGCCGTAAAACAAGTAGTTGGACACAATTTGACAGTTCTGGGGCCATTGTAATTCATTCAAGCAAGCTAGCATTTGAAGACGCATCCATTAAACAGAATATCGCCCTCATCTCAACACATTTCCACAAGTTACCAGATGCCATAAAAAAATTGGAAACAAAAAACCTTCCTCTATTTAAGCAATAGAAATACTGGAAACAATGATCGAACTCGCCAACGCCCTACCTAATTCAATATCAGAAAAGATTCGTAAAAAAGACTCTATTTTGCTTAACCTTTCCCATACCATGCTAAAAATACCCTCGACAAACCGTCTTGTTACACAGCGTTACTCTATGGGATTTGGAAATTATTTCGGGTTTTTTGTAAAAATATTGTTGTGAATATTTTTTATTTGGCTCATATGAATTTATTGTAAGAAAAAAATATTGATTTTGTGCCCTAAAACTGAAATATTAAAAAAATAATCATTCATAATAAATAATCAAATATTATTTGAAACGCCCAACAAGGCGGGCGGCTGTTACAGCGACCGCCTAGGGTCACGTTAGCCTCGAGAAGAGCATCATTGTTTCAGAAAGCCACATGTGGAATGCGCTAGGTACTAGTAAGGGCTGACACCGACCTACTATCATTTTTTAAATACATTTACAAAAAATATGTTTGCTGATCTAAGTTAATACTAGATTGAGTGGTTTTAACACTAGTTGCGTAGAGACATAGATTACAAGAAAAATACAATACTTAAAGAACACTCGAATTTTATTTTTTTTACAGTTTTACGCAAAAGCAAACCACGAAAATATAAATTATAATTATTTTGAAGTGAAAAACTTCTTTATCACCGTTGTGATTTGAAACTGGATGAAACGAAAAAGCGACACTAAAAAAACGGTAAGCAAACCACGAAAAAAATATGTTATAATTACTTTGAAGTGAAAACTTCTTTAGCACCGTTGTGATTTGAAACTGGATGAAACGAAAAAGCCACACTAAAAGAAAGAATAAGCAAACCACGAAAAAAATAATTTTATAATTATTTTGAAGTAAAAAAACTTCTTTAGCACCGTTGTGATTTGAAACTGGATGAAACGAAAAAGCGACAAAAAAAACAATAAACAAACCAAGAAAAATACAATGTTATAATTACTTTGAAGTGAAAACTTCTTTAGCACCGTTGTGATTTGAAACTAGTTGAAACTAAAAAGCGACACTAAAAAGCAAACCACAAACAATAAGCAAACCAGGAAAAAATAATTTTATAATTACTTTGAAGTGAAAATTTCTTTCTCACCGTTGTGATTTGAAACTGGATGAAACGAAAAAGCGACACTAAAAGGAGACAAACACGTGCATTTATAGCATTTATAGAGAATGGGTTAGAATAATCGGTCTCCTCTTTATGCGGTGCTTCGTAGCCTTACGACTCTTTTTTCTGAAGGTTTTGCTTCTACCGGTGTGAACTGCACACTAGTATTTTTTATAATACTCACTTATATGTTTTAACATTTTTCCGAAATTTAGAGATAACCTTTAGGATAAATTTTACTTTTATGAGTGGAAATAGTTTACATAGCAAATTAAAATATTTATTTCACAGGAACATAACGACAAAAACCTATTAGGTAAATTCTCATTTAAACATTAATCCGACGTGTTTATCATAATAAAATATAAGTAAAAATGTAGATGTAAAAGATTTTTTCAAAAAAGCAAAACAAAGACTTTGTTATTATATTTACCTACATATTATGTAATGCATTCGTTTATAGTAAATCTATATTAAATCGTAAAATGGCGACCACACGTCATCTAGTACTATACGAAACTATAAGAATTTAAGCTGTGGATACTGTAGTGCAGACATACAGTATTTTTTTACATTAGCTTCACACATGAGGCCCTGAGGAAAATAATTCGCTTCAGGACCTATGTCATCTTTGGGGAGAGGTCTTCCTGCTGGAGAGGTCAAAAGGTCTCCCTCAACCAGTCTCTCCCGACCCGGCCAGCCACACAAAGCCAGTTGCTAGGCAGACGTACCCGCCGCCAAGATCCGAAACCAAACCTACCCCATGAACAAACAAACTACTTGAAGTCACTTATGGCAGAAGTGTTGGTTGTCCAATAAATGGTTGTCGAGGCGGCGGCATGCCGTTATTATGAAAAATATGCATTTTAGAAGATGATCGAAATAGCAAGTTACACAAAGACAGTGAGCGTTCTAAAATAGTAAAAATAATAAATAATTCAAAAAAATATATATTTTTAAAATCCTAACATTCATTGCAAATTGTACCTTCAATTCATTGAAACCTAACCATTTATATTTATTGCTACTTCCTTCCATGTAATAATCATTTGTAAAGACGTCACTTTGCTACTGTTTCAATGGAAAGAAAGTCCCTTTTTAAAATAATTATTTTATGGGGGTAGTTTTAGGTAAGATTCTAAATATTGCACCCAACCCTCACAAAAGAGTTTTATGGTGGTGCAGTAATGTTTACAATCGTATTTTGGATGAAGTATTGTCATGTATCTTCCTTTTTGAATGCCCTAACTAAGTATGCGTACCTTTTAATCCCATCCATCAAGTACACTTGACGTGACTTTATCACTAAACGGCGCTATAAAAAGGTGGAAATTATTATAATTTTTATCGGCCTTGTATCCCATCCAGATCTCCACAAATTAACATGGCTCTAACTATAATGTAACTATATGGTTTTACAACACATAAATATCAGGAATCTCAATTATAGAGCATTTCAACAATTATCTTTCCTTTGCCAGTTCAATGCCTTACTTATCAATTTGGGAGGCAAGTATGGGTGCCGCCGCCCCGGGAACCATTTATTGGATAACCAACACTTCTGCCAAAGGTCATTCCAAGTAGTTAGCTACGTTTCATGACTTAGTAGGGGTGCCCGGGTTCGTGGGCAGAGGTTTGTCCGGGTTTTGCTTTATTATTATATATTTATATATTTATTACTTCTCCAGCTGTACTCTCTCGGAACATCGCCTTACACCGCAGTGGAAGAGATGGATTCATACGTCCGTCACTCTTGGACACAATGACACCCAGATTCCTACCCACCCCTTACATCCTTTTCGTTCTCAGAACTTCCTAACCTTCCTTTCCTAAAAAGACCCTTCACACATCATCCCCAAGATGTCATAGGCCCTGGGGGGAATTATTTTCCTCAGGGCCTCCTGTGTGGAGCTATTGTAAAAAAAGCACTGCATTGTCATTGTCTTAATCAAGTCTTCCACGAAAAGATTATTTGATAAAAATAAAATGAAATTAAATAAACATTTATTACTTCTGAACTAATGTGGCATGACCCTGCAAATAACCCATAAAACTAAACAAAAAACATCCCCCGTCATCTGATTGTCTACAATCGTAACATTTTGTCGTTAATTTTAAGGAAATACGCAGAAAGGAATTAAAAAATGACTCTGGTTTGAGTATCAGGTGGTCGGTTGGCCGAACCTTCCGATGTGGTTCCTCATTTTTTTTGTGGCTCTTTTTAAAATGAATACGGAATGTCAAGCAACCCAAGTTTTTTTGCAGCAAGATAATTAATATTGTCATCTCTGTTTTCAGACATTTCAAATTAATGCACTAGAAAGCGACGACAAACGTATTATGATGTCAACTTCGAGAAGTAAAATAATCTCTACAGATAGGCAAAAGGTCTTAACGTTTTATTTTACATCTCTTTTTGTCATACGTAACTAAAAGAAGATCGTAATATTGGACGTAGGTTAATGAGGTTGAAATGAATTAATGTTTTGTCTTCTCTTTTATTCCCATAGAAATTTAAAATTTGTTGTCTCATCTGACATAGAAATGTGTTGACTTTTAGGAAAACATTTTTTATTATTTTATACATAATTGTCACAATTTTTAAAATATTTTTTACGGATGCAAAAATATATTTTTTAGGAATACCTAAAATCTTGATTTAATGATTGAAGCATTTGAGGAGTTATTGACGTTTTAAAGAGCGTTGTAAACTATAATCGCATCGTGGATTTGGGCGGGTTAAAAACCAGAGTCTTGAAGACATGAAGAACATTAATGCCTACAACAGCACAGGTCATACCCTGCCTAAACAGGTATCTCCAGAAATGGCGCCAAATTTTAAAATTTGTCCAATGACGTCAGTTGACGTAGAGAGGTCGTTTTCGGCGTACAAATTAATACTGGGTGACAAACGTCACACATTTGAGCTCGAAAATTTGGAAAAATACTTAGTTGTATATTATCACAAAAACTATGCATAATTTTAAGAATATTTCGCTGTTTTTGTACGGTCTTTAATTAAAATATATAAAAATATAAATGGTTTTTTGATTTTGCATTGTGCATATTTTGGGCAAATCAAGAGTTTTTAGTGCATATTTCGGCCTTTTTTAGTGCATATTTTGGCACTTTGTTAGTGCATATAATCCGATGTCTACTTATTAGTTTTGATTTGAGGAGCTAACCAATGATAAATATCCACATTCTCTGTGTAAAAATCCTTTTCTATTCCCGATCGCAAATACACAATACCTATTTTATGCAAGTATATTATTTGTTTTAATTATATGTGCGCTGTGTCAGCTAAATGCATTCGAGTGAATTCAAAAGCAGTTAGCTAATCAAAAATGTTTTAGAAATATGAGACAAACGCTTTCATAAAACATTCAATATCATCGATGACAATAATTACGCAAATAAATCAAAAGCTTTGTGTTACGTTGTATTTTCTAAATAATAATCTCTTCTCATTGTAATGTACCTACTTAGCATTTTTTTCGATCGGTTAATCACATTGGCCACATCTCCTGTTGAAAGGGATTAAATATGTTTTCAAAGTACATAATATTCAATAAACGTACATAGAATTGCTGGTATTATGAATAAACGTACTCGCAATTATTGTAATATTATTATTATTATTGTAATATTGAAAAATACGTAAATAATCGTAAATACATGTGTGATGATACTAAGAATATTATTTGAAAAATATGATATTGCTGAAAATGTAAATAATCATAACCGTATGATATTGATATTCTTCACTGAGTGTGTCAGCTAATGTTAAATTTTAACCGTAAGTTAAAGTAACAAGATGTTAACACGCACTGTTTCAAGTGCATTTTTGCTAAAGTAATAGTTATTTTATTAGTGTGGCTAGTCCACCAAACAGAATATTCCTCGAAATTACGTAAAAAACGCACGGCATCATTTATTGGATTTGAAAACCAGAACAACAGTCAAAATATACCGCTGCATTTTATTTCGTGTCGTTGCAGGACCTGACAGCTTTGTTCTTATAAAAATATTTGTGACTATTTAAATATTAGGGAACGTACCCAAACTACGTGACCAACTTTTTGCAATTTTTAACCCCCCCCCCCCCCCCCCCCCCGGTGACCAAAATCCTAAGCAATCTGCCGCTCATTTGTATGGAGCGTGACATTTTGAAGACCCCCCCCCCCCTAAAAGTGTCACGTAGTATGGGTACGTTCCCTTAACTGCGACCTATTATAATACGTTCGATTTTACATGAAAAAAACTATAATCAACTTGTATATCTCCTTTTATTGATGTGTCACAAATTTTACGAGATCTTTTAACATGTGACACCGCGCCAAAAATTCGGGGTCGTCCCAAATTATCATATTTTTAGCAGGGGTCGAAATGTTTTTGCTTTTCGCTGCAAGACATATTGATTGACGAATTCTTCGTCACTTTCGTCATCTTCTACAATAAATCGTGATTAATATAATCAATGTTGAAGCGCGCAAATTCATAGCTTAGGGAACGTACCCATACTACGTGACCCGTTCAGGGGGGGGAGGGGATCTTCAAAATATCACGCTTGGTCACAATGAGGAGCGGGGGGCTTTTTATCACGTAGTCAATCTAGAAATCTCGCGTTTTTTTTCGAGCTACATTCAAATATGGCGCGCAGTGTTTTGCGCGACCTCTGCAGGTTCTCTCTAGGAGACACAGGAGGCCTTGTGTGTCATGAAGGAAAGCGTGGAGTGGTTAGATGTCGAGGCTGTCAATGAAGAGATAATCACGTCTGAGGAAACTCCCGATGTTACCGCCCCCGTGACTACAATTTATCCGAGTGGATTGATGCTGGGAACGTGTTTATTGAAGATGATTGTGATAGAAAATAAATGCTAATAAAAAGAACATGACTGTTTCTATAAATTATGTTCTAGTTACAATATATTTTAACATAAGTTTTATCTTGATAATATTTTTTCCACTTGTAATTATGGGTATGCATGCACTCTTGCCGTCATGCAGCAAGCGCCGTGTTAATAAAGACAAATATAAGCCAATTTTTTTTTTACTTTTTAATAATAATAATAATACTACTTGGATGATTTATATAGCGCCGTTTTTGTGAAAAATCACCTCAGGGGCGCTGTACAAACTTATAATACATTTCTAAAGCAATACATAAAGTTTGTTAGCAAGAAATGATTTAAAATTACTTATAAATTACTATTTATTAATTACTTATAATAACTATTTATGAATTACTAAGTTAAAACTGTAGGGGGAGGGGGGGGGTCTATACTACACGTGGTCATTGAGGGGGGAGGGGGGGGGGTTAAAAATTGCAAATAGTGGGTAACGTAGTATGGGTTCGTTCCCTTATCTCCAACAGAACTGTAAAATATGCGGAGTAATTCTAGAATTTTCTAGAGAAACTATCGATTTTCGGAAAGTAAAGGCAAAAGTTAAAAGTGACGTAAAACAGGCAGTCAAATTGATCGAAGAACGCATTTTTGTGAAATTACTTATAATTATTACTTGTGTAATTATTACTTTTACTCCAACAATTGTTAAAACAAACTGCCCTTGTAATCTTTGCATCACTAAACATTTCAAATAGCAAGCATTCTTTTCAAGCATCTGTTTCAATTATAATATGTCTTCCTCGTTCTTCGGCAAGTCATTAAAACATTTCATCAGGTCGTTGAATAAAGGCGAAATATTTTCTGCGCGAATATATCACGTCCGAACGTAATAGTACTTTTAATTCGCCATTTGATTGTCGCCCGCGGTCACGTAGTGCATTTCTGATGATAAACACGACAACAGGACAGATCACAGATCTCACAATCTGCAGTTGAAATCTTTCGCATGACGCACTGCACCCACAACTCCCTCACGTTTCAGATAATATGGACATTTCTTGCATTCTCAATTCATTCTCGGATTGCTCGAAACTAACGGGAATCCATCGTACTCGGATCATCACAGGATCAGATTGTATCAAAGTAACTAACTGCTTTAACTAGAACAGGTAACTTTCTCGGTGGACCTGGTTAGATCCGATTATTTGAACGTTTTGCATTTTTCGTTTTTCTGTAGAATTGTTTGTTACGTTCCGGTTAAAGATGGTGGCCGTAATAATTGGTTCAGCAAATATTATTTTTCTAATGAGATTGATGGTCAAATCAATCTAATTGGCTTTAATTTATTAAATAAGAGAAAATTACTAACAGTTCACAGTACCACTGTATTAAAATTCTACAAAATGCTCGCACGTTCATTTCTTAATATTTACTTTTATTGCTGACTAGAAAAGAATAACAAGATTTAGAAAAAAAATAGGAATATTGAAAAAGTTTATAGTCAGAATTATCTACGCCATGCTTTTCCGAAATATGGGCTACCACCAAGTAGTGTTGAGTACCTCATACAAGAGGTACCTCAAATGTCCCATACAAACACGTAAAATGTCCCCCCACCTCACAATATGTATTTGTACCAACTCTTTTTCTTTGTCCCCCCTTCAGGGACAAAGGGACAAAATATGAGGTGTGAGGTGGTTTGTTTTGTTGGACTACATTCATGTCATGTACGGGACAAATATGAGGTGAGGTTCGAGGTGGTTGGTGTATTGGACTACATGTCATGTCACGTTGTCACGTATGGGACAAATACGAGGTGAGGTGTGAAGTGGTTGATGTATTAAACTACATGTCATGTCACGCATAGTTTGGGACAAATGTATGAGGTTGTGAGGCGTGAAGTGTTTGTATATTCTATGACATTTTTGTATTAGAACCGTGAGGTGGTGATGGGGTAAGCCAATTCATATATTGTGAATACTGCAGAAGCGTCCCAACTGCTCCGAAATTTTTATTTTTTATTTTTTTATTCTAAATAATTGTTAAGTGAATACCGCACAAGAGTACCAACTGCTCCAAAAAAAATTTTTTTTTTAAATATTTTTTTATTGTAAATTATTGTTATGTGAATACACATTACAATAATTTATGAGCACAACAGTCCCAACTGCTTAAATTTTTTTTTTATTCTAAATATTTTTTATTGTAAATTTATGTATTGATAAGTGAATACCGCACAACAGTACTAACTGATCCCAAAAAAAAAAATTATTTATTTACTTATTGTTATATGTTATGTAAATACCACACAAGAGTCCCAACAGCTCCCAAGGGAGGGAGGATGAGGCAGTGTTGAGATGAAGTGGAGGGGGTTGCTGAGGAGGGGGAGGGATAAGAGGGGGGGATCAGAGGGGGGTGCAGGGAGGGGATCAGAGGTGGTGAAGGGGGGAGGGGGTAGGCCTTTTTTATATCCATTTTTCGTATTACAAAAATAACAGACACGGGAGGCGGGTATGGGTACCGCCACCCCGGTATTTATTAGAAAACCAACACCTCTGAACCAAGAAAATCAAGCTGAAGGAAAAAAACCAGCCCCCCCCCCCGTAAGCGAAAATATTTTGTAACACCTCACCTCAAATGAGGTGGGACACCTCAACACCTCATTTCAATATTTGAGTACCTCATACAAACTCATCCTGATATCGTGTCCTACCCAACACTACCACCAAGGTTTGTAGAAAATGCGTTTAACACATTTTCTACGAACTAGCGACTACCACCAAGAAAAAAATTGTCATAGAAAAGTTGTGCATAAGAATTGGGAATAAACCATAAATATAGGCTCTGTTATGGTGATGTTTGTTTCTGTGTTGAATTACTGGTATATTGGTTGATTGCATATTTCAGATAAACTTGCAAATAACGTGAAATGATTTGTGATGCTGGCTATAAGGGTTTTAGAATTGGAATGATAGAGTTTTTGGAAGGAATTCTTCACAATAGTTTCGAAACGAGTTGACTCTTTCGCTTCTAGTAAAAGCATAGATAAAATTATACACTGACAAATTTGTTGTAAAATTTAAGATAAAATACGACACTGACGTAAGTGAAAGCAAAAGAGTCCATAGACGGAAATGCATCAATGACAGGTGGAAAATGGAGTTAAATATTTCAAATAGGACGACACAAATATTCAGCAGCGAGAAGAGGCGCCTAAAGAAATTAGCGGTCGAAGATGAGGGACTTAAAGGAAAAGTGATGTGTCTAACCTGCTATACGTACCAGGTTAAGATCAGTTACCTAATGGTGTCAACCAGTGGCGGCTCGTGATTTTTGGGTGTGCTAGGGTGCTAATATTAAAAAAATGGCATCATGGGTGTTGTCGTATGCGAAAAATAATTTTTTTTTTTTTTCAAAAATCGGTGTTTTGTATGAAGATTTTTCAGGAAATCGGTGCGGCGCACCGCCAAACTGAAACTTTCTGAAATTTTTCATACAAAAAAACTGATTTTCAAAAAAAAAAAAAAATTTTTTTTTCGGCTAGAACAACATCAATAAAGCCATTTTTTTAATATCAGCACTCTAGCACACCAAAAGTCACGAGCCGCCACTGGTGTCAACACTTCGATGTTGGTAGCATGGAGAAATGGTGTTACTATAATGATAATTCGCAATCACACTTCTCACTCATAATGCAATGGCATGGTAGAAATTAAAGTCCAACATGTACCAGTGGGCACACCCTTTCAATTCGCAAATTCCACTGCATCTCGGTATGGCGCCACCCGCTGTAGTGTCTGTACACATCAACTGCATCTACACGCCCTGCGCACGTGTTTGCGTTGCAGTTTGGTTGCTGCGACAGTTCTTGCTGACAAATAAATAAGCTTCGATGACAGAATCATATGTTGGGTGTGCAATTTATTATACGAATGTGTTGTTCAATTTGTTTTTGATAGTTAGCTGAATTCAGAAGAATCTAAGAAGCGAAAATACGTTAAAAAAAGACGATTTTGCCAAAATGTTCATTTTCCATAACAAATCAGGATTGAAAACTATGTCCAATGGAGAACAATTATTTTGAAATTTGGCTTTTCATAACTTTATGCACAAAAATTAACATATTAAATAGCAGTCTTTTTTATTGGAATCTAATATAGCTCCCCTCCCATGTGATTAACTCTTCTCAAGGCGTACATTTGCGTTTCCCCAGTGTACATCTTGTAGCTCTGTTCTGCATAACTTCTAGCTTGTTCAAGTTTCCTTCATTGGTCAAATATAAATCGTAGAGTAGTAATTTAAATGTGGAGCAGCAAATGTGGTTTTAAAAATTAGCTCTGTAGTGGTTCCATTTAGTTTTTTTATCTTTGTCTTCCAAGAAAATTAACTTTCTTTGATACCTTCTTTAGCGCGTACTCAAAATTTGAAAGTTAGTTTTGAATCCAGTACTACACACAGGTATTTCATTTACTATTTCAATTTTTTCATCATTCATTATCAAATTCAACCCTTTGTTATAATTTTTATTGCCTATTTCCATATATTTCGTTTTTCCTTTACGTTCAGTTTCAACTTGTTTTGAAGCATTTTGCCATATTTTGCAGATCTTCTTTTATTGAATCTATGTATTCTTCACACGAAATATAGATTAACGTTTTGTCTGCAAATAGTCTAATTTTGCACTGTTTTATGGTTTTAATTAACGACCTTGGGTTTTTTGGCGTACCTACGCGGTTTGAACAGTATTTTAGCCCCATGTACTGCATTCCACCGATATCGATCAAATTGCTGATTTTGAAATATGATTAGATAGGAACCAGAAAGTAGGAACTTAGTGGATTTGGGTTTTCTTCATTAGTCATTAGTCTTCTACCAGCCAATGGGGCCCGGTCCACAATGCCGGATCACCCACCACTTACTTATTGTACAGTATGCTACAAACTTAAATGCCGACTTGAACTTGATATGATCCATTCTCGCGCAGGTACAATCACTTTACTGACTTTACACTGACCGTAAGCGAAAGAGAAAGATGCGTAAAACATACGTGCGACAGAGAGAGAGGCGTGGGCGGGGAGACATGCTGCTTTTCTGACTGTAAACTCGCATATTGCAGTGATTTCAGTATCAACGTCAGGTCGGTATCAAAATTTGGCGTATACTATATTTTATTAGGCTCCAACAAAGAAAAGGCCATTCGCGGGTGAAACGACAGTAAATGGCAGTCCGTGGTCTGCGAACGACTCATCCAGACTCATGTTTACAAGTCATTATTCCCATTTATGTGTTGAGCTGAACGACGAATTAATTCCATGATTTACTCCCGAACTAAAGTCTTCAAAACAATGCAATGTGGCGATACTTCCTAATGACTAATGGCGCTGTTGACACCTTCATGTCTCTAACCAACGGCAAGCTCTCGGTGGAATGTAGCCGTTATTCTTTCAGATGTACGTCTAATAAAGATAATTATTTCTTTATTTAAGTCATTTTGGAGTTCAGCTGTATGTTGACCACGTACTAAAGAATATCCCCAGAGGAGCAACTGAGTGAGTATGAATTACGGTGAGGGGAACGGGTGGAGGGGGGGGGGGGGGGGGTGTTTATGAGCGCCCATTAGCGAGAACATGCATGCGAGTCTAGAAGCACATTTGCATGGCAGTAAAAGTAATAATGATTCTAATTACAACAGAATTTTTTTTACAGTGATGCGCGAATTATTCTGTATTATTTTTCAATTCAAGTCTCCCAACTAAAAAATATCGAAGCATTATTGATCATTGATTTTTTTATTTATTTTATAGTCTATGTTTATTATACTTTATACTTTCTTAAATGGGTAGAGAGTTATTTAACAAATAGGCAACTGTTTGTAAAGTTAAATGACGTAATATCGGATGCCTTATCTGCCACTAGTGGTGTGCCACAGGGCTCCCATTTAGGACCAATACTGTTTATTTTATTTATTAATGACATTGTAGACGTTTTTTCCGGTGTTGATATCCTGTTATTTGCTGATGATTTAAAATTATATAAAAAAATTAAAAATATTTCTGATTGCATAATTTTACAAAAAAATTTAAACAACTTGTTTAATTGGTGTATATGCAATAAACTGGCACTTAACATTAGTAAATGTCAAATAATAAGATTTTACAAAATAAAGAAACCGATCATTTATGAATACAATCTTGACAAAATTATATTAAACTCAGTAGAAACAATAAATGATCTAGGTATTATTTTTAACTCAAAACTTACATTTATTAGCCATATAACTAATATTATTAATAGAGCAATGAAGATTTTAGGATTTATTATTAGAATAACCAAACAATTTTGTAACATTGATACTATTCGCATTTTATACATAACGCTAGTGAGAAGCATTTTAGAATATAACTCTACGATTTGGGCTCCACATTACAATATCCATATTCAAGCGATTGAAAAAGTCCAGCATAGATTCCTTAGGTATATTAATTTTAAATTAGGTATTCCAAGAGAATCCGTGGACTATAATTTGTTATTAAACTGGACTAATCTCGTAAATTTATCAGATCGCAGAAAAATTTGTGATCTATTAATATTATATAAAATAATTCACTCGGTCTTGGATACCCCTGATTTAATAGAACTAATACGATTTCATTGTCCTGGTCGCGCTAACAATAGACTGACTCTACCGTTCTACTATAATAACACACATACATTATCACATTATTACTCACCAATCAGTCGATTACACATTTTGGGAAATGAATATGCTAACATCGGCGACATTTATTTCTTAAAATTAGCGCAATATAAACATGCACTCAAAAATTATTTTTCCATAATGTAACTTTATATACGCAATATGGACATGTTGAAATGAAATGTTGATATTTCTCATTGTTCTTTTTTTGTTTTTTTTTTGTTGTGATACACAAAATAATTGTATGTTATTTTGAAGTTTCAGTTTTTAAATTTTTTATTTTTTCCATAATGTAACTTTATATACGCAATATGGACATGTTGAAATGAAATGATGATATTTCTCATTGTTCTTTTTTGTTGTGATATGTAAAATAATTGAATGTTATTTTTAAGTTTAAAACTATTATTATGTAATGATATTATTTTTCTTACTTTTGTACTCTATTATATGTTTATTTATAAAAGGCAGTATAGCCGTTTATGTATTTAAAATAAAAAAATAATAATTATAAGACAAAATAAAGCTTTTTTTTGGGCATTGACTATGAAAAATTTTTTAAGATTGCTAGTGAATGACACGTCGAAACCGGCAGCAGATAAATAAAAATTAAGTAACAAATGTACATGTGATATAAAACAATTCAAAACAAAATAATAAAGCATTTTTATATTCAATGAATCCCAAATACCTTTAACCTTGTAATAAAGTTCGATCTGTTTACGATAATATTGTTATATTTTGTATTTAGGAAACGTACCCATACTACGTGACAAGTTCAGGGGGGGGGGGGTATTCAAAATGTCACGCTTGGTAGTATGGGTACGTTCCCTTGGGCTTTTTAATCATTCTATCATTATTGACAGGAAATTATGTAATAAAGCCACATTTTTAATGTGCCTTAATTAGGAAATCGAGTGAAAATATTATGGCTTAAAAATATTTCCCTACAAAACTGTGTTTCTGGCAAGCGTAAGAGATACAGACCGCGTGCTAAATGGTCTAGACTTGGTACTAAGTCAAGTCATTTCTAAGGTTTTCTTTAAACTATGTGCGTAGCTCAACAAGATAATTATTTCAAATACGTGGGAGGCGGTTATGGGTACCGCCGCTCGGGAACCATTAATTGCATAACCAACACCTTTGCCAGTCACCCCAAGTCGTTCGGCTACGTTTAGCGATATGCAGGGGTGCCCGGGTTCATGGGGAATGTTTAGAATGTCCGGGGCTTGTTCAGGGAGACCTTTTGTTCTCTCCGTCAGGACTCTCTCGGAATATCGCCTTGCACCCCGGTGGGAAGGTTGGATTCATTTGTCCGTCGCTCCTGGACACGTTGACCCCCCAGATTCCAAAGGTGGCGTACATTAATTACGTGACCTCAAAATGGGGGGAGGGGGTCCAGCAAAATCTCACGTTACTTGAAAAGAATATACGAAGTGGCCCAAATTAATCTCACCAAGGGGGGGGTCTAGATTGGAAGAAAAACTGCTCACAATTAATGTATGACCCCAAACCATCCCACATTTTATTTCCCAGAACTTCCTTTCGTTCCTTTCCTAAAAAGAATGCACAGCATCCCTAAAGGTGACGTAGGCCCTAAGGGGAATTATTTTCTTCAGGGCCTCCTTTGTAGAGTAAAAAAAATTTAAAAAAAAACTACGACGGTACGGAGGTCGTGAGAATAAAATTTAGCCGAGACTTGAAATAATAGTGACTACTTGACACCAACCGTGCAACCATGCGTTCGAAGGATTTTCTTTGGTTTTATACTATCCTTTACTGTATGCTGTTGACCTACATAACTACATAGGCATACACGAGCATCTAAACATAATGACGTAGTAGAGCAGTGGTACACAAACCGCGGCCCGCGAGCCTATCCTCGGATCCGAGAAGGTTTGAAGATAATGCGGCCCGCTAGCTAAATAGGTTGTGCATTACTGATCACTGTAGTTATGTGGCGTATTTTACGTTTAGTGGGTTTTCTTTATCAATATTTACGTTTGGGAAATTTACGTCTTGTTTTTACTATATCTTCGGTGAGATAAGAGAAACTGCGTAGTTTCATATGACGGTCAATGGATTCTTACTGCATGTTTATGACGCTTCATATATATATTTACATAAATGAAGTCGCTCCCGCTGTCTGTGCGCTTAGATCTTTTAAACTACGTAACGGATTTTCATGCGGTTTTCTCCAATAGATAGAGAGTGATTCATGAGGAAGGTTTTTAGGTATATAATTTGTCAAGGTTTTGTGTAAGTTGGTTGAAATATATAAATAAATAGATCGGACTGGCAAGCGGGCGGTGCGGATTTGATTTAACAGATGGCGTTGGTTATAAAGGTTGGGTTATAAGGATTGCGTGGCGTTGTGTTTCGTTAGTCACAGCAACGTGTGTCCGGGTCTGCTAATAATATTGTAATTTACAATAGTAAATTTATTTATTACAGTATTGTTGATATTTGGCATAATATTCTCCATAGCGTTATTATTCTGTGCTCTTGAGCAGTCACAGAACTGAATTTAAGAAAAAATGTTTACAATATATTATATTTTAACATACGCCTTTAAAAAATTGTAATACGTTGTACAACTAAAGTTAGCGGTGAGCACCAGATTTTATTTTTCTAGACGATAAATTAATAACTTCGGGAGGTATTCATTTAGAAATATCTTAAATATTAGTAACACGTTCTTCAGAATTAATTAAAATTAACCCGGCGGAAACGTCGAATCTCCAGGCCTGCTAGGGTGAATTCGACCGTACGTCATGATGTCGTGATACGCCAATATGTCGTGCCACGGGCGCATATTTGTTTACAAAATAATTATAATATTCAGATATTTTGCTCAATAATAAATACCAGCAACTAATATTGTCAATAGATGTCTCTGTGGTTCCATTTTAATCAATAGAACTAAATTATTATAGATTCCCGTTTTACCATAGTAACCATTTTCTTTCACTTAATTAAGTGATATCTGTAGAGTTCTGATTTATCATCTCAACCATTTTTCTTTTATTTTACGAGACTGAATTTATCTCTCTTTAAATTTTCGAACCAATTGAACAACGACCTGTGACCGAGGCGTCCTTCTGTTTTATTATTAAAAAAGAAAAGGATAGGATAATAAAAGTGATTCGACATAACAAAGAGTATCCTTCTTAACACTCAAGTATGCAGGAAAGATTTAACGTTTCTAATTCAGATCTTCGTAATACGAAAATTGTGTAATTTTATATTTTCATTCATACTTATTGATTTTAAAAACGTGCTAAAACCGCGCAAATAAAAACAGTTTCAACAGCTTCATTATGACGTAGAAAATGCTACTGGCGGTGAAACCACTGTCGCCGACGTTGGCCGGTGTGACGTCAACAACGCCATATTCATGAACAAAAACATCGTTTTGACGTAAAAAAATCAGTGAAAATACCCATTTCGACTTCCAAATCGACACCGTTCACATCAGAACGATTCATTCGAAACATTTTAAATGATTAAAACGCGTTAATGATGACATTGATAACGGTAAGTTCGATTATATCCATCTCTAGCTAGAATAATAGAATGATTTATAAGTATAATATGTAGGTAGTAGGTACCCAGTCCTTCAGCGCCGGTTCATAAAGTAAGTCTGTCTAGCCTGTACGTGTAGACACAGCCTCTACCGTGCCTGTGTAGGTAGTATATATGTCTATGTAATGTGATTGTACGTAGGATGACTTGGATAGTTCGTGCCGAGAAGCACTTGGAGAAAGGAGAGGCGTTTGTTTACAACGGAGCGGAGCAGTCTGCGGCGACCCCGGCCGGGGGGCAGAGGGGGAGTGGGATGGAGAGGGTGGGGGAGGGAGAGGTCGCGCCCAGACGGAGCCCTTCGGGGCCGCACCGAACTCGGCTGGACTCGGCCCCCGTCGGCCGGGCTCGGCTCTCGGCTCGACTCGATACCATCCACCCGAGAGCCGAGGAAAAGCCTACACTTTCACATTCACATCATTCGGACACTTTCGGCAGGTCCGGAAGTGAACGAAGTCTTTTCAATGAACTTTATTGTTTGCATTCCCTCATTCCCTCTGCCTCTGCGTGTTTTGTGCGCCGTGGACTGTGGACTGTGGAGCTGGGGCACTTTGCTCCGCACTGGAGTAGGTAGGGTAACTACGGCAGCGTTGCCATGTCACAAAAATTAAAAATAAACATACTCGTATTTCATGGGAGAAAAACACACGTTTAAAAGATTTAAAAAAAACGTGTTTTACGTAAGGGAACGTACCCATACTACGTGACCAACTTTTTGCAATTTTTAAACCCCCCCCCCCCCCCCCCCGGTGACCAAAATCCTAAGCAACCCGCCACTCATTTGTATGGAGCGTGACATTTTGAAGACCCCCCCCCCCTAAACGTGTCACGTAGTATGGGTACGTTCCCTAAGCTTTTTATTGAGAATGTAAATAAGAAAATAACGGTACCTGTAAGTAAAGAATCTGTAATGCTTTATTAAAACAATCAATTTTTAATTTTTCTTTGAATAATAGAAACAATTTTTTTTTATGGAAGACTTATTACGTTATTAGTTTAAAGGGATTTTAATTTGACGTTATCAAATAAAAATTTTAGTACCTACTTATTATAGTATTAATAAGTTTTTCAGGTCGACGATGAAGGAGAAAAAATTCCCCCACAACTCCAAAATTTTTTTTTTAACATTTTACAGTAGCTAGTGTAGATACCTAATTAAAGTTACCTATGTGACAAGTGCATATTTTTATTAGTGTATTAATATTATTTATTGACAAATTTAAATTATATATATTTTTTACATTAGCTCCACCAAATAATTACCCTCAGGGCCTGTGCCAGTGGGGATGGTATGTGGAGGGTCATTTTAAGGAAAGGAAGGAGAGGAAGTTCTGGGAAGGAAACCGATTTGAGGGATGGGTAGGAATCTGAGGTTCAGTGTGTCCAGGTCATCCGCTGCCACAAACCTCACCCGAGAACCCGGGCACCCCTGCTTAGTCACCAAACGTGGCGAATCCTTGGGATGACCTATGGCAGATGTGTTGGTTATCCAATGAATCTAAAAAAATGCTAAAAAACGTGTCCCACTCAAAAGTGCACACTTTTGTTGACCGGTAAAATAGGAGGCGTCTACTTATATCTACAGGAATTCCAAAAACTGAAAAAATCGAACTAATATCTATGAGAACCAAAGTGTTGACGAATATCCACAGCACTGGCAGAGGTTGGATTTGCAATTATGTATAGCATATTGGAATAACGTAATATTGCGAATGCAGATTAAAAAACTTAATTTATGTAAGTATGTATATAAAAATCCCTAATATCGGACTATTGGACACATTTAGCTGATTAGTCCAACCTACGCTCTGTAGATATTAGTTCAACCTACGCTCTGTAGATATTAGTCAACACTGGGACCGTCATAGATATTCGTCCGACCTCAGTTCTGTAGATATTAGTCAACACTCTGAAGTTCGTAGATATGTTCAACATATGAGCTGTAGATATTCGTCCGACATTCAGGCTGTAGATATTATATCTGGAGTCGTAAAATATCGTAATGTAAAAAAAATCGGACATATAAAAATATAAAATGTATTGGTTTTTGAAAAAAAAATATGGAGGTAGAAACAAATCCGAAAAATTACCCAAAAACCATCAAAACATTGTAAAAAACTTGCACATGGCAACACTGGTACTAGGTAAAGTAGACACTAGGTACCTACTGGCTCACTTCTGTGAAGTGAAGAGCTAAAGCTCCCCACTCCCCAGCCCCAGTAGCGTCAGCAAATCGATACTTTGACCATTGGAAAAAAATCACTTACTCGTTCATAATTCATAAATGAGTACCACGCCACGCTAATTCAATGCCACTGCTTAGATTTAGTAATTCCACTATTCCGTACACTGCTCATTTATTGGCTGTGAAAGAAAGTGCATTATTATTTCTACAGCGAATTATTATTATTATTCATCATTCTGAAGAGTTAGAATTTACTAAATGCATTTATATTTAAAGAAAACTGAAAGGAAAACAAAAAATTGATGATATTCCATTTTAGACAGACATACCACAATAATCGAATTCGAAATATTAAACATTCGATGCATGATGCATGGCACGGGATGTGAAATATTCATGCGTAAAGTGTAAAATTATCTTTCTTAAACGGATTGCCATCTAAAAATTTAAAAAGCACAAGCGTGCAGTGGGAATGCTGTCCGTTTTATCAGTATTTCAATGGAAGATGCTCCGAGGAACCAGCGTCGTTGATTCCTTCGGCACCGCACCGGTGCACAACCGGGAAAAAGCCAAAACATTGGGAACGGGTCGTTTCTACGACTCGTTCTCGAGCTCAACGCTTTGGAATGATTTGCCTTCCTCTGTGTTTCGTTCCTTCCACAACGCAGGTCTCTTTAAGACACATGTTCGTTCACTCCTTCCTCTCCTAAAAAAGAACCCACACACAGCATCCCTAAAGATGACATTGGAACCGAGGGAAATTATCTTCCTTAGGGCCTCCCTATTCCATCCTGAAACAAATATATACATCTTTGGAATACTTTCAGCTTTACAAATCCTACAATTATAATATCCCGTAATTTCACGGGTGTGCACTAGTTTTTTTTCCCCTCAGGGCCTATGTCATCTTTGGGGATGCTGTGTGGAGTGTCTTTTTAGAGAAAGGAAGGAGAGAAAAGAGTGGGAAAGAAGATGGTAGGAATCTGGGGAGTCAGGTAGTCCAGGAGTGACGGACCTATGAATCAACCCCTCCCACTGCGGGGTATGGCGATGTTCCGAGAGTTCTGCTGGAGGGGTCTTTAGGTCTCTCTCATCTAGTCTCTCCCGATCCGGCCTGCCACGCAGTTGGTCGCCAAGATCCGGACAAATCTTACCACATGAGCTTGTCCGACATTATAAATAATGTCAGACAAGTCTTTGATCTTGTATTTTTGCTTATTCCCTGTCATTGAAGCATAATATTCCCCAAAAGTATCTAAATACATAATATTACAGATACTAATCAACTCAACACGACTGTGCGCATATTTGACGTTATTGATCAAGTTTAT
This sequence comes from Limnephilus marmoratus, assembly GCA_917880885.1. Taxonomy (NCBI): domain Eukaryota; kingdom Metazoa; phylum Arthropoda; class Insecta; order Trichoptera; family Limnephilidae; genus Limnephilus; species Limnephilus marmoratus. Next base: position 66,191,707 of record OU862908.1, read on the forward strand.
CGCATCTTCCGATATCTGTACAAACCTTCACTAATGGGAGGAAAATGTTCGGCGTCGAGATTTTAATGTCCTTTCCATTGACGTCGAGGCCCGCTGGCCCCCCCATTCATACTTCAGGCGGCTCTAGGCTCTAGACGCCTTTTGCCACAAGCGCGCTGTCAGTTTGACGTTTACAATATCGATTATGGACCTGCCTCTGAGAGCTACGTCGTAACCTCTCTTTCTAACGCACGCGCCGCGCCGTTTACGAGAGAGAAGATGAAGTTATAATGGGGGTATCAGCGGTTTGCCGTTATACCTGAATTAATACAAATAATTATTGTGCAATAGGCGAAGGGAAGAACCAAGGGCCGAAGTCGTATGTCAATTTTTTTAATACAAATCTACAGTTTTATTTCCAGATTTTTTTTAACGCCCAGAGGGCTTTTACAAGTTTGGTTGTACAATTAATTCACGACATATGATTTTTAAACTGATAAAGAAATAATAAAAAATAAAATTAGATAAAAAATGCACAATAACTAACTAACCATCACGCCGTTTCCCCGCAGGGGTAGGCAGAGAGGACGGACCGTCAAACAACTCGGTCTTGGCACACACTCTTTGCCTCACTCACAATCATACATTCTCTTCTATTATTCTGACTTTTACATGGCCTGACTCAAGTATCTGATTCACTTGATCGTGCCATGTCTTCCTCGGGCGTCCCTCACTTCTTCTACCATTCACATTTGCGTCGTATATTCTTCTTACACTACTTTCTTCGTTCATTCGCTCTACATGCCCAAACGATCTCAGGGTCCCATTCTTAATCTTACTCATTACATATGCTTACATCAGCCTTACATTATTTGCGGATATCCACATTTCTCACATGATCATACATTGTTTTACCACACATACACCTCAAGGATCTCATTTCAACAGCATTCAGTTCACTTTCGTCCTTCCCCTGCCAGTTCCACGCCTCACTGCCATACATCAGGGTAGGTGCATCAAGTCATAAAAATTCAAAGTATAACTATAACAAGTATAAAAAATACAGCAATTTGATAGGTTTACAAAAATAGAGATACGTTTAGGAATAATTTTTTTACAAGATCCACAAAATTCCGCTAGGTTTATGTTAAATATGTCAACATCACCTAAGTACTGATTTCCCATAGGGTGAAATCGTTGTATCGGAGAGTGAGCAATGTAGTTCCGCTTATGAATGCTGCAGTAGAATAGTGTATTTTGTCGTGTAGTTACTGTCGGTATTCCTAAGTTTAAGAGTTGCAGGAGTTCGCAACAGTCGAACTTAGAGTTAAGTATTTTGAATAAAAATGTTAAGTCGTTTATTTTACGTTTGTCTTCTAGTGTGTGTGTATTAGATTAGATTGATGAAATTTTGCACACTTGACATTGTGCAAAACGAGAGGAGAAGGTCACCGTCTAAATGAGATTTCGAAAAACTAATCCATCCCATTTTCCCAACCCTAAAAGCAAAATAAAGCCCGGGCAGCTCCGGGTGCTTCATCTAGATCCATATATACAATTAATATTATTTTCCCAATGTCAAACAATTAATTCAATAAATAGTTTTGAATTGAAAACCAAACAGAAAATTTGTAAAAACTCACATGAAATACAAAACGCCAGTGGCGAAAACAATTGCATCGCACTTTTTTTTTAATGAAATTTTTAGACTGCCAATGGACCTACTTTCGTCTGCTTATTCAAAAAATTAAAAATATAATATAACATACGTGTAATTGAGGGAAAACTTTTCACATAATTTCAATATAATGCATCATGCACTAGGTGAATTGGCCTCACCTGGTGAAAACAACGGTTTTGAAATGTATTTTTTTTAGCTTTTATCTCGTCTCGAGACTGACAATATTTATCATTTAGCCGCAGCGAGGCCCCAGACCTGTGGTAGTAACAGTGGTGGTATATCTAGGGAAATTTCAGGGAAAAGAAAAATCACTACAAAATCTAGGGAAATATTAAACCCAACCCAGCTGTTAGCGAAACTTTCTTCTATATTATGGCAATATTATACACATTGGGATTGCTACTTAAAATAATATTTGTTAAAAATTGTATAGGGTATAATAATAACTATTTGGTAAAATATTATTGATATTATAAGTTTGTATAGCCCTAGAGGTGATTTTTGACGAAATCATCAAAATATTATTACTACTATTAAGTACCTACGTTATGTACTTAATAATTATCAGTTATTCCAAAAAATATACATATATTTTCGGGATTGCCAGTAATTTTCACTGACAATTAAAAAAGATGTGATTATATTTAGGTACATGTACTTAAAAAAACTAAACTTTTTTTTTAAATACATCTCAACAAGTTTATTGGTTTAGTTTAATGTTTTTATTTATATACAGGGTGTAAAGGGACGTACTTGACCATTCAGTGATTGTAATTACCATTATTTGGAGTGAAAAATATAAATGAAATTTGAGTCTCCGGTGAATTTGTGATGTTTTTTATAAACATGGTTATTGAACTGTTAGGGTTGGGGGGAGGAGTTGGGCGGATAATCGGATGAGCAACCAATGGCGACACGCGGAAGAATTTTTGTTTGATTTTTTGGATTTTTTTTTTAAAAAGACATTAAAAAAGACACCAGATACCCAAATTTCATTTACATCTTTTACTAAAATAATTTCAGGAATAACCGAAATAAGTCAAGTACGTCCGTTAACATCGTGTGTAACAAACACGAATTATAAGGTTTTTTGTTTTTTGTCCGAAATCCAAGGAAATTTTGATTTTTGGCTTGACATCACCGCCCCAGACTGATGACATTGATGAATGGGCTACGTGCGAGACGACAATCAGGCACAGTACCTACTCCAAACATGCTTATCATCGCGAAGGTAATAATTATTAATGTAATAAATATCGCAGATAGCCAGTGAATTCAAAATACATTGTATCTGAATTCGGCGTAAACGGCTTAAGGCGAATTACAATGGAATTAAAGCAATAATTATTATTCGTAATAAAAAATAGTATTATGGTTGCAAAGTCCGCGACGTCTGACATTGGGGAAGTCATGTGCGGGGTTCGTGCACACTACCTAGTATCATCGCCGGTAATCTAATCAGTAATCATTCTCAGACGAATAACTTGGTTGCACGCGATAAAAATACTAGATTCATTTATTGAACACCCAATGACTGAAATAATTAGTGTCTTTTTTTACATAAAAATACAGAAATAAGAAGAGGGGAGAACACTCAAGAAGAGGCAATAATGGCAAGAAATAGCAAGAAGAGTAAAGAAGAGGCAAAGGTGATCCCAGAAGAGACAAGACGAAGCAAGAAGAGACAATAATTATCACGAAGAGGCCAGAAGAGCCCAGAAGAAGACGAGGTAAGAAGAGATGAGAAGAGCCAATTAAGAGCCGATAAGATGCAAGAAGAGCAAAGAAAAGACGAGAAGATTCAAGAAGAAGCAATAAGCGGCAAGAAGAGCCAAGAAGAGGCAAGGAGATCCCAGAAGAAACGAGACCAAACAAGATAGACATGAAAAGTCACACAGAGACCAGAAGAGCCGAGAAGATCCAATGTGAGATAAGAAGAGACAATAAGAGTCATTAAGAGACGAGAAGATGCAAGAAGAAGCAAGAAGAGCGAAGAAGAAGCAAGAAGAGCCAAGAACCAAGAAGAGTCAAAAAGAGACGAAAAGATTCAGGAAGAGACAAGAAGAGCGAAGAGCGGCTAGAAATATACAAGAAGATGTAAGAAGAGCCGAGAAGAGGCAAGCTGTGCTAGCTGTGTAGAGCTAATCTAAAAAAATATGATGATAATAATAATGTGGGTAGCAACAGGTATTAAGTAAATCTTTAATTACTTTTACTAGATGCAATGTTATTAATAAAACACTTTCGATTTTATCGCAACTGACAACATAATATGTACATAGGTATATTATATTACAGATCGTGGAAAAATGATAATGCAGGATAAGAGAGGTACCTACTCGTACGTGTCTACAATCTACATAGATATTCCGATTATTTATATCACATTGTAATAGTAATGTAATAATACTTCGTCGACATACAAACATGGCTAACGTCATAACAAGAGTGAACATAGCCGCGAATGAGAACGGCCTCAATACAGACAAAACGCTGATATAATATTTTATATAGCCTCTCTCTCTTTCTGATAACGACGCGCGTATCGGAATGGGAGGTCACAGCGGATCTCTCGGCGGCGGGACAGCGGCTGATTCTCCCAACCGACAGATTCGTTTATCGCGCGAGTCTAATAAACTGGTGTCGGCCAGACAAGATAAGGAAATATCTTAACAAGACGAAAACAATATTAAAAGTGTGTAATAAAAAAATATGGCAGAGATAACGGCGATAACGGGCGGGGAGGTCGCGGGGTTAGTTTGGTGCTAGGCGCAGAGGAGAAACTGTTACAAATAAACAAACTTACTTAACTGCGTAAGAGCGGCTTAAATGCGGCCAGAAGGCAGAAGGGCGATTCTTCATTCGATTCTATTTATTCATTTTAAAAACATTACAAAATTAAAATTTCAAAGCGTTTTTAAAAGAGAGAAAATATTAAGATTAGATAAGCAGATTTAAGCAGCCGTTACCAGAATTTCTACCGATTACTTATATCTCCCTTAAACATTCGAAGTTTTTAAACTCTTAAAAATTTTTATTTTTAAGATAATATCTAGACGTGTTCCTCGCCGTCCCTCGATAGAAAAAAATCGCAAAGTATGCTCCGAAAATTATTATAAACACGTTCATTTCACTTATTTTAATAGTTATATGTATGAAAAAAGTCGTAGTGTTTCATTAGATGCTATATTAGATGTCTCCCACAAGATTTTTGCTCTATTTTATACGAGTCGTGTTTTATTAAACATTTTCACAATTTTCGCTTCCATTTTATCGTTTTAAATATTAGCGCGCTCTCTCCAACATTCGTAATTACATCTCTCCATCTTCTTCTTTTTGAGCGGGGACACGGCGCCTTAAGCATTTTCAACACCAAAGAAGCACAATCAGACTTACCATAATAAAGCTTGGCGTCTAAGTTGTTCTTCATTGATGTTAAACATATCGATATTCGAAGTGATTCTATTTAACAAGACTGCTCTCCCTCTATTGGCATGACCATTGGCAAGTTAGTTCTGCAAGCCGGAGATAAAACATGCATGTCTATGCTGTCGGTGACGGAGATCACCATCGGGAACATAAAAACTAATGCTCTCCATATTAGTAAGGTTTTCAAACCATCCACGAATCAGTCTGAATAAATGTGTTACAATAAGCACATCCCTTCTGACCCGTAGATGGTTCATACCAAGCATGCCCAAGAGAAAGTCGCTGGGGTAGCCACGGTATTCTGTAGCTTTTATGTTATATTTTGCGTTGACGGCGTTCCGAGACAATTAAGACAAAAGGGCAAAATCCTTCAGATACCGGAAAGCGACTGTGATTAGCTATGACTTCCAATGGCGTGTCTATGCCATTTTGTGGATTAATTGCGTACTTAAAAATACGATTGACTATGTATTAGTTATTATAAATACTTAATATACGCCTAATAGGCGTTCACTGAGAATACTCCTCATCAAGACCTAAGTATGGAGTATCTTGATGTACGGCTGCGGAACGTGGTGCCTATCCGAAAGAGATAAACGGAGACTAGAAGCTTTTGAGATGTGGTCCTATAGAAATGAGGAGGTTCTCCAAAGAATCGAAGGAGGAAGACACCTGCTCAGGACCTTGTCCGAAAGGCGTGCAAGATGGATCGGCCATGTAATACGACAAGAAGGCCTCTTGCATGCATGCCACAATGGAGGGTATGACCGAGGGGACAAACTCTAGGGGACGCCCACGCCGAGAGTACCTGGAGAACCTGCTGGTGGACGTGCGCTGCTCATCATATGCAGACTTCAAAAGAGCCGCCCAAGACAGGGAAGAATGGAAGAGACGAATAGAGGAAATTGCTACAAACCAATCCCAGGATTGAAACCAGAAAGAGGGAGAGGCGTTCACAAATATTCTCGCGACTGACATCTCTTAATGTATTACGTTGCAAACGTTAGGATAACTACTTTTAAAAGTTGATGTCTTAACACAAGCGCAGTATTTAACCAGTTGGCGCGATATTACGAAAACTGTTAAAATATATCGCATACAGCCGATTTAATACGCGTTTTTTTAGTCGCAAAAGATACCTATCGCCCTTCTAGCTTTGTTTTGCTACAATCATCCTAGTAGCAGACCCGTCGATAATGTAAGAAAAAAATACCATTTTATTCAAGCAAAACCATAACTATAAAATGATCTGCCTAGGTTGGTTGGGGGTTGTAAGATCTCTAGAAAAGTATATTATTGTATGAGAATAAAAGAAATGAATGAAGAAAGAAAAAATGCTCGTAAATTCGGCATATAAAAGGAAGGAAGATTATACTCTGCAAAGGGTAACAGAAGACGAGAAGGCCGAGTACAAAATAATATTATGTACTTCTATTTTTAGCGAATAATGGCGGAAATTTCTGCAAATGTTTTTCATCATTTCCCAGCTTGACAAAAAACCTATTTTTGGCTGATTTTGCTTTTATTTTATATACGAATTTATAAACGTTCTGCTGTTTGTTTATTTATGCGCGTAGCAATTGTTTTCCCTCTGACTATTTATTGTTCTTATCTTGCGTTTTCTTTACATTAACTTTGGAGCTTCACAAATCCTAATATTAAAAAACATATTTTTTTACACTTAGCTCAAAGATATTGAAATATAAGAGATGTGTTATCCGCAGTTTTTACTGGATGGGACTGCGCTTCCTGGTGTCGCCGATTTATTAACATATGAAAGAATAAACTAAATGAACGAATTATTTCCGTATTCAAACTATATTGTTAACCAATACTACTGCCCACCTTAAAAAAATCAACTAAATGAACAAATTCTTTCCGTGTGCAAACTATTCCCATTGGGTAGTAGTCCGCCGACAGTCCGGCGGACACCATAGCATCGTATTTCAATGTCTTTGCATTAGCTCCATACAGGAGGCCCTGAGGAAAATAATCCCCCTCTGGGCCTATTTCCTCTTTGGGGATGCTGTGTGGAGGGTCTTTTAAGAAAAGGGAGGAGAGGAAGTTCTGGGAAGGAAAATGGTATTAGGGGCTTTCCATAAATTACGTCACACATTAAGGGGGGGGAGATAGAGAAGTGGGATAAGGGGTATGGGGGGGTCATCAGCTCTGTGACGTCACATGTAAAAATCAAATTAAAAAAACGCAAAACTTAAATGTAAGCAAAAAAAAAAACTTATTTAGATGTAAAATTGCTAAATATGTGACGTCACACTAGAGGGGAGGGGTCTCACAAATGTGACGATGTGTGACAGGGACGGGGGGGTTCAAAAAATCATGAAATTCGTGTAACGTAATTTATGGATGGCCCCTTAGGGGTGGGTAAGATTTTGGGGGTCAGTGTGTCCCAAGAGTGATGGACTTATTAAATATATTTAAAAAAAAAAAAAAACGGCAAACATATTGTGGAAACTCAACTATTCGTATTTGAAAAAGTAAATAACAAATCTGTAGAAATGTTAACATTGGAGAAACAAGAGAAAATCTGGTTACCTAACTATTAAACATTTCTTTGGCTCGGAAGATGCTATTAAAAATATTTATGGGGGAAATAATTATACCGTAGAATATTACTTAATGTAATTTAGTCCGGATAATCGAGATGCCACTGTTTACACCCGGCACGTGTAGGAAGATTAGAAATTACAATAGTAATGTTGTTTAAGAGATCAATAATCGTAAATATTACCGTCCGTAAAATACTACTTTGAATAAATTAATTGTGAATTGCTAAACAATACATTATTAAATACAGAATACTGGAATTACGCTCTTCACTTTTCATTATTGGTTCGGGGAATCATACAAAGGAAAAATGGATGTCTCTCGACTAATTACATACTTATTTTCTTGCAAAGAACATTTTTTTACATTAAATGTTGAAAGGTTTTTTGGAAAAAAATAACTTCCATCATTTCACATAAAATTGATAGTTTTTACAAAATTGTTCCTTGTATGGTTCCATGACAATTGGTAACCGGTATACCTACTTGTATACAACGTGCAGTCAGTTTAGGGAAAATACGGTTTATCTACTTACACAAGATATAACTAAGTGTCAAAGGGATATGCAGAGAGGATGCACCGCCGAATAAAAAAAGCATAAAACATATTTTCATTCGAATGAATCAAGGAAAATAAACTACATGTCTGTACATTGTATACACCAGCGCATAAGTACAAAAAACACTGTAAATAAATTTGTATGAATTCATACCAACTTATTAATAAAGGCATTTTTTATATCTACTTTAGGTTTAACTTTGGTAAATAATGAACAAACAATTATTATTTTGTAATAATTCAACTGTCGGGTCACCGAATTTTACATGGCTATATTAGGGGTCGTCCATTAATCACGTGATTTTTTTAGGAACTTTTTAACCCCCCCCCCCCCCCATGGTGATATGTGGTGAAGTTTTAGACTAACCCCCCCCCCCTGAAATCACGTGTATTTTTTTATTACAAAGTATTTTGAAATTTTCAGAACATTATCACGAAAAATAAATACACGTGATATCTCTTTATACCACCCCCCCCCCCTCCCCCCCGTCGTGATATTTCGTGATTTTTTCCGAACCGCCTCCCCCTTTCGAGCATCACGTGATTAATGGACGACCCCTTAAGTACATTATTTTTAAATACATTTTAATCGGCTTTTCAGTAACTATTTACATGATCACTTTTAGTTTTTTTTTCTAAATAATTACTATTACTAAAATTCTTTGAAAAACGTGGCACCTTATTAGAATGCCTTTTGAATGATATCCGTTTTCAATATTGTTATTTATTACGTTATTAGTTTATTAGACTAGTTCCGAATAGCTACCACATAATGCTTCATATTCTTCCACGAAGAAAATCGGGGCGGATTTTCTCACTGGACATTTTTGGGGAGTGTCTGGTTAAAATTCATTAAAAATAGTTTGCTTACAACATTAATTGATTCGAGACACGGCCCCCCTAAGAGGCCAAAGTTGTTTTTGAGTTTTGTCTCCGTTTATCTACGGTTTATTTACGGAGATAACAATGTTTGTAGGACTTGTTTAGTAATTTTCGCACCTCCGCAATTGCAGATTTTTAACAAATCTTTTAATGTGATGCGCTATCCTACTTAAAACCCATTTTCGGTTATGGTTTAGTATATATAATGTGGAAAATTAAGATCTTTAGAAAATGATCGTAAAATCCTACTAATATTATAAAGGCGAAAGTATGTATGGATGTATATTTGTTACTCTTTCACGCAAAAACTACTGAATGGATTTTAAAAATTCTTTCACTAATAGAAAGCTACATTATTTGCGAGATCTATAGGCTATATGTATTGGTAAGCTCTGGCGTTATGAATAATCTCTGGCGTTATGAAATTATTTATCATACGTTTTCTGTCCCTAAAAAAATCGATTTATTGCAAGCGTCAGAAAAAAAAACAAACCAATTGTCGCATTGGAAACGATGTTTTTTTTTTTAAATTAGGCAATTCACCCTAAAAAGAGTGCTTTGTTGGCGTCGTACTTAAGAGGGCATTACCAGAGAAAGCCGGAAATACGTCATTTTCAAAAAAGTTTTTAGACGTATTGACTCTTTTCCACAAAAAATTATAAATGGATTTCGAAAGATTGTTCTTTTATCTAGCATTCGCATGTAATAAATTTTTAGAATTTTTTTTAATTTTTAGTATAATAAGGTTATTCCATAGGTCGTTGGCAGATTTGTTAAATTTTCAAAAAAGTTTTTGTATTATACCACACCCATTTCAAATAATGTAATCATGCAGTAAAATAAATCAATACATTATCTAGCAAAGTTATGTATTAGAATTTTATTTTTAGTTTCAATAAAATCATTAAAAAATATGTACGTACATGTGTTTCTTGACGAAAATTGGTCCATTTGTGTATTTATTTGCGCACTTACAAACTAATATATTTCAGATTTTTTTAACATTCTTATTAAATTTAGACATTATTGAAAAATGATAAATACTTATAATCAAAAAATAACTACAAAAAGTACACTATTTTAATAGTTTTATCATCACGCCTTTCAGCATTTTTGGATGAAGGTATAAATTAAAGCTAATTTGTATTGAAATAAATTCGATATTGAGTTATAATTTTAAAAAGCTGGTACGGAGAATAATTAATCTTTCTCATTGTAACCGCCCTGCACGATCGGAAGAACAACTTTCGACGAAATGTGGATTTTCGTCCGCTGGCTGGTTAAACGCTCTTAATAACTATCTCTAAAAATGAATCACAGAAATGTACGCATAAACCCGAACGACTCCACCAAATTGGATAATTCTTTTTTTTGTTCGTTATATTCTGGTCGATAATTATGCTATAAAATAAACCCATGATGATTCAAGTGTTTACTTTATAGCAGAATTAAGTATTTGAAATTAGAAATGGTGGTAATTATGTCCTAGAATAAACTCACGATGACTCCTGCATTTAATTTAAATACTTATTTTTTTTACATGAACTCCACACAGGAGGCCTTGAGGAAAATAATTTCCCTCAGGACCTATGTCATCTTTGGGGATGCTGTGTGGAGGGTTTTTTAAGGAAAGGAAGGAGTAGAGAGTTCTGGGAAGGAAAGGGTTTAAGGGGTGGGTAGGAATCTGGGGTTAAGTGTGTCCTAGTATTTAAATATTTGTGCCTGAACTTATGAAAATGAAATGAAAGGCGCTTTTGGGTATGTTTTTTCTCGAATAAATCAAAACAGGCGGGCTGGTGTTAAACGGGAATTCAAACATTATCGCCATCTACGTAAGGAGTGCTATTGTTGGTGTCCTGATCTCGAGTTTTACACGACATGGTGCATCGCCGTAATCTGTCCCTAATGAGGTGAGAAATATATCAATGGCTTTTAAAAAAATACCACTAAGAATCTTACATGAAACAAAGCAGTAAATAAAAACAAAGATACTAATACTCGTATGTAATTTGTACTTTCTTTTGTATCTATCTATCTATAATAAATAAATAAAAAGCCAGCGTCCAGTTAAATTAAATAATAATGTAAATATGGCTTTTGGTGTGTGTTTTTTTTAAGCAGTAAGCGTGTTTGTGAATCACTGGATAGTATGACGTCTTTCCCGATAAGAGGTCGAGAGGAGTCTTGTGTAAACAACGAGTACATTTTATTATAGCAACCTACTATCACTTGTACTATCTCACATACTAGCCACCCACTATACATATATCGCACCTAAATATTATCTAGCTTTATAAATAATAACTAATAACAACATGCCACTGGAGAGATTGTATAAAGAGGCACAAAATAATAAAACGTTTTATAAGATAGCAGAATATTACATTCATGTTATTAATTTATCAACTAAATTGCATACCTACGTAAATAGATAATATTCTATTATTTTTATTGATATCAAGTTAGTATGTATCCTATTAATATTATAAAGGCGAAAGTTTGCATGGATGTATGTGTTTGTTATTTTTTCAGGCACAAACTACAGAATGGATTTTAAAAATTCTTTCACTAATAGAGAGTTACATTATTTGCGAGTACGTAAGTATAGTAAGCTCTGGCGTTATGAAATGATTTATTATACGTTTATCATCAAGACGAAAAGCAAAGCGTTGCTAAGTAATTGTTTGACGTGCGCTGTCATTTTGTTATTTGTTTAGGTTACTATGGAGATCCTTTTGATAGTTAAAATTTACTGCGCGTTTTGATTGTCACGTTTTAATAGGTGGCACGCGAGCTGTTTGGATTAGAGGGGGTTGAGGGGGGGGGGGGAAAGGGCGAGTGGCGCGTGCGAAGCCGGAGGCAAAAGCTACGAGTAGTTGTATACATATAATATGTAAAGATATAAAGTGACAGAGGCATAACGAAGACCACCAAGGTGAGATTCATCATCATGTTGATTTCCCCACATTTCTATACGGTGTGGAAACGTGGACACTTAGAGCCAGCGAAAGAAAGCGGATAGACACCCTCGAAATGTGGTTCTGCAGAAAAGTGCTCAGGATTCCATGGACAGCCAGAAGCACAAATGTGTCCATTCTGGAAGAGCTAGCCATCCACAATAGGCTTTCAACTATCTGCCTACAACGTATTCTAAGATACTTTGGACACGTTGCTCGCCAAACTGAGGACTCCAACACGAAACTCATAGTTTCTGGCGAAGTTTTTGGCAGAAGAAGGTCACCAATGCGCTGGAGTGACCAAGTATCACTGGCGTCCGGTACTAGGGTGTTCTTGGCTCACCATGCAGCACAGAACCGCAAGGAGTGGAGGAGGCTTGTCCACTATGGAAATTGGAGTAGGGGATCACGATTCTCAGCAATAGGCAACCGACTTAGGAAGAAGTATCGCATGTATATGTGTGCTTACACAATGCTCTACTATTACAGTTTAGAATAAATCCATTATCATATTATGCTCGTATTATACTATTATGATGCAAGAAGTTATTAATCTTTCTAAATAACCTACAACAGACATTTCTATCCGATTGTTGATCACGAGTAGATACCCAAACTGCGATAGGAGACGACACAGCAAGAAACATAGCACTATTTGAATTTCAATTTTATGCTATGTGGAGGGTCTTTTTAGAAAAAAAAGGTACGAGGGGTGGGTCCAATGTATCCAGGAGTGACATACGTATGAATCCATCCCTTTCACTGAGGCCAGCAAGAGTGGTCAAATGGTCTCCCTCAATCAAACTCTCCCCATCCGGTCTGCCAAGCCAAGACCCGGACAAAGCTTACCACATGAACCCGGGCACCCCTGCAAGTTCACCAAACGTAGCGAACCACTTGGGGTGACCTGTGGCAGAGGTGTTGGTTGTTAAATAAATAGTTTCCGGAATTGAAGAGGAATGGTGCGATTAAATGAAATTTGTAAGTAGTAGTAGATAATAATATTTACTTAGATTTAAACTTTTTAGTATACCTAGGTACCCAAAAATAAGAAATCTTGTACTTTGATGATTAATCTGTCGTAGAATAGTTAAAAAAAATATTAATAACATTAGTTTCCACGATGTCTGGGTTATAAGTTTACAAGGTCCCTCATTGTGGCTGGAAGTGGAGCCGAGTTTCCTCTACACTCTACAAGGGGGCGCCACGGAGACGCGACGACTGCGACTCTCCGAATTATTGCCGGCGGCGAAAACTGCATTTTAATTCCGGTAGTTTATTCGGGCCGGATATCCGAGGGGAAACGCGAACACGATACCGCTGTCCATTCTCTGCGGGATGCCACTAAAAGACAAACTGCCGGAGGAATCTTTTCGACAATTCAGACAAATGTTATCTTCTTTGGCAATTCAAAAAAAATACCATTATCCGTAGCCCCATTATGATCAAAGAAAAACAATATTGCAAGTGTTGCAAATTTGTGGTCTTGTCAGAACAATCGAACAAAACAGGCAATTTTGGCAAAGTCTATGTCCAATGTAGTTGCCTGTTATTATTACCTGCCTAGTACAGCATTACCAGTACTTACGCCAACCGTAATTCTGTTCAACACAAGAATCTCAACTGCTCCCAACGTATGTATGTTCCGTATGTTTGAAGTTGAATGTAGTGGGAAGGGGAAGGAGATGGGCGGAGAGTCCATTTGAAGTAACTTTTCGATTCTGAATGGTGGTCTTTTACCGGTGCGATAATGAGTGCCTCCTACTCTTACAGTATGTTGTTCGGCTTGATAAGACTAGGCCCAGGCTAATCAAGTCGAAAAATTTTGGGGCCGGTTATGGGTACCGCCGCCCCGGGAATCAGATATTGGACAGCCAACAACCCTGTCACAGGTCACCCCAAATGGTTCGCTACGTTTGGTTGCGTAGCAGGGGTGCCCGAGTTCATGGGGTGAGGTTAGTCTAGGCCCTCGCGGCGATTGCTTTTGCCCTACTGCATGGTGAGCCGAATCGGCTTGCACTGCTGTGGGAGGGATGGATTTATAAGTCCGTCACTCTTGAACACATTGACCCCCAGATTCCTATCCACCCCTCATACCTTTTCCTTCCCAGAACTTCCCCTCCTTTCTTTCGATAAAAAGACATCCCAGACAGCATCCCCAAAGATGACATAGGCCCCTGTGTGGAGCTAACGTAAAAAAATAAAAGTTTGAGTTATTACAGAAGATGGTTTTTTTGTGGTGTGAATTATTTTTTTTGTCTTATACATTACGGCAATCTTGACGAACAATACCTTGTCTGGCAAGACTATTAACAATTATAATTGTTCGGCAATAGGCAACAATACGTCATTTCGATCAACCCCTTCGTAGAGATTGGATTTAACCCGCCATTGGTGACGTATGTTATATGTTTGCGAGACCAGGTAATTCGAAAAAGTGTAATTTTTTTTACCATCCATCGAATCACACTGCGATTTCGAGTAGCCGCCTTATTCCACGCCCCCTACCGCCAGTTGAGTCTACCCCGCGACAGCGATGCGAACGCACGTTATAGAGTTTTGGCGCCAACCCGGTGCGTGAGACCGGCATCACCAACTAAGTAAGTCAAATGGTTATAGGTAATTTTATAAAATAAAATAAAAAACATAAGTATTATCATTTGTGTTTTTTTTTTTTTTTTTTATGTTTCAACTGTCATAAGAGTGATTTAGTCGTTAAATGTTTAAAATTGTTGGGTTTAAATAAATATTGTTAAAATATCTCATAATTTTAATACATCTAAAGATATTATGGCGTTATGTTAATAAAAAAGGATTGATTTAAGGAATATCTATGTTTTATTGACAAAAAAGATCATTTTATAAACATTCCAATGAAAAGTAGCATGAACAGTAAATTATTGAAAAACTGGTAGTCGAAAACTCCGGTGCGTGAGACCGGGGTCACCAACGAAGTAAGTCAAATTCACGTCACCAATGGCAGGTTAATAATTATTCTCGAAAATAGTATCGATTTGAAGGGTCTTTCGAGATATGGTAACCTCAACGTACCAATTATAATTAATGATAAATTATTTTTCATTGTCTTTACAGGATGCAACCATAACATAATAAATAATGACAGATTTATTATGCATGTCAAGAATACAATAATAAGGCTAACATACTGCATTCTTTCAATTATGATTAAATTATTACACCAATGGTGAATAATGGAATATTCTTATTAGATGAAATTAATAATACATTGCAGCTTCGCCATGCTGTACATACATATAATATAATATGATATGGTTAGAGTTGTTTCTGAGTAGAGCTGAATGACCCCGCGATTGCTTATTATTTATTATTATTGTGAATGTTATAAAACGAACTCCTACTGCTACTGCTGTCTGTGCCAATGAACCGTCAATGCACTTAATAATGTGCAGCATGACATTTATTTACTCTTTATCTGAGTTATTTATTACTCGACTGTAAATATGCAGCATTTAGTGTGCGTCACATTCCACGCTTCAACGCATATTATTTTAAAAGGTACATTACATCAATATAAGAATATAAACACTGGCTCCCAACTTCCAACTGGGATTTCTTTATCACAAATATTAGGCTGCGTAAACATTTGAGAACTGAGACGCGAACAGAGCACGAATTATGGGAAATAACGAAACGCTGTTTGCGGTTACTTTGTTCCTTTCCCATAATTCATGGTTCGGTTCGCAGTACTAGCTCAGGCTGATAATATCTAAATAAAATCATCAACATCGACGTTTTGATTTCCCCATTTAACAATTCCAAAACTGGACCGATTTTTAAGATTTTTTATTAATAGTATAAGAAAAAAAAAACTCTAAATCTGCATGTTTCCCTTTTTTGAAGTAAAACTTCTTTACGCACGCTTGACTTGGGAGTAAGCCTGTGAATGCGTGACGAGAGCGTTACGAAAAGCGAGGCGAACGGTAGTTGAGAGGGAGATATAAGTGAGTGAAGATAGAAAGAGAGAGAGAGTTACGTTTCGTAGGTATATTACTGTAGGGGCAAAAGAGAGAGGTACGAGCACACATTTTCTTTCTCTCTTTCTCTCATAGCCAGTTACGTTTCGTATATCTAAGCCACAATGCAGGCCTATTGTCTGTATCACACTGTAGGAGCAAGAGAGAACAGTGCGCGCGCACATTTTCTTTCTCTCTTCCTATCATATAGATGGAGCTAAAGAAGTTTTACTTCAGTCGTGTGGTCTAAAGCACACTCGTTTTTTTATAATACCTACATTGTATATTTTGTATACTGAACGTCTGTTGGTGGCGTTCAAACCAAGCAATGTTAACAATTTTTGGAGGGTTCTAACTACAATAACAAGCAATTAATAAAAAAAAGCAAAAGTAGTTAGTGGTCGATATCTTTATTAAATTAAAAAATATTTGCAGTAGTGTCAAAATCCATAGAGGAAATTGGGGAATATGTTTGTAAGGACAAAACGCCGCCAGCCAGCAATGGTGGTAGGTACCTGTTTGTAGGTACCTAGGTAGGTACTAAGGGAACGTACCCATACTACGTGACCAACTTTTTGCAATTTTTAACCCCCCCCCCCCCCCCCCGGTGACCGAAAACCTAAGCAACCCGCCGCTCATTTGTACCGAGCGTGACATTTTGAAGACCCCCCCCCCCTAAACGTGTCACGTAGTATGGGTACGTTCCCTAATATTAAAAAAAAAAAAAAAAAGAGTTAAAAGCCGCAATAGTAAATTCAGAATTCACGCAAAAACTGAATTCATTTGCAAAATACACTGATGATATTAACATTAATCACGTGGTGAGATTTGTCATCTACCTCGATTAAGATGACCTTCAAAATGGGAACATGCAGGAACTCGCTAAGGTCGCGGTTTCGTCCAATAACTCATTATTATTATCCTGAATCATCGTAATAATAACGTCAATGTAATGTTAGATAATGCATTTTCAGAATTATATAGGAAATGCAGTTTATATCACATTTTATATTGGAAAACAAATATTGTAATTAAACGAATTTTTAATTTTTTAATCTGAAATGGAGTGTTTTTGTACAGTTTTAAGGGTGAAGTTCAAAAATAATATTTTTCTGACATAAATTTTGAGAATGCCCCTTTCAGTAGGTACCTCAGTATTGTGTAAAGACTGAGGAAGGCCTCTGTGTTTCCTCCCTACCACAACAGGTTCACTACATCCTTTCTTGCATCTGCGATTCAATCCAATATTGAATTTGAATGACTTTTTGAAAGAATCGAGTTTTATAAAGTACAAAAATAAATTAAATCACCGCCATCTATGAACGAGCGGATTACGAATTATTTTTAAACGACTTCAAAAAGGAGGAGGTTCTCAATTCGACTGTATTTTTTTTTGTTTTTTTTTTATGTTTGTTACCTCAGAACGTTCGACTGGGTGAACCGATATTGATGATTCTTTTTTTTATTTGAAAGCTGGTGCTTCCCGTGTGGTCCCATTTCAATTTGGTCCGGTTCTGACAATGGCATCTATGAGAAAACCATATAAGTCTTAAATTTGCGTTAAGTATGTGCGCGACAAATGGACGAATACCTCAATATCACGCCAACCGATTTCGATGATTCTTTTTTTATTGGAAAGGATGTACTTCAAAGGTAGTTTGATGAGAGTTTGGTTAGGCTCTGATTATGGGATCCATGACAAAGTAACGGAACTCTTCAATTCTTAGAAGCAAATTAACGATACTCAGCCGATTCTTTTATAGGCTGATACGTTTTTAGATTTTCACGGTCAAAGGTATTTCCGTTATTTGTTTTTAGGATTTTATGCCGTGTTGCGCTACCTAAATAACAATCTTACCTACATATTGATGAGTAGAAAAAGTAAGTTGATTGTGAAGTTGTAGAAGAATACGAAATTATTTTTTTACTTTTTAGTGCATTTGAAGTCGTTTTTTGTTTTTTTTTTTAATTTTTGTTTATTAATTTTCCCGTAAGGTGATGCAAAACGTAGTGTAAAATTCGTGATCAGGCCGCTAACAATAACACTCCTAATGTAGATGACGATAAGGTTTAAATTCCCGTTTAACACCAGCCGCCTATTTTGATTTAGTCTTAAAAAAACATCGTCATAATGCGCGTTTTATTTATTTTATTTTGTAAAGCGTAGGCAAAAATATTTAAATGTTTACGATCAATTTCTAAAAAAAAAAAATTCCACATTATACATTACCACAACCGAAAAAAGATTCGTAAGGAGGAGATTTGGAATTAGTTTAGTAGAAAGTAGTTTTAATAGGCATGATACTTCAATTTCAATTTTCAATTGTCATCACTGCAAACAACACATGAACCATGCTGTTTGCTGTGATGCCAACTTAAATCGTAGATATGAAAATAGAGATGAAAATAGCGATCGCGTAAAGCGAAAAATGTTGACTTTTGTGTCTAATTAGAATCGGGCTGAAAAAAGATGTCGTGTATAACGGCCATAACACAAAGCGGGAAGATACATGGGTAATAGGAATATGTTTTTTAGCATCTAAGCACATCTATTATTATTAAAAGCAGAAAATGTTATTTTCTTTAATGGTACCTAGGTGCGTAACAATATTCATGGAAGTAGCTTTAAGAGGCCTCCCTCCATCTAACAGAACATAATTACGTATTTAAATCTTTTTTTTTTCATAAATAATACAAGCAAACATTAAATCATAGACAGGCAAAGCAATCCAGACAAGTTTGCAATTAAAGGGAAAATCGTCATTTCTTTTAGCATTTAATAATGATAATGACCATGGACCATGGCTGTGTTCCGATTGCGGGGATTTGATTTGAGTAGATGAACAAGGCATCGCAATTATTAAAGAAGAAATAAAAACATGTGGCTCGATGTACTCTAAAGATATTCTGGCATTGTGGGATGCCATTAAATTTCTGTATGATTTTTTTTACATTGTCACCACATAGAAGGCCTCGAGGAAAAAATTCAGAGTACAATTCACGCGGTAGAAGTGAAACTTTCAGAAAACTTAAGTAGAGAAGTGTGGGGAGGCTACGAGACACCGCACAAAGAGGAGATCGATAGGGTATGAAGCATAGCACAAAGAGAAGAGCGATTATACTATCTCATTCTCTCACAGGCTAAATCCTATGGTTGTATGTGTTTGTCTCTTTTTACTGTCGCCATTCATCGAGTTTCAAATCACAACTGTGCTTAAGACGTTTTCACTTCAATAATTTCCCTCAGGCGCTATGCCATCTTAGGGTTTGCTGTGTGGAGGGTCTTTTTAAGGGAATGGAGGAGAGGAAATATCGGGAAGGAAAACGTATGAGGGGTGGGTAGGAATCTGGTCAGGGTATCTAGAAGTGAACATGAATCCATCCCTCCAACTGGGGTGCAAGGAGATGGGTCGAGAGTCCAGTTGGAGAGGTGAAAAGGCCTCCTTCAAGCAGTCTCTCTCGATCCGGCCCGCCTTGCAGAAGGTAGGAAGACGCATCCGTCGCCTAGACATAGACAAACCCCACCCCATTAACCCGGGCACCCCTGCTAAGTCACCAAATGCAGCGAACCACTTGGGGTGACCTACGGCAGAAGTGTTGATTATTCAACAAATGTTTCCCCTGGTGGCGGTAAGTATATCCGCCTCCAAATTATATGAAGAAAAAATATCATGTCATTTTAGTAAGTGTATGTCGTTTTTAAGTTATGCACATTATCATCAGAGCATATGTAACGATGGACACTGCTTTTCTGCTCGAAACGTTGGATCAAAAATGTGTCCGATCAACGAATTAAGAGTTGCTTGGTTATCCAATTCGTAAAATTCTAACATCGATAAGGGTGAAATTCCTGCTAACCAGGCCACCTGTTTAGATGTATGCAAAACAACACCGCCAAAATCCAGGTTTTATTTTTATTTTGTAATCAGGCACGAATTTTGAAATGTTTTCCGGTCAGAATTTAAACAATATAACTTAGAGTAAATTCTAAATAAGGTTCCAAAGCAGGAAATTTAACACTCCAAAGATTTTTTTATGGACCTTTATTTTTTTTAAAGCTTTTAAAAAAAATTACCGAAATAACGCCCGGTTACAGCGAAGAGCAAGAGACATGTTATAGTAGAAGTATTATATTAAAACATCTATAATATTTCTATGCGAACAAATTATCAATCCAAAAACGCATGAATTTGCAAATTTTGATAAAGTAATTTTTATGAAATATTTATTATCACCTCAAGTGCGCTTTGCAAACCTAGTTAAAATCCTTGATTTGGGCTTTACCGTCACGTCACACAATAACAGACAGATTAATAAATGGAGAGATAACGACTAAATGATAATGACCATAGATAAGGAAATAGCACGTACACGAACAGACATGCGAAAAATTATGTTAAAAAACTAAACCTCTAGGCTAATTTGTTCGGTTTCCGAAACAACTCATATATGTCATAGAAATCGTTGTTACTCCCTTAGTATGAATGTAAGTAATACTAGGAAAAAACACTACGCTTTATATTAGAATCAAAAAGTTAACCGCAAAATAAATAATGTACACCTTTATGAAACCAAAGTTTCAGACCGCAATATGAAAAAAAATTATGATAATTTGGGAATATTTTATTAATTATTTTTAAGCGAAACGTCAAAAAAGTTAGCTGACGATAACATTTATAATACATTTGCCTTATAAAATATGTTTTTATTTTTAGGTTATGATTAATTTTGGTTAGAAAAAAATCATGGTGGGCCATTTTTAATTCTGATTGCATGCAAATATTATTTATTATACTTCGAAAAGTATTTATTTATTTCGAATTCTAAAATTTGAAAGCATATTTCATTACCTAAAATAGTCCTCGAGCATATTTTTTGTGAGAGGATCAAAATATTTCCGCTGTGCAATAAAATCCAAATAATTGAAATATTTCTGAATATATCCAAAAATCATATTTCATCACCAAAATAGGTTTTCGGATAAATTCAGAAATATTTCAATTATTTGGATTTTATTGCGCAGCGGAAATGTTTTGAACCTCTGACAAAAAATATGACAATGCCAAAATAAATCCCTTCCTACGAGACACAGTACTATCTGCAGTACTTGCACCATCTCACGTCGCATCGTGTCTTGTGTCGAAATCTCTGTGCAGTCCATTATATTTGAATCTTGAAAATAGAACATGACAGGAATTTAAGGACTGTTCCATTTTGGTGAATTTCTCTAGTGACGCAGCCCGCCGATTGTGTCCCCTGAACAAAAATTATATTTATATTGGTGCGAAGTGTGGATTCGTTTCGGAAACATTTTAATCTTCAAATTATATTTCGAATTAATTGTTCAGATATGGACGAGGTCGGCTCAACGAATTACTCGGATATTTTAAATTGATTTCAATTTTAAAGTTTTATCCTTGATATATTATACCAAAATTTTATTGCGTTGAAATTGTAGGTACCTACCTACTTCTGAGCCCTCCTAGCGTGAAGGACAATTATATAATATTTACAATGTAAATAAACAATATAATGTTTAGATGAATAATTAAATCTAATTTTTCCAAAAAATAAAACTACGTAAAAAAAATTTCGAACCTTTTTCGAATTTTATTTTAAAGTACCTACTCTAAATTTCATAAAACGAAAAAATAACAAAATGTACAACATACAATTTGTGCAAGAGTATGCATACACTTTGTGCAATAGTGTGCTTCCAGTTTGTAGTAATAGTGCGCATACAATTTAAACAATAGTATGCATGCTATGTGTACAATAGTGCGAAATACAATTTGTACAATAATGTGTATTAAATTTGTACAATAGGGTGCATTCAATTTGTACAATAGTGTGCATACAATTTGTACAATACTGTGCGTACAATTTATACAATAGTGTGAATACAAATTGTGCAATAGTGTGCACACGATTTGTACAATAGTGTGCATACAATTTGTACAACAGTGCGCACACAATTTCTACAATAGCATAGAATTTGTTCAATAGTGTGCATAGAATTTGTTCAATAGTGCGCATACAATTTTTACAATAGTGGGTGTACATTTGTAAAATAGTGTGCATACAATTTGGATGTCTATGGTGCATACATTTTTTACTCAATGGTAATCTCAATTAATACATTTGTAATAAAAATATATAAAATGGCGAAGGTATATTTTCTACTATTATGAATATTGCCTTTTCTCTGTTAAAAAAAGCTTAATTGAAATCTTTAGAGCAAATGCGTCAGGTGGGAACGCTGTCTTGTTCTACCGATATTTCAATGGAAGATGTTGTCTAGATTTTTTTTTTATCTCTCTATTTGTAAAATAATATTCTTATGTAAAAATATTTGCATATGTTTTTATCTGCTGTTAATGTTAATTCGTGAGAAATAGTTTGGATGCAGGTGAATTCTCTATTAATTGTTTTGTATATTATTGTCAATTGACATCTGTATCTGTATTTACTCCTTAATAAAAAATAAAAAAAAGATGCAACTAGGAACTGGAGTCGTTGAACCCTTGGGCACCAGTGCAAAAACGGTCGACATTTGTCAAATAAGGTCGTTTCTACGACTCGTTCTTGAAATCAACAGCTCGGCTGTGGAACGATTTGCCGGGTTCTGCGGTTCCTCCCGTTTACAACATAAGATCCATGTTCACCCTTCTTCTCCTCAAAAAGACCGTCCACACAGCATCCTTAAAGATGAAGGTGTGGAGTTTATGAAAAAAAAAACAATAATAGTTCTTTCTAAAGAAATTTACAGACTGTTTTAAAATAAATAATATCTCGATTATGCCCATGGCCACAATAATAAGAATAGGAATGATTCAGTGTAGAATCACGCTGTACCCGCTATCCATGAAGAATGTATGATCGATCTGCGGTAGGAACCAGGGCTGACTAACAGGTTCCGATGTATTTTTTCTCCACTCTCCATCTATATTATTTCTCCGGACAATAATAACCGGGGACGCCGACCAGCGCGCCTAATTATCTGAGCGAACATTAAAATTATACATGTAGGAAATGTAGAAATAATCGTCGGACGGCAATCCACCATTCCACCATTCCACCGGCCAGTGGCCACTCACGGCGGAGGAATGTTCGGTTTCTCGGCTTGTCCCCTTCTTCGGCTTCGGGTCCTCTATAATTCCCTCCGAGAGCTGTGAGCTCTGACTGCCGCATTGTTGGTCCGCTGCCACCGAATTTACGTGCAAAATAATATTATCTTCATTTGTCACTACCCAAAAACGTACGGAATGCTTCATAAAACACAAACATTAAACTCCTACCTTTAAAAACAACAGGATAAATCATCTTACACGAAGATTTTTGAGAGCACTATTTGCTTCACGGGATTCTAATGAGTTTTTTTTTTATAATAACTCCACACAACTCAATTTGACAGACGGGTGTGGGAACCGCCGCCGCGCCGCCGGCCTGGGAGTGCAGGAGAGTAGCAGGTGAGGTTTGTTCGGCGTGTGTTTAGGCGTCTGCGCATCAACTGTGTGGCAGGCCGGATCGGGAGAGACTAGTTGAGGGGGACCTTTTGATCTTCTCCAGCAGGACTCTCTCGGAACATCGCCTTGCACCGCAGTGGGAGGGTTGGATTCATAATCCGTTACTCCTTCCTGGACATACTGAATCCCAGTTTCCTACCCACCCCTCATACTTCTTTCCTTCCCAGTACTTCCTTTTCTTAAAATACCCTCCACACAGCGTCCCAAAATATGACGTAAGGGGAATTATCTTAGGGTCTCCCGTGTGGAGCTTGAGGCCCTGAGGAAAATAATTTTTCTAGGAGTCTATGTCATTTTAGGGATGCTGTGTGGAGGTCTTTTTAAGGAGAGGAAGGAGTTGTTTTGTTAAAGAGAGAAAGCGCAGAGGCCGGCAAACATTCCATATCACAATTATTGAACTCGAGAACGAGTCGTAGAAACGTAGCCGTAGAGATCGATGACGCTAGATCCTTGGAGAATCTTGCATTGAAATGCCGGCAGAACAAGAACAGCATTCCCACCTGACGCCTGCGCTTTAAAACTTGCAATCCGTTTATTAAGAGGAATCCGTCAAACGAACGAGTCAGGGGTTTTTTCAAGTACCTTGTAGTTCCAGACTAGAGGTGGCTGCCAAATTGAACAGGGTGGAGCACTAGCGATTAGTATACAATCAGCAGCTGTGTAGCGTCTGCACTCTGCAGTATCTGGGGGCCCAGGTACAGTACGCCCAGCTTCTGAGAGGCTAACTTGACTCTGGCTTCGATAGAGCCCCCATGCCTGAGCTGGTCACTCGAGAGTTACACCAAGCATATCAATTGAATGCATGAGATCTCCGCTGACACGAGCGTCGTTTTGTCGTTTATGAGAAAGCGAGAGAGGGTACAAGTTACAACGGAGCTATTATTGGCATAATTTAAATTAATAAATTACTTCGTTTTTACCACTTTTATTGTTTACAAAACCGACATGTTTCGTCAGCAAAGCTGACTTCTTCAGGGTTTTGACAGAACTTTGTCAATTTATTAATTTAAATCAAAATGGTGCCACAAAATAAGTTTGCTGTGTTAGAAGAAAAAATATTATTGGCATGTCTTGAGTCACAGCGAGGTTTTGATACCAACTTTGATGCGCATCTGTGAACCATGGAATTAGCTAAAGGACGAAATTATGCTGAATGTAGTAGGATATAAACAAAATTCAAGAGTCGCATGTAGGAATAACCATATAAATAATATTAACGAATAATTTAGAACCGAATACATTTCAAGGGCGTATCGAATGTATTGCATAAAATCATTTATGAAGTTGTTGCAGACTTAAACAATTTAAAATTGTTGACACATAGTTCCAAGAATTTATGTTACGTGTAAGACAAAGTTCCGGAATGTGAAAAATACGTAAGTAATTATTAGAAGAGTTTAGACCAAGTTCTGGAATGCGAAAACTAAAGCTCAGTTGTTTCGCAGAAATTCACGTGTGACAAAGTCATCACATGGCGATTCAGCGCCATTTTATTTTTTGACAGTTGAAAGGTTCCCGTTAAATGCCAATTTTAGGATGGGTTGTTTCAAAAAATTTTATGAACTCATCAAATATTTGAAGTTTATTTTCACGTTCTGCGCAAGTTCTACCTATTCAAGTTCTGTAATTATTTCAGTTTCATGCATATAATAACATAACTTGAATAAAACTCACACAGAACGTGAAAATTAACTTCAAATATTTGATGACTTCATCAATTTTTTTGAAACAACCAGTCCTAGGTCTGTTTCTGCTTTTGAACAAATTGTAATCAGCCGAAGAGGATAACTATCACGTTGTTAATCTTGTCAGCTTATTACGATTTGATAGAAAAATGAAATGCACCTATAATCGACGTTTCCATGTGTCAAAAAAAATGTGTGCACTTTGCACGCGGTAGAAATGAAACCTTCAGAAAATTAAAGCAGGCAAGAGTAAGGCGGCTACGAAGCACCGCACAAAGAGGAGACCGATAGGGTACGAAGCACCATACAAAGAGAAGAATGATTAGTCTCTCTCGCAGGCTAAATAATATAGATGTATGTGTTTGTCTCTTTCTAGTATCGCTTTCGCGTTTCGTCAAGTTTCATATCACAACGGTGCTAAAGAAGTTTTAGCTTCAAAAGCGATAAAATAGCGTTGATTAGCCATTTGATGACAATGTTACATTTAAATTTTTGCGAAACATAATACCTAGGTAGGTAGTTAGTTACAAAAGATACACACCTACACCAGTATATTTATAAATGACATTGTAAGCAGTATGGATTATTATTTGAAAGGCCAAAGATATCAAACCAGTTAATTTGATAAAAAAATGTTTACATAGATAAAATAATATAATAAGCTATCTGCAAAACTGATTCAAAGCCAGATAATGTAAGTGTGTGGCTTACGAGGTGTTTATAGTCCCATTTGCCACTCAATTTACAAAAACGAGGAATTTTCAATTGATAAATTTTAGAGCGCACTTCATTTCCAGCCTGAAAAGACATTAATGAAGGTGTTTTGACGCCTGTGCCGCCAGTGCCGCCAGTGGGGCAGGTGGGGCATGATATTGCGACGTAGAAACGTCATTTATTGAATTATTTATAGTCCAAACGGATTCGCAGGCAACATCAGAGGTTGATTTTTTATTGAATAATTTCATAATTTGTCACTTTGACATTCAGCGGCAAGCAAGCTAAAGCGAAGACTTCAAGAGCGCAAGGCATAGACAAAAGGCATAACACGAAGACAAGATATACCTAGTCATACTAATAGAACATAAAAATTAGCACGTTTTTGTTATATCTTTTACCAAGTAGGTACCCACGTACCCGTTCATGTATTCTCCTCCGAGGCGATGGGCGATGGCTGGATCGTGGAGATTGGCCCAACATATCAGTCTGTGCAATATTATTACGGAAGAGTGGTATAAAAATAGTTTGAAATTATTATTTTTTTAGCTTTACGAATCGAAATCAATATTATAGAAACCGAAGCATTAGTATGCAACAATGCAACTGATAAGATACAGCGCCGAATCAGCTGTTCGCGGACTTCCGCGATATTGGAGTTTGGAGTTGGAGGGTTGGCCGCAGCCACCACACGATCGGCCAACCTTCCAACTCCGAACTTGGTTCTCAATTGGAAGGTTGGTTTCGGTGTGGAAGTAGCATTACATTTCTCAATGCACTAGGGCAGGGATAGCGAACCTTTACGCATCAACGTGCCGTTTTTCTAAAGAAATGTTTAATGAGGTCATAGACGTGCCATCAAATAATTTTGACTTTGTGATATTGGGAAAATAAAAATAATAAATACTTAGTATCAATTAAAAACTCTTTATTTACTATTATTATAAGCAATAATTATCAGCCTGAAACACTCATCCACATTGAAAAATCTTCCGAGAAAAGATACATGACGCCAACGGGACTTGAACCCGTGTCCTCTCGATTGCCGGTCGATTGCTCTTGACCACTGAGCTATGGCGGCTTATCTCGTACCCGCCAAATGATTCAATATATGCTAGTGTTTCATTCAACAATTACTGCTTATTATATTTTTTCCACCTGAAAACAACCAACTTTATTTTTGCGAGAGAAACATTGTAAGTGTTAAGTCTCTCGCTAGGTGGCGTCGAGACAAATTATGTCTTCATTTTATTGGGGAAATACTTAAACTTGTCAAATATTAATTATTATTTTTAATTGTAAAACTAACGTTTTTAAGACAAGATTTTTTATGCATAGCACAAAGGGTAAAAATAATAATTAATATTTGACAAGTTTAAGTATTTCCCCAATAAAATGAAGACATAATTTGTCTCGACGCCACCTAGCGAGAGACTTAACACTTACAATGTTTCTCTCGCAAAAATAAAGTTGGTTGTTTTCAGGTGGAAAAAATATAATAAGCAGTAATTGTTGAATGAAACACTAGCATATATTGAATCATTTGGCGGGTACGAGATAAGCCGCCATAGCTCAGTGGTCAAGAGCAATCGACCGGCAATCGAGAGGACACGGGTTCAAGTCCCGTTGGCGTCATGTATCTTTTCTCGGAAGATTTTTCAATGTGGATGAGTGTTTCAGGCTGATAATTATTGCTTATAATAATTGTTACCCTTTGTGCTATGCATAAAAAATCTTGTCTTAAAAACGTTAGTTTTACAATTAAAAATAATAATCTTTATTTACTACTACTAAATAGGAACATTTAGCATTTACGCGTAAATTAAAGTAAAATTAGTATGACTTCTGTTATTGCAGGTTAGATGACAAATAACATAATATGTTAGGGTTGTAAGATGTTACTTTTAGCAGAATGCATGCTGAACTGGAGTCATCTGTCAAACGGTAAATAACCGACTCTTTAACGTTATTCATCTCTCAAAAAAAATAACTCGCAGGCATAGGTTGATGAAAATATTGTTAAAATAGCATGAGCCAGCGCGCTTCAAACAATTAAATGTGTCTGGTAACGCATTCCATGTTTCCAAAATTTTGTTAATAGCATTTTCACTTATATTACCTGTCAATCTTTCTGTTTCAATTAATTCTAAAGCTCTCATTGTTTCAACAAATTTTTGAATCCATATTGAACTAAACTGGAAATTAATCAGCTGCATTTCAAATTCATCAATTTCCAACCAATCGAATGGGGATAAATTCAGTTTATCAAATGACATCACATCACTTCACACTTTTTTCGTAGTGCATAATAAATTTTGTGATCACTGATCAGTGACGTGCCCAAAATATTGTGTCGCGTGCCATTGATTCGCCATCCCTGTACTAGGGTGTATTACGAGGGGTTCCGTGACAACTCAACAAAGAGGCATTTCAACACCCCTTTGACAACTTAAAAAATAACTCATTATAAGTGATGAAATAAAAAATAACCCACCTGACTTAAGGGAACGTACCCATACTACGTGACCAACTTTTTGCAATTTTTAACCCCCCCCCCCCCCCCCCCGGTGACCAAAATCCTAAGCAACCTGCCGCTCATTTGTATGGAGCGTGACATTTTGAAGACCCCCCCCCCTAAAAGTGTCACGTAGTATGGGTACGTTCCCTAACCTATTTAACCAAGTTGTTTTTTTTTATCATCGTTTTTAATGACTCTTCAAAGGAGAGATGAAGTTGCACATTGTTGAGTTGCCCGGTCACCATTACCAAGTGGCCCGCATTTGTGTAGTCCTATTTTGAGTTTATTCGAGTTGATTTAGGTAAATTGGGTTGGGTTTTGTCGGGTTGGGATTTTGGAATAATGATAAAATATGATCACCCAAAATTTTTCTTCTTTCAACAAAAGTTAGGTGTAGGTACCTATATTAAATTGGGCATATTTATTCCACATGAACTGTTATTTGTTCGTTGGCGATCTGCAATCCTGCTTGGAAACGATGATAAGTGACGGACGTTATCGATAAAAACGATGGCCGTGCTAAGTAGGTAGGTACCTAGATCCCCAGATATCTTCGCAGTCGAAAGGATAAATATTCGTTCTACCTATACGTAAATTAGACATGAACGTGGAAGACCCACAAATGGAGCAAATATAAGCAAAACCTTCACACCCCCCTAAATCCTTCGCTTACTATTTGAGAATAGTGTTAATATTTTTAACCTTACTATAATAATGCCCCTGGGAAGTGACTAATATGAAACGTGGTAGGTATTTTAGTATTTAATTAAATGAAGACAATATTAGCGAAACTCGATCAAAAATGTGACAGAAAATTCAGAAAAAGAAATTGGCACCTCTAGGACTCGAACCCAGGACCCTTTGCTTACATGGCAGGTGCCGACTGAGCTACTATGTATTATCTATGTCAGTTTATTTTTCATTATCAGTATTAAGATTGCTAAATGTATTTTAAAGCCATAAGTATTTGAAATACAAATTACAAAATACCTCAGCAGCAGGTAATTGAAATCAATTACAAAATACATTTTTAGGAAGTAATTGAAATACAAAATACGTATTTGTATTTCAAATACGTATTTCAATTACAAGTAATTCAAATACTGCCCAGCCCTGCTTGATTTACGCATATTGTGAACATTTTTAATTGCAGTGTTAATATTTAAGTATGACTCGGACAATGTTTCAAACAATAAATAAATAAATTTTAATATAATGTGTTGCTTGCGTCGTTGCGTGTGTATATTTATGTTCGCCACAAATGGGTAATTTTAACCACGAACGGCATACCTACTTAAATAAATAATCTAATAAAATTAATTCCCAGATGAACACGAAATTATGTAATAAGTAGAATAATAGCGGGGGTGTGTGAATTAATACTATCCGTAAACAATGAGAAGTAAACAAAGTTTTGACGACTATGCGCAATAACAAATAACACTCACAAATAAAACAATAACACTCTGGACGTTATCACTACGACAGAAGATGTCACTCAAGCTATTCCACGTGTAGTGTGTGGTGTGTGGTGGCTATGGGAATGATATTATTGTGAATGCTGTCATTTAGATAAGAAATGGTATGCCAACGCTATGCAGGTTATATTTATGTAATATTTTAAAATATGTATCTTTATTTTTTCTTTATTGCTAAGTATAACATGAAATCGCTCACGCTGTATGTGCGCTTAGATCTTTTAAACTACCTACGCAACAGATTTTCATGCGGCTTTCACCGAGTGATTCATGAGGAAGGTTTTTAGGTACCTATATAATTTGTTAAGGTTTTGTGTAAATTGGTTGAAATTCATAATATATCTGGCCGAGCGGCAGCGGGCAATGTGTTGGGGATTTGATTTAACAGATGGCGTTGGTTATAGAGGTTTCGTTAGCCAAAGCAACATGTGGCCGGGTCTGTTAGTTTACTTATATTTCAAACACGAAAACATGTACAATGTGACTTTAGAACGGGGTACCTACTAGGGCCGGCATAAAAGGAAGAACTACCTAGGTACCTACCTACCCTTCCCGCCTAAAATACGATAGGTATTATATTTTCAACATTCGAACTGATGTGTTAAGAATTCAAAGTATCAAGCTAGTGACTAGGTGATAAAATCAATTTAAAAAAATTTAGAGCACTAGGTACTCAGTACTGAGTTTGGGTAAAAATTCGTGGGCTTTTTATTTTTGCAAGACACGTTTCTGTGCGTTTCAAAGTTTTTGCAATTGTATTTTGGTTTGAGCCGAAATTTAAGGATTACAGTTTTATTACATTGTAAAAAAGACTCAACGAATAGTTGCGAGATTTATCGCTACTTTGGCGAAATAAACCGTGTGCAATTATTCGGTTAACGCGTTAAAATTGTTGACTAGGTAGGTACACATTTATTGTGTGGATCAGAGTGACAAATGAACAAAAATAAAAAACAAGATTTCAAAGGCCCCTTAAAATTTATTCCCAAAGCAAACTGCAGATAACTGAGATAACTTTATTATCAAGCGCCTCGAGGCGATTTTCATAAAAACCAAGCAATATAATTTATCTTATTTACCCATAACTTTGTAAAGTGTTCTCGGGCTAGTTAATTGCCGAGTGAAGCTATAATTATTTTATTATATTAATTTGCAACTAAGTAAGGGTTAGGTAGCGAAGAAAAGAAATGAATTAGGTACAATAATATGCATTTGTATTCTACTCTGCTAGATAGGTATTGAGTGTACATCCGACATTTGCAAAAAAATCAGGTTTGCAACCAAGAATAATGTATAGATATTTTATTACACGTTATTCTAATGATAATAAATTAATCTGTGCCTGTAATCTGTGCCTTTGTAGATCTACAAAAAGCATACGACCGAGTTGACAGGAAAAAGCTATGGAAGGTATTGTCCAAGTATGGAGTGAATAAGTATCTCATACAGGCAATTGCGTCTCTGTATGAGGGAAGCGTTGCATGTGTTAGGGTGAACGGCGATTTTACGGGGTGGTTTGACATCACAAAAGGTGTTAAACAAGGCTGCGTAATGTCGCCGTGGTTATTCAATCTATATATGGATAATTGTATGCAAGAATTGAAAGAGATGGGATTGGGTGCGAAATTGAGTAATCTAGAAGTATGTTGCCTGTTGTATGCTGATGATGCGGTGCTGATATCTAACAGTATGGAAGATCTACAGTCTCTCGAACTCTCGTGTCAAGAATGAACGAAGTATGCATGAAGAATGAGTTAATGATGAATGTAAGTAAGTCTAAAGTCATGGTGTTTGAAAGAGAGAGTACGAAAACAGTATGCAATATAGTTGTGAATGATGAATACTTGGAGCAGGTGGATGAGTTTGTTTATTTGGGAAGTATGTTTACGAGAGATGGGAAGGCTGATAGAGATATTGAAAGAAGGGTGAATGCTGGTAACTCTATTAATGGAGGACTGAACGCCGTTGGCACCAACAAAAAACTGTCCAAAGACGCGAAACTAGCCCTCCATAATGGAGTACTGGTACCTACCCTGATGTATGGCAGTGAGGCATGGAACTGGCAGAGGAAGGATGAAAGTAGACTGAACGCTGTAGAAATGAGATCCCTGAGGCGTATGTGTGGTAAAACCATGTATGATCGTGTGAGAAATGTGGAAATCCGCAAAGAATGCAAGGCTGATGTAAGCGTGATGAGTAAGATCAAGAAAGGAACGCTCCGATGGTTTGGGCATGTAGAGCGAATGAACGAGGAAAGGAGTGTAAGGAGAATATATGACGCAAATGTGAATGGTAGAAGAAGTCGAGGACGCCCAAGAAAGACATGGCACGACCAAGTGAATCAGATACTTGAGTCGGGCCATGTCAAGAGTCAGAATAATAGAAGAGAATGTATGAGACGTTGTATGAATGTAAACGAGGCAAGGAATGTGTGCCAAGACCGGGATGTTTGGCGGTCCGTCCTCTCTGCCTACCCCTGCGGGAAACGGCGTGATGGTTAGTTAGTTAGTTAATAAATTAATATACATTATTCCGTAAGTAGCGCTACGTAGTGAGCAGCGTATTTTTGTAACTTGTATATTTAACCTTCATCGGCTCGCTAGGGCGGCAAATTGACCGCCCTTTTGAATTTTCACACATATAGTCTGTCAAAAAAGAGTAGACAATATAAAAACTTGAACTACTAAATTTGTAGACTGGCAACACCAATTTAACTGTCAAATATTTTTTTGAAGTGCAATTACACTGAATGTATAGAACACAGTAAACCACATTTTAAAAAACATTTTTTCTTCATGACATAAAATTGATTAAAAGTTGATTTGTAAAGCGATTTGCTTTAATTTAATTAAACATAAATTTGAATTTAACAATAGATAGAAAGGAAGGATCACTAATGGTGAGTTTAGTAACACTACTTTTAGATCTGAATGAGTTAAATATATCCAGATCTAAAATTAGAGACATGATCTAAAGCCCAGGCAACGCTAGGTACCTACTTTATCTAGTATTAAATAAATGTGAGCAATTTCTAAACTGTGCTTTATATTTTATTACATTATAGTTATTCTTCATTATGTTAACACAAAATTGCAAAGGTATAATAATAATATACCTATACGCAATTCTAATTTTGAGATCGACGGGTATTTATAATGCAATGAAAAAATATTTTTTCCACTATTATGCCTTTTTAATTTTTTATAAAAATGTACCTAGGTTACACAGCTTTATTTTAACACCATGAGTTATGTGTTTACTATTTCCATTTGAACAACAGTGGCGCCCTCATATATTTTCTACTCTTATTTGACAAACTGTATTTTTCTCCAAAGTGAGGTACCTACCAGGTAGGGGAGGGGTGCATGAATTCTCTGATTAACTGATTATGCCAGGTCCGGACGTTTAGTTATTCTTGTTCGGTGTGCTTGCATAGGTCACCTGTGGATGAAATAACTGCATATCTAGACCTGCGCAGGCATACCTAACTGGGCAGGCACACCACAGCGTCTATTAGTGGCGTCCGACCTAGTGTTTCCTTCTTGACCGATTTCCCATCAAATCTGGCGGATTAGAGTGCCCTCGAAATGGGAGAATTTTGAGTCCGACGTGATTTACAGAATGACGGATTTCCAGTATCGAATGAAAGACCAAAATACATAATTTTATCGGCGAAAATAGACTAGGTATACCTCCTAGCTACCGGTGAAAATTTGTGGAGAAATTTTTATTCCTGTTATTCTCTAGCCACCTTGTATTTTAACGACTTGTGTTATTTTAATAAAGATTTTTAACCAAAAATGTGTTCGTTATTTTGTGTCAGAATTCATTTCGAAATGTACACATAAATGAAGAAAAACTCATGAAAATGATATAAAATCATGGGCGGTCAAATTACCGCCCTAGCAGAAGATTGGGTTGAGTTGGTGGACGCGGGCGGATGTAGGTTGAATAAAATGTTTACAAATTATTATTAGTGAATGTTTGCAATCTTTATCTTAAATCTGCACCAAAATTATTAGGTATATTACTAGCGTGGAGCCGTGAAAATCACGGGGTATTATAATTATTATAGGATTTGTGAAGCAAGTATTTAAAAATAAAATATTTGCCTCTCGATCATTTCATTCAAAAGAAAAAAATTACCTATCGAATGTTAGTAAACTTGTCATTATAAAAACACAAGACACGTTATAGGTAGATATTCACACTAATGGAACAAAAAGTGTTACACCGCTTATAAGAAGGATAGGTAGGTAGGTAGCCGTTCAAAGAATGTCCATTGGAAATAGCTCGGTGAAACCTTGCGCACTGTCTCAGTAACTTATATTCACTTAATTCATTCAACTAGGTATCTGTCAAAGGTTTGAAGAAAATAAATACGTATTTCAAATAAATATTAATAAACTAAAAGTTTATTGAATATTACTTAGGTACCTACCTACACTTGAACCGACAACAGAAATTAGTTTCACGGATCAATATTAAGTAATAACAATAACACAGTAGGCTAAGTATGATGAGGTGTTTATAGTAGTAATGTAAATAACGTTGTGGAAGTCCTTAAGGGGAAGTCCTGGAAGTAATAAAAGCACCATAAAATAAAAAAAATGGAAGTCTCTAATAAGGGTTTACAAATGTTGAGATTTATAATTTAATAATGGCGCGTTCAGACGTTTCAATTTTTGTTGATCCACTTTTATTTAACGTAAAAAGTTGAACGAGATTATGTTCACACGTTTCAATTTAAGTAGAACCGAATTTGACATTCAAGATGGCGTCAACTGAAATTGTCAGTGCGTGCGTCTCTCTAACTTCTGATGTTTTGCGAGATGAGCTCGAGATTATGAAAAAGCATAAAAAACGTCGTATTTGGGCGAGAAAATGGATCATGAATTAGGCGCATCCAACACAATTTTGAAAGAGATGGAACTAGAAGACTCCGAAGGATATGGATGACAGAAAAACAATTTGATGAGCTGCTTTACAAAATTGGCGATAAAATTTTTCAGAGATGTTTAAATTAATAATAATTACTACTATCTACAATAACCGGAGAAGCAAGGAAATAATCCATATTTCGTAAAAATTTGCTTTACCATAACCTAAAAACAACAACGCCAAACGTCATACTTTGACATAGGTAGTTATTGTTATTAGATTTGTACAAAGTTTTTTTTCTTTTAATTTATGCGTATTAATGGTGACGCATGCTCTGAATATTTACCGTTATTTTTTTGTCATTTTTTTGTCATTGTCATAATATATTGGGTAGGTAGTGTAAATGAAACACATATTATTTATTGCAGTATCACGGGCATTTCTATTTGTGTACACTTCTTGCTTTTGATCCCAAAGACAGGGATGCATAAATCTGAACATCAAATCATCCGACCATTTCAAATATTTTTTCGTTGAAACGGATTCCATGACGGTAGAACTAGGAATGTCTAACGAGTATGGACATAAATGTTTGACGTCTAGTTGTGCACGCGAGTAACTATGGTAACCAAGATGGCGCGATCATACTTGAACGTCAAAAGTAGATAGGCTATCAACTTTAGCTAGTCAACAAAAAACTTGTTCAACTTTGTTGAAAGAAGGTTCACACCTGTCAATATGCTTTCAAGTGTCGAGTTGATCAACTAAAGTTGAACCGTGTGAACCGGCTATAAGGCTAACATAAATTTCAACAGTATTAAGTGTAACTGTTATGTTTTGCCTTTGTTAGAAGTCAACTTGAGTACAATTCTCCCGTCTGGAACCCACATTATAAGCACTTATATTCGTGTAAAAGTAGTTGAAAGAATACAAAATACTAACTAGGTAGGTACCTACCTACCATAATATTAATGGAGGGAAATAATTATACCAACTCAGTGGACATCTTCGATTTATCACAAAACAAATGCAAAATGTTGTTTTACTGAGGCAGTTCAGTTATGTATAATAAATAAATACCTACTGAATAATTTTTACTATTCATATTATGTAAAAGCATCAAAAAAAAGTTAATAGATAAATAAATAAATAAAATAGATTATCTAAGTAATTGCATCATAATTTGATCATTTGTATAGCGCCGTTCTTGAGAGAGATCACCTCAAGGGCGCAGCGAATAAAGTACAGTACAGTACCTACTACCTACCTCGTAGGTACCTATCTGGTACAATTCATATTTTGTAGAAAAGCGCTTTGGGTGAATTTATTATAGGTACCTACACTACGATAAAAATAAAATGTTATGATTTATTATTGTTTGCAGCTATTTTAAATGTAAAGGGTGAAAATTTCATTAACCGGAATTCGTCAATTTTACCACCAATTAATTTTAAAACCGAATTTATTGATAAATCGTTTTTTAATTGACCTGTTTTTCAGGGACACACCCGTTGTATCAACAACATTATTATATTTTAAATGTGTGCGCGCTGAGTTATATCAAAGAAAACACACCCCAGGACAGAATAGGTAGGTACCTACCCATCCATAAATCAAATCCGGGAACGTTATATAGGTACAATGTAAAGTTCTCAGCACACACGCTTTGTTTGCAAGGGACATACAACCGACATCAGATCAGATGTTACCTGTGTTTTATTCATTGTATATGTATTAAGGAGGTGCATTCTAGCTAGAAAACAACACCCCGCTACATAATAATAAAATAATATTATATATGTACATTGTACGTACGGCAACTTGAGCTATTTCTAAATAATAATATATACACTGTATTACAATGTTATGTACTTTATGATAATATTATGCACGAGCCTCGAATAATCATAGTACAACTTCAGTCGCGGTAGGATTCTGTTGTTGGAAAACTGGAAAACGTAGGATGGATCGCTTTGTTTAGCGAATGGAACTATGCAGGAATAGTCAATTAGATCCAGAATAATATTCACCCATTAGTAAGTAGTAGGTACGTATTATAATAATAAGAATTAGTATGCGGCCCGCATGCATAATATATCAGGTTGTAAGTTGCTTATAGCCAAAGTGCCGAGCAGGATCTACATACGGATCTAGGATAATGACGGGCGAGTAAACCCGGTAAACGGTGTGCGGTGTCTGATGTCCCTAGGGTAGGTAGGTACTGGTATATTATACTAGGTAGGTAGGGTGATGGTATTTTCAACGGACACACACAGCGAGTACTCGCGGAGTTCATTATTTACTCGTTATGGCTAGTCAGACTCGTAGGCGAAAAATAAAGTAACAAACCTGTTTATGCTTGAGGGCATTCTCAGTGGTACGGCTCGAAGGGCGGTCATGCTGCTCCTTCATGTCGTCCAGGACCTTGGCCAGCTTGTCACAGTCCGGCTGGTCCTTGGCCACCAGAAGGTAGGCGCGCCAGTTGCCCGAATCGAAGCCCCAGTGGCAGGTGCGATTCTCCAGCTCGCGGTGCACATGACACACGAAGCGCTGCGGAGAGAACAGCCCCCGGCACTCGGCGCACTCGATACACCCCGCCTCCTTCTGCGTGTACAGTTCGGGGAAGCACACCCCCTTGCACTTGCCGAAGCACTCGTGATGCACGCGGAAGTGCAGCGAGCCCTTGGGCGGGCGCTGCAGGCCCTGCGCGTGATGCAGCAGTGCGCTGCAGAGCCGCTCGGCGTCCGTCTTGGTGATCAGGCCGCAGGACGGCGCGTTCTTGGGCAGGATGCCCGTCACCTTCAGCTCTGTGAGCTGCTCGGGCGTGCATCGCGAGCAGTAGATCTGCAGCTCGTCGCAGATGCGATTGATCTGGTCCAGCGTGAAGTCTGTCAGCACGCTGGTGAGGATCTGCGGCAGACACAGGCGCTTCTCGCCGCCCACCACGAAGCAGGAGATGGCCTCGCCCTCCAAGAGCGTCTCCGTGCGCTCTCCACGGCCAGGGTCGGGGGCCGAGAGAATGGGCTGCGGCTGTTGGGGCGCCGGGAAGGGCGGCGGGGGCGACTCCTTCAGCTCTAAGCCCAAGCCCTGGGACGCGGACAAGCTTAGCCCCGGGCCCTGCAGACTTTTCGTGGCACTGTGTTGGTATGTCTTTAAAACTGTTTTCAAATGAGGAGTGACAAGCTCCATCATTTTAGTATATTTTTAAATCGCGGAGCGCGCTCGCGCACCTACACCATTTTATTTTAGAGGAGTCAACTCGGCCAATTCCTCTCCGATCTCGCGTCACGAACGCGTCAACGCCACGATTCGCGGCAATGGACCCGGCTGCGACACCAAGTCATATTGCCATTTCACTTCCCGTGCATTCTTTCCACAATATGAACACTATTACGCAACAATATCATGGTCCTGCCCAGTACCCTCGCATCCACACTTCGATCAAAACATGTCTGCCAGCCACTAGCACTAGCCACTACCACTGCCGAGCCGTCGCGACGGTGTACACTCTACTAGTCTGCGGGCCCGAGCGAAACTGCTCCGTTCGCTGTGCGCACGCCCCGTCGCCGAGGTTTTCGCGGTGCGAAATTCTACTAAATTGACAAAATCTTTTTCTCTTCAGACTCTATAGTGTGTTTCATAACACAAATGCACTACGACATATAAATTTAGGAATAAGTTTAAAAAATCATGTCGAATTTAAGTCGGGTATACGAATAAATCGATTTTGAAAAATCAAATATAGCTTCAGACTGGGGCGTGTGTTCCGTGAAAGTATCGCAGTCAAAGCGGTAGACGGATGCCTCGGCTACTGGAAAGTCTAGCCAGCCCGCTTCCCCCTTCTCCCCCTCCCCCTTCTCTTCCCTCTGCGGCCAATTGCTCACGTGACCGACCTTCCCGTCAAAATATCCAGAATGCCAATGCTTGCCGCCGCCCGCCGCCAGCCGCCTCCATGTGCGGCTGTCAGCGGCTGCGGTGGCTGCGCGGTGTGCACCAACCAACCTCTAGTCTGCACGGTCTGCCGTCTGCCGTCTGCCTTCTGCAGCGACCAGACCAGATACCCATTGATTATATTCGTTTAATACCTACCCACAACCAGCTTTTCCTTTGCTATTCTCAACGACTTCCCCTAACGAGGATTTTCCCCATATTTTACTGATATCATTGATCAGAAGTTTGTCTTCTTTTGAGCTTTGATATTTTCTCTAATCAATAAATAATAACAATAACCCATATCATTACGTGTTTCCGTAATTATTCCCTAAAATCAAACTTCTTTAGGAATGATTTCTTATCAACTAATCATCAAGTACCTATACTAATTTCGGTTTGTAAGTTTGTCTGCAATATAAACCCTGGTTCAATGAACTCGGATTAAAAAAATTGGAACTGATTTGTCAAGAATTCGGACAAGTGATAATGTATCATCTACCTAGGTACCAATGATCCTATAATACCTACTAATTTTTGTATACCAGAAAATTATTTTTTCTCCGTAAGTAGGTATTTGAATAATGTTCATTTATTTAAATTTATTCTTGACAAGTAAAGTCAGATTTGTCATTATTCAATGGTGTGCGCTTTGATAGATAAGTTATCGATTATTTTTCAATTTGATTTACTATGATAATGTTAGCTTTGGTACATATTTACCTACATAAATTTGGAAGGCGGGAATGGGTACCGCCGCCCCGGGAACCTTTATTGGATAACCAACACCTCTGCCATAGGTCACCCCAAGTGGTTCGCTACGTTTGGTGATTTAGCAGGGGTGCCCGGGTTCACGGGGTGAGGTTTATCTAGGTCTTGGAGGCGGATGACCAGGACACACTGAACCCCAGATTCCTACCCACCCCTTAAACCCTCTTCCTTCCCAGCACTCTCTTCTCCTTCATTTCCTTTTAAAAAAACTCTCCACATAGCATCCCTAAAGATGACTTATGACATAGGCTCTGAGGGAAATTATTTTCCTCAGGGCCTCCTGTGTGGAGCTCATGTAAAAAAATATATTTAATTGGTTTTAATAATTTATGCATTATACCCATTAGGGGTCGTCCATTAATCACGTGATGTTTTTTTAGCAACTTTTTAACCCCCCCTGGTGATATGTAGTGAGGTTTTAGACTAACCCCCCCCCCCGAAATCACGTGTATTTTTTTTAGTACAAAGTATTTTGAAGTTTTCAGAATATTATCACGAAAAATAAATATGAATACACGTGATATCTCATTATAACCTCCCCCCCGTCGTGATATTTCGTGATTTTTTCCGAACCCCCCCCCCTTTCGAGACTCACGTGATTAATGGACGACCCCTTACATAGTATCAGACCAGTTATTAAAATTATATAAGCAAACATTATCTTGAATGCATGCTGCCTGTGACAGACCACGCGATATGGGCGCTATAGGTACATACTTATGGTGAGCGATAATATGCTGAAATAGATCAAACCCAAAAACGCTTGCTACTTTATAGCGTAGTCTGAGAGTACCTTTTAAGTTAGACTGACTGTCCTAGCTATAAAAGCCCCAGCCATTTGCGCCTTGTAGCTAGGTAGGCTTTCACGTAAAGCTGATGAATAAATTAATAAAGGTAGATTGGTATTTTCGTAAGTACTTTATGACGCTGTCTGCACCTACAGAACATGATTATTGATGTATACTTATATTAACAGTTAAAGTATAAGGGTACGATCAGGTACAAAGCGGGTTTCGGTTTTCTGATTAGTCGGCGCATGGGCGGCCGACTGGCGCAGGCGTGCTGACAAGAATGTTTGTATGTCAACGTATCAGGCCGAACATAGTGAAGGCAGGTTCAGATTTATGTCCGCGCGAGGCGGCGCCGATAAGCTTTACCGGAATGAATTCTTAATTCCTGCTCGCCGGTGACGCCGGTCAGAATCTGATATCAAAATGAGCGACCTGTTAATTGCCGCTATTTTCAATCAATCGCCAATCTGGGATAAAAGAAATACATTCCATACCACCAGAAATGTTGTTGACAAGTGATGGAATGAAATCAAAAAGATAAAATTTTGAAATAACCTCAAATGTCACAAGTGAATTTCTTTCAGGCACGTACTTAACATATTATCATGTTCTCCTGAGGTTTTTTTTCACATTTAAAGATACCAATAACCAAATTCCATTGTTTTATTCCTTAATTTTAAGAAAGGATTCTCCAAGAGTAAATAATCGTCGTCTACGAACTCGACATTTCGTAAAAACTGACAGCTGCTGTCAGGCTACCGCGCAGGTAGCGCAAGTTTTATCCGCGTTCTGTTTGTCCACATCTCGGCGTCAACTGCCGCCGGTGGAACGCCGTTAATCTGAAAACCGAAACCCGCTTTGTACCTGATCGTACCCTAAGAATCATGAAAGTCATATCTGCCGATGGAGTGATGGAGGGAAATCCTTTTTATCAGACAGTGTAATATTTATAAGTACCTATTATGAAGGGGCCGTTCAAGACTTAAGATTGAAAAATACGACAGATAAAAAAAAATTTCATTATAATTTTTTTTTAATGAAGATTTTTTTTTATTTTGGGTAGGCTGTGCCTAGCTCACGAAAAATTCACGGACCGCCACTGCTATTATGTGTGTATTTAGTAATGACCGTTATGGCCGTTATGCACGGCATCTTTTTTCAGCCCGATTCCAATTAGACACAAAAGTCAACATTTTTCGCTGCACGCGATCGCTATTTTCATCTCTATTTTCATATCTACGATTTCAATTGTCATCACAGCAAACAACTCGTGAACCATGCTGTTTGCTGTGATGCCAACTGGAATTGTAGATATGAAAATAGAGATGAAAATAGCGATCGCGTAAAGCGAAAAATGTTGACTTTGGTCTCTAATTGGAATCGGGCTGAAAAAAGATGTCGTGTACTGTAGGTTTTATACACTTCTTTTTTCAGCCCGATTCCAATTAGACACAAAAGTCAACATTTTTCGCTCCACGCGATCGCTATTTTCATATCTACGATTCCAGCTGGGGAGCGTTCAAGTATTACGTAACGCAATTTTTGAAGATTTTTGACCCCCCCCCCCCCCCCCCATGTAACGCGCCGTAACGTTTTCCTGTTCAACCCCCCCCCCCCCCCCTAAGCGTTATGTAACACCCAAGTAACAATTTTTACCCGAAAGTCACAATTAAGTTGCGCAACGTACTGAAATGTCGCTTAAATACCCTTTTTCTTGATTTTATCTCGTTTGCGGTAATAAATAAAACAAGGGATTTCTAACTCGCGATTCATTATATACATTTTATATATTCATATTATCATTTTGAAAAAAATTGAGAAAATTATTATTTTTATCGGCCTTGTATTCCTTCCAAATCTCCACAATTTAACACTGTCTGACCTAGAATAAACCTACATGGTTTTACAACCCATACCTACTTTCTTTTATATTAGCTTTAGTGAGGAGGCCCTGA
Source organism: Limnephilus marmoratus (assembly GCA_917880885.1). NCBI lineage: Eukaryota > Metazoa > Arthropoda > Insecta > Trichoptera > Limnephilidae > Limnephilus > Limnephilus marmoratus. The sequence goes on from OU862908.1 coordinate 66,234,002, forward strand.
GGAAAGTAATTTCCCTAAGTTTTCCCTGTGGAGCAACACTTTACTCCACTATGATTCACAAGCTGACTCATAGTGGAGTTAAACCTTTTCCACGTCCCGAATGCAGTTATGCAAGTTCTCAAAGGGAAGATTTAAAAATCAACAGTATGATTCACAGAAGAAAAAAACCATTTTCATGTCCTGACTGCAACTATTCGTGTCCTCTAAAGAGATATTTAAGAAGTCACTTGCTGACTCACGGTGTAGAAAAACCGTTTTCATGTTCCGACTGCAACTATTCATGTACTACGAAGAGAAATCTAAAAATTACCCATGTTTACCCACAGTGGAGAAAAATCCACTTCATGTCCTGACTGCAACTATTCTACTTCTCGAAAAAAAATAACGAAAACGGCACTTGCTAACTCACAGTGACGAAAAACCTTTTTCTTGTCCCGATTGCGAATATTCATGCGCTACACAATGGTTGAACCACACTGGACAAAAACCTTTTTCATGTCCCGACTGCAATTATTCATGTAGTGCAAAGGAACTTCTAAGAAATCATTTGCTTACTCAAAGTGATACAAAACCTTTTACATGTTTCTACTGCACTATTCATGTTCTACAAAGAGTCACCAAAAATCACATGTTAGCGCACAGTGGACAAAAACCATTTTCCTGTCCAGAATGCAGTTATACAAGTTCTCAAAAGGACAATTTATAAATCCACCGTGCGATTTACAGAAGAGAAAACCTTTTACATGTCCTGACTGCAACTATTTGTGTTCTTAAAAGGGATATCCAAGAATTCTTTTGCTGACTCTACTCATTGTGGAGAAAAGCATTTTTCATGTTCCGACTGTAACTATTTAGAGAAATAAAAAAAATCACATGTTTACTCACAGTGGTGAAAAACCCATTTCATGCCCTGACTGCAACTATTCTTCTTCTCGAAAAAAAAACTAAAACGGCACTTGCTAATTTACAGTGATGAAAAACCTTTTACTTGTCCCGAGTGCGACTATTCAGGCGCTACAAAACGGTATCTAAAAATGTACATATATTTACTCACACTGGACCAAAACCTTTTTCGTGTCCCGACTGCAATTATTCATGTTGTACAAAGGAACTTCTTAGAAATCATTTGCTGACTCACAGTGCTACAAAACCACTTACATGATTCTACTGCAACTATTCGTGTTCTTCAAAGAGGCATGAAAAATCACATGTTTACCTTCAGCAGACAAAACTATTTTTTTGTCCCAGCGTGGTTTTTCAAGTTCTCGAAAGGAAGATTAAAAAATGCACAGAACGATTCAAAGTGAAGAAAACCTTTTTCATGTTCTGAGTGTAACTATGCATTTACTACGAAATCTAGCTTTAGGTAATATTATTAAATTTTAGCAGTAAACTAGCCTGTGTGTTATAACTAAAAAGCGTTGTTGTTACTAAAAAAACTCTCGTATAACATCATTCGTATGTTGCATAAATTTTTCTTTTTTTTTAATTTTTCTTTTGCTGTCTTCCAAATTTGGTTGGCATTTTTTGGTTGCGCTGCGCTGGCAAGTCAGTATGAGAGCCTTTATAGGCCAATAACAGCTGATGATGTAAATCTCCCGGTTTGGAGGACATTATAATTGCTAAAAACTCACATTAACAACACTGACTACAGCAAATTGTGTTTATGCGTATTTCGTATTTAAAACACTAACGAATACTGACAACGAAAATGACGCACAATACAGTCGAGGAATTCCCCGTACAACATAAACTAAAGGCTTGCCAACTTGGAAGATTTCAATTCCTTAGTTTTTTTATTTAAATAAAGAAAAACATGTTACGTAACGCGTCCGTCGACCCCCCCCCCCCCCCCGTAACGCACCGTAACGTTTCACCAGACCCCCCCTCCCCCCCCAAGTGCATTACGTAATACTTGAACGGCCCCTTGGCATCACAGCAAACAGCATGGTTCATGTGCTGTTTGCAGTGATGACAATTGAAATCGTAGATATGAAAATAGAGATGAAAATAGCGATCGCGTAGAGCGAAAAATGTTGACTTGTGTCTAATTGGAATCGGGCTGAAAAAAGATGTCGTGTATAACGGCCATCATGGCCGTTATATCAACTGTTCTATAGAGACATTGCTGTACTTCGCCTCTTTTTAATGTTCATGATACTTTCCTACTTCCTAACTACTTTGGATAATTTAATAATTACAGTGGGATAAATAAAATAAAAATGTATGTTCAGCAGCGATGGAAACCTACGCACAATTACAAGTAGACGGAATGAATAAAAAAAAACATCCGGTTGCTCTGCCGACATTTTCACGAAACCGACTATCGATTATTTCCCTCATTCTCACATATTTTTCAACCCAATTGGAAGTTAGAATGTACAAAGAATGTTGTCAGTAGATTTCTTCATTTGATGGAATCCATTTATAGTCTTGCCAGATGTAATAAAGATTCTACGTGGAATTGATGATATTGAAAAAAAAAATAGTTTGACGAATATTTTCATTTTAGACAGAAAGATACCTACAAAATTGTATAATAGAAAAAATGTATTTACAACACAACACTACTTTTGCCACAATAAATTTATGTATGTAATATAATAACAATGTTAATGGAAGGATAAAGCAACTGTAAAATCATGTAATGTGCAGTTTTTTTTTTACATTGCGTGTATAACCGTTATTCGCCAAGCTTAAACTTTCTAATAAAACTATATTTATCTGAAGTGACCTGCAAGGTAAATATGTCTCCCAAATATCTGTTTGTAAATAATTTTATTTTTTTATTTTTATTATTTTTTATTCATAAAAATATCATTGCCATCCAGCGTATGAGCGCACAGATAGTTTGACAAAGTGAAAACCATTTGTGATTGAACGACTGTAGATATAACGTATCTGTTATTTGTTTGCCAGATGTGGAAAAGGATTAATACAAAATATCAACCCTTAGATAAAATATGCCCTGCAAGGAAAAAATGGTTAAATAAAGTGATTTTTTATAGCCTCGTCCAGCCAGTGGTTCCCAAAGTGGTCCATACATAGTTGACCAAGGGCGGATCCAGGATTTTTTTCTGGGGGGAGCACAAGGGGCGGACGGGCAAAAAATTCAATAATTACTGTTAGGATTTTTTTCTGGGGAGGGCACAAGGGGTGTATGCGCAAAAAAATCAACAATTACTGTTAGAGTTTCTACAAGGTCAAGTTTGTATAGGAAGGTTTATGAAAGTGTCAAAACAATAGAAAAATTAAATGTTTAATAAAGACAGTTTAATCTCCACAGTACACGAAAATACCCTCTGGGGGTGGGGGGGGGGGTACGGGGGCACGTTAATCCGCCCAAAATCTGCCCTTGTAGTTGACCCCCAGGATCATTCAGGGGGTCCGTGGAAAATTATAATTGAGTTGGGGTCCCTGAACAAGGTCAGGGCGTCCACGCAAGGTTTAATATAAAATAAAAAAATGGGACCCATTTACTCCAGGTTAGGGAACGTACCCATACTACATGACCTGTTCTGACCGGGGTCTTCAAAATACGACGCTTGGTACAAATGAGCGGCGGGTTGCTTAGGTTTTTGGTCACTGGGAAGGGGGGGGGGGGGGTAAAAATTGCACAAAGTTAGTCACGTAGTATGGGTACGTTCCCTTAAGTGCATACAACAAATTTTCCTAGTTTTGGCCAAAAATAATGTTTTCAGTTTCCAAATATTTCAAAATTGCAAAATAGAGATGACGATTGGTTAAATTGTTTTGCTTATTGTCAACACTTTATGGCGCAGAGGGAGGGGTGTCCGTGGGCCAAAAGATTTAGGAAACCACTGGTTCAGACAGTCCACGCAATGCACAATACACATTCGCAATTCGCAACTAGCAAATAAATAATTAAGTCGTTAAAAGGGCAAAGTAATGCGTACGAAATCATTTGGGACCGTAATAATATATTAAAATAATTCTATTAGTGTTCAACTATTCTTTACACTTGTTCTCATTTGTCTGGCTCATGTGCCGCATGCTTTTGGTAATCGACGAACATTTATCGTATCATTTTTTTGGTTCGTTTTTCGTTATGTTTTTATTGTACACTTGTACACTTTATTTTCCATCTATTCAATACGAATGGTTTTCAACCACAAATGTTCTATTCCGACGTTACTAATTAAAAAAATAATTATTGTTGTCACATCTGTTTTTTTTTTAGTTTTGGTAAAACGGGTATTTTATCGACAGGGAGGGCACAATAGTGAATAAAATTCTATTTCTTCCACTGGCAACACCAGCAAATAACTTCACCAATACTTTGTCTATGTTTTTTTTTATCAACACACAACACAGTTGAAATGTCACATCTTTGAAATCAATTTGCGAAAACGCCAAAAACTAGAAAGGCCGCAAGCTGTTGGTGAAGAACTTTTAACGAATATACGTATTTGATTTTATAATCACTTGATTGGATAATATCTTGATTATCCAAATCTGTATATTCTGACTGCAATATTTTTTCAAGAGTAAGATATTCTCAGTTATTTATTTGTCACTTCTGAACTTTATTTTTTACTGGGGATTAGTTGAATGTGTATTTTTGAATTGGTTTATTTTATGTATTTTTTAGTACATGTTTTTGTTTCGTTTGCTGGTCATCGTGATCATTCGTCTTGCTCTTTAGCATGATATTGTATTATTATGTTAGAGCTACTTTAACATTATGTGAGAAAGGACATTGTAGAGTTGAAGAGATTGTTATGTTATTTGTATTTCGATTTAGCTAACTACGAAAAACCTCGTCTTTATAAATTTATCTTACTTTAAGTAGCAGTTTCTAATAATAATTACAAACGTCAATGTAATTTTTTTTAGATCACAACACGGCGGCTTTATAACCAGACGAAATTCCCACATCCTGAGACTACAGATCAAAAGGTAAATCATGGCTCTCAGCATTAATCTGGAAGGTTCATGTTTTTGTATTATAACTGGTGCCTCCAAGGGGATCGGGAGAGCTCTGGCTATAGAATGTTCCCGTCTAATGGGGCCTGGTTCCGTGCTGCTTCTCCTAGCACGCGATCTTCAGGGCCTGCAGGTCACCAAGTCTCTCGCTGAATCACCCAAAGTTAAAGTGTTGACCGAGTCAGTGGATCTTTCCAGCATATCCCTAAACGATATGGATGTGATGCTGGCCAAAGTTACGACTGATTACGACGTCAGTAAATTCACCGTTAATATGATCATTCATAATGTCGGATCCGTTGGTGATGTAACACGCACGGCTTCGCAGCTGGATTGTGTGGAAGTGTGGAGGAAATATTTTGACCTTAATGTTTTCAACGTCTCTGTGCTTAACAGTGCGTTTTTAAAGGCGTTTAAGAGCAGAGAAGGTCGTACAGTCGTGGTGAATATAACCTCGCTTTGCGGAATTCAACCATTTGCAGGATTGTCTCTCTATGGCAGCGGCAAGGCTGCCAGGGAAATGTACTTCAAGGTTCTGGCCGAGGAAGAGACAGAGGTCGTGGTGTTGAACTACTCTCCGGGGCCGGTGGAGACGGACATGGTTGATGCCATCATTGATACTGCTACAAATGAGGGTCTCAAAGAGATGTTTGTTACAAACAAGAGCACGGGCAAGTTGCTGAAACCGGAGCAGACAGCCAAGAAATGTCTGGCTGTTCTTTCCACCGGCACTTATAAATCTGGGGACCACGTTGACTACTTTGATAATCTGTAGTGCTACAAAGATGATTGCATTCTAAGATACTGCACAACCTTGCCATTCCATGAGTAAACGAAATTCCAATAAACAAAATACGATAAATAAATATAATAAAAGTTTTATGTGTAACTCACAAAAGTGATACGGTCTTCTATGTGTTATTTTTTTGTATATTGGTTTCATAATAATATTATAATAGGTCCACCATTTTAGAAGTATGTATTTAATTGAGTATTTTTATATCAATAAAGTTTTTATATGCATGCATAAAGAGTATTGTAGTTTAGTATTTCATTTACGTAGAATGTACAACTTTTTTACATAATAAATATATATATTTGCATTTGAAATATCTTTGATTTATTTTAATACATATTTTTCATTATTATTTATTAGTTTGGTATTTTATCTTTAGTATTATGGATTTTAAACTTGCAAAGTAGTATTCATCAATCAAAAATATCAATTACAATAGTACTTATGATAATTTGTTTTTATTGCAATCAGAAATTTTCAACATTGCTCCTATTAAAAATATAATTTCTCAAGTGCTCCATTTATAGATCGCAATCTTGTTAATTTATAATACATATTGTTATTTAATAACCACTCGACACTCGAGTGATGGCTACCCACATTTATGTAGGTGATTTTTATAAATTATAAATTTAACGATTTTTAAAAATATGGGATAAACAGTGAAATCTCGGTGGATCCATTGGCTAATAGCAGTAAGCAATTCATGTTTACGTGTTGATTTTTTGAGGTACGATTTTTGTAATTAGTTTGGCTGAATCGAAAACTGGAAATTGCTATCGCTCGATATTGATCACGGAAATTTACGCTCGATATTGATCACGGAAAGCTGTAAAGGACAAAATGTTAACTGTTCAGGAGAGCACAAAGAAAGTTTTTTTATTTAAAAAAAAATCATATCTCCTGTTTTTGTAGACCTATAATTATGATTTTTTATTATAAAATAACATTGAATCTTTAAGAATACTTAACATTTTTTGTAAATTTTTTTTAATAACAAACAGTATTTGATTTATTTAAAAATTTTCAGAAAAAAAATCTTCTCAAAATGCATGTCGTAAAAGACGCATTTATTTTCCTAGAAATATTTCTACGATACAGATCGAAAGAGAAAAATGACTTATTTAACTCATTTTTGTTGGATTTATTGTTCTTTACAGCGTTTCATATTTCCGCTATCGATATTATGTGCCTAACTTGTAGGTACCGATACTTTAAAACAATCAATGCCCGGGTTTCCGGCATAAACTATAAAAAAAAAAACTTATAAAGATAAAATTAGTTGATTTCTAGGATCATTTTCGTTTCTGCTAAATAATTTATTTATAGATAATAAAGAGCAATGCTTTTAATAGCTTAAGAAGTATTTTTGTAAGGACCACCAAAGTTCACTGGAAAAGATTCCGGCTTCTGCAGCAGAACAACCCAACGCATTTGACTTTGAATCGGAAGGTAATAAAATCTTAACTAGGTAGCAGAAAATCTGTCTAGTATCTTACTTAAGGCATAAAATAAACCAACTACATACATATAAACATTATGCATATGCAGAGAAATAAATATTCTTACTATAATAAAGCAGTAATTTGTTTTCTGAAGTAATGAAAAATCTCCAACAGATATTAATTTGTAAAGCTTTTTAGTCGAAGCAACTATTTTCAGTGAACAATGCCATTTGCATTATGAGCTACGGCACTTTGAGTATCCATTTCACTTTCATAAAGTTCAATGACAAAAAAAGAGTCACGAAACTAGAATGGAGCGGGTTTGAAACATCTTTATTGTGTAATCATTTAAATTCTTTTTTACGAAGTTTGAAAATATCCATTTGGTACGTTCCATTTACTATGGTTCATTTGAGTCTATAATATAATCATTCTGGATCTTCGAAGCTTTAACAACTTATATCTGCAGGGCTGTTCAGTAGATCATTGTTTTTACTTATTTTTTTTTAATCTATTTTCCCTGTAAAGATAATTAGTAATTTTTACATTACTTTACAATAAGTGAGGTAATTTTTTCCACTTGCAGATTACCTGTCCGGAATATAGAAATGGTTGCTGTCGGCACAAAGCACGACAGTTTCTTTCTGTTCATCATGGGCCTGGCGTGGCGCTGCCGGTACTCCATCCCGGCCTTGCTGACCTGCTCGCTGGCCATCATCGGACAGGCCTGCGTCTTCGAGGTCAACATCAGAACCCGCCACATTAACAATCAGCCATTTGATGTGAGTATTCAACATTATCTCTAAAGAGTGCTAGATACTCTCACTCTCGGGTAAAAAAACCACAATTCAGAATTAAAGCGTTTCTTGAAATGACCAGATCTGAAAAGCCAGGTACTTCTCAACCTTCCTCTTTCTAATCTCCTTTGCCTCACCTCCACCTTGGTCTTTTTTAGACCACACTTTTTTTACCTGCCCACACCCTCACTGTGCCGTCTCAACGCCCTCCAATTTTCTCTGGGTCTTCTACTACCCCCCTGAAAGTCTTAAGACCACCTTCCTCCATGACCACAAGGGGGCGTTATCGCCCACATTGTGAACCTATGACGTACATTATGCGCGTGTTAAAAATCGACTTAGGATGAGTTAAAAAACCAGCTGTAAAATCAAATGTCAATCAATTAAAATCAACATTTAAAAATCATAGGAATATACGTACACAAAATATTTTAAAAAAAGCAGGTAAAGCATAGTTATCTTTGTGATTACTCCAAGTAGGCAATGCAAAGTAGCTTTAGAAATCCAATAAATGTTTTAAAATATCTTTTTAAATTGGCCATTTTTTGGCCAGTAAGCGCTCAAGGATGTTGGAAATTGGCCTAAAATGCTCTAGGTAGACACAGTTGTTTTCAGCAGACAGTTGTTTTCTAAAAATTAAACAATTAAAATTTTTGCATATTTTTAATGTCTATTAACCGGTCACAGGCCATGCCATTTCGCGGAAATTCGTGAAACTTCACAAAAAAACACTAAAAAAGCACCATTTTGAACTTTGAATTGAATGTTTTGTTGATTAATTTTGAGCTATTGTATATTTTATTGACTGAAAAACGTTCACAACACAATAAACTATCTACCAAAACAACATTACTCGCATTTATTACGTAAATTAATAGGTTCTACGATGTTTTATTCGCGATACACTCATTTATTGTGACCGTTAAATTCGCGGCAATTTATGACAGCGCATTGTCATGGTTGAAATCGTTTTAAAAATATTCCAGGGTGACTAGGTGAATGAAACTTTTAGCACCACCTAGAGTAATGATGGCGCAAGCGATTCTGACACTGTTCTTCATACAAATTATGTACACAGAAGGGCCAAAATCGCAGACCAAAAGTTTTTCGTCGACAATATTATTCAAATATTTGAATTATTTTCTCGCGCATGCGCATATGACGCGCGCGCCGGCGCGTCTCCGGCCTGTGACCGGTTAACTAAGAATTTACCACTAGGCTGTAGACACTGTAGACAGTTTTTTTTTTATAAAATCTAAAAATATGGGATAAACGGTGAAATAAAGATGGATTCATTGGCTTTCCCAAAGTAAGCAGTTTAAATATTTCCTTATTAAGGTTAAATGTAACGTATGTTATAATCTACGCATTCACAGATGGCGCCAATTAAATTATTTTAGGTTTTTAATACTTTTTGCACGTTACACTTTAAAATATTTGGTAAATTAATTGTTTGCGCCTGTACATTTAATATGAATATAAATAAATAGTTTTGTCCATAAACAAACCCAAATCTTTTAAGAAAGGCTGAAAAATTCAATTTTGAATCGGTGACTCAATCCAATATTGTATTTTCAGCCTTTCTTGAAAGATTTGGGGTTGTTAATGGACAAAACTATTTATTTATGTTCATATTAAATGTATACGGGCGCAAACAATTAATTCACCTAATATTTTAAAGCAAAACATGCAAAAAATATTAAAAACATCTGTATAATAACGTACGTGACGTTTAACCTTAATATTCAGAGGCATGATTTTTGGAATGAGTGCAGCCGAAACCAAAACGTTATCCTCGGAAATCTATATCGCTCAAGATGTTTTTTTTTAAAGCACACACTACTCGAGTGGTTGTAAATGTGATATTCAAAAGGTTAAATTATATTTACCTTGTTTGAATTCTGTTTCAGGACGAGGGAGAGGAAGATTCAGGTGGCAGTGACACTAACGACTCCTGGGAAACCATCAGTGAAGAAATTGTCCTTTAAAATTAAATATTATATTATTTATATTAGGTTAAATCACCACTGAGCCATGTACATAGATATACTTTCACGATGCCTACACTTTACAAAATTTACACAGGTACTCAAATCAAAGATATCAATTGTGAATCTTATAGCGATACATAATATTTATGGATTTTAGATTTATGATTCTACTTCGCATAATATTATAATAAATTAATAATAATGTCTTTCTACTTTAAATTAAATTACTTATTTGTGGAGCTCTCCCGGAGTGGGGAAAGATGACTTGATTGAGGCAGAATTCTCCTTTTTTTATTTCTCGACATCTTTTTGTAATCTTTTGATTATTTATAACTTCTTTTTAAGACTAAATAAAAAAAATGCTTTTTATGAAAAAAATTTACTGCGCTCCACTTTTTGGCCACCTAGATTACAAGTTGTAATTATTTTATTTAATCTGATTGAATGGGTAGCAAAAATACAACTAATATACAGTATCTGGAAACTAGTGGTATAAACAGGAGCCTGGGGAACCCAAAAAACATTTATATATCCTTATTTTTTTTTTATTATTTTTTTTTTAAATGAAGGATTAAAAAAACATTTGGAACCCTTCCCACACTTTTACACATTTTTAGAGACAATAAATAGCTGATACTAAAACCCACTGACTATTTTTTTTTTCAAATTTGACCAAATTGAGTCCAAGATTCCAATTTGGACTCAATTACTCAAAAGCGAAAGCTTGGGAGGAGTCTAGTCCAGCCGACGTTTTTCGTTTAAATGTTTTTCTATCAAAAATAAAATTTATTTTCGTTCATGTAACTTTTGTTATGTGTAAAGGTACATTTGAACAAGAATAAACACTATTGAAAATTTGATTTGAATATCTATAGATAAAGATATAGCGGCGGGTTCGACCAAATCGGCTGGAATCCTGGAGTCCTTGGAAATCATTTATAACATGAAATTCAAAAAAATTTCATTACAGTATGAATGTAGAATGCGCGTGAACCACAGTTTGCAAAAAAGTTGTTGATTGCATAAATGGCAGCCATAAAATAAAAAGTGAGAAGAAAATCGACCTTAAATTTGCAATAACATTGTCCTAAAATAATTATTTTCCATTAGTCGAGGTTCATTCAATTTAATTTAAACTTTGAATGAAATGAAAATTCGATGAGCTACGATTCCAGTCAACTTGAAAAAACTTGGTTTTTAGAAAAACACGTTTAAAGTTTTTAGCCATTTCGTTTTCCATTCTACCTGCTTGGCGCGCACCGCTCCTAACTATATTTCAAGATAGAATTTGATGCTATAACTTTGGGAATGTATTCTCCCTATGTATAGGAAGATTTTTTGACAACAAAAAAAAAATCGATTTTTTGGATCGGCTGGACCAGACTCCCTCGTTAAATCAAAAAAGTTACAAAATTGACTCAAAATGTGATGTAGTTTCTCCAATTTCCCGCGCTTGTACTACTACTTTCCAGAAGACATGCATAGGTACAAAAAAGCCTTTTAGGTTACGGTCAATAAATTAAAAGTGGAAATAAGTTTTATATTTGTTTTATTATAATATATTTAAATTCTGTAATATATGTCTGGCAGTTCTCTCAGACATAAGTGTTCAAAAAAGGTATTGTTATAATATGAATTATTAATTTAGTGTTTCAATAATTAGGATTATTTAGGGAGCAAACTAGTCTTATTCCATCCAATGTTGAGATCAAAACAGGCGTATTCCGTTTCAGCCAATAGAAACAGCATTTGTTCACTTGTCAAAATGGCCGCCTAAGTTATTTGTATGAAAGTTGCTGTCAGTTGTGTTATATGGTGTTTCAAAATCAGCTTATTCCAAGACAGTTGGTTCCAAGATTGTCTTGCAAAACAGACTTATTCCAACATGTACAATGTACATAGTTGACATTTGTCAGGTGAGAACGGGTCGCTTTTTTGACTCGTTCTTGAGTTCAACTGCTCGGCTGTGGAATGATTTGCTGGCCTATGTGTTTCCTCCTTCCTACAACATGGGTCTCTTCAAGACCAATGTTCATTCCTTCCTCTCCTCAAAATGTCCCTCCACATAGCATCTCAGCTGACATAGGCCCTGAGGGAAATTATTTTCCTCATGTTCTCCTGTGTGGAGTAAAAAAAAAATGTAAAAAAAAAAACTAAACATAAATGCATACTTTTCTATATTGACAATCCCGCAGAAAGGGTCGTAAGTCAAAATTTTCTGTATCATAATTTTTTTTATCTCTTAATAGTTAAGTGATTGTGATTATCTTTGCCCCAAGAAAATGTTAGATCACTCTATCTCGGCGAGATGTCGCTAGTGTCTCTTTGTGACAGGACTACTTGTTTCATCAATCATCATTTGTTTTCACTCTCCTGTAAAATTTCCTTTTTGACATTCAATCGTTTTATGTGTTTATATTTTATGATTCAAATAGAATATTATTAAAGTAATCCATGTATTACTAAAAAATATAAAATCACATGTTTGACACCTCTTATCGATTTTTTGTGATTTCCCAACAAAACATTAAGGTGGAATAATATTTTCCAAAAATACCCCTCATCTATTACAATCCTACAAATCTAACATTGTCTTTACTTTGTCAAAGTGCCTGATTTTTATTTCATTAAAAGTGCCAACCAACGATTAATTCTCTCAAGAAGAATTCCATTTTTTATACCCAACCGCTAGTAATATTAGTTTTGTCTTTTTTTTTAATACATCTACCCACACATCATATGTATGTGATAACTTTACATATTTTCTAATCAAATTTTATGATAAAAGTATTAATATATATTATCCACTCGAGTGATATATGGTAGCACCGCTAATACCTTTGAGCGAGAGCTATCCAGATTTGGGTAGCTGTTGTAATTAGTTGATTTTTATGAGTTAAAATAATATCATTGAAGAAAAAGATAATACTAATAAATCCGAACGAAAATATGAAAAAGAACAAGGCACGGAAAAGTAAAAGATAACGGTCGCAACTGGGACTCGAACCCAGAATCTCTTGTCTGACCGCGACAAATGCCTTAACCAACTCAGATTGGGATCTTATTTTTTAAGTCATTTTTGTCAATATCTTTTTTCTAATTCAGAATTAACATTATTATCTTCGACTATTTTTTCTCATATTTTTGGCTGCTACCTTTTTAAATGATCACAAAAATATATTGAATTGTTTTTTAACCTAGCCTCGGATAAACATATCCGATCCGGACACCTATTGATCTTTTTATAAAAGTCTAAATGAATATGTATTCAGTTTTTATTGGAATAACTTGTTATAATAACTTTTGAAGGTTATCCCCATCAATGTAATATATCATTGATATTTTTATTTTGTTTGTACCTTGTTCTTTTTCATATTTTCGTTTAGATTTATTAGTATTCTTCTTCTTCAACGATATATTACATTGTTGAGTAAAACCTTCAAAAGTGATTATAACAAGCATTATTCTAATAAAAATTTTCGACTTACTCGTTCTTGTGTACAACAGCTCAGCTGTGGAACGATTTGCCGGCCTCTGTGTTTCCTCCTTCCTACAACATGGGTCTCTTCAAGACCAATGTTCATTGCTTCCTCTCCTCAAAAAGACCCTCCACACTGCATCTCAGATCATACAGGCCCTGAGGGAAATTATTTTCCTCAAGGCCCCCTGTGTGGAGTTATTGTAAAAAAATAAAATTATAATTTATTAAAAATTTAAACTATGGGATAACGGTGAAATATAGATGGATTAATTGCGATTAAACCACAGTAAGCAGTTTATATGTTTCAGTATTAATATTCAAAGATATTATGTCTTTTGGAATGAGCGTGGCCGAATCTAAAACTATAAATCTCTATAGCTAAATGCATTTTTTTTAAATACGCCATAGCTCGATTTGTTATGTAAGTAATGAACTACTAAAGGTATTTGCATAAACATAAAAAAGAGTTTATCCAATAATCTTAAGATTATCTATTGCATAATCAAAATCATCATAGAATCGTTGAATCAATACTTTTATTATAGGATTAGATTTATTTTGACTCCTCAGGCTAATTTGTTTACTTTTGGGAAAAACTCATAAAGGTCTCCTAAAAATCATTGTGTCTCCCTTACTACCATGGTGAGAAAAATGTGATCTAAAAGGTATTAGAAAACATGCTTTATATTCAAATCTAAAAGTTAACCACAAAATAATCAAAATGGAAACCGTACCAAAAAGTTTCCAACTGCAATTTGAAAAATAATAATGAATTATTTTTACATTATTCGACAAAAAAGTAAGGCGACGATTGTTTATTATATACATTTGTATAATAAAATAGTGTTTTTAATTTATTTTTTGTTATCAGTAACTTTAGTTAGAAAAAACGTAAGGTGAGCCATTTTTAAAACTTTTCACGTTTGCATTCAAAAAAATTTCCAATTACAAGATTTGAAAGAGCACTTTCAAAAATAGTTTTTAGTTTTCCATTCCATTTATTTGGATTTTATTGAAACTGGAAATATTTTGACCTTCTGACAAAATATGCCCGAGGCCTGAGGGGTTAATTCGCAAGCAGTGGAAAGGTGAAATATCTCATGTCCTTAGCAGTGGCAGTCCGTGAGTTTTCTGGGAGCCTAGAGTGCTAAGATTGAAAAATACGACTTTATTGATGTTGTTGCAGCTGAAAATTAATTTAATTTTTTTTCAAAATTTCTACTTTTTGTATGAAGCTATGCTGAAATGTGGATGCGGCCATTCCCTTGACTGAAAGAATTCTGAAAATCTTTATACAAAAAGTTGAAATTTAAAAAAACAATAAAATTCATTTTCAGCTACACCAACATCAATAAATTAATTACGTGAGCTCAAATGGGTCCAGTAAAATCTCACATTACTTGAAAAGAATATACGAATTCACCCAAATTTATCTCACCAAGGGGGGGAGAGGGGTCTAGATTGGAAGAAAAACTGCTCAGGTAATTAATGTATGCCCCCCCTAGGTCGTATTTTTCAATCTTAGCGCTCTAGCTCACTGAAAACTCACACTGGTCCATAGTATTGTAAAAATTTAAAATTTCTTAATACATATTTTATAAATTTATAATATTCGTAGGTATTTATTTATTTACCATGACTATTAAAAATAAAATAATGTGTACTGGTGTTTTAATGACGATTCAATGACCTCTAATGACTAGTGTTTAATGATTTAATAGTGCCGTTTACACGCACACTTCGGAGCGATTGAGTCCCGCGCCACTTCAGGCCGCCGCGCAGAAAAGTCTCATAGTGAACTGCACTGTAAACCTATCGGTCTTTACTTTTCTGCGCGGCGACCTGAAGTGGCGCGGGACTCGGTCGCTCCGAAGTGTGCGTGTAAACGGCGCTAATGACTAGTGTTTTAACGATGATTTAATGTCCTTTAATGACTAGTGTTTTAATGGTCAGTGTTTAATAACCATTTATTTGAGCATTTTATCGGCCATATTGTAAATCACATAAGTTTCATGGTGAAAGGGACGTAAGTCACCTTGTTTGAGTGCGAATGTGTGTCATAATGTAGTTGGAAACTATAATACATTATATATCAGCCAGTAATCATATAGCTTCTTAAAGGCTATTAGAATTACACATCAATGGATTATCAATATTGATTTTTCAGCAACTCTGTTATAGGGTTTCTCAACAAAACATACAAATATTGTGTCCTATTGAGCTAAAGAGGTTACCACACACTTTTCATATTATTTCATTAATTTTTTGTATTTCTTGGGCACTGACTATGTAACAATTTCTAGACATTTTTGTTTTGAAGAGTTTTAATTTTCAATGTACATTTGTTACTTTAATTTTAAATTTTTTGCGACAAAAAAAAAAGTTTGCCAGTTAATGATACGGACGTGTCGAAACCGGTCGCAAAAAATTTAAAATTAAAGTAACAAATGTACATTGAAAATTAAAACTCTTCAAAACAAAAATTATTTCATTAAAATAATAATAAAGATTGTACTCTATTCTATGGAAAATTAGCAAGTTTGTGTTCACTCCACACAGGAGGAGGCCGTGAGGAAATAAAATTCCGCCGGGATTTGCGACATCTTTGGGGATGCTGTGTGGAGGGACTTTTTAGGGAAAGGAAGGAGAGGAAGCTTTGGGAAGGAAAAAGTATGAGGGGTGGATAGGAAACTGGGGATCAGTGTGTCCGGGAGTGACGGTCTTATGAATCTATCCCTCCCACTGCGGTACAAGGTGATGTTCTGAGAGTCCTGCTGGAGAGGTCAAAAGGTCTCCCTCAACCAGTCTAGAATAGTCTAGTTTACAAATTGGCAGTATTATTATCTCCTTTGTCATGTTTCTCTGCTATCCGAGGCTGAACAACCTAACTCTCACACAAGCCTTACAAGCTTAACAACATGATATTTGTCTTCTTTTGCTGATCGCCATTTGTTCAAAAGCTGAAATGGACTTAGAATCGGTGTTCAAGTGGAACATTCGCGTGGCCGGTTTCGGCCTGTTTCATATAAATCTTAAATTTAGATTTGAGATCACAATACCCAACCAAACTGAAAAATTAATTTAGTAATCAAAAGGTAAATTAAATATCTAGTACGGATGTGACTACTTAATTTATTTTTGAGATATAGGCCATTCAAGATTTCAGTGTTTCATAATTTTAGAGGCAACTTTGGTAATTATTTGTGAGTAACAATTTCCTTGTCTTTATTTTTTTCATGCCCTCTACACCGGTTTTTACTCAGTCTGTTCAGCAAATCAAACAATATAAATAGGCTAGGATCTGCATAGTTGAATTTCAGAACTCGACTTCGATTACATCACGCCTTACCCGTCGCACCATGTAAACATCTCTGTATGTGAATTTTTAGACAAAGCTACCATTGTAGTTCGATTTCTAATTCAAGAATTCGTCACAAGATGACGCAACTTTCGTCGGCAAGATGCAAAGGGAAGTTCCCTGCCTAGGTATAAGTTCTACGAATTTGTGAACCTGGAGTATCTCCCGGATTTCGGAAGATTGACGGTAATTCTCAGTTGTATCAAGCGGCCGTATATTACGTATGACGTCATCGTCCGTCCCGGTTACTTTTTCGCGGTGACTTGCCATCACTGGTTGACACGTTTACAGTGTTGACAGTGGATATGCGGAACGGACTAATTTTGGAATCAGTTCCTATTGGATTTACAAAATGATCACCAACACTAACTTGACGAAGCCGAACCCAAAGCCGCCCGCAGGGCCTAGCAGTAAAAACCTGCGGAGTGGGTTTTTTACTGCTAGTATATATCTATAAAAAACTTTAATATTATTGTTAGATTTGGTAGTAGATAAGTAGGAAGGCTGAATGTACATTTTGAAAATGCCAACACCCAACACCGGATTATGGCTAAGATTTATTGAGAATCCACTTATTTTATATACTTATATTAAATTCATATTTGATGCACAGCCCTGTTGGATTTTAGCTCTACTGGAACTTGTAATCCTGTTAGCTCTGTTGGCTGTGTTCTTGTTGTTCCACTTTCAACACAACACCGCATTACTTTCAAAATGAAGTACATAATTAATTGGAGAGAATTACAATTTAACATCTTTATTTTTCCTAATTCACTAAGTGAATAAGACCCGCTGTGGAAGTGTTAAGTGTTATTCGATGCTTCGACATCAAACCATCTATCAGTTTTCATACCTCCAGTTATTTTTAAAAGTGTTGTTGTTTTTGAATCAGCAATCAAAATGTTTAACTTGTACCAAACTATGAACCGTCATGGGGAGACTAAGGAGCAGAAGGAACCGGAGACCACCGGCCATGACAGGTTTTACCAGGAAAGGGTCGGAAGAAGCAGTTTCCGGAAGAAACGTAAACCCGCTTGTCGTAGAGCACAAAGTGCAGCGGAATTCAATCCGACTTCTATCGCTGCGGCAAACAAGAGGGCTGCATTCCGTGGCAGATCTGCTTCCACCGAAAATGATAGCGATGGTAAATGATTGTTAATATATTCATTAAATTGGATGAATCAACAAAGTTTATTTGTAATTTAATTAAGTATGTATCATTACCCTGTTTCGCAAGGGAGTAAAATGTTTGGCATTGGGACAAGGGTTAAAATGATAAATTCCACATTTACTTCAAATAGTTTTAAAGTGTCCACTGTTGATTAAAGATGAAATTAGCTGTTAATTGTGTCTGTAGAGCTTGTAAACTTAAAAAACCGCTAGCCAAAATCTCACTCCTCAGACTCCAAGTTCAAAATCACATTATGTGCAAAAATTAACCAAAACATACCATACCATAATGCGGACAAATGAGTTCACTTGGTGTAAAAAAAAACTACTTTTTCATATAAAGATTGATCTTTCACGACCCATTTATAATAACCCATTCTGAACACCGATAGAATGTCCTTCTGAAAATGAGACTAACTCCACTAATAACATGTCCTTCTGTAAATGAGACTAACTCCACTAATAACATGTCCTTCTGTAAATGAGACTAATACTGAACTCTGCTAATAATATGTCTTTCTCTGATTGAGACTAATTCAGAACACTGATGGTATGTCCTTCTGTGAGTGAGACTAATTCTGAACACTGATAAGTATGTCCTTCTCTGAATTAGACTAACTCTATTAATAATATGTCTTTCTCTGATAGAGACTAATTCTGAACACTGATAGTATGTCCTTCTGTGAGTGAGACTAATTCTGAACACTGATAGTATGTCCTTCTCTGAATGAGACTAACTCTGATAATAATATGTCTTTCTCTGATTGATACTAACTTTGAACACTGATAGTATGTCCTTCTGTCAGTGAGACTAATTCTGAACTCTGATAGTACAGTCGACTCTCGTTAATTCAAACCTGCGATAATTCGAACCTCTCTATAATTCAAAGTTATCACGAGTTCCCTACGAAATCTCTTTATATTTCGAACTAAATCCATACATTTTTGTACACTTGGTAATTCAAACGAAAAAATCATTGCTATATAACAAAACGACGCTTTAATTCGAACTCATCGGCGTTCAACATTCGACAATTCAAAGTTGCAGAGAGAAAGAGGCGGAAAGATTGTTACACACACGTTAGTACAAATACAATTTTGCGACAAGTTCAAACGTGTATTCACATTATGATTACATGTATGTACACGAATGTACCTATAAACTTTTGTCATTGTTATAGAATAGGAGTTAATAAATAATAATTGATGAACACTCAAGAATTCGAAGTTTTATTTATTTACTCTCACAAATTTCGAACCATTTGATATTTCAAACACTCGATAATTCGTAATATTTTAAGAGTCCCTCGAGTTTCGAATTATCGAGAGTCAACTGTATCTCCTTCTCTGAATGTCTCCTCTGATAATAATATGTCTTTCTATGATTGAGATTAATTCTGAACGCTGATGGTGTGTCCTTCTATGAGTGAGACTAATTCTGAACACTGATAGTATGTCCTTCTGTGATTGAGACTAATTCTGAACACTGATAGTATGTCCTTCTCTGAATGAGACTAATTCTGAACTCTGATAAAATGTCTTTCTCTGATTGAGACTAATTCTGAACACTGATAGTATGGCCTTCTCTGATTGAGACTAATTCTGAACTCTGATAGCATGTCCTTTTCTGAATGAGACTAATTCTGAACACTGATAGTATATCCTTCTGTGAAAGAGACTAATTCTGAACACTGATAGTATGTTTTTCATTGAATGAGACTAATTCTGAACACAAATAGTATGTCCTTCTCGGAATGAGACTAATTCCGAACACTGATGGTATGTACTTCTGTGAATGAGACTAATAATCCTGAACATTGATGGTATGTCCCTCTGCGAATGAGACTAATTCCGAGCACCGATGGTACGTCCTTCTGCGAATGAGACTAATAATTCTGAACTCTGATAGTATGTCTTTCTGTGAATGAGACTAATTCTAAACACTGATGGCATGTTCTTCTGTGAAAGAGACTAATTCTGAAGTCTGCTAGTATGTCTTTCTCTGATTGAGACTAATTCTGGACGCTGATAGTATGTCCTTCTGTGAATGAGACTAGTTTTGAAAATTTTTTCAATTTGAATGAGACTAATTTTGAAAAGCAATTTAACAATAGCTCTGTGCTGCTAGGGTCTACGATGACAAATCTTTCATTGACTAAAAAGAGATGCCAGTCCGCATTTTAATTCCCTAATAAAAAATGGGCAAACCTTTTACCGGGAAAACCGTGGAATGTTTTTCATTACTATTTTTCACGATTTATGTAAATATTTTAGAGGAAGGTAGCAGTTGTGTTGCGGGGGAGAAGGCTCCACTGGTCTCCATGAAGATTGACTCTCTGGCCAAATTACTCTTTAATAAGTCTGTCATCGGAAGTCCCAGTGGATCTCTGAAGGGCTCACCCGTAGACGAAAATAATTCTATCATTAGGTAATTAAAGATTCTATTTTGTTAGTTTTCACTATAGAAGTGAAAGACAGATTCAAATTTACTTTAAAAGACTTATTTTTTGCTGTTTCAGACAAGGCGATCGCAGTATTGAAAAATCTGAAGCAAGTCACATTTGTGTAAAATATTTAGAAAATTCTTCAAGGTAAGTAACATTGGTTTGCAAGTTATTTATTTATCCTTTAATTACCTGAAGGTAAAAACTACTTATCACCCGAAGGGGAGTGACTAGGGTCCCCCATGTAACACAGAGCGATTGTGTCTCTTAATATTCCTTTTGCTCTTTCAGATATTAATTACTATTTTTTTTATATTTTCTTTTTCTTCGATGGTGCTACAGCCCATATCGATTTTTGGCCTCCTGCAACATTCGCCTCTAACTCCTCCTGTCCTCAACGTCTGACTTCCAGTTTTTTACATGGAGAAGCTGTGCTGCATCTCCTCTTGCCTTGTCTTCCCACCTCAGTTTGGGTTTTCCCACTTTTCTCCTTCCATCTGGGTAAGGGTCGACCGAGATCTCGGTCTCGGCATTCTCGGCTACAAATTCTACCGAGAACTCTGTCTCGCGAAAAATCGCCGAGATTCTCGGCCATAACCGAGACCGTTGTATGTAGGTACGGTATAGGAAAATGGGATTCAATTCTACCGCGCGCGTCCACATTCGTCACTAGGTGTCAGTGCGTGAGAGAGCTGTCGATTGTGTTTGGTCGGCTGGCAGAGAGGCGGGTTTTACTTACCACTGCTGCCGCCACTGCGCCCCGCCGTTTGTTCATTTCACTACTTTTGTAAACAGACAGGTGAAAACGCAGAAAAATTGCTTTTTATGTGCTGCAACATCTTGTTGTTCAATTTTGATTATTAAAACTATTTAAGCCGCCGCTACCCGAATTTCTACCGATTTCTCACATATCTCCCTTAAACGTTTGAAGTTTTTAAGCTCTTAAAAAAATATATGTTATTTTTGAAGATAATATCTAGAGGCGTTCCACGCCAAAATACAAATTATTTACAATTCCCTCGATAGAAGAAAATCGCAAAGTAGCTCCGAAAAATATTTTAAACACGTTTGTTTCAGTTATTTTACAAGTTATAGTTTCTTTAATTATACTCAAGATACCTTCCACGAGATTTTTGCTCTATTTTAAACGAGTCGTGTTTTATTAAATATTATTGCAATTTTCGCTTTAAATATTAGCGTGCTCCTCTAACATTCGTAATTACATATCTCTCCATCTTCTTTTTTTTGAGCGCGGATGCGGCGCCTTAAAACAAATTATTATTACATTCTTAAATATATTATATTAGGGATGGTCCGACGCTCTGTGGGGAACCCGCTTGCACAGCGCGGGTGTAAACTGTGCGAACTAAAGTTTACGTTTAGATTTAAGGATTTCAATATTTGGTTTGTGTGAAAGCACTATGAAACCAATACATGATTTTACTTCAATGGCAAGCCAGAGATTATGCAAAAATAGCCATTTAAATTTTTTTTATTAAATTATCTATTCTCGGTCTCGGCTCCGGCATTCTCTGTGCATGCCCAGCCCATCTCAACCTGAGGAGTCTCATATGGGCTGAGATGTTATGGGCCTGATGTACATCGTACAGTTCTTTGTTTTGCCGGATGCGTTTACATATTCACAGGTTTACATATTCTTCTCAACACTTTTCTTTCAAAAGTATCCAGCATTTCAACCATCTTTGCCGTCAGTGTCAGTATCTCACATCCATATACCAATACAGTTCTAACAATGGTCTTATATATGGTTACTTTGGTTTTCCTGTGGACGCTACGTGACTTGAACACTGGCAGCAAAGAGAAGTATGTTTTGTTGTTAATTTTTTTTTATATCTACTGCTTTAATGATTTCACACAAAACTCTCGAGCATTACCCTCCTCCAGTACGGAAGTGATTTAGGTTTCCTGTATTTTACAGCCATAATGATTTTTCATTAAAAAAAAATGGTTGTTTTTATTTTTTGCTAGGGTAATCCCAACTAGTTACAAAATTTATTTTAGGACGGGAGGAACTTACAATTCAAAGGTGGATTTTTTATTATGCTGGATGTATTTGTACATATCTGGAAACATATTAGATAGTTTGTGGGTAATATACTCGTAGTTCAGAAATTTTATCCCTTGAAGTGGGTGTTTGAGGAACCTGGATTTTATTGTTATTTTGAGTCTTGTGGCTGTGGATGTCTTGTTAAGTAGCTTGATGTTAGTGTGAGTTGACTGTTGAGTCTTGTGGCTGTGGATGTCTTGTTAAGTAGCTTGATGTTAGTGTGAGTTGACTGTTGAGTCTTGTGGCTGTGGATGTCTTGTTAAGTAGCTTGATGTTAGTGTGAGTTGACTGTTGAGTCTTGTGGCTGTGGATGTCTTGTTAAGTAGCTTGATGTTAGTGTGAGTTGACTGTTGAGTCTTGTGGCTGTGGATGTCTTGTTAAGTAGCTTGATGTTAGTGTGAGTTGACTGTTGAGTCTTGTGGCTGTGGATGTCTTGTTAAGTAGCTTGATGTTAGTGTGAGTTGACTGTTGAGTCTTGTGGCTGTGGATGTCTTGTTAAGTAGCTTGATGTTAGTGTGAGTTGACTGTTGAGTCTTGTGGCTGTGGATGTCTTGTTAAGTAGCTTGATGTTAGTGTGAGTTGACTGTTGAGTCTTGTGGCTGTGGATGTCTTGTTAAGTAGCTTGATGTTAGTGTGAGTTGACTGTTGAGTCTTGTGGCTGTGGATGTCTTGTTAAGTAGCTTGATGTTAGTGTGAGTTGACTGTTGAGTCTTGTGGCTGTGGATGTCTTGTTAAGTAGCTTGATGTTAGTGTGAGTTGACTGTTGAGTCTTGTGGCTGTGGATGTCTTGTTAAGTAGCTTGATGTTAGTGTGAGTTGACTGTTGAGTAATTTGTTGGATGGTGCTTCGAATTTAGGAAGGATTGTGATTGGAAGGACACCGGAATCGTATATTCTTTAGTCTTCATATCCTTTTGCTTGTTATTACGAGGGTAGGCTGAAAAGTAATGCACACATTCTTTGAACAGCGTGAACAAAATGACATTTTGAAGCGCACCAGATGGAATGCAGAAGTGACATTCTCCCTCTACATGCGTGCATAGGTTTGTGGTTGTTGATTTCATCCAGTGTATTTTGAGAAGCGGAAGTATGGAGACGTGTTCTAGTGCTATGTAAACAAAAGTTAGACAGCTTGCTGTTATTGAATTTTTAACTGCTAAACAAGTGACTACTGCTGAGATTCATCGTCGTTTTAAGGATGTGGATGGTGACGATGCTGTTGATAGGTCTACTGTAAATCGATGGGTATTAAAATTTCGTCCTTGCGAGCCTGGAAAATAGACTATTGTTGATGAAACACGCAGCGGATGTCCGATCACTGTCACAGATGATAAACATCGCAAACTCGCTGATGATTTGTTACAAAATGACTGGCGAATCACTCAAAAGTGTATCACAAACCAAATTGGAATATCCAAGGAATATGTTGGCTTCATTATGTCACAATTGGGATACCCTAAAATTTGTGCATGATGGGTACGACGTCGTCTCACAGATGAGAACAAACACGCAACTGCAATGGTTCTGCGAAACCTGAAGTTTGAACCGATTCCACACCCTCCTTACTCCCCCGATCTTGCGCCTTGCTATTTTAATTTCTTTCTTCTATTGAAGAGAGACCTCAAGGGTAATCATTAGCCCTCGAACGATGAAGTGAAGGCAGCTGTCAAGCCCCAAATTCGAGAAAAATCGGAGGAATTTTTCAGTGACGGAATGAAAAACTTGTCGCATGTTGGGAGACATGTGTTAGCTTTAACGGTGACTATGAAAAATAAATATATGATTTTGAAGCTGAAGAATTGTACTTTATAGTACTTTTTTCAGATCTTGCTATGTATTCATGTTCTACAAGCATGTGTGCATTACTTTTCAGCCTGCCCAAGTATTATTATATACTTACATAAAACTTGTCTTATTTGCAGATATGGATTCTTGTCACAATTGAATGACATTGGATCACGGCCAGAAAAGCATTGGTTTGCTGTTAAAGATTATTCAATCAAGACGGAAAGATTACTTACTTTGGTAAGGCCACTTTCACATTCATTTACAATTTATTCATTAGCAACAATCAGATTAAAAATGAATGAAGCTCTGTTGAAAACATTCAAAACCGAGACATTTTGAACTTGTCCACTTTATTGAACACTCATTCACATCGATAGTTATTTTATTGAACTAGTTATTAATTTTTACTTTGATTTATTATTTTTCACTTTGTTTACAGACGCCGTTAAGTTCGCAATGTCCCGTTGAACCTTCAGAAAGATCACGAATCGTTATAATGGAGTTGTTCCGGGCCCTGCACCACCCGTACATTTATCCTGTGTTGGAAGTTGCCTTTTATTCTGGACACGCAATTGCTATTATACCTTTCAATCCCAAGGGGAGCCTGAAAGACCTCATATATAAGGTTTTAAAAATTCTTTCATTAGCAAAAACAAATAAATTACTATTATTATTATGTGCGACAGCTATTTCGTCTTCTGAAGGCCTTATCAAACTTGATAACATCTTCAGAAGGCGAAACAGCTGTCACGCATTATAATAATTACACAGCAGAACTTGTTTCTATAAACTGTTTTTTTATAAATAAACTGTTTATTTCTGGGAAGTTCTGGGAAGGAAAATGTATGAGGAGTTGGTAGGAATCTGGGATTCAGTGTGTTCAGGTCACCCACCGCCAAGACCTAGACATAAGTGAACTCTCTTTCAAATCCCACATATCTGACATTGTCTCCCGCGCCAATAAAATGCTTGGATTTGTTCTTCGTAATGCGAGATCATTTACTAATGGAATTGCAATACGGAGAACATATGAAGTACTTGTCCGCAGCATTCTGGAATATAGCTCCATTATTTGGGCTTCTTCTGAACAAAACCATATCCTAGAAATAGAAAGTGCAAAAAAGGTGTATGCGTTACCTGTATATGAGGGAATATACATACTACCCATTCCTGTATCCACCATTGTTCTTAACAGGAATGCTCGATTTTAACACCCTAGAAGCCCGCCGAAAGATATTTTTAGGCAAACATTTTTTTTAATTAATCTCCGGTACCATACTAAATCCGCCAATATTGAAATAGATCAACTTATATGTCCCTAACGCGTATACTCGTGGGAGATCCCATGCACTTTTTTATGCTCCGAAAGCGAGAACTTCTGCCTATCAGAATGCACCATTAAGCAGGGCGACTCAACTGCTTAACGACTGTGCATTGAGCATCGACATCTTCAATGTCACCTCCAGAGAATTCAGTAACTATCTCTTGACATACGTCACAACATAGTTAAACTGCCCCCATGCACTTTTAAAAAAAATTGTAATCTTCTCCATAATTTTTTAGTGTATAACTGTTTTATGAAGAACCCGGATAAAATAAATAAATACCTCACCCCATGAACCCGGGCACCTCCTGCTAAGTTACCAGACGTAGCAAACCACTTGGGGAGATCTATGGCAGGGATATTGGTTATCTAGTAAATGATTCCCTCCTTCCAAATTGAATTATTATTGAATGCATTTAAAAAAAACTTAAATTATCGAAGAAAGTAAACATTTTGTAGCTTGACATTATACAAATGAAATTTTTTTTTTTTAAAACCACATTATGTGTTTATTACCCTGATGAAGGTTGAGATTAAACGAAACCGGTCGACGTGTATAAATAAAATAGTGGTTTTAAACAAAGAATATATTTTTATTTGTTTTTGAAAAACTTAAAATTAATATGGAGTTCTACAAATTATATTTGATAACAATAAATAGGTATAAATGTCTAAGTAATGTAAGGTTAAAGGGAACCAAGATAGGGAAATATAGGACTTGGCCTGGGTAGAAGTCTGTAAAAAAATAAAAATAAATTTTGAGACCACAAAAAATCGGACACGTGTTTGGTTAGTTCAATTCGATAGTCTGGTCAGACAAACGGAAAGCAAAATCAGACATGTATTCCCAGCCTAAAAAGAGAACAAATTGAAAAAAAGAAGGACATTGTCACAAGAAAGTGCCTACCCCAATTTTGTTTTAGTATCAAAGATAATAAATAAATATGGCAGTGATCCATTGTAGGGTGATAATACTGATAAATATATGATCTCTTCAATTAATTGTGTTTAAACTAACGTAATGTTTGTTTTAACTTCAGACGCAGTGGAGAGACGACTGGTGCATGAAGCACGGGTCGTATGACGCGCGTTCTAGCGTGGCCGGATTGCCGTTGTGGCAGGTGGGGCGCCTGGGTCGCCAGGTGTTGGAGGGACTACTGTTCCTAGCCGACCGTGGCTTCCCCCCATACAGGCACCTGCACAGCGGGAATGTTATTCTGCAGAATGGTGTTGCCAGGTGGGTGCTTCACATTTATTTTTAATTTTTTACACCATTATTTTTATTTTTCGAAAAGCAATCTTCCGAACAGGCCCTCCATTGATACGCTTTGTGTGACTCTAAGTGACCAGCTCAGATATGGAGGCTCCATCGAAGCCAGAGTAAAGTTAGTCTCCCAAAAATTGGGCGTATTGTACAGGGCCCGCAGATACTTTAATAGAACACAACTGCTAACACTGTACAAATCACAAGTGCGTTCCACGGTTGAATTTGGCTGCCATTTCTGGTCTGGAGCTCCAAAATACCTGAAAAATACCCTCGACTGTGCAGAAAAGGGCGGTCCGTTTGATAGATTCTCCCATCTTCACAGATGGATTGCAATCTTTAGAGCACATGCGTCGGGTGCGAATGCTACCTTGTTCTAACGGTATTACAATGGAAGATGCTCCGAGGAACTAGCGTCAGTGATCCCTTCGGCACCGGTGCATAGTCGGGAAACACGCCAAATGCATGCCCAACATATGTACACGGTTGACATTTATCACATGAGAACGGGTCACTTCTTCGACTCGTTCTTGTGTTCAACTGCTTGGCTGTGGAACGATTTGCCGGCCTCTGTGTTTCCTCCTTCTTACAACATGGGTCTCTTTAAGACCAATGTTCATTCCTTCTTCTCCTCAAAAAGACCCTCCACACAGCATCTCAGATGACGTGGGTCCTGAGGGAAATTATTTTCCTCAGGGCCTTCTGTGTGTAGTTAATGAAAAAAAAAATTATAAATTTGGGGTTAGCCCATTTTTTTATTTTTGTTACTTTAATTTTTTTTTTAATCTAATCAAATTTTCAATCCAATCCAATGGCAAGCAAGACTTTAAAAGAACTAAAGGCTCACTGTATTCTTAAATGATTAAACTAACTTTCTAAGAGTAGCAAACGAGATATGAGAAATATTAAGTTTTTCAACATATTTTGACTTCTATTTCAATTGAAAGGAATTTTGATAATTTAATTGCTAATTATTTAAGAATCGAACGTTTCAAAATAACACCCCAAAATGTATCTGATAAGTTTAATGACCCCTATCATAAATTATTTACTGAAATTTAAGTTGAAACCTTTATCTTTGTTTATGGATAAAAGCGCATAGACAAGCAAATGACTTTTATACATTACAGATCTAATATGAGTTTTGTTCCCCAGGATATCAGGACTGGAGAATACGCTGCTGGGGATGCCCCCGCGCCTGCCCTACCACCACCATCAGGAAGTGCTGGCCCTGGGCCATCTCATGTACGAGATGTGTGCCGGCTACGAGCTGGATTGCCCCGCGCCCACTCCCGGTCATCTACAGCTCGATCTGGAGAGGTATCCACAGGTGCGTTAACATTATTGCAATCTGTGTTGTAAACTTTAAATACATAATCAATTTAAATAGTCAAAGGGGAATAGTTTATGAGGTTTTCTCCTACAAATAAATTTTATGATATTATGTATTTACAAATTAATTAGAGCATTCTGAGGATAAAAGTTTTTGAATTTCTGGAAAATACCGAATATGTAGTACCGAAGATAACATACCTATAATGCGACAAAACATTGATATTTGCGACTGGCTGAAAAGTGTGTGACATGAAGGTACGTGAGCAACAGTGCTGCAGTACTGCCATTAGAATTATAAAATTGTACTGTGTGTGAAGACAATTGGATACATTTTACTTGTTTGTGTTCATTTTGAAAGCTCATCACTTCGTCATTTTTGTAGATATCGAAAAACAAATTTTACTGCCACTATTTAAATTAAATACTTTTTCACCCAAAGACAAATCAACCGTAAAAAACATTTTTAACCATAAATAAGTTATTTTAACCATAAAAGTTATTTTTTTAACCATAGAAGTGTCTAAAATGTCTTAAAACTAAAAAAAAAACTTTGATGAGAATTATAAACTCATCTAATTTTATAAAAATGCATATACATGTCCACGTGTGTATGCATGATTGCCACTAAAAGTTGATAGAATGTATTGTCATCGACAAAGAGCCTATCTGCCAAGTTTCAGCTCGATCGGATGTAGGGAAGTGAATTAATTTCTAATTTCAAGATTCCACTTCATTCATCAAACAAACAGAAAGGACAACTTTATTCTCTTGCCTTTATTAGTTTCTATGGAAGTCTCCGTGTTTTCTTCTTTTTTGATGCAAAGACAGTCTTCATGATATTATTATTTTTTACTGATTTTAAGCTAGAACTTCTTTGTTTTACGTAATTTAAAATATTCTATACGTATTTATTGTTATTAAGTTTAATTTGTAGAACTCGATTTTCATTTTTATTTCTTTTATACATATATTCAATAAAATGTTCTATATGTATTCATATAAAAGTTACCCAATTCATAAAAGACATTATCTAGTAAGGTAGGCAAAGATAATATGATACAATCTATTATCTTTGGAGGCGGATAATGGAAATAAATCATGTAAAAATAATATAATGGATGGTACAAACAGAAAACAGCTTTCTTCTTGCTAATAATTGTTTTTTTTTTTCCCTACTAAAGGTAGTCGAAGTCCTGGAGGTGATCTTCGCCCCCAGAACCCCGACACTGGGAGAACTGGTGCTCTGCGACCTCTTCAGGAAAATTGATCTCCGTGAAATGAAAGGGTCATGTTTACCTGTAAATATGCATTTTGAAAAATAACCCATTACCTACCCTAATCTATTTTTTTCATCACTTTTAATGGCTTTTCAAAGGAGTTGTTGACTTGAGTTCATTCTGAGTTGTCCGGTCATCATTTTAAAATTACTTGGCAGACCCCGTCTGTCGCCAACTCATTTGCCATCAGCAGAATGCTTTCTTTAGTCAATATTTAGTCATATAGTATATGCAGGGGCATTCTCAGAAGTACATAATCAAAAATACTAATTCCGGTTGTCAGTGCGTGAAGTGAAATTATTGGTATTCATTGAACTCAAATTTGCTTTGAAATTTTTAATATTGAACCGATTGTGTGAAGAGTAATTCAGGCTTGTGATAAAGTAGGTACTTACCTATGATCAGAAAATTATTTTATTTTAATTATTTAATTAATAATTCTATATTAAATTCTAATGGCCGTTTTACACCGTCTCTTTTTTCAGCCCGATTCCAATTAGAGACCAAAGTAAACATTTTTCGCTTTACACAATCGCTATTTTCATCTCTATTTTCATATCTACGATTTAAGTTTGCATCACAGCAAACAGCATGGTTCATGTGTTGTTTGCAGTGATGACTATTGAAATTGTAGATATAAAAAAAGGTGAAAATAGCGATCGCGTAAAGAGAAAAATGTTGACTTTTGGTCTACAATTGGAATTGGGCTGAAAAAAGAGATTGTGTAATGGCCGTTTTAATGTGCATTTCCTTTGCTAAAATTTTTGATAAATTTGTGATTATTCAAGCTTACTTCGAAAGGTAAATTTCTGAATGTCTCTAAATTTGACAATCCAAATTTGTTTTAACCTCTTATTTGCCGCTCGTGCGCCGGCGTGTCGTGAGACTTTACACGCGATTTTGACCCTTATGTATAAAGAAAGTGTATGAAGAACACGGTCAGAATCGCTTGCTTTATTATCGCCCTTTACCATAGAGAAAACCGCAATGCGCCAGGTCACTCCAAATAATTTATATTAATAATTTACCGGAGCGCGGGAATGTGCGCAGTTCTTGCGCATGCGCGGGAAAAATTCCTTTAATTACGATTTTGACCTTTCTATTGTTCTAAATTTCTCAAGGACACTGTCAGAATCGCTGGACACGAAATGTCATTGGGAGTCATGGCTGCCGTTTTTTGCGAACGCTAATTGGTGGACAACCAACCCCAATTACCCCGGCAAACAAGGGGTTAAAAATCAATGATCTTGAGGCAAATGTTTATAAATACTTTCAGCTTCACAAATCCTGCAATAATTATAATATCCCATGATTTTTCACTGGTCTGAGCTAGTTAATAATAATACATAAATGAATAGTTGTTACAAGGGTCTTTTTTGCGTTAAATTCACCTCAAGGACACTTTACAACTGGTCATAGTAACAATGAATTGGGTACTATTGCAGAACTTCAACCAGCGACTGAGCAACTCCTGTGCCAGTCTCCTGAGCCAGGTGTGTCGGAGTGTGTCGGCCAGACAGGGCAGAGGACCAGCTATGCCCCGCTCTGCTGGATGCTCTCCTGTCTCTACGCCCATCGCCCGCAGGTGCTAAACAACTAATCCACCTATTATCTCCACTCTCATTTGGACATCCATTGTTCAAGACTCATTTTTTCAAATGTTCAATTTGATCAACAAACCAAAATAGGTCTAGAATCAGCATGGACTGTTCAAATATCAAAATTAAAAATGGCGCTCATTCAAGGGCGGATCCAGCTTTGGCGCCAGGGGGGGGTCACATAGCTCCAGGGGGGGGGGGGTCACAGAGTCGTGGTCAAGTCACTAGAAGTTATAATTTAATTTTGATAATAATAGATACAAGTAAAAAGTAGGTCCACCTAGGTCCTGGACCCAGCCCAGGGGGGGTCATGACCTCATGACCCCCCCCTGGATCCGCCCTTGCGCTCATTGTTGTTGAAACACCCTATGGTTACACATTAGAAGGTGTCAAAATTGTAATTAGATCTTGACACCCTCTAATATACACCATAGGGTGTTTCAACTCAACAATGAGCGCCATTTTTAATTTTTGATATTTGAACGGTCCACACTACATGCTGATTCTATACCTATTTTAGTTTGTTTATCAAATTGATATGAAATTTGAAACACCTCTACCTAATCGAAGTTTTTACTAATGACTTTACAAATATATAGACACGTTATTGTTCAACAAAATTAACACCAAAATTTGGCAAGTAACAAACATACTTAATACATTGTTTGCGGGAGATGCTTAAATGCATATTTTTGATGTGTTGTTATTCAGTGCAGTAAAAATTAGGTGCGAACTCTCGTGAGATATGCAGTACTAGGTTAAGGCGGCCAACTTTGTAAAATATCAATGCGGGACACAGTGGCATGGGGTGTCGACGGGGGGGGGGGGGGGGGGGGGTGGGAGTACGTTACAAATTTTCTCTCAAGAAAATCCAGAATTTTGCTCATATAAACTACAATCACAACATGAAAATGGTTTCTCTTTAATTCCGGCACGCATACGTGGTCTGTAACTAGAATTTTATGACTGCAATTCAAATAAAATAAATGTGTCACCAGATGAATCCACAACACAAACTCATTCTGAAAACAACACTGTTTTAAATTAAATCTGTATTCGGCGAATTAAAACTACACTCAGAACATGAAAATAGTTTCTATTTGATTCTGGCAGTACATACATAGTCCTAGTGGCGTAACTAGGTACGAAAATAACACCGTATTCAATATTTTTGTGACAATATCCTTAGTAATTTTTTTCCACGGTCGGGTGTCACCTCCCGTCGGGTGTAGTGTCACCACCCCGTCGGGTGACACCCGGGGCGGTCCTCCCCCCTCGCTACGCCACTGCATAGTCCGCAACTATAATTTTATACCTGTACTTCGAATAAGAGAATGTTTTCCTTTGAAAATTTTTTTTTTAACTTGTCGGTTACCCGGGCGTTAATTAACATCAATAGTTATTTACATATATGTGCGCTACCCAACTCACTAGACAATATCGGTTCTGAACCGGGTAGCAGAATATCTATAATTACATATATCATAAAGATTAAAGCAAAAACATACAAAAATAATAAATAAAAATACAAAGTACAAAAGAATAACATAAATAAAAATACAAAAGATAACCTACATATAATATTCTAAATATAAAAAAAAATACAAACATTTGTAAAGTAATTGAACATTTTCAGTATGAAAGTTCTTTTTTTTTAATTTTAATATATGTTTAAATAACAATATACAACGTATAAAAAATAAACACGTTCAGTTTGCAAGTAACTTGTTAATAAATATGTCATCAGATGAATCGAGTTAAAATTTTACATTGTGAACACAAAACCGGTTTAAATTAAATCTGCATGCGGCGCATTAAAACTACGCTCAGAACATGAAAATGGTTACTCTTTGATTCTGGCAGCACATACAACTGCAAATAGAATTTTATAACTGCACTTCGAATAAGAGAATGTTTTCCGTTGAAATATTTCATCAGATGAATCCAACTGGAATTTAACATTCTGAACACAAAACTGGTTATTTATAATTAAGAATATCTGTATGCGGCGCATTAAAACTATACTCAGAACATGAAAGAAAGAAAGTAAGTTTTGTAAGAAAAGAAATTCTTTTTGAAATTCAGTGAATTACAACTTCGCTTTTACGCGGTCGGCGTTTCGCGGTCAACAAATTGTTTGATTTGATTTAAATGCCAAGTACGGATTATCAATTACGTATCACGGGTTGCACTTATTCAACACTACACTGACGCTCTTTGGCTTACCTAAATAATCCCATAAATATACTAATCCCAATAAACCAATTCCTAGACCGATATCTTCGGGCAAAGGCCCGGGACAAAAAGTCTAGGGACAAATATTGTCATCAACTTAACCACAGATGAACGGAAATGGTTAAAATAGACTAAGCATAGAGAAAGTTTATTTGTCTACCATGGACAATATTACAAAAATATTGGAATGCGGGACATGCGGGACGCTTTAGACGAATTGCGGGACTATTTCATTAAATATTTCAATGCGGGACAACAGCCGTCAATGCGGGACGGTCCCGCAGAATGCGGGACGGTTGGCCGCCTTATACTAGGTACCCAGCAATTCGTAAAATTATTGGCAGGTGGGACTGTGCATTAGCGTGTGTCAATTATTTCAACTTTTGAATTCAGAAACGCCCGGGGTCTCAAAAGTTGCGTCTTGCAAAGAAAATGAGAACTGCATTTAAATTTATTTTTTAAAAAATGGTTATTAGCCCGCTAAAATGCATTGAAAAACCAAAAACCATTTTTTTTTTAATTTTTAATAATTTTTTTTTTCAGTAATCTAACCTTTTAACGTTTGTTTATTATTAAAAAATGCGTATAACTGACAAAAATGAAAAAAAAGTTCAACTTTATGAATACAAGTAAGTCAACAAGAATTCTGATTTTATCCAGAAAAATTGTTATTTTCCCCTTTTATTTTTTTAACCAACACATCACACATGTTTAAAAAAAATTTTTTTTTTGGTTCTTTGTACTGCAGTTATGTAATGAAAAATAAGTTTGGTACAAAATATAAAATATGAACCCTTTGTTTTATTTTTTTCCAAATCACGAAATTTTTTTTTTCGAAACTTCCGGCCATTTTAGCGGGCTAATAGCGAACAATAATTTAATTTTTTTTTACGTTTTCGAATAGCTACAGATCATACGAAACTTTTGAGACCCCGGGCGTTTAAATATAAGGCCATTTGTTTTCTCTCTATGGAGAGCGACACACGCTACTGTGCATGTCTGAACTGCATTTGAAATAGCAGTAACATTTTGTTTTTATCTTTAAATTTTTCACGGATGTTCCAGTACATAAAGGGAACTGTTTCCAATGATATTTATACTTTGAAACATTATTAGTGTTAATCTTTTAGAGGTATTTTACAAAATATATATTATGTTGAAAGTGCATAAAATGACTAATTATTAGACAATACTTACCTGAAGAGTGCATTTTTTTCAATTTATTATACATTAACAGTCTTACTAATAACAAAACGCTTTAACGATCGTTAAACGGCAAAACTGCTGCCCGCCCGATGAATGTAATTTTTATATTATTAGTAATAACAATATCACGTTTTTTATGATTTTTATGTTGGTCATATTGCATCTAGAGAAATCTGCGCAGGCACTGCGGCCATATTGTTTTATATTTTTGCGGGAAAAACGGTTTGCGGTTCATTGTGTCCTAGTCATCCGCCTCCAAGACCTAGACAAACCTCTCCCAATGAACCCGGGCACCCCTACTAAATCACCAAACGTAGCGAACCACTCGGGGTGACCTATGGCAGAGATGTTGGTTATCCAATAAAGGTTCCCGGGGCGGCAGTACCCATACCCGGCTCCCAAATTAATATAAATATACAATAAATTAAAATATGTTGGAAAATTTCCAAAATCCGTTCAGAAATTATTAACTAACAGGTGCATACAGCAGATAAACTATCCTGTCTGGCTGTGTAAGCAGTGTGTATATCTTTCCATAAACAATTTTTTAAATTAGTAATGTTTATCAATTGATTAAAATTTTCACAGGGTTTTTTAGTAAGGCTGTAAAGCTTAACCTTGAATATCATAATTTTATATATACAAAAATATAAAAATTTATAACAATACATAATAAAAGATTTCCTTTAATGTAAGACACTGATCATTTTATTTAAATATAATCCGTACTTCAGAAGTTATAGCTTTTTTCCGTCAACCTACTGACAGTAGATTGCTCTTTTTATGTCTGGTTTGCTAACTTCGGTATCTCACTTTCTCTAATGGGGCTTAAAATCTTGGGGAAACAATCAAAATATTTGTATTATTTACATAATGCAGTTGATGATTATTATAATAATAAGTAATTTACTTGTATTTAGAAATTAAATGTTATTCCTTGGCTTTTACTAATGTTTGTCTTGCAATGGAAATACTTTCTCATCTTGGAACTCATTTATGCAATTTGGTTAGAGATAGCACACAACAGTTTACACACAACTACCAAATCTTTTCCTTGTCACTTTGAGGTCTCTACACAACATGTCTATAAGTTTTGTAATATCATTGGTGGCACTCCACTGAGAGATTGGCAGCAGAGGTTTCAAGAATAAATTACAGAAAGTTTTTTTTTACGTTATCTCCACACAGGAGGCCTGGGGAATTATTTCCTTAAATTAAGGGCCTATGTCATCTTTGGAGATGCTGTGTGGATGTTTTTTTTTTACTCCGGTGTCAATGACATGAAAATAATTACGCGGTCAATGACGCCGGGTAACCGTGACCCGAATTTTATCGATGGGTTGTACCAAAACTGAAAGGGTTATCTTGATATTGAAAATTATTTATTATTTATGGGTTCTTTGCTCATAAAAAAATATAAATAATACCAATATATTTTATAAATCAACTTTTTATTATCTTAGTAAGAAACACATGCAAAATCAACTATGAAAACATAACTGCAGAATTTCATTTCAACTATAGGTCATATTTACCCGTTTTAACTTGACACATGTGTATCTCCTTTCGCAAGCGGCGTCGCACTGAGCACGCCGGTGGTAGAAGGGGGTTGTGTCTCCAGCTACTCAAGCGCTCAAGTCGAACGGTTGATGGGAAAAAAAATATGGCTGTTTTAAATCGCCTCGGGTCATTGTGACCCAGCGTCATCGATGCCGGGTTAAGGAGAGGAAGGAATGAACATGGATCTTGAAGAAACCCATGTTGTAGGAGGGAGGAATTACAGAGGTCGGCAAATCATTCAACAGCCGAGCTGTAGAACTCAAGAAAGAGTCATAGAAGCGACCTGTTCTCACCGAAGGGATCAATTACGCTAGGAACACCTTTCTTTGTAATACCGGTAGAACAAGGAGAGCATAGCTACCTGACGCCTGTGTTCTGAATTGCAATCCACTTGTTAAGATAAGGGAATCTATCAAACGGACGCGCCCGTTTCTTTAGATAAGGGTTTTTTTATTTAGGAATTTTGGGGCTGACGGGGAGATATTAACGTAATATTCATATATTGTTTATACCAAACTAATATTATATGTAGTTCCTGATATTATTGGTTTATTTATGGTTCCTGATTTGGATGTGGTCAATCTCTCGGCAGCTGAAGAATGTGTTTAAAAAAGTAAATGTAAATATAGTGTTTATTGAAAAGCATTTATATACCCTTTTTTGCCCTGAAAATCAGTCTTTTTATATTGCATTATTAATGGTTTCAATTAAAGATTGGTATATTTAGACAATGTCAGTTTTAATCTATGTACAAAATAATTTATTATTTACAATGTTAGCATTATCATAAGACTTAAAATTATGTTGACGGGACCTCACCTAATCTAATCTATGATTTAATTCATAGAATCTATGAAATAATCACTGAGAACAGACTTTTCTATGGAATAGAGACATACAATGGTTTCTTCATCAGGATAAAATTAAAATTTTGATTTTATCCTGATGAAGAAACCAAACTTCAACTTGCATTCCTAAATTGACCATAGATTTTTATAGAATGGATCAGGTGGGAACGCGCCATTATGAATAGAAAATAAAAGAGATGATTGATAAGATTTATAGTACAATAATGATGGCGCTTCTTCTTTATGAGTTTTTCCATCCAACAGAATGAATATTATTGTTTTCCACATGGAGGAATAATATGTTATTTCCTTCAAGGATTTCCATAAAATAAATTTTTGGTGGTTATTTGGTTGTTATTTTTTGTCTGTGGTACATCCTTTCTCTCCGTGGATTTAGTTTATAATTATGTTTTTTTTTGCAGGCGACATCACACAACTGAGGACTTTGACGGATGTTGGTATTCCTGAACAAAGCGCGCTATTTTGTTTTATACCTTTAAAAGAAAGAATATTAGAATTAATTCATGTTCAAATATTAGATTTTACAACAGTCAATCATTTATGTGGTATTGCCAATTTGGGGACGTCTTGTAAAATCTGTCAAATGGGAAAAAAATTGTTTCTTGCCTTCTGATCTTCATAAATAAAATTTCTTAAATCTTTTTCTGCACTGTATTACAACAAGATTCTGTTGGATATTAAAAGACAAAAATATTAAGAAGAAATTAGGTACCTAATATTATTATGGTCCGATTTTTTAGAGTGGGCTCATTTAAAGATATTTTTTGCCACCGTCGTTCAAATAGGTACATTGTTTATTGGCAAAACCAATTTGTTGTGTTAAATACCACTAAAGTGCACATAATAATCTGAGAAATTAACTGACATATGAATAAAATGAACTATTCATTTACTGATTTAAAATAAACTATTTTTTATAGTTTTTAAAAACTGTATTCTAATTTTATCAGTTTATTTACAATTTTACCAACTTAACTTGTATAAGCTTAATGTGATAAATTAACGACGATTTGTTTTTATAAAATTTATGACAAAATCATTTAACGGAAATGTTTTATTATTAATCTGCAAAATAATGTTTTGTGTGATTGAAATTAAATATACATATCTGATATCCTTATAATTTGTGTTTTCTTGTACCCCTTATAACTGACGTTTCTTTATAACTTATGTTCCCTTATTTATTTATAAACAGAAACAAACAGTACATTAGTTACATAGGTGAAAAAAATTACAATTAATAAGTATATTTCATGGTGGGTACCTATTATGTGTTTTATTGTAGTGTATATAGGGAACGTACCCATACTACGTGACACTTTTAGGGGGGGGGGGGGGGTCTTCAAAATGTCACGCTCCATACAAATGAGCGGCAGATTGCTTAGGATTTTGGTCACCGGGGGGGGGGGGGGTTAAAAATTGCAAAAAGTTGGTCACGTAGTTTGGGTACGTTCCCTTAAGTAATTACCAGGTGATGTGTGTAGTGGGAAGGTGTGTGTGTGTGTGAGTATGTGTGTATGTATGTATGTACGTACGTATGCGTATTGAACAATTTATATTATCGCCATGATGCTCTTTTTAAATTTGGGCAGTGAATTGGAGAAAATGTCGATGTTAGAATTTAGACCAATATTATTGAACATAATATGAAGAGCACAATTGATTGGTGAATTAAATGCTGCATTTTTTTTGTAATTAAGCATGTGGAATAGTTCTGTATGGCGTGTACGTCTTAATGGTGTGTTAAAATTAACTAGGAAAAGAAGTTTCTTTACAATGTTATTATTTAAAATTTTGTGTATAAATGTCAAATCAGCTATTGCTCGCCTTTGTTGCAAAGTTTGAAATGTGCATTCGAAGTTATTGTTGAATTTGTTAAATGTTCTTGCTACTTTGTTAAATGTTCATTTCTACTTTGTTATTATTGATAATCTCCTGTGTACCACTGTACACTTATAATACCATGTACTCACTTCAATGTAAAAGCCATGCTATGGCGTTTAAATAAATAAATAAATAAATTTGAAGGTAAGATATTTTATAAATTTGTTTTGAACATGTTCTATGCTATCTATGTATACTTTGTACCGCGGGTTCCAAATTGGTGAGGCGTATTGCAGTGTACTTCTGACTAATGCAAAATATAACATTACTACTGACGCGGGTTACTGAACACTTATTCGAAGAACAAAACCAAGCATTTTATATGACCTGTGAACGATTGAGTCGATGTTTATTAAATATAATGCTTATTAAATATAAGTTTGCTATCAAGGTGAACATCAAGATCTTTGCATTCCGTTTTAGAGATGACAGGTTCATTGTTGAGTGAATAAGAGTACTCAATTACATGTTTATTTCTGGTGAATGTCATAGTGTGACATTTGGAAACATTGATATCTAAACAGTTGACTTTGCAATACTTGCAAAGCCTATCTAGGTTTCAATTTGGGAGGCGGGAATGGGTACCGCCGCCCCGGGAACCTTTATCGGATAACCAACATCTCTGCCATAGGTCACCCCAAGTGGTTTGCTACGTTTGATGATTTAGCAGGGGTGCCCGGGTTCATGAGGTGAGGTTTGTCTAGGTCTTGGAGGCGGATGACCAGGACACACTGAATCCCAGATTCCTACCCACCTCTTAAACCCTTTTCCTTCCCAGAACTCTCCTCTCCTTCCTTTCCTTAAAAAACCCTCTACACAGTATCCCCAAAGATGACACAGGCCCTGAGGGAAATTATTTTCCTCAGGGCCTCTTGTGTGGAGCTCATGTAAAAAAAAAAAAAAACTTTGTAACGCTTCACGGTCAGAGAGAGAATACACAACTTTGAATATTTTCATGTAGTCAGTGTAAAGCACATATTTGGAATTTTGAAAGCATGCTCCAATGTCGTTTATATAAATGTTGATGAAGAGTTCAGTTTATATAACTTATAAGTGATATTTTGTTATTGGTTTTTACTTTCATTTACCACCCATTTATTTTATTTCATTTTCATAAGCATTAGTACAGTTACAGAGAGTTGGCAGGGAACCTAAACACGAAAACACTTCAATGTGGTAATTAAATATTTATTTTTGGCCAAATAAACGAAACAATAATAATTCAAGGAACATTTTAAAAGCAAAAATATCTGAAAGGAAAGATCAATCAATACGTGTTCTAAAACCCAGGTGTCTCTTACTACTCTAGACTCTGACTAGTCCAAACCTCCCTAATCTCTAATAAGTTCACACGTCGAAGCAAAAGCCTCCCAACTTCACATAGCGTCCTAAGCAGCTTTCATCTCACAAATACTTTGGTTAATAATACATTTACCTAAATCAGATCTAAATATTTAAGGACAGATCAGTGATAGCAATACATAAAACAAAAATGGACGAAAGTCATATTATTAAGTCATACCCATCAATAAGGGATGACCCAAATTTGATTAAAATAAATATTAACAGACAATGGAGATACTTTAGTAACCAACCATAAACTTTTCTCAAAACCAACAAAAACAACATTAATTTGATATTTATGGCGCGTTTACATTAAGCTGGTCGCCCGCATTCGGTTTAACCGAATCGGCTTGTTTATATTAGGTCGGCGATCGAATACGGTCAACTGAATAATAGTTTACACTAGTCGGTGACCAAAAATGGCCAAACCGAATAATGTAAATGCCGCATTAATAATCTGGAGCACATTCTAATTTTAAGTCTCCTGCAAAATGTCCTGCAATACTTTGTTTCAAGTATGAGTCAATCTGTATAAATATTATCCATTATTTGTGCAAAATTTAACTAAAAATTGATGATATTAATGGATTAATAATTAGTAATTTATCTCACTTTCTTTTAACACAATTACAACACAAATTAGTTAACATACAAATGAGTGGAAACACCTCCCAACTTCCCTGAAGACACCTGAGGAACAATTCCCTTGACTAAGGTTACATTTATCTATGTAACCTTAGTCGCCATGAAAATAAATAAATAAAACAGTACAATATTACAAAAATATATACCAGCCTCTTTATAAAACAAATACAAAAATAATCACTTTACATAAAAATATGAAGCATATGTATACATATATAATTGAAGTATAACCTACTTGGAAAGATTCATTTGACTAATTGAAACTTGTCGTTACATTCTTAAGTTCTACGAGATATTTCCTGATTATGATAAACTTGGAAAACTCTTGTAAATAGTACAGGAACATTGTTGATATAATTTCATTGAAGTTTCTAGTTATAATACACACTTTAGAAGAATTGCTGGCTTTGAATACGTGAGAGAGAAATAGGAGACATTTGAGGAAGGCCATGATCAAAGTGGGAAGCCAAAAGGCTGACGGAGAAGAAGAAATTGTGTTTAGGCAAAATGTTTCACAAGTCTAGAATTGGCCAATGGAATAGTAGGAATAAATTTAGTAGGGATGGGCACATCATTTTCATTATTCAAAAGTTTGGATTATTTTGATTAACTAACATTAATATGCTAATTATTTATTAAATAATGAACTTGAAATAAGATTTTGATTACTAAATTGATTGAATTGGTTAAACATAGACATAGATTTCAAAATACAGTGAAACTCATTTGAGAAGTTTCTCCACTTAAGAAGTTTTCATGTTCAATAAGAAGTTTGGTTTTTTCGGTCCCTTAAAGACTGAATTTGAAGAATGGCCCAATTTATCCCACAATTAAGATTTCCCTGCTTACAAGGTTATTTTTTCCGGTCCCTTGGAAAACTTCTTAAGAGAGTTTCACTGTATTTGAATTTGTATGCCATTTTTATGGAAAAAAAAGAAGGGGGAAATGAAAAATTATCTGGTCCCGACAAAATGCAATGTGATTTCATACATTTGTTTTATTTTAACATGAAACAAGAAACATTAACATGGAGACATAACACTTCTCAGCAAAACAGTACAATACACCAGCTGCCACAATGTCAACTAATTATATACTGTTTATGACTATAGATCAGAGTCTGATATGTAAATAACTAAATAACACCACATCTTCACTGTAGGACTCTCCAAGGGTTAAAGCACCCATGATTATATTTGCGAATGACAAGACTAATTTAATGTTTGAAACCGGAATGGTTTTGCACTATACTCGTATGTATATTATTATATAGTAGATGGATAGGTGTAGAAAAAAAACATTCGCTTAAATAATTCCACTGGCAAAGTATGTCCATATTAGATATGGACTCCAATTTAATCACCAGCTAAACTAGGTTTCAAACGGTTGTGAATATGCATACATATTATAAATAAATTAATTTCACGTCTGATAACAATATGTACTACGTTTAAGTATAGTCGGTCAAATAAGTATGACTTAAGTTTTCCAAAATAATATATTAAAGCAGAGACATGTATTGACAAGCTTTATAATCAAACTAATTACATAATACGCTTTGACTCCTTCAAAGCAAAGGCAGATTAAATAATATGGTACATATTAGTTTCACGTCCACCAAGTCCAACCCACATCTTAAAATGGAACGATGAACTATGGCTGCAGAAAGATGATTCTGTATCAATTTTTTGCGATTTAACTTAATCAGTATTCCATATCGTGCCAAATACTGCGCTTGTGTTAAGACACTCTTAAAAGTAGTTAGCCTAACACAAGAGATAATGGCGCGTTTGCCACGTAATTCTCGTTAGAGATGTCAGCCGTGGGAAAATTTGCAAATTAACGTCGTCACATACAAACATCAAAACAATATGACTAACGGATAGTCATTTATGGTATTAGGCTTGTAAGTAAGTAGTTTGAATAACTAATAAATAATAAATAAATAAAAAGAAAACACTTTGTTTACGTCACTTTATTGATATTTCTTCCGTCTACCGGTTTCGGTACCTCCGTACCATCATCAGGACTGAATATAAAATACTGACAAATACAGGGAAATATACATATATATACAAATAGTAAAAGAAAGAGGCAGTAAATAAGAGAGGGACAGTGCGTCAGTTGTGGGAGGGAAGTGGGGGAGGAGC
Organism: Limnephilus marmoratus; assembly: GCA_917880885.1. Classification (NCBI taxonomy): domain Eukaryota; kingdom Metazoa; phylum Arthropoda; class Insecta; order Trichoptera; family Limnephilidae; genus Limnephilus; species Limnephilus marmoratus. The sequence goes on from OU862908.1 coordinate 66,276,977, forward strand.
GAGTGGGATAACGGGAAACATACTTATAATAGGGCTGAATGTTAAATTAAGTTGATTATTAATGATTTCAGCCTTTGCGTTAACTGATTTTTTTATTTCTAAAGCTTCTAAGTTATTTAATCTTAAGCCTATACCATTTTTGTGTAGGACTTTAATACCCGTATCCCGGTTAAAAGTATGATCTTTATTAATTAGGTGCTCCGCGAATTCTGAAAACCCTGAACTGGTTAGACACCTTATGTGCTCCTTTACTCTAGTTTCCACATTGCGTGACGTTTGTCCAATATAGAACGCTGGACAATCGTTACAACTAATTTTATAAACGCCCGAGTGGCTTAGTATGTCCTCATTGTCTTTAGCATTAATTAAAAGTTTTCCTAGGTTGTTATTCGTGTAAAAAGCTGGTTTAATTTCTGGTGGGAATTTAATTGTACACGAAGAGGACAGGTTATTAATATATAAAATTCATCTTTATCGATTATTGAAAATAAAATTCACTTTAACATATTTAGAAAACCTACCTTCACAGACACCGTAATTCATAATACATCCAACCACCCAACCTCACATAAACATTCCGCTTTCCACTCAATGATCCACCGATTAGTCACTACCCCTTTGTCAAATGTTAATTATACTAATGAATTAAATACGATAAAATTAATAGCTCACAATAATGGATACGAAACACAGCTCATAGATAGAATCCTAGCAAAAAAATTAAGATCAATATCCATAAATAAATACATTTACTCTAGTCCAATATCTTTGAATAATAATAACCTTAACCGCGAATGGCGACGAATTTTATATATTAATAACCTGTCCTCTTCGTGTACAATTAAATTCCCACCAGAAATTAAACCAGCTTTTTACACGAATAACAACCTAGGAAAACTTTTAATTAATGCTAAAGACAATGAGGACATACTAAGCCACTCGGGCGTTTATAAAATTAGTTGTAACGATTGTCCAGCGTTCTATATTGGACAAACGTCACGCAATGTGGAAACTAGAGTAAAGGAGCACATAAGGTGTCTAACCAGTTCAGGGTTTTCAGAATTCGCGGAGCACCTAATTAATAAAGATCATACTTTTAACCGGGATACGGGTATTAAAGTCCTACACAAAAATGGTATAGGCTTAAGATTAAATAACTTAGAAGCTTTAGAAATAAAAAAATCAGTTAACGCAAAGGCTGAAATCATTAATAATCAACTTAATTTAACATTCAGCCCTATTATAAGTATGTTTCCCGTTATCCCACTCGCTCCTCCCCCACTTCCCTCCCACAACTGACGCACTGTCCCTCTCTTATTTACTGTCTCTTTCTTTTACTATTTGTATATATATATGTATATTTCCCTGTATTTGTCAGTATTTTATATTCAGTCCTGATGATGGTACGGAGGTACCGAAACCGGTAGACGGAAGAAATATCAATAAAGTGACGTAAACAAAGTGTTTTCTTTTTATTTATTTAAAATGTCAAGTCACAATGTGTTTGCTTCTTTTGAAAAATTAATAAATAATAATTCTTGTTAAGTAGGTAATTAATGGCATAGGCTTAGACAAGCCATTGAAAGCCATAGAAAATCACAGAAATTTGACAGCCGATAACGCACGACGGACACCATCCGATATCCGAGGGATTTTGTCTTTTTGTCTTAATTGTCTCATAATGCTGACTTAATGCAAAATATAACATAAAAGATACAGAATCACTCTTCAGGGATAATAAGCAGACAACAATGTAATGATTTAAGAACCAAAACCATACAAATTTCAACAACACAACACATGTTTCATCTGTATCACAAGCCTGCCTGCTTGTCCACACTTACAAACAATATACATTATATTATCCACAGACAATGCAAGAACCATAATCATTCAGTCGAAGTTGAACATATATGTGTAAGCCATGTTTAAAGTTTAGCATAAATGCCAATACAATCACAATGATAAACGTGAACCTAACAAGAACCAAAAAATACTTAAGTTACCCCAATTTTAATAGTATTTTTCCAGGAAAATGTCTGGAGAGACCCTAAATTCATTTCAGATATTCGAACAAACATTGAAGACAAAAGTCTTCAGGCACAATTTAAGTCTACATTAATAATTTACAATAAATAAATCTCAAAAATAGTTTTTTATACATTTTTGTAAAATTGTCTAAAATTGTTTTCGTACTTAATACTAGCGTACAGAAGATTTGTGCGTCTTCGAAGCCTTATTATTTTAGGTTAACCGAACTACGCACATATCGATCATTTATAAATAATGTCTCAGTGTTAGGCGATGTGTGTTGATGGATAGAAATAGCGAGTGCGGTTTGGGTATTAATTGAGTCGTTTGTACCAGGCGTTCATCTGCTCCAGGAAGATGAAGGTGATGGTGGTGTGGGGGCCCAGACGAGCGTAGTACGGCAGGAAGCCCTTCCACAGCGAAAACACGCCCTGCTTCCTCAGGATGTCCATAACTACCCCGCGCATGCTCATGGAGCCCTCCGCATTCTGGATCCTGGAACACGTATCATCAAATATTACATTTTATAATAACTTAAGGTTTGTTTCTACACTTTTTGATAACCGACTGCCTGGGACTAAACCTGGATAAACCTTTGAACTGGAACAATTCTAGTCAAATCTGGTATGGTAAACAAAGGTGTGTAGCAACTGTGGAAAGTTCAGAATTGGCATAATTAACTATTGTATTATTGAGTAAACAAAGATTTGCTATCAACTTTCCTTAAAATAAATAAAATAACATAAATAAAAAATTAAAAAATCAAATATTTATTTATTTATGCTAAATAGTTGTTATTTACACAATGTTGTAATAATATATTATACATTATGTATGTACAGAGTGTATTAGCTTGTAACTAAAAAATGAATAAAAAATCTAGAAATCATTTTGACGCCTGATGGTATTTTTTCAATAAAAAAAATTAAAAAAATTATGTATATTCAATGGTATGTCGCTACTGAACACACATCGTAATGGATTCGTGCACATACATATCACGTGTCCCACTGGTGATGAAAAATATTTTTGTTTTTAATTTTTAAAAAAATATCATTGGACAGTAAAATGAGATCTACACTATTTTTAACTCCAAATATGCTCCGGAATCGCTAGTTAAAACTCTTCAGTACGTGCTGATACACCCTGTATATACATATCTTGTATAGCATTACAATCGATTCCACTTAATAGGTACACATTGGGACCCAAACATTTGGTCCCAAATAAACAAAGTTTAAGGTAACTAAATTTTTTTATTCATTGAGCTCTTTGTCTTTGTATTACATTTATTCAACTTCTCTCGATTGTGTTTTTAAACTCAATTAAATTTTGGAAAAACTATTTAATTAAAAATAATTATGTACCTATTAACCCCTCAGAAAATCGCCAATTTGCATTTTAAATGTCTTAAACGAAATGACATTTTACGAAAACTTTGTGTTATTACCATTTCACAATTAATGCTCTATAAATGAAACATTTCTGAACGTAGCCGAATAGTAATAATTGTTTTAGACAGGTTACAAAATAAGCTTTCGAATTATTATATTAAAAATAAATATTAATATTTGTAAATATTAAAATTTAGAATGCAAATATTAAAAAAATGTCAAAATGACTCACGTGATGTATTTATGTAAAAACGGTACTAAAATCACAGATTATGTAAACAACAATACTTATTCTATTGTATAAATGTGTAATAAACATTTTTGTCACCTCACTTTTCAATCATTTCATATAAAAATGTTTAATAAAAATTAACAATGTCGGGAGCGGGCGACCCGCCTGTGGGAAATTTGGCGGAATAAATTATCTGTCAGACTGCGCGTCTGACAGAATGTTCTTTTTAGGTATTTCTATGGACAACTTGAATAGAGATGTGCAGCATGATTCACTATCGACCTTTCACTTTTTATTTTACGGATGTAATTAAAACAATAACGGAGTTATAACGATTTCTATGGAGACACACGCGTTGACGAGTAAACACGCTTATTGTACTTGACTGCTATCGTTATTTTAACGAGTATACTTGCTTACGTTGCTGAGGGGTTAATTATCACTACAAGTATCGATGCTTTTTTTTTTTTTTACATGAAATCCGCACAAGAGTCCTAACTGCTCCCGCCTGGAGCCAGTGGGACTATGGCATCCCCAATTGGGGTATGTTGTGAGGCTGAAGGTAATGGGGAGGGGAAGGAAATAGGGAAGAGGAAGGTGGGGAAGTGCCTGGCTATTTAGATCTGGTTACCAAACAGGCTAATGCCATTTCAACCAACGTTTCAATTCTGAATGGTGGTCTTACACCAGGGCGATACTGAGAGTATCTTCCACTATGGAACGTGCCGCAAATAAACTATATATTATTTTAAATGAATAAATTGTGAAATAACACAAATTAATCAAATAAAATTTATTTGCCACGCCGGGATTCGATCCCGCGACCTTCGGAGTGCTAGTCTACGCTGGGCATGTAATATCTCCAATGAAAAAATTTTATTTTACAGGAAAATTAAAAATCATATTTTTAAGCAGGAACATGAAGGGAGACTTTCTTTTATATTTATTTATTGTGTACATCATTATTAATATAATTAATTTTTCATCTTCATTTTCCTGCTTCAAAATGCCTTTTTTCACTTTCCTCTAAAATATTATTTTTTCACATTATTAATTTCTTGTAACCCAATCCTCAAAAGTTGGCTTCCCCTCTCCTACCCGCGCCGCATACCTATCGCAGACCCACCCTTCTTAACTAAAATTCGTTTACTAAGACATATTTATCATCGACTTCAGATAGGAATTTGTCCCAATTAAACAGAATGGATTCTCAAATAACCAAAGTAAATCAGTATTAAATTATCATTAAAATAACAGGCTATCCCAAATAAACCGGTGTCCCGGTACCGGTAATCGACTGTCTAACAAATATTGAAATGGACATTGTAAAATAACCGAAAACCTGTATATATTTACCACTTCTTAAAAGTTGATTCTGATAACAAAAATGGTACAATGAGAAAAAGTCTAAATACAAAAATAATGACACACATATCAGTGGCGGTCTGTGACTTTTCAGTGGGCTAGAGTGCTAAGATTGAAAAAAATGACATTATTGATGTTGTAGCTGAAAATGATTTTTTTTTTCCAAAATTTCAACTTTTTGTATGAAGATCTTTCAGTATGTGGATGCCGCGCATCCCTTGCCTGAAAGAATCCTGAAGATTGTGAAGGTTGGGCGTCAGTGTGAAGAGCCCTGTGTGAAAGGCCCAATATTATACCTATTGGGAGAGGGTCGGGTCTGTGCCCTCTTTCTTAGATTCCCTGGCGGCTAGCTCGTCTGCCGGGATGAGTCCTCGTTTCTCGGGGCTGAGGGTCGGCCGCAGCCTCATTTCCAACCAATAAATCAGGGTCAAATGTCTCAGACAGTAACAAATGAAAGAGTGTGTCACAACGTTATTAAACAGGGGACACAATGGAACATAAAACAAGGTATCCTAGCTGATTGCCTAAATTCTCTCCGGGCCCTATCAGGTCTTCAAATCATTATTACTATCAAGTTAGTTACAGCACAGAATGGGGTAGGAATGTGGCTTACTGTTTGTCGAAGCGTCCATTCATTTGTCTAGGGCAGCAATTGCCCTCGTGAGCGGCTCCCATCAGTGTTTCAAGGTGCGAACATGGCACCGAGCTGCGTGGATACTCCCATCGTGAAAGGTTGGGTATCGATACTCGTTTTATCACATTTACTTTAAATAAACTGCGAGAACAAACACAACGGCAGTGGACGCGGGAGCTTCCCGGTCGTGTTATTGTAATAATGGCCCGGGCGGGAATCCACCCGCTCGAGAGCGTCGCTGCGCGGGAAAGGTGCGCAGGCGTTCAGCCTGACGTTCTCGAGCTCTCTTGTTTGCTGTTGACAATTTTTAGGCGGCAATTTGAAAAACCCTCTGACCTGATGTGTATTGTAACAAGATCTTCATAGAAAAATTTGTATTTTGAAAAAAAAAAAATCATTTTCAGCTACAACGTTAACAACATCATATTTTTCAATCTTAGCACTCTAGCTCACTGAAAACTCACGGACCGCCACTGATACTTATCTAATAATGAATGTCATTAGACAATAGTAGAAGATTGTTAATTATTATTAAGTAAACTGTAGAACCTTAGACACATAAATGAGTAATTAGAGGAAATTAATTTATAAATAATCACATTTGTATCTATGTACTTGATTAAATCATTGATAAATTAAGGATTTTGCCCTGGGGAAATGTGCTCCCAGTTCCCACAATAAGTTACAAATATTTTCACAAAACTTTTTGAAAAAAAAAGTAAAATATATATTTTTTTAACCCACACAGGAGGTTTTGAGGAAAATAATTCCCATCGGGGCCTATGTCATCTTTGGGGATAATGTGTGGAGGTTCTTTTTAGGAAAGGAAGTTATGGGAAGGAAAAATATATGAAGAGTGGCTAAGAATCTGGGGGTCAGTGTGTCCAGGAGTGACAGACATGTCAATCCATCATTTCCACTGCGGTGCTAGGCGATGAACCGAGAGAGTCCTGCAGTAGAGGTCAAAAGGTCTCCATCAACCAGTTTCATCCGATCCGGCCTGTCACGCAGTAGGTGGGCAAACGCTTCTGCCGCCAAGACCTAGACAAACCTCACCCCATGAACACGGGCACCCCTGCTAAGTCCCCAAACGTAGCAAACCACTTGGGGTGGCCTACAGCAGAGGTGTTGGTTATCCAATGATATATCGCTTCAAAACGCAACCAAAAAATAGAGGTTTTGAAGATGTCATTCAATTTAGTTTATTAATACATAATAGAGATAAAATCCTCGTCAATGTATTACAGACAAAATAGCTACATGTTATCAAAATTTTGGTGAAAGTTTGGTTAACAAGGTTATCATTGTAGATAGATTACTGTTGCATCGTGGAAGAATGAATTATCTTAAGTCTTCTCAACACACAAAAGTCTTACTTGGTTTTGATGATGTCCACGGGCATGGACGCCACGGTTGTGATGAAGCCGGACACCATGGAGGCGCAGAAGTGAAGTGGGATGCCATCGGCGATGTAAACGTTCAACATCTCACGCGACTAAACAACACACACACTGTTAGCGTTACTAATCTATATATCATTTTTATAAACATCCCGAGGGTGTATTACAAAGCTTATCTCAAAATAATTGAAAAAGGCTTTCTGCATTTCAAGCAAATTACATTATTCGTATTTAAAAAAGAATAATAAAAAGTAAACATTTACAGCCTCACTAAAACAAATACTACCCAACAGTGAAACGGTGTTGTTTCACACATTTAATAAAGACTGTATAAGTTCTGTTTTGAAATCATACTAATAAACACATTTTAGTGGATGCACTAAAGTTAAAATACTTTGTAGCATGGCAACATTGCATTTGGCGGTGCACCGCATACAAATTTGGCTGTGCAACAGTAGATGACAGTTTTGATAACGTATTTCTTCACAAATCTATGTTTTATTAAAATCCACTTAATAGAGATTGACCGGCATTTTTGAAGTGAAAACTTCTTTAGCACCGTTGTGATTTTAAACTCGATGAAATGAAAAAGAGACTAACACATACATCCATTCCCATAGAATTTAGCCTGCGAGAGAATGAGATAGACTAATCGGTCTCCTCTTTGTGCGGTGCTTCATAGCCGCCCCACTCTTGTGTTTTCTTCACTTCTACCGCGTGTGAATTGCACACTCTGATTTTTTTATACACACTTTGACTACTTTATCTTATTTTAAATCTAAACCAAAATTTCCTCTGAAATCATAAGATTCGTAAGTAGGTACTTAACTTTTTCCACGCGATCGTAACAACAGTTGATACGGCAAAAGCCATGCCTCACACGCGCCCGTATCAGCCCTTGTTACGCTAACTTCGACTGCCGATATCACAGCGCTACTATGTCACAGTATTTTTTCCCGCTCGCTAGGACATTTGTGTAACTATCACGATGCTGACATCTTCAGGCATATTTCGAAAGTAAAATTGTATTTCGTAAAAAACATCTATAATCAAGTGAATGTGTCCTTGTGCCTTTGAATGCATATTTCACAATTTACTCCACAGATGGCGCTAGTAGTTTGCGCACGCGCATCCATGCGATTCCGACTGACCAAATTGGACAAGCATCGATAACATTTATTTTCGAGATCGCGCGTATTCGCACACGTTTGTTTATGTTGTGAAACTGTGATTTTGAATCTACATAAAAATTTTATCAATTTTAGTGTCATCAGAAGTTTTAGAACTTGTTTATACGAATTAATAATAATAAGTGATTAAGGTACCACTTGTGTCTATCAACGCCACGGACATATGAATATATCTGGACCTGCCCTAAGTGATAAAAACGTATTATTTCCCCCTCCACATGGCGCCGGCTGTAGCTCCTCCTTGGAACCGGCTCGCTCCATGGGGAGGGGATATAGCCTCGCTTGAATCTAAAATGTGTGACGTCATCATTCTTGCCGTGAACAGCGAGAAGCTGACATCCATACATTTAACGAAATAACGGCAGCTTGTGCTATACAATATATCTACCTATCAATGTACACATAGCGAATGTGGGCGGTAATGCGAGATGCCTATATACTGTCAGATTGATTGTTCAACGAATGACAGTCATCTTTCCCCCCTTCGCTCTCCATAGTTTGGTTTTACCCCTCATCTGTAACTGCTTGTCTATTCATTTGGATGTCTATGATCAACGCAGTATCCTGAGTACAAGCACACGGATAAATGGCGTCGTCTTTAAGATAATATGGGTATGTTTTTTACGTTTTTTGTTTTTTATAAACATCTAGGAGTGTTTACAGACGACGATTTGGTTTCAAATTGTAGATAATAATCTCATCTGTTTATATAGTATGATAAATCATGCCATAATATGCTGTAATTTGACATAAAATTGGATGGATAGGTATTTGAAATATGACATATACATGTACCGCGTATGGGTATTGAAAAAACGGAGTAGTTCAACGCGGGGAAAAGGTTAAATACCTACCTACTTAACTTTTAGGGGGCATACATTAATTACGTGAGCTCAATAAGGGGGGGGTCCAGCAAAATCTCACGTTACTTGAAAAGCATATACGAAGTGGCCCAAATTTATCTCACCAAGGGGGGGGGGGTTTACATTGGAAGAAAAACTGCTCACGTAATTAATGTATGTTCCCTTACTTACCTGAAAGTAAAAATCACGTTTCACCCGAAGGGGGGCCTTTAGGGTCCCCCATATATGGCAGAGCGATTTGTTTCTGAATACTTATTTGATTTTCCAGTAAAATTTGCGTTTTATTAAAATTATATATACTTTACTTAAAATTTTCTTCAAGTAGTCAAACATTAGGTAATGCAAAATGGTAAGAGATAGTTCGAGCGTAACTCAAATACATATTATTCCAGTAAAAAGCACTTCCTTACTTACATGTACATAGTATGGCAGCACTTCCGGCTTGTTTGCGGTGAGGAATTTTAATTTTTATAAAAAAGTAACGGGATATTTACTTTAAAAATGCAGATCGATTATCTAGGATTACGTAAATTATAGAGTAAGTACGTGATGTGAAAAACAACTTACATATCGCACGAAACTTTGGTTTCGGGGATGTGCTTTACCCCCCTCACATGCAGTAGGGTTAATTAATAAAGACAAAAAGAATCTTTACTGAACCTCACCCGATGTATCCAGATGCAAAATTTTTCTTGAAAATTGACTTTTTTTTGAGAAAATATGTTTTTAAGTATTTTCCTCTAGAGTCGTTAGTTGTATTCAGAGAAATGATTTTTTTATTGCATTCAACAGCTTAAAACTGCCACCATCTTGATACCAGGATGTGACAAACAAATTTACATACAGATGAAATGCCAAATGGTGAATGGTCAAATAAAAATGATTATAAGTGACCTGAGAATATGAAGAGAGTTGTGCCGCATTGACCACCATGGCGCGTCCGATGGTTGGCGTGGCGCCCCTCCACAGCGACAGCACGCCCTCCTCGCGCACGATGCGCACCAGCGCGTCCGCCACGTTCTTGTAGTTGCGTCGCTTGTCCACGGGGAGGCGGCCATCGGCGGTCATGCGGATCAGCGTCACCTCGGCCGGAGTGCCCACGAAGGCGCCCACGGCACCCGCGCACACTCCCAACAGCATCTTCATGGTCAGCCCGGGGGCGGTGCCATCTTGACTGCAATATCATGATCATCATTACTTGAAAGATTATCATCATCATCATTACATAGTATAAAATGAAGTTGCTCAAAATGGATGTGCGCATTGATCTTTTAAACTACTCGACGGATTTGAATGCGGTTTTCACCAATAGATAGAGTGATTCAAGAGGAAGGTTTATATGTATAATACATGCTTATTATAGAAGAGAAAAGTTGAGACATTCAAATATTCAATTCAGCCAGCGGGCAGCGGACAGCTGGCAACCGGGTGGTGTGGATTTTATAAAGGTTGGGTAATGGCGTTGTGTTTCGTTAGCCACAGCAAAGTGTGGCCGGGTCTGCTAGTTGTCAATAAACTAATATTGCTAATATCTTTAGGTTAACTACTCGGACCCGTAAGCTTGTTTTCACATATACAAGGTGTCCGGAAACTCGTAGTACAAGCGGGAAACTGGAGAATCCACATCACATTTGGAGTCGATTTTGAGGTTTAACTTTTTTTGATTTGAGCTTTCGTTTTCGAGTAAATCGGGTCCGAAGTTGGAATTTTTTTGGTTAAATTTGTAAAAAATTTTCACTAGAGGGTTGATTTCAGCTGTGTAATGTCTTATAAAATGCAACGAAGGGTAAACCGGGCTCAAAATTTTTTTTAACCCTTTAGTTGCCGAAAAAATGGAAAAATAGACAAAAAATAATATTAAAATCGAAATGCTTAGATCGAAAAAAATAAGTTTTTGGGTTCTCTACGTGATGTAGATTCACCAGTTTCCCGCTTGTACTACGAGTTTCCGGACACGTTGTATACAACCTTATCAGACATATGTATGAGGTATGAGGTGTACCTGACTTATTAATGAAATTCAACAATTTAAGTACGGGTAAGGTAGTTGGGATGTTAACAACTTCGGAACGTTTGAATGACGATCAAATTGACAATTAATGTCATTCTGATTTTTTGGCATTCAAATGAGGATCAAATTGATGATTAGAGTCATTCTGAATTGTGACATTTGAACGGTCCCTGTTAAACCCCAATTCTACATTCATTTCAAATTTGATCAAAATATGACCAACTGTGAAATATAACGGTCATGTTCTTATGCTTGACGGCTGATCACAATTTGATCAGAAAGTGAAATTGGCCGAGAATCGATGTATAACCAACAATAATAATGTTATTTGTTATTTCGGCCACTGGCATAATACCTAGGAATCTGATTCAAAATTTAAGCATATTAGATTTGTCAAAGAATTTGTATATAAAAATGCAAAAATCAGTAATTTTAAATACATGTAGGATTACAAAAGATTTTTTAAATATTTATATTGAGGGATCGGTAGGATTTATAGGTTCAATTAGAAATGCCACAGAGCCGAACCCTCTGATATGAAAATATCTGGAGTCGGTGAATTATATTCCCATTTGGTCTCTAGTAGGTTGACATGTTGTTCTTGTATTATTTTGTATTTATAATACTTATATAGTGCAATTGCATAGCATGGGTTGACTAGATGATCATTTGGGGAAGTGTGTGAAAGGGTTTAGTTTTTCCTATGGGGAAAATTTAACCCGGACATTTAAATCTGGTGCGTAAAAAAAGTTCTGCGAGTATATTAGTTTTTTTTATTGTTGTGACAGCTGTTTCGGCATTCAAGGCCATTTTTAAACTGTATGTAGGCCACATTGAGACGACTTATTTGTATGATTCTGTTTACCCTCGCTTAATTTCAATTTTATGGAGCCTAAAATGATTTATTACCAGTTAAATCAATTTACAGAGAAAATATTTGTGGCAACAGATTCTCTATTCTGTGGGGTACCTACTTTGAAATTCCCTTTTCCCCACATTAAATGGTAATGTATTCTTAATTGTTTAATAATGACTGTTATTGACTTATATAAATGTGTTACATTGTTTAGGCCTTGAGAACATACTGAGAAGCGGGGATTAATAATTTTCTGTATATTTCGGAGAATCTTTGTGGCGCACAGACGAGTCACCCGCGCACTGCGCATGAGAAATGGGGAGAGAGTTAGTGAAATTAAAGATCTTGTGAAATTGGCATACTTAATCCAGAGTCATTTTTGTACAAGATTAAATGTCAGCAACGAAACAGGAGAGCCAAGGATTTTGTGATTGTGCTTCAAAGACGTTCAAATTATTTGATCGAAGTAAACGTGACCATAGGAAAAGCAATTATTGGATTTGGTTGGAGTTTTTACTTTTGTATTTTTATATTGTTGTATTGTTTTATCGTGGAAATCAAATTGGAAAAGCAAAGTTTAATACAATAATAAAAGTGCAAGCAGCAGCCGGTAGTAGCCGGTAGTTTCCAAGGAGCGCATAACAGATAAGGCAATGTTATAATACAAAGATTACGGAGAGGAATATAAATCAACTTAAATGCGCGGTTAAGTTTGGGCGTTATCGGCCGATGCATCAAATAACTTAATGAAGATAAAGTATAATTCTTATATCAGCAAACCTGACATTTAGCAATGATATAGGATATAGGTAATTATGTAAACACAGTTATCATGCCAGAGATAACACTACGGTTGCCAGCATACATACCTAGTTATAGAAGATGCTTTATAGCGGAAGCAAAATTCTCTAATAAAATGACCCCTTCCAACGAGGAGTTAAGTGCAATATAATTGTTGCCACCCAGATTTTGTATGATATCTGTCAGGAGTGTTTACAAAAGCAATTTTGCTGAGCAGGTGGTTACTAAAAACTCTGGAGGCTGAAAATTTTTATGTTACTCAGGGATACCTAAGTACAAGGTCGGCCTTGTGTAGGTGCAATTGGAGCAGTTCGCTCAGGACACCGACTTGCCAAAGAGCAAAGGAGCCAAGATGCTGATAATATCTAATACCAAACACAGTGCCTTTGAGGTTTTTACTATCGTCAGGTGCCATTCGGCCCAGGGTTTATTTTGGAAAAAAAAAATTGTTTTAAAAGATTCTTAAGAGGGAATATTTTAGCCGGACAGATCGACCCACAAAAAAAAATTGGGTTAGAAAGATATTTTGACTTTCATGTTGGATATTTTTAATTCTTGGGATTTTTATTTTTCATCATTTTCAAGAAATGTATTTGGGTTAATGGGATGTACATTAAAGGGGTGTTCAGACACGGCTATAAACCGCGAGCAGATATCTGTTGAACCGCGAGCGCTTATGTTTTGTACCGAGCGGCCACTGAATGCTCATTTTTTGTACTGAATCTGTTAACTTGACATCTGTCATCCACCGATCTCGGCAGCTCTGTAATTAAAATGACCACCTCTCCTGTTTTCGTCGGAGAGGGGGGTGCATAACTTTTCGTATATCGCCTCAGGAGCGGTTACGGCGTAAGATGTGTATTGTCTATGGTTGATCTGGGCTTAAACCGCTTAGGGAACGTACCCATACTACGTGACACGTTTAGGGGGGGGGGGGGGGGTCTTCAAAATGTCACGCTCTATACAAATGAGCGGCGAGTTGCTTAGGATTTTGGTCACCGGGGGGGGGGGGGGGGTTAAAAATTGCAAAAAGTTGGTCACGTAGTATGGGTACGTTCCCTTAGGTGTGAACGGCCTGAAGGGATTGCATGGAGAGCGGTATTTAGCTTCCAATAAAATCTCTTTTAAACTGAGGGGGGGTCAATAAAAATCTCACTTCAACAAAAGAATTATATTATTATAGAGATAATAAAAAAAACAGCTCACTCAATTAATGTATGCCCCCTAAGGCGTTTGATGACTATTAGCTCCTTTTTGAATTTTGAATGGTCACTGATAAATGCCGATACTCACTGTACTAAGTTGATCAAAATAGAGCTCATCGTCGATCATCACAAAATTATAGTTTTAAATAAAATTAGGAGTTCTCGAGAGAACCCAGTGAGAGCACCAAAGCAATCTTAACTGATCGTCGATATGATGGCCATCATATTGTGTGATGGAGTTTACTTTGACGACAAACTTATTACGTGATGGAGATTGGTTGGTATTCATACTAATCATAAACGTATTGTTGTATTATTGTTTGATTTAATTGTGTATGATGTAATTACCCCTTTGCCAGGTCGAAGAGCCAGGTGTATATTCCGAGACGGGTGGTGGTGTAGGTGGCCTGACGCAGCAGCCCGGCAGACAGGCCGGTGTAGACCCCGGAGATGCCCTCATTACGGAAGATCTCCGCCCCCACCATGAAGCTGCTACGGTTGCGCCCGCTGAGCTGCATGCGCGTCTTTATCAAGTCCAGGGGCTGCACAAACACCGTGGCCCCCATGCTGTAACACATATTATGCACATTTATAATATATAATTTGTGATAGATTCAAGTTAATCATAGAGGTACACAATTAGATGAGACATTGAGTGATGAAAGTGGTTCCACAGATCATCGACCATGGTTGATGGAAGACATATCTAAATGCCTATATGCTGTGTATTGCGTAACTGCAATTACAACTCTATTGTGCATTTTCATTTGATTAAAATAACTGCCTCCCGACTGAAGATTGGAACATGTTTTTAGGCGACATTTCGTAGGGACTAAATATCTAATCTTTTTGTAATAGCTCTTTGTTAATTCAAACATTTGTGAGAGTTAATTTTTCTTTTACTTCAATAAACTGGCTTCTTTCCTGTCATCTAATATTACTCATGTTGTAACAAACAGAATTACAGGTAAAACTTCCGTACTCCGCTTGCTTCTAAACATGCTCAAATTGTTAAAATAACACTTCGTTTCAACTTAATTAGTAGAAAATTTTACATCAGGGAGATGGAAAAACATGCACAAAAATGAATATTAGGTTCTTAGTTTGGTTTATTTAAAAATTTGTACATATTTAGATTGCAGTGGAACCTTTCATCAAAGTCACATCGTTCTAAAATGATCAAATATGGTATCAAAAGAAGAGAAATTTTTAACTTTGAAAAAAAAAAATGGAACTTGAATTCACCTTTTACCATCTTCCCCGACGTAGATATGTAGTTGTTTCTTATAGTAATTAATTTGAAACAAAGTGTTATTTAAATAATTTATTAAAAGAAGTAATCGGTGTACAGAAATTAAGTAATTTTGACTGTCCTCAGTCTATTCAGAGAATTGTATTCTTATTTTATCAAAATTACTTATGAAAAGACTTGAATTTCATTCCACCTTATAAAAGATTACAAAAACAGCTGCTTACTAAAGTTGAGAATTCAACTGCTGTCTTCAAGTATAAAAATATGATATTGTAACAGGAATAAATGCACAATTTTAATGATGAAGCCAGTTAGTACTTTATTTAATCAATTTGCAAGTATGACACGTATACAGCACTTCAATAATAGAAAGGGAGTATAAAAAATGTTAACAATATCTTTATGGGCTCACTGATAAACAGGCTAATGCTGTGTTGGTCCTACCAAAGGAAACTTAATTGTTCCCTTAACTGTTTGATTTACCAAAAGGGTTTAAATGAGTATTTTCTCTCTGGGTTAGCTAAACTCCAAAAGCAGATGGTTTACAAAGTGTCTCTTGGTTTAGTCCTGCCAGGATTTCATTTGAAGTAGCTCGGTAAGTACCGGGAAGCAAGTTGCTCTCTAGTGCTAAAACTTGACCCTTTATCGGTCATCAATGCTGTTGCATCCCTTCTAGGGATCACATCTGTCAGCCTGAGCGACGAGTGGAAACTAACCAATAGCATCCCTCACCCTCATTAGTAAGAGACAAAGTGATGCAGGAAAGAGAAAGTATTCGAGATCGAAGAACTAATCAATATGCGCTTAGAAATCTGGGTTAAACTTGTGTTTGGTTGGTTGTTTGTGATTTTAATTCTTGATTAAATGGTTTGTTACAATATCTATTTACATGAAAAAAGATCTCAATGAGTAAAAGTTTGAAAAAGAACAATACTAATGACCATTTCAGATTAATGTAGTGAGTTGCGATAAGCAAGTTTAAAGTGGAAGTATTGAACGGCTATAAATGTTAACTTTATCGACAATAACTCACAAAAGTATTATGTAAGTTAATTCATTGACTACTACCCATACAAAAATACTGCGAGAAGTTCAGCTTGGACCAGCTTTTCATCAGGAGAGATTGTTCTTAATATTTTTTATTTAGGTTTCTACTTTGTTTATGTAGTGTTTATTCAAATCAATTTTTATGAAATTAGTTTTGGGGATTCTGTATGAGAGGGAATCAGATCATTTATTAACTAACTAACTATCACACCGTTTATCCGCAGGGGTAGGCAGGGAGGGCAGACCGCCAAACAACTCGGTGTTGGCACACATTTCTTGCTTCATTCACATTCATACATTATCATCTATCTTCTACATACTCTTCTATTATTCTGACTTTTGGCATGGCATGACTCAAATACCTGAGCATTTGGTCGAGCCATGTCTTCCTCGGGCGTCCCTGACATTTTTGACCATTCAAATTTGCGTCATATTCTCCTTACACTCCTTTCTTTGTTCATTCGCTCTACATACCCAAACCATCTGAGCGTCCCTTTCTTAATCTTACTCATTACACTTTCTTCAGCTGCTGTGTGGAGGGTTTTTTTAAGGAAAGGAAGGAAAGGAGAGTTCTGGGAAGGAAAAGGGTTTAAGGGGTGGGTAGGAATCTGGGGTTCAGTGTGTCTTGGCCATCCGCCTCCAAGACCTAGACAAACCTCACCCCATGAACCCGGGCACCCCTGCTAAATCACCAAATGTAGCGAACCACTTGGGGTGACCTATGGCAGAGGTGTTGGTTATCCAATGAAGGTTTCCGGGGCGGCGGTACCCATTCCCGCCTCCCAAATTGGAAAATTTAATTTTAAAAAGTCATAAAATCATTTCATAAGATTCTAATTTCATCCTTCTTCAGCCAGTTCCATGCATCACTGGAGTTAACCTACATTTACCCTATAATATCTCTACCAGTCTTCTCATCTCTCGTAAACATGACTCCCAAAAAAAATAATACTAAATCTTTTTATTTTGATTTTGTCTTGATGATGGATATTGACTGTCCGAAACTTTGGCTAAAGAAAGAGTAGAAAATGCAGCACATGGCAATACTATTGACCGTGAGAATCGTAAACAATAGTTTATGGTTACATAACATACAATGTTTGTTTAGAGATAAGGTAACGAAACAGGTATGCTAATTAACTATATGACATTACACAATGTCACAGTACCCCTCAATAGTTACTACTTGACTTCAAGTACTAATCTGGAATTAATCTTTTTAAAGCCTTACTAAAAGATTTCATATAAGTATTATTATATCACTCGGTTACCAATAAATAAATTAATATTTTGAACCTCTCTTCGCAGACGAGATATTTTTATCACAAAATCCATAATCAATCATTTTTAAAACTCTAATTTATAGGCTTTTGTCCATATATCTAGCATTTGATTAAGCTAGTCGTAAAACAGTAGTTTGAACTGAAAATCAATGAGATGATAAACATTTGAACCAAAACTTAAATCACATGACTAAATATAACCTTGGAAACTAGATTTAAAGTGAACTTGAAGTGGAATAATGCATTTTATCTGCATATATTCTGTTATTTTCAGATTTTACGAGAGACCTTGAAATTACATAATACATTATTTTTCTACGGTTTAAGTTGTCTGACAATATAAACACAATTGTCAAACAACAATTTAGCCATAGAAAGAAGAGTTAGTTTTATCATTATTTCTTTATTATTTCTAGAAGCTTCTAGTATTAAAAACTACAATTGTACTATCTCGTCATACAAAATGGTCGTATTGACGTTAATAGATGTTTACCAAAACAATTTTTTGATGGCCATTTGTGAGGTTTCGTATATTGAGAAAACTGATCAATTATGGAACTGTTTACTGTTTTGTGAGTAGTGTTAGAAGTTACATCACGAATCTGTGTGTTGCTATTTGCTGTAGCTAATATTTATCTTTCAATTAGCAACTTGTTCTGAAGTTTTCTTAGAATATTTAGCATTTTTTTTAGAAAAACAATCCATGTCAAAAAAAATCAGTAGAAGACATTTGAATTTATGCATAAATTTAATAATAAGTTTCTTCAAACTTCGCAAATACACTTTGTGGCGTCATTATTTAATTATAAGTTTTAATTCTTTAATATCTATACAATAAAGCTGAAATTTGATGCATGAAGAAGCAAAAACTTTCAAAATTCTTTATTTGAGACAAACGCTATGGAGTTTCCAACACCTCAAGCCTCATCCATATTATGTCAAGAGGGTCAAAATATTTCCATTTTGCAATAAAATTCAAATAAATGGAATATTTCTGAATATATCTGAAAACTAAAAAATGTTTTGGATGAAATACGCTTTCAAATTTTATAATTAGAAATAAATTTATGTTTTGAAATGTAAAAATTTGTATGTAAATACAAAAAAAGTTTTGAAAATGGCTCACCTTACATTTATTCTAACTAAAATTACTGATAAAGAAAAAAAATAAAAACACATACTTAATTTATTAGGAATATGTATTGTAGACGTTATCATCAACTCACTTTTTTGTCTTTTCATGTAAAAATAATGAATAAAAAATTCTCAAAGTTTTTTTTTTTTTCAAATTGCGGTCGGAAACTTTGGATTCATAAAGGTGTACATTTTAATCATTTTGTGGTTAATTTTTAAATTTAAATATAAAGCGTGGTATTTTCTCTTTCTAACACCGTTTAGATCATGTTTCTAGCCTTGATAGTGAGGGAGGCACAACGATTTCTATGAGACCTGTACGAGTTGTTCTGAAAACCGAACAAATAGACTTGATCAGTTAAATATCCATTTCACTGAAAACAAATAAAAGATTCTAATTTGTTTGTTGTTCCATATTCTCCATGGTCGAGGGGCAAGGCTCTCAAATAGTGATGTCGCAGTCGAATAGCATGTCAAGAAGATTGCGGGTTCAAATCCCGGCCAGCGCAGTTAATTTTTATTGGATTGATTTGCGTTTTCACAATTTAATCATTAGAATAATATAAGGTATATTTGCAGCACGTTCTAGAGTGGAAGATACTCTCAGTATTGTCCTAGTGTAAGACCACAATTCAGAATTGAAAAGCTGCTTGAAATAGCTTTAGCCGTGTTTGGTGATTAGTTCTGAATAGCCAGGTACCTCCCCACCTTCCTCTTCCCTACCTCCCCCCCACACCTTCAGCCTCACAACATACCCTACTTGAGGATGTCGTAATCTCAATGGCTCCAGATGGGAGCTGTTGGGACTCTTAAGAGGTATTCAAATAAAAAAAATATATTTTTCAAATGTTCAATAAGAAAAAATAATGTTGAAACTCAGGTATATGTTTTATATCTAATTTAAACATCAAGCATTTCACTTTTATAGGCTATAGTGAATTATATACAAAACAATCAATATTTTGTATGTAACATTGATAAAAAAAATCACTGTTGTGATTAGATAAAAGTACTAATAGAACGTTCAATAAAACTAATGCTAAAATCACAGCACTATTGAGATATGAAACCAGTTATATATATTGTACATGTCTCACAATGAGTGTATATATGTAAATAGTTTCTGCTAATTGAAAACAATAACATACAGAGTCATATAGCGAGGTTAAGTATTATGTTTTGTGAATATTTTATTTTTTCATATTTTTTTTATTTATTATTTTTTAGCATATAAAATATAATGTACATTTAGATGATGTATTAATTTGCTTACATGTTCATATTCAAATATGTTAATACCACTCTTCCATGGAAGCGTTAGCTTGTGTCTGGAAGAGTAGTGTACATTTTTTAATGCTATATTTAAGTTCTTAAATTACAATGTGAATGTAAAAAACAATAAGTTGTAAGTTCGGTGATATGTGATTATAAGTATTTATCTACTATCAAAACAATTTTACTGTTTGGATAATGTGTCCAGAATTATTGTAATTAGTTGCTAAAAACAATACAAAATTTAACTTATTTGAAGAATGGAGTATCACTTGGAAACTGAGTTATAAGTAGATTAGATTAGTCGGAAACTGTTTTTTTTTTTTTTTTTTTTTGAGATTATCTTTAAAATATTTTTTTACAGTGTTTATTAATTGGATTTTATCATTTATTTTTCTAATTTCATCCGGTAATCGGTTGAAAATAAGTCTTCCTTGATAAGTATAATAATTTTGTGCAAAGGAAGTGTTTAATTTTGGGCATGAAAAAATATATTTATGTCTAGTACGGTTTTCAGTTATAAATTGATATTTTTCTTTTTCTTTTATAATTTGAATCAATGCATTTCTATTGTATAGATCTTTGAAAGATGGTACTTGGAATTCCTTAAATAATTGATCCGTTGGGTAGTCAGAAGGTTTTTTTAATATGATTTTAATTATTAGCCTCTGCACAACTTCAATTGGGGAAAGATTAGTTTTGTATGCGGATCCCCAGCTAATGATAGCATATTGTAAAGTTGATTGAACCAAAGCGTAATATATTAGATATAAGTTTTTTACAGATAAAAAATTTCTGATTCTTAAAAATATATAAATCAATTTTCTAATTTTTTTTACAACTTGACAAATTTGTTCCTTCCATTTCAAATTTTTATCGATAATGACTCCTAAATATTTGATTGTGTTTGTTGTTTTTAATATTGTGCAGTTTTGGATACAATAATTTTTACTATGTGTTTTGGAATTATCATGGATGATGATATCAATGTTTTTAGGGGTATCATTTTTGTGTATTGCAAATGGAATTACAAATGTTTTATCACCATTTAGTGATAGTAAATTTACGTCGAAGAAATTCTTTAAAATATTTATGTCTTCGGTGGCTTTAAATGTTACTTTTTCCCAAGTTTTATCGCTAATTATTAGTACCGTATCATCGGCGTATGAAGTAATTTGGCCATGTAGTGGTTGAAAAAAAATGTCATTAACATATATGGTGAAAAGGATTGGTCCGATTACTGTACCTTGAGGGATTCCAAAGTCTGATATTTCTTTATCGCTATTAATCTGATTTATTTTTACGACTTGCGGTCGATTTTTTAGGTAGTTCGAAATCCATTTAATTGCATTGTCTTTTATACCTATATTGTTTAGTTTTTTTAGTAGAATCTCATGGGATATACTATCAAAAGCTTTTCTGAGATCAATAAATATACCGGCACATTTTTCACCTTTATCCAACGATTCATTGATGTATGAGGTTACATTAGCAATAGCATCTTGTGTGCTGAGTGACTTTATAAAACCAAATTGGTTTTTTTGAAGAATTTTATTACTTTCTAGGAAACCGACCAATTGGTTTTTCACGATTTTTTCAAAAATCTTTCCAATGTTTGAGATTAGACAAATTGGGCGATAGTTAGTTACTTGTTGAGGATCTCCAGATTTATAAATAGGTGAAATAATTGTATTTTTATAGTTTGTCGGAAATATTCCCTCTGTTAAACTTAAGTTTATCAAATGAGTAATTGGTTTTACCAAATGAATTTTCATGGATTTTAGAAAATGTACTGTAATAAGGTCAAATCCGGGAGACGAACCTCCTTTCATGCCTTCTATTATTTTTAAAACTTCACTTTCTGAGGTTGTTTCAAATTTTGATAAATTATTTTGATTTTGTACATTTTCAATCGTTTGTTTTTTCGGGTTAAAAGATTTATTGATATTTTTCGCAAGATTTTTTCCTACATTAGCAAAAAAAGAATTAAAGATGTTTGCGCATTGTTTAGGTTGAATATTAGCATCTATTATTTTATTTTTATGTTCAATGTATTTTATTTTTTGTGTTTTTTTAGTGTTATCCATGGCTAAGTTGACTGTTTTCCATATTTGTTTATTGTTATTGTCTGTAGAAAGTATTTTATTTTTGAAATAGTCTTCTTTATTTTTTTTGATACAGTTTGTTAATTTATTTTTAAATTTTTTGTAAAAAGTGTATGCTTTTTCATTTAGAGGATTTTTCAATGCTGTTTTATAAAGTTTTTCTTTGTTTCTAATTGATATTATAAGTCCTTGTGTTATCCAAGGCTTTAAAATTCTTAGTTTAGATTTAATGCGGACTGTAGTTTCAGTAGTTGAATTTTTTATGTGTTGAGACAATATATTTTCAAAGTTTTTTGAGCAAGTCTCGGTATCATAACTATTTAACACGTTGTTCCATTGTTCATTTCTTAGTTTTTTAATAGTCATATTTGTGTAGGAATTTGTCTTTGTTAGATTAAATTTTTTATGTTTAATTTTGTTATCATAGAGAAGAATGCATGCATGGTGGTCAGTTATATTCGTTTTCCAAACAATTGATTTGATTTTGTCGATATCTTTAATATTTATGTTAGTCCATATATGGTCTAAACAAGATGGAGTGTGATTTTTTATCTCTCTCGTATTTTTATTAATGCACGATATGAAGTTAAATTCAGTCATACAATTAATATATTCATTTTTGAAATTATTTTCTACGTTTTCATTAATGTTTAAATTGAAGTCTCCTGCAATAAAGCAAAGTTTATTACTAAATTTTAACAGTATGTGTTTAAATTCATTTATAAATGACGAGATATTCGAACCGTGTGTTCTGTAAACAGCTATTATGTGGTAGTTTGTTTTGTCGAGTTTTAATTGTATTTCAATACAGTTTACTAGATGTATAGGATGTTCAGTTATTTTGACAATACTAAATTTATCGTGAATGAATATGACGAGACCACTATTTTTATTGATGTTTATTTTGGTTGTAACATAATTATATTCTGGTAAATGATAGGTGGGTGATTCGTCATTAGTAAAAGTTTCTGATAATATTATGATGTCAGGTTTTTTATTTAGATTGTTTAATTTTAGAATTAATTCATCCCAATTTCGTTCCATACTTCGTATATTACTATGAAAAATGAAAATATTATTGAGATTCTTTGAGATTATGTCATTACATGAATCGGTGTATACACACTCATATTCTTGTATTTTAAAATTATTTTCTAATTCATTAGCTATGAAGTCATCCATTTAGTAAAAATATTAATGTGATATTGATTTCTTTTAAATATATAGAGTATTTTCAAAGTAGAGTGTGACATAGAGTTAGTAATACAAATACGGATTTTATAATGTGTAGAGATTGTTGAAGAATGTTCCGGTTTTTTATTGATCATATATTGATTGATCACATTTTTATCATTACTAGCATAATCATTTACAATATTTAAATGCATATCTCGTATAATAATATTATCTATATTTCTAAAATTCAATAAAACCTTTTTTGATTCTACTATAAATTGTTGTACTGTAGACTTATGTGTAGGATAAATAGCAATATAATGCGATAATTTATTTACGTCTTTAAATTTTATATTTAAAATATTAACATCATAATCATTAATTACTTCATTAATATTGAGAACATTATACTGGTTGGAAATAGATATTCCAATATCAGAGTTTTTGTTTATTCTTATTATTGTTACCTGGTACCCTGGAATGGAGTAATTAGTTTCGCCAGTAGAGTAGGTCTTTGTAAACCCAATCAAGCCCGGGAAAAAAATATTTCTTTTAAAGATATTATTAATTTTTCAAAAAAAATTTTTACGCTTTTAATATTTTTATGAAATTGAGTAAATCTTTTTTCAGTGCAAATAAAATAGAAATCTCTTATAGAGTGATATAAGTTTTCTTCAATACATATTTTTTTATCTAATGCGTTACATAAAAAATCATTCATTGTTAATTTATAGATAAGAGTTTGAGGAAATGAAAATTTACAATATTTATTCGTAGTCAATGCGTTCTTTGGCAATTCGAAGCATTTTTTGCCGGTAAAGGCATTTTATGCTATCGACTCTATGATCGGTGGAATAGTTCATATCAAACCTTTTGTTTTGGACACAGCAGTTGTTGCAGATTGGAGTTTGTTCTTTGTTTTCACATTTGGATAGTATATGTTCCTTAGTGCAATGAGGGCAAATGGGAGGCTGCGTCCTGGCGAGACATCTTTGAGCTGTGTGGCCGAACTTGAGGCAATGGTAACATTGTGTGAGCGGGCTGCAGTCGCTGACGTACACTCTTTGGAATTTGATGTTTAATTTTTTTTTATCAATTAGTTTTTTCCTTAATTGTCCAGTTGTTTCGATAATGTAGTTAGTGGTGTCGTTTTCTTTTCCTTCATTGTACTTATTTTTTAATTCCTTGATAAGCTTAATGTCTTTTTTGTCTTCTAGGGTTAATCCTTCATTTTGTTGTACAATCCCGTCTATAATTTCTTCTTCAGTCAATTGGCATTGCAGGCTTTTCAACATTAAGCACGGTTTCCTTTTTTTTATTTCTTCGGCCGATACTTCTTTTCCAATTACTTTATTTATCTCTTCAGTTAATTTTTCTGCATCTTCTTTTTTTTGGCAAGAAATCACTAATTTTTGTTCTCCGATCTTTTTTACTCCATTTACTCCAACTTTTATTTTTGTTAAATTAATATTTTTTTGAATTTTTATTTTTATGTCCTCGGCCTTCAAGGTGTTTTTTGAGGTAATTAAAATGGCGTATTTCTGTTCTGCATTATATGAAGTTTCTGCGAAGTTTTTATTGTTACTTAGTGCACTAGCGTATGATTTTTTGTTATTTTGATGGATTTCTTCGAGTTTCTGTGTGTAGTGATGATTATTTTTAATATTAATTTCTTGTAATTCTATGATCTTCTTTTGTAGACTAATTAGTTCGTGATGAATTTTTTCTTCCAGTGATACAATATTTTGTTCCAGTGTTAATTTTATTTTTGAGTCTTTCACTGAAGTGATCTTATTAACTAAGTCTTTAATATTTTTAAAAATTTCTTCGGTTTCCATATTAAATTAATGGAATCGCCCAGGTGGGCGAGTTATTAATGTAAGTAATTATATTTATTGTTTTACTTCTTACAAAATAACGCGACTGTACTCGTTCGGTGCTGAGCGAGAAATCTGCATGAAGAAACCACCCATCAACAACAGAATCCAGCAAATAAACTATTTGATCTATTTCTAACACCTTTTCCTCTTCATCAATCTAGATAAACCATAATTAAATAATCTACAACATAACGAGATTTTGTTAATCTAAATACAGCCAATTTTCCCTCTCATTTTCTCTTTATAGGTTTCAATCACGGAAAAACAACCATAGACTTTTATTAGAGTTGAAATAAATTACTTATGGTAAAATTTTAAAATTATTGTACGTAGGTACTTAGAATATGAAAACCAAGAATGAGAAAGTTTCTATGGTCTAACAAATAATAGACTGTATAAACGTTCAGGCCAATGTATTCATGTGAAAGAGCGCCGCATAAAATGTATATACGTATATCTAACACTCACTTTACTATGACCTAATCTAAATTATAAACAGTTAAACTATCTTAACCCATTCAAGGTTTATCACTTATTTCCCTTCTTATCTGATATTGAAATATTATCAGTTCTTACTGAGACAATATATTTTAAAGTTTCCTAGCTTGCCTGCAATAACATATTTTGGTATTAAGTTAGTTTGGGCTATATTATTGCAAATCGTGACAGCCCAACTACTTGTAACTGCCAGACATAAAACACAAGAAATCAAGACTTTTCAGCATACTTTTCACTCGTACTGAAAAAAGAAAAAAGCAACGGTAATCCAAGTTACCTACCACAGAGCTGTGTACAATCTCTATTGTTTATTGACAATATTGTTAATATTATTGATAATTTAAAGCTGGTATTCAGAACACAATTCTAGACAATCATATTTATAAGTAAATGCTTATCAGAACCCTTACAAAAGGGCAGCATGATAAGAACTCTTTCAATAACACAGAAAACAAAACAAGCATTTTTAAAATCATAAATCTAGTGCAATATTGTTTCACGGACACATAATTTTCACTAGAAAATAAATATCAGAAAGTTGGTAAAGCCAGCAAGATTTTTTCATAGGGATGGAAAATAGAATATCATCAAAGGAAAAAATATTTTTGTATAGTAAAAAATTGGATATTTAAAAATAAACACAAATTTATGAAAAATGTGCAATAAATTTTTCTAATATAAAAACGGAAGTTGCGTGCGTGAATCCCAGTAATTACAAAAATAGATTTCATAGTGAAAAAGAGATAACCGTGACCTTCAAACAAAAAGATTTACCGGAAGAAATTTAAAAGAAAAACATTATCATATTTTTAAACATGAAAAGTTTAATTTTCCAGCGCAACGCCGATAATTGTGACAATTGGCTGTCATTAACAGATGATTACCATTCACTCGAGGTGAAGATGAAATAATTAAAAATATAAATAAAAAACATACCCAGCGAGGCCTCCGAACAGGAATTTAATCCCATTTGGAATTTGTTTTTCTTTAATCGGCGCTGCTGTCATATTTTATGAATTGAGGCACACGTTAACCACCGACACAACTGTCACCGACGGACTTTTTGTAAAATTAACAAATTTGTGCATGACTGTCAGTGTCATTTCAATATTGTTGTGTTGGCGCACTGTTTTCCGCAGCAAGATTGCAACCAACCAATTCGCTCTTTTCCCATCAGAATCAAACAAGTTAAATTTATGTAAATATCTGATAAAATTATGGATTTCTTAAATATTTTTAATAACTTGGAGCAAGGTGTACATATTTTTATCCATTGCTCTATTTTTATGTTAAAATTCTCTCAGGTTTTGAAGAAAACAAACGTTTTGATTAGCACAAAAAATGCATTCTATAGTAGAAACGGGGAGGGTAGTTGCACTCTTCCAAGTGGTAAAAAAGTTTAGTTCAGAGATTAGTAACCTTTCGCTCTTTAACATTGTGAATAAAACATGTGAAAGTATTATAATGTATTTTTGGTATAATGATCCATTGTTATATCATTATCTTTACATTATTGAACAGGCGAACAGTGAACAGGCGTAGGTACATGGCGTACATACTTCGATAGAAATGATTGATCAGAATTTAGAATAGACCGACTAAAATCTACAATTCAGCAATACACGAGATTCCAATTAGAGACCAAAGTCAATATTTTTCGCTTTACGCGATCGCTATTTTCATATCTACGATTTCAGTTGGCATCACAGCAAACAGCATGGTTCATGTGTTGTTTGCACAATTTAAATCATAGGGGCATACATTAATTACGTGAGCTCAATTGAGGGGGGGGGGGGACCAGCAAAATCTCATAGTACTTGAAAAGAATATATGAAGTGGCCCAAATTTATCTCGCCAAGGAGGGGGGGTCTAGATTGGAAGAAAAACTTCTCACATGATTAATGTATGCCCCCATATGAAAATAGAGATTGCGTAAAGCGAAAAATGTTGACTTTGGTCTCTAATTGGAATCGGGCTGAAAAAAGAGGTCGTGTATCGTGTATCGTAGGCATAGGGTTGCCATCCGTCCCGATATATCGGGACTGTCACCTTTATTGAGCTATCTGTCCCGACGTCCCGACAAAAGCCTTAAATGTCCCGATTGAAATTACGCAATGCAAATTTTAATTTTCCGTGCGTCCCATAGCCCGTACGTGCCGTGAAGTGCCGTTGGACGGGCGCAGGCGGCCGAAACTGAAAATCCGGAAAATAAATGCCTTCTTTTGAAATTATGCAAGTATTTATTTTCTATTCCTGCTCACAACGCCACAGTAGAAAGAGTTTTTTCATTAATATCGGCCCAGTGGACTCATGAACGAAATCGTCTGCTCCCAGAGACTGTGGAGTCGATTTTACAGTGTCAAGTCAATTATAACATGACTTGTACAGAGTTCTACAATTATGTTAAAAGGTACCCAGAATTGTTGAGAAAAGCGAAATCTTCTGAAAAGTATGGCCAGCCAAGTACTTCTGCTAGTACCAATTAAAGTAACCTATAAAACAAAAATATTTACTTACTTACTTATTATAAAATAAAGAAATTGTTTTAGTATTACAAAATTTTTATTTGCTTCATCCTGAAACGTCCCGACGAGACCCTGGCCGAATATGGCAACCCTACGTAGGCATGACCTGGGACTTCGTTTCAGAGAAAAGTTTATTTTAAATATACTATTTATTTACGGAAAATAGTTAACCTTAACATAAAGTAGTAATCATTATTGAGGAAGAAGAAAATTCTAAAAAATCTAAAAGAAAATGCCAAAACTATGCCTGTGATCAGTCCAAGGCATCGGTGTTTTTTTTCTGCTTCAACTGCCTTCGCCAGTAACGACTCCAATGTATATATCTATGGACATGGGCGTAGCCAGGTTTTGTTTCAGTTAAAAAATAAAAACCTAAAGTAGGTAGTTACCGAAAAAAACGAGTGTGCTTTAGACCATACAACTGAAGTAAAACTTTTGCTCCATCTATGTGATAGGAAGAGAGAAAGACTGCTCTCTCTTGCTCCTATGGTGGGATACAGATAATAGGCCTGCACTGTGCAACGTAACTGGCTATGAGAGAAAGAGAGAAAAAATAGTGTCCTCGCACCTCTCTCTCTTGCCATTACAGTAATATACGAAGCGTTCGCCTCGCTTTTCGTAACACTCTCGTCACGCATTCGCCAGCTTACTCCCCAAGAAAAGAAGTTAAAGTAGGCTTCTACAACATATTCATGCTTTAGGCTCTGTGAATTCAAATAATATGAACGGAAGAAGGAAAAACCATCATATGAAGTGCTGTAAATTTGAAAATGTGACATGCATCGGCCAGCCAGGGTGGGGCAAACGCCCCACCTTGCCCCACCGTGCTTACGCCCTTGTCTATGGACACGGCAGAGGGTTGGTAGCCTACTAGTATTATTCTCCCGTACCACATTTCGAGGGCGTCTATCCGTTTCCTTTCTCAAACACATTCGTAACAAGGTAAGTATCTAGTTGTTTCTTTTAGCATAATACCATTATGCTGACGGAGGAAATAAATACTTTTTTTTTAAATCTACAACATACAAAACCTACAACCTCAGTCTGAGGAGGTACAGCCTCCCCAAAATTATCTTTAAAATATCTTCATTAAAAAAATGAAATATTGAAAAAAAAAATTAAAATCATTTTCAGCTACAACATCAATAATAGCACCCCTCCCACACGCGTAGGTACTTCGGAGCGACGATAAGTCTCAGTGAACTGTGCTGAATTGCGCTAAGATTGAAAAATATCGTATTTTTATAAAATAGGGGAGGGGGGGTCTTGCGAAACGTTACGGTGCGTTACTGGGAGGGGGGGGGGGGGGGGTCCGAACAACGAGTTACGTAACATGTTTTTCTTTATTTAAATATAAAACTGCGGAATTAAAATCTTCCAAGTTGGCAACCCTCTTCGTTTATGTTGTACGGGGAATCCCTTGACTGTATTGTGCGTCATTTTTATTTTATTTTCGTTGTCAGTATTCGTTAGTGTTTTAAACACGAAATACGCACAAACACAAATTGCTGTAGTCAGTCTTGTTAAAGTGAGTTTGTAGGTACCATAATATCCTCAAAAGTGGGAGATTTACATCATTAGCTGTTACTGGCCTATAAAGGCACTCATGCTGACTTGCCAGCGCAGCGCAACAAAAAAAATGCCAACGAAATTTGAAAAACATCAAGAGAAAAATGAAAAATTATGCAAAATTAATGGAACATAATATATGAATGTTAAACGAATTTTTTTAGTTAGAACAATGCTTTTTAGTTATAACACTCAGGTTAGTTAACTGCTAAAATATAATAATAAAACATAAAGATAATTTTCGTAGTGCATGTATAGTTACACTCAGAACATGAAAAAGTTTTTCTCCACTGTGAATCGCGCTGTGGATTTTTAAATCTCATTTCGAGAACTTGAATAACTGCATTCGGGACAAGAAAATGGTTTTGCCTGCTGTGGGTAAACATGTGATTTTTTGGTGCCTCTTTGTAGAACATGAATAGTCGCAGTAGAAACATGTAAGAGGTTTTATATCACCGTGAGTCAGCAAATGATTTCTAAGAAGTTCCTTTGTACAACATGAATAATTGCATTCGGGACATGAAAAAGGTTTTTGACCAGTTTCTTACCAGGGCATGTGAATTTTTGGATACCGTTGTGTAGCGCATGAATAGTAGCAGTACGGACAAGAAAAAGGTTTTTCATCACAGTGAGTTAACAAGTGCCGTTTTAGTAAATTTTTTCAGAAGTGGAATAGTTGCAGTCAGGACATGAAAAAGGTTTTTCTCTTCTGTGAATCATACTGTGGATTTTTACATATTCCCTTTGAGAACTTGTATAACTGCATTCGGAACATGAAAAAGGTTTTTCTACACTATGAGTTAGCTTGTGAATCATAGTGGAGTAAAGTGTTGTTCCACAGGGAAATCTTAGGAAAATTACTTTCCTCAGTGGAGCCAATGTAAATAAAAGTATGTGTTGTAAAAGCATGTAGGTATATTATAGGTAAGACAATGTTAAATTGTGGAGATCCGGAAGGAATACAAGGCCGATAAAAATAATGTAAATTTCCAATTTTTTTTATAAATATCAATACCTATAAATGAATTAAACAATATACGCATGTATCGCGAGTTAGAAATCTCTGGTTTTATTTATTACCGCGAACGCGATTAAATCAAGAAAAAAGGTACTAAAGCGACATTTCAGTACGTTGCGCAACTTTATTGTGACTTTCAGGTAAAAATTGTCACTTGGGTGTTACGTAACGTTTAGGAGGGGGGGGGGGTGTACAGAGAAAAACGTTACGGTGCGTTACATGGGGGGGAGGGGGGATCAAAAATCTTCAAAAATTGCATTACGTAATACTTGAACGCCCCCTTTATTTGTTTAACCTAAAATTCGTTGATTCAGGTAACATAGACATACACACATCTTTCTAATCCACGTTTCATACTATACCTAAACTGAATCATCTCATTGCACAACTTTCGTGGAGAAGATGTTACAGCGGGAACTACATGACCTTCTCAACCTTGAGAAACCACACACGTTTATTCTCGCGGATATTGTAATAAATAATAAATATATCTTTGCAAGCGTTGCGTTGTCTATCTCTGGGACACAAACCGAATCACGAGGTTCTCAAATAATAGGTGGGAGGGTTTTCAAATGGTTTTCTACTACGGGTTTATCTTGCCACTCTTGCCAGGGCTCCTACTAGAGAGTATCTTGACAGACGTAAATATGTCTCCAACGGTCTGATTTAAATTTTAATTGATCAAGTGTGATCAATTTTAATTGATCAAGTGTGTTGAATAACACTCGAAAGCTTATTGCGGGTACAGACGTTTCAATTTTAGTTGATCAACTGGACACTTGAAAGCTTATTGACAAGTGTTGAACCTTCTTTCAACAAAGTTAAACAAGTTTTTTCAAACAGTTTTCGTCGTTCAATTTTAGATGATCTTCTAAAATTGAATCGCCTGAACCCGCTATTGTTGACAAGTCGAACGCTCTTTCAACAAGTCGATCAAGTTTAAAGTTGAAAGCCCGTCTATTTTTGTCGTTCGAGTATGAGTCATCGTTCAAGTTCACATTTTTTAACTCGCTTTCGTTTTTTGGTTGGCATGAGACGATGTATGAATGTGAGTGAGGCAAAGAGTGTGTGTGCCAAGACCGAGTTGTTTGGCGGTCCGTCCTCTCTGCCTACCCCTGCGGGGAAACGGCGTGATGGTTAGTTGGTTAGTTAGTCTTTTTCAATGAAAAATACCTGAAATGGTCGAATAATATTTGAATAATGTTTAAATTTTTCGATCTACACAAAAGTCATCACCGTTTTTAGAATCAAAAGCAAGATAATATAAAAAAAAAAGAAATGAAGAAAGAAGAAATGCCCGTGATACTGCATCAAATAATATTTTCGAAATGGGCATTGCAGGATTGACTCCAGTGGACATAATGAAATTAAAAAAGAGTGGAGACTTGAAAATGAATCTCCCGTGGCCAGATATGACAATTTATTTGTATTTATCTGTTTTTGAAATTTATCTTAGATTTTAGAAAGGTTTATTAAAATTTTCGATTTTAGAAAGGTCTATCAATATTTGGTCTAACAAAATTTTCTTCCGAAATTCGTAAATGATTTAGATAACCTTCAGTATCTTCTAATATTCAAAATAATATATACTATAGATATGTACCTATCTAATTCAATTCTTCTTATAATCCATTTCTAACCCAAATATGGTGTTTTTTGTGCCTTTTCGATAGCACATTCTCAAGTTCGTTCCGTAAAATATCAGAAATTATAGAGACGCACTAACTAATAATCGAACGTAATTATGCATAAAGCAGCCAAAAATTCAAATTGAGATGAAAGCACTTTTGTTTAAAGATTGATTAATGAAATCTACACAATACAACGAATAGTTTTTACTTTTAAAAGTTAAAGATACCAATTTCTTATATTACTGTATATTTTCAGGTCTGGCATTATTACCCAGAATACATATTATTAGTAAATGCAGGCTCTGCAACTTCGACATGCTCTTCAATGTGAAATATGCATTCTGCAGAGAACAGCCAGCTACCAAAAACGTTAAATATATGTAATTACCAGCCCCCGTGAACCTTTCCTGCTGATTAGGTAAATTGCTAAAATCGACCAGTTGGCTCTGGCTGTGTTCTGGTAAACATGTTTAGAGAAAAAAATATAGTCACATTTAAAAGTGCTTTGAGTGGCGTGGGCGCTTTCTGCATATTTAAATGCTGTTTTCGCGATCAACAAATATTTCGGAAGGAGATTACTATGATTTTTTATATGAAAGCGGCCCGGCTGGTTTTAGTAGAATATAGAATTGACCTTACTCCGTCGGGTGAGACAATATCTTATTTTTGCCAAAATTGTGGATCGGCTGCCTTCTTTATAACTATGTGCAATTTTAGTTCACGCCATCTTGAGTAACAAGTTCGGTTCGATTTAAACTGAAAACGTGTGAACGAAATTTTGTTCAATTTTTGTCGTTTAAAAAAAGATGATCAACTAAAACCGAAACGTCTGAAAAGGACATTAGAGCGGGCATAAAGAGCAACTGAAATTTCAGGCCAATGTACCCATTAGCAGTGAATTAGATAATATCTACTACCATTACACCATTTTTATTAATGTAGATTATAATGTGGGTGGGTGGTTTGGTATATTTATGATTATACTTTTACATTATATACACGTTAACTTCCTAGGTCACTAAAGCTTAAACAATTAATTTACAAAAATATCAATGGCTCCGAGCCAGATAAAATATGAAAATTTTATTTGTTCTCATTCATTCAGCATAAAGAATATTTTTAGTTTTAAGGAGTATGAATACAATCTCTGTGAAATAATTATTTGACGTTGCCTACATGACTGAAGTCACGCTCGGGAAATCTCTGACGTAGAAGTAGGTAATCACAAAATTTTACAGTTTCTATTTTAAACCTATATTACGAACAACCCGTAACAGATAATCCATGTCTGAGATGAACATATGAAAATTCTTTGGCACTTTCTTCAATTCGTGCAATGCATCGACCAAACAATGTCGATGGTGCAAAGTCAATAATAATAAATTATTGATAGCAAATGCTTTGATAATATAAATGTCAGCAAATGATAATACCGTGCCGGCAGACACATATAGGTACAGAGTGTTAAAATTAGGGAACGTACCCATACTACGTAACCAATTTTTTGCAATTTTTAACCCCCCCCCCCCCCCCCCGGTGACCAAAATCCTAAGCAAACCGCCGCTCATTTGTACCAAGCGTGACATTTTTAAGACCCCCCCCCCCCCGAAGAGGTCACGTGGTATAGGTACGTTCCCTTACGTAGGTAATTGACTTATTTTACCCAGTGATTCTTGACATTATTTGGAGTAAAAAATGTAAATGAAATTTTGCTCTTCGGTGACATTTTAGATGTCCTTTTTTGAAGTGAAAACTTCTTTAGCACCGTTGTGTTTTGAAACTCGATGAAAGGAAAAATAGGTACACTAAAAAGAGACAAATAGGTACATCTATAGGAGAATGAGATAGCAATAAAATATTTATTTATTTCATGGGTACTGGGTTCCAATATAATACGATAAATCCATAGTCCCACTCAAGTTTCCTTTGGTCTAGTGGTATAAAGGGCCTGACTAATCTTAACGGCCAGACATTCAATGGATCATGGATACGAAATTTTAAAAAATATATATATATACATAAACAAGCTCAAAAAAAGCAATAAAATAATTAATTCTTACAAAGTTTTTATGTAAGTACCCATATCCATATATTTTTATTTTTGTTAAATCAATACCCAATCTTCAAACCACTCCAAAATGAACAGGCAAAGAAAACACAAAAGTTAGCGACATCTAGCGACTCCGGAGAAGAAAACACAAATACTAATGAGATGACCAAATGTGCAGGAAAAGGTGCACTGCAATTCGACGAAAAATATGGAAAAAAATCACCTTCACATTGATAAAAAAAGTGCTTCGTCATCTCCCCACTCTAGTCTACCTATTTTAGCTTTCAGAAGGTTCCACGTCTACCGCGTGTGAATTGCTCTCTGATTTAAAAAAAAAATCCTTCAAAATTAAACAAAATAAATTTCTTCCACATGTTGTCACCGGTCACTTAACCAGGTGGTCACACCTGGTCACCTAACCAACCCAACCCCTCAGCCCGCCCCTTACTGTCCAATACCTAAAGATTTTTTATGTTTTTATTAAAAAAAAATTAAAAAACATCAAAAATGTCATCGGAGACCAAAATTCCATTAATATTTTTCATTCCAAAAAAATTCTGTAAATTAAACTTTTAATAGTGAGGACTTACGTCGCTATACACCCTGTATATTATGATTGATTCCATGATAACTCAACAAGTGAACTTGAACTTTGAACACCCCATTGAGAAGCCATTGAAAGTAATGAAAAAAAATCCTGTGACCTAACCTAACGTTTTCTATTTAACCTTAGTAGTTTTTTCACTTTTAATGACTTTTCAAAGGAGTGATGAAGTGTCACCAAGTTGAGTTGTCTGGTCACCTATTTAATTAATTAAACAAGGTCACACATCTCCACGAATAGTCATATTTAGGGAAGAGTGGAATTACGAGTTACGCACTCAGTACTCAGTACCAATGTTACTTACTTATTACGTAATATGTATTTTCTCCGAAAATAAATCTTTTGGCTTATGAGGATGGAAATAGGCACTCCCTATCTTATCGTAAAATACATTCCAACTTGAAAGTAGCACGGCATTTTCTAAAGCAAAATTAGTCACCAAATAAATTATATAATAATAGTATGTTGGTAGCGGTGTATACTATGTAGATCACCAGCTTTATTTGACTGCCCGAGTTTTCACATTTGTTTTACTTTTGATCAATCATTGAAAAATATGGAACAAACAATTTAACACGTCTTTAGATTGTTAAAAGTTCTATAGCTCGTGATAGAATTTAAGTTGCGAATTACGAGCCAAAAAAGTCGGTTTAGAACACAGTCGGTTTACAGTCAAGTCAGTTTAGAACACATTCCAGGGAATATAATCAAACGTGAAATCACTATTTAGATTAATCTTTATTACAAATTGGTTTAGGTACATTATGAATATCAAAAATATGTTTTAGATTAATTAAAGTTTTTCCATCATTTTTAGTAATTAAAATAATATTGTTAATAACTTCATAAAGTTATAAACGTAAACTTCAAAAAAAAATATACTGAACGCATATAAAAAATTAGTTTATAAAATATATTATTGTCTTTGATAGTTTTTGTCCTGATCAACTTTTTTCCTTCTTATGAAAGAAGGAGGAAAAAAGTTGATCCTGAAGGAAAAGTTGGAATGAATGGAATGAAAAGGAATGAAGGAAAAGTTTTGTCCTGATCAACTTTTTTCCTTCTTTTTTCCTTCTTTTTTCACAAAATAAATAAAAACCACCTTTGGGGCCATTCATTTATTACGTAAGACGAATTTTGCTAGTTTTCGACCCCCTCCCCCATCTATTATAAGAATAGGCCGACCCCCTCCCCCCTGTTTAATATTTATTACGTAAGAATCTAAAGAAAAAAATGAATACACGTTTGGTTTGTTTTAATGTTTGTTTGCGCGGGCCCGTTGCCATGGAAATGGAAATCGTTTACTATACGCATCCGAGCGAACCTCGTCACTCGCGGTTCCCTGCGCTTTTTCTTCAAAGTATAATTTTAATTTTGCTCATTTTTGTGATCTTATGTAAGAACTATCGAGACTCCCTCCCACCCCCTTGCAAGAAAAAATTCATCATCGTCAATTTGGGAGGCGGGTATGGTTACCGCCGCCCCGGGAACCATCTATTGGATAACTAATACTTCTGCCATAGGTCACCACAAGTGGTTTGCTGCGATTGGTGACTTAGCAGGGGTGTCCGGGTTCATTGGGTGAGGATTGTCCAGGGCTTGACGACCGATGCAGGATTGAGATTGAAGGAGGTCTTTTATCCTCTCCAACCATCGCCTTGCACCGCAGTTGGAGGGATGGGTTCATACGTCCGTCACTCCTGGACACACTGACCACTAGATTCCTACTTCCTACCCATACCTTTCAGACCCTTCCCTCAATACAGCATTCCCTAAGACGACATAGGCCACGAGGGAAATTATTTTCCTCACAGCCTCCTGTGTGGAGTTAATCTAAAAAAAAGTCCTGTGTTATGAAATGCGGAGAATCTTAAGACTTTTGAATCAGGAAACATGTCCACTTGGCATTGATATACCTAATATAATACGTTCAGTCTTCTTCTTCTTCAGATGGTGGAGGAGAGTTGAGAGTTCAAAGTTATTCAGCAAGTAGAGAAGTCGACGTCATCGGGAGTCTCATGGTCCAACACAGAAGAGACGCCCCGAGAAACTGATGGAGGTGACATTCTTCTACGAAGTGTTTTGTGTTATTTTCATTCAAAATACTGATTGATGATTCTGTTCTTTGAATGTATTGTGTCCACGTTCACTAGGTTCCATTTGTGCATCTATAATCTATACCATCAACCATTTACCTTTCACTTCCAACACACAGCGATTACACACTGCACCGGATGCGGTTTAGAGGTCCACGTAGGCCCACATCTCCCGTTTAATGTAGGTACCTATTTATTTATTTATTGATTAACGCCCTTTTTCGGGGCTTTTATATTACATATGAATAATAAGAAAATACAAAGCATTCAATGTACATAACTGAACTGTCTCAGTAACAATATTTTATATTTGTTTAAACATAAATTGAAGATGTCCACTGACTTGGTATAATTGTTTCCCTCCATAAGTATTCTGGGCAAAGAAGAATACATATGGTAGTTAGTCCCAGAATTTCTACACTGAAATAAATCTTGACTTCTAGTATTACGTAGTGGAATCCGGAAGCTTATCAATTCTAGCAATACCGGACTATCAATTAAATCATTTAGAATTTTATATAGAAATACCAAGTCAGAGAAAATTCTTCTGTCGGACAATTTGAGCATATTCAAATCATTTAAAATAGTGTTGTAGTTCAACATATTTGTTGGAATACCCATTTTAAAATTTAGAAAACGTAAGAATTTGTTTTGTATTCTTTCAATAGCTTGAACATGTATACGATAATGTGGATTCCAGACGGGAGAATTGTACTCAAGTTGACTTCTAACATAGGCAAAATATAACAGTTTAATACACTTTATATTGTTCAAATTTCTAGTTAGCCTAGTTATAAATCCCAACATTTTAGAGCCCTTATTAGAGATTTCTGTTATGTGGTTAACAAATGAAAGATTTGATTGAAAAGTGATGCCTAAGTCTTTAATTTGTGTTAATGTCTGGAGGGCATTGTTATCAATGTTGTAATTATAAATCACTGGATTTTTTATTCGAAAAAATTTAACTATTTGACATTTTGAGATATTTAGGTAAAGTCTATTTTCATTACACCAAATTAATAATTTATTGATATTATCTTGAAGAATGTTGCAATGGTGAATATTTTGAATAATTCTAAAAATTTTGAGGTCATCAGCAAAAAGTAAAAAGATTGCATCATAAAATATGTTTGTAAGATCATTTATAAACAAGATAAATAAGATTGGACCAAGGTGTGAACCCTGTGGAACTCCACTTGTTGCATAAATTATTTCTGACAGTGAGGATTTTATTCTAACAATTTGTTGTCTTCCAGTAAGATAGCTTTCAAACTAGGCTAATATATTGCCACGTATACCAAGTTTTTCTAATTTCCAAATGAGAATTTTATGAGAAACTGTGTCAAAGGCTTTACTAAAATCAGTATAAACAGAGTCTCATTGTGTTTTTTCTTTGAAAGCATTGGTTATAAATTTTTTATAAATAATTAAGTTGGACAAAGTACTTCTACCTGGCATAAATCCAAACTGGTGAGGTGATATTATAGGTTTTATTTGTGATAAAAGTTTGTCAAGTATCAGACTTTCAAAGAGTTTCGGTATTGTGGATTGAATGCATATTGGTTTGTAATTACAAATGTCACTTTTATCACCTTTTTTGAAAATTGGAGTTAAATAACTAATTTTCCACATATCGGGAAAAATTCCACTGGATAAAGATAGGTTAAAAAGTTTGGTTAATGGAAGAGCAATTACTTTGACACATTCTTTGATAAATATTGTTGGGATATTATCTGGCCCAGCAGATTTGTGGATATCTAAGGATTTAACTTTAGTAATTACATCAGAGATACTTATGGTACACTGTGAAATATCAAGACTTTCATCTAGAGTTGTTGTTGGATAAGGAGCATTATTTGAGTCTGTTGTATAAACACTTTTAAAAATTTTTGCAAATAAGTTAACAATACCATTAGTTTTATTACTATGTGCACAATGCTCGGGAAATCAGAATCATCTTCTTTAAGAGATTTCGAGTATTTCCAAAAATAACTAACATTATTTATTATGGAATTTTGAATTTCATTTATATAGTTACGGTAGCAGGTCATAGACATTTTTTTACATGAAGTTCTTAAATCTTTAAATTCAATGTAATCAGAATATTGTTGAAATAATTTATATTCTTTATGTTTAAGTTTTTTGGTGACAAGTAGATTTTTAGTTTTTTGGAGTACCATCTTGGATAGGTATTTGGCTTACATTTCATGGTTGGAATATACATGCTAATAGCGTTTTCCAAAACAGAATAAAATGTATTGGTAGCTGTGTTGATATCAACATATTGCACAGATGACCAATCAAAAGAGACAAATTTGCTCGTAATCAGTTTTGAAAAAAATTTTGTAACTGAAAGACAGTTTACAAGTATTAACATGTACATTAGAAATAATAACTTCCAGTGGAGGATGATAAGCTTCAATTGGCACCAGCGGCTCACTACATTCTTCAATTACTAGTGACTCTAAGTTAGAAAAACATAAGTCTAGAGTACGATTATTTTAATTTGGTATAGTATTTGCCTGGTTCAGACCTAAGAATAACGCCATGTCTAGAATAATGCGTTCCGACTCACTAACACAGATATTATTATCACTGTTCACCCAGTTCACTTTTGGAAGGTTATAATCACCAGCAAGCAAAAATGTTGCACTAGGATTCCTTTTTAAAATAGTTTCCACTTCCTCACTATGACACCTGTATACTTCATTGCTTGAATTTGGTGGGATATAAATACAGCCCACAATAATCTTTTTATTCCTGGCAACATTCACTTGAAGGAAGATTTGCTCAAGTTGTTTGTGTTTAGTTGTAATTAAGTTTGCTTTATATTTCTTGCTGATAGCGATTAAAACACCACCACCTCTGCTTTTAGCACTTGTCAATGTATTTCTATCTAATCTGTGTACATTATGATTTATGAAGCCTAATTCACTAGAATGAATATTTGGCTCTAACCACGTTTCAGAGAGTAGTACAAAGTCATGCTCTAATATTGGTATTGTAGACTGAAGAAAATTCAATTTTGTTTTAAGGCCTCTGAAATTTTGGTAGTATATTTTCATTTTGTTTAGTTTTATCCTATTACTTCTGTTTTTCTGATTTGACCTCTGCTTTACTGATTTGATGACGTTGTGTGAGAAAGTAGGGGAGTGTGAATGTTTATTGGTGGAGCTTTTTAATGGCATAAAAAAAATCGATTTTCTTTTTTTCTGCTTCAATTTTTCTCAAATGTACTGAACATTCATCACTCCAAGCAAAATGGTCAGTTGCCAATTTTAATTTTAGTTTTTCATTAATTTTTTTGCAGTTAATGCACTGAATATCATTTTTATACAGTTTTCATTGTCATGTGCTTCGGAACATCGAGTGCATGCTTTTTCACTTCTGCAGTCTTGTGCTTTGTGCATATAACCATT
The DNA here is from genome assembly GCA_917880885.1 of Limnephilus marmoratus. Lineage (NCBI taxonomy): Eukaryota > Metazoa > Arthropoda > Insecta > Trichoptera > Limnephilidae > Limnephilus > Limnephilus marmoratus. Next base: position 66,317,518 of record OU862908.1, read on the forward strand.
GCACTTGTAACATTTTAGAAGAGAGATGTTGTCGAAAACCCTACATCTATCCCATCCAATATTAACTTTACCTTCGTGTAGCATTCTCTCGTATGATAATCCATCAACTTCCGTGAAAATGGTGTAATTAACGTCGCCTCGTTTGGTTTTCACTTCTTTTATAAATTTTACCACAATTTTAGATTCAACTGTTTCAAGGTAATCATTTTGCATCTTAATTTTTAAAACAATTTCGTCTGGAGTATATTTATCAGATAAACCAATAATTTTTAGTTTGGGATACTTAGGTTTTGGGGTATTTACATCATATTTTTTTCCCATCTTAGAAATAATTTGTTCTTCAATTTTTTTCGTTGAAGCTACATTTTTGCATTCTACTATTACCGCCCCTTGTTCAGGGCCGGATCTACGAAATCTGGTGCCCTGTGCAGAAGGTACCGATGGCGCCCCCCCCCCTCCCCTAAAATTTTATTTTGATTAAAAATTCGTTCACCCCAATTTTTTTTTTACACTAATTTATCAAATAAAATCAAGACATATAAAGGGTGTAACTTTTCCAAGTGACCTGGAGGTAGCTCTCACAATCGTTTTTTTTTAAAGAGAGAATCGCCAGGAGCCCTATACTCTCTGAATCTATTGGGTAAACGTAAAATTATGGTGCTATTTTAATTATTTTAGGAAAAACTCTTTTTGCAAGTTATGCTTTAAAATAATACAACGAATTGTTTGTTTGTGCCCGTACCATGATTTAAAATATAGGTTACGAGACAATGCGGGTGGTTTCGCTGAACTAGGTCCATTAGACATTCTTGAGATTTACTGCGTTTATGTATATACCCAACGCGAATATTAATAGAAAAAGCCAATACAACTGCGTTCTCATGGCAACTTACAACACAAGAATAGCATCTACAGCTTCTGACTAATAAGAATATAACCTCAAATTTGAACCTTGCATTTCCCCTGTGTTGAGCGAACAAATACCAAATTGAGCGAACAAACACCATACAAACACTAAACACTGACATATGGTATCAACGGCTTACGAAAGACGCTTACGCTGACACCGTAAAATAACAAATCCAACAAATCTAATAGATATTAATTATACATTTAACGAACTTCAAATAATATGTCAAACAATGATGAAACTGTCAACACGTAACACGTTGCAACCTGCGAATCCTGCAAACCGTGCGATGTTTTTGTTAATGGAATTTACTGAAGATTTCATAAAAAAATGGTCTTTACCTACCCTCTCATAGAGACTTAAATCGTACAAAATAAAACAATAGCGAGCGTACGATAACTAAAATTGTCAGCATTTTGAAAGGCGTAAGTCGGTTTGTTTGATTCCCTAGAACAAAAATACTGCGCTGTGATTGGTTATTGAATTTGGATCGCACCCATTCGTCGTAAAAGACGGTAAAAGATATATCGAAAAATAGATCTTACGTTTAATCTAAATATATGGAATTTGTAAAAAAATTCTGTAACTGACTATAAATTCGTAAGCCGTTGATACCAACCAGATGCGTGCGCATTCTGTTTCTTTGGAAAGTGTTGCTAGAGCGTAATAATTATTTCGTACTATCGGTAATTTTTAAACGATTCAGGGAATATTATAACTAAATTTTAATACAATATTTATTTTCTCACGGCGCCCCTTCGGAGTTGGCGCCAGGTTTTTTGCACGTTTTTGAACGTATGGCAGATCCGGCGCTGCCCTTGTTTGAAATTTCTAATTCCGGTCACACCAAAATTTACAGGATCTATATTTTGTTTTATTTCATCTTTTGTAACTGTATTTTTTTGATCCTTATCTTATTCTATATATTATCGTTATCGATAAATACCTGCTCATGAAACGTCCCTGAAACAGCGTCCTTTCGCTTTTTATCCGGTTTATCGAGAGAAAGAGCGTTATTACTCGTACCAATGTTATTCCCCACCGCAATTCTTAAAACCACCAATGACGGAGAAATTCTAAGAAGTTTTAAAACGTGTTTTAATTTGTTAAACTAAATGTCGATGTGTTTCGTGTCCCCGTTTGAACAATATTCAAGTAAAATTCCAAAAATTCACGAATTCTAACATTGTGTAGGTAAGTACCTACTACTTACCTAATGAAATCGATTTTTATTTGGGGGCTTTTTTTGATTTCTGGCTACGGACACAAGCCCACCAGATCCACGCTAGAAGGAAGCCCAATATGTACCTACCGAAATAACAATACATTTCCAAAGCAATTACTCTTATCTTTTTGCTATTTACTCCAATAAACGAACTATTGCAGGATTTTGTGCTTATTTTGTGTTTCCAAAAAATATAACCCCGAATCTAAAAAAACTAAATATCTAAAAAAACTAAATAAAAATATTTTTTTTCTAGGTACCTACTTAAAATGATCGTCGGTGTGGTAATATGATATAATGATCATAGGTAATAAATTTTATAATGAAGGCAATGAAGATAGGTAGGTACTACCTTTTTCGAAAAGATCATTCGAGTGTTAAATTAAAGTTGAACTTAAATTTATTATACCCAGGAAAAAAGAACATTTTTCTATTCAAAGTGTATCGGAAATGAGTAAGAATAATTTCGATTATCCAATTATTTCGATAATGATAAAGTAGGTACCTACTACCTATCAAACCAGATTCAATAGACGCAATATGAAGTCATAAAATATTCCATCTTGAATTATTTAACAACCGAATTACCTACCTACTTCAATCATCGATCAATAATAGAAGACTTCAATCCATTGTCTCCAATGTGTCGTTTGTATATCTAATACAATACAGACATCTACACAAACAGTCTCACGTATTTTAAAAAGCAAATTATCTAGCAATCTACTAACATAACATGTTACGGAGAATATAAAATTGATTGTGATTTACTCTATTTATTATTGTCATTTTACATCAAAACTAAAATTTTTCTTTATATATATTTGTACATATCTTGTTATTTTGTGCATTCTGTGAACATTTTAATGAGAATTATTAACATTCTCTTACCAATTAAGTCATATTACTTTATCATGTAAATGTTCCAAAACAAAAAATAAATATTTTTAAAAACCTCTTTCGGTGGGTGGTTTGGAATATTTATGCAGTGGCGGCGTAAGGGGGGGGGGGGGGGGGGGGGGGGCGGAGGGGGCGGTCCGCCCCGGGTGCCAAGCCCCGAGGGGTGACAACGACAACCCACTCGTACAGACAAAGAATGCGCACAAAATCTACCGCTGTAAAGACATTTCAATAAATAACTACCTACTCTTGTATCTAGCTACTTACATTATCATATTTTGAAACGCGTCGCAACTATATATATTTTTTTTCGAATATAATTTCTAATTCCCTTTCTAAAACTGAAGAATCATTTTGAGAAGCTTGTATCAACACTCGAAGTGATGTGTGATCCCAACACCGGCAAAGCAGGCATTGAAAGAAGAAATTAGCGAAACTCAATCGAAAATCTGGAGACAGAAAAATCAGAAAAGGTTATCGGCACCTCTGAGACTTGAACCCAGGACCTTCTGCTTACACGGCAACTTGGCAAGAGCTCTACTAACTGAGCTAATTAATAATTTATCCAGACACTATACATATAGATCGCCAAGGGCGGATTTAGGGGAGGGGAGGGGGTAGGGGGGGGGGGGGTATTTTTGTGTGCTGGGGAGATTCCATCACAGTACATACTTAGAAGTTAAAACTGTCTTTTTTAAACATTTAATTTTTCGATTGTTTTGACACTTTCATAAATCTTCCTATACATACTTGAACTTGTAGAAATAAACTTGAAATATGATACTTAAGTTTATTTATAACAGTAATCGTTGATTTTTTGACTTTCCGCCCCTTGTGCCCCCCCAGAAAAAAATCCTAACAGTAATTGTTGATTTTTTTCCGCGTCCACCCATTGTGCCCCCCCCCCCCGAAAAAAAATCCTAACAGTAATTGTTGATTTTTTGCCCGTCCGTCCCTTGCACCCCCGTCAGAAAAAAAACTGGATCCGCCCTTGTAGATAGCATTTAGTTCGGGTTTGAATCATGCAATCATATATAAAGGTAGCAGCCAATAATATGTGCGTTAAGAAAATGAAGATAAAGTTGGTAGGTCTTAGTCGAAGAATGACACAGTTAAATGTGACCGAATTGGATATAGACACCTTAGCTCAGTTGGTAGAGCTGTTTCCATGTAAACAGAAGGTCCTGCGTTCGAGTCCCAGAGGTGCCAATATATTTTTCTGTCTCCTTAATAAAATCTTATCTAAGGTCCACAATGATCCAAGCGCGAATAATCAATTTTTCTATGTTATCAATTGAAAGAGACAGGGAAAACAATCTTGATATTGTGATCGAATATTTTAGTAAAATGAAATCTCGTAAGCATGTTTAGTATTTGGTGTTTTATTTTATGTAGGGTGTTCAATACAAAACCGCCCCGGGTGCCAATCTACCCTCAGTACCGGATTATCCCTAAGGCAGAGTAGGCAACTGCCTAGGGGCCCCGCATCGGCTAGGGGCCCCGCGTCCCGGGACAAACTGACTTGCTTCAATTAGTGAGCAACGAAGTTTCGGAAAAAGTCAGTTTTCAAGATGTTTGCATTTTTTTATTAGAAACATTTACAGGTTAAGAACATTAGGTACACGCATTAAAGAAAACAACAAATTATAATAATAATTAGCTTATAACCCAATAAATAACTAATGTTCACATCATGCACAAATAATAAATAAAAAGTCTATAATTAAAACAAATAATAATCATAGTTGTATTTTACTTTTCTTTCCTTCTATTTGTTCGTTTTAAACAGTTTGTATGTTGAATTATCCTCAGCAAAACTTTGAAAGCGTTTTTCTCGAAAGTTTTTTAACACGTTTTTCAACCTGGTTGACAACATATTAAAAAAAACTATACATTCGATTTGCATGCACCAAGTAACGTAATATGTTTTCCTAGGTAGTCAGAGGGAGTTTTTTTTTCGATTTTTTTTTTTGGCAGCATTTGAAGTGAAAAACGCGATTTTCGCTAAAAAATTTCGGTGAATTTGTTATTATAAAATGGTAAAAAAAATTCATCGCTTCGGTCAAGTCAAGTCAAGTCAAGATTTTGAGTTATGATAGTATTCAAGGATATTTCGAGTATAAAAAATTGTAAATCGGTTTTCTCGCAAACAATATTTCTGAAGTTTGTGAACATCATAACCTAGGTAGTCAGAGGGAGTTTTTTTCGATTTATTTTTTATTTTTGGCAGCATTTTGAAGCGAAAAACGCGATTTTCGCTAAAAAATTTCGGTGAATTTGTTATTATAAAATGGTAAATTATAAAATTAAAAAAACTATAAAAATTATAAAATTAAAAAAACTCATCGCATCGGTTAAGTCAAGTCAAGTCAAGATTTTGAGTTATGATAGTTATGATGTTCACAAACTTCAGAAATATTGTTTGCGAGAAAACCGATTTACAAATTTTTATACTCGAGTCGTAGGTACTTGAATCGAGCTTGAGGGCCGGTCGCTTGAAACGCTGTACCTTTGTTAGTTTTGCTCCGATTTATTTGAAATTTTGACAATACTCAATATACTGACATGTTTTACATTCAGAAAAAAATAAAAAATAAAGTTTTAAAACCTTACCTACCCCCCCCCCCCCCCCCCCCCCCTTAAATTTTTGTTAAGGATTTGATCAAGGGAACAAGGAGGCGTTTGGAGGCCCCTTCAACCCCCCCCTCCACCCCCCGTTAGTCCACCATTGGTAAGGGGGGCCCCGAGACGTGCGTTGCCTAGGGGCCCCGACATGGTTAATCCGGCCCTGTCTACCCTACGCCGCCACTGTATTTATGCTCTTTCATTTGAATAGCGGAGCGCGCCACGGATACGGCGCCGATTGGGGCAATCTTTATTTGCGCCAATATTTAATATAATTTAGCCATGGCATACTCTGAATTATAAATAAACCAATCCCTCTGAATTCGCATTGAATTAAATGAATGTAGACCGAAATGTCAAATAAACCAAACAGCTGTTCAGTAAAAGTTATTTTTTAACAATACATCTGAAAGTATGTGAAGGTTGGCGACGCTGACCTAGAGTTCTGCAGGTGACTAAAATTCCAAATGTTTCAGACATCTGTGAAATTTAACTTGAAGCTATTTCGAATTTTTACAGGTCGCGCGTTGTACAGAGACAAAAGTCAGTTATTAAAACAAATACTTTTCTTTATCACCGCTAGAGGACTCTGTGAGAGAAATTTGATAAAAAATATTTGAATCCATGACAGCAGCAGCAGCTGCTGATACTTCACAGTGTTGATAGAGTTGTATTATTATTGCTTGTATTGTATTGTGTGGGATAATAAATTATTATGACTCATGTACCTCATGGTAGATAATAGTGATGTACATACTCGAATCATTTTGATAATCGCTTTTCCCCCGACATTGTCGTAGGCATGAGCGACAATTTTATTCAGTAAACTTTTCAAGAATCGATACTTTTTTTTCTATCAGGGGAATGTTTCGAATAGTCCAGTCAAATAAGGATTTCACTCCTAAATGAAACGGAATACGCTGAAAATTTGTGTAAACCTTTATTTTGGTATTCTACATGTTGTCTCAAAAGTCTCATACGGTAACGTGTGAGCGTCTTTGGATGTTCAAGGTCAAAGGTCACGAAAATCATTTTTTTGGAAATATGTCGCTTCCTTCGCCTCTATTTGCATTTGCATTCAATATAAAAGTTGTAGAGTATAAAATTCTCTACAAATTTTGTCTGAAATAATTTTTTATACGCTTAACCGTTTTTAAGATTGAGCGCGAAGAGTCCGGAGCGCTAAGCCGAAAATCCTATGGCGCAAGGTCAATGGCGAATCCCAATTCGTAGTACGGTTTTTTAACTTAATTTTACGGTAAATATTAGTTAATGAACTATTTAATACATTTTATAGATATTACCTATAAATCAAATAGTCATTTGACATTACTTACCTTTTTATACATAATTACTAAAGTAATTAAAATAATTATTTTTAATATATTTTAATTATAACAAATGAAACAATGTTACTTTGTTTGAACCACTTGTATGTTTGTTTAAAGCCGACCGAATTATAACACTTTAACTTCTATGAATGTATGAATGTTTCAATCAATGAAAAATTCAATCAGAGCATCGAAACAACTCCTCGAAGAGAATGAACCTTCAACATCATCAAGCGTACCTCGCAATAAAAGAAATGAAGTGTTTGATTTTAAAGAATTATGCTTATTTCGTGGCGAAGCAGCTAATGAAGCAGCAGAGGTGAAAGTATAAAAGCACGATTGGTAAAGTAAGTACTCTCGAATTCAAAGACAATGTTATGAAAAGAGCAGAAGAACAAAGTGATTCTTTTGGAGTGTTAGTAAAATATCATCTTTCCTGTGATCATAACTTGATGCCTGCTGAAGAAAAAGGAGGCGTCTACTAATATCTACAGGAATTCCAAAAACTGAAAAAATCGAACTAATATCTATGAGAATCAAAGTGTTGACGAATATCTACAGCTCAAACTGTTGATTAATATCTATGAGAACCAAAGTGTTGACGAATATCTACAGCACTGGCAGAGGTTGGATTTGCAATTATGTATAGCATATTGGAATAACGTAATATTGCGTATGCAGTTTAAAAAACTTAATTTATGTAAGTATGTATGTAAAAATCCCTAATATCGGACTATTGGACACATTTAGCTGATTAGTCCAACCTACGCTCTGTAGATATTAGTTCAACCTACGCTCTGTAGATATTAGTCAACACTCTGAAGTTCGTAGATATTAGTTCAACATATGAGCTTTAGATATTCGTCCGACATACAGGCTGTAGATATTAGTATCTGGAGTCGGATTTACCACGCCGTTTGCTACAGTATATTTTTAAAGCCAGTACCAGCTCTAATAAGAAAGCCTCGCCAAGATGGTCAAGTCACATAATCAATAAAAAAAGATTTTTATCTATATAGAATATCATGAAAATTCTCAATTTACATTGTCAGAGCTTAAAGATATCCCTACGGAGTTTGTACCAAGTGATCAGAACCAGAACATCAAAGGACTGCCGTCATAATAGGAAAAGATATTGATTTGTTAATTGTTTTAAATATACTCAACTAAAAGTTTTGATAAATATCCCCGTTGTAAAGAAAACATTTTATTCTTACATGCGTTTAGTGGCTGTGACATAACTTCTGCTCTTTTTAGGAAAGGAAAAAAATCTGTCTTCAAAACGTTAGAGAAACTACCCGATTTGGATAGACTGGCTCAAATATTTCAACAAGAAAACTGTCCTGTGTAAATATTATTCGAAAATAGATCACACATTTTTTACCAGTATATAATGCTCCAAAATCTGAGAACAGTATCGATCATCTTCGCTACATACAGTTCATTAAGTCAATAAAATTAAATAAACCTGTGCAGTTTTCAACTCTTCCACCAACGAGTGCAGCAGTTCACCAACATATCAATGGTGTCTACTACCAAATTTAAATTTGGTTAGGCAATGATTTAGAACCCCAGGGATGGGGTTGGGTGCTGCAAAATGAAGCCCTAGAACCGATAAAAATATTATTACCACCTGCACCAGATGAACTGCATACTACAATGTTCTGTAACTGCACGAATTGGTTCTCGCTGTGGATGCTGAAAATCAGGGTTGCAATGTTCGTTAGCTTGTGGCCAATATAATGGACATGAACGTCTCAACGTTCATCGTATCAACATGATCTCGACGAAGAAATCGCATATGACCCTGAAGTTTTTAAGGTTTGGAGATGGATGACATTGATAACGAGGAGGATGATGATAATGACTCTTAAATTGTTGAGTAATCGTAAGAAGAAGGCGATGAAGAAGAAGAAAACTAACTCCCGTACAGGCTAACTAATAACTAAAGTTAAAAAAAATTCGACCCAAACTTCATCTTAGATTGTTCAAATTTAATTATATATGATTGCCAAATAAATATATTATTTAAAAATGTTTTCTTAATTTCTTTCCTACTTAAAGTGCAATTATCTGATGAGATATATTAAAAAAAAAACATTTAATTACTTTATTATTTATATGAAAAAGGCAGGTAGTATTAAATGACTCTTTGATTTAAAAGTAATACTTATAAATAAAATTTATTAAATAGTTAATTAACTAATATTTTACGAATAATTAAGTTAAAAAAACGTCCTATGAACTGGAATTCGCCATTGACCTTGCGCCATGGCATGTACGGCTGAGCGCTACGCACTCTTCGCGCTCAATCTTAAAAACGGTTAAGCGTATAAAAAAATATTTCAGACAAAATTTGTAGAGAATTTTATACTCTACAATTTTTATATTGAATGCGAATAGATATTTCCAAAAAACTGATTTTCGTGACCTTTGACCTTGAATATCTAAAGACGCTCACACGTTACCTTGTGAGACTTTTGAGACAACATGCAGAATACGATAATAAAGGTTTACAGAAATTTTCAGCTTATTCCGTTTCATTTAGCGGATATACCATATTTTTAGCTTAAGTGACTGGACTAAAACATTATTTTTTAATACTTACGTAAGTAGGTACTTAATGAATTATCAAACATTCTCGACCGAAGGCATAATGAAGGCCTCCACAGGCTTTTTCCTCGTGACCAGATCAAAATTTTACACAAATACTTAGTATTTTTTTAATAAGTATAATTTTCTGGTTTTATTGGGAATCGACCAAAAATCAGTCATTACTGATTTTTAATCGTTTTACAGTTGAGGCGAGTTTTTCATTCGGAATTTGGAAGTAAGTAGGTACTGGTAGGTACCTACTTACCCATTGTTCAAAAGCTTTTTGATAGTCTATACCTATAGCAAGAATGTAAATTAGGCTTTTGATTTTGAATCAATCACTAATTGTTTTTTACATCCCATATGAATTCTGCGACAACCTTTTTGTTGTTCAGATAAAATATTTTTTTCATCTAAATGAGTAGATATACCTATGTTAAATCTGTCTTTTGTATACATATAGTGGGTAGACATGTAATGGGTATATACTGAGAGGGATTATTAATATTTTCGCTCTTAGGCAACATATAAATAATGCCCTTAGTTAGAAAATTAGGAAAATTTTGAAGTTGTCTGACAAATTTTGAAAGATTTTTTGCTAAAAGAGGATGTAAATTAGTTAGACGTTTGTACCAAAAATTATGTATCCAATCATAGACATCCGAATTCAATAGAGCAGAAGATACAGATGAGGGGTAAAACCAAACTATGGGAGGGGAAGAGGGGAAAGATGACTGTGATTCGTTAAAAAATCAATCTGACAGTATATGTATAGGCATCTCGCATTATAATATCACCATTTAGTTCTTAAAAGCAACATCTGCTTTGAATGAATAGACCTTTTTACATGGGAGCGCGAATTGCTTGCCACGTTAACAGTGGCGGCTGGTGCTCATAAAAATGGGTGGTGCGCTAAAATAAAAATAATAATAGTCTTTATTTCAGGATGTAGGGAGGTGAGTGCAATCCCACACATCCCATAGAGATATCCCATAAAACTTGGACCTACCTACTCTAATTAAAATAAATTCAATTATGAAAAAATCATACCTATTTGTAAATAAGGTTGATCCTCCATTGTCTCTGAGTGCATGCAATACATTGTTAAAGAAGAGAAAAAGAGTTATAAAATAAATATTGATCCATCAGTATGTGTAAAGTCGCCGCGATCGTAAATTCAAATTCAATAACAGTTCATTCCTTAATTTAAACGAGAAGAGAACTTTAATCTGGAAGGTGAAAAAAAGTGCGGAAAGCAATAAAATTTTTTTTTTAATAAGTAATTAATTTTCAATTACGTTAAGTAAAATTTCTCTTCGCGAACCGATACTGTCAGCCCGCCCGCCATTTTGTCACTAACCTAAGAAAAGAAAGTGCCCCTTTATAACGCCTACTCGCGTCAAGGCAAGAAAAACATCCCAGTTTTCAAGTAGTTTAGCGGCTACGCTAGGTTTGTGTAACATGGTTTGTGATTCAAAAGAAAGTGCCCCTATATAACGCCTACTCGCGTCAAGGCAAGAAAAACATTTTTTTTTTACATGAGCTCCACACAGGAGGCCCAGAGGAAAATAATTTCCCTCAGGGCCTATGTCATCTTTGGGGATGCTGTGTGGAGGGTTTTTTTAAAGGAAAGGAAGGAGTGGAGAGTTCTGGGAAGGAAAAGGGTTTAAGGGGTGGGTAGGAATATGGGGTTCAGTGTGTCCAGGTCATCCACCTCCAAGACCTAGACAAACCTCACCCCATGGACCCGGGCACCCCTGCTAAATCACCAAACGTAGCGAACCACTTGGGGTGAACTGTGGTAGAGGTGTTGGTTATCCAATAAAGGTTCCCGGGGCGGCGGTACCCATTCCCGCCTCCCAAATTGTAAACATCCCAGTTTTCAAGTAGTTTAGCGGCTACGCTAGGTTTGTGTAACATGGTTTGTAATTCTGGCGTACAATCTCACAAGACGAAAGCTAATTTTAATTTTACGTAATAGAAATTTAGAATGAAATATTTTCCACTTCTCCCAATGCAAATAGTTGCCTTTTAATGTAATTAAGGTGAATCAACATAACAGTGACAAAATGGCGTAGTATCGGTTCACGAAGTGAAATTTTATTTATACTTTAAACGGCTGTATCTCCCTCAATTTTGCCGAGCGCGCCTTAATTTTTTTTTATTCAGCTTCTCCACACTTTTCTCATCTAGAAAGTGCCTTTTTATTAAATTTCCAAACTGTGCCCGGATCTACATTTCACCCAAATTATTTAATAATGTAAAACCTCATGCATGTGTAAATAAATACAAATTCGAGAAATCAACGTATTAATTGCGTTAAAATGAATCCAAGATGTCAGATTTTTTAAGTTATTTTTTCGGAATTATTATTATATTTTTTTATCCTTTTTAATTGTATGAACGAAATAAAAAGTGAAGTGACAGTTTTCTTCCAAATTCATAAAGTAAGAGGTGTGTTTTTTTTAAATTTTGAATTTTCCAAAGTTTTTCGACCATTTAATAGAATGTGTTTACAGTCAGCTGTTTTTTTCAAAATTTTCATGTTGAAACTTAAAATACTGCAATTTTCAAACACGATCGTATATTTCAGATACAAAAATCAAAAAAGCAATTCTATCTAGTTTCTATAAAGGTATATGCTTTTACGACGTCTTCAAAAATAAGAAATATACAAGATATTTAAAATACGTTGGAAAACTTCCAAACCTCGTTCAGAAATTATGGATACAACAGTCGTACATAACAGATAAACTACCTACCTCCTCAGGGTGTGTAAGCAGTGTATATATCTTTTCATGAACAATTTTTTTAATTAGTAATGTTTTCACATCCGCGGCCGTTGGTCAATTGAATAAAATTTTCACGGGGTTTTTTAGTAAGGCTGTTAATCTTTATTATTAGTTTATGTATTTCAGAATTTGAATTTTCATTTTTATTTCTATTTTTCTTTAAAAGATGATTTTTTTAAATTTATTTTTCACTTACTTTTATGTATTTTTAGTATGTTTAATTATCTATTTCAATAAAATAGTATTTCTTAATTCCTATTTAAAATATTAAATGTATGACTACCACAACACGAGCGCATAGTGTGGTAGCCAAAAAAAAAAACAAAAAATCTGTAACCAATAAAATTTTATGAAATAAAATATATATATATGAAATAAATATTTCAACATGCTTCTGAAACATAAGAAAACAGATTTTGGATAAAAAATAAAATAACTTTGTTATATTTCAGCATGCGGCGTTTATTATTGCTACATAGTTGTAAGAAAAAATCGATAATAATCGTAGTATGTACATTACAAGTAATTACATTCTTAAATCTACATAAATTACTTACAATGGCAAACTTACACATCAAGTAACTTATTGAAATACATTTTTCATCGGGTTATATTTATATACAGGGGGATTTCAACAGAACAACAATACAGAAACAATTTAATATTGTACGGAAAATAAAGCCAAAAATATTCAAAATAAAATTAACAAATATATTTATGTACTTATTTAAAATATTTGTTAATTAATAATAATGTACACGTGAACGTTATGTAAATATGTACAAACATAAAACGAATCAAAGCACAAGGCACTACGACTTTAAAAACTACAGCGTAACAAGAAGGAAATTTTATAAACATATTTACACATACACATAGGTTGTCACATACGTTGGGGCATGTACATGTACACTGTACAGTATACATAACGTACTTAATTAATATTATTTAATGCAATTTGAGTCAAGTCTTAAGAGATCAACAACTAAAATGATTACTAGGAATAAAAATGCCATTTATACGAAAGTAATAATATAGGATCAGTAACTGGAATCGCATGCTTTTCAAATGAAATGTATAGTACGCGCGAAACCTAAATGCCGACCTGAAATTGATACGATCCATTCTCGCGCAGGTACCGATTACTGACTTTACAACGACCGTAAGTGAAAGAGAAAGATGCGGAAAACATTCGTGCGACAAAGAAGGGCGGGGAGATTGGACCGCCTTTCTTCCCTCCGTCGCCCACGCTTTTGGGACCTTAAATTAGCCCATTGCGACAATTTCTGTATCAACGTCAGATCGGCATTAAAGTTTGGCGCTTACTATACTCAGAGGGTATTTCACCATCTTCCTCACATGTTATCCATACAATAACGTACATTTTCGATTAATTATTCACGATTTATTTATTTAAAAAATACAAGTGTGCAGTTCACACGCGGTAGAAGTGAAACCTTCAGAAAAACCTTCGTATCGGTGATCAATGAACCGGTGGATGCAATTTTTAGCCATGAGTTGTTTTTAATTGTTTGTCTGGCTTGTAGTTTTCTAGATCTTAGAAATGTTTTGTAAGTTTGTAGAGCGCTCTTGAGATGATTTTTCACAAAAACGGCGCTTTGTAAATCATCCAAATATTATTATTATTAAAACAAAAGTATACAAGAGTGGGGGGATTATGAAGCACCACACAAAGAGGAGACCAATTATTCTATCTCATTCTATCGCAGGCTAAATCCTGTAAATGTGTTCGTCTCATTTTAGTGTCGCTATTTTTCTTTTCATCGAGTTTCAAATCACAACGGTGCTAAAGAAGTTTTCACTTCAAAAATGAAGCCAAACTGAAAGAAGGGCTCAGTACATCTTATTTTTGAAAACCATGCGATTCCCGTGACATCCCTTTATGTTAGTGTACAAAAAAAAAGGTTTCGATAGTGACCACGCGTCTCTATATTTATGTTTTTGGGGTTTGTCATTATTTCATTATATCTATAATGGGAATTTATTGTCGTTATAAACGACACATTCCTATGTTTAGGAACTCTTTGTGATTTTTTCTTCTTAGCAGTTATAATAAAAATTAACAGTAGGCCAACTGTTGTATTTTTTTAACAAGATGCTACACTGTAGCACCACAAGACAAAATAAACACGAATATTAAATTGGATGGAGTTTGTGTGTACTTTTTGGATTATTTCTTCTGTTAAATATAAATATAAATGTAAAACTCATGCAATGTCCAGTGTTTTGAATATAATGTCCTCCACGTGCAAAGTCGTATCTTCCCCATAGCATAAGCATAAACTTTCTAATAAAGTGTGTTTTGTCGGAAGTGTCCTGCAGGTAAGTATGATTCTGTATCTATTTGAAAATAAGAAAATTAGATAGAGCCTAGGATTCATAATAAATTGTAAAGCGCCCTTGAGGTGATTTTTCACAAAAACGGCGCTATACAAATTATCCAATTATTATTATTATTATACTTGCAGACATCACCTATTATTTTTTTATAAACTTGAGTCTTCCCATCTTAGATAATATACTGTGGATCGAAAATGCAGGGGACTTTATTTAATTAAACATTTACATTTATGTAATCTTTAAGAATAATAAGATAAAGATAGGTAAGTGATTTCGTTGTTTTTATTCAGTAAGCGATCACAACGAAAACATCGGTGGGCTACTAAAGGAATAAGTCATTATTTTCTAGGATTTGTATGAATTTAAAATGAGATCAAATTGGCGGCAAAATGAATTTAATTAAATATAATAATTAATTACAAATACTAGAAATTGATCAAAAATGACATACGGTGTCGTAACATTTCGAAATCTAAATCAGTCTTGATTTTAATAAGAGATTAATAATTAAGAATTACGTTATTTTCCCTCGATAGTTGAGAGCAGGAAAAGAGGAGTATAAATTTGAACATTATGCTAAAAGTTCAAATTTTGCATAAGCATATTAATTTAAGAGAAAACGCCTGTAAATAAATTATTGCTGACTCAGGTACGTTTTACGTGCAGCCTTAATTATAGCCTACTTATGTATTGCTTACATCGTGATTTATAGTTGTATAAAGCTTACTGCTTATTATTAATTATTGTAAATAACACACTCGTTGGATTATATTAAAGTCATTATAATAATTATCATTGTCTCTTTTGTACGAACCGTAGTAGTATATTACAATAACCATAAATTTAATAGTTAACTTGCCAAATCCAATAATCTTTATTGATTACTGTTATAACCCAAAATATAAGTGCATTTTTCAAATTAGTTTTAAATTTGGCACTTCGATAACATGCGTTTAATTTAGTAATGTCATAAGTCATGTCATGTCAAGTCGTGTCTCATGACACTCAGTTTATTTTTTCTATGACTAAGTTTTTTTTCTATTTAGTTAAGCCACGCCACAAGTCACGAAAACCAGTTTGATTTAATCATGTCATATGTCAGGCGCCTAATTGAATTTAGTCATTCATGGCATCTAGTTTAATTTAGTAATGTCATTAGTCACGAAAACCATTTTAATTTAGTCACGTCTTATATCATACGACGCCTAGTTTAATTTAGTCACGCTATAAGTCAAGACACCCAGTTTAATTTAGTTATGACATCCAGTTTAATTCAGTCATGTCGTAAGTCATGACACTCATTTTTATTTAGTCTTCTCATTAGTCATGACACCCATTTTAATGTAGTCAGGTCATAAGTCATGACATCCAGTTAATTTAGTGATGACATAAGTCATGACACCTAGTTCAATTTAGTCATGACATAAGTCATAGCACCCAGATTAATTTTGTCATACTGTAAGTCATAACACCCAGTTTAATTTAGTCGTGTTATAAGTCATGATACGCAGTTTAACTTAAGTCATAAAAGCCAGTTTAATTTAGTCATGTCATAGGTCACGACACCCAGTTTAATTTCATAGAATGGTAAGATATCGTATATAGGTATTTATAGTAGGTATCTCCCTTTTCAGATAACACTGAAAATCAACAATACACAGGTATTATAATAATTATTACAAAATCATAAGGACAAGTTTAACAATTTTGGCACACATTCTAAAATAGGTACCTTCTTAGCGAAATTTTTGTCTTTTTCATTATTTTTAATTGGTGATGCAACGAGTATACATATATATTTCTATAAAACTCCTATAATATTGGTGTGCATTAAAAATCGTGAGATGTGATGCAATTGAAAACTCTAAAAACTCTTCAGAAGAAATCATTATTTCCTACAATTTTGCTAATCAAAATAAAACCCAAATATTGGCTTACAATAATAATATTACATTGATGTAATATTATAATAGATAATGGTGATGCAATTTTTTTTTTCACAGAACAAATAAGTTATCTTACGGTTACCTACATCGTGCTAGTTCCATGTTACAGAAATATTATTGCTATGGTTCAAAAACAATTTAGATTCAATTCAAACATTTCTAATTAAAATAAGGCCCATCGATTCGTAATTCGTTGCAAGATGCAATGGCTTAGTAAATATTGTTTCGTAAAAGCTCCTTAATAATATTTAAATATTACCCGTAAATATGGGCGGACGATTTGAACAATGACGTAATGTTATTTTCGCTTAATATCGATAAAGGCCCGACGGATTTCTTATATTATAAATTACAAGCATTACACATATGTATTTAGATGAGACACAACGCGAGAACAGTGGTTCCACTTAGTTGGCGGTAATAAAGTACCCTCAACGCTCTAACGGCGAAAGTCCGACAACAGAAACTGCCAAACCCGGTACCCGCGCACCTCTCCTTGCTTGCTCACAGGCCCGGTACACCAGTTGCTCTTTATGCTCGCTAAGAACGTGATTAAATTTAAGTAGGCTAATTCGGCCGATGCTTGGATTGAAATTAGTTCATTCTTTTAGTAGTCACTAGGGACACGTGTCAAATTTGACGTTTACGTAAATAATTACATATTCATATGTAAATTGTCTGCTTTATTAGTACGGACTACAATGATTAATCGAGCAGTGAGGAATACCGATGATATTAATTGATAAAGGATTATATTAAAACATTTGATATTAGTGATGTCTATGATATATAGTATACAGTGTGTGTGCTAAAGCTCGACGAAGAACCAAGCGAAGATAAAGAGCAAATGGTACGAGTATATCAGGCCATAGTGAAAACCGTTTCATAGTGAAAAGATAGTACCTCTAATTGTATAACTCTATGCATACGGGAAAGAATTGTGTAAACATTAAAATTGTTTTTTTTTGTGACGTATGCGTATACGATTGCATTTAAATATTTATTATATTTTATAACTAAAGCTATATGGTGGTGGAGCCTCATTCAGAATAGAGCGATGCAAATTTCCCCATCGGATTTTGTACGGAATCGGTACTCGGATGATATTGTCAATGGGATTTTTTGTTCCTACGAGGCTATACTTTTATAGTTTAAAATTATTTGTGTTGAAAGGAGACATATTGGTTAATTTTTTAAATTTGATCGTCTTGGTACTACTAGAACCAAAAAGGGGCAAATGCCATTTCCCACGCTCTTAAAGATTAAGCGCTAACCATTTTATTCCCTTCTGAATGGGGTTTGTTTACTGTTGTGACTTAGGACCTCCCTGTCACCTGTTAGCGCGTTACAATCATTATAGTTCTGTAGGGCGCAGGGTGTGAACTTCTTACAACTATTGAGATTCCTGGAAAGATTGAAGGAAGGTTCTTTCACACCTTTTCACCGATCACTAGTACGCGTTTGTGTGAGGAACAAGAGTATATTATAGTAACTATTATTATTAATCGTCTCTTCTCTTTCGAAGTTTTCCTTCGGTTTGTATAGTTTTAGAAACACTCTCGATGCACTCGGCCAGGGAAGGTCCATCCTCGTCCGTCTCCTGTTGGCCATCTTCCCCCTCGCCCTCCCCCGCGGCCACCTTGGACAGCGCCATGATGTAGGAGCAGGCTATCCTCAGCACGGAGAGCTTGGACAGCTTCTGGTTGTGCGAGTAGGCGGGGATGGAGGAGCGGAGGGTGTCGAAGGCCGCGCTGATGGTGTGCACACGCGTCCTCTCGCGCGCGTTGGCCTCGATTCTCCGCTCGCGGGTCATGTTCTTGTAGTTGCGCTGCTCCCGCGGCGGCGGCGGAGGCGGCGGGGGAGGGGGCGGGGGCGGCAGGGCGGGTTCGGGGGCGCGGGGCTCGGGGCGGCCCAGCAGCGCCTCCACGCTGAAGAAGCCGCCGGGCGGGCGCGCCAGCACGGCGGGGTGCGGCGGCACTCGCGTCTCCCACTCCTCGCCCGGAGGGGGATAGCGCCCCCGCTTCTTGGGCGGCTGGCAGAGGGGCTCCGGCCGCAAGAGTCGCAGCGGCTCGGCGCACTTCCTCTTGTTCTTGGGGGCGGGCGGGTGGCCCATCTTGAGGCCGGAGTCATCCGAATTGGAGCGGTTGCTCTCCTCGGAGTCATCGTCCTCTCCTCCGGAGCAGAATCCGGCGTCCTTCTCGGCCGCGTTGGGCGACGTCAAGTCTGTAACAAGCAAACAGTATAGGTGAGTTATGATAATGTTACGTGTTATGAAAGTTAGTGAAGGTGGGCTCTGGCTCTGGCTCTGGCACTGGGTACTGGGCATTGGGCATCTGTGACGACCAGAGTAGTAAACAGATAGAGTCGGAAGATTACGCAAGTAGCAGATGTAGATATACAAGAACAGAAGCAGGGCGGAATGGCGGTAGGCGGTATGGCAGGGTGCCAACAGTGGCCAGATGTCCGCGGCGGCGCCAGAACCCCGCGCTAACCGGTTACACATCAGACGATCTTCTTTTCGAAGCGTACTTCATCAGTGTCTGCATTCATGTAGCGCATGACGAAGGGAGCGAAGCACCGACTACCTAGTTGCGAGTTGCAACCAATCTACCCGATGCCCGTAAACAGAAATGCCCCGGGCTCGGAATTAACGAGTGTACACAATAATCCTTGTCGTTTCCTTCAGAGCCGCGGTGACATGCGCTCGTTGGCTCTTGGGTAACGAGAGTTGATCTAAAAGACGGCAATTAAAAAATGACCGCTTGATTGCTTCTTTCCCACGTAACTTTCGGCGAGCAGATGCGGGAGATTAAAAAAATGCATTTATTCAATAATGCTATACGTAAAAGGGTATCTACAAAGAACCAGTTTTTGCCCGCTGCAAATTGGGCTGAACCGAGACAATGAATTGTGTGCAAAACAATTCGATCTTTTTAGCGACCGGTGTATCATTTATCATGTGAATAATGTCCGCATCGCTTGTTTTAAAGCTTTGCTAGGATATATATTATTTAGGAATTTCAGACTTATTAATCAATAAAATACCCCGTATATTTAAATAGACAATAATTAGCTTATGTAACTATTACGAGTCTATTTGCTGGATGACAATTTTTCTTTATATCTCCTGTTTTAGTATCCCCAAATTATACTTAGTAATTCGTTTCCACAGCATGATACTCAACCTCGAACCAATAATCAACCAATCATCGGTAGGCACCTCAAATTAATTAACATTACGTCATTTTCGTTCCAAGTTTAGTGCGACCGACAAAATTCTTTGACGATTGCATTAAAAATGATAGTCCACGAATAAAAAACACCTGCAGGATATTTGGAAGGAACCGCGAGGACGCCATTAATCGATAAATTAAACATTATACGTTCAATTACATAAATTGGAAATTAATAAAAAACAGTTCATTAAAAGTGCCGGCGCCTGTAATGGCTGTAATGAATAGGTATATCAGCTGTTATAATCGACGACAAGTGCGAGAACTGAGCAAGGTGAACCCGTGTACATTGTACAACAGGACAGGGTACAGATGATGGGAGATGGCCCACCGAGCGCCGCCTGGCCTTACAGCCCTATAGCCCTTTAGTCGCCACAGGTGAGCGCTAACGAAGTCGAATTCCTAAATTTAATAACACCTTTTTACCTGTTATCCCGACGATCGGCAAGAGAAAATAAAAAAAAAACAACATCCAGAGTATCTTGACAGTTATGCATTTGGGACGGTAGGCGCACCTGTAGTGGTGCGTCTGATCACGATTCCAGACTACATATTATACACGTGTGCATGGACCGCACGATTAGTGAAAAACGTGCGTGAAAATTGATCAGTATAGTCAAAAGGATCAAAGAGCTCGATGTTTCTCTATTTGGGATTGAGCGCTTGAAGGGGTCTCTCGAGTGGTGTGGTGGTTTGCCGCGAGCTGGTATGGGGACGCGGTTAGCGGTTAGCGGGTAGCGGGTTGGTGTGGTCCGGACGGTGAGAATATTTTTAGGTGATGGGCAAAGGTGCCGCTCGAGACACGGCGCGCCGGTCGCTGGCGCTGACTGTGGCTGGGGTCACCCTGTCCTACCGCCTTTGGGGGAGGAATGCGGGACTGCCGCAGCCGCACTCGCATCACACTAACAACATCTAACATCACATCTCACAAGCTCTAGTTACACTCTTTGATGTCTGAATCCATTGGCTTCCTTGATCACTTTGTTATCGCTAAAAATATCATGACATATCAGCTATTAGCTATTAAGATTTTTTTGGGATTATAGAAATACTAACTATTAATTGAAGACCTTGGGGTGAAAACCTCAAAGATCCAAGTTTTTCCAAAGGGCTTTTATTTTATTTTTATTTTGTTTGTCTTGGTTCCATGCGACGGTTCTTGATAAATATTCAAATTTACTATAGAAAAGGTACTTTTGTAAAAACATTGTCCACAAAATTTTGCTTGAAAACTGAAAATTGGCGACCAGGTCTATTAGTTCGCTTTTTATCGTTACGTGGTGCTGTAAGCATTCACCTATTAACGTTAGTGAATAATTATTACTTTTATTCCTCCTTTAATAATAAATTCTCCATTTTTTAAAGAATAAACAGACTACGAGTAGGTCCAAATATTTAAAAACATAATAAGTAAATGCTCTCTTGAAAATAATCCATTGTCTTCAATTGGTAGAGCAATTACATTGATCCTACCAGGCTACAGCTACCTCTTTTTGCAAAACAAATGCTTTATTTTTATCATAAAAATTTTTGTCATTTAAAGTTTCAGTGACGGTGATCCCTTTGTTCCGCCCAGATGGCCCTGCTAACTTACCAGGACAAGGTACCTAGTAACTTAGTAACTACCTACCCGCCAGGACAACTATTAAATCATCCTTCTTTCGCTCGCTTTTTCTGCTACTTTACCTAGATAGTGGACGCCCAAACTACGAACCTTGGAGGACGCCGCTGTAAAAACGCATTCCAAATTCCAACACACCGAGTTCTAAGTAACTAAGTCTAATTAACATTGTACCCAATGAAGTCGTAAGAATGCAGGAAAATATTATTAACAAATTAATTAATCTCATTAAACTTCAAAGTATTGGTGGCCCGACTTACGACTGAGCGACCAACAACTGAGCGTGTCTGGTATCTGGTATGGTCAATTTGGGAGATCGTTGGCTAGAATGCAGTCGGCTCCCTAATACGCATGGCCTTCGACCAAGTACGCATGGCATATTATTTAGTCCCAAAACTCCTGCACAGATATGCATTGACACATTGACAGACGTCATTTTGGCAAACGAACACTTGGCGTGTTACGTGTGTTCAATGCGGAATGCCCATAGTTATTTAACAATTTAATTATTAGTATCATAATACGGGCATGTGCCTAGTGTGGTAGTCGAAAAGCATGAAGAAAACTAGGTAGGTATTTGCTTTTATATAAATTTACAGTTTTATTCCGAGATTGATGAGAATGATTTAGTACACTTGACCTTCAAAACAAGAGGAAGACATAGTTTATATGAGATTTTGAAAAACCACCCCCATCCAATTTCCCTCCCCTTAAAGCAGAATAAAGTTATTTCTTCATTATCAAATTACAAGAAAGGTCGTATCAATATTCTACTAAAATAGTCCAAGAAAAAGGTCGTACGTACATCGACGTAAAATCTTCCATCACACGTCACACGTCTTGTATAAAATGAAAAAGATACTAGAACGATGATGTTACTTACGACCTCCCTCTAGGACTACTACTGAAAATTCTACTATCTGAAAAAAAAAAGAATTTTGTGAGGCTTGGGAAAAGAACAAGAGAAACGTAACTGCATTGAAACAGAGTTCATTAAAAATAATCGGTAACGTAAAGTTTGCAATTTGATGAAAATATAACAAAAAAACTCAATATTTCTCAATATTTAAAAAAATGTTTTTAATTTATTCATAAAACGGGTAAGTTGAAACAATTCATTACAAAATAACATAAAAATCGAATGTAAATAAATAGGTGAAGTATTTAACACTGGTATTTGACCATAAACGTGTTCTAAGTAATTCTATTAATTAATTGATAAGACAGAGTGTGTGCGGCGACCTTTATGGCTGTTTATGGTCGCGGCGAGCGAGGGGTTAAGACGAGAGGGGGAGGGAGGCGGGGGGTGTGGCGCCAGTAGGGCAGGGCCGCACTTACAATCAAATACCAATATTATTAATTTATTTTTATTGTACTAATATCAAACAAAAATTGTTTACCGTTTATGGTGTACGTATGTATCAGATATGAACGCAAGATGGGAGCCCATTCATTATTTTGGAGACAGATTTATATCTAGATAATGTAAGAATTTATTTTACATAACAAAGCTGGGCAAACATAAAAATGTGTAATTATTATAGTATTATAGTCGCTAGTATCCTATCGCTAGTATCCTCGCTAGTATTAGCGAGGATACACGATAAATCGCGGGATGGTCATTATTATTGATTCTTGACAAATCAATCCAAATTTTTTAAATAAAAATATCATTTTATAGGTAGGTACGAGGAGGTACTTTATCACTTCGTACAATATTTATATAACAAAACTGATAATACTACTGAAAATGGCACTGAAATTCAAAACAAAATTGTGAATCAGGTTTCACGCAACTACCGCAAGCATAGACTTCCGAAATTAGTACCTATGTTTGATGATAGATATATTTTTTTATTATTACAAACTTAAAGCGAAGCAATCTAAAATCACGTATTTTTGGTATGAAAATTTGATCGCTCAGAAATATTTTAGATGCTTTAATTAAATACTGCGAGTAATACACATTTTGGCTTTTGAAATTTATAAGTATTTTTTTTATACAATCCCAGAAAAAATAAAGTATCAGGCCTGCAAAGCGACTTTAAAGTTCAAAATCTCCTACTTCCGAACCCCTTTTTTATTATAGTTTTAATGCATAACTAACTAACTGAAAACTAACTAAAATATTTGTGTCCAAACATCGCAAAATAAATAATAACAAAAACATAGTTATTTTAGGCGACGTTTTTTTCTTGAGAGAATTAAAACATGTTAAGCGGGAATTTTTATTTTATCCCCATCTACGAGTACATAAGAAGTGTTATTGTTAGCGTCCCAATTCCTAATGTTGCATGCCATGACATTTAAAAACATAAGTTTTGTTGTATCAAATCATTAATTATATTATTAGAAACTCCCACTTTCCATATTACAAGGTTATACAAAAGTAGGTAGGCATGTACTTACACCCTTCTTTGTCACTGTAAATAATTTTCTGGATAAAGTTTCATTTTGTATCTACGGTTGCAGTCCAAGGTTCGTAGAAAAAGTGTGTTAAATTCATTTTCTACGAACCTTGGTCGCAGGCATTTGGAATTTGATTTCAAGATGTTCGGAATGTTAAAATTATTTTTTAAATAATATTACAAATGTTAATTGACATATTGTAACGATGCCGACGGGAATTATCACGAATGTGGTTTCGTTATCACTACCAGTTTACAAAGCGTTAAAAAGTAGATGAGAATGTGTAGATTGTTGAGGGCGAGAATTGACAATAAATTAGTTGTGTGGTGTAATGAGAGGAACCGTAAACAGAACAGTGACTCACCGCCAGCTATTATTGAACTTTTCTAACACCTGAAAAAGCAAGTGGATTCTTCTCGCCCAGTGCCGTCGACTGTCTGGGCGGACAAAATTCTTTATTTTTTTGAAATACACATATAATGTTATGGCTTTCTACAAATTCTAAAAACCTTCGAGATGTTCGTATACATATCTATATCTCTAGTATCTATAGTACATATCTACGGCTACCCCTTGTAATGCACAAGAAATATAAGCATAATTTACATATTATAACGCACCATGAGTATTTTAGCGTAATAAGTAAAAAAAAAATATTTTTTTTAAATTAAAGTAAAAATTATGTTTTTTTATTTTATTTAATAATGCAGCTTTATACAGCATTTTTTAAATTTATTTATTGCTTTAACATAGTAACTCAAATAACACTTTAAATATATTTTAATTGAGTTATTTCACTAAAGCATTTTCAAAATACTTTAAGAAGTTTGCTTTTCTTTATTATTTTGACATAAGGGAACGTACCATAGACATCCAAATTCAATAGACCAGAAATAACAGGTGAGGGGAAAAATCAACTATGGCGGTACGAAGAGGGGAAGATGACTGTCATTGGTTGAAAAATTAATCTGACAGTATATAGGCATCTCGCATTATAATATCATCATTTAGTTCTTAAAAGCAAAATCTGCTTTGAATGAATAGACCTTTTTACATGGGAGCGCGAATTGCTTGCCACGATAATAAAATATTTGCGTAGGCCAAATGTACACCCCAAAAAGATTCGCCCGTTTTCACATAGCAATATTTTTTTGCCGTGTTTAGTTAAGACACTTTTACAAATGTTTCATAATTTACTTACCCCTGTAACCAGCGACGAGCACACTAAGGAACCGCCCACATTTATGTGCACACTGATATGTAGGTATGTTGTATAGCACAAGCTACTGTTTTGGCGTGTTATTTTTTCGTTAAATGTATAGATGTTAGCTTCGCGCTGCCCACGGCAAGAATGATGACGTCACACATTTTAGATTCAAGCGATTCTCTATCCCCTCCACATGGGGCGAACTGGCGCCAAGGAGGAGCTCCAGCCGGTTCCATGGCGAGGGGGAAATAATACGTTTTTATCACTTAGGGCAGGTCCAGATATATTCATATGTCCGTGGAACGTACCCATATTACGTGAGCAACTTTTTGCAATTTTGAACCCCCTCCCCTCCCGGTGACCAAAAACCTAAGCGACCCGCCGCTCATTTGCACCAAGCGTGGCATTTTGAAGACCCCCCCCTGAACAGGTCACGTAGTATGGGTATATTCCCTAATATGGCAATGCATCAATGATGGATGTATATTGGTGTGTTTTTTTTTTAAATTTTACATAGGTACCTACCTATACTAAAATAAAACTCTTCTTACACTTACCGTTCGTACCTAAGTTCAAACGCTGATAATTCAAAACTATACAAGTACCTACTCATCTTGCGTGTCAAAATGCTTATTTTTGTTAAACTTCGAAGTTATTTTGTAGCTTTATAAAATTAACCATTTCTCAGCATCTTAATAACCAAAGGGCTAAAGAAAAATGTCGTAAAATTACTTATTATTTTATTATTAAATGTGTATGGAAGCCCTCAGTTGTCTTTATGTTGAAGCAATTGTGATTACTGATTATTGTCATTGAGTTTAATTGGCGGAACTGCGTTTAATTTTGATTTATTTTAAATTGTGTAAAACATTAGCAATGGTTTTGGTTTCTCCCGGCTCGTCCATAAGCTAAGTAAACTCCAAATTCGGAGCAGCAGGATCAGCTGATGTCCATACCACACCACTGCAGATAACTTAATATTATTATTGGAATGAAACAAGAAACAAGGCTGGCTCGCACAGTAGGTACCAAGATGAGTAATTCCAAGTGTGAAATAAACACACAGACTCTGCTAACATAACAATATGTAATACCAACGTCAATCATTCGAGGACATGTCTCTCGCGGAGTGTCTTCCGTGTGGACAGCTGGTCCGTGCCACCATCCTCCTCCGTCCTCAATACCCGCTTCTTCTCTTACATCCACTCTTCTGTCTTCTGCCTTCTGTTTGGTCGAGGTGGGTTTATTTGTGGAATGGCACACCGCAGTACCGCAGCACGAAACGGCTGAACTCAAATAATAATATATCGCCTGAACACTCATCTTGTCTCTTGTCTAAGCCCGAATATGTTGTACGTCAGTCTCTAGACTACATTCTACATTCTACACTCGAGACGTGAAAATGAATGGCAAGCGGAAACACTGTAGGTGCGAGGAAAATAACATTATTAAGAAAAACAAAATAAGTCGACTAACTATTAAATGTTAAATACCGTGGGCTTTACAAAAATGTGTGATAATCTATTTGGTAAATATATACTAAAATGCCAGAGACACAACTGGACGTCGTATTGATAACTCTACAATTTACTAATGCCATGAGTAGCGGTATTATCCCAAATCTAGTGTCAATGTTTAATTATTTGAAAAAACATGATATATATTATTTTTGTCAACTAGAATGTCAATTTAGGTCTAAAATAATATACGCAAGTCTTCTTAAACGCCAAACTAATAAACTGCGATCTTTCTTGAAGGCCGACTCAAACTTTGCAAAATTTTATTTAACGATTGAATTATATATTTATTTATTAAATAGTTAGGTACTTAGTTATATCAAAAAGAGAACATAAGTATAAACTTTAAATACGCTAAATAGTATGCAACATTGCAAATCAAATTATGTCACAGGTCGGGAGTATATTTGCTTTATAGTAAAATATAATCGCTGAAATTAAATATATTTCACTCCCAACTTTAAAGTAACTTTGTGAACAATAATTGTACATAAAATTAGTGCGAGAAACAACAACTACTCATGCTGTTACATATCGCGATATTATCACACTTTCCAATAATGATTTAAAAATAATAATAATAATTAAAAAAATAATATTTATTTAGACCTTCAGAAAAAGTCAATAGGTATCGTTTATAAATAAAATCGGATATGTTTATCGGAGACACTATATAGGTTAAAAACCAATTATTTAGAACTTTGTGATGATGCGGTGCTGATTTCTAACAGTATGGAAGATCTACAGTCTCTCGTGTCTAGGATGAACGAAGTATGTATGAAGAATGAGTTAATGATGAATGTAAGTAAGTCTAAAGTCATGGTATTTGAAAGAGAGAGTATGAAAACAATGTGCAACATAGTTGTGAATGATGAGTATTTGGAGCAGGTGGATCAGTTTGTGTACTTGGGAAGTATGTTTACGAGAGATGGAAGGGTTGACAGAGATATCGAAAGAAGGGTAAATGCAGGCAACTCTATTAATGGAGGACTGAACGCCGTTGGCGCCAACAAAAAACTGTCCAAAGAAGCGAAGTTAGCCGTCCATAATGGAGTGCTGGTACCTAACCTGATGTATGGCAGTGAGGCATGGAACTGCCAGAGGAAGGATGAAAGTAGACTGAATGCTGTAGAAATGAGATCCCTGAGGCGTATGTGTGGAAAAACCATGTACGATCGTGTGAGAAATGTGCAGATCCGCGAAGAATGAAAGGTTGGGACGCTCAGATGGTTTGGGCATGTAGAGCGAATGAACGAGGAAAGGAGTGTAAGGAGAATATATGACGCAAATGTGAATGGAAGAAGAAGGCGGGGACGCCCGAGGAAGACATGGCACGACCAAGTGGATCAGATACAAGAGTCGGGCCATGTGAAGAGTCGGAATAACAGAAGAGCATGTATGAGACGATATATGAATGTGAACGAGGCAAGGAGTGTGTGTCAAGATCGAGTTGTTTGTCGGTTCGTCCTCTCTGCCTACCCCTGCGGAAACGGCGTGATGGTTAGTTAGTTAGTGATCATTTAAAAAGGTAGCAGCCAAAAATATGTAGTCCAAGATAATATTGTCCATTCTGAATTTGAAATATGAGATCGACCAAAATGACTTTAAAATAAGAGGTCCCAATTTGAGTTGGTTAAGGCGTTTGTCCCGGAAAGACGAGATGCTGGGTTCTAGTCCCAGTTGCGACCGTTAGTTTTTATTTCGGTGTCTTTTTATTTTTCACATTTTTGTTTAGATTTATTAGTATTATAATATCTTCTTCTTCAAATAAATAATGAAATATCTCAAACTTTTCTTCGCTACGACAATTTGGGTAAGATAATTATATCAAATGGAAGGAACCAAAACAATGTTCAAATATAAAAATAAAAATAAAATAAAAGTAAAAAGACACTGCGTAAATAAAATTATTCATTGAAAATAATGAATAGGTACATTATTACACAATACTAAAAGTCATCAAATACATAACAGGTGTATCTACAGAAGCCAAAACAGTTAACGGGCTTTTAATTCCAATTGCCGACATCGGGTAATTAAGACTCCGAACCAACCAACAACCATCTATGCTAATAAATATTCACATGATTTATAACACACGAAAACTATTAACATCAGCAGGTGCTGTGGATTCCAGGTAATAAAACATATCGGGAACATCATCCGAAATAGTAAACGCGTGCCTCGGCTGACTTGGCTCTTGGAGTAAAAACGTGAAAGCGCTGAGTTGTTCAGAGTTCAGACCTTCTGTTTTAATGATAATAGTATGACTTATTGCGCCTGGATATATCATTATGGAAACGAAACTAAGAGAGGCTCGAGGGGTTTAGTCGAGACCCGAGACTCGAGACAATCATGCGTTCATCGATTCGATAGGCGTAACTGGGTTCAGGGGCGGACCTTTGACATTTAGTGCCCAGGGAATGTTCTCCCTCCCCGAGAGCTTTCACAAAACTTTCATTCTGGCACCCGAACAATGCAAAATGGGTAAATACTGATATGTATATAAGATGCTGCAGTAGAAATACAGCGATGAAGTGCGGTAGATAACTTCATTGGAAATACATTAAAATGATGCATCAGTGAACTATGTAAGAACTGGCCGTGAACACTTTCTGTAATTGAATCGACACAAATATACATCTAAACAGGGAAAGACTTTTTAAATTACGAATAAGTTTTTATATTTATTACTGGCTTTTACCACCGGCTTCGCTCGCGCTGTATTAGGGATAAATTATTTATTGTAGTGAATTTTCTCTCAGGAATGATATGTTTTTCCGGGATGATTAGTAGCCTTTCTTGTCCTCCAACTTTCCCTATGCGAAAAATCACGTCGATGGGTCGCGAGAAAGAAGGACAAACAAACAAACACACGTTTGCATTTATAATGTTAGTTAGGATATAAGGATTAGTTTCAATATAAAATTTTAAATAAATACGTAGTTATTACTAAGATCATCAAATATTTTCGTTTTTTATTTTGTTTTATCTTTTTTTATTTATTTTAATATAAATAAAATTTAATAATGTTACCTATTATCAAGTTCTGCAAGTTTGTAAATGTAAATAAGTCATCTTATAGTAGTTTAATCACAGTTAGAAAATGGCATTGTAAGCCGAAACAGCTGTAACAAAAATAAAAACTAAAATACTTGCAGAACTTGGTAACAACATTATTAAAATTAATTTAAATTAAATTTTAAAAAAATAAATGGAATTCCACGAATTAAACACAAAAAAAAATTAACCAATATTTCAGACTTATAGAAAAAACGCGATATTATAATGGTACTATTATAATATTAGTTACCAAAAAAGATCCTAGAAAACTTGTCAAACATAACCATAACCATTACCAGCCTCAGAACAGACTTTAGTCTAGTGAGGAGGGTAAGGAAAAAAAAATCATGTTGTACATAACTAATAATAAATAAACGCCCGGGTTGCCGGCACTGAATAATAAATATAAACCTTAAGAAATTTAAACAAAAGAAATAAACGTAATAATTTTCAGATAAAAATAAATTACTTTAAAATTTTATCGATTTATTGCTTTATTCCAATTAGTTCCAATTTTCCGAATGTCCCAAATCCGATTCCTAGGGTTCCTCGAACCAGAGTTACAAAATCACACAACCAACATTAGTATTTTTGGTTATTGTGAATTGTGACAGCTATTTCGGCTTTGAAAGCCATTTAAAAATTGTCAAAGTTAAATGGAGTTATACGAATTAAACACGAGAACAATAAATAATCAGTTATTTTTATTTATTCGTTTTGCTTCTTCAGCGATGTTGAACACAGATCAAAATAGAGCATTCGTACATACAAAAGTCATAACCTGAAACCGCATTGTCTTTGTAATAATTATTTATAATTGTTCAAATTGGCCTAACTTGGATCTCGTACGAGCATCAAAAGATTTTACAGTCTGATATTTTGATTGGTGATTTGTTTACGTTATTTTCTATTGCATCTAGTGCACTGTTTCATTTGAACCAATTACGAGAGCGGCCCTGCGGAGTACCTATCTCTGTTAAATGAAATGTCCGCAAGAAGTTGTTGGTGATCCGTAACGATGGTCGCTATACTCCAGAGGAATTCCAGATTGCATTATGTAACGAAATGGGACTCGTCTGTTTCAGAGTTCTGCTTCAGAGGGACTCGACAATCGACTGTCGACAGTCGACACAGGCGGAAAAACTCCGCGTCGTGAGCATCCGTCGGCTGCTGTTTTTATGGTGTTTTCTATTGAACGTGATCGAATCCTCGCTGGATTACTGTCTCCGACAAGATCAGCAACCGTCCAACCATCGAGCAAAACCAAGATATATTATAAAAAGGATTTAGCATCTCCTTCATGGTTGGTAAGGGTTGTATAGTGTGGGTGGAGATTTGTGTCGCGGGGAGTTACCTGAGTGTTTGAAAGACGGCCCAGACTCGATTGGAGGCAAGTATGTCGTATGGCGCGACGGAACTAACGGAGGCGCCAGCTTTTTGTAAACGGCATATTTAATATAATGCAATGATATTTATATTTTTTTAAGGAACACCTTTTGAATGCGTCGTTAGCAAAGATGCCATCAAATCACAAGGGAAATCAACTCGGATATTCAATATATTAAGTTTAACGACCATTAAGTGCAATATTAGCCTGCATTTAAAAACAATAACATATAATTTTGATACCCCTTTACCTACCTGCACATTATTTTTACCATATTTTTTATTAATTATTAATATTGAAATAAAGAGTTCAGTATGTCCAAAGGTTGTTATGTTTTTCTAAAAGGTACTTCTTTTTCATTTTCATACTAGGCGTTTACGAAAGAAGATTTTATGTAAGATCGTCGATGACTTGCGTACAACCTCTTTCTGATTCTACTAAACATATAGATGCATAGTATATTATTAAATTAAAGTTGTTATTTTCTTTGACTTACGATTCGATATATTATCAACTCTAGATATGGCATGTCTTACAAATTCGGACCACCTATGAGTAATTTCATGACCAAACTCCCCATCTGATTCCGTCGCCTCTATTTTTTATTTATTAACGCCCGTTTTAGGGGCTTTTACAAATGAATAGTAAAAATTATACAGTACTTATTGTACGTATCTGAACTGCCTCAGTAACAACATTTTGTATTTGTTTAGTGATAAATTGAAGGTATCCACTAACTTGGTGTAATTATTTTCCTCCATCAGAATTCTGAAAAAGAGGAATACATATGGTAGTTAGTTCTAGAATTTCTACACTGAAATAAATCCGGAATTCTAACTTAATATCTTAGGAGACAAATTTGGTCCTTAAAGACCAAAAAAGGATAAAAAGCAATGCTTTTTGCTATCTTTTGAGTACAATTTAATGCACTTTCTTCTTGATACATGCTTTCGTAACACAATTTTTAATAATTTTGGTTTCGGTGTCTTTTAAAGATCCACACGCCCTTTCTAGACTTTGTTTGTCGATGGCTATCACGAATTAGATAATATTACGTGATATAATGGTAGCGTGATTGCAGTTCACAAAATTTCATATATGTACACTGCAATGTCTAATGGCAAACACTGGCAGATTTATAATATGTAGGAACGATATGTTACACACCCACACAGATTCTAAGCATGCATGGATACAGTGGCGGTTCTTCACAGGGGGACAATGGGGACGGTCCCCGCCAGTTACACTCAAAACCTACTAAAGGAAAAGGAAATAACAGTCGATGCGTTGTCTTCACCAAAATGAATGAATTCTTTAAACATAAAAGTAATTAACATTTGCAGAAATAAAATACAAATAATTATTCCGGATGATTTTAATAAGACAGTACGCGCGTACAGCGAACAATGTACGGAGCACAAAACAGCGAGTCAATTTCTCAGTGCGCAGATTCTAATGCGCACTTGGGGGACGATCCGAAGTATCCCCATACTTTCCTTGCGTCGTTTCACTATCGTATGCAACTGCGCATGCGCAGGCGTATGTGAATTCAAATACCCGCGGGGATAATTCTTTGGATCCCCACAGAAATATTTGTTTGCGAAGTTTCGGGCGGGAATCGCTCGCGTTCAAATTAGTTTGATAATAATCTCAACAAGATAAAGCTTTATTTTTATTATACTATATTGTAAATTGGCATATATCTTTGGATATTTTATATTATTTTGTGTTTAGATATCCGACTAGCATGATTAGACCATAAAATATTTTTTTGAGAAGTTTTATATTATATTCTACGGGTGGTGAGATTGCGGTACAGTACGTAAAAAAATATCGATCCCCACCACTAAAAAAGTGCTCGAGCCGCCACTGCATGGATAGCAATAATTGTTTGCTGAAATCATAATACGTAAAATTAATATATGTGTATTTTGGCGGGCGGCATGTTCATTAGACAGGATTTAACGTGCATTATTACGTAGCGCATTCAATAAATTGTTATTAATTGAAGTGACTCACTCCCACTGCCGACGGATTGACAAACCACACTGAAAGATTATATTATTTAATTGGTGCTAATTAAAGTGCCATTTCAGATTCCAATTATTTTTCAATAATATGGTAACAGCGAATTAAAAAAATATATTTGGGTAACTGTTGATCAATTGGAAATATAAATTAAGTACTAGAGCGTCTGAACGCGGGGCGTTGACGTTATTTGGAGTCATAAAACATTTCATCTTGAGTTATTTAATAACAATATTGCCTATTTCATTACGATATTTTAACGCGTTCGCGTTTACGGAACGGTGACCGTACAAAAGGGTAATACATACGTTCCTTATCACAATAATGCTGCAGCCCTTTCTTACGCATTAAATAATGATGAGACCATGAGACACACAATTACGTATGTTTGTTTCCTACAAAGTACCTGCAACTTTTTCTTTGGAGGAATCATACATGCATTGTGTACTTTTATCCTTTGGAGGAAACAGACATTTTTACATTGTGCGTCTCATATTCACCATTATTTAAGAGGGCATTACCAGAGAAAGCCGGAAATACGTCATTTTCAAAAAAGTTTTTAGACGTATTGACTCTTTTCCACAAAAAATTATAAATGGATTTCGAAAGATTATTCTTTTATCTAGTGAAGTTATGTAATAAATTTTTAGAATTTTTTTTAATTTTTAGTATAATAAGGTTATTCCATAGGTCGTTGGCAGATTTGTTAAATTTTCAAAAAAGTTTTTGTATTATACCACACCCATTTCAAATAATGTAATCATACAGTAAAATAAATCAATACATTATCTAGCAGAGTTATGTATTAGAATTTTAATTTTAGTTTCAATAAAATCATTAAAAAATATGTACGTACATGTGTTTCTTGACGAAAATTGGTCCATTTGTGTATTTATTTGCGCACTTACAAACTAATATATTTCAGATTTTTTTAACATTCTTATTAAATTTAGACATTATTGAAAAATGATAAATACTTATAATCAAAAAATAACTACAAAAAGTACACTATTTTAATAGTTTTATCATCACGCCTTTCAGCATTTTTGGATGACGGTATAAATTATAGCTAATTTGGATTGAAATAAATTCGATATTGAGTTATAATTTTAAAAAGCTGGTACGGAGAATAATTAATCTTTCTCGTTGTAACCGCCCTGCACGATCGGAAGAACAACTTTCGACGAAATGTGGATTTTCGTCCGCTGGCTGGTTAAACGCTCTTAATGTGTAAGAAAGAGCTCCAGCATTATTGTGATAAGTGATAAGGAACGTGTGTATTGCCTTTTTTACCGTCGCCGATCCGTAAACGTGGGAATATTAAAAGCAGCTAATGTCTCGAATGTGTAGATTGTCCAATGCCATCTTTATAAATCGCCTCGCACGAGTATATTTAAAAAAAACATGTGCTAACTTTATTAGCTGTAAGCTAATATGACATCATAGCAAATAGAAGTATTTGAACTTAAAATTATGTAATTGCTTTATTATCATGTGTTTTCTTTCTTTCCCTGTATTAAAAACTTACTAGGCTTTATATTTTATTTTGCTTGTTATTATTTCTGTTATTTCACTAGTATCTAGCATCTAAACCTTGATTTACGCATGTTATGAACATTTTTAATTGGAGTGTTAATATATATACAACGCACAATTTCATGTATGTAATAATTGTTAATGAATGTTTTAAACAATAAAAACATAAATGCAATTTTGTCCAGAGAAGAGGGTGAGGTGATCTATCTCAGGTCACTAAAGGTTCGATTTGGTACAAACTATTATTATATTTGGAAGAAGAGGCAAAACAACTGGTTTATTAATGAATGGAGATGAACTAACGAAGCTCTTAGAATTAAGAGAAATATGAATGCGTGATTCGTAGACTTAAGTAATTCATTTAAGACGCGATCAATTGATTCCTTTCCCTCTTGGAGAAACAAAAGCTGTTCAAATAAGACTAAAGTTCTCATTAACTAATTAACTCCCGTTTAGTATCAAAAAGTAAATGCGAAGCGCCAATGCATATTAAAGTCAGTATTTAAACGGTATGAAATCATCGGTAGTTACGCCTATCGATTCGATATTGTAAAGTTATCGATTTCACTGTACTAGACTCCCAGATATATACACAATTTTCTAAGTATAGCTAGATGATGTGAGAATAGCGCTAATCGATAATGATAAATTGGGTTCAAGCAGGTCAACACAGATCGAGACTTGGACTTGGATCATAAATTAGTTCCAGATCGAGTGTAGAGCGGGGGTCAGCATTCAGCATTCAGCATTGTCGGGACTTTTATTCCCAAGTACACTGGCCACGGCCACACTGGCAGGCGGGTGGGAGTGTAGGAGGAGTTCCTACCTCCTACCGGCTATCAGTGGCTTCAGTGTTGCCAGTCAGTTGCCAGACAGGCGCCACTTATGGCCAGTCTGCAGTCTACATTTCTGTGGGCTGCATTCTCGTTTCACACGGAATCTGCCGCGTGAGAACTCCGTAACGCCTGTTATTTGTAATTTGTACCTAGACACTGCACGCATTCATGTTGCGTATACTCATACAGTATGACATCACAACATCATCGCTACTGAACTGCTCTCAACAGCCGTTAGTCCATAGATAGTATAGAATTGCCATAATTATTATGACCCGGTGTATTAGCCAGTCCGTATCCTTGCTAAGTACGACATTCCTCGCTCCAATTTTAGCGGGCTAAATCTACCGCTGAAGCTGTGATAAGCCGCAGAATAGTTCCTATTTTTGACACCGAGGAGTTAGTAGTCATATGCCAAATCTGACATTTACTTAAATAATATTTTAATACTTCCCACCGAAATTTACGTAAATTATCCAATTTTTCAAGTAGACTATTATATTCATTGAGCAATGATGAATGACGATGTTATTAATTTATAATCTTATTAACTGCTAAGGGATTTTAAAAGTTTCAACGTTAGGATAGTTTGTTTGCAGCGGTTAATTTCATTAATAGTGGATTTACTCTAGCAAAACAAATACTAATTAAAATTAGCGTACTCGCATATTGCACCATGCTGACACAAGTGGGGAACTGAATCAAAAATTAAATCGTAAACAATTAAATCCGCCTAAAAATAAACTGCAATCGTTCTTGAAATACCGCGACAGGCGCGTAGGGATGTCTCAATGAAGATGACAGTTGAGAGTTGAGAGCATAGATATACCAAATATATTAGATTTGTTTTTTAAAGAAAAAATAAACATATTCCTCTATTAAATTCATAGACAGTACACGTAATACTGGTGACATCTAGGCATTCGACCTATATACGGATTATTTTCCAAACTATGTTGAGCTCGACATTCCAACCAAGCCGAGCTTATAATCAACTGATATACCGGGCCATAAGTCCTGAGAAATCCGAACTAAACGACTAAACCCGGACGTAAGGCAAGCCTTTAGCTAGATTGGTGGTAGCCGGTGCCTGGTGACTATAATAGTGACTAGGCGTTTACAGTCAATCTGAGGTATTTGTAGATTAATGATATAGCAGAAGCGCCTGTTCGCCGGGCCGACGTTGGTTAGTGGGCTGGCCGGCAACTTGCTTAATGTGGAACGGAAGCTGTAATCGATAGATAATTGGTTCGGAGTGCCAGGTGCCAGGTGCTCTGCGCTACCTACAAACACTATCTATAGGTACTGCCTGTACATGTACATCTACACTCCACACCCGATTGCCCGCTCGCCACCGCGGCATACCTCAGATCAATTATTTTAAAAAACATTACATAGCTCATTATTTTGTAGTTTATGGCGCCTGTCAAGGACGTACTGCATAACATTACGCAATGTCACGATGTGCACCAGAACGACAGCACCGGACTGACATTTTAATTGTATTAGTTGTTAATACGGCGTAAACAATAAACACCTGTTTCCTCGCGATGTTGTGTACAAACTAATCGAGCGAAGACAAAATTGTGCGGTTTTCCTAAGCCAATTAATTTTATTAACAAATGATTGTTGCAGCTGCCGTATATTTCTGTAATGTTTTAAATATATCGGTGTAAAGATATATCGGTATAAAATAACACGATTAAGATTAATTTTAAAAACTAACTGAAATACATCACAATTTGCTATAATATGATAGAAGATGGAATCAATTCATCATCGCCAATTTGGGAGGCGGGTATGGTTACCGTCGTTTATTGGATAATCAATACTTTGGGTGACTTAGCAGGGGTGCCCGGGTTTATGGGGCAAGGTTTGTTTAAGTCTTGGCAGCAGAGGCGTTTGCCCACCTACTGCGTGGCTGGATGGATCGGGAGAGACAGGTTGGGGGAGACATTGTGACCAGAGGCGGCCGCTTGCTTAGTGCATTCGTGCACTGCGCTGCCGAAAACCAATATACGTCAGAAGTGTAAATTAGTATGTGGCGACACATCATTATTATCATCGCCATCAAAAGAACATACGAGAAACATCTCCAAATATCCGCGCCCATCGGCAAACCTACTTGCCTAGGTACCTTCGTACCTATACTGGCCGCGATGTACTTTCTCGCCTCCCGTGCCAGCCTGACGATAATAATACCGCCCCGCCTAGAAAGGTCTCGAGACAGCACCGTACGATATCTGTACGGCGCCGAATATTCTCGAAGTGGCTCGTATTACCTACCGCGAGGTAGTTACTCTACCGCGGCTATATAAGCAGCCGATCGCTCGCCCGCTGCAGTTCAGTCCAGTTCAGTCTCACACTTACAGTCGGCCAACATCTCAGCATGTAACGATCTCTGCATGGCATCGCTACGCTCCAGGGCAGCTTCCTCGAGGTCCATCACCACGTCTCAGCTACAAGGCCCATCGTGTCTTCAGCTCCAGAGATCAGATTCATCCCGCGACTTACAAGGCTTGCGTCACCTTCAGTCCAGGGATCAGCTCACCACTTCATGGCACCCCGAAGCCCACCGTGCTTCGCTGCCATGGAACGCGCTCCGCCTCGCCAGGACTACCTGCTGGTGGCTCAGCTCACCGAGCCACACACCGTTTACCTCCGCGAATTAAAGCGTCGAGCAACGGCCTGGAATATAGGTCATCTCCACCGCCATGGTGTCGAGCAACTCGCTGACCTTCACCTCACCATCTCCACCTCCGTACGCCTGCAGCATCATCTACGGCACTCCGCATTACCTCATGTTACCGACCACCGACCATCTGCTACGTAGCCAATAAACGACTGACTCACCACTTCGACATGACGACTTTCATTTCTGTCTCCCGCTCCCTCAAGTACATCCTCTCCCGAAGTATTCCCGCCAATTCGTTACAAAATCTTTACCAATTGACTAAACTCCCGAGCATGAGAGAAAGGTATTCGTGCACATTTTGTTATGCCCAGGCGTGACGTCACATGAAGTTATATTTCTACTGGGATCATCTCCAGATGCTGGAGTGCCAGTGCCCGTGAAATGAGCAAGGCAGGTATAGACCCATAAGGACGATTGACGTGTGAAAGCAGAGAAGACATATGGTGCCTGGGTGCACTAGCGGAGCAAATGACATAACATTAAACTTGCGTAAAGTGGTCCCGAACCTTTGGAATGAAATAGTTATGTTCAACAAATTTAAGACTAGTTAACAATGTTATGTTGTAACGCCATCGGTCGCCGGCGCGGCGCATCGACCTCAGTATCGTTTCGGTTTTTAAAGCATTTTAACGGTTTTCGCAAGTTTTATTCTGTAAAAAAAAATATTTAAAAATGAGTGCTACTGAAAACATTGCGATTAACGTATATTTTATCAAATGTAACTTAGTGGAGTATTTTAGTGAAACGGTTAAACTTTTCAAAATAAGTTGTACTATTCCAATGACAACTGTTGAGTGCGAACGGTGTTTTTCTACATTAAAACGTGTAAAAACATTTCTGAGTACACCATGATCGGCTTAATGCTTTGTCAATGATGACCATCGAAAAAGGTTTTATAGCTTCTATACCAGACTTTAACAATCGTGTCATTGAAGTATTTTCACAAATGAAACAGCGACGAATAGATTTTCTCTACAAGTGAACGTTTGTACTAGGTATGTCAATCCCTTTAAATCACTTTATTTTCCCATGTTAATGTTATCTTTTTTTGGGAAATGCACTGCCCGCAAATTTTGTCACGGGCCGCCTCTGATTGTGACCCCTCCAGCCGGACTCTCTCGACCCATCGCCTTGCCCCGCAGTAGGATGGATGGATTTATACGTTCGTTACTCCTGGACACATTTGACCCCACATTCCTACCCACCCCTCATGCGTCTTCCTTCCCAGTACTTCCTCCCCTTCCTTTCCCTAAAAAAACCCTCCACACACCATCCCCAACGATTTTCGAGGCTCTGAGGGATTTTTTCGCTTAGAGCCTCCAATGTGGAGCTAATGTAAAAAAAATATCGTAATATAATGAAAATAACACGATTAAGATTAAAATAAAAAAATATACTGAAAAACAAAACAATTTGCTACAATATGATATTTATGGTATATAATTGTTAAAATAGGAAAATTACAATTAACAATGAATTTGTAGAAAATTGGATACGCTGTTCTGGGAAAATCAACGGTTAATTTATTAATGATTAGCATGTAAGTTAACGGAAGAAATAAAAAGATTTGGTTTCAAATAGGACAATTAGGTATACAAGGTGTCCGGAAACTCGTAGTACAAGCGGGAAACTGGAGACTCCACATCACATTTGGAGTCGATTTTGTGGTATAACTTTTTTCGATTTGAGCTTTCGTTTTCGAGTAAATCGGGTCCGAAGTTGGAATTTTTTTGGTTAAATTTGAAAAAATTGTTCACTAGGGGGTTGATTTCAGCTATGTAATGTCTTATAAAATGCATTGAAGGGTAAACCTGGCTCAAAAGTTTTTTTAACCCTTTAGTTGCCGAAAAAATGGAAAAATAGAAAAAAAATAATATTAAAATCGAAATGCTGAGATCGAAAAAAATAAGTTTTTTGGGTTCTCTACGTGATGTAGATTCACCAGTTTCCCGCTTGTACTACGAGTTTCCGGACACGTTGTATATTTTTTAAATAACGATTAGGGAACGTACCCATTCAACGTGACACGTTTAGGGGGGGGGTCTTCAAAATACCACGCTTTTTTTTTACATTTTCAATTTCAATTTCAGTGCCGGCAACCCGGGCGTTTATTTATTATTAGTTATGTACAACATGATTTTTTTTCCTTACCCTCCTCACTAGACAAAGAGTCTGTTCTGAGGCTGGTAACTAACAATTTCTAATTACATAAAAACAAATAAGTGGTAAAAACATAAAAAAAAGAAAAATATATATTATAGTAAAAATAATAATAATAAAATACGAGGAAAATCAGAATTTAAAAACAGAGTAGAAAATAGAAAATATATAATATTAGATATTAAGAATATTACTTATCTCTCTTCTTTCTTTGACATTCAACCAGTTCAAAAATCTTTTGAAAACCCAATTCAAATTATTAGATGCGACGTAGGTCTTTGTTTGGGCTACAAACTTATTGAATATATATGGTGCCAAGTAAGATTCATGTTTTTTTGCAAAATTTGATTTGATATATGGTACTTGTAATTGATTGTGTGTGTTTGCTCTTGTGTATTGCGAGTGAGTTATGAAGTGTGGTGATATTTTTATGCAGTTTTTGTGGATGATCTTCTTTATGTATAGTTTATTTATGTCTAATAGGTTATTGTTGATCATTATCTGTTCTGTCGGATGTTGATAAGGCTTTCTAAACATAATTCTGATTATTGTTTTATGATTAATTTTAAGTGATTTGAGGTGAGTCTCTGCTGCTGCTCCCCATACTGAAATACCATACATTAGAATACTTTGACAGAGTGCATAATATATGCATTAACTCCACACAGGAGGCCCTGAGGAAAATAACTTCCCTCAGGGCCTTTGTCGTCTTCGAAGATGCTGTGTGGAGGGTCTTTTTGAGGAAAGGAAGGAGTGAACACGGGTCTTGAAGAGACCCATGTTGTTGGAGGAAACACAGAGGCCGGCAAATCTTTCCACAGCCGACCCGTTGAACTCAAGAACGAGTCATAGACCCGTTCTCATGTGACTAATGTCAACCGTGTACAAATGTTGGGCGCG
This sequence comes from Limnephilus marmoratus, assembly GCA_917880885.1. NCBI lineage: Eukaryota > Metazoa > Arthropoda > Insecta > Trichoptera > Limnephilidae > Limnephilus > Limnephilus marmoratus. The sequence goes on from OU862908.1 coordinate 66,358,795, forward strand.
TGTTTGGCGTGTATCCCGACTATGCACCGGTGCCGAGGGGATCAATGACGCTAGTTCCTCGGGGCATCTTCCATTGTAATACCGGTAGAACAAGGACAGCATTCCTACCTGACGCCTGTGATCTAAAGATTGCAATCCGTCTCTGTTAAGATGGGAGAATCTATCAAACGGACCGCCCGTTTCTGCACAGAGTCAAGGGTTTTTTTTTTTTTTTTTTTTCAGTATTTTGGAGCTCCAGACCAGAGGTGGCTGCCAAATTCAACCGTGGGGCGCACTTGCGATTTGTACAGGGTTAGCAGTTGTGTACTATTAAAGTATCTGCGGGCCCTGTACAGTACGCCCAGTTTCTGAGAGGCTAACTTAACTCTGGTTTCGATGGAGCCCCCGTACCTGAGCTGGTCACTTTGAGTTACACCAAGCATATCGATGGAGGTCCTGTTCGGAAGATTGCTTCCGTTGAAGGAGACTAGATTTTGTACGCTTGGTACAAATGAGCGGCGGAGTGCTTAGGTTTTTGGTCACCGGGGGGGGGGGGGGGGGGGGTTAAAAATTGCAAAAAGTTGGTCACTTAGTATGAGTACGTTCCCTATAATACAATAATACAAGATTCTTATAATCATCATCGTTGAATCCCTGCACAAAATCAACCACTACCTGTTTATAAACTTTTGCATGGGTGTGTATTTGAACGCAACTAAAAAAATAAATATGGCCGTTCTTTTTAATTAAAATAAAATCGTAAAAGCTTTACCCGCTCATAAAATGTTGGTATTATCGGAGAACTCAATGAATATTGAATTGAATGACCGGTTCCTATTTCGGGACAAACAAGTCCGCGTTTAACGCCACCAATTCGGGACAACCGACCTTTAATTAACATATCCACCATCGACTAATCCCTTTATTTTTTACAAGTCGCGGGAACATCCCGGCGTTTGAGATAATGCAGAGGTGGGTCGGGAGAAGAAGAGGAAGGTCTGCAGAGAGGAGCGGGGTTGACAGGTGGCGCCGAGACACCTGTTGCGGCAGGTAGCGGCGTTGGAGGCACCGACTGGAAATTCCTCAATAAACAAAGACGGATATTGCATTCATATAAATAATGATTAGATTCTGTGTTTAATTCGTAATGTGCAAGATTTTTTTTATGTATCGCTCTCTGAAGAAATGGGCGATTGAAGTAGGTAATTTTGTTGGGAATATTTCCTTTAGGTTAATAATAATTATATAATAATTGGATAATTTGTATAGCGCCGTTTTTTTGAATACATAAGCACCTCAAGGGCGTTGTACAAATATGACTTCCAAGGCTCTATCTAATTGATTTTAAAATTCTCTTTTATATTGATATCCAATGTATAAACAAGATCTGTTGATAACTATTAGGAGTGATAGTTGTTTCGCCTTCTGAAGACGTTGTCAAAATTGCAGCAACACGGCAGAACTTGTTCACAGATAAACTTAAAAAAAATGAACAGTAATATTATTGAATACCGGTGTAAAAGAAAAGTTTAAAATTTCAAGTTAAATTCTACAAATTAAACCAGAAAATAATGTTAAAAAATACAACCATTCAATTATGTACAAACATATAACAGATTATATATACTTCTTCAAATGCAGCAAACTTATTTTGCGGAACCTAATTAAAAAATAATAATAAACACTTCGGGTGGGTTGTAGCGTTAAATTCGAACAATAAATGAAATTTCTAAGCTATTTTTCAAGTTGTGCGAAAGTTCTATTCAAGTTCTGTTATTATTTCAGTTCTATAAAACAACCTGTTAATACCGATGTACAACCGAATTTGAACAGAACTAGCATAGAACTTGTGAAACAATTGGCCCTTAGTTTTAACCACTTCTGTTAAACAAATTTAACAAAGGGTCGATTAAAAAGATTTTTAATTATTGTTAATATTGAAGCTCTTCTTTACAGTCTCAGTATGCGAAAATATACCTACTTAGGTCACTTCAGATGAACACACTTTTAGTAGAAAGTTTAAACTTCGAGAAGATACGACTTTTCACTAAGAGGACAACTACATTGTGTGATTTTACGTTAGTTGCTATTTTATTTTTTCATCCATTACATTTTCTTCTTTATTCGACGTCCTATTAGATTTGCAAGAAGATTAGTTGCAAAAGCAGAGATACGTTCTTTATTGTTCAATTTTAAGACTAAGGATTTAATTTAAATTGAAAAATATATAAAATTTTGGTTTCTCTTCGCCACGCTTTGAGTGAGTCTTTCTTGATCACCACTCTACCAAGAAGGTCGTCAAATTTAATCATTTAAAAATAATTTAAACGACATAATTTTTTTGAACACGGTAAAAACACATTAAAATCGTTGTGCAATGAAATTGGGAGGTGAATTACTCCTTTAATTAATCAGAAAACACATGGCTTGACACAGGTGGTCCTGCGGCCAAAACGGTGCAGCCGTGTCACTGTCAGCCCTACCCGCCCTTCCCCTTGCACTTCTCCTTGCCGTGCAGGCGGCAGGCAGGAGCAGAAGGCAGCAACACCTGTAGTATCTACCTGTGCCTGTGCAGTGTGCCTGCAGGTAGCAAGGTGTATATAGACTGTAAAGTGTATAATGCTCTCCATAGGGGGCGGCCAGCGTAAAAGCAACCGATACTTTATAAAATAAAGTGATGTAAAAAACGGTAACACTGTTTCATCCTAATAGACATTATATATTTGTACTACAATATTGCACAGTTATGTTTGGACAGGTAAGTAGGTATTTAGTGTAATGGAATATGCGTAGAATTATTATACACTTTCTTTTACCATAATATGCACGGCGGCGTTCTGATACTAGTGCTACAATCGAGAAACTGGTGAATCTGCATCACATAATATAACCGAAAAATCTTTTTTTACGATCTGAGCATTCGGATTTTTTTTTAATTTCGTAGGTCCTGGTTTACGTTTCGACATAATTTAAGGTGATTTAATAAAAATCTTCAGTCCTAAGGAATCCTTAATTCTTAAAAAAAACACTTTTGCCACTAATCTTCTTATAAATATAATATCAATCAATATACAGGGTGTCCGGGGGTAAAGTGCATTAACTTCGGGAGGTGATTCTACGTGATATTATAATTAAGTAAAAAAGATAAATAACTTTTTTCGAAATTCCAACTTTTAGGGGTAGTTTTGTGGTAAAAAGATAAAATTAGACAGGCGTGTGCAGCCAAATTTTAGGGGTAGTTTTGTGGTAAAAAGATAAAATTAGACAGGCGTGTGCAGCCAGCTTTATTATTTTCCGCTGTTACGATTCGGGCCAGTTACAACCAAGTATTGTTGCCACAATCGAGCCCGGCAGGCTCTCAGCAAGTAACATCGTACCTCACACTAAGGGTTTTTAGTGGGTACTTCTTTTTGTATGGGAAAAAAAATGTTGGAATTTCGGAAAAAGTTGTAAATCTTTTTTACTCCTACCACCATGTAGAACCACCTCCCGAAGTTAATGCACTTTACCTCCGGACAAACTGTATATAAAATGTAATGGAGGGTAGCAAATGCAAAATCAAGCAATGTCCAGTGTTGTAAATGGTGACCGGACAACTCGGATTGAAACCAACTCAGAACCATCTCATATAATAATAATAATAATACATAATTGAAAAATTTATAGAGCGCCGGTTTTGTGAAAAATCACCTCAAGGGCGCTAAGTCATTTAGAGTGAAAAAAAGTTGAATAGGTTACGTTAGGTTAGGGTTATCGGCTAATTTAAAATTATATTTTTCATAGCTTTTAATGACTTTTCAAGGAGATGTTGAGTTGAATTTATTCTCAGTTGGCATGGAACCGTTTTAAATACAGTGTCCTCTGCGTGCAAAGTCGTATAATTTGTAATAGAAGTGTGTTTATCAGAAGTGGCCTGCCAGGCAAGAATATTTTCTGTATCTGCTCGTAAATAATAAAATTAGATAATGCTTAAGAAACCGTAATAAATTTACAGCGTCCTTGAGATTATTTTTAAACGACGCTGTACAAATTAACCAATTATCATTATTATCAAAAGATAATAAACGGAAGAGAAGTACCTACCCCAGAGCGTCGATTTTTTTCCCAAATTTGTTCTAAATAAAATTACAACTTCGAACCATAACATAATAACTTCAGACTCGATTTATTCGAACACGAAAGCTAAAAAAAAATCTATACTATAAAATCTAATCGAAATATGATATAGATTTACCAGTATAGTTAGCTGGGTACTAATTTTTGCATTAATTTAATATTGAATCATGTTGTGATTAATCTTGTATGTAGATACTTAATTCATGTTAATGTTAACAATATGTACAATAAATCTTTAATAGGCGTTGAATGGTTTGATTAATAATGTTAATAAAATAGCTGTAAATTATATTACTAAATCATGTAAGACCGGTGTAATGAGTGTAGGAGATAATTTATATACATACTTATTAATAGAACACAAGAATAGATAATAAAAGTAATTATTATGCTTATAACGAGGAAGTGAAACGTTACTAAATTGCGCTATATTATAATGTCTTGTTATTTTATTATTACGTCAATAACATTAATCAATAACTCGTCTTCAACCTATAAAGTAAAGCTATCATCCTCATCTGAGTCATGAGGAGTCAGTCGCGATTTTCAGGATAACATCACTGGAAAATCGTAGAAATTCGGAAGGGGTACTATTTTCGCTACCTCTGTGATTGCCCGGAATTACTAGAAAGAATTCAATTAAGAGTGCCCATCAGACAATCCAAACAAAAACATCCCTCAATGCAACACTAATTCTAAACAAAATACAATTATTCACCGCGGTTCATACATCTTTAACATTTCTTACAGTGAATTCGACTTATTTATCACATCATACTACATTTTCAAACACAATGAATAACGTTTACACAGAATAGTTCCATCCATTTCCACTCCCTTCTCTTTATTTCTCTTTATATTCACAAAATAATTAAGATACATCAGTGAAAACCGATTTATTGTTTGCATAAATTACGCTTTTTGAAGGAAAACTTCTTTAGGCACGCTTGACTTGGGGAGTAAGCTGGTGAATGCGAGACGAGAGCGATACGAATAGTGTGATCGGGCGAGTCGAACGGTCGGGCCTTTACGCGCGCTTGACTTGGGGAGTAAACTGGTGAATGCGAGACGAGAGCGTTGCGAAAAGTGTGATCGGGCGAGGCGAACGGTCGGGCCTTTACGCACGCTTGACTTGAGGAGTAAGCTGGTGAATGCGTGACGAGAGCGTTATAAAAAGTGTGATCGGGGGAGGCGAACGGTCGGGCGAGGCGAACGGTTGGGCGGTGAGGTAGTACTTTAGTCGTATGGTCTAAAGCACACTCGCTTTTATTTACCATACATTATAAAAATATTATAACTGCTATTTGCCAAATGAAATAAAAAATAAATAAAAGTAAAAGAACCCACATCACGTGCAATGAACTTAGGCCAAATTGTTTCGCAGAAATTCAAATGTAACATTGTCATCAAATGGCCATTCAGCGCCATTTTGTTTTTTGACATTTGAAAGATCCCCGTTAAACGCCGATTCTAGGTACGTTTCAGATTTTTATCAAATTTTAATAAGCTGAGAAGCTTAACAACATGATAGTTGCCCTCTTCTACTCATCAATTAGTTTAAAAGTTGGGTAATTATTTCCCTAACCGCCGCAATGGAAATTACACTTCGTTTCAAAAATTATTACAAGAAACAACTATTTACAAGCATAAAATAGGTTATTAGGTTCTTAGTTTGGGTTAACTAAATAATTAATTCGTTTTTAGATTCAAACGAAACTCACGCAAATGTCAATCCATACAAAAAATAATTAATTCAACATTGAATGGGAAATTTGATTGAATAAATATGGAATTTGAATGCATCTTTTACCATCCATCCAAACGTAATTACGAGTAGTGGTTTCTTGAAGTAATTAAGTTGGAACATAGTGTAATTTCTGAAATCTGTGCCTGATAAAATGTTAGTGAAATATTTACCAAAAGTTGAAACGGACTTAGAATTGGCATTTAACGGGAATCATTCAACAGTGAAAAAAACGAAATGGAGCTGAATGACCTTCTGATGACTATGTTGCATTTGTATTTCTGTGAAGCAACCCAACTTTGGTGCAATTCAAATAGATGAACTTTTCACCGCAATCCTTGCTTCGTTCAGTATCGAAAGGAGAGAGTATCATATAGGGAGGGGTATGGGTACCGCCGCCCCGGGAACCATTTTTTGGACAACCAACACCTCCGACGTAGGTCACCCCAAGTGGTTCGCTACGTTTAGTGACTTAGCAAGGGTGCCCGGGTTAATGGGCTGAGGTTTGTCCAGGTCTTGGTCTTGTCCAGATGACCCTTGTCCTGAATTTGACCTCCAGGCAGAATCCCTCGACCCACCGCCTTGCACCGCAGTTGGATATACAATCATACGTCCGTCACTCCTGGACTCACTGACCCTCAGATTCCTACCCACCCCTCATACCTATTTCTTTCTCAGAATTTCCTTTCCTCCTTTTCCTTAAATAACCCTCCACACAGCATCGCCTAAGGGGGCATACGTTAATTAAGTGAGCAGTTTTTCTTCCAATCTAGACCCCTCCCCCCCTTGGTGAGATAAATTTTCTTATATTGTTTTCAAGTAACGTGAGATTTTGCTCGACCCCCCCCCCCCCTTTTTGAGCTCACGCAATTAATGAATGCCCCCTAAGATGACAAAGGCCTGAGTGAAATTATTTTCCTCAGGACCTCCTTTGTTGAGCTAATGTAAAAAAAAGGTACCTACCCTCCGCCTTTTTGGTTTTGGCATTATTTTGTTATTTGACAATATGGTATCATCGCAATCGACCATCCGGTGCTTGCAGATTACATAATTTATATATTATTATTAGATAAAGGTGCCGAAACGTCACCGGTGTCACATATCACATATGTCACGTGTCATGCAACATCATGTCAGTGTGACATACGGCAGCAGGAAACTTGTTATGATATTGCAATACCTACAGCAGAAGGGTGGTTCTGAATATTTTGTGTTAACTTTTGCGTTAAGACAGCGTTACGGGACACTTAGGTAAAATCGGTCGGATACCGGAAGGCGTTCGTCTTGTACTATCGGTTGTCAAATTTCTGTGATTTTCTATGGCTTGTCTATATGCCTGTCATGTGTTATATGGATTAATCACCCACTTAAAAACACAAATTACTATTTATTAGATATTAAAAGCACTTACATATAAACCTAATAGGCGTTTATAGATCACTATCCGTTGTAGTATTGTTTTGAAGTTTGTACGCGATGACATTCGCTTCGCAAATTTTCCCGCGGCTGACATCTCTTAACGTGGATTACGCGGCTTAATACGCCGCCATCTCTTGCGTTAGGGTAACTATTTTTTGGTGACTAACACATACGGCCGATTTAAAACGCGTTACGCCGTCGCAAAAGATACATCCTTCTGGAAGCAAGGATGCAGACTAGAGCGACCGCGAGATGATAATAAAAACAATAATTACGGGCGGCAGGTGTGACAGTTTGTGCAGTTGCAATGCGCCCCTCGCGGCAGATTAATATCGCACTACAAACAACAAACGGTTATTGTAATCGGACAGTTTATGGGGCACAGATGCGGACAGTTCGTAGTTTGCTGCGCGTGGCAGGAATCCATTATCAGGACAGTTGGTTGCTTGGAGGTTTGGGTTCGAGGGCGGGAAACCAGGTGGCGAATTATTCGGCGGGTGATAACGACGTCGCGTTTCATCTGCTCGCCATAAAAGGTGTTTCGTCAAATTTGAATTAAACAGCCATTAGTCGGTTGATTTCCGAAAATATATCAAGTGGCCTGGAAACATTTGTAATTGTATATTAATTTCGTGTTATAGGGCTAAGATAAAAATAGTTAATTATTAGTTATTGTGGAGTCGAAACCATTTCATTTAGGTGTATAAATATATACTCGTATATAAAAATAATCATTTATCTTTTTTAAACTCGGTTCTCTTGAACGAAACATGGTGATGCATCCAAAACTGCTTGCGTATTGCAGCTGCAATTGGCTGTACCTAAATACTTTAAGGGTCTTTAACCAGCCAGCGGCCGAAAATGATGTCCCTACGATCGTACAGGGCGGTTCCAATGAGAAAGATAAATTATTCTCCGTACCAGCTTTGTAAAATTATAACTCAATATCGATTTTATTTAATTCCAAATTTTCTTTAATTTATATCTACCTATATCCAAAAATGCTGAAAGGCGTGATGATAAAACTATTAAAATTATGTACTTTGGTAATTGTTTTTTGATCGTAAGTGTTTATCATTTTTCAATAATGTCTAAGCAAAATAAGAATGTAAAAGAAATCTTAAATACTTAAATTAATTTGTAATATTGTAAATAGATAGACAAAATAGAGAAATTTTCATCATAAATAAGTGTTCGGATATTTTTTTTTATGATTTTATTTGAACTAAAATTTTAATTTTGAAACATGCGTTTACTAGATAACGTGTTGATTTACAATAACATATGATTACGTGGTATGAAATATATCTGGTAAAATAAGATTTTTCGTTTGAAAATTTAACAAATCTGCCAACGACCTATGGTATAACCTTATTATACTAAAAATAAACATTTTTTCTCAAATTTTTTAACATGCGTTTACTAGATAAAAAAAAAACAATCTTTCGAAATCAATTTATAATTTTGTTGTGGAAAAGAGTCAATACGTCTAAAATTTATTACCTTATTAATTCTACCCTCTTAAGCGAAAAAAAAAACGAAATGGTGTTTGCTGGAATTAGGTGAAAATATGCGTAGAAAAACAAGGTATGCAAGGAAGGGATAACCAATCACTTACCTCTCTCTGTGAAGAAGCACACAACGCAATCACATATACATATAATATATAATTCCATCGCGATACCTCGAGGTAATTATCGCCACAACAAAACGATATTATATAGGCTTAGGTACTTCCTTCCTTCATAAATTCATTCTTTTTACTTAAAAATGAGATTACGTACATGAAAAATACCGACCACTAAGCCACCTCAGTTGCGATTGTTTTTTTTATAGAGATCATATTTTCAATTTAAGAATAGACGGCAGCCAAAAAAATAAAATGAATTGAGGATAATATAGGTAATTTATATTAAAAAAATACGGAAAGTAGGTCTCGGTACTTCAGTGGTAGGGATGTCCCGGTAAGACAGAGGTCCTGGGTTCGATCTTCACTTACGACCGTTACATTTTTATTATCTGTGTTTTTCTGTTTCATGTTTCGATTAGATTTTATTTTCAATGTAGTATTATATTGCATTGCCATAGAGGAAGCCACAAGTCAAAAATGTATGTATTCCTAGTATGCCTTATATCGCTATGAAAATAGGTTATTTATTTTTTCTTAGTACATTTACATTACAAAGGCATAATATATTGTCCTCCACACTAGGAGGACTATTGTCCTCCACACAACCTGTGTTGTCTGCACCTGTAATTTTTTGAAACAGATTTTCAAAAATAATTAAAATGTTAAAGGAACTAAATTGGTTGACCGTGAAACAGATGCTGACCTTGAACACGATGGTATTTATCCACAAAATATTGAAGAACACGTTACCAAAATACTTCTCAAATAAAATTGTATACAATAAAGACATTCACAGATAAAACACAAGGACGTGCAAGGAAATTAGGCTACAAAAAAAGGACAAAGCGAATACGCAGAACAGTCTACTGTACAAGGGAATGAAGTTGTATAACACACTACCAGAAACTTTAAAGTCCACACCAATTGGAAAGTTCAAGATGTATTGTAGGAGCTACATAAAACTTGAAAAAATATAGTGAATATGAAATATTTTAATCAATTAGAAATTTGTAAACTTCAATGTACAATGTTAAAATAAAAAAAATAAAAAAATAATAAATAAATAAAAAAAATAAATAAAAAAAATAGACATAAAAATCGCTTGGCAAACGGACTCTACGATTTCAAAAGTGTTTTTTTAATTCTATCGTTAAATTACTAGTTAAAAAAAATATTTTTTCGCAGAGACGAAACATTTCACTTTTGTATCAAAATTTAACAGTTTTGCCGGTGCAGGCCTTATTATGGTATAAAATATTGATTCAGCACATATCTGACTCTGAGTATAAGAGGAAAGTTGAACATGGGCACAATACTAGGTTCACAAAGAATGAAGGCATGCTTGTACCTAAACATAATAATAAATACGGACAGCGAACCCTCGAGTATAATGTGCCTAAAATATATAATATGCTACCTGGTAATATTAAGAAATGCGAATTTCCAAATAGAGTCAGATATTTGCTGAAAACATGGCTACTAGGTAGAAATAATTTGTATTAGGCGATTTAGTTTTACTATTAATGTGTAAGTTTATTGTTATTGTATAAATTAAGGTCTAAGTTGTAATCTGTAAAAAGTTGGAATAAAAATCCTGTTGACAAACTACTTAACTGTAGCTTAACGGGATATATATGAAATAAAAAATAAAAAAAAATTATTTTGTGAATATTTTTTGTGAAAACTGTCACAGATAATTTTAGCCATAAAATTATATTTTTAAAAAGTTGTTTCTTACATAATATGCGTTCATACATTTTTAATGAAAAAAAAATTTTTTAGAGGTTTTTACACTTATATTTTTTATAAAGTAATTGACAATTTTATTTCAATTCTACTCAAGCGAAACGATAGGAAAAGCTTCAATTTATCCAAACGTACCTTTTTGTATACATACTATAAACCAATTCGTAGTAAAGATTGATCGAAAATAGTGATTTAGCATTAATCATCGTCTTAAAAATTTGACAGACGACTCAATAGAAAAAAGGTATTCAGTATAAAAGTGTCGGACCCGGTGGCGGCGTGGCATTATTTTTGGGATAATTAGGAGAGGAGGTATTATTTTCCGAGAAGTGAGAACAGAAGTGTGTTTTGAGAACATTGATTGATTGATTCATTACACGATGCATTACGTATCGAGTATTGAGTAGATAGTAGGGGGCGCCCGCGAGACGGCCGCACATCCGCCTTCCTCCTCCTGTCCCCTGTACACCTCTTCTACTTCTTCTCTTCTCATTACTCACACTCATTACGGTATTAGTATTGAGTCTCCAGTAGTCATTACGCCTGCCGCCCGCCGCCTGCCGTCATTATCGCTACAGAACTGTTACTTCTGTCAGGTATTCGATGAATCAATAATATTATTAAAACTTATTTGTAGAAAATGTATCACCTTCAATCAATTTTTATTATTATTTTTTTATGTGAATACCTCACAAGATTTTTCCCGTCTGTAGATAGTGATGTCATCCTTAATTGGGGTATGTTGTGAGGCTAAAGGTAGTGGAGAGGGGAAGTAAATGGAGAAGAGGAAGGTGGACAATACTTGGCCATTTAGATCTGGTCACCAAACATGTCTAAAGCCATTGCGAGCGAGATTTCAATTCTGAATGGTGGTTTTATACCAGGGCAATACCGAGATCTTCCGATCTGGAACAGTGCCGCTAATATACTAAGATAATTGTGAAATAACACAAATGAAAAAAAAAATACAAATGTGCAGTTTACACGCGGTAAAAGTGAAATCTTCAGAAAACTAAAGTAGATAAGAGTAGGGAGGCTACGAAGCACCACAAAAAGGGGTGACCGATTATTCTATTTCATTCTCTAGCAGGCTGAATCCTACCGATGTATGTGTTTGTCTCTTTTTAGTGTCGCTTTTTCGTTTCATCGAGTTTCAAATCATAACGGTGCTAAAGAAGTTTTCACTTCAATTACTATATTTTCAACTCAATTAAAGTACAAAAATATTATCATATTTAATTAGAATTAAACGAAACGCGCATATTGGTAGATATGGGTAAATTCGTCCGCCTTTTTAAATAATGATAATAATATTTGGATGATTTGCATAGCGCCGTTTTTGTGAACAATCACCTCAAGTGTGCTGTACAAATTTATAAAAAATTTTCTGTACATATATTATCTATACAATGCTCTATCTTACTTCTAACTACAGGCTAAACAAACTATTATGACAACTTATGGCTAACAGATTGCATCCACCGCTTCGTCGATCGCTAATAGAAAATTTCATGTACAATGCATTTGACCTATGAACGTGGTGCACCTTTAAAATGTGTTATTTATTTTCTGTAGATACAGGCAGAAAATATACAGGACCATACTTACCTGGAAGGTAACTTGTTAACCCTGTTTAGAAATTTGGATACAGTTTGCACGAAGGTGACGACACCTATTTCAGATTTTTGACTAACAAGAGCGGACCTAAGTGGGAACCGTGTGGTATTCCATTGAAAAAATTGCAATATTGACTGCTCGGTGTTTTGTGACATAATGAATGACTAAAATAAATGAAAAGCATTGCATTTATTATTATAATCTATTCTTTTGACAAACCGTTGATACATCCAAAAGTGAATATTTACGAGTAGATTGTTTATGTTTATGTGTTGAATGTTTACAAATGTTCATTACACACTACAAACAATATGACATGCTGCAAAGTGTTTGCGGAGGGCGGAAGTAGTCGCGTGCGTGGCACGTGCTCCACGGGGCGGGGGCGGGGCGGGGATGGATGTCCCATTCACCGACTATATCATACATACGAACATCAGGAAGTAGGGAGATTTGAGATACCCTTAAAAAGCATGGTTATAAAAAGATGATCGTTTCCGGTGTCCTGAGCAGAAACGGTGGAAAGCTATTTATAAGGGTTAGATAATTGTAACAACCCTCACGTATGTTGGGATCGTTTGGTGACACAGTCAGAATTTTGGATTCAGACAACTGCGTCTCCAAAAATCACCATTATTCTGTCAGTGTCACCTCCTCTTGGATGCCCGCTGAGTAGATAACGCACAATAAAATACCTTCCCTAGATTTTAATGTTAACCGATATCGTCACTTTTTGATTCCAGCCCATTTAGCACGCGCTCTGCCTCTCATACACTTGACTTACATCGCCATGAAACACAATTCTCTATGCGAAATTTAAGGCCCGATGGTCCAGATTTTTTGGATCACGAAAACTCCCACAACCTATTTCTTGTGATCTTATTTATTGTATGAGGATGCAATGGTCCGATGCCATATTCCTGACGGTCGGGAACAGTTGGGACTCTTGTGTGGCATTTGCAAGTCACAGCTTATCACGAGCATTCTGTTTGAGCATTATTATTATAATAATATCAACAAATGCACCGACTGCATGCTTCACCTCTGATCTATAAGAAAACAAAACATACCTACCTAATATCTACCCGGAACCCGAAGGGAACTTCGCACGGATAAAAATATCAAATCAAAAAATGTCTAGGAGATACATTAATATTTTTATGAATGAATTAACTTGCATGGAACTGAAATGAATCAGTTGGAGTTGAATTAAATGGAGTCGAGTGGAATCGCATTGGATTGAAATGAAGATTGCGTGTGTTTTGTTTTGAATGCGAACATAAATCGTGTTGTGAGGTGTTGGCATAGACCTGGTATTTGGGTATTTCGGAAGCTAGTGAAGTGGTGTACAGTACTCGTGTTGTGTGCGAGCGCTGGGTGTGTGGCCGCCGGCCGGCTGATGTGTGGAGGCGAACCAACAGGACAGAAGCAGTCAGACCAGACCATATGGCGTGAAAGCATTCCAATATTATTTATGGATTACACCGGCAGGACCGGATTATAAAGTCAAATTATTTAACGCTCCATTTCGCGATCGCTAAAGTAGATCATACTATCAGACTTGGCTACCTAGCACAGTCGATAGATAAAGGTTTTATCGATAATGCAGGTCACTTGTCATTATTAAAATACGCGTCCAGCGTCCAGCGTCCAGCGTCCAAGATTTCTGAGCGTAAGATTTGGAAATTTCTCGCCCTCCTTAATAAGATAATACCTCTACCACGAATTCCAAAATGGAGACATCGATCGTCCAGTTCATCAGTTAGACCTCTCCACATACTACGTTTTGAGATAATGAGGTAAGCAATATTCGAATGCTCACCACAAATTAAATATTATTTACATGTGTCTATGTTTTACGTATTAAATACCTATGCAATAAAATAACACTGGGAAGCATAACGGTCCGGTACGTTTGTATTACATTTTGAAATATCCTACTAGTGACCTAGAAAACATCAACATTTTGTTTAATTCACTACAAGTTTTTTTGCATTATAATTAATTTGGTGGTGTTTATGAGTAATCTTAGTATTGTTCCAGAAGGTACACTTTTACATATAACTGGATAGTAACTCAAATTTCGATTTTCGGAGATGTCTGACTAATCAACCGGAGGATCGACATATAAACTGCATATAGTGTTAGAGAGACATTGAATGCATATATATTAATTAGAGAGACATAAATTATTACATATATTTAACCGTTTACCTCATATTTTTAGAATTCATAAAAACTTATAAAAAATCCATTTATAAACGCATGAATTCGACGTTTCATTTACTAAAAATTAGCGTACGTAGTAACGTAGTACCTATTTGAAGAATATTACACACATCGACTTCTATAATGTTATCTACAGCCTAGCTGATAATCACAGATATGAATTTAAATTCAAACATGATTTTTTTTAATATGTAACATATGATCACCGATTTGTGAGAAAAAATATTTAAATAATTTCATATCTCGAAATATCAATAACAGATAATTCAGAAGAGATGCGAGAAGTCCTATTCAAGTTCTGTTATTATATCGTTACTGGCCAGTTGTTTCATAAAACTGAAATAATCACAGAACTTTCTCAAAACGTGAAAATTAACTTCAGATATTTGATTGTGCAAATTTTTGGCAACCAGCCTAAGTTATCTTTGTGATTATTCTTTTATAAAATTTTGAAATAATTCCAATAAATGTTTTAAAATATCTCTTCAAATTGGCCACATTTTGGCCAGCGAACTGAAACAAAATGTGGCCAAAATACTCCGGTGGTTAGTTCATTTATTTATTAATTACGCATGCCTTATTTTGAATTGACGGTTTACTTAAATATAACTTTTCAATTTCCTTTATCAAATTTATGAAAGAAGTAAGTTACATTTCGTCAGACGAAAAGTTGACTTTTCTTCACTAATTAGTTGAAAAATTTAGATATATCAACTACCTACTACTTGAGACTGGTGCTGCATAACAGATATTTTAAGAGTGCTAATTGGCAGCGAATGTCATAATGTGATTGTGCAAAGGTATTGGGAGATGAAATTCAATTAATTGGTTATTGAAGTCGCAAGTCGTAATTTCCGAATTTCCTTATTAAATAATATGAAGTCGATACTTATTATAGCGACAGCATTTCGCAAGGTTTCCTGTACTTAGAATTATTTGATTGGTGAGCACGTGCCTAGCTTGGTGGTCGAAAAATTCTTAACAATATTTAATAATGCATTGAATAAGACAAATTTAAAAAAAATAATAATAAAATGAAAATCGAATAAATTCTATACAACATCAGTTCCAATTTTCAAAATGACACTTAAATTCAAAGCAAATTTGGGTTAATTGAACCAGATTTTACGTAGCCTTCTTTGGAAGCATTTAATGCAATGAAATGTTTGTTTTCATTTCTTTTTATTGAATTTTCTTACTTTTTTTTTTTACTACCCACAACCACTATATATTATGTGCATATCTTTAAATAAGTGTGTACATAAGGGAACGTACCCATACTACGTGACACGTTTAGGGGGGGGGGTCTTCAAAATGTCACGCTCCATACAAATGAGCGGCGGGTTGCTTAGGATTTTGGTCACCGGGGGGGGGGGGGGGGGGGGGGGGGGGGGACGTGCCCTAATATACAGGGTGTAAATTTACGAAGAATTTTAACCAGCGATTCCTGAACATATCTGGAGTAAAAACGTAGATGTCATTTTGTTGTCCGATGATATTTTTCTGTATAGATAAGTGCTTAGGTACCTCCGAAAAAATTACAAAATAATAATAATAATTGAATAACTTACCTTGTATAGCGCCGTTTTTGTGAAAAATCACTATTAGGTACCTATCTACTATCTAATAAAACCTGTATTTTTTTAACAGCTTACTTAAATGGCAGTTATATACTATTCGTTCCTGCCCACATACAAAAAATATAGTCCACACTCGAAGCCAAGTAAAAAAGTGAAGCTCCAAGTAATTTCCTACCAGTATCTATTTGATTTTTCCCTTTTGAGAAAGTGGCTTAAATTTGTCTTCCCTTTGCGACTGCGCAAGGCCTGAAGTAAGGTGTTTTGTCGGTCGGTTAGAGCCGGTAGATGCGGTGGAAACGGCCAGGTGTACCCGGTACCGGCAGTGTATGCAGTGCCAGAGGTGGCCGTTGGTTGCGTCAGGTGTCCCACCTGTTAGCCGGGTAGGCGAGTGGCGCATTCCTCCCCTAATCACTAATCAGGGGTGGTGGCATCTGCTGCACGTTATTTAGTCACGCGGCCTCCTGCGCACTTCTGCACTCCTGATAGTGATAGGGGGCATGGGGGACACGGACATGGGGGCCCCTGAGAGACACGCCAAATAGGGGTTAAATACTAGATCGACATGTGCAGTGGGTATACAGATGTCAGGTTTGGTGTGCGCTCACTTTAATTGTTCCAAAGAACCTTCGTATTATGCTAATTTGTTTTTAAATACCTACTATCCAACCAAAAGTTTTGTTAAATACAATGTATTGTATATGTGGAATAATGAATTCTATAAATGGTTTCCAAGTTAAGATTGAACATGAATACTTATTGTAGGCTGTTGATTTCGTTACAATAAAATAATGCTCCGAAAATTATTAAAACACTTTTAGTTCTGTTATTTAACATGTTATAGCTACGAAAAAAAAACACAGTGTATCTTTAAATGCAACACAAATATTTGTCAAGAGATTTTTGCTCTATTTTAAACGAGTCATGTTTTATTAAATATTTTCGCTTAATTATAATCGTTTTTTAGAGCGCGCTCCCTCTTACATTAGTAATTACATATCTTTCTTCTTCTTTTTGAACGGTTACTCTCGGGTCTTAAGTATCAAATAAATTAGTCTTTTCAGAAGAAATTACAGTTTCATGTGCGGAAATAAACATCAAAAATGTCGTTTGACACAAATATGTTTTTCCCGGGAAAGGTAACACTCTCATTCATAATAATAACTAGAAACTACATTTCAAATTTAAATGGCATTAGCACTATTTATCAGTTAATTTACAACAGAAATGGTCAGTTTCTCTAAATTTAGACTCTAATTATGGCTTAATTGGGTAACATGATAAAGACAACAAATATTAGATATATTAGGTCCTTACATATGAAATTGGCGTTTTGCCGTACCTACTAGCAACTTTGATCTCAAATATCTTCTCTTTGGTTAGGAATTCCAAATTCAAATTTATACAGCTATTTACTCATGTATTTGTGTTTCGTAAATTATAATTAATTTGTTTTTTCTTTAATTGTTTTTTTTTCTTTGCTTCACTTAGTTTACAAAATGGAAAACTTGAAATATCGCGTTATTTACGAATACGAGTTTCACCGTGGCACCAGTGCTGCAGAAACGGCTCGAAGGATTAATGATGTGTATGGCGACGGTGCCGCAAAAGAAAACACAGTGCGTTTTTGGTTCCAACGTTTTCGTTCTGGAAATTTCGACCTGCAGAACAAGCCCCGTGGACGGCCGGAGACTAAAGTTGATAATGAAGAATTGAAGACTATTGTGGAAGCGGATCCATCGCAAACCACGTCCGAGTTAGCTGCAGGCTGCGGTGTTAGTGATAAAACTGTTTTAATCCGCTTGAAGCAAATTGGGAAGGTGAAAAAGCTTGAAAGGTGGGTACCTCACGAATTGAGTGAAGCAAATCAACAAATGCGCGTTAGAACGCTAGACCACACACTGCACAACAGACGGCTACCAAATTAGAGGAGCTTCAATTGGAATGTCTAAGACATCCACCATACTCTCCGGACCTTGCCCCAACAGATTACCATTTTTTTCGAAATTTGGATAACTTCTTGCAAGGGAAAAAATTCAACTCCGATGGGGCAGTCCAAACCACCTCCAAAGATTTTATTGATTCCCGTCCGTATGGTTTTTTTAGTAAAGGGATCGATGAACTACCTATGAGATGGCAAAAGTGTATAGATAGCAATGGTACATACTTTGATTAAATATATTATATTAAAAAAAATCGAGTTTATGTTTCTCCCATACAAAACGCCAATTTCATATGTAAGGACCTAATGTATTGTGTTTTTTCAAATAAAGACCTACTTCAACGCAAACCTTTATGACAAGTTATGACTAAGGGTTGAGTGCCAAAGAAATAATTATCATTAGTAATTGAGTGTACATTCACAATCTCTCTACATTGCGCAAAAGCTAATAATAAAAATAATATTAAAAAAATCATTTCTATATCCATCTGAACTCATATTCAAAGAATTTAAAGTCAGAAAATTAAATACTCTCTTCCTGTATCATTCAACCTTACAAGTTTACAAAGAGGATATCCTAAACAAAACCATACCTTTCAAAAACACAGTAAATCTCAGGCAAAAATACATGTTACCAATTCCCATTTGTAAAAAAACTTTGGGTCAACAAAACTACAAATACTTGGGAACAAATTTCTTTAATAAATTACCAGAAAATATAAGATCCCTTAAGGACAGTTTCAAAAATTTCAAAACACAATAAAAAAAATATACTGAAAACCTTACCTAAAAAAAAATAAATAATAAATAAAAAATTTAAAAAATGTACACATATATACACATAAGTTTCTCTTATTCTTTATATAAACTAAATTTCAAAAAAATAAAATCAAAATAACCTAACAAATAATACTTCCTCCCGTATACACAAGCATCTGCTTATTATGGGAGAATATTTTTAAAAAATATGTATATTTGTATTTAATAATTGTATTAAGTTTTATTTTTTATATACTTTCATTATATTTATGTATCTATTGTATGTACTGTACCAAAAAATAAAAAAATTTCAATAAAAAAAAAAAAATCATAAATATATGTACACATACATAATTTGTAGGGTTTGAAAGGTTAATAGTGAACACCTTTCACAATGTGTACCTACCTACCTACCTATCAACGATCATATTTTCTCAAGTCCACTAATGATTAATCATAAATAATTTTATGTAAGTATTTTTCCGTTATTTTCACAAATGTTTTTTTTTATGTAAATATTTATTTTTTTCTCTATCGTTTTCTTTTCATACTTTTTGGTTCCATATTATTATATTATAATAACGCTAACGCTAACCTCTTTGTGCTGAACGTATTACAAAATAAAAAAAAAAACTTCAATAACTCTGGCTGGCTAAATCATAAGCAGAATTTATGTTACGCAACTAGTTGCGTACAAGTTGTCTCATGATATTGGTTGCACTACAACATTGTGCATTGCAGAAAAAAACTTTGATTTCAATGGTGCCATGGTTGCAGTGATACTGAAGGTTGCACGACATTAAATTTGCGCAATTTACACCAATATTTTGGTGTCATGCAATTATTTGAAACATGCAAGCAACTAGTTGCGTAATGTAAGTTCGACTTTTTCACATTTTTGAAGTATTTCCATGATAAAACAAAACACTTTGAATTGTGAAGAAAAACAACAAAAAACAAGCCTCAAACCTAAACCAACCTTCAATTTTCACAACTTTATATTATAACTTTTCAAAAGTGTTCTATTTTGTCACTATTCTGTATTGTCTGGTTACCTTTTGAAGCACAGAACACGAGAGCATTAAGTTCTTGTATGGCGCTAGCAGTATTATAACTAAGAGGCGGCAAAGTGGTGGCTTTTACAGAGCCGAACTCTAGGGAAGACAACTTAATTTTTAAACACGCAAAAAACGCGTAGGTACCTATTATATAGTTGTTTTAAATTACTTCACAGTTTTAGCAAGTTGAGTACGTTGTCGGAAATAAAAGTTTATTGACTTATAGATACATGAAGTTTAAAGTTTTCTCGGTACGGTTTGTTTTGGAGATATACTTTAACTGCTGACCCTGTATAAAATACAAGGGCGGCCAACTGTTTAATTTGGTAGCCACCTCTGGTCTGGAGTCCCAAAATAATTTAAAAAAAAACCATTCTGACTCTGCGCAAAAACGGGCGGTCCGTTTGATAGCTTCCCCGATTACAACTGGATCGCAATCTTTAGAGCGCTGGCATCAGTTAGGAACGCTGTCCGTGTTCTACCGGTATTTCAATGGAAGGTGCTCGAAGGAACTAGCGTCTGTGATCCCTTCGGCGCCGTTGCATAATTGGGGAACACACCAATCGGGCACCCAACATTTGTGCATGGTTGACTTTTATATCGCATGAGAATAGGTAATTTCTACGGCTTGTTCAAGTTCTCGAGTTCTTGAGCTCAGCTGTCGAATGATTGCTGGCTTCTGTGTTTCCTACCTAATTCAACATAGATCTCTTCAAGACCCCTTTTCTCCCTAAAAAAAACCATCCACACAACATCTCCATAGATGACATAGACTCTGAAGAAAAATTATTTTCCTCGGGGCCTTCTGTGTGGAGTGAAAGTACAACAATAAAAAATTAAAAACATTTTTTATGTGAATACCGCACCAGAATCCAAATTGCTGGGGCTGGAAGTTGGAAGAGGAAGGTTGGGAATTACATGGTCATTCAGATCAGGTCACCAAACACGGCCAAAGTCATTTCAAGCAATGCTTGAATTCTGAATGGTTGTCTCACACCAGGGTGATGCTGAGAGTCTCTTCCACTCTGAAACGCGCCGCAAATATATCATATATATTATTTAAAATAATTTTAAAATTTACGCGCCCGACATTTGTCGAGTGAGAACGAGTTATGAGAACGAGTCGAGTCACATGAGAACGGTTCGTTCCTACGACTCGTTCTTGAGTTCAACAGCTCGGCTATGGAATGATTTGCTGGCCTCTTTGTCTCCTCCCCCTTTGTTTCCATGGGTCTCTTTAAAAAAAAAAAAAACCTCCACACAGCAACCCCAAAGACTTAGTGTTGGGTAGGACACGACATCAGGATGAGTTTGTAGTTGAGGTGTTACAAAATATTTTCGCTTACGGGGGGGGGGGTGGTGGGGGGACGTGGGGGGGGGGGGGTTGGCTAGATAATTTCAGCTCTACACAGGGGGCCCTGAGGAAAATTCCCCTCAGACCCTATGTCATCAGCTGTGGACGTATAAGTCAAAAGTACTCCCTCAACCACTCTCTCCGGATCCGGCCTGGACAAACTTCACCCCATGAGCCCAGGTACCCCTGCTAAGTCACCAAACGTAGCGAACCACTTGGGGTGACCTATGGCCGATGTGTTGGTTATCTAATAATGGTTCCTGGGGCGGCGGTACCCATACCCGCCTCCCGTGTTTGTTAGTTTTGTAATACGAAAAATGGATATGATAAAAGCCTACCCTCCCACCCCCCTTCCACCTCCTCCCCCCACCACCACCACTGATCCACCCCCCCCTGCACCCACCCTCTGATCCCCCCCTCAGCAACCCCCTCCACCTCATCTCAACACTCCCTCAACCTCCCTCCCTTGGGAGCTGTTGGGACTCTTGTGCGGTATTCACATAATAATAATTTACAATAAAAATATATATATTTTTTTAATTTTAAAAACATTTTGGAGCAGTTGGGACGCTTGTGCGGTAATTTACAATAAATTTAAAAAATATATATTTTGGAGCAGCTGGTACTCTTGTGCGGTATTTACTTAACAATACATTATTTACAATAAAAAATATTTAGAAAAAAAAAAATTTGAGCAATTGGGACTCTTGTGCGGTATTCACATAACAATAATTTACAATAAAAAATATTTAAAAAAAAAATAATTGGAGCAGTTGGTACTCTTGTGCGGTATTATTATATCACCCCAACACCACCTCCTGGTTCTTGTACAAAAATCTCATTCAAACTCCTCACGCCTCACCACCCCATGGATTTGACCCATACGATACGTGACATGACATGTAGCCCAATACACCAACCACCTCACACCGACAAACCTCATCCCATGACCCCGAGCACCTCTGCTAAGTCACCAAACGTAGCGAACCACTTGGAGTGACCTATGGCAGAGGTGTTATCCAATAAATGGTTCCCGGGGCTGCGGTACCCATACCCGCCTCCCAAATTGACTATACCTAAATAAAAACAAATCTGTTCACATCTTATTTCAAGTGGATTTCTAAAAAATACTGTCGAAATATTACAATAGTAAAATTATATTGTCAATACTGTTTCGTAATATTCAAAGTATTAAAAACATTTCACGTCCTGCTGTAGATTAGGAAAGATTGTTTTCTTAGAAAACAAGCCGATAATATAACTCTTTTCTTTTCCTTATATTTTCTATTGAAGAGAAAGAGACGAAAATAATATTATATACATATGTTTATAATATTCCAAATAAAGGTATCATATTTCATTTTGCCCGACTCGCCGCTGAGGGGAACCGCAGCTAGCAAGTCAAGTAAAGTGATTTTTATCACAAAAAGGACAAAGAGAAGTATAAGATGTAATGTTATTTTATTGAAATCAATTTATCCCTTTCCATTTGAACTCAACCTTTTGCATGTCGTAATATTTTGTCGGCTATATCACAGTAGTTCGCTCTGCACCTGCATGCTAATGCCAGCGACAAAACTGGAATATCATTATTATTAAATTTTCTATTTATTTCCTACAAACTTGGTATAATATTTCATTAAAATAACACAATTGATAACACACAACCTCCAAACTGAAAATCCAATATATTTGTATGTGCAAAAGTGTTGTTTGTACGAATTCACTGTTTGAAAATCTATTTCGTAAAAAATAATACAAAATTGAGAATTTGTTCACACCAAACCTCTCGTGGTATTCGCTAGCCACGTGCATAAGCTACACTCTGTTTAAAACAAATTTGACCGGTTAAATAACGATAATTTAATTGTTTTGCCTTTAATAATGAGCGGCTCTGGAATTTTACGTTTTGCCTCCACTATCCGCCTCATAATTATAACTAACCGGATAAATCTGCGCCACTCGATGAAAAAAAAACAGCTTCATCTCTTCTCAACAACATAACTCTGGCGCCAATTTTTTGTCCGTTGATTATTTAGTTGGAATAACGAACCGCTTTTCTCTGGGCCACTGAGAGAAGCGGAGAGTCGAGAAGAATCGAGGAGAGTTGACTAAGCCAGGGAACAGGCTAAAAACAAAGAGGCTTTAGCTGCAAGGCGATAAGGTTCTACCGAGGCAGGTAAGATACAGATTCCTGACTACACTCCCTAGTCCCTCGTGGCCCATGGGTCTTCCAATGGCGGATAATGGTAGTCAAGAAGCGACCGACAACTAATTTTAAATCACCTTATTAAAATATAACAACATCCCTTTGGTCAGGTGCACATTTTTTGCACCGAAAATAAACGGACCTGTACAGGTGTTTTAGGATGCGAGTAGGGTAACCACATGGTTTCCAAAAGTAGGACAACTTGTCCCATTTTCAACAGATGATAATAATACTATAGTGTCCTTGGTGCATCTTCTCAATCGTATGTTGGAGAGAATACGGCTATACCTTTTTTATGTGAATACCGTACAAGAATTCCAATTGCTCCCGTCTTGGCAAGTGAGACTACGGACTGTTGGGCTATGTTGTGAGGCTGAAGATAGTGAGATGGGAAGGAGATGTGTAAGAGGGAGGTGCGGAAGTACCGAGCTTTTCAGATCTGGTCACCAAAAGCCATTTCAAGCAACGTTTCAATTTGAATGGTAGTCTCACATCATGGCTATATTGAGAGTATCTTCTACTCTGGAACTACATATTATTTTAAATTAATTAATTGTGAAATAACACAAATCATCATTTCGATTCGAACCCGCCACCTTCGGATTGCTAGTCGAGAGCCTTACCTCTCAACCACGGAGGCCAGTAACGGAATAAATTCAATGTTGGGTCAGTATGGCAAGTCCTAATAGCTTCTGAAAAATATCATTTATAAATATAAAACGAAGTGTATAAATTTATGTAAATTTTGACAAAACACTTTTTAAAATAAGCAAATTGAATTACAAAAGTAATGATTTCTAGCTCAGTCTAGATTGTAAAAAAATATTAATTTTGTCCCTCTTTTACATTTTTGCAGTTGGTATTCCTAGAACTAGAGGATGCAAGGAATATAAAACTAACCACAAGGCCAATCATAAAAAACTACCTTTGCTATAAATAAGGAAACGGGTGTTTAGTGGAATATACCTATCATTATTAATAATGCAGTAGGTAATTTCTATGTTTAGATCCACGCGTATTTTAAAACAGGTGGTATCTCGATATTTTATTAGGAAAAAAAAGTGTTGTTACGTTTTGCTTAACTGATAAAGCAGCAGATTTCATGTGAAATTTGAAATCTGTCGGTAAAATATTTAACCCCCCAGGCCTCGACCATATTCCGTCAGTAGATAATACTTCCGCTTTGCGATAAAATCCAAACAAATGGAAGATTTGTGAACATATCCGAAAACTAAAATTTGTTTTTGAAAGGTGGTGAAATACTCTCAAATTTTATTATTACAAATAACCGTATGAGGGTATTTTTTTTTAATATAAAAAGAATATAAACGTCTTAATCACCTTACTTTTGTCGTTCAGTGTAAAAATAATAAATATTTTTAATTTACAAAAATTATTTTTTTTTAAAACGAGTTCGGATACTTTGGTTTCATAAAGGTGTATATTTTAATTATTTTTTCGCTGTCTTTTAGATTTGAATACACGGCGTGATATTTTCTCTTTCAAATACCGTTAAGTTAATTTTTCTCACCGTGCCGGTAAAAGAACGATTCTATGAGACCTATATGCGTTGTTCCAAAAAACTAACAAATTAGCCTGAGAGGTTAAGAAAATTTAGGTCAAGGAGATTGACGTATTTTATGTAAATCTAACATCTGCACTTTGTTCAGGAAACAGTTGTAGATAAAGATCATTATTTCATAGATAATTGCCACCGCGCACCGGTCTAAAGTCAACAAATTAATTACATGTTTGGAAAATGTCAACTTAATCAAATTTCTTTATTTCAGCAGATCGTAAAGTGTTGTTCAGGTGATCGTAGAAATATTGCGTGGCACAAGTGGCCCAATCGCGGCTGTGTTCTGTTTTACCTGTATGTCTGTGTGTCTGTGACAGGTTTCCGGCATATGTGACTCCATCTGCCGAAGCACCTTTCCTTTCTAACTGCCATTGCCTGGGTCCAAGATTACACTGGATAATTTCTTTCCAAAAGAACACCTTTCGGGGAACAAATGTCTTTTTATTATACGAAACGAACAAAAGCTTATAAGCGATTACGTAAGCTGTCAAAATGATTATTATCAAAACACAAGATATTTATCAACATTTATTTTTTTAAAGATAAAATATAATTCTACTAAAAATAGCCCGGAACATCACTGTGCAGACTAACTTAAGAAATACCTAATTTATTATTGACGGGAAACTTCTTTATAGCACGGTTGTGATTTGAAACTCGATGAAACGAAAAATAGCGAAACTAAAAAGAGACAAACACGTACATCTATAGGATCACGCAGAATCTATACGATTCGCAGAATGAGAGTATAATCGGTCTCCTCTTTGTGCAGTACTTAGTAGTCTCCCTTTATTAGTTACTATAGTTCTCCTCTTGTCTACTTTAGTTTTTTTAAGGTTTAACTTATGTCGCGTGTGAATTGCACACTCCGTTTTTTATCAAGTTTAATTTGTAGAACTCCATTTTAATGTAAAGTTTTTCTTTTATGTGTATAAAATTCAAAAATATTATTATTCAATTTAAAAAAATAGTTTATGGGTACCGCCCATTATTATTATTTATTGGAAAACCAATACCTCTGCCAATACCCCAAGGGGTTTACTATGTTTCGTGAGTCAGCAGGGGTGTCCGGACTTCCTGTGTCGGGAGAGACTGATTGAGGGATTCCTTTTGGAATTTCCTCCAGCCGGACTCTCTCGACCCAACGACTTACGTAGAAGGAATGGACATACGTCCGTCACTCTTGGACACACTGACCCTCAGATTCTTATCCACCCCTATTTTTTCCTTCCCAGAATTGCCTCTCCTTCCTTTCCCTAAAAAGACCCTCCACACAGCATCCCCAAAGACGACACAGGCTCCGAGGGAAATGGTTTTCCTAGGGCCTCCTGCGTGGAGCTAGTGTAAAAAATATATATTTTTTTATGAAAGACAAACATTGTCGGGTTACTAATAACCCGACAATGTTTGAAAATCTCCTACTACCACCACAGTAAGCGGAAAATGTTGCCGTGTGTCGTAATGGAGGACTTAGCCAGCCGAGGAATCGAACACGCGACGCCCGGGTAGGACCCAAACGCGATGCCCACTCAGCCACTGACCACTGTTTTTATATTTACATAGGATATAAAAACAATAATAAATAATTATTACCGTTATTATTAATTATTACTGTTATCATTATTACTTATCCAAAGATATAAATATCTTCATTGTTAGCGTTCAAACTTCAGAATAGATTTGATGGAAATCGAAAGAGGAAAAGATAATCTTAATTAAAGCAATAATTAACATCTTCTTCTTCGCAAAAAACAGCGACAGCTGCTACCACGGATCGGTCGCCGAAGTTGATCGGCTTCCTTAGAACAAAGTTCAATAAACTCACGCTGAGCTGGTAGTATCGTAAAGAGTAGGCAGGTACCTTATATTTTTTTTACATGAGCTCCACACAGGAGGCCCAGAGGAAAATAATTTCCCTCAGGTCCTATGTCATATATACTTTTCAATTCAATGATATGACGAAACTAGAAATAACAAATTAAAATCTTCTGTTTTTTGTCAATTAACGAATTACTGTATGGTACACGCCAAACTTTAAGACCGGCCTGAAGATGGTACGACTCATTCTCGTGCAGTTACTGACTTTACAATGAGTGTAAGCGAAAGAGAAAGATGCGTAAAAACATACGTGCGACAGAGAAAGGCGTGGGCGGGGTGTCTTGCAACGTTTCTGCCCTTAAACTCTCGACGATTTCTGATCAACGTCATGATGGTCTTAATGTTTTGCATGTGCTATATATGCCTGGGCTGGGCGCGCGACCTTGTAATTACGAAGTCAGTTCTATCGCTAAGAAACTTCACTGTTTAAAACCCTTAGCTGAATTGTGGTATCCCAGTAAGCACACATACAAAATAATTGTTTTCTAGAGTACCAGTGAGCTTTTTAAAATAACATAATATTTCCACATAATTGCCGCTGATAAAAATTTCATTAAAAATTTGAATAACATCATATTTACCGATATTTTTGTCATCCAGTTAAAAATTTTCCATAAAAAATAGTCAAAAGCTCCAAATAATATAATATTTAATGTGCTTGCTGTAAAACAGCCCAAATCAGTAGTGACAACGAGTATCAACAACAATCGCCACCATTTGTAAACTGTCATTGCTCAATGGCGTTGACTTGATCACGGGACACATCTTCAGAATCCATCGCGAGCTAAATGCCTGTACTCGTCTTTTTCAAATAAAAAACTATCTAATTATTATTAATTTTTTAAACTTTATGAGTAAAATCTCAAATTATAATATTTAATTAAATGAAGACAATATTAGTGAAACTCAATCGAAATCTGGAGACAGAAAAATCAGAAAAGATATTGGCTCCGCTGGGACTCGAACCCAGAACCCCTTTCTTACATGAACTTGCAGAAAAAGTCAATAGATGTCGCGTATTACAAATAAAATGGATAAAAATTTATCCAGACACTATCTAGATTGCATTTAGTTCGAGTTGAATCTTGTAATTATATATAAAGATAGCAGCCAATAATATGTGCGTTAAGTAAGTGAAGATAATGTTGGTAGTTCTTAGTCGAAGTATGATACAGTTAAAAGTGACTGAATTAATATGGGTTCCGTAGCTTAATCGGTAGAGCTGTTTCCATGTAAGAAAAGGGTTCTGGGTTCGAGTCCCAGCGGAGCCAATATCTTTTCTGATTTTTCTGTCTCCAGATTTCGATTGAGTTTCGCTAATATTGTCTTCATTTAATTAAATATTAATTTAAAAAACTATCTACTTAATAAATAGTATTACATTTTTTACTATAAGTAAATAGAGGTATAATATACGATTCATCGTTAATTAATAGGTACCTCTCTAATTGTGAATACCTCGTGTTTAGGAAGGGTATATTATTTCATGATATAATATTTTTATGAGTTCTATGCATTAAATAGTTTCGGTGAATATACATGTACAGCAATACAGCCTTTGTTCCGCAACTATAGATGGGTGGACAACATTGCTGACATCTACCCTTGATAATCGGTCCACATTAGCGTGGTGGGAGGGAACAATCTAGGAGATTCCTCAGCCAGGGTTTCGCCATATGGCAGGACAAAGGATATTTCCCAGCATTATAAGATATTGATTTTTTTAAATTGTCGTCGATTCCTGTCGTACAAAGTACCATTATTGAGTTCATGCTTTTATTATTTTATGTTGATAACCATCATTGGTTATTTTTATTTTTGTTGCATTGACTCCACACAAGAGGCCCTGAGGAAAATAATTTCCCCCAGGAACACGTAATCTTTGAGACGCTGTGTGTAGGGTCTTTTCAAGGAAAGCAAGAAGAGCAAGTTCTGAGAAAGAAAATGTATGAGGTGTGGGTACGAATCTGGGGATCAGTGCATCCAGGAGAGATGGACGAATGAATCCATCCCACTCACTTCAGTGCATAGCGATGGATCGAGAGGGTCCAGCTTGAGAGGTCAAAGGGTCTCTCTTACCAAACGACCCTACCGCGCAGCTGGCGGACAGCGCATCCGCCGCCAAGACCTGAACAAACCTCACCCCATAAACTCAGGCATCTTGGAGTGTCCTTTGGTAGAATAGTTGGTATTTCAATAACTTAACCTAACCCGGGACGGCGGTACCCAAATTCTCCACAAATACGGTCTGCCCAGGGGATATTCAATGCAGGAAGATACCCGCAGAGTTCTTCACTGTTAGGTTCACACGTTAGTCAGGTTCACATTCTACTGCTTGCCTGAGTATTCTGCAAAACGAGTTGGATTGGAGATTGACATTAATCTGAATTGTTTCTAATAAATTGAACAATATTTCTTTGTTCGAAGCATTTATATAAATACAATATATATTGTAAAGTTAATACAATATATATTGTATTAACGCCGACCGGTTTCAGAACGACCGTTCCTTCCTCAGGGCAAAGATAAAATGACTTGGCAATTACAAAACAGTGGGTTTATCACTAAGTATTGTGGTAGGGGTGGGGGCGTGGCAAGGGATAAACGAAGAGTGGAAGGAAACAGAACGGACATTGAAAGGGAACATCTAAGATGACAATGAGATAATATTTTTGTTTATTGATAATGGACTCATTATTATTATTTTTTTTTAATATTTAATGCTTCTAAGTTATCTAAGCGTTTTCTTTTATTATTAATATTTTTATAACTATGGTTATTTGCAATGGTTAGCGGAATCGGAAAAATTATGATTATTAAGACACCTTAAATGTTCTTTTATTCTAATTTCGAAAATACGAGTTGTTTTGCCGATACAAAATAATAAACAGTCATTACAATTGAGTTTATATATTCTGAAATACGTAAATTTATGGTCTTTATCTTTATTGCGTTCTTCAAAAATTACCGATATTATTTCTGCTGTCAAAAATATGAATTATTTCTGCTGCAAAGCGTTCAATTTATTCAGATAAAGATACACAAAGTACTTCTATCCATTTTTAATTTCTACTTTGATTTGAATTTCTTGGCTGCGGTGCCAATGATCACTAAGCCAAAATCTCAAATATGTTTGTATCGATTTATTCACATATTAATATATTATATCAGTTTTGGTGTACCTATATTTTTTATAACCAGCAGTTCTGTAAACAGTTGTGTGTTTCTAATTTAATACATCAAAACCGTCATTTACTCTACTTAACTACCTACTTACTTAATAATATAATATAATAAATATAACTTAATAATATTAAAAAAAAAAGTGAAACCTTCAGAAAATTTAAGTAGACAAGAGTGGGGAGACTACGAAGACCGCAAAAAAAAACAATTATACTATCTCATTCTCTCGTAGATTAAATGCTATAGATGTATGTGTTTGTCTCTTTTTAGTGTCGTAATTCAAATAATAAATTATAAAATTTGGCCAAAGAAATGACACTATCTCAATGTCAATTATTTTCAAACTTTCTTCCGGCAGGTAATGTAATATAGAAAAACTCAGTCAAAGTTAGGCATCTAGTTAAAGTAAATAATAAGTAAGTGGATTTAGCAGATTTTCAAAACCGGAGACGGTACGAACAAACAAATTTACAGGCAGATGAAATTGAAAATGGCAAGTTAAAACAGGATGTTTACTGTAGATTATTGTCACAGAGAGCTTTCAAAACTAATAAACAGCGCAACAATTTGTTAATGAAATACATTGAAGTGCATGAGTTTTATTTTCCTATCCAGCAACAACACTGGAGATGGCGTATTCTTAAATTTAACGACTGGGATTTAATGTTTATGAAAAAATAACGTTTTGAGGATTTTAGCAGCGATGGCGGGGAAATAAACAAAGTTTAAAGCAGCGCAGCGGGCAGCGGGCAGCGGGCAGCGGGCGGCGGAGCGGGGGATTGAAAGAAACATGTTTACACTATAAATACAAGTCGAAACGGCGAAACAGCTGCTCGCACATGGCGGCGATCAAACAGGGAAACAGGCGACTACCCACTCCCACTGATAAGGACGACAGTTGGACTTGGAGGAGATCCGAGCAGGGAGCAGGCAGCAGGCAGCAGGGAGGGCTGGAGGACACCGACACACGGCCACAAGGCGGGGAACGAACCAACGAACCCAGCTATTATTGGAATAAAACCAGCAGATTGCCAACTGGAGGAGGAAGTACGAGTATCATGCTACTTATGTCCCTGCAGAGCTTCTGTTCCCCCGGACTTCCGGAATTTCAGCTGTTAAATATTGTAGTCCAAAGTATTATTATAAAATACAATGGCGTTGAAAGTGTAACTGAATTTCAACGAAATTATATTATGCACAATAGTAAGTCTTAATGGGGGGTACCTCTTATTCATTTATAACTAGCTGGTTCCCGGCATGTGTTGCAATGCCAGATTCAAAGAAATAAATTGGTTCTCCCTGCATGTCCTTTTCCGTGCGTCTCCGTTCCCCTCCCGCATCCCTTCCCCTCTCGCGTTTCCCTTCCACTTCCCCGCCTACCCTTTCCCGCTCCCCCGTCCCGCCAATCCACCTCCCGCATTCCATATATATTCAGTCCCAGTACATTCAGTTTTCAAACAACTCGCGTGCCACCTATTATTCAAATTTTCATTTTTCACATATTACAAATATTCATTTTTTTATATTAGGGGTCGTCCATTAATCAAGTGATGTTTTTTTAGCAACTTTTTAACCCCCCCACCCCTTCCCTTGGTGATATGTGGTGAGGTTTTAGAATACCCCCCCCCCCCAAAATCACGTGTATTTTTTTTAA
This sequence comes from Limnephilus marmoratus, assembly GCA_917880885.1. Lineage (NCBI taxonomy): Eukaryota > Metazoa > Arthropoda > Insecta > Trichoptera > Limnephilidae > Limnephilus > Limnephilus marmoratus. The sequence continues at coordinate 66,390,465 of OU862908.1, forward strand.
TACAAAGTATTTTGAAATTTTCAGAATATTGTCACGAAAAATAAATACATATAATATATGTATAATATTGGTGGTAACAATACCTCCCTGATTGAGAAATTCTCGTGTTTAGGGAGGGAGCACTATCAGATTGACAGTACTATACATACTTGACAGTTGTTATACATAGAAAAAATATTAGTTGGCATTTTGGTTCACAGTGGAAAATATAAGTTGGCACATCGTAATACATATCTAAAACTAGCTAATGATAAAATGTTTTTTAAGTTTTTGTTCAAAAATTTCATAATTCCTTTAATTTCATAATACACGTGATATCTAATTAACCCCCCCCCCCCCCTCGTGATATTTCGTGATTTTTTCCGACCCCACCCCCCCCCTTTCGAGCCTCACGTGATTAATGGACGACCCCTTATAAGAACAATCAGTCTAAATTGGTACTTAACGTAGGTTCCTATTTAAAATATCTACCTACAATTTTAAAAAATCCATAGACAATTCTTTTGTTACAAAATAAAGAAAGCAACTGCCTGCTAAATTCCCATTCATGCGAACTGTCAAACGTGCGAAGTAAAAACAGTCGTAAAATTTTCTGAAATTATTCAATTTTCTTAATTTTTCTTTCTCCTCCTCTTAACCCTTCACACAGCATCCCCAAAGATGACATCGGTCCCGAGGGAAATTATTTTCCTCAGGGCTTCCTGTATTTATGTTTGTTGTAATTTATTATGTTGGGTGCTAATATTTTGAATAAAACCCCACTGTATTATTTTTTGCTTTGTTACGTTACAATATAGTTCGACACAGAAGGTCCTGGGAAAATAAGGAACATTTAAAAAAAATTAAAAGTACCTACTCATGAGTACCAATGTTAAGTAAATTTCTTGTATAATAATTAATAATTTATTTTTTTATTTATTTATTTAATTTTTTTCATATTACATACACATATTACATAGGGCCTTACTAATAAACGTGTTTTAAATTGTACTCAACTGATAAACAATTATTCATGAACAATTATTGATTTATCAGTTGTGCAAAATTTAAATCACGTTTTTTAGGGGAATACAATATAAATTGTTTCGCTTCGCAGTCGTGTCTCTCGAATGCGATTGCGAACATTAAAAACCTCTGTGGAGAACTGTTAAAGTAACAGCTACCAGGGTACAACACGGTGCAATTCGAATCCGGGATACATATTCAGCATTTCATATCGAGATGTCCAGTACCCGGTACCTAACGAGTTTGGAGTGGCGACTGGCGACTGGCGACTGGCGACAGGTGTTGGCTCGAGATTGCGCGCCGCTAATGGTATGCGGAACAAATACCCTACATCCAATTAGCGACGGATATAATCGAGATATCCATTTCGAGATGATCTTTCGATTACCTATTTTAAAAAATTGATACAAATTAATTCGGATCAGCTTATTAGAAGTCTAAATAATTGATTACACCATCGACAGAATCAGTTCGGTAGTGCAATGTTTAAATTTATTATAAGATTATTTTTTACCGAGTTATTGGCGGTGATCAGCAATTTTACTTGAATCTTAATACTTTCGAAAAATTCAACATTGTTGCAACTTTCATATTTACATACTGGAGCATCTCCCAACATGTAGGCATTTCAATCAGCCTTAATACTGTCTCACGGTAAGCAGTCTGCGCGAATTACGCACCTGTACAGGTACAGGTACAGGTACAGGTATATTAATGATCTCACGCGTCGACAAAAAACAGGTAATCGTGCTTTAACTACTTATGACTAGGGTTTTCCAGTAATAATTTATTGAATTTGTCAAATCAACGACATTCCGGAAAAATCTATATTATACTAGCTGGTACCCGGCATGTGTTGCTATGCCATTTGATAAAGAAATTGTTCCTCCCTGCGTGTCCTTTCCCATTCGTCCCGTTCCTTTTCCGCCTCCCTTTCCCCTCTTGCGTTCCCACTCCGCCTCCTCCACCTTCCCTTTCCCCACTTCACTCCTCTTTCCCCCCTCCTGCGTACCACCCTCCCGAGTTCCCCGCCCCCCTCCCGCATTCCTTCCTTACATTCAGTCCCGGTACATTCAGTTTTCTAACAGTTCGCGTGCTACTGATTGCAAATTTCATAGTGCCAGAGCTAATTAGTAGTTTTATACAAACCTTTTCCCGACAATAACGAACACAAGAAAAACAGAACTATCCAATTTGGTGCAGTCGTTCGGAAGTTATGCGCATACATACATTTCGGCGATTCATTTTTATTTATATAGAAGATAGAAGATAGATAGATAGATAGATAGATTTTTCCTTTTCATTATTAAAGTCAGTATTTGTATTATTAAAATGTTAAAAAATAAAAATAATAATAGATAATAATAAAAAAAAATAAAAATAGAAAATCTTTGTAGAAATAAGCAAAACCAATGCTAAATGTTTCTCAATAGAAATAATAAAACATTAAAATTTACCCATGCCTAACACAAGAGATCAAATCATACTTCATTCAACTTTATTAAGTTAAGCAAGAAGAGGAAAACATGAAAATTGCACCCTACTCCCTGCCCTGCCAACCCTCTTATTTATATTATCAACGACAAAGACCGACTACAGAAAAAATTCTTCATTCCAAAAGAGTCCTAAATTCTCCAGTCTTTCAAAATAAACATCAACTCTACTTTTGCCACCATTCTTCGCACCAATTTAATATCAATCAATATTAATGGAGGGTAGCAAATGTAAAATCATGCAATGTCCAGTGTTTTAAATGTAGTGTCCTGCAAAGTCGTGTCTTCTCCAAGTATAAACTTTCTAATAAAAGTGTGTTTATCTGAAGTGACCGGAAATGAAGGAAAGAAGGTTGCCGTATCTGTTTTGTAAATAATAAAATTACATTACAGCCAATCAATTATCGATTTTTTACTATTACATACGAATGCCCTTAATTATACACGATATTGATCGAAAATGTTAATGTATGACGTACAGTTGCATTAAATATAGTTAAACGCAGTATTTAGCGAAAAAAAGGGTGTTCGTTATTTATCGATATAATTTAAACCGGTTTAGCAACCCTTAGCTCGACTGTGACCAGATGTTCTGGACACATATAAATATTATAGAGTGTAACAACTCTAGTAGGTGCTCAATGAGAATGGGAAAACAGGCGCCGCAGATTGACCTAAGTAAAGGATACTCATCACTTATCATAAATAGCTGAATCATTGTGAATAAATGGACGGTTCTATTGTGTATTCGAGGATGATTATTTTTTTTTAAATCGGCAATTCATCCTAAAAAGAGTGCTTTGTGCGGAAAAAGTTAAGAAAGATAGTTATAATTTTGAGGATAATCAATAAGAGAATAGGACAAATCAAATACTGAAGTCATTCAAGGATTCAAGTATATGAACTTAAATAAAACTGAAAAAACGTGAGAATTGTTGAGAGATAGCAAATACGGAATACTGAGGGGAGAATGTTGGGTGATTTTAATGAGCAAATGATAGGTATATGCTTTTGAAAGAAGAATGATTTTTATAATTGAAAAAATTACAATATCTAAATCACTTATATAAATACTAAATAATAATGGACTGATTACAGATCCCTGAGGTAATCCTTTCCATTGTTTGCGTTTCAACGTTTTTGAGGGAGAGTGGATAATAATGGATCTGTCTGTTAGCAAATTAATAATAAATTGAACTAATTTAATGGAGATTTTTAATTTTCTTCAAAATACTAATTAAAACATCATCGTAAGATGATTCATTCTTAGTCTGGGTAAATAGTAAGTATATGCACAAAAACAGATTGATATTACGTAGTGATGGACATAATCGAACGATCAAATTTTTAAGACTTCTTATTCGACTTCCACCTTCAAACACTAGGACAAAAACCAAAAAAATATTTTTTTAATTAAAACGACGATTCATATCTATGTAAGTAAATCATTTGAATATTTTAGGTTATTTTTTTATAACTAAACATACTAATTTCTGTGCCTGGTTGTTTCCTAGTAAATTTTGATTCAATGAACTCAAATTTTCTTTGAATTAAAACATCATTTTTAAAATTGGAAGCAGTTGAAAAATAATTTTATTTTAAAAAAAATTAAATGATTTGTAAAGAGTCCCGTGATTTTTCAGGGGTCTGCAAGAGTCTTCAAACATACCTACTAATTTCGAATTTGATGTGAATTTAAGTGATTGTGTGAAGAATAAATCCGACAAGCGATAAAATAGGTACCTACCTACAGTATAATATTTTATATTAACAGAAAATTATTCGAAATTGTAATTAAAATATCCGGTGATTTTAGTTAGTCAATAATAAATTCCGAAATGGCTCTCGATTGATTCCGTCGCCGGTAAGATACAGTAAGGAGAGATTCACATTTGACTTGGTGAGAAGTTGAAAAGGTTGACTGAGGAAGGGGACGAGATAAGAAGATTGGCCATATGTAGAGAATCTGGCGGCGGTTGGTTCCCATGGAGGGAAACTGCTCCCAGCGCTGCATGGCCAGCATAACAATTCCGAGCAGTGGCGGAACTGTAATTTGCAGTGATTAATTTCTACATAAATAACGGCGAGTAAATAGCCGCAGTGGGATGGAATTGTGCGGAAAAACTCCCACAAGGAAAGATTTTTCAAAATATTGGACTGAATAGATGTGCTGGTAGGCAGTGCCGGATCTCGGGGACTTCAATAAAGTATAATTTTTTTTTAAATAATATTACTTTATTTGATAAATGAAGATAACTTTAGCGACTCCTAATCGAAAATTTGAAACAGAACAATTGGAAAAGGATACGGTCACATCTAGGAGTCCAACTCAGGATCTTAAGCTTGCCAGGGCGTGCTCTACCACTGAGCTAATGGGATCCTATCCCCTTGTATTTTGATTGGCTGATATCTTTATGTATGATTGCAAGATTCATCTTGAGGAAACCATCTATTTCCTTAGAATGCAGTGGAAAGTTGTGGGCACCCTCCTATGAACTAAATGCTCCCTAAACAGTGCCATGGATAATTTTAATAATTTTTATTTAGTATGCGACACCTATTGACGTTTTGAAATGAATCTTCTTTAGCGCCGTTAGTGACTTGAAATTCGGGTGACACGAAAATTCGTCACAACTCAGTTCTACACAAATACTCGGTTCTAATATAATGCTGTAAATTCGCACCTCGGCGCGTGCCTTCCATAGCGTAGTTGGCAAGGTGTCTGACAAGTCTCAGCGGCCAGGAGACAGACATCAAGCGAACGGGGGTTCGAATCCTACGAAATACAAAAAAAAAACATTTTTATTTTGTGAAATTAATATCCAATCTTCAAACCACTTTCTAGTTTCACTTCTACCGCGTGTGAATTACACACTATGATTTTTCTAAATCCGCTAATATTACCTTCATTATTTAAATTTTATAATTTTTAAGATAAAATAAAAATCATCTGTCTAATTGTCTGCACCATTTTTTATATACGTCGACCGGTTTGCGAACAACCGTCCCCTCCTCGGGGCAAATTGAACTAACTAACTTGACATTTCAAAAAAATGGGTGAACATAATAATATATTAAGGGTTGAAGTGGGGTGGACGCGTGCCTAGAGATTTGTGAACAGTGGGGGAGGAAATAGAAGAGACGGTGAAAGGAAACATGTCTAAGATGGGAATGTAAGATTTTATAAATAATGGATATAAAATGAATCCGGCCCTGTAAGTGTCCACACAAGTGGACATTAAAAAAGATCGAGATATTTATGAAAAACAGCAAGGTGTCAGTTGATCACCAAAGTGTGGAACTCTGGTACTCATGCCTAAATAATAATGTCACATTCCATTATTTAAAAAAAACTTGTTTACAATCTATATTGATATGATGTGTGTCTGGGAGCATTGCTCTCCCGTCCCCCGGGTCTGGGTTGCCGGCTGCGCCAGTGCCAGTGAGCATCAGTATCGGTACCAGTGAGTGCGCCATTAAACTGGCGTATAAATCAGTGGGAGAAGAAATGAGGCGTGTGGTGCCAGGATCCGCTGCCAGCCCAGCTGTTGGCTGTTGGCCGCTGCACTGTGGTGCGGTGGCGGCTACCAGGGAGAAGACGGTTGCCAGTTTCAGCACCGCTTGGTACCTACTTGCTTCTCTTGCCCCCGCCGGAGTAAGGGAAGGTTAATTCAGACCGGGGTCACCAAGACCACGATGGACCAGCAAATCTGTTTCAATATAGAACACATCGTCGTGGCGTGATGATTTGACCTTCATAACTGTCAGTTTTATGGCAAACATGTATTTTTTATCATCGAAGAAGAAGATAATACTAATAAATCTAAACGAAAATACGATAAAGTACAATAGGTATGTATTCAGAAAAAAAACTAACGGCCGCAATTTGGACACGAACCCAGGATCTTTCGTTTTACCGGGACAAGCGCATTCCAATTCGGCCACTGAGACCTCTTTCAAAGTCATTTTTGTCAATCTCATACTTCAAATTCAGAATTAACAATATTATCTTCGAATATTTTTTTCCACATATTTTTGGCAGTTACCTTTTTAAATGATAGATACCTAACACATTTTCGAAGAACTGGTTTGGTAAACAGTGTCTCGGATAAATATATCCGGTTTTATTTATATTGGACACCTATTGATCTTTTCCTGAAAATCTAATTGAATATTATTTATATTTTTTGACTAAAATTCATATAAACTACTGAAATTATTTAATTAAGTGCACATTGCTGTCAAAGTTGAAGATACAACGAATATCTACGCTTGTCGTCCCATTAAAAACTGAATAATTAACATTTTGTTCTTTAGACAAGTTTGGAGCATTTCAAATTTCCATGATGAGTATGTTCTTCATAAAACTGTCGATCGATTTGATTAAATATTATTTTGAAAACGCATTTTGATTTCAAAATAATATAATATCGAGCAATTTCTGTTAAAAAATTATGACAAATTCGTCTACCCAAGCATCTCACGTAACAAAAATGATATAAAAAGTTAGGGTGGTTATAATTTGAGTGATGCCCGCGCAACCCTTTTTGACCGGCCCGCGCCACCGTCATCTCATCGTGTATCGTGTCGGTCACACGGACCGGGACACGGCCACGAGCAGCGAACAGCGGCAGAGGTACAAGGCGCAATAATCCCACGGTGTAATGACTGGTGACTGGACCGAACGGGGAGATGTACGGGGCTAGCGCGAAGCTCAGTAGTATGGCGAGTTGAGCTCTGCAGTCGGACTAGTGAACAGATGGGCCTCTCCGCCATCTGTGCCGGGGGGGAGGAGTGTGGTCGGAGGGTGGCGCCACGACTCGGAGCGGCGCCGTCTGTCTGGCGTCACCCCCCCCCACCCCCGGCCCACCAAGCTCGTGCCGCTGCAGGAGACCGGAGTGGAGAGACTAGAGAGTGGAGAGTGGAGAGCAGAGGATGGATTCTCTGGACGCTGACCAAATCGATCGCGAGGAATCGATCCGGTCGCCTCTCACGAGCGGTATCGGAATCCGAGAATTAATTGTGCAAGGGAACAAACACTGCATTATGCAGCGTTTTGCTCACATGCAAATTAGCGCACTGATTGCTATCGGGCAAGCGAACCCTATTACATTGTCGTCACTAATTTAATTTAATTAATTATCGTCGTCGTTAATTATATTTAAAATATACATACTTAGAAAAAGTAGTTTGATTGAAAAAATGTGCCTATGATTAAAAATTTGTGCATTGGAATAAAATTTTTCAGTAAATCAATAAATTCTGTTTTCTAAATACTTTAAAAATGTTTTTTTACGAAGAAGACACTAGAATCCGTTGTTTGACAGAATTTGAACAATTCATATAATTGTTATGTTCATTTTCAAGTTCTGTAATATTTTTTTTATTATGGGCTACCTAGGAAATTCTTTGAAACAACTAACTGGCCATAAATGAATTATGTACCTAATAGGTTGATACTTAAAAAAAAAAATATTATCTTGAATGAAAAGAATAGTTTTGATCTGTGACCGAGTCGGCAAGTAGGTGATAAGGTAGAAACTAACTAGAATTTTTTATATGAATACCGCACAAGAGTCCCAACTATTCCCAACCGCCTGGAGCCAGTGAGACTATGGCATCTATGGGGTATGTTGTGGGGCTTAATGTGGTGGGAGGGGAAGGAGATGGGGAATAAGAAGGCGGGGAAAACCTGGCTATTCAGATCTGGTCACCAAACACGGCTAAAGCCATTTCAAGCAACTTCAATTCTGAATGGTGGTTTTAAACCCGGGCTAACTAACTAACTAACTAACCATCACGCCGTTTCCCCGCAGGGGTAGGCAGAGAGGACGGACCGCCAAACATCCCGGTCTTGGCACACATTCCTTGCATCGTTTACATTCATACAACGTCTCATACATTCTCTTCTATTATTCTGACTCTTGACATGGCCCGACTCAAGTATCTGATTCACTTGGTCGTGCCATGTCTTTCTTGGGCGTCCTCGACTTCCTCTACCATTCACATTTGCGTCATATATTCTCCTTACACTCCTTTCCTCGTTCATTCGCTCTACATGCCCAAACCATCGGAGCGTTCCTTTCTTGATCTTACTCATTACGCTTACATCAGCCTTGCATTCTTTGCGGATTTCCACATTTCTCACACGATCATACATGGTTTTACCACACATACGCCTCAGGGATCTCATTTCTACAGCGTTCAGTCTACTTTCATCCTTCCTCTGCCAGTTCCATGCCTCACTGCCATACATCAGGGTAGGTACCAGTACTCCATTATGGACGGCTAGTTTCGCGTCTTTGGACAGTTTTTTGTTGGTGCCAACGGCGTTCAGTCCTCCATTAATAGAGTTACCCGGGCGATACTTATAATATCTTCCACACTGGAACCTTACGAGTATATTAGTCATAAATATGTATTTAAAGAAATAAAATAAAATAATAAATAAATATTTTGAAAATACTATATATTATTTTTTAATTATTAAATTGTGAAATATTAAGTACCTAAGGAAACGTACCCATACTACGTGACCCGTTTAGGGGGGGGTCATCAATATGTCACGCTTGGTACAAATGAGCGGCGGCGGGCTTAGGTTTTTGGTCACCGGGGGGGAGGGGGGGTAAAAATTGCAAAAAGTTGGTCACTTAGTATGGGTACGTTCCCTAACCCAAAAAATTAGAACAGTCAACAGTCTTAGTTTAACGCTTCACTTTTACATTGTAGATTCATAAGTGGTCCGATACCATGGAAAGATAATTTTGGTGAGAGGTTTGAAGAAAGAGCACAATATTATTATTATTACATATAGCATTTATACCAGTATCACGTAGGTATCAAGTACAGCACTGAGCACAGCACAAGAGTCACAGGCCCGGCCACATGATGTACAATCACAATGTACAGTGTACGGTCGTAAAGCTGCAGAGCTTCTAACAGCTGTGGGAACTGGGAACCTGCTAAAGCCTACAGCCTACAGCCGACTCCATCTGGCTTCACTACACTTGCCACTTGTTCATGCCTTATGCTCTTTGGGAACTGATTTTCCTATTTACACTTAACACTACAAGATACTAAACTTGTGAAACTATTTATCTGAACAATGCGATCAGGTTTGTAAATTGTATTGAAAATCTTTACAATATTCTACACTTTATCGTGAATAAAGTAAGCATGAATAATAAATTAATGATGGATGTTCTCGTAGTAGGTAATAAAAAATAATGACATTTGGATGATTTGTACAGCGCCGTTTTTGTGAAAATCACCTCCAGGCCGCTGTACAAATACATTTTTTCGAAGGCTTCATCCTACTAAGTTTAATGTAATGGTTTTTGAAAGAAAGAGTACGAAAACAGAGTGCAATATAGTTGTGAATAATGAATACTTGGAGTGCATGAGTTTGTGTATTTGGGAAGAATGTTTACGAGAGATGGAAAGGCTGATAGAGATACTGAAAAAAGAGTAGATGAAGGAAACTCCACGCAGAAGCTAGATAACTGAGCACGTTTGGGGCTAATAAAAACAATCCACGGAAACGAAGCTAGCAGTTCACAATGGAGTGCTGATACCAACGTTGATTTGTGGCAGTGAGGCATGGGATTGGTAGAGGAAGGATGAAAGCATACTGAATGCTGTAGAATTGAATCTTTGTCTCTGAGGCGTATGTGTGGTAAAACCATGTACGATCGTATTAAAAATATCAACCATTTTCTTCGCTCCATGTGCTTAAATTGGGTGTACGCAGAATATATTACGTGAATGTGAATTGTAGAAGTCGAGGACGCCCGAGGAAGGCATGGTACGATAAAGTGAACCAAATACTTTAAGAATCAGAATAACAGAAAGGTGTGTATGAGACGATGTAGCAAGGAGTGTGTGCCAAGACTGAGTTGTTTGGAAATGGCACGATCCGCACCATAGTTAATTAGTTATTAACCATATTGCCGGAATAACTGGACTTAAATTACATGTAGACACAAATAATTGACAAAGTTACCTCGAATCTCTAAAAGAAAAGTTAAGTATTTTGAGCGATATGATATCAAACCAGTACTGGACAATAGCAAGCTATTAGGTGTAAATTATAAAGCACCATAATATACAAATACAAAACACACTAACTGGAAGTGTTAAAATGTATCTGAAAATGATGTCCTTTTAGATACTATTATTAGGTAGCATGTGTTTCGTACGGTCGGGTAAAAGCCGCGACAAAAAATAATCAAGTGTCGTCAGATTTCAGTCAACCGGGATCCTCTCTGCTCGCCTTGGTGCGGCGGAAACACGACTTGTGTGGCGGCCCCCAAGGCTCTCATCAGAGGATGATACTATTGTGAACACACCCTGCACTGCACAGTATGTGGATCCATTCCATTCCGGGAAAACATCTGGTCGTCGGGGGCATGGTGCTCCAACAGCGGGACCAATCACAACCATTCCCAGCGACACTGCAGTATCGTCGCCTCATTTGGATAGGGTTCCAACTTCACTTTACCTTGTTCTGAGATATGAGGTGTCAAAATTTGCAAAAACGATTCCTCATTATCTATTTACCATTTTCTGATTTTGAGGTTGAATCGTGCGTAAAGTATTTTAATTGAACATATTTTAAAGGAAAATATTGACGTATGCTTACCATTTTAGAACATCCTACATATGCAAATAGAACCATGTGCAACCAGATAGGACGTAATAATTTATTGCGTAAGGTTCTAATTATATTCCCGAATGCAATTCCAAGCTAAATATTTTAATTAAAATATGATAAACTAACAAAATACTCAATGGAAAATAAAAGTGGTGTTTACAAAGTTATTGTTTTATATTAAACTAGCTGGTTCCTGGCATGCGTAGCAATGCCACATTCAAAGAAATAAATTGTTTCTCCCTGTATGCCCTTTCCCGTGCGTCCCCGTTCCCCTCCCGCATCCCCTTCCCCACCCGCGTTCTCCTTCCACCTTCCCCGCCCACCATCTCCCCTCTCCCGCTCCCCGTCCCTCAAATCCCCCTCACGCGTTCCATATATTCAGTCCCAGTACATTCAGTTTTCAAACAGATCGCGTGCCACGTATTATAATTTTTTTATTCAAATTTTATTTTATTCATTAGGGCCATCCATAAATTACGTCACACCTTAAGGAGGGAGGGGGTCAAAATTGCAAAATATGAGACATCAACGGGGGTCTCACAATGGTGACGATGTGTGACAGGGACGGGGGGGGGGGGGGGGGGTCAAAAATCATGAAATTCGTGTGACGTAATTTATGGATGGCCCCTTACAAATATTCATTTTTGTAAATTATAAGATTAATCAATCAAATTTGGTACCTAACATAGGTACCTGTTTAAAATATTTACAATTTAAATAATCCATTGACAATTCTTTTGATACAAAAAAACAGCTGCCTGCTAAATTCAATTTAATCAAACGCGCGAACTGTCAAGCGTGCAAAGTTAAAATAGTCGTTTTAAAGTTTTCTGAAATTATCCAATTTTCTTAATTTTTCTTTCCATATGAAGTATTAGAAAACTAAAAAAAAAGATTTATGAAATCGGTAAAGTCGTTCTGAAGTTATGGCGTGACCAAGGGAAACGGGGATTCATTTTTATATATTATATAGATAGATTAAAATACTCAAGATTAAATCTCAAAATCAAAAATTGTAAGATTACGAAAATTCGTCTTTAAAAATTTTGAAATTTCAGAATATGGCAGGGCGAAGTTAGAACCTTTTCCAACCACAGTGACGAACTATAATGCGCCTCGTATAACAACGATTAACTGTCAGATACAAATAAAATTGACAGTGTAAGTGATGTTAGAACCTTGTAAAATAAATGGAGCTTGATTTTAGGATTTCTTCATACAAGTATCTACGGAAATACAACACACATGTTTCTGAAAATTATTTCGATTATGGAAATGCGCAAAAGAAATGGTTTTGCTTTGAAAGGTAATTTTTGACAAAATATCAGTTAGAACCTTGTCCAATAGAAGTGATGATTTGGCCGAAAACTGTTGATGCAGTCTGCCACACTTGCAGTGCACTGCTAATAGCGGCAGTAGCGCCTAAACAAACTGTCAACACGTGAACTGTAGTGAACAGGGTAGTGTGCAATATGCGCCAGCACCACATGGCGATGCAATTAGTGAATGACGCATATGTTGTTGGAAGATTATGTTAGTTAATTCATTCAAGAGGGTTATCAGAGTTCCAGGAAAACGATGTCTTGTTTATGAAAGCTTATCTATTCATTTAAATGTGTAAACAATATTTACTATAAAATCTATCAAAGGTTGAATTGCCGTGATCGGAATTTGAACTCCAAGACCTTCCGCTAAACGGGCGTCTTTGCTAAGTCACTGAGCTATCGAATTCCTTTAGACCGGCCAAGAATACTCAATATTATTAATTATGCAATTAAATTACTTATTCATCCTATTAAAAAATTAATATTGGCATTTTTGTGTGTATTAGAACCGAACATTTTCACACGAAATCGTATTTAGATATAGATATAGCAGACAAAATACCCTTTTCTACATTGATAGATGCAACACCAATTCCAACCAAAAGGAATTTATGCAAAGGACATGTAACTCCTATAACATTAAATTTGCACGTTTAGAAACACTTGCTGACATATTCACTGCTAGTTACTTTCGCTACAGAATTTTTTTTTTTTTTTTTTTTTTTTTTTTTTTTTTTTATTGAATGAAAAGAACATGGTTTCACATGGTTTAATGAATTTCTACGCCAATGAAGAGTACTAGCTCTTGAGCTTGGCATAGGAGTTATTTTACACTATTTCATTTTTATGACATACATTCTACTTACAGTATACAGTAAATATAAACTATATATAAATTTAATATATAAACTACCATTATTTCATTTTTATAACATACATTTTGCTCAGTGTATACAATAAATATAAACTATGTTGTGATGTTAATTTTGATTTGACATGAATTGAAGTTATAACATTTTGATTGGTGATGTTATGGTTGTTGTTTTTTTTTTAAAGATTAATTTTACTTTTTTCTTGAATGATACAAAATCTGTAATTTTTTTAATTTCTTCAGGAAGACTATTAAAATGTTTTATGCCTTTGTAAATATAATTATTGTGCATTTGTTGTGTTGAAAACAGAGGGATTTGGATGTTAAATTTATGCCTTAATGATGAGTTGAGTTTAAATTTTTTAGTTACATTTTCTTTGAATATTTGAAGTATTGAGTCTTTTTTATAGTCTTTGTTATAAATTTCATTGTATAACATTCTACGTGCGAATAATACATAACACATATTGATGATGATTAAATTAATTGTACCTAATATTTTTAAATTACCTGCGTGGCAACTTTCCCTTATCCCTGTCCTCCTCTTACCCGTCCCAATCCAAATACCTGTTTCGCACCCTATTTTCTTTACAGTTATAATCGCATTTATTTTATTGTTGTGTTTTTATATTTAGGTTTATCACTTGTTGAATCTACACCTGTATTATATATATATATATTTTATTTTAAATTTTTTTTTAATTGCTGCTTCGTCCTGTTTTTTTTCTTTTCTTAAATATTCTAGTTTACATTCAGTCACTTTTATGTTTCTAAATACCTATCTGTGAACATTAATAATTGGTCTGTTTTTTGTCATCCTCTTATGCTATGTTATTAAGACTGTTTATGTTCCTTAAATAAATTAATAAATAAATGTATTTTTTACGAAATCGGATTACAGACTTGACTATTTTTTTAAAAATTATTATTTATTTCTAAGGATAATATCTAACATAACGATATGTTTAATGATATATTATGGTTTATATGTTAATATCCTTCTAAACAATTTTGTATAAATCTAAGAATAAGATATAATCAAAAACCTTTCTCTTCACAGCCCGCAACATTGTAAATAACTAATTGTGTAAAAATGTAACCAAATTCTTGTAATTGTAAGCTTTTGTAAAGGTCATTTCATAAAAACTCTCCAGGTTTTGAAAATAGTAATAATAATTGGATAAATTGTAGAATTTAGAGTCGTCTGAAAAATCACCTCAAGGGCGCTAAATATTAACTCTACTTTTGGGCACTAATCTTCTTATAAACGTAATATCAACAGTGATGGGGGTAGCAAATGTAAACTCATGTAATGTCCAGTGTTTTCAATATAGTGTCTTCCGCGTATCAGTTTTATCTTCTCCAAGCATATTATGTGTTTATCGGAAGTGACCTGCCAAGTAAAGAATGTTTTCTGTAAAGAATAAAATTAGATAGAGCCTAAGAATTCATTATAAATTTATTGTACAGCGCCCTTGAGATGATTTTTCACAAAACGGCGCTCTACAAATGATCCAATTATTATTATTATCAAACGTACTCATTTCAGTTATCTGTGCCGTGCGTTCATTAGTCCTGTGCCGTGCGTTCGTTAGTCGTTCACAAAATTCATTTGCATTTAGGCGTCATTTTCAAAATTGTTATCAGTTGTGCGAAGAATTCGGTGATAAAGCATACCTTACCTATAATCAAATACCTATATTATTATTTCAAAAATTAAAACTGATGTGCTGAGAATCAAGAATTCAGACTATGATTTTTTATGGGACTGCGCTAGTATTTCTCAAAACGCCAATTTCTCAAAACTCTGAGCTTTAGGTTTTGAAACAAAAAAGTTTATTGCATTTAAAAAGTTTAACTAAGTTTCGTTTAAACTCCCGCCTAAACTTTCACGTATGATGTCTATTTTATATTTTAAAATAAAAATAAATTTATTTTTTCTAAATTAAATTTGTTGTTGATATGTATGTAGGTATCTAATTCGTAAACACACGACAAAATTTTTCTTATCTCTATTATAGCACCCCTTTATGTCACGTTCCGAGCATCTACCTGCCATAGATAAAGAAGAAATAAGATGAAAATGTCGTAAAATAAAAGAAAAACTATTTTAAAAATATAAATTCAGTGCCTCTGCTTGTGTGCTGCGTTCTTGTGTGACACATTTTTTCTAACAATATTGTGTATTGATCTGATTTCAGCAAACTGTTTAACGATTCCATGATAGTTGATCCCCGACAGTTGGACAGTCGACCTGCCATAGATAAACAAGAAATAAGATGAAAATGTCGTAAAATAAAACACTATTTTCAAAATATAAATTCAGTGCCTCTATGTATTGTGTGCTGCGTTCTTGTGTGACACATTTTCTCTAACAATATAGTGTATTGATTTGACTGTTTAACGATTGATATTTGATAGTTGATCCCCGATAGTTGTCCCTCTGAATACTTATATACAATATGCAGTCGGTTTAGGAGAAATACGGTATACCTACTTGATGGGGTGTGCAGAGAGGAAGTAGGTACAGCCGAATAACAAAAGTATAAAACATATTTTCGTTCAAATTAAAGGATAAAACTACTTGTCTGTATTTTGGATATACCAGCGTAGGTACAAGTGAAAAAATCGACTCTGCTAATAAATTCATTTGATATACATACCAACTTTTATTAAAGGTATTTTTGTAGCCGATTTTAGGTTTGAAAATGGTAAATAATGCACAAAAAATTATATAAACGTTGATCCACAGTTGACTCCCAGATAGTTGCCCCCCCCCGATATTATTAAAATTATAATACTAATAATATCGGGGGGCCATCTGGGAGTCAACTGTGGATCAACGTTTAAAACGTTTTGTAAATTTTAAACTTAACATCCCTTTAGAGTACATAAATTACCCGTCGTTAATGAATACTTTAATTATTCCAACATTAGAAAACAGACGAAAAATAAACGACCTAACCTTTTTATTAAAATTATTAAACTCTAAATTCGACAGTTGTGAACTCCTGCAATTAATAAATCTACATGTACCTACACGAACAACTAGACGAACATTGACATTTTATATACGTACATCTCATTCGAACTATGATTTACATTCTCCCATACAACGTTTGCATAGTCTTGGTAACAAATACTTAAACAATCTGGATGTATTTGATAATAATTTGAACTTAGCAAACTTCAAACGCCATATGTGCCAACTATTTATTTCTACCTATCCCATAAACTAATGTGAACAACAATTTTAAACATAACCTACTTTGTGTCAACTTATATATGTAATATTTTGTTTCTTATATTTTATGTTACCTGTATTTTGTTAACGCTTGTATTTTATGTAACCTAATTTTTTTAATATTTTTTTAACGCTTATATTTTATGTAACCTATATTTTGTTTTTAACATAATTATGTTGCTTGTATTTTGTAAGCCCCTTCTTTTCACTGTAATTAAAAAAAAATGTACTGAATTCTATGTAAAAGCCCTATGGGCGTTTAAATAAATAAATAAAATAAAATAAATGCTGGTGGCATTTGACAAAAGCGGGGCGGTATCCCATCGACAGTACTACATATTTTTTGCCGCACAACTTGACTGAAGTATTTTTGGTGCATTCAGTCACCCTCTCCCCCCTCCCCCCTCAATCCAGGGGGCTGGGGTGCAGGAAGCAGGGTTCAGGGTGCAGGCCAGGCCAGTCAAGGGTCGTTAGTTATACGCTGTTATAAGTATCTAATTCAGTACTTGAGTAGCTAGAAGCTGACAGTTTTTCACATTTGAGGGGATATTTAAAAACTATCACGGGACTTTACAAGTGAACGATTTGTAAAGCTGAATGTATTTATAAAAAAATATTTGCCTTTCAAAAGAAGAAATTTACATTTCAAATGTTAGTAAACAAAAAAATTACGACATCTATCAAAATTCATAAATATAAGCATCAAAAATTTAAACAGAACCAATACACATTTCTAATAAAGAATCAAGGACTATCAATAAATGAAATTATTTTGGGAGCTAATTTATCGCCTGTCTGATATCATAAATAGTTCCATTTTTGAAAATTAAATGTTCCTTGCACAATGTCACGCATTACGCAGGAATATTTCACATTACTCATGCACTAACAACCGAAACGTTCTTAATCATTGTTAGATACTAGTTTCGCCCGCGTTTCAATACAAATTTATCTCATTACACAATAAAATGAAGAATAGAACTACCACACTACAAGAACGATGAATGTCACGATATTTTTTCGAGTTAGAATACCAGTCGATAGCTTAGTTTGCGAAGCAACTTTGTGTGTTTATAAAATATTAAAAATCGCTCACATTGCCGAGAAAAATTACCTTTTCTAAAAGCGAAAAACAAATGAATAAGTGACAATCATCGTTCTTGAATAGTAAAATGGACAGTCATTGTTTGTTTGTGAACGATCATCATTTTGCAATGGAAACTTCTAAGTAGCAAGGAAATATTTTGTTGTTGTTAACGGTCATTGATAGTATGTACTATATTATGTAAGTACCTATACTTTATAACTACAGTTTTAAAAATTAAAATGCATAGATTGCTAAATTACTTTTCATGGTCTTGCAGTGGACCCTTCAAATGTTAAAGCGCCAACGGCATTCAGTACATTTTTTTATTTGTTGCAAAGCGAGGTTTTGCAAAAAAAGTCTATAAAAGTAATTAAAATATTAAGTAGGTAGGTCGGTATCTACCTACTTTGTGTGCAGGTAGGTACTTAGCTTGTCAGTATGCATTGTTTATGATCTGATCGCCACTAGCGATGAGCACTGATCTTCTCGGAACTCCGAAGACGGGTCCTTTGAGTTGGTCGGCAAAGTAGGTACGAAGATACGTCAATGTACGAGGAATATAAATAAGTAGGCAAGCAATATTATTTTTTTGTATTTCTTGGGCATTAACTATGTGTGTAACAATTTGCAGACGTTTCGTGAATGACACGGGCACGTGTCGAAACCAATAAAAATTTTACTAAAGTTCTTCACAAACAAAACGTAATATAATTTAAGGTTTTCACGGCCAAAAGTATTATCTTCATTAAGGAGAATATATGACGCAAATGTGAATGGTAGAAGTCGGGGACTCCCGAGGAAGACATGGCACGACCAAGTGAATCAGATACTTGAGTCGGGCCAGGTGAAGAGTCGGAATAATAGAAGAGCATGTATGAGACGATGTATGAATGTGAACGAGGCAAGGAGTGTGTGCCAAGATCGAGTCGTTTGGCGGTCCGTCCTGTCTGCCTACCCCTGCGGGGAACGGCGTGATGGTTAGTTAGTCAGTTATAAACATTGCAATTAGTGAAACAGAATGTAGACAAAATAAAACGGCAATGGTCGCCACTGGGAATCGAACCCAGAACCTCTACCTTACCGGGATATCACTCTACCAACTATGTATACTTCATTTAAAAATATGGGAAATGATTGAGAATATTATTGGTAATTCTTAAATTGAAGGATGAGATCGATAGCTCAATGATATTGGTAGAGTGACGACCAGATAAGGCAGAGGTTTTGGGTTCGATTCCCAGTTGTGATTTGCGACCGTTACCTTTTTATTTTCTGTTGCACATACGTTTCATTGAAGATTTGTTAATAGTATCTTCTTCAATGATTAAATATTATTATTGTTGAGTGCTTGTAAAAAGGTTGCACATTCATGTAGCCGGAATGCGCAGACAGTTGCAAATGGGGAATGCCATTAAACAAGTGTACCATTCGACATCTGCTTTTCACAGCAATCTGACTCCCCTCCTTTTTATAGAGGAAATTGTTTATGCTCCAAATTAGATGGGGTGAGACTTTTAAGTGTTAGGTACCTACTTACTTAATTATAATAACAATTGGATAATTTGTATACCGCCGTTTTTGTGAAAGATTATCACGAGTACAAATAAATGTTGCTTATTTTTTTTTAACATTAGCTCCTCACAGGAGGCCCTTAGTAAAATAATTTACCTCAGGATCTATGTCATCTTAGGGGATGCTGTGTGGAGGATCTTTTTATGGAAAGGAAGGCAGGGCCGCAGTTGGGGGGGGGGGCATTAGGGGGCAATGCCCTACCTTAAAATGCCTGTGCCCTACCTTAAGAAATACCATCGATTATGATAATATACTAGTAAACTGTTTGTTCATTGTTTGACATGATTGAAAAAAAATACTAGCTATTAGTGTAGCGTAGCGACATCTAACTAAACAGCTTCGAATTAACCAAAGAATCATATTATATCAATTCTTTATTCTGCCCATAGATGGAATTGAAGTAAGTGGTGAGAGGCTGTGCGCGTATTCCAATCACTGCTTAGGGTGAATTCCCAAACAGTTTGGGGATGTTATTCAACGGTTGAGTCATAAATAAACCAATCCCTAGATCGATATCTTCGGGCCTTCTCCATACTAAACGGTTTGTCATCAGATCAAGCACTTGCATACTGCTCGCTAACAACGTATGCAGGGACAATAGGGGTCTAATTTTAATAATTATAATTGTAGGGTTGTTCTATAAGAAAATAAAAGTCCTTGTTAAATAGTAACCTTCTGTTACTTACACCGGGCGGGTATGTGGTGGATAACCTCCAATTCACTTCGAATAACAGAACGTTTTCCTTCAAAATGTGTCAGCAGATGAATCCACAACTGGAAATTTACATTCTGATCACAAAACTGGTTTTAAATTAAGGGTGAATCTGCTTGCCTGTCCACAGATTTAATTAGTATTACTCTCATATAATGCGTAGTATGGTTTTCCTACGAATTACGAATTTTGTGGAATGATTTGAAATAAAAATTTTAACTCCACTCGAAATATTAGAACGGTTTTCTTCGAAATGTAGCAGATTAATCCGCTACTGGAATTTTGACAGATCATTCGGAACATGAAACTGGTTGTAAACCATGAGTTAATCTGCCAAGTCCTCGGCTAAAGCTCAGATACTACACCCAGAACAAGAAAATGGTTTTCCTCTTACTTTTGTACTTAGAACACATGGATGGTTTGATGATCCATTGGAACACGTGACGATCCATGAAACTTTCTTAGAATTGTCGCGCTTCGCCCACGAACCTCTCTCAATCATTCTCACTGAATATAAGTCATAAAAAATCCAAGCGCAAAACAAAATTCGACCCGGACGGTGTTGCCAGTCGCTGCAGTTATCAAGATGACATTATTATACATTCATTTGAAGAAAGGGGATTCCCCAGGTTTGTCACAGAATAAGTAATGAAAAATTCCGTGCCCATTTCAATCGGTCTGAATCATATATGCAACAAAAATATGAAAGAAATGATTAGCCGCCCGGAGCGCCCCCCCCCCCCCCCCACCCGCCCGACCCACATCAGATCATTTTACTTGCGCCCTACCTGTAATTACCGCTGCCCTATCTTAAATTCAACTCTAGCTACGGCCCTGAAGGAAGGGGAGGAAGTTCTGGGAAGGAAAGGGTACGAGGGATGAGTAGGAATCTGGGGGTCAGTGTATCCAGGAGTGACGGACCTGGAATGAATCTCTACAACTGGGTCCGGCTGGAGAGATCAAAAGGCCTCCCTCAACCAGAATCTCTCGATCCGGCCCGCCACAGGACGTGGGGAGGCGCATCCGCCATCAAGACCCGGACAAACCACACCCCATGAACCCAGGCACCCTTGCAAAGTCAAACGTAGCAAACTACTTCGGGTGACCTATGGCAGAAGTGTTGGTTAAATAAAAATAATAATAAGATGACTTATGCGGCGGTACTCACACCCGCCCCCCAAATTGATTAAAGGTAGATTAGAGAAGAAATTGTTGGCAATGCGGGGCATGTAAATAAATATCTTGATAATTTTTTTCTCTCTACTTTATAGTTAATTAAAATATATATTTATTATTTTTTTTACATGAGCTCCACACAGGAGGCTCACAGGAAAATAATTTCCCTCAGGGCCTATGTCATCTTTGGGGATGCTGTGTGGAGGGTTTTTTTAAAGGAAAGGAAGGAGAGGAGAGTTCTGGGAAGGAAAAGGGTTTAAGGGGTGGGTAGGAATATGGGGTTCAATGTGTCCAGGTCGTCCGCCTCCAAGACCTAGACAAACCTCACCCCATGGACCCGGGCACCCCTGCTAAATCACCAAACGTAGCGAACCACTTGGGGTGACCTGTGGCAGAGGTGTTGGTTATCCAATAAAGGTTCCCGGGGCGGCG
Organism: Limnephilus marmoratus; assembly: GCA_917880885.1. Taxonomy (NCBI): domain Eukaryota; kingdom Metazoa; phylum Arthropoda; class Insecta; order Trichoptera; family Limnephilidae; genus Limnephilus; species Limnephilus marmoratus. The sequence goes on from OU862908.1 coordinate 66,412,035, forward strand.
GTACCCATTCCCGCCTCCCAAATTGAGATTAACCATTCCCTCATATCCAATACGCAACGCGTGATTAATTGTAAATTTATTGTTGATCATACTTTTATTTTGCTTCTATCAATATGTAATATATATATTATTTGTTATCAATCTTTGAAATATTATAAAATGAAATGAAATGTTATAATAATAATAAACAATTGGATATCTGTTTGGACAATATGCACATGAAATGTAAAATATAAACATTTGGAAATTACTGGCCGGGGGAAGGGGGGAGGGGGGATGTTATTGGGGATGCTTAACCAACCAAGTCACCGTACATATTGAAAAGTATTGGTTCAATTAGGTAGGTAGACATCTAATAATAATAATAATATTTGGATATATATATTTGTATATCGCCATTTTTGTGATAAATCACCTCAAGGGTACAAATCTATATGTATAAAAATGAATCCCTGTTTCTCTTGGTCACACCATAACTTCAGAACGACTTTACCTATTTCATTAATCTTTTTTATAAGTTTTCTAATACTTTGTAGAAGATTCTTACGGAAAGAAATATCAAGAAAATTGGATAATTTCAGAAAACTTAAAAAAGGAGGGGGAGGGGAACGGGGGAGGAAGGGTTCACGGGAGGGGTGACGAGGGAGGGGGAAGGCAGGGAAGATGGAAGGGGAACGCGGGAGGGGGAAGGCGGGGAAGGTGGAAGGGGAACGCGAGAGGGGAAGGGGATTCGGGAGGTGAACGGGGACGCACAGGAAAGGTCATGCAAGGAGAGTAAATTTATTTATTTGAATGGCATTGCAACACATGCCGGGTACCAGCTAGTTTATAATATATTTTTACAATGCTCTATCTCGCTACTACTACCAATAAAACACCGCCTGTTCAAAATTAATTTTAAGTTGTCAGCATTTTTGTTTTTTGTTAAGCAGTGACTTTTATCGGCGCCATGCAAATTAGCCAATTATTGTAATAATAATAAAAAACGTACAACCTATTACTTAAAATAGAAAACTTTGAACTAATGGCTCATAAGAAAAATAATATACAATTTACTCGTAGATACCTATCTATAAAATAGAAGTTAAAATATGGTTATGTACTTAGGTATTTATCACTATTACTAATGGACTATTAATTGTGCATTAATAACATTAAATATAAAACGAAATGAGAAAAACACATTAGAGAATTATTTTTAATTTTACACAACCATTTGTGTAAAATTAAAATCACATAGCACTAATTTAAGGATAAATTGCCGATTTCAAAAAAAAAATTAAAAACACGTTTAATAGTAAAGTCCTGAAACGACGTCCTGAAATGAAAAGGAAGTAGGTACTGCATACACATGAATAAAGTAACGATAAATAGTACCTACAATAGTACACAAAATATAGTTACTTGCCTATCTGCATTAATGACAATTTGTTTCACAGAATTTGGATAATTCATCAAATTTCAAAGTTAATATTCAAGTTCTGTGAAAGTCCTAGTCCAGTTCTATTATTGTCCAAGTACTATGAAAATAATAACAGAACTTTTACAGGTCTTGAATTTTAACGTTGAAATTTGAAACTTGTGTTTGTTGTTGTTTGAACAATTCATCTAATTTCAAATTTAATTTTCAAGTTCTGTATAGGTGCTGTATTCAAGTTCTGTGATTATATTATTATATTATTATTATTGGCCTGTTGATTCACATAGATAACTGAAATAATAACAAAACTCGATTAGAACTTTCACCGAAAAATTGACGAATTGTACAAATTCTGTGAAACAACAGCCCCCAAAACAAAAACAAAAGTCCATGATTTTCTATTAATAAAGTCAATTTAGAACTTTAACACAGGGAAAATTAATGAGATTTTGTATTAATTTATTTAGGAATATTGGGCTTCCGAGTTTTGCATTCAATTAGGGACGAAGTGTAATCGATGGATTGGATGCACTCGAAGACAAAATGGACAAAAGAAAAACCTACCGAAGGCGGAAAGAGAATAAATAATGATGAAATTATCAATGGTGGGAAAATTGCACAACACGACACATGTCATTTTCTACGTCGGTATCTTGTGTACAAACGAAAAAGTGTGAACATATATGTAACATGAAGAAATTTGAATACTTAGATAAATAAAATAATATAGCAATTTACCTGGGGGCGCCATGGGGGCGCCTGGGCGCTGCGCCCTCTTGACCCTGGTCTCCAGTTGCAGGCACATTCAGTTGCCTCGCATCCAATCTAACACCTCCCCTTCTATCTGATCCTCCAACACTTTAACCAACAAACAAACAGTTCACTGATATTCAACCAACTTCAACCATCCAACTTTGGCTTCTATCACAATCGATTAAATTGATTTTACACCAAAATAACAACAATAAACAGTGCGAAAATAACGGTCATTGAAAATACAACATAACCGAGGTATTTTGTTTTATTTGCAGTAATTATGTATTATCCAGTAAATAAACAAGCATCGAAACAGAATGTGTATCGTTTTATGTATTCATATTAATCTTTAATAAGTTAACTTCACTTAAAACTGTATATTTGATTTCGTTTTATCAACGCGGAGAAAATTTTCACTGTAGCGTTTTTGTTTGTTTTCCTTTTTTGAAAAGTTTCGTAGTTCGTGTTTGCCGCGCGAGTAAACGTCACCGGTGCCGAGAGCGGCGTGAAGTCAGCCGCGGAGCTGCGGAGCGAATGAGGATGGGATTGTTCGCTGTTCGTTGGGTTTTGGTTTTTGTGCCGGCTGTTGGTTGTTGGGTTGTTCTGTGTTTGACTGTTCCGTGCGTGGCCCGGCGCCACCGGCTTACGCCGCTCCGGATGGGGGGAGCAGTGGGGAGGAGGGCGGTGGGGTCGACATGCAGGCGCCGGGGTCTGTCGCCAGCCGCGCACTGCGAGCCGCCGCGCCCGCCGCGGTACGCTACTTGTGTTGTGGATAACACCACACGTCACATGCATTATTCTCGTATTAATTCATTTTCATTGAACTAGACCGTCAATGGTGACGGGGGAATTACTATTTTAATCACGTTTGTTACGTGATAACCAAATTTTTTCACCCTTCAAAAGGGTGTTGTTGTTCTTGGGCATCGTTTCGATGGATGGAGAAAGGGATAAGGGAAGTCTCGTAGAAATGGGTTAATTATCGGAAAAGCTGAAAACTTTGCATTCAACATTTCCTACCGTGCCTACCTAACATAGTTTTCTTTCGCACAAGAATATTAGAAGCTTTTTAAAATTATCTTCTAGGAGGCCTTGAGGAAAAAATTCCCTCGGGGTCTTTGTTATCTTTGGGGATGCTGTGTGGAGCAGGAGCGTTTCTAGAATTTCGTGAGCTAAAGTGCTAAGTTGGAAAAAATCGATATAATTGAAGTTTTTGTAGCTGAAAAAGAATTTTCAGCCTGAATAAAAACAAAAAACAAATTTTGAAATTTTTTTTATTCATTTTTATCTAAGTACTAATTAATCTTAGCACTCTAGCTCACCGAAAAATCATGGACCGCCACTGGTGTGGAGAGTCTTTTAAGGAAATGAAGGAGAGAAGTTCCTGAAAAGAAAAAAGGTATGAAGGGTGGGAAGGCATTTGGGGGTCAATGTGTTCAGGAATAAACGAACGTATCAATCAATTACTCCCACCGCGGTGTCAGAGTCGGCTGGAGAGGTCAAAATTCTCCCTCAACCGATCCTGCCCACCACGCAGTTCCTGGTTCTAAGTCGAGTGTACCAATACAGAGTTGTGGGGTCATGGGGTGGTCCTTAATCTCTGCCTACCCATGCGAGAAAACGGCAGGATGGTTAGTTAGATTTTATAAATTTACTAGCGCAGAGCCGTGAAACTTCACGGAAATTTATAATTGTAGGATTAATAATTGCATGTTAAGCCTCGATGACACACGGCGAGTTTACAAGCTACTATCTGGGAAATTCACTATCTGTTGGTAAACTCGCCCAGTGTCATCGTGTTACTTGCTAACTAGCAGCGACTAGCAGATTGTTAATCTACGAAAAAAAGTTGAAAAGTCGTCAACTCTACTCGCCTACACGCTTGCTCCGCGCTCCGCTTGCTCGTGATTGGTTTATTTATGTTTCCAACATGGCTTCCGATAAACAGCTGATTTCGACTGAAATCTTGAAGAATTAGTTCACACAGGCGTCGTTATTCTTGTTACTGGCGCTAGCAGCGGCCTCAGTTTCCTACGCTTCTGAGCGAGTGGACAGTTTTGTGTGTCATCACGACAATCTCACTCGCCGATTTACCCGCTTTTAAAACTTAGTAGATAGTAGCTTGTAACTCGCCGTGGGTCATCGAGGCTTTGGTTAAAAAGTGCACACCCTTGAAAAATCACGAAATCTGAATTTACTTTTCAGGATTAACCTTATCATTACATCATTATTATCATCATTATCATCATCATCATCATCATCATCATCATTATCATTACATAGTATAAAATGAAGTCGCTCAAAATGTATGTGCGCGTTAATCTTTTAAACTGCGCAACGGATTTTCATACGGTTTTCACCAATAGATAGAGTGATTGAAGAGGAATGTTTATATGTATACATACATGTAAATTATATTAGAGAAAAGCCGAGAAATTCAAAGAAAACATATTTTTGTGCGATTTAAAACGGCTGGCGGGCCGTGGGTACTATAGTCACTTTTGAAATTCATTCGACGGAAGAAATTGAAAAATAGATGTCCTAGAGCAGGGATGGCGAACATTTATGTATCAACGTGCCATTTTTCTAAAGAAATGTTTAATGAGGTCATAGACGTGCCGTCAAATAATTTTGTAATAATAATAAATACAATTAAAAACTCTTTATTTACTACTACTACATAGGTACATTTAGCATTATACGCGTAATTTAAATTAAAGCAAAATTAGTGTGACTTCTTTTGTTGCAGGTTAGATGACAAATAACATAAGTTAGGGTTGTAAGATGTTACTTTTTAGCAGAATGCATGCTGAACTGGACTCATCTGTCAAACGGTAAATAACCGACCCTTTTTGGCACAAGTTGATGAAAATATTGTTAAATATAGCCAGCTTCTTCAAACAATTAAATGTGTCTGGTAACGCATTCCATGTTTCCAAAATTATGTTATTAGCATTTTAACTTATATTACCTGTCAATCTTTCTGTTTCAATTAATTCTAACTCTCTCCTTTTTTCAACTAATTTTTGAATCCATGTTGAACTAAACTGGAAATCAATCAACTACATTTCAAATTCATCAATTTACAAACAATCGAATGGGGATAAATTCAGTTTATCAAATGACGTCACATCAGAGTAAATAATAAACTTGAGTATTTCTGATAATTCTTTGCACTGAGAACTCGGGTTCGCTCGTTCACCTACGATACACTTAACACTTTTTTTCGTAGGGCATAATAAATTATGTAATCACTGGGTCAGTGATGTGCCCAAAATATTGTGTCGCGTGCCATTGGTTCGCCATCCCTGTCCTAGAGTAAGTACGTATTTGATTTGAATTATTATTATTTTTTTTTTATTTAAATTCAATTTAAATTCTTCAGGGTTTTTTATTGATACTAATTATAAATAATAGACGTAGGCAATGGTGTCAATTGAAGAAGTGAGCATTGCTCACGAAGCATGTTGGTTTTGTAAACAATAAAAGTGGTAAAAACGAAGTAATTTATTAATTTAAATCAAAATGGTGCCACAAAATAAGTTTGCTGTGTTAGAAGAAGTGAATTATTTTATTTGATGAAGTCGCTCAAAATGAATGTGCGCATAGATCTTTTAAACTACGCAACGGATATTCATGCGGTTTTCACCAATAGATAGAGTGATTGAAGAGGAAGGTTTATATGTATAAAAACATGCTTATTTTAGTAGAGAAAAGTCGAGAAATTCAAATATTCAATTCAGGCAGCGGGCAGCGGGCAGCTGGCAAGCGGGTGGTGTGGTTTTATAAAGGTTGGGTAATGGTTCGTTAGCCACAGCATCGTGTGGCCGGGTCTGCTAGTGAACTTATAAAGAAAAGAAATAGACATTTCAATATATAACATTTAAAAAAAATAGTAAAAAATATTACATTAAGTCAATTAATTTTCGCTTTTCTAAATTCTTAACATATCAGTTCCAATTTTGAAAATTAGAAATAAATGTACCTAGTTCATTTCAGAATTACAATCACTCACAGACAGACCCACAATAAAAATTAGTACGATTGATGATGTGTTATGTTCTATATATTTAAAAATATTTTATGATAAAGGTATCTACAGAAAAAATGAAATCACTAAAAGATAATCATAATATTAGGTAACTAGTTCAATTTTTCATTAGTAATCTGTATAAATAAAAATGAATCGCCGAAATGTATGTACGCGCATAACTTCCGAACGACTGCACCAAACTGGATAATTCTTTTTTTGTTGTATTCGTTATGGTCAGGACAAGGTTTGTATAAAAGTACTGGTGAGCTCTGGCATTAATAAATTTGTATAAAAATTTGCAATATGTGGCACGTGAGCTGTTTGAAAACTAAATATACCGGGACTGAATGAATGGAATGCGGGAGGGTGGAACTCGGGAGGAGGGTTTGCTGGACAGGGGAAGCGGGTGAGGGGAGTGGGGAGTGAGAAGGCGGTGTGGGAACGCGAGAGGGGGAAGAGGACGCGGGAGAGGAAGGAGAGGCGGAAGAGGAACGGGACAAATGGGAAAGGACACGCAGGGAGAAACAATTTCTTTATTAAATGGCATAGCAACGCATGCCGGGAACCAGCTAGTATTTTATAAAAATACAGTTTAAAAAACTTGATAAGATTTGTTGAAATAACATTTTATTTTTAAAGAAAGACAAACATACCCAGGTAATGAATAATCCAACAATATTATTTAAAAAATCTCCCACTACCAGCGGAAATTTTCGCTTGTGTCGTGATGGAGGACTTAGCCAGCCGAGGAATCGAACACACGACGTACGGGTGAGACTCAATCGTGATGCCAACTCAGCCACTGACCGGTCACATATTATAGTTATAATTATAGATCTTAGTGGTAAGCTAGTTTATTTATTTGTTTATTTGTTTATTTGTTTATTAGGAACATACACAGTACATAAGTTTACAAGTTATAAGGAATGTTAAATAAAGTAATTACATGCTTTAGTACCTATTACGTAAGTCCGTATAATATCTGGGATAATACGCCTGGGATTTGAACAGTTCTTAAAACTTAACTAATGAATGAAAGAGAAGAATAATATAAAGGAAAATTGTATACAAAGATAAAAGAGATTTTTTTTTTTTTTAGAACAAGAATTACATGCTAACAAATTGTAATTAGTTTAGTGAAAAGATGAGTATTTTTATAGCAATAAAAAATACATGCTCATGAGTAGTAATTAAAGTTTAATGAAAATATAAGTGTAAATAAGAAGTTTTAAAATTAATTATATCACGCCAACAAATTTAGTAAATTAGTTTTGTATGTTTGCAGGGAGTTGTGGAAAATGTCTAAGTGTAATAATTTTTCATAGTGTGTATAAGATGTGATTGCGCGAGAGATTGGTGAGTTTTGTGCTGCATTAGTATTATTGGATCCTATGTGAAAAAGTGAAGTGTGCCTGGTACGCCTCATTGGAACATTTAAACCAATGACAGATAGCAATTCGGGACTATCTATTTTATTGTTAAGCAGGTTATGTAGAAATATCAGATCTGACAGTGTGCGTCTTTTTTGTAAAGATAACATATTATTTGAAGTTTTGTTGTATTTCTTGAGTAAATATTTCGAAAATTTATTCTGTATACTCTCTATTAAGTCTATGTATACCTTATATTGAGGATTCCATATGGTGGAAGCATACTCCAGTGGACTTCTGACCAATGAACAGAATAATATTTCCAGAGTCTTAGCACTTTTAAAAACTTTACATACTCTTAATAGAAAACCTAGCATCTTATAAGATTTTGATATAATGTATTCGATGTGCTTATCAAATATTAGTTTGCTATCCAAGTGAACACCTAGATCTTTACATGTAGACAAATATTTTAGAGGTTTGTTATTCAAGTTGTAAGGATAGGTTATTTTATTTTTATTTCTAGTAAACGTAATCGAGTGACACTTGGATATATTTAAGGACAATAAGTTTGATTCACAGTATGTGCACAAATGATCAAGATCTCTTTGTAATTCGATGCAATCGGATAACGACTGAATAGGTTTAAAAATTTTCATGTCGTCCGCATACAATATAAAGTAACTATTTGGGAAGCATACAAGAATGTCATTTATATAAATATTGAATAGGAGTGGTCCGAGATGCGACCCCTGGGGCACACCTGAGACGATTTCTATTAAGCAAGATGCGAAACCATTGACAACCGTAATTTGGTGTCGATTACTAACATAAGATGCGATCCATCTATAGAGATCACCGTGAATTCCTAGACCTAAAAGCTTCTGTAAAAGAATATAATGGTTAACACGGTCGAATGCTTTAGAGTAATCAGTGTAGATGGCATCCACCTGGCATCTCATGTCCATTTGAGCATGAAGAAAATTTGTAAAAGACGCAAGATTTGAGGTTGTGGAGCGATTTTTCATGAAGCCATGTTGATTAGTTGAGAGTAAAGGTGAGATGGTAGAATATAATTGATCGTAAACAATTTTTTCCAATACTTTACTTAAAATCGGTAATTTGGATATCGGTCGATAGTTGGAGACATCATTTTTACTGCCGTTTTTAAAGATTGGGGTAATCAAGGCTGTTTTCCACTTGTCGGGAAATGTTCCTTCAGATAGCGATAATTTGAAAATAGCAAAAATGGGGGGTGTCAATTGTTTACTGCAGTAGTTTATAAAGATTCCTGGAAGTTTATCGTTACCCGGTCCCTTTTTGATATCGATAGACTTAAGGTATTTGAAAGTTATGTCTTCATTGATCTCGATTGAGCTAATTACGCTATTTGAATTTAAACAATCACTAGCATTGCTTGTATGAGCAGGTTGATCATTCGAAAATACAGAACCAAAATACTCCGAAAATAAATTGGCTACTCCTTTACTGTCATTAGCAGTTTTTTCGCCATAAAACATATGATCGGGGATGGCAGGAGATTTTCTTTGAGAATTGACATAGGACCATATTTTTTTAACATTGTGCTGTATACCGGATTCTATCGTGGAAATGTAGGTTTTGTAAGCCGCTGAAGCGACCGTCTTTTGCCTTTTGCGTAGCAAAGAAAATGAGAGATAGTCAAGAGGGTTCCGATTTCGCTTCCATGCTCTAAAGAACTTTAATTTTTCATTTGTTATTTTTATTAAGGCTGCCGTGTACCATAGTGGATATTTTCCAGATTTCACAACTTTCTTGGGAATAAATGCATCGATGATTTGTTCAATTATAACGTAAAATGAGTTTAACGCTGTATTTACATCCGGTGCATTTATAACGGCAGACCAGTCGGTCTCTTCCAGTTTCCCATTAATCACGGTATAATCTGCTTTATGGAATAATTGTATTGTTCTAGGAGTTGAGAGGGTAGCATTAGTGGATGGAATTTCTAGTTCAATAATCAATGAATTATGATGAGCATCCTCTTTAACTAAAGGATGATCTGCAAGCGTCACCTTAGCTGGAGTGTTACAGAACACGAGGTCCAATATTCGTCCATATTTGTTAGGTGAGTGGTTAAATTGAGTTAAATTTGCAAACGATAAACAGTTACATAGTGTGAGTGAACATTGGTCTCTGTTAGTTGATATTTGTTGATTAGTCCAATCAATACTGGGTAAGTTATAGTCGCCAATGATTAGAAACTTGTCATTGGGAAAACGGATCGTTAAGTCAGAAATGGCATTGGTATGGCTAGTAAATAACGCTAATCTTTCTGAGGATGTTAATTTTGGACCGACGCTAGGTAAGTACACGCAGCACATATGGAAGTTATAACAATGATGATTAGATTTTGATGTATTGACAGTTATCCACATATCTTCAGCGTCTGAATTCCAAGAGCGGGGAGTAACAAAAAATTCTTTTTTAATACCTATGATTACGCCTCCGCCAGTTGATTTACCAGTGCGATGGATATCCCTATCATTTCTGTAGACAGAATAGCGGTTATCAAATAATTCCTCATCTAGGATGCTATCAACCAACCAACTTTCGGTAATGAAAATCAAGTCATAATTATTGAGCAGCACATTTTGACTAAATTCCAACGTTTTTGAGCGCAGACCTCTCGCATTTTGATAGAATATTATTAAAGAATCAAGCATTGAGAAATTTTGTTAAATACATTAATAACTTCGGTTTCTACAAAATATACTTGATTATTTTGTTCGAAAGTTATGTTCATAGTCATAAGTCCACTGGGAATAACAAAGCATAACATACAATTATTAATTAAGGTGCGTGAGTATATCATAGAATGTATAACTGAGCAGTGAGTACAATTATCAGCAGGTGGGGTTAATGTAAAAAGGGTAATATTCATTAAATTAAGAAAAAAATCAGGAGAAAAATAGTAGTTACAGGATAGATGATTTAACATGGTAATGGTGATTAAGCTATTAGGTTTTTTAACTGCGAGTCGCATGAGATATGTATGGGAGGTGATGTATCGTTCTTTCTTAGGTAGATTTTCCCGTTTCGTATCCATAAAAACTGATACATGTGTTCGTTTTTAAAGCCTTTGGCGGACCTCAATATAGATTTATTTTTCCGCGTGAGATGGTCGTTAACAAAGATCCTTTGATCAGCTCCAGCCATTCCGATGCCCTTGGTAGTGATTCCTTTTTTCTTCTTAATGGCTGCTATGAATTCGTCCTTCTTCTTGCGAGAGGTGAATTAGTTAAATTATTTTTTTATTTATTTATTTGTCAAGCACCTTAAGGGCCCGCAACCCGGATTTCTACCGAATTATTACATATTTCCCTTAAACACGGTAAGTTTTAAGGCTCTTAAAAAAATATATGTTATTCTTGAAGATAATATCTAGACTTTGCCCGCGCCGAAACGCAAATTATATAAAATTCCCTCGATAGAAAAAAAACGCAAAGTATGCTCCAAAAATTATTATAAACACGTTTGTTTCAGTTATTTTACAAGTTATATGTATTAAAAAATTCACAGTGTTTCTTTAAATGCTGTTTAAGGTAATTTATGTTATGGTAAGATTTTTGCTCTATTTTAAACGAGTCGTGTTTTATTAAACATTTTCGCAATTTTCGCATCGATTTTGTCGCTGTAACTGTTAGCTGTAACATTCCTAATTTCGTATATCTCCATCTTCTTCTTTTCGAACCCGGTTGCAGAGCCTTGAGGTGATTTTTCACGAAAACGGCGCTAGATAAATTTGCCAAATATTATTATTATTATTCTAGTATTCCAAAATGCCTACACATATTTCAGATCTGTTGACGGACACCAGGCACCAGGAACCGGGCACCATTCTGTACCCCATCCCTATTCCCTCACTGTCCAGTGGGCGCCGGTGTTGCCAGATGAAGTTTTTATTTTACTACGTTTGCATGGATTTTTGGGTCATTTATAGTATCTGCAGGTACCTTCATGCCGAACAAGACACGGTTTCTTTAACGGCCACCAAAAATATATCTTTTTTTAACCCTCGACCCGTCGGGTGGGGTCTTTAAAAGTCCAGGTTTTACAGGAATGCTAATTATGAAGCTAGGTAGCTTCCCAAAAGTGTCTATACTTGACGCTAGCGCAGCCTACATTCTGCGCATGTGCGATGTGAGATACAGACTTGTGTTTCGGCGTGAGGCTCAAAAAAATCAACAAAATAAATGAAAAACCAAGTTTATACGTTTTTTCATTGTATTTTGTTGATTTTTTTTGTAATAATAATAATCTCAAATAGTTATAAGTTTGACAGAAATTTGTTACATTTTTTAAAAGTTTTCTTTTTAAAAAGTATGATTCAAAATTATAAAAAAATGTTTCCTGTTGATTTTTAAGCTTTTACATCAAAAATAAATATATAATTTTTAATATTTCTTTTAAAAGGGTGGTAATTATTTCAATGCAGTTATTATCGCCTGACTATAATCAGTTAAAATAACACATAAAATGTAAGCTATAACAACAATTGAATCATATTTATTTTCGGGGTCCTAAACGACCCCGCGCGACACCTAGCGTTAAAAAAAAGACGCGACGGGCGGAGGGTTAAAGTGAGGAATAAGGAACTCCAGTGAAAAATATTATCGCTTTAAAAAAATATGTTCAAATAGACCAATAAACGCTGATTCTGAATATATAAGTTTTATTAAATAATATTAAACGCAGAGTTTTTAAAAAATTATTAAAAAGCCCATTTTTAATCGGGTCGTAAAAACACGCCGTCAAGATGGCATTATTGAAATTTTAGTGGTGACGTCACTGTTCGACGTGTCGTGACGTCACCGTAAAGTCATTGTATGGGAATGTATGATATGACACAAGCCATCGTATTAATTTATTCGTTTATTTACATACCGTTTATAGTGATTTAGTTATTGTGTTTATTAAAACATTATTTAGGCCTAAATAATGTTTAAAAAATAAAGGTATCTCTTATCAGTTTTACTCTATTACGGAAAATATTCAAAAACTAGTGCACAAAAAAAATAGTAATGCTACTTCTAGGGAGAATACTTCGAACAACGGAATTCAAAATGGCGGCAGTTGATCGGCTGATTTCCCGATCCTATAGTAATTTTTCAGGAGTTATGACGTCACACGATTCACCATACATACGGTGGTTTTCAGGGGGTCTTGAAAGTTAAAACTTTGACAATTATTTTAACTATTAAAACTAACTCTAAAAATTAAAATAAAAATGCGGTTATTCAAGTTAGAAAGTCATTATTCATTAAAAAATAAATAAAAATGGACTGGAGTTCTCTATTGCAGCTTTTGAACTTGTATCTTAACTCTTAACCTAAATATTATCTTTGACAATAAAATGAAATGAATATTATATTATCATGTAACTTTAATTAGGTACCCACACTAACAAATGAAAAATGTAGACAAAATAATTTTTTGGAGTTGTGAGAAATTTCTTCTCCTTCTTCTCGTAAATTTGAAAAAAAAATTACAATTAAAATAATATTTAAAATGAAGTGACTGCCATTGAACATCACTTTTTATTAAGTCATTGAGGTCAACAAATTAAACTTGGTAACACTAAACATTATATAAAAACTTAACATTTTTTTATAAAGCACTAGCGAGTATCCGGCACACTTTGCAAAGCCACTTAAATAAAGAAATTGTTTCTCCCTGCGTATCTTTTGCCTTTCGTCCCTGTTCCCCTTCCACTTCCCCTTCCCGTGTCCCATTCCTCTCCTGCATTTTCCATCTACCTTTCTCCCTCCCCTCTCCCGCTTTCTACTGTCCGGCACCCCCCCCCCCCCCCCTTCACGCTTGACCTTCCCCTCTCCCGCTTTCCCCTGCCACCTTCCCCGCGTTCTTCCCTCCATTGCCCCTCCTTCCCCCAGTTTCCCTTCCCCCTCCCTCCTTCCCTCCCTGCCGCTAAACTATATTAAATACACACATTTTTCGAACAACTCGCGCACCACCTAGTTTCAATTTTTTATACAAATTTATGTACAGAAAAATTTGCGGGTGACCCATTAACAATGTTTCCATGTAATGTCGACTCCTCCCACATTTCTTACCCTCCCCCAAAATCTCCCCTCCCACTACCCCCACCCAATTAAATCTAATCGTTTTGTACTTGCATAGAATTTTAAATTCAGCTTTAAGTTTGTTAGTTAATGACATGAACGTGTCGAAATCGGTAGCGGAAAATTTAAAATATAAAGTAACAATAAAACAAATTATTTTTGGGACATGGCATCACTGGTGGGAACCGCTCTTTGCTCTGTGAGTGTGATGGTGTGATGAGAGATGGGGCTGTGAGAGGAAAAAGGCCGGCGTCGGACGATGGGGCGCTCCTCTACGTCGTCCGGTGTCCGGACTGTCCGGTAAACAAGTGTATGGGCCCCAGCGAGGATAAAACTGTGGGGAAAAATTACAAATATTTTTTAAACTACATTTTCTGAAGGATAATTAAATTTCATATTTATTTATTAATAACTAGCTGAAGTCGCGCAGCATTTACAGTTTTTAAAAATCAGACGTAGGCAGCCATTATTTTCCCCTTATGTATTACAAACATAAATAAAAAAACGTACAAACCTAAATGCAAACAGGTCATGTTAGAATTTATATCGGCAAGCAGAACAACACACCGAATTTCTAAACTGCCTAGCTCTGCTTCGACTTATTTCTTTTATATATAGAACTATTCCCGTCTACTGTTTTTCCATCTTGCGTGGTGGATTATTTTTTAAATTTTTATTTTTTATTTGAATACCTCACAAGAGTCCCAGTTGTTCCCGTCTGCAGCCAGTGAGACTATGGCATCCCCAATTGGGGTATATTTTGAGGCTGAAGGTAGTGAGAAGGGCGAAGAGATGGGGAAGAGGAAGGTGGAAAAGTACCTGGCTATTATTGGCTATTATCTGAAATAAACTATTATTATTATTCAGATCTAGTCACCAAACACAGCTAACGCCATTTCAAGCAACGTTTCAATTCTGAATGGTGGTCTTACACCAGGGCGATACCGAGAGTATCTTTGACTCTGGAACGTGTCGCAAATATACTCTATATTATTTTAAGTGTATTAATTGTGAAATAACACAAATTAATCATATACAATTTATTTACACACGCCACGGCGCGCCGGGATTCGATCCCGCGACTTTCGGATTGCGAGTCAAGAGTCTTACCCCTCGACCACTCCGGCCGTCATATTGAACGTGCTTCATCAAGTTTAAGAAATTCTACTTTAATTCTACGTTTTTCGGAATAAAACGTAGATTTGTTTAAAATATATATCGATGCTAAGCTACTTTTTTTATTTATCGATCTTCTGGTTATTACTGACCACTACCCAACATTTTATGGACACACCATCTTAACCACTAATTTAAAAGAAAACTCTGGTAATCTAGAAAAAAATAATATTAACTATGACACATTAAACAATCTACTTCATTCAGAAAAATGGGACAATGTACGATCGACAGCTAACCCACATTCAGCACTAGAATTGTTTTATAAAACTCTACAAGATTATATTTCGAAAAGCACATACAAAATTGTTATTACTAAGAGAAAATATAAAAAAATCAAACCTTGGATTACTGTAGGCCTAATAGTCTCTATTAAACAAAGAGATAAACTTTACAAAGAGATGTTAAACTATGAAAAAAACTTTAAAAAAAATAATGTAAGAATAATGTCTTTTATGAAAACAAAGTATTTGATGTATAGAAATTTACTCAATAGGTTAATAAGAAGTTGTAAAAAGAAATTCTATTGTGAACAAATTGATAATGCAAAAA
The DNA here is from genome assembly GCA_917880885.1 of Limnephilus marmoratus. Lineage (NCBI taxonomy): Eukaryota > Metazoa > Arthropoda > Insecta > Trichoptera > Limnephilidae > Limnephilus > Limnephilus marmoratus. Next base: position 66,427,464 of record OU862908.1, read on the forward strand.
ATCATACCAAAAAAACGTGGAATATTATTAATGAAATAATGAACAAAAAAAAAATGGCATCAACTGATGTGAAAGAGATTAAAATAAATAACAATATTATAACTGACAAATCGGCCATTGCAGAAAACTTTAACAACTTCTTCACAAATGTAGTAGATCAAGTACTTGAATCTTCTAGTAAAATTGATAGTACAACACCCGTAGACTCATCTTTGCATTTAGTCTCAACTTACGATTCAATTAACTCCTTAGAATATTTTTCACCTATCACGATAAATGAAATTGTAAAACACATTGATAGTCTAAAATCAACAAATTCTACAGGAATTGATGGTTTATCAGGAAACACACTAAAAAAAATAAAGCATAATATTTTAATTCCATTGCTACATATTTTTAATATATCACTAAAAGAGGGACATTTTCCAGAACAATTTAAAATCTCCACCATCATTCCAATTCACAAATCAGGAGAAACGCACATATTAGACAATTACAGACCTATCTCCTTAGTTTCAAACCTCTCAAAAATATTTGAAAAATGTATCAAAAATAGAGTAATGAATTACCTAGAACAAAACAAAATTCTGTCCCAAAATCAATATGGCTTCAGAAGTAAACTTAGCACTGAAGACGCAATATTCGATTTGACAAAAAAATTGTACACATCTGTTGATAAAAATAAAAAAAGTCTAGCTATATTTTTAGATTTAAGAAAAGCTTTTGATACGGTAAATCACAATATACTCATAAAAAAAATTAATCAAATAGGTTTCAAAAAAGGTACACTAAAAATTCTCACTAACTATCTCAAAGACAGAAAACAAAAAACAAAAATAGGGAATTTTTATAGTACTGAAACGAGGATAAAAAATGGAGTACCACAAGGTACTGTGCTTGGCCCAATCCTGTTTTTAATATATATAAATGATTTATGTAATGTTGTAATCCCTGGTAATATTGTATCTTACGCTGATGATACAGTAATAATTGTAAATGGAAAATCCTGGCTTGAAACTTACTTAAATGCATCAAAATGTATTGCACATGTCTCATCATGGCTAAACAGAAATAGACTCTTCCTAAACTACAATAAAACATCTTACCTACCTTTTTATAAAAACAGTAAAAACAAACCCCCCAATAACCTTAAAATTAGAATTCATAATGCTAACTGTAATCAAGTAATATGCTCATCTTGCTCTGAAATTGAAAAAGTTGAAAAGATCAAATATTTGGGAATATGTATTGATACAAATTTAAATTGGCAATCACAAATTAATAATACCGTTTCTAAATTGAGATATCTTACGTACATATTTTACAGACTTCAAGAAGTATTGAATATTGACAAATTGAAAATGATTTATTTTTCTCTGGTGCAATCTTCACTCATGTACGGAATAATAGGATGGGGTGGTGCGCTTGATGTTTTTATAAAACCTTTACAAACAACTCAAAATTATATTGTCAAAGTTATGTTTAATAGAATTAAAACATTTTCAACAGATGCTTTATACAAAGAATCTAAACTATTCAGTCTCCGTAAACTATTTATACTGCAAACTATGAAATATATCTATAAAAACAGAAACAAATTCGAAAAAAATGAAAACAGAACAAACATTAGAAATAATAATGTATTCTATACCCCTCAAACAAACACAAAACAAATGCAAACTCACAGTAGTTTTATTGGACCTCGCACTTTTAACCTTTTACCAAAAAATATACAAGTTGCAACTAAACTTCCGCATTACATAAAAGAATTAAAAATATGGCTGAACCATACAGATATAAAAACTCTATTAATTTAATTTTATATCAGTTTATGTTTCTCACAAACTTTACACTTATAACTGTTATTACACTATACACTAATTATTACCTTGTACACTATTGAACACACTTTTTGTACAAACTGTTTAAACAAATTTTAATAATGTTTTTGCTTCATATACCTACCACTGTTTGTTTTTTCTAGGTACTAAAATAAAATATATTTAACTATAACATTACCCACGCACAGGCTGCGCCTTAGTGGGTTCCCATTATTTTTATTATATCTAAAATATGTAACCATAAAATGTAAAATTGGGAAAAATAAAGGATTTAAAAAAAAAAAAAAAAAAATTAGTCAGACATCTCCGAAAAATCTAAATTTAAGTAGATTATGTAGTTAGATGTAAAAGTGTACCCCCTATCTGGTAAAATATTCAGATTACTCAAAAGCACTAGAGGTGGGTAAGTTCTGCATTTTTCCGGAAGCCTCCGAGACTTGCTTCCTTTTAAAAGTACACGAGTTCTAGGAGCAGGTCCCGGGTCCGAGTTCTTAGGTGCGGACTGGGCACTGGGTATTGGGTATTGTTGCGGCGCACCGAAACGGGACGCACGGGTTCAAAGAACTCGGAACCAGGACCTACTCGTAGAACCCACACGAGAACTCAGAACCCCGGAGTCGGACAAGACCCGTGTAGGTACATTCAATGTATCTACACTGCACGGTCTTTTATTGAGAATTTAAATAAGTAAATTAATAAGCTGTAATGCTTTACTATAAACCATTATTTTATAATGCACGTCACCCGTTGATTAACGATACCAGATAAGACGCTCGAAGCGGTCACGCACGTGTGTGTCGATCAACGAACAGCGATCGAATGACCGCCCAGCTAGGCCAGTCAATAAAGGCTCAAAATGAGGCAAACCCAAACATTAATTCCCCCGTCGATGAAACTTTGCAGTCACGTGGAGTATCATTTAGGGATGACGAATGACAAAAGATCCAACAAAATATTTAACGGGAAGTTAGTTATTTTTAGCAAAAACTGAAAAAAAATTATAACTCTCGCGGGAAAAGTATTTCTTTCCAAAACTCTTCACATATTGTTAGTATTAATTAATATCCACCTGATTATTTAGAAATCCAACAATATTTTTGTTGGGAAAGTATGTTTTTAAAAAGAGATTTGTTTTTTATTTCTCTTGTTGCCGGGAAAATTCCCCCCCCCCAATTTTTGATCACGAAGTGTCTTTATATTGGTGTTTGCTTTATTTAATCAAAAGATCCAACATTTTTTTCTTTTGGAACATGCTTTTTTGATATGAGTCAAAAATATCGCTCCGGAAAAATCCCCCGTCCAATTTTTTAAAGTCAAATTGTTAGGATAGCTATGTTAAAAAGATTTCTGCAAAGATCCAACAAAATTTTCAACGGCAACCTATTTTTTTTTATTGATTTTGATCGCACGCTGATTTCACGTGATTTTTGTATGAACAGGAGCCCGAGGGGTAAGGGTAGGGGTGGGGCTAGTCGCATTCGGGACTGCGCTACGCGACTAACGGCCGCGAAGTCTGCCTGTGTAAAATTAAGAAAGGCATTGTTTGCATGGTTGATTGACAACGCTTCGTTTGTCAGTGTTGTGTTTTTAGTTAAATTATTAGATTTGCGCTATGGCTGATGATTTAAGTATTCTGGAAAGTGATTGTGTTTTTTGCAAAAAAAAAATGAATGATGATGTAGTTGTTGTTAAAGAACGAGGGCTCAAAACCATATATGAGTGTAGTTTAAAAAGAGATGACAAAATCGCAACAGCGATAGAAGGGGTGAACGAATTATCTGTGCACAAGAAGTGTAGAAAACAGTATATTAATGCTAGAGTCATCAATGCTTTTATAAGGAGGAAAACACTTGTTTCCAGTGAAGAAGCCGCGGTTGCAGAATTTCAATATGAAATGAAATGCATTTTCTGTGACAGTGATGCATCAGACGAATTTATCTGTGCAGAAAATAAAAAAATTGCGGCACTGCGGTCATATGTTCGCAGAATACAATTGCCGCAAACAAAAGTGTCGATCGCAGAATTAGCATCGCTACGAAAAGATACATGGGCGAACAAGGTACTTTTAATTATTTTAATTTTATAATGTTCATTATTACGATCTCTCTATTCTTCTTATCTTAACCCCTCGGGTATTTTTAGTATGTATTTAGTTTAATACAGTAATTTTTACCGTGGTACAAATACTTAATTATGTATCTATATTTTCGACTAGTTTCGTGAATATAATTACATAATTAAGTTGTTTAATACTAAGTTATTTGTATTTATTACTAGCAGAACCGGCCACACGTTGCTGTGGCTAACGAAACACAACGCCATTACCCAACCTTTATAAAAACCACACCACCCGCTGCTTATTTTTTAATTTTTTTTATTGAAAGAATAGATAATACATATTATAATCAACAAACAAGTCCTGCTAAGCCAATTGAATTGGCTTGTCAACAGGTGGTTATATTTGGTTACATATAGATTTTTTACAATTAAAATTGAATATTTGAATTTCTCGGCTTTTCTCTACTATAATAAGCATGTATTATACATATAAACCTTCCTCTTGAATCACTCTATCTATTGGTGAAAACCGCATGAAAATCCGTTGCGTAGTTTAAAAGATCTATGCTCACAAACATTTTGAGCGACTTCATTTTATACTATGTAATGTAATGATATATGTATAATGAATAACAACAACAAAGTCAATCAATTATTTGAATTTTTTTTTTTGCTAAAAACATTCATTCAATAAGCCACGGACTTTATTGATTTATATGCCTTTTATGATTTATTGATCTAGTTACCCTCGTACTAAACTATTCTTTTGCATTAACAATTCTATTATTTTCTTATAGGTATTGCGACGGATTCATGACGTTGATTTAGTTGCTGTGGCTGCCAGATATCATCGAGCTTGCTATGATACGTTTCGGAAGGTAGAAATACCCCTAGAAGGTGATCGAAAACGAGGGCGACCAGAATCTTCTAATACTTACTCAGCAATGAAAGAAATTTATGCAGTTTTAGAAAACAATCGTGAAGAATGCCAGTTCTTACTTAGCGATTTAAAAAATGCTGAATCTCGTGACTGCCCCGATGATAGAACCATAAAGAGTAAGTTGAGAGATAAATATGGTGATGACATTCTCATCACAACTACTGATGGTAAGGCAACGTTGATTTGTTTCCGTGATACTGGACATAGAATCCTGCATAACACATGGTATACGTCAAAGGAGAATGATGTACAAGAAGAACGCTTAAGGATTGTACGCACTGCTGCTTCCATAATTTTAGAAGATATCAGATCGACTGTCTATGATACTTCTGTCTTTCCTCCACCTGAAAAATTTCTTGAAAATGTTAATGAAGATATACCCCATTCTTTGAAAACCTTTCTTGAAGAGCTCATTCTAAAGAAGAAACGCGATACAGATAGTGCTTCCAAGAAATGCCAGGCAATCGCCCATTCGATAATCACCGCTGTTCGACCCCGTTCATTTACATCGCCCTTACTGCTAGGCATCGCTACACTAATAAATCAGAAATTTGCTTCCAAATCGCTTGTCGATCTGTTGGCATCTTTTGGATTTTGTTTGTCGTACCACGAAGCAACAAACTTCCAAATATCGGCTATCGCTCACATTTCGCCTATCGAAAAGCCTGATTTTTGTCAATATGTATTTGATAATGCCGACCATAATATAAGTACGATCGATGGCAAAAATACATTTCACTCCATGGGTGGCATAAAATGTTATACTCCTGCTTTGAAAACAAACTATGAGAGTGTATTACGTCTGAAAAGCATACCACCATCCTTTGTCATTGGTAATTTTGGTCATGTACCATTAGAAACATATCAATGTACATCAAAAGGTTTGCAGCAAGTTCTGATCCATAATTTTGCCGGAGACTCCGATATCAAGGATATATTGCCGTCGTGGACAAATTTTCTGTGGATATATTAAAAAAAGCAAGGCTTTTGTTATATACCCGGCTGGAATGGTTTCATGGAAAAATTCACTGCTGAAAAGAAATATGAAAAGTCTGAAATCGTTCCACTTCCATTTATCAACACTCCTCCAACGCAGTATGATACTATTTACACATCATTAATTATGGCTGTAGAGAATACCAAGTCCATCGGCATGAAAACTACTATAGTAACATTTAATCAACCTCTCTATCAGAAAGCCAAAGACATTATGACTTCGAGTACTGATCCAAGACTAAAACATGTAATTATTCGACTAGGGGGTTTTCATCTCCTCATGAGTTTCATGGGAGCCATCGGTTATATAATGAATGGAAGCGGCCTTAAAGAATTGTGGTGTACAGTATATGCACCTTTATCTGTGGATAAAATGTTGTCTGGGCACCTTACGCACGTGCCATAAGAGCACACATGCTTACTCAATTCACTCTCTCAAAAAAACTACTTGACGCAATGGAATTAGATGATGAAGATATTATTACAATTGACGACATATTGTTGAATGATTTGTTCAAAAATGAATCCCCCAGTGAACTGGACCGACTTACACCTATTCTGGATAAATTTAGAAATGCTATGGAGGAAATTTCTATAAACGGGCCAACCGCAAAATTATGGGTGCTCTATTTCAAAATGGTCACTCCTGTAAAACTATTCATAGACGCGAAGCGGTCGGGAAAATGGCAACTGCACCTTGATGTAACCAAGAAAATGTTACCATTCTTTCACTCCAGTGGCCACTATTGCTATGCAAAATGTGCCACCCTATATTTACAAGATATACAAAATTTAGAAACACAGTTATTACCCGAGGAATACAAGAAATTTGTAGGTGATGGCTATTTCACAATCAGACGATCAAATAAATTTTGGTCGGGGATATGGTCAGACATGACTTTAGAAGGCTTATGAATATTTTTCGCAAGATTTTTTTCAGCATTTGCAAAGAAGGAATTAAATGTGTTTGCACATTGTTTAGCTGTATATTGGCATCTATAATTTTTTTATCATGTTCGATGTACTTAATGTTTTGTGTTTTTTTTGTATTGTCTATGGCCAAATTCACAGTTTTCCACATTTGTTTATGGTTATTTTCTGAAGATAATATTTTATTTTTAAAAAACTCTTAACTTTTTTTTTAATATAAGATGTTAATTTATTTTTATATTTTTTATATAAAATATATGCTTTTTCATCATGGGGATTTTTTAAAGTTGTTTTGTAAAGTTTTTTTTTGTTTGATAGATATTATAAGTCCTTTGGTAATCCAAGACTTTAAACATCTTAATTTTGATTTTATGTGTATTGTTATTTCAGTTGTCAAATTTTTAATGTGTTGTGACAGGATATTTTCAAAGTAAGTCGAACATATTTCAGTATCATCACTGTTTAAAACATTGTTCCAATCCTCCTTTTTTAGTTTTTAGAGAGAATAATCATGTATATTGTTGATTTTTTGGGTATTAAATTATGTAATACAATAAAATAATACAATAAAACGATAAAAATAAAATCTGATCCCAATTGTTGTTATTTGTAGGTACTCGTACCTATAATGTCTTATAATTAATATTAATATTCAACTACAGTAACTACACCCATTTAGATACGTTTTAAGATTTTCACGGCCAAAAGTATTTTCGTTATTTGTTTTTGGGGCGTTATGCCGTGTTGCGCTACCTCCTTCTTTAGCCAACGTTTCGGACAGCGTTGCAGTGTCCATCATCATGTGAACACATCTACCGGATCTGCCGGATCTGCCCTGACGATGGACACTGCAAAGCTGTCCGAAACGTTGGCTAAAGAAGGAGGTAGCGCAACACGGCATAACAACTCAAAAACAAGTAACGAGAATACACCCATTTAATTTTCGGCCACACAAATAATTAATTGGTTAAAATAACATTGTATTACGCAAGTAGGTATTTTAAAATTAAAATGAATATAGAAGCTTTTACGCCTATTTCATTGATTTTAACAATGCTTTCGGGATTGCCTGTTTGCGTTGCTTTTTTATTGAGAATTTGAGTGACGAAACAACCTCATTTACAATGCCACAATAATTTTAAAATATGTATTAAGTTAAAATATATTGCACTTCGCATATAAACCATTAGTAAAATTTAATAAAATTCTTTGGTTATTTTAAAACACTTTTACAGTAATCAAAGCAATTTTTGTTTAAAACATTCATTCTTTCATTGAGGTATAATATTCATTGTTTTCGGACATCCCATAAAACACAAAAATACATCAAGTCGGCTTCCCACCCCTCCCCGCCACGGCCGCGGCTCTCTTCTCGGGCAGCTATATCCTGCGCCGATCGGTTCGCTTGCCCCCGTGCGTCTAGCCCCACCCCTACCCTTACCCCTCGGGCTCCTGTTCATACAAAAGTCACGTGAAATCAGCGTGCGATCGAAATCAATTAAAAAAAATAGGTTGCCGTTGAAAATTTTGTTGGATCTTTGCAGAAATCTTTTTAACATAGCTATCCTAACAATTTGACTTTAAAAAATTGGACGGGGGATTTTTCCGGGGCGATATTTTTGACTCATATCAAAAAAGCATGTTCCAAAAGAAAAAAATGTTGGATCTTTTGATTAAATAAAGCAAACACCAATATAAAGACACTTCGTGATCAAAAATTGGGGGGGGGAATTTTCCCGGCAACAATAGAAATAAAAAACAAATCTCTTTTTAAAAACATACTTTCCCAACAAAAATATTGTTGGATTTCTAAATAATCAGGTGGATATTAATTAATACTAACAATATGTGAAGAGTTTTCGAAAGAAATACTTTTCCCGCGAGAGTTATATTTTTTTTTCAGTTTTTGCTAAAAATAACTAACTTCCCGTTAAATATTTTGTTGGATCTTTTGTCATTCGTCATCCCTAAATGATACTCCACGTGACTGCAAAGTTTCATCGACGGGGGAATTTTTGCATACCTCAAACTCTTTATTGATTGGCCTAAGCGCCCAGCTCGTGAACTCGTGACTCAAGGGGAAGTGTCATAGTTGGCCGGCCGCGGGTAGCGGGGAGTGTCGGGAACTCACCGAGACCCGCGACTCATGAGTGGAATGGTGAGTGACGCCGGACCGTGGATCGCGGAGCAAGCCGGCGGCCACGGGGTGAGTCAGGTATCGTAGTTCGCGGCGTTCGCGCGAGTCCGGGAGTGGGCGGAATGAATGGATTGTGTCGCGATTCACGTAGCTTGGAACAAGGCGCTTGGGTTTAAAGGAACCCGGGACTTGTATTCGAGTGCGGTTTTCGCGCTTCGGCGTTGAGTTGCTCGGACCGCCGGATTACCACCGCCGGATTTATTTGGATGCGGAGAGTACTGGGACTGGGCCGGGTTCTCTGGGAGTAGTCGATTTGAAAAAGGAATGGGAGTAGGACCCGCTTCCCGCAAAGGAGCGGATCACATGAGCCCATTCCAGCTGAACTGACACATCGCTAAAAAGCACTACAAAATCAATTATAGTTCAAAAAAACTTGTAGTGAAATAAACAAAAAAAATATTTGCTTTCAGGGTCACTAGTAGGTAATTTCAAAATGCCATACTAATGTACTGGGCTGTTATGCTTCCCGGTATTATTTTAGAGCATTTTTTAAATGTAAAACATAGACGCTTGAACACAGACTTTGATTTATGTGAGCATTCGAATATATCTTTCCTCTTTATCTCAAAACTTCGTATTTTGATATGTGTGACTAATCAACTGGACGATCGGTATACATATAAATATAAATTCAGATTGATAGTTATAATTAGGAAAATAGAATTATAGATACGGATTACATATATACTCTTAAAAACTTATACAACGTTAAAATATACTTTAAAAATATACAATAATAATGCCAATGTGTACGCAAATATATAGACATACCCAGGGCCGTCTTAACCACTGGAGCGCTTTTTGCCACAATATGTCACTATTTAAAATACCTCGGATTGCTTTGCTGCCAATTTTGGCAAATTTTTCCTTATTCGTAAGTAATTAAGTAGAAGTTTACGATATTATAATATTTTTTTCATAAATCCTACGAATATGTGATAATCGACAAAAGATAGATGAATTCATTGGCTATATATAGAGACACTGATTCATCGCATTAACGATATATTCGCGAATATTAAAGCGATAAATGGTGTTTTTAGCGATAAAAACGTTAAAACGCGAAATAGTAGCGATTTCTATAACAAAACTCAACAAAATGCGAACTTTTTTAGTAATAATAATAATAATATAATAATAATATAAGTTGAATGAATGAATGTATGCAGGGGAAGTGCAATGCAATACATTCCATAATGTAAAATAACAAAAAAAGATAAATAATAAGTTAAGGTAAAAAGTAAATAACAACACATAAATTAAATAAAATAAACAAATAAGCATGAAAAATGAAAATGAGAAAAAAAAATTATGTATGTATCAAACACTAAAATGAATGTAAATAGCCGTTTACGGAGGGTATTTCATCGTCTCCTGTCTCCAGAGGGTCATCAGGGGAGATTCCATCCAGGCAGTCATGGCGGTGATGATCGCATTCTTCGAATGGCGCAGTCTGCGCCACAAACTTCCCATGCGGTGGCGGAGAAGTGCCCGGAAAGTATGTACTCGTCCCTCCAGGAACATTTCCGTAGCACTGCAGTATCTCGGTAGGCGGAAAAGTTGGCGATAAGCGTTATTGTAAGCAAGCTTTAACTTATGCCATTGGGTTGCAGTGTAGTCAACCCACAGTTCTGATGTGTACAACGAGGTACAGAAAGCGTTGAACAGTATTCTTTTTACTTTGGGGCTGCAGGAGTAAAAACCTCTTGACAGCATACCCGCTCTAACTGATATTGATCATCTCTGCCTTTCCATGTCCTCGATATCCTTAAGGTCGTCTGTGATGACATGTCCCAGGTATTTAACGCTGTGATTAACATTCATTTTCCTTTCATCTAGCCATACTGAGGGTGTTTGGACGATTTCGTTTTTCGGTTTAAAAACCATAACTATTGACTTGGTGGTATTATACAAAAGGTTATGGTTTTTTGAAAAGTCTTCACAAATTTTAAGTAATTTCTCTAATGCACTTAGTGACGGTGAAAGAAGAACCATGTCATCTGCGTAATTAATGTTATTTACACACACTCTATTTAAATGGCAGCCTATTTTCGTGGCATTAAGTCTTTGAATAAGCTCATCGGTGTATAGATTGAACAGAACCGGAGACATGCTTCCTCCTTGCCTTACGCCAATTAATGCGAGCAAAGGTACAAATTTCGGGTTTTTGAACAACTTTGATATATATTTTGGCAACTTTGATATGTATTCATTTGACATTTGTTGACGAAGTGTGTGGCCAATTTGTCAAATTGGTAAATGTATTAGAAGGGTCAAAATATCCATACGCTCATTTGCTTTGGGAGGACTTGGTGTCCCTAAGCCTTTCTTTACAAAAATTGAGTTATGGTGTTTTCCTTGCCAAAACCTTAAAGGCTGTGCAGGAAGTAAAGAACCGGGTTGTCTTAACCCAAATAAAAACTCAAATAAGAGAGAGTTGTCAGAAGAGTTCTGTGAAACTGGCATCTCATATGCTGAACCGTCAAGACAACAGCACTAATCAATTTCTTGAGCACGCAGGTAAAATGTTCAATCCTGCAATTGTAGGTCAGAATGTCCAGTGATCAGACGCTATTCTTTTTAAGCAAGTAAAAGTAGGCTTGCTCCAACGTTTAAATCTGTTGATGACAGTAAATTCCTGGAAGGTAACAGGTATTTTCAAAGACAGCCTGTAGAGCAAGTGAGGGATAGAGTCACTGTAGACATAATTCAGCTACTCTTAGCTGTAAAAATTATTCACAGAGAATTTGCTGAGGCAGCTCTGATCACTGTGTGGGTCCCTGTGAATAGTGTTGACGCAGAAAGATTTTTTAGTTGCTATAATCTTGTATTGACAGATCGTAGAACGAACATGACACTCTCTACTGTAGAAACATGTGCCATGTTGAGTTTCAACCAATAATAAAATAAACATGTTTCAAGTGATTTTGCCAATTTAATTGTTTTTCCCCTCTTGCCGACTCCCATTCCTTGACGTTATCCTATTTAGCTATAAACGCTATGAAAACGCAAAATTAAAGCTATAAAAGCTATTTTATCAATAATTAATGCTACATTTCTTAAAAATTAAAGCTATGAATCAGTGTCTCTAGCTATATAGAACCATAATCAGTTCGTCCATATTAAAATTCGGAGGTATGATTTTATTAATGTGGGTGGAAAATATTCTAAACGGTCACCACAAAAATCTCGAGCAATCGGAGAAAAAAGTTGTAAATTGGGCTGTCGCTCCAGTCGGACGTGAGCCGTTAATCTTTGCAAGTCGATGCACAGCACCATTGACGTATGTTTTACTTGGTCGAAGCACAGCATCTATTGAATTGAAGTGCCCTATTTGAAAGCCAAAACAAGGGAGAACAACAAAAACTCAAAATAATGTTTCTATACTATGAGTTCCGGGGGAATTCGAATTTTGAAAAAGACGTAGACGTAGGTCAGACTAGAAAATTACGTAGAATTAGTATAATTTGGATGTGAAAAGTTTGTAGATCCACGTGGGGGGTAATGGATTCAATTTTCATGCACTTTCCGAAATACCGAAACATGTGAATTTTTGCACACGTGATAAAAATGATTACAATACACAGAAAAACAAAAATTAACCAATATTAAAGTATACTTTGCATTATTAGTACCTACGTGATTCTTTTTTTTGTCTTTTTTAGACCATATGTTTTTGCCAGCCCCCGCCCTCACTGTGCCACCTCAACACTCCCAAATTTTCTTTGGGTCTTCTGCTGCCCCCATGAAAGTCTCAAACGCCCACAAGGGGGCGTTATTGCCCAATTTGAGAACCTATGGTTAAAATTGAAACGAAATATTGTTTTTGGTAATGATGCAAATGTGGGGTAAAAGGCAATATTTAGGAAAAAAAACATGTGTGTGGATTAAACAGTTAGTCTGGCCGGGAAGTAGAAGATTACAACTCGAATAATTTAAAAAAAAAAAATGGTACTTAGGTAATAATATATAGTTCGAAATTTCCCTACCATTTGTGCTGATTTCCCTTTTCCCTAAAAAATATTTTTCTCCCCTAGATCCAGGGGAATTTCCCTAGACATCCCAACTCCGGCGCAGTATGAAAAGGAACTTTTTTTGGAGTCCGCGCTACATAATTTGCCCGCAGACGGGGGGCGCCACTGTAAAGCAACGGAAAAAAACGGAGTTACCTATGTTATTTTGCAAATTTATACAATTTGACAGAAATTTGACTGCTAAGTCATCAACCACTTTGAGTGACCTCCCGGAGCGGCGGTACCCATACTCGCCTCCCAAATTTGAATTTACTTCGAAGTTGAAGAACCCCTGCGACAGACGCAGAATGCAGGCCAGGGAGCCAAGAGGTGGGGGGGGGGAGCAGGCGGGAGTGTCGTTGATTCATCGCGGCTATCTCTTGCAGATTGCACCGGGGGCTTTTTTAGTGCATCCCCTTACCCCCACTTCACACCCCCTTCCCCTCCTGGCAGCAGCAGACGGGACCACAGGCGCGGGGGCCGATATTATAATGTTATGCGTGATCCGATTGTTCCCCAACTGGGATCAATCGCTTGCAAAAAATGCAAAGGACGGTCAACTATCAACTGTCAACTAATCATTTTTAAGGTTCTTGGTGCTTATCATTTATCATAAGGTAGTAATCACGTACATGTGTCATTAAAATTAAGAGAAATAGATTATAAAGGAGCTGTTTGTAGTTTTCAAAATCAACTTTACTCTCGCGTTTAATAGGTCCCTATCATCGATCAATAAAGTCATTTGTTTATGAAATCTAGCTTGCGTTTTGACCATTTTTACCATAGCTCCACACAGGAGGCTTTGAGGAAAACGATTTCCCTCGGGGTCTACGTTATCTTTGGGGATGCTGTGTGGAGGGTGTTTTAAGGAAAGGAAGGAGTGGAAGTTCTGGGAAAGTAAAGGGTGTGAGGGGTGGGTGGGAATATGGGTCGACGAGTCCAGGAGTGACGGACATTGGATCCAATCCTCCCACTGCGGTGCAAGGCGATGGGTCAAGAGAGTCCGGCTGAAGAAATCAAAAGGTCTCCCTCAACCAGTCTCATCCGATCCGGCCAGCCACGCAGAAGGTGGGCAAACTCATCCGCCGCCAAGATCCGAACACTTCTCACCATAAACGCGGGTACTCCTGCCAAGTCACCAAACTTATCAAACCACTTGGGGTAACCTTGGCAGAGATGTTGGTTCTCATGGTTCCCGGAGCGGCGGTAGGATATGTAGGGACATATGTACATGATTTAGGTAAGTACTTTAAAACTTTAAACAATGATTCCTGACATTATTTGGAGTAAAAAATGTTTTTGGTCTCCGGTGACATTATTTATTTTTATTTTCAACTTAAGACCACCAGAATTACCTGTCGAACGAATATCGTTAGGAAAATTTAAAAATCATTAGTGACACTGAAACCTTGAATATAAATTTAAATCACGCACCCACGCACCGACGATCGAACTTATTATGATAGAGTTATGCTTAATCCATCATTCCACCGAACATCTGTACTCTCGCAAAGTATCTAGATCAGTGGTTCTTAACCTTGTTGGAGGTAGGTACCTACCTACTGACCCCCACCAGTTTCATATGCGCATTCACCGAACCCTTCTTAATTGGAAATCGAACCGAATCATATGAGTCGGGGGTGTGTCTTGACCTGCGACGAACCCGCGAGACTGACTCACCGAACCCCTGGAGTTCGATCGAACCCAGGTTAAGAACCACTGGCCTAGATATACGGGAATGTAGGGAAATACACGGAACGTACTTGACTTACTGGTGATTCTTTGAAGTTAAAAATGTCAATGAAATTTTGGTCTTCGCTGTTTTTTTTTTTCAAAACCAAACAAAAAACAATCTCCCACATGCAATCATTGGTCACTCAGCCGAGTAACCGCCCATCCCCTCACCCCGATCCTACTTATCCAATACCTAATGATTTTTAAACCTACTGATTTGAACGCTCTGTATATTTTTTAATTTCTAAAATAATGTTGTCAAAATTCTTTGGGGTCGTCCATTAATCACGTGAGGCTCGAAAGGGGGGGGGGGAGGATTCGGAAAAAAATCACGAAATATCACGAGGGGGGGGGGGATTATAATGAGATATCACGTGTATTTATTTTTCGTGATAATATTCTGAAAATTTCAAAATGCTTTGTACTAAAAAAAATACACGTGTTTTGGGTGGGGGGGGGGGGGTTAATCTAAAACCTCACTAGAGGGGGGGATTAAAAGTTGCTAAAAAACATCACGTGATTAATGGACGACCCCTTTCTTTCTCGAAGAATTATTTTCACAAAACACACACACACACACCCTCATTGTTTGTGTTTACACACCTAACAATGAAAGTGGTTTGGTACTGACTTTATTTAACATTTCCCATTTGGCCGTTCGGATGTCGCTCTCAGGCCTAACATATCTTCGCTTGCCACAGAACCGAATGTATGGGACGCTTAAAACCCACCCTTTATTCACCTAGGGCCGGCCCTGTGCAGGCGCAATTGAAGCAGTCCACTCCAGGCGCCAACTTGCCAGGGCGCCACGGAGCCGCGGAGCCGAGAAGCCAAGGCATAGTTTTTACCAGCGCCAGGCGCCATTTAGTTCAGGGCCGATCCTGTATTCACCTAAGAACACTAGTCCAGTAAAATAAGGATTTCACTCCTAAATGAAACGTAATAAGCTAAAAATTTGTGTAAACCTTTATTTTGGTATTCTACATGTTGTCTCAAAAGTCTCATACGGTAACGTATGAGCGTCTTTGGATATTCAAGGTCAAAGGTCAAGAAAATCAGTTTTTTGGAAATATCTCGCTTCCTTTGCCTCGATTCGTATTTGCATTCCATATAAAAGTTGTGTAGAGTAAATGTAGAGTATAAAATTCTCTATAAATTTTGTCTGAAATAGTTTTTTATACGCTTAACCGTTTTTAAGATTGAGCGCGAAGAGTCTGGAGCGCGAAGCCGTACATCCTATGGCGCAAGGTCAATGGCGTATCCCAGTTCGTAGTACAGTTTTTTAACTTATTTTTCGTTCAATATTATGTAGTTAATTAACTATTTTATATATTTTATAGATATTACCTATGAATCAAATAGTCATTGAGTTATTAAGTGAATTATTTTTAATATATTTTAATTATAACAAATGAAACAATGTTGCTTTGTTTGAACCACTTGTATGTTTGATACGTTTTAAGATTTTTACGGCCAAAAGCATTTTCGTTATTTGTTTTTGGGGTGTTATGCCGTGTTGCGCTACCTCCTTCTTTAGCTAACGTTTCGGACATCGTTGCAGTGTCCATCATCAGGGCAGATCCGGCAGATCCGGTAGATGTGTAATTTTTACTGGTGAAGTGTGTGCTTATTTACTTCGAAGCGATACCGTGGAGCTGTCGAAAAGTGTACAATAGTAAAAATTCTATTAGAGAATCGAAACAACAACGCCTCGAAGAGAATGAACCTTCAACATCACCAAGCGTACCTCGCAATAAAAGAAATGAAGTATTTGATTTCAAAGAATTATGCTTATTTCGTGGCGAAGCAGCTAATAAAGCAGCAGAGGTGAAAGTACAAACGCACTAGTAAAGTAAGCAGACTCATTCAAATAATAGTTCACGTCAAATTAAATAGGAACCCTTAGTCGTTGTGAACTGTTATTTGTTCGTTAGCTGCCTGCAGTCGTGCTCGGGAGCGATGACAAGTTACCGACATTTTCGATAAAACCTATGTCGTTCGACCATGCTAGGTACCCTGATGAACTGCATATTACAATGTTCTGTAACTGCACGAATTGGTTCTCGCTGTGGATGCTGAAAATCAGGGTTGCAATGTTCGTTAGCTTGTGGCCAATATAATGGACATGAATGTCTCAACGCTTCATCGTATCAACATGATCTCGACGAAAAAATCGCATATGACACTGAAGTTTTTGAAGGTTTGGAGATGGATGTCATTGATAACGAGGAGGACGATGATAATGACTCTTAAATTGTTGAGCGACCGTAAGAAGAAGGCGATGAAGAAAAAGAAAACTAACTCTCATACTGGCTAACTAAATAACTAAAGTAAAAAAAAAATCGACCCAAACTTCAGCTTAGATTGTACAAATTTAATTATATATGATTGCTAAATAAAAATATTATTATAAAATGTTTTCTTAATTTCTTTCATACTTAAAGTGCAATTCTCTTTAATGAGATATTTTTTAAAAAATCACTTAATTACTTTATTTTCTATATGAAAAAGGCCAGAATTATTAAATGACTCTTTGATTTATAACTAATACTTATAAATAAAATATATTAAATAGTTAATTAACTAATATTTAACGAATAATTAAGTTAAAAAACCGTCCTATGAACTGGAATTCGCCATTGACCTTGCGCCATGGCATGTACGGCTGAGCGCTCCGCACTCTTCGCGTTCAATCTTAAAAATGGTTAAGCGTATAAAAAATTATTTTAGACAAAATTTGTAGAGAATTTTATACTCTACAACTTTTATATTGAATGCAAATACAAATCGAGGCAAAGGAAGCGAGATATTTCCAAAAAACTGATTTTCGTGACCTTTGACCTTGAATATCCAAAGACGCTCACACGTTACCTTATGAGACTTTTGAGACAACATGTAGAATACCAAAATAAAGGTTTACACAAATTTTTAGCTTATTACGTTTCATTTAGCGGATATATCCTATTTTTAGCTTAAGTGACTGGGCTACACTCAGTTTTCCAATATTTATCAGTAATATTATCTATGAGTTATGAGTTAGATTGGACTACGTAATTTTTTTGGTGTTTTGAAAGGCAATGATTCTGATGCAAATACATCAGTAATAAATACAGCAAATACATATAATCAATTTGGGATGCGGATATGGGTACCGCCGCCCGGGAAATCATTATTGGATAACCAACATCTCTGTCATAGGTCTCCCCAAGTGGTTCGCTGCGTTTGGTGACTTAGCAGAGGTGTCCGGGTTCGTGGGGTGAGATTTGTCCGGGTTTTGGCGGCAGATGCGTCTGCCCACCAGCTGCATGGAAGGCTGGATCGAGAGAGAGTGGTTGAGGGAGACCCTTTGACTTTTCCAGCCGTACTCTCTCGGAACATCGCCTTCCACCGCAGTGAGAGTGATGGATTCATACGTCCGCCACTCCTGGATACACTGACCCCCAGATTCCTACCCACCCCTAATACCCTTTTCTTTCCCAGAATTTCCCTCTCCTTTCTTTCATAAAAAGACCCTCCACACAGCATCCCCATAGATAAAAGGAGGGAATTATTTTTCTGGTGGCTTTCTGTGTGGAGTTAATGTAAAAAAATTATAAATACTTTTAGATTCACAAATCCTACAATTATTTTAATATCCCGTGATTTTTGCAGGTCTGTGCCAGTGTATTATATTTTATATCTTTATTGAACAAAAAAAAATTAAGGTTTATAACTACAAAAACAAAAAGTACATCATAAGTACATCATAAATACAGTAAAAGTACAGTTTAAAAGTTGCATAAGTACAAAAGTTAATAACAGAAAAACAAAATACATATATACAGTAGGTACTTAAATAATACAGATTTATAATTATAAATTTAGGTTTCTCGTAACCTGCCTCACTAGGCTTGTTTAGAACAGTGTGTTTATGAACCTAGCATTTTTATTTTTGTATTGCAATATTTTTTTAAAAACTACCTAAATATATTATGTTAAATGACGATTATTTTTATTCTGTAATCCTGTGATCATATTTTATGTGAGTTATATTTTTTGTTTCTGTAGAAATAAAATGTGTAAAAAGGACACAAAAGGACTTTCTGTTATCTAAACACCAGGGTGTTTGTGTGGTGTTGTAGTGTTGCGGTGCTGTGGTGTCAGGGTGGTTATGACTTATCGTCCTTGGGCAAACATAAGCCTCCGCCATAAACCCGTGTGACTTGAAGCCCTTTGTAGGTTGTTTGCTCTCCTCACCTGCTGGAGCTGAGTCCACACAGGTTGGCGCCGCGGTACAAACATATTGACACATGCTTCACACTTCCTTCATTCTCTCAACCGAGTGCCACATCTGACACCTCGGTTCTGTATCTGTGCTCTGTGGTCTACCAGCCAGCCTTTGTACAGTCTAATTATTCAATTTTAATAGCAATCTGTTAAGCCCCCGTATTCCGAATTTCTACCGATTTATAACATATTTCTCTTCAATACTTTCAGTTTTTAACCCGTGTTTTGTCAGAGGCTCAAAATATTTCTGTTTTGCAATAAAATTCAAATATGTAAATAGAATATTTATGAATGCATTCAAAAATGAAAAACTGTTTTGGAAATGTGATGAAATACACTTTCTAATTTTATAATTAGAAATAATTATGTAATTTTCAAATATAAAAACTTTGCATGCAAGCATAAAACAGTACCTACTAGAGTTGGGTAGGTTCTGCATTTTTCCGGAGGCCTCCGAGACGCGCTTCCTTTTAAAAGTACTTGAGTTCTTGGAGCAGGTCCCTAGAGCCACTCCCGACTCGCGAATGGCCCGAGCGCGCAAAAGAATTCGAACGCGCAACCTGCTTCCGACTCGCAAATGGCTCGAACCGAGACGCTCGGGTTCCACCCTAGCCGGACCTCGGAGCCGGAGCTTGCAAAAGAACTCGAACGCACGACCTACTCCCGAATAGGGTTGCCAGATGGTATCCAAAAGGAGGACATGTCCTCCTTTTTCATGTTTTGTCCTCCCGTCCTCCCTTACCTACTGTATGTCCTCCTTTTTGCTTAACATCGGGCGGGACTGGCGGGAGGCGAAAAAGGGTGCAGGGCGGCTGAGCGGTGAGTCACCGCTCACGCCTGCCTCCACGCAGAGACGCAGACCCAGTGTTACCGAAGCTCCCGATTTTTCCCTTCATCTCCCGATCTACCGGAATGGCATCAAATCTCCCAATTTTTTGAATTTCTCAGCGATTTATCGTTTCCCGTCAATTCTTTGTTTATGGTCCGCTCAACAGGTAAATAATTGTCTGTGGTTAAGAAATAAAAAAATCCCCGGGTTCGGGTATTGACCAGAATAATTACAAAATACTGCTCTCTAAGCATATCTCTACTGTACAAAAATTATAGACTTTAATTTATACTTTATTACATAACGCCTCTTCGACTCAAAAGGTTTTTCAGTACCTTGTTCTACGAACTTTATTTATATTTTTAATTATGACCAGCTCAGACTCTGACGCCGGCTCAGGTACAAGAAGGAGTATTACTAAAAAACAGAAAATTCCTAATATTATAACAAAAAGTGGGAAATTTTGTCCGATTATGGTAAAAGAAATATGTCAAGGCTATGCCAAAAACGAAAATTTACTGAAAAAGGTTTTTCTCCACCATGGTAAATATGTGACTTTTGAGATATCCTTTTGTAGCACATAAATAGTTGCAGTCGGGACATGAAAAAGGTTTCTCTCCACTGAATTAGCATGTGCGTTCTTAGACGTCCCTTTTGGTAACATGAATAGTTGCAGTCGGGACACGAAAAAGGTTTTGGTCCACTGTGGGTTAACATGTCATATTTTAGATGTCCCTTGCGATAACACAAATAGTGACAATCTATATAGTTACACTCAGAACATGAAAAAGGTTTTTCTTCACTGTGAATCACGCGGTAGATTTCAAAATTTCCCTTTCGAGAACTTGAATAACTGCATTCGAGACAAGAAAAAGTTTTTTTCCACTGTGGGTAAAAACGTGTTTTTTTTGTTTCCAACCGCCTCATTTTAGTACATAAACAGTCGTGGTAGAAACATGTAAAAGGTTTTACGTCACCGTGAGTCAGCAAATGATTTCTAAGAAGTTCCTTTTTACAACATTTATGATTACAGTTGGGACATAAAAAAGGTTTTTATCCACTGTGGGTAAGCATGTGAATTTTTAGATTCCGTTTAGCAGTGCATAAATAGTTGCTATGGGGACATAAAAAAGGTTTTTCAATACTGTGAGTCAGCAAGTGCCGTTTCAGTTTTTTTTTTCGAGAAAAAGAATAGTTGCAGTCAGGACATGAAAAAGGTTTTCTGCAATGTGGGTAAACACGCGAATTTTAGATTTCTTTTCGTAGAACAGGAAAATTTGCTTTCTGAACATTAAAAATGTTTTTACTACGAACTTTAGGGGGGGGGGGGGAGAGAGAGAAGATAGAAAATAAAGTAAAATAATATAAAAAAATCGTTTAATTTCCGAATGTCCTCCTTTTTTACGGAAAATCCTCCTTTTTAGACCTATCTGTCCTCCTTTATCAAATTATCATCTGGCAACCCTACTCCCGAATGGCTCGAATCGAGACGCTCGGGTTCCACCAGGTTCCACTCTACCCGGACCTCGGAGCCGGAGCCCGCACGCAAAAGAACTCGAACGCGCCACCTACTCCGACTCGCACATGTGGCCCGGACCGTGACACACGGGTTTGATAGCCCATCCAGACTCACGGCGAGAAGCCCCGAGAACACCCGAGAAGCGAGAATGTGATGTGTTTCTCGCATTCTCTTTCTTGTGCTCGGCTGTTCTCGGATGGCTGTCGGTAAATTTGGCCGCTTCAAAGGGTTTCTCGGGCGAGAAGCGAGGCTACTACACTCTAGTAGTGTTCAATATCGGTACTTTTACTACCCGTCGGTATCCGTTACTTTCACAAAAAGTAATCGTTACTATGTATTCGTTACTGATTACTTTGATTACTTTCGGGTAGTAACTACTGCAAGTATCAAATCGTTACTGAATGCTTTGATTACTTTCGGGTACTACCGCTACTGGTATCAATTCGTTACTGAATGCTTTGATTACATTTGACTACTTTCGGTTCCGGATACCGCCGGATACTTTTATAATAGAGACAAATCGTTACTGGTTACACTTTGACGTTTGTGTTTTTCGTTAGCGTGAATAGCGCGTAGGTACTTTGGTTATGCATTATTAGGATTCTACGTTAGGTATTTATAGGTATTTTGAATGTTTTGAAGAGTTTTGTGTGTTTAGATTTTTTTTTAAACTTTATTTTTGATTTTATACAAACAATCAGAATACGGGAGAAGATATTTTATGTGGAATACAGCTACATAATATATTATTTTTATGTATTACGTAAAAACAAAGTCAAATATTGTAATAAAAACTGACGCAAATTCGTAAACAACGAACTAAAGTTAACATGCTAATTTAGCCGTTGGCAAAGCTGTACGACTGATGAACTTTCACTATTTTACCATTCAACGAATAAAACAATTTTATTTTCAGTTATTAATTTGAGTCCCGTCATGAATACAATATGGAAAGGATTAGTATCGCATCACTAACAATTACAATTTTATTACAATAATATAAACAAACTGAAATGGAATCCATTCCCCATAGTTACAACAAGATCCCGGTTCTTTTTTTGTTTACGTAGGCAATTTTGATCGTAAATTACATATTAACACTGGATTAACGTACTTATCATTTTCCATTGAAATTCGAAACGTAATTTTACATGCCAGTTTTTTTTTTCTAGCTTTGGGATAAGTTAATAAAACACTATTATAGGCTGATGGTAATTTTTTATACATTTTATTTATTATTTATTTACATCTCACATAATATCATATTATACCTATGATAATAGATGTTAAAGGCGGTCTTTTTACTTAGCGGAAATTTCTACTATCCAAATTTATCTTTATAATCATAATCGTTTTTTTTGTAAACTCCACAGAAATTTAAATCTTATAATGTGTGAAGGAAAAAAGCAGTGTTAAAATTATTACTGTGAAAACTTTTTATAGTCGTAATAATATCTAATAATCATATTTTTTACACCGTTCGAAAATTTTGGTAGTTACCTACCGTCAAAAACTTGAATACTTAGTATATATTGGTAGCAATAATATACAATTAGATCAGATAGCAAGGTACGCAAACATAAATATCAACCGAAAGCGTTTTTTTACCGATGAAAACACCGCAATATTTTTTGTCTCTGGCAATACCGTTCCTAAACCGTTTACGCTTCGAACAACTGACTCTGGCGTGGTAGCGCCTCCAGCGGCACAAATAGAAACGACCAAGTAATCGGTACAAAGTGTGGTTTATTTATGAACAGCTGGCTCTAACGTAGAGCGCCTCTAGCGGCACAAATAACAACCAAGTAATCGGTACTGAAGTATCCTCATCGAAAGTAATCATTTGAAGCTATCAATGAAAGTAATCATTTCGAAAGTAACGGATACTCTTCGTTTTTAGTAGTCGGTACTTTGATTACTTGGTGAGTACCGATTACTTCAGTACCGAATGATTACTTTTCATGCATCTCTAATGCGGTTTAAAAAAAATGCATCTCTAATGCGGTTTGTAAAAAGTTTTCACAGTAATAATTTTAACACTGCTTTTTTCCTTCACACATTATAAGATTTAAATTTCTGTGAGTTTACAAAAAAAAAACGATTATGATTAAAAAGATAAATTTGGATAGTAGAAATTTCCGCTAAGTAAAAAGACCGCCTTTAACATCTATTATCATAGGTATAATATGATATTAAGTGAGATGTAAATAAATAATAAATAAAATGTATAAAAAATTACCATCAGACTATAATAGTGTTTTATTAACTTATCCCAAAGCTAGAAAAAAAAAACTGGCATGTAAAATTACGTTTCGAATTTCAATGGAAAATGATAAGTACGTTAATCCAGTGTTAATATGTAATTTACGATCAAAATTGCCTACGTAAACAAAAAAGAACCGGGATCTTGTTGTAACTATGGGGAATGGATTCCATTTCAGTTTGTTTATATTATTGTAATAAAATTGTAATTGTTAGTGATGCGATACTAATCCTTTCCATATTGTATTCATGACGGGACTCAAATTAATAACTGAAAATAAAATTGTTTTATTCGTTGAATGGTAAAATAGTGAAAGTTCATCAGTCGTACAGCTTTGCCAACGGCTAAATTAGCATGTTAACTTTAGTTCGTTGTTTACGAATTTGCGTCAGTTTTTATTACAATATTTGACTTTGTTTTTACGTAATAATATATTTAATCTGTGTGTTCATTTAAATTGTTTATAAAGTATTGGGTTTGGGCCGTTTGTGATCGTTGAAACTTTTGTGCAAATAAGTTTAATATTATCCAATCACGACTGATGAGAGATGCTGCAATATTTTGGTATGTACCTACACATAAAAATAATATATTATGTAGCTGTATTCCACATAAAATATCTTCTCCCGTATTCTGATTGTTTGTATAAAATCAAAAATAAAGTTTAAAAAAAAATCTAAACACACAAAACTCTTCAAAACATTCAAAATACCTATAAATACCTAACGTAGAATCCTAATAATGCATAACCAAAGTACCTACGCGCTATTCACGCTAACGAAAAACACAAACGTCAAAGTGTAACCAGTAACGATTTGTCTCTATTATAAAAGTATCCGGCGGTATCCGGAACCGAAAGTAGTCAAATGTAATCAAAGCATTCAGTAACGAATTGATACCAGTAGCGGTAGTACCCGAAAGTAATCAAAGCATTCAGTAACGATTTGATACTTGCAGTAGTTACTACCCGAAAGTAATCAAAGTAATCAGTAACGAATACATAGTAACGATTACTTTTTGTGAAAGTAACGGATACCGACGGGTAGTAAAAGTACCGATATTGAACACTACTAGTGGATAAGTGCTTGATCTCGCGAGAAGTCTCGGCGAGAATGAGAGTGTGGATAAGTGCTTGTTCTCGCGAGAATTTCTCGCCGAGACTTCTCGCCGTGAGTCTGGAATCGCCTTGACGAGTGCGAACTGCCACCGTGCCGCGCTGCGCCGCCACCCGACTGTGGCTCGGCCCGCCGAGTTCCGGCCACAAGTACTGTACCGGGTTCTTTGGGAGTAGTCGATTTGAAAGGGAGTAGGAGTAGGAGCCGCTTCGCGCGAAGAACCCAAATAATACAGAACAAAGTTATTAAAAAAACTCTTCAACTATAACCCAGACACTCCCTCAAAAAAAACTATACCAGGAAATGAACCTTTTGAAAATAAGAACATTGTACGAATATAACATATGTCTTTTAATCTACAAAATACAAAATGGACTTATACACACAAACACAACTTTTATAAAACCATCACAAGTACACGAACATTATACTAGACAACACAATAAATTGTACACAAATACTGTCAAGACTGAAAGTGGCAAGAGAAGTATTGGTCACGAGGGAGTTCATATATATAATCTCCTTCCAGATAACATAAAAACGGAAAATAATATAAAAACATTTTAAAAAAACTATTTAAACTCAAAATGTTGGAACAAATTAAAAATATTACTTCTTACTACTGTACTATACAGTATAAGCTGTATAAGCTCTGTATTTAAGTTAAGAAAGCGAAATATTATGTTTCTTTTAACTTAATAATAATAAAAAAATAAATAAAAAAAAACCTGAGTATAAGAGCCTACTCCCGCTGAATCTACACATCGATAGTACCTACCTATCAAAAATGGCTCACCTTACGTTCTAACTAAAATTACTGATATCGAAAAAAAAACACATGGAATATATCAGGAAAATGCATTATAAACGTTATCGTCAACTCACCTTTTGGTCGTTTCATATAATAATAATGAAAAAAAAACTCAACTTTTCAAATTGCGGTCGGAAACTTTGGATTCGTAGAGGTGTGTATTTTAATTATTTGGCAAATAATTTTTAGATTAAAAAAAATATAGCGTGGTATTTTTTTCTTTCTAACACCGTTTAGATCATATTTCTAACCATGATGAAACAACGATTTCTGTGAGACCTGTATGAGTTGTTATAAAACGAACAAATAGACCTGACGGGACCTAAAAAATAGATATTATTTTTTAAGCTAATATCTGAACATTTGTGGAACCAAAACGGTAACTAAGTACATGATATTCCATCTTTAGAAAAAAATCACGAAGTATTTTCCGAATATTATTAGAAACACATTTTGTTCAGGATATTTAACATTTTATAGCTGTGAAAAAAATTCATACTATATCTTTAAATGCAACTAAATCATTTGTCGATAGATTTTTGCTCTATTTTAAACGAGTCGTGTTTTATTAAATATTTTCACAATTTTCGCATAATTATAATCGTTATTAATATTAGCGCGCTCTCTCTTACATTCGTATTTACAATTTTACAAATCTCCCTTCCTTCTTCTTTTTGAATGCTTACTACAGGGCCTGCAAAAGGCGATACTAGTGCAACACCAATATGATTCATAGGAAAATGATTGTAATTTTAAAATAACACAATGGTCCAAGTTTTATTGATCGATGGGTCCAAGTACATATTTTTTTTATTTTAATCAAACCTACCAATCAAACTTTCGGATTTTTTTCATTTTAACTTCACGCAGGAGGCCCTAAAGAAAAAAAATCCCTAAGGGATGTCTTTTTTGTGGATGCTGTAAGTAAGGGGTCGTCCATTAATCACGTGAGGCTCCAAAGGGGGGGGGGTTCAGAAAAAATCACGAAATATCACGACGGGGGAGGGAGGGGGGGGGGGGGGGTAAAATGAGATATCACGTGTATTTATTTTTCGTGATAATATTCTGAAAATTTCAAAATACTTGTACTTAAAAAATACACGTGATTTTAGGAGGGGGGGGGGTTAGTCTAAAACCTCACCACATATCACCAGGGGGGGGGGTTAAAAAGTTGCTAAAAAAACATCACGTGATTGATGGAAGACCCCTAAGTAAGGAAAAAGGTATGGGAGGTGGGTAGGAATCTGTGTATCCAGGAGTGACGAATTAATTCATCCCACTCACTGCGGTGCAATACAAGGCGATGGGTCGAGAGAGTCCTGCCGGAGGGGTCAAAGGATCTCCCTCAATCGGTCTATCCCAATCCGGTCCGCTACTCAACAGGTGGACAGACGCATCCGCTAACAAGACCTGGACATTCCATGAATCCGGGTACCCCATCTAAATCACTAAACGTACCTACTTAACCGCTTGAGGTGACCTATCGATGAGGTATCGGTTATCCAATAAATGGGCGGTAATACCCATACTGCTGCGAAGGATTTACGGCCCAGTCTGTGATAATGGAGAATGGCGTATCAGATACAACCAGGAGCTATACGATCTTTACGAGGACCCTAATATCTCCAAGGAAATCAAAACTGGAAGACTCAGGTGGGCTGGACATATCCAGAGAATGAGCGAAGGAGATATTCCAAAGCGAATTATGGATGGTGCACCTGGGGGTCGGAGAAGAGTTGGAAGACCAAAGCTTCGATGGCTGGATGGAGTGGTGAAGGATGCAAGCACCATCGGCATCCGAAACTGGCGCAACGCAGCACAACACCGACAGTCATGGAGGCAGGCTCTGCTGGAGGCCAAGACCCGACCTGGGTTGTAGAGCCACAGATGATGATGATGATAAATACCCATACCCGCCTCCCAAATTGAAGATGATTCGACATCATATTAAAAAAAAAACTTAATTTGAACAAGAAAGATAATTACAAGGAAAAGTAATTTTTGTATTTATTTTTTTTAAACACTAGACACTCGGTAATAAATACGATTAAACAAGTTTAGCGATGCAAAGATTAGATACGATGCGACCTAAACGCAGTAAAAAATATTTGTAAGATTGTCTTAATTTATTACCTTACTAGCTGACCCGACGAACTTCGTACCGCCTCAGAATCAATAACTGTTGTGTTTAGCCGAATTAAATGCAGTTTTTTTATTAAGTTAAAAATTACACAATGAAGCAATTATCGATGCGCAACTGTCCGTGTTTTGTTTGTGTGAGTATCAGAGATGGCGTTGTGTACGGATTTATATTTTTTGTAATTTTCTTACTTTTCCACTTACTTACGGGAATTGAGTTTCATTTTCTTTGTATGTGTGGGGGAGATTCATTGAAATTATTGTATTTTTCTTGTATGAAGAAAAGAATTTTCTTCATATTTTTTTTTTCGTGATGGTTTCTGATATATTAAAAGCTATTCTGCTATTCGGGGCGGAGAAAATCCAACAAATCAAAGATTATAAAAATCGGTCCAGCAGTTTTTGAGTTATAAATGGTGTAACTAACCCGAGATTGTTTTATATGTTATAAGATTTAAGTGAATACCGGACGATAGTTCCAACCAACTGTCGGTGGGACTATAAAATTCACAATTTGGTAATTTTGTGAGGCAATTTTTTTTGGTAGG
Organism: Limnephilus marmoratus; assembly: GCA_917880885.1. Taxonomy (NCBI): domain Eukaryota; kingdom Metazoa; phylum Arthropoda; class Insecta; order Trichoptera; family Limnephilidae; genus Limnephilus; species Limnephilus marmoratus. Next base: position 66,455,663 of record OU862908.1, read on the forward strand.
TTGTGAAGGAAGAAGACGAGAGTACGAATGTTAGAAAATACCTAATTATTCAGATCTGGTCACAGATTCAGAATGCTAATCTTTCAACGGATATCTTTCACTCCGGAGTGTGGCAAAAATATACCTACTACGTACCTGTACATGTAAATCATTTTAAAGAGACCTATGCTTGTGAAGTGTTAAAAAACATAAAAAAATAGATAAAAAAAACATAATAAAATTGTTTTAGTTAGGAAGCTCTCTCAGATGTTTACAAAAAAAAACAAGTATAATTTTTAATTTTTCGAAGAAAACTTCTTCGGAAAGGTTTTCACTTTGTGATGGCATTATTTATTTTAATGAAAAGAAAAATAACTTTGTTTACATCACTTTTATTTGTACACAATCAGATTGTGTACAAATAAAAGTGATGTAAACAAAGTTATTTTTCTTTTCATTAAAATATAATTATTTGTGTGACTTTCATGCGGAAATAGGGGAAGCAGTCTTCCCGTTGATGATTTATCTAAAATACTTCTTGATAGAGTTGAACAATTGTAATTGTGTAACAATTGTAATAATAAAAAAGAGTACCTACGTATGAATGCGATTGAGAGTGTGCGCCACGACCGAGTTATTTGGCGGTCTGTCCTCTCTGCCTACAAAAAACATTGTCAATAAGATTGTCGAGTCTTATAAACGTGGTTACTCACCCAGCATCTTTGGGCATTTGCGGGTAAGAGGGGATCGCGGGTGATCTTTCCAAACTAGTTCGAAAAACTTTTTTGAAACTTTCGATACTATCTGGGTGCATTCAATTTATTCAATCGTGTTCTCTTACCCACCGAACACAAAAAACGATAAAAAAATAAACTTAAAAGAAATTGCAGTTAACGCACCTGCCGAAAACCTGCTCAAGTTTCTCAAAAACACCTGCTGGCCGCTTTTAATTTCAATTTTATTGAAAGTTCCTCCGTTAAAGTTATAATCACCTGTGATGTAACATTTTAGCACAGGTGTAATCAGTACCTTATCAATATAATCAGTATAATCAATTTAATAAATTAAATAGTCATTCAATAAATAAATGTATAATTTAAAGAAACTATATTAATTGAATAAATAAAATAAGTTAACGTAAATGAACAAAGGCAAGTAAATTAAATAAGTTTAACGTGATCCGCTTTTTTTGGTGTCGTTACACAAGATTCTTGGTCTGTAAGTATAAATAAAGACAGGGGAACCATATCGCCACCGTTGGGTTGGGCAGTGTCGGGAGACGGGTTAAGGTACAAGAGTGCTGTACAAAAGAGGCTAGATCACAATTCATCTTGCAGCTACCAATCACATGGACGATTGGAATTCTAGACCCTTGTTCAGAATGTTAAGAGATTTTTTTTTATTAAGAGATAATTTAAACAAAATAAAGCAATATGTTACAGTAAAAATATTTTAACTAAAATTAGCACGGATTTTACGAGTGAATTTACTTTATAATGTAGGTAGGAGGCTAGATCACAATTCGTCTTGCAGTTAGTTAAAATGCGCAGGGTTCAAAAAGAAAAAGATGGAGAGATATGAAATTACGAATGTCAGAGGAGCGCGCTAGTATTTAAAGTGACAAAACCGGTGCGAAAATTGTAAAAAATTAAAATAAATCGGAATCATCTACCGGATCTGCCGGATTTGCCCTAATGATGGATACTGCAACGATGTCCGAAACATTGGCTAAAGAAGGAGGTAGCGCAACACGGCATAACACCCCAAAAACAAATAACGAAAACACGACTAGTTTAAAATAGAGCAAAAATCGGTAAATTTTTGAGATCGCTGGCAATGGTTAATACGCACTTTTTTTGAAAAAATCTTTTGATTCACCTTTAATTACATTAAAAAACAACTATTTGCATTGGGGAAGTGGAAAATATTTCATTCTAAATTTCGATTACGTAAAATTAAAATTAGCTTTCATTCTGTGAAACAAGACCGTCCATTTTCAAACATTATTTTCAAATGTCATTTTGTTATGTTGGTATAAGTTTGTGTGATATGGTTTATGATACAAAAGAAAGTGCCCCCTTTATACCGCCTACTCGCGCCAAGGCAAGAAAAACATCCCAGTTTTCAAGTAGTTTAGCGGCTACGCTAGGTTTGTGTAACATGGTTTGTGATACAAAAGAAAGTGCCCCTTTATAACGCCTACTCGCGTCAAGGCAAGAAAAACATCCCAGATTTCTAGTAGTTTAGCGGCTACGCTAGGTTTGTGTAAAATGGTTTGTGATACAAAAGAAAGTGCCCCTTTTATAACGCCTACTCGCGTCAAGGCAAGAAAAACATCCCAGTTTTCAAGTAGTTTAGCGGCTACGCTAGGTTTGTGTAACATGGTTTGTGATACAAAAGAAAGTGCCCCTTTATAACGCCTACTCGCGTCAAGGCAAGAAAAACATCCCAGATTTCTAGTAGTTTAGCGGCTACGCTAGGTTTGTGTAACATGGTTTGTGATACAAAAGAAAGTGCCCCTTTTATAACGCCTACTCGCGTCAAGGCAAGAAAAACATCCCAGTTTTCAAGTAGTTTAGCGGCTACGCTAGGTTTGTGTAACATGGTTTGTGATTCAAAAGAAAGTGCCCCTTTATAACTGTTCGTTATACATTCAAGTGTATCAGGAATACCAACATACCAAAGTGACAGCGAATGAGCTAATAGCTAATGGCGTACAATGTCACAAGACGAAAGCTAATTTTAATTTTACGTAATCGAAATTTAGAAAGAAATATTTTCCACTTCCCCCAATTCAAATAGTTGCCTTTTAATGTAATTAAGGTGAATCAAAAGGTTTTTTTTTTTAAAGTGCATATTAACCGTTGCCAGCGATCTCCAAAAATTACCCAAAAATCTTGCGGGGGTTGTCTTAAAAAGCATTTAATGAAACACTGTGAATTTTTTCATACATATAACTTAAGTATCTATATGTTTATTTCTGGTGAAAGTCATAGTGTGACATTTGGAAATATTGATGTCTAAGCAGTTAACTTTGCAATACTTGCAAAGCCTATCTAGATCACTTTATAATGCTTCACAGTCAGAGGGAGAATGCACCACTTATATTAATTACGTAAGCAGTTTTTCTTCCTTTATCTCCAAATCCTATCTTCCTTTATCTCTACCCCTCCCCCCCCTTGGTGAGATAAATTTGGGCCACTTCGTATATTCTTTTCAAGTAATGCGAGATTTTGCTGCCCCCCTCCCCTTTCGAGCTCATGTAATTAATGTATATACCCCCTTATTTGCACTAGGCAAGTAAGCGCCAAAGTGGTATTTATTTATTTTGTGGATAATTTTATGTGAATGAAAAAAGTTAGATCATACAGAACGTCAAAAGTAGTCTCAGCCCAGGAGCATTTTTAAAAAATGGTTTCTTATAGTTAAGTCATGAAAAAAGGTGTTTTTAGTAGTCTACGCTTATATTTTTTGTTAAGTAAATAATAATTTTATTGTAATTCAAATTCATACAAAAGGTAGTAAAAGCTTCAATTTATCCTTAGCATATTTTTTGATGTTCGTATAGTAAACCTATTCGCAGTAAGATTAATCTAAATAGGATTTCACGCCAAAATGTATAACTTCATCAAGTTGAATTTCGATTTTCGAACTGTTCGCACAGCAGAGGCAAAAAAAATTGCTGTCTCCCAACTCCCGTATAAATAGGAAGATTTTATTGGGATGGCAATTTTTATTAAGATGGCAATTTTTCCATTGTACAAGAATGGTGTGGTTTCGTTTGGTTTATTTATATGATAGCGCTTTGTTTACATTACTAGAGCGGCAATTACGCGCACACTTCGGAGTGGCAGTACCACGCGCCGCCATAGGCTGCGGCGCAGAAAAGTCTTGCAATTAACAGCGCTGTAAACTGTTACCCTACTTTCGGAATTTACTTTTCTGCGCGGCAGCATGGAGTTGCGCGCGGTACCGTCGCTCGTGGGTGGTTGTGGTTTGTATATTTATGCGTCGCTCCGAAGTGGACGTGTAATTGCCGCTAATCTAAAACTGACGCTTCTAGGGATGGGCCACAAGATAAAGTTGGTACTCATTATTTGTCATTGAAACCGCAAATGTCAAAACTTTTGCAAGTTTATTTTCTATCGTTCACGGAGTTCACACGTCAAACAAACAAATATAAGAAATCAGAAAACTTTTAAAACAGTGTATTTCGTAATAATAGCATACTTATATTTTTGGAAAAGTGATAATTAACAGGTGAATATTACTTTTAAATATTAGGTAGGTACCTACCTACTTACCGGTAATTTTAAAATAGAAATATGTTAAATCCCAATTTGGAAATAGGTACCTACCGCCGTCCCGGGAACCATTTACTGGATAACCAACACTAGGTACATTTGGTGACTTAGCAGGAGAGTCCGGGTTCATGGGATGAGATTTGGGTAAATGTTCCACAAGCCGCCACACTTTTATTAGGCACAGATTTTGGAAAGTACACCAGGTTTCAATTTAATTACTTCAATGAACAACTAGGTACTAATGCTTCGATAAATGGTAAAAAATCAATTAAAATTCAATAAAAGTTATAAATTTCCCATATAAAACATCTCCTTTGCCACCATTTTTTTGTTGTTTTTTGTATGAATTTGGCATTTGCGAAGTTTTGTTTCAATCTAAATGCCTATGAATTACTTAGTTTACCCAAACTAAAACCTAATAAACCTTGTAAACATAAATAGTTGCTTTTTATAGTAATTGTTGAAATAAAATGTAATTTCCATAATCTGAGCTTAAAATTATGGCGGCTTATGGAACATTTAATTCATGTTCTTAGCGGCGAATGCTTTTGTCCAACTACTGCATCGGACCGGATAGGGAGAAACTGGCTGAGGTATACATAATCTAGACCTCTCCAGCCGGACTCTCTCAACCCATCACCTTGCACCTCAATGGAAGGGATGGATTCATACGTCTGTCACTCCTGCACACATTGATCTCTAGATTCTTACCAACCCCTCATACCTTTTTCCTTCCCAGAACTTTCTCTCCTTCTTTTCCCAAAAATAACCTCCCCACAGCATCCCAAAAGATGACATAAGCCCTGAGGGAAATTGTTTTCCTCGGGGCATATATCAATGTGGGGATTGTCCCATACAATTTCAAACGGTGGTTTGACATCACAAAAAGCGGCAAAGCTGTGTAATGTCACCGTAGTTATTCAATATATACATGAATAATTGCAGACAAGGAGGAAAAGATGAGGTATGGGTACCGCCGCCCCGGGAACCATTTATTGGATAACCAAAACCTCTGCCATAGGTCACCCCAAGTGGTTCGCTACGTTTGGTGACATGGGTGCTCAAAAGGCCCCGTACCATGCCCAGGTTCATGGGGTGAGATTTGTACAGGTCTTGGCGGCCAATGTGTCTGCCTGCTTGCCGCATGGTGTGCAGGATCGAGAGAGACTGGTTGAGGGAGGTCTTTCATCCTCTTCAGCCAGAATCTCTCGACCCATCACCTTGCAACACGGTTGGAGGGATAGATTCATACGTCTGTTACGTCTGAATGCACTGAACCCCAGATTCCTACCCACCCCTCATACTCATTCTTTAACAACTTCCCAACTTCCTTTCCTTAAAAAACCCCCACACAGCATCCCCTAAAATGACACAGGCCCTGAGGGAAATTATTTCCTACTCGATTATATAATAAGATGCCAATTAACATAAACATGGAATCAAATTGCATGACAGAACTCAATTTTTTTTTTTTTTAATGGCTAATAGATCAAGATATTTTATAATGATATTGTTTGTAATCTTATGTACAAATATGACTGTGCGTAATTTGCTTGTGTTACATCTGAGTCCTATAATTTCAATACCCGCTATATCCGATTTTTTGACAAAATGATCTGAGTATGACATCTTGTTCACATTTTTGCAAGGAACAAGACTAATTGAGGTTCGAAACCTCCTTTATCACGACCAAAAATCATGTTAAAGCTGCGAGTGAGAAACAAAACCCGCTATATCATTCGAGAAGTTACTATCAAAACCCGCTATATCGGAATTCAACCAATCACGAGCAGTTATTTTGCTAAGATGGCCGGTGTAGAAACACACCCCTCAGGTCAGTTGAGTTTCAAAAACCTCTATATTCCATATAAATCACGAAGTGAGCATCCAAATTCGCTATATCCATTTTATTTATCCAAATTACTTAAATATTTCTAGAAATACATTGAAAAATGAACACTTTTCTTTTTTTACTTCTCCAATTCATTAAATAAAAAAATAAAATGCATTTTTTTATTTACGCTAGAGATGTGACAGTTTTTTGCGATTTTCTCCGAATCAGTGAAAGTTGATACAGCGGATATAGAAATTGAACGATTCATCTGTCTGTCTGCATATTTTATGCCTTTATATTGGAGTTACTTAAAAATTATTCTTCTGTATCTAACTAACTAACCATCACGCCGTTTCCCCGCAGGGGTAGGCAGAGAGGACGGACCGCCAAACAACACACACTCTTTGCACTCTTTGCCTCACTCACACTCTTTGCCTCACTCACATTCATACATCGTCTCATACATTCTCTTCTATTATTCTGGCTTTTGACATGACCCGACTCAAGTATCTGATTCACTTGATCGTGCCATGTCTTCCTCGGGCGTCCCCGACTTCTTCTACCATTCACATTCGCGTCGTATATTCTTCTTACACTACTTCCTTCGTTCATTCGCTCTACATGCCCAAACCATCTGAGGGTCCCTTTCTTAATCTTACTCATTATGCTTACATCAGCCTTACATTCTTTGCGGATATCCACATTTCTCACACAATCATACATTGTTTTACCACACATACGTCTCAGGGATCTAATCTAATCTTCTGTATCTATTTTCTATATTGTGGTTTCTTGATAAATTTGTGCTTTAGTGTTATATTAATATTGTTAAATTGACGTGCTGACAAACTACTTTGGCAGTTTAGCACGTGCTTGAAATGAAGAATAAAAAAACAAAAAAAAGAATTGAAAGTGGTAGGATTGGGCGCGAAATTGAGCAATCTGAAAGTAAGTTGCCTGTTGTATGCTGATGATGCGGTGCTGATTTCTAACATTATGGAAGATCTACAGTCTCTCGTGTTTAGGATGAACAAATTATGTATGAAGAACGAGTTAAGGCTTCGTAGTAAGCTTTCAAAAAGAAGTCGAAAGTGGTTTGAAAGAGAGATAGTAAATACAAATGTTGGAGAGAGGGCGCTTATATTAAAAAAAGGAAAGGTAAATGTAGGTGACTCCATTAATGAAGAACTGAACGCGGTTGGCGCTAACAAAAACTGTCCAAAGAAGCGAAGCTAGCAGTCCACAATGGAGTGCTGGTACCTACCAGATATAAGGCAGTGAGGCATAGAATTGGCAGAGGAAGGATAAAGGTGGAATGAATGCTGTAGAAACGAGATCCCTGTGGCGTATATGTGGTAAAATCATGTATGATCATGATGTGAGAAATGTGAAGATCTGCAAAAAATGCAAGGCTGATATAAGTGTAAAGAGTAATGAATAAGATTAAGAAAGAGACCCTCAGATATTTTGGGCATGTAGAGCGAATGAACGAAGTAAGGAGTGTAAAGAGAATATATAATGCAAATGTGAATGGTAGAAGATGTCGGGGACGCCTGAGGAAGACATGGCACAGTCAAGTGAATCAGATACTTGAGTCGGGCCATGTCAATAGAAGAGTATACAGTATGAGACGATGTATGAATATGGATGAGGTAAGGAGTGTGTGCCAATACCAAGTTGTTTGGCGGTCAGTCCTCTCTACCCAAGTACCTACTACCCCTGGTACAGTTAGTTAGTAATTTCAAAGCAGCATTTTCTTTTTTTTGTATTTCTTGGGCATTAACTATGTATCAATTTCTAGACATTTTGTTTTGAAAACTTTTATTTTCTATGTACATTTGTAACATAAAATTTTTTAATTTTTTGCTACTGGTTTCGACACACCTGCGTCATTCACCAGCAAACTTAAAACTTTTAAAATTTTAATTAACAAATGCACATAGAAAATAAAACTTTTCAAAACAGTAAGTAATATTTTCCTTTGAATGCAAGTAGTTGTCTTTTATAGTAATTAATTTGTATCAAAGTATTCTAAAATTACACCAAATTTTATAATAGTGTCTTTCTGGGAGGGAACTAAAGGGAGGTGGACTCCTCGTGGGACCTTCAGGGAACCAAGGGGGAGTGGAGAGGAGAGATGAGACCTGGGAAGACACATTGTGGAACCAGAACATATAGCTTCCTTTCCAATGATTAGTGAACTTTACAATAATTGAACTTTAAATAATAATAATATTTTATTCCAGGATGCGGGGAGATAGTGCAATCCCACACGTCCTATAAAGTTATACATATTTACACAACAGATTTTAAGTAGATAATTAGATAAAAAAATCAACTATATAATAGGAAAAAAAACATAAGTAATAGTAAAAATAAAATAAATAATCAATTATAATAAAGGGACTGGATTACTGCCAAAGGAATGAGGTAAAAAAGGAGAATTGAATTAATTTAATCGGTGACCGGACAACTCAGAAGGAAACCAACCCAGAAGCACCTCAGAAAGGTCATTAAGAGTGATGATAAAAAAATATTTAAAAAATTATTAAATAGGTTGAGTTAGGTTAGGGTTACCGGCTATTTTAAAATTATTTTTTCATAGCTTTTAATGACCTTTCTGAGGTGTTTCTGAGTTGGTTTCATTCTGAGTTGGAACCAATTTAATCACCTAAATATTTTACTATAAATATACACTTTTTGTAATCATGCATCTTCGCAAGAATCATACCTTTTTGAATTGTTTTAATATATTAAACGACCGGTCAGTGGTTGAGTGGGCATAGCGCTTGGGTCCCACCTGTTAGATTCCTCGGCGGGCTAAGTCCTCCATCACAACACAAGCAACATTTTCGGCTTTCTATGGTGGTAGTAGGAGATTTTCAAACGTTGTTGGGTTATTCGTAACCCGGGAATGTTTGTCTTTCTTTAAAAAAAAAAAAAAAATTATGATTCAACATGCTTTATTATCAAGGGAAAAGAGAACTAGTAAAAAACCTACTGGCTTTTTAAGATGGCCTATCTAAACAACAATATTTCTATTTTTCCACCTTTGTGTTGATGTTATTGTTAGTCAAAAGAGTTATAAAGTTATTCTGGAGAGAGTGAAGGATCTTTGAAAGAATTTGGTGAGACAAGTAAGTTTATGTAATAATAAACCACTTGTATAAGTAATAATTATTTAAAATTAAGTGCGCTTAACCCTTTTTAGACGAGCGTCATGTATACATGCCAACCGATCTCATGCCTAAAAGACGAGGGTCATCTATACATGATGCATATGAATGAGAATTTGAAATACCAGTCCACGGGTATCGCAAATTCTTTGACATACAGCCTTACTAAAAAAAACCACAGCGCGACCGATTAACTGTGTTATTGCAATAACATAAATAAACTCCGTATACACTAAAACACGTTTCATTACCAATAAGCTTTCTTACTTGGTCACGCTGTTAAAATGCATTAGATCTGACAACGTCGTATATGGTTATAATTTACTAGGAAAAAATGTTGTTTAAATTATTCTCCGCCAGGGGCATTATTGGCGCGCGTGTGCATCAACGGCCCGCGATGAAAACACAGTTGGTGTGTTTATGGCGGGATCAGGCGGGATGTCGAAAATTTTGTTAGATGTTGTGATTTTACTTAATAATTTCTATTGTAGTGACGAAATTACTGTTCTATTCATATAATTGATATATTTACCGTGTTATTTGTGTGGTTTACATCAGTTTAATCAAGTTATTGTACAAACGCCGTACCTACTTTCAAAGTTGAACTGTCAGAATATTGTTTTATAGGTTACATAAGAGATAAAATTTACATTTTAAGATCTTTTAAGACAATTTCTTAAAAATGATAATTTTTTATAATATTAATATCTTATACATGTGTTCGTAAACGTATCAAAGAAATTAACGTCATTAGAGATGCAAGAAATCTGTTTTAAATGTCGGTATTTTTAAGTAATTTTTGTAAGTTATTTTTTTGGCAATAAAAAAAACTTTGAAATTTTTTATTATTTTTTTATTGTATGCACGACGAAAAAGTGAGGTGATAGTTTCCTTTCAAATTTATTACATAAAAGGACTGTGTTTTTGAAATTTAGATTTTTTTTAAATTTCTCTACATTTTGGTCAAAAATGTTTTGGGAGGAAATTTTTTTCCATTTTTTCCGAGTTTGAATCTTAAAATATGGCAGTTTTTGAAAACTAAAGTGTATTTCAAATACACAAATCTAAAAGGTAATTTAATCTAGTTTTCATAAATGGTATTTGTTTTTACGACACCTTCAAAAATAAGAAATATATAGAACATTCAAAATACTTTGGAAAAATTACAAATATCGTTCGGACATCAATCGTTAAAACAGAGATAAACTACCCTCTCAGGCCGTGTAAACTATGTGTATTTCTTTCAATGAACAATTTTTTAATTAGTAATGTTTTCACATCCCCGGCCGTTTGTCAATTGAATAAAATTTTCACTGGGTTTTTTAGTAAGGCTGATAGTCTTTAAAAGGTTAACATAAATGCATTTATAATAAACTTTAAAATGATATTTTAGTATTCAATACTTAAAATTACTTCTACAGTGCTCCTTTTAGGGGAACTTGGGCCCAGAGTCATAATTCTTACAGCTTTGCTGCGAAGCCCGTTGATTAAAACATAAACCATAAAATTATAGTTGATAGTAAAGGGTCTCTTCATATTGCATTAATTTGTTGTAATTCATCTATTATTCGTATAAAGCACATTCAAATTCTGCATGTTTTAGTTACTGTGATTGATCAGTCCAAGTGGATGATCTATCTCAAGGGAATTCAAGTCTATCATAATCTCTTTTGTTTCATTTTTAGAAAAATCATATTGGATTCATGGAACCTGTACTCTGATGGAAGCCAATTGCTGCAGAGCCATGGAGGAAGCAGTTACTGCAATATCTGCGGGGGACGAGAACAAGCTGAGTCTGTGCCTCCAGCAGATGGCACTGCCTCTGCGAGATTATGCCAAGCTGATCACCTTGGCATGCAAGCACAAGCGCTCCGCGATATTGAACCTTCTAGTCAGTGGGAACGTTAAATTGTCATCCAGTAGTGGAGAAGAGACAACAGAGTGTTGGGATTCTAAGGATGAAGATGGACATAATGTGGTATACTATGCGATCCGCTCCGGCAATGTGGAACTCCTCGAAATGCTCCTCACTAGCTCAGTTTGCCCGACTCTTCCGGAATTATTGGATCAACTGCTCTCTGTGTCTTACGACGAATTAAAATTGAAAAATGTCCTCCTGTCGAATGAGATGGAATTGTTTGTCCAATCTAATTTAGCTAACTTGCGTTTCTACTCCCGAGAGAATGACCTTCCTACACCTACTTCTGCAGATAAAGATCTCATTAAAAAAAGACTTGAATTAATTATACAAAATATTTCAAGTCTTACAACAGAATACTTGCAGAAGAAGGTAGACAGTCGATTTATATACATTGCCAAGTTCATAGCGCGGAATATGCACATTTCTAAACAAGCATTGAAGTCTACATACTCTGAAGTGCCTTGGGAGGAAATGGAGTTTTGTTTGGTGTGTTTTATATCCGCTCACACTAAGCTCACGGAAATGAACTTATTTTATCTGTCTGTGCTGAGAAAGGGTCCATTGCTAAAGGTATTGGCTGATTTTTCTCAGGTACTGCATGACTTGGAGAAATTCATAGATAAAACCGACGTCTCAAAACTTAATTCGAAAGGCCGATGGAGCCGTGAAAAGATTATTTCAGACATCACCAGCAAGTGCCCCCAATTCAAAGATTTATACAATGATTACAGAGTCATACGAGATATATATTCTCTAGATATCATGAAGAGGTACATTGATTCGGCTTTGCCAGTGGACCCTGCTACGAGAGAGGGGCAGCTGACCATCAAGAGGACCCTGCAGGTTCTGGGAGAAAACCTGAAGGACACCTTAGACAGTCCCAATCTGTCCACGGCTGTAAGCGATCTTCTATTGTTCTTGGCACCAATGAAAACCAGAAGTATTCTTAAAGAGTTACGCAACGTAATATCACACATTCACTTTAGCCAAGACAATGAAGAAGCGACACAAGTCACACAATTTTATTCAAATATTCTAAATGACCTCAAAAAGATTGCCACGATAGTAAGTGACATATGTTACTTGAATAAAATTAATGTTTTAAAGCAAATTATTTCGGAAGAATTCGTAGAAAGTGAAAATTATGTAGAAATCTTACGTAATTTGAATGAACTACCAATGCTTTCAAGTTGTGAAGGGAACCAAGATACTACAAAGGAACATCAGAATATTGGAAACATCATTGAAGAAATTAACCAACTTGTTCCAGACAAAACTCCTTTTGAGGAGGAGGCATTGTCTGAAATAAAGTTCTTATGCGAATGTAAAATAAAAAATATTAATTTAAAAGAAGACTTTTTTAGAATTACTACGCAAATTCGTTCAATAAATAATCTTGTCACAAATACACCATCCAGCACGAGAATTTCAAAATTCTTTAATCAATGGAGAAAGAATTATTTTTCTCCAAAAGCCACCATCTACCCCACAGAAGAACATGAATTGGAAGTGTTCCAGGAATTACAAAAAATATCCAACAGCTTCTATGAAAGTGTGTCATTGAGAATCCCACCTGAAGTAGCAAGCAATGTACAGAATTTACTGTTTACAATCGAAATTCTGCATGTGAATGAAAAAAATGCTATCAACTGGATAGACGAATACAAAATGCAGTTGTCATTGCACAAATACCGTGAGGAAGGCGGTGAAGCAATCATTAAAGGAAAAAATGTAAAGGACCAACCAGAGAGAAAAATATCACAGAAACAACAAAAAAAATTAAATGCCAAACAACGCACTGAAGCTATTATTGACGGAAGAAATGTAAAGCAACGACCAATTGACAAATACCACGATGAAGCAATCAATGAAGCAATAAATGTAAAGGAACAACCAAATGACAAACATCACGATGAAGCAATCATTGAAGGAAGAAATGTAAAGGAAAAACCAAATGACAAACACCAAACTGAAGCCATTATTGAAGAAAGAAATGTAAAGGAACAACCAATTGACAAACACCATGATGAAGCAATAATTAAAGGAAAAAATTTAAAGAAACAACCAAATGATAAACACCACACTGAAGCAATCAATGAAGGAAGAAATGTAAAAGAACTACCGAATGACAAACACCACGATGACACAATCGTTACAGGAAAAAATGTAAAAGAACAACCAATTGACAAACACTACGATGGAGCTACCATTAAAGGAAAAACCATAAAGAAACAACCAAATGACAAACACCACATTGAAGAAATCAATGAAGGAAGAAATGTAAAAGAACTACCGAATGACAAACACCACGACGAAGCAATCATTAAAGGAAAAAACTTAAAGGAACTACCAAATGATAAACATCATGAAACAATCATTAAAGGAAAAAATGTTAAGGAACAACCAAATGATAACGATAATAATTTGGAAAAACAGATAACCCAACATTTATGTGAACTTGGAGATGTCATGGGAACCGGTAGATCACACCATGCATCTCGCAATCTATTTCCATTACTCCAAAAGTCTAATAATTACAAACTGAGGATCGAAGTTCTCATGCTTGATACCATGTCTCTGTTGGAAGAAAGGACTAAGTGCCTATCTAATAATTCACTTTATCTTGATGATAATATGCCTCTGTTGAGTGGAAGGATATTGAGAAACTACCTGGCCCACGGCAATCCTTTGGTTGACAATATTCTATCTAGTGACTCTTTCTATGCTGTGGTCTTAAATACCATGATACTTATAGAACCTGACACGGAAAAAAGAGTTATTTTAAACAAGGGCAAAATGGGTAAAATATTAACAACCGATATAACGCATTTGGTAAAGAAGTTTGACCAGAACTTGGAGATTATAAATAAACAGGAAGCAATGTTCACAGCTTTGGTTGAAGGAAACCTCGAGCTTTTGCAAACATGTCTCCGAGAAGGGGCTGATTTACATTCCAGATGTTTAATCAATTTTTCTACTACGTTACATGCCGCTGCCAAGGGAACCAATGTTGAAATGATTAAAATGTTGATTGAAAACAACCTAAGTCCAGATTCGAGGGATATAAATGGGCAGACCCCTTTGCACACAGCAGCAGCTTTTGGAAGAGATTCAATTGTGAAATTTCTTGTGAAAGCGAAAAGCATTTTAGTTGATCAACCCGATACTACTGGGAAGACACCTCTGCATTTGGCCGCTTTAAACGGTCACAAGGAAATTGTTGAAACATTATTGAATCTGGGAGCAAATGCCAATATTAAAGATGGCCAAAACTTCTCATCATTACATTATGCGATAGCAAACAATTGTATTGAATCAGCAAAAGTTCTCTTGGTTAATACAACTGTTGATAGCGGCGGTCTGACTCCACTTCATGTTGCTGTTGAGCACGGGCATGCAGAGCTGGTACAGTATTTACTGGAGAATGGAGCTGATGTCAATGCCAAGACTGTTCAAGGCACACGCCCTTTGGAATTGGCAGCGGCTAATGGTTATCAGGAGATTGTTGGAAGTCTTTTAAAACATGGAGCCTTTGTGAACTTGCAAACTTCCGGCGGACTTACTCCTTTACATTTGGCCGTTATTAGTGGCCACGAAGATATAGTGAATATCCTTTTGAGGAAAGGAGCCTTCGTTGACATAATCTGCAAGCTGTCTAACAATACTCCCCTGCAAACGGCTATCTACAATGGCGACAAAAGAATAGTCGAGATTATTTTACAAAACAATCCCAATATTAACTCTTTAAATAATAACGGATTCACTCCACTGTTTACTGCAGCTTGGTGCGGAAAAAGTGATATAGTTGAACTTCTCTTGGACACCGGGGTTCAGTTAAACTATAAGAATCCAAAAGGTTTTACTGTATTACATGTCAGTGCAATGTCGGGTCATAATGATATTGTTACAGCTTTGATTAAAAGAGGAATCGTCATTGATGCAATAGATTCAAAACGACTGACGCCATTACACCTGGCTGCAGAAGGGGGTCACATAGAAACTGTAAACACCCTGTTGGCTGCAGAAGCTAATGTACGCTCTGTTGATGATGATGGTTCAACTCCTCTGCACCTGAGTGCTGGTGGCACGAGTGAAGGGCATGTGGCGGTATCACAGTCTTTAATAAATGTAAATAGATCCAATATAAATACCAAGAACAAAATAGAACGCACACCACTGCACTTGGCTGCCAATAAAGCTTGCAATGAGAAAACTGTTCAGCTATTGCTGAATAGTGGGGCTAATATTGAAGATGTTTGTGTGGGCCACAACACAGCTTTGCACCTAGCATCTTCGCATGGATATACCAGCAATGTTGAAGTGTTGATTAATGGACAAGCCAATGTCCGTGCTGTGAACATGGATGGTAATACTGCCTTACACCTAGCAGTGAAAGGAAACCACAAAGCAATTGTTAAGCTATTATTAGATTCTGATAAAGGTGTTGATATAAATGCTGTGAATGTGGAGCGGTATTCTGCATTATGTTATGCGGCCCATAATAACAATAAAGACATCTTGGATTTTTTGCTAGAAAAGGACGCAGATGTTTACTCAGAAGGAGGGAAACCACTGATTGTGGCTGTTTCCTCGGGGCGTAAATTTGTAGTTGAAGCAATGCTTAAGCATATCAAAAAACTTAAGATTGATATTGATATTGAAGGACCTTCCTTTTTGCTGGCAGCTATTTTAGGCCATTGGCACATAGGCCGAGCACTGATAAACAGTGATAAAGGGGTCAAGGTGAACTTAATTGGTCCCAAAAGTGCAACAGCTTTATTATTGGCTGTGCAAGGCGGTCACAAAGAGTTTGTGGATCTCTTGTTGAGTAACGGAGCTGATGCTAATCTAGCACCTGATGGGATTTCACCACTCCATTTAGCAGCTACTCTGGACTATCCCGATGTTGTGAAATCTTTACTACTTTCAGGAGCTAAGCATGACACTCTAGATGCAAATAACCGTACGCCGATAGAGCTAACAATTCATAGCAAACAATTGAATAATTTAAAACATATTTTTAAACATTGTGACGTTAAAATAAATGCTAGGAGAAATGACTTGTCGCTTCTGGATATTGCGGCTCAATTGGGAGAACTCAAAGTCGTGAAATACTTGATAGAGCAAGGAGCAGATCTAAATTCAAGAGATTCGGGTGGTTGTACGGCAATGGACGTTGCAGCTTATTGCGGACATCTGAAAATAGTAGAACTTTGCCTCGATCTTGGAATGAGTGTTGGCAAATTGGGTGAACGTGGTCCTACACCATTGCACGCGGCTGTGACAGGGGGCCAGCCAGAACTGGCTCAATACCTGATAGACAAACATGCTGATGTGAATGCGGTGGATGCGCGTGGCAAACTACCTATTCACTATGCCGCTGTGAAGGGAAACAAGAAGGATGTTAATGTTTTACTCAGTAATGGCTCAATGTTTAACTATATAGATGATACTGGTAACACACCATTAGAATTGACTACTGATGCTGACATCAAACAACTGTTAGTGTCGATTAAACAACTCTTTAAGGCTGTAAAAAAGAATAAAGTTTCAGAAGCAGAAAACTTAATTAAAAATATTGGAAGACCGATATGTGCAAATAATTTCTCACTTCTGCGTTTTGCTTCTAGGGAAGGCTTTCAGGAGATATGCGATTTACTACTAAACAACGGAGCTAATCCTAATGCTGCTGGAAAGGACGGGAAAACTCCGTTGCACTTTGCATCTGAATTCTCTCATCGGAGAATAGTTGTATCTTTATTACAAAATTGTGCAATTTACAATATTGAGTCTAAAAGCGGGGAAACACCTTTAGATTTAGCAACACAGGAAGGTGTTATTTCTTTACTGAAACTTGTCGAGGAATCTTTCAAAAAAGCTAGTAATTGTGACAAAGTGTTGATTGAAGACATTGTTAAAATTGGAGATATCGAGACCATTAAAGTCTTGCTCAAATCGCGGGATAGACAAGACAGCACTCTGGTGGAGGTTGCTATTAAAAATAACTTTCCTGAAGTAGACAGGTTATACCAGATTTTGCAAGATCAGTTTTCTGTCAATCTGAAGAGGGTGAAAGGTTTGGTGAAACTTGAAAATTTTACAGAAGCTTTATCTATTTTAAGTGAACTATTACGTGAAAGAGTTCTCTTGTTAGGAGTTGATGACCCTGGAACCCTTCTCATTTTCCAAGAGATTGCTCTAATATCCTTCCATCAATCAGATGTTGACTTTGCTTTAAACACATTCCAAGGAATTTATCGCAGAAGAAAAAATGTCTTAGGACCAAATAACCAGGTTACCCTTCAAACGAGAAGTCATATTGCTGCAGCACTAGCCCGACTAGGAAGGAACCAGAAGGCTTTGGAAGTATTTCAGGAAGTTATTGAAAAACAGGAAACTCTGGACGGGGACCATGCAGATCTATTGCAAACCAAAATAGATGCAGCAGAATGTCTTGAAGATCTGAAACAACTTGACAAAGCCTTAAAAATGAATTATGAAGTTCTTGAAATGTTACAAAAGTCAGGTTTGATTAACACTCAAACATTGGCTGTACAAAGCAACATAGCCTCTGTGCTCAGAAAACAAGGAAAGTTTGAGGAAGCTTTACGAATTATTAAAAAGGTTTACGAGGATAGTAAAATCATTCATGGAAAAAATCACCGCAGCACTCTGCAAGCTAGAGGTCACTGGGCACAAGTTCTCGATGCGCAAGGTCAAACTGCGGAGGCCCTAGAAATCTATCAGAAAGTGTTAGCAATTCAGAGGAATGTCTTAGGCCCCAACCATGGTGATACTCTATGCCTATACGGGAATATTGTGCAACTGTATCTCTTTGAACGTAGAATATATGATGCACATCGAGTTTACAGAGAAGGATTGGAACACCGTGATTCCAATATCGATCACCCACTTCTTTTAAAGTTGGATTCTACCTTTAAAAGGTTAAAAGAATCTATGTCAAATGGCAAGCATCCACAAATTGATGTAAACATCCTTGAAAGCAAATATGAAAAGGATTTATTTCAAGCAGTTTGTAAAGGTGACATTGATCGGGTGGACAGTTTGATTCGCTGTGGATCGGACGTGAATACAGTTGATCCAGAGGGAAGAACCCCGTTGCACTTTGCTACAGATGGAAGATATATAGATATTGTAAAGTTACTATTGAAGAGTGGAGCTGATTCTACCACCGCTTCCCTCAAAGGGAACACTGCATTGCATACTGCCGCACTTCGAGGTTGTGTGGAAATCGTTAAAACCTTATTGCAGACTGTAAAGGCCATTAAAGCTTGCGCTTACAATGATTTCATCAACGCTAAAACCGTTGTGGACGGTGTCTCTGCTTTGCATGTCGCTGCTAAGAAGGGGTTCCTTGATGTTGTGAAATGTTTGCTAGAGCACGGGGCCATTTACAACAGCCCGGATAGGGTCAACGGCCACACACCGCTCCAAAGTTCAGGCAGTCAGGCCGTAACCTCCGTACTGGAGTTGGCCCAGGAGATGTTTGATTGTGCTGAGAGAGGAAAGTTACCGCAGATATCAGCGGAGAAACAGGAGTATGCGGTGGTGGTCCTGAGCTCAAGAGATATGCAACATAGAACTCCTATTCAAGTGGCTCAATTCTACCATCACTACAATGTGGTTGACTTCCTCGAGAGTTTAAACAAACCAACATAATATAAACCACATATTTATATTATTATGGTCACCCCTTCGACTTCATTTGCAAAGAACCAAATATGGACATAATTTTTTATGATTTGTAATAGCGATTTTTAAAAGTTAAATAGTTATAAATATGTTAAGAGTTGTTCTGCGCAAAAAGGAGTAATGTCGAGCACAATTCATTACGTATAATCTTTAGAGACCGCATGCCAAAATCTTTATTCTTATACTCGTAAATATATTTTCTATCTCACACAGAGTAGCAAGAGGATTGGATGCGAAATATCAAACAGACGTTATTTACACTGACTTTGCAAAAGCCTTCGACCGTGTAGATCATGACGTACTTTTAAGAAAGATCCATAAAATAGGCTTTGACCAACCTCTGATACAGTTTATTGTGACATACTTAAAAAATAGAACACAGTATGTATGCATCGGTGGCAAAGAGTCCAGGGAATTTCCTGCATTTTCAGGAATACCTCAGGGGTCAAACCTGGGACCTCTACTATTCTTGATATTAATCGATGATATTCAACAATGCATCCAGAGTACTACTTGCTTGCTTTTTGCTGATGATCTCAAACTGCTCAGGACGATACGCGACATTCAAGATTGTATTAAGTTACAACTTGATTTAGACGCAATATCTTCATGGGCAGATGAGAATAAACTTTTCTTTAATGTAAAAAAATGTGTCACCATGACCTATAAGCGTTCCAAAAACCCGATTAAATTTGATTATTAATTAAATAATGAAATATTGTCATCAGTAAAATTCATCAAGGACCTCGGGGTTACATTCGATCCCAAACTTACTTTTTCAGATCATATAGTGGAGTTGACATCATCGTGTTACAAACTTCTTGGATTTGTGATAAGAATAAGTAAACAATTTTCCAAGCCCGAAGCAATGACATCGATGTTTAACTGCATTATACGATCAAAATTAGAATACGCTTCTGCTGTTTGGGCCCCATACCAGCAAAAATACATAGATTTATTAGAACAAATCCAAAAAAAGTTTCTAAGGTATCTTTATATGAGAATGCATGGTGAATACCCGCGATTTATGCATCATCTAGATTTGCTATCTGAAACGCGCTTCGAAAGTCTCCATTCTAGAAGGAATGAGACCCTAACAGTCACAGCTTTCAAAATTATAAACTATTACATTGACAGCCCATACTAGTAGTGTTCAATATCGGTACTTTTACTACCCGTCGGTATCCATTACTTTCACAAAAAGTAATTGTTACTATGTAATCGTTACTGATTACTTTCGGGTAGTAACTACTGCAAGTATCAAATCGTTACTGAATGCTTTGATTACTTTCGGGTAGTACCGACTACTAGTATCAATTCGTTACTGAATGCTTTGATTACATTTGACTACTTTCGGTTCCGGATACCGCCGGATACTTTTATAATAGATACAAATTGTTACTGGTTACATTTTGACGTTTATGTATTTCGTTAACGCGAATAGCGTTTACTTTGGTTATGAATTATTAGGATTCTACGTTAGGTATTTATAGGTACTTTGAATATTTTGAAGAGTTTGTGTGTTTAGATTTTTTTACATTATCTTTGATCGTAAATTACATATTAACACACTGGATTGACGTGTCATTTTCCTTTGAAATTCGAAACGTAATTTTACATGCGTGTTTTGATTTTTGTTTTTCTAGCTTTGAGATAAGTTAATAAAACACTATTATAGGCTGGTGGTAATTTTTTACACATTATTTTATTTATTATTTACTTAATCTCACATAATGACATATTATACCTATGATGATAGATGTTATAGGCGGGCTTATTACTTGGCGGAAATTTCTACAAACCAAATTCATCTTTATAATCATAAAATTAAACAATGAAGCGCATATTGTATTATTATTATTTTTTTTTGTAAATTCCACAGAAATTTAAATCTTAAATTGTGTGATAGAATAAAAGAAGTGTTAAAATTATTACTGTGAAAACTTTTTATAGTCGTAATAATATCTAATAATCATATTTTTTTACACCGTTCGAAAATTGTAGTAGATACCTACCGTCAAAAAACTTACATACTTAGTACAAATTGGTAGCAATATAGATATATCAGATAGCAAGCTACACAAACATAAATATTAACTGAAAGCGTTTTTTTACCGATGTATTTTTTGTCTCTGGCAATACCGTAATTAAACGTCGCTGGTGTGAAGCGCCCCAGCGGCACAAATAGAAACGACCAAATAATCGGTACAAAGTGTGATTTATTTATGAACAGCTGGTATAACGTGGAGCACCTCTTGCGGCACAATTAACAACCAAGTAATCGGTACTGAAGTATCCGCATCGAAAGTAATCATTTCTAAGTATCAATGAATGTAATCATATCAAGAGTAACGGATACTCTTCGTTTTTAGTAGTCGGTACTTTGATTACTTGGTGAGTACCGATTACTTCAGTACCGAATTATTACTTTTCATGCATCTCTAGCCCATACCTCTTAGAATGCTATAAATTGTTCGTACCGAACAACTACTGCCAGGGTCGCCACCATGACTTGCTCTATATCCCTCATGGCAGAACAGACATTGTGGCCCAACATAGCATGACAAGAGGTATGGTGCTGCTAAATGATATTTCTAGGTCTCTTGACATTTTCAACATTGGTCTTGAAGGTTTCAAGAATAATTTTAAGCAAGGACTCTAAAATATGTATTTTTGTAATTTTGTAATTTCTTTTCTCATGTATATATTATGTGTATTGTAATAGGATTAAATCAATCTGTAATGCAAAAAAAAAAAAAAAAAAAAAAAGGTCGGCATCTCGCAAACGGACTTGCCCCTGACTAGCATAAATACCACGTTTTAATGAACTTTCTATTCCATTCCGCGGCGACGACGCCACTGCTTGTCACGATTATTTTGTACTGGTGAAAGTTAACAATTGTAATTTTTTTTTATTTTTTCTTAAATTCTTACCATTGTGATTTCTAATTTTAGATTTCATTAAGAGATGGAGCCACTTCCGTCGGCATCTCGCAAACGGACTTGCCCCTGGCTAGCATAAATACCACGTTTTAATGAACTTTCTATTCCGTTCCGCGGCGATGACGCCACTGCTTGTCACGAGTATTTTGTACTGGTGAAAGTTAGTGCTGCTGGCGACACGGTATCGCTTCGAAGTAAATAAGCACACACTTCACGACTAAAAATTACACATCTACCGGATCTGCCCTGATGATGGACACTGCAACGATGTCCGAAACGTTGGCTAAAGAAGGAGGTAGCGCAACACGGCACAACACCCCAAAAACATATAACGAAAATGCTTTTGGCCGTGAAAATCTTAAAACTTATCATATTAAGAATGTTTATTTTTTCTTAAATTTTTTAACGTATTTGATTGACTGCTATTTCAATTACGTACATATCTAATTTTCATTTTTACATCTGTTGTTGTCTATGCACCAATTAAGTTGCTTACTTTTAAATGTTAATATGTGATAAGTTAAGTTATTGTTGTTACTGATTTATGAATTACAATTCTATGTTTTTGTTTTAATTTATATATATATATATATATATCTTTTGATATTCTTAGTACTTTAATTATACATATTTAATTAAGTACTGGATTCTCTTGAAACTTCCACTAAAATCTTAGTAATATAAAAAACTCTATTTTTTTTTAAATGTTATTACTTTACATACTTTTAATGTATTTTTTAATATTTTCCTGTACTTGTTTTATATGAATTAATAAGTCAGGTACGCCTCGTACGTCTTTCATATGTCGGATAATGTTATATTATCGTAAAAACATACTTATAGGTCCGAGTGGTTAAATGAAAAATAATTCATTAAATAACACGTCATTAATGGGGTTTGAGGTCTTGACCCGGAACCAAGAAGTTTTCTGCCTTGCCGGAGGTCATCTGAAAACTGAAACATAGGAAAAAATGAAGAATTATAAATATTATTGAAATAAAACCATTTCTTAGTTTTACACAACTTTTACAAAAAAATAAATGTCTTTAAAAAAAATTCCCGACCTATTTTCTGATAAATTTTCCGATTCTTCCATAATTTTTTTTTTTTTTAAAAGAATACTATTATTAAAAATACAGGCGAAATAGAAGACAGCATGGAGCCCAGGAAAAGGCGTCAGTAGAGGAAGTGTTTGCTTCACATGAAAAAAATAGTGTAAGATTGATAACATCTTTTATTTTGGTAAATTAAGGTCGGTGTTTCTTCGTCACATTTGATTTTACAATCAGTGCCGTTTTGACATTTGAATAATCCCCGTTAACAGTACACTATCATAAATAAACCATAATATTTACCAAAAATACTGACAATAACATAGGTATTATCCAAATGAAAACACTCAATTTTATTTATTTCCGTGACTGGTGACTGTATTTTGTTCTTCTTGACTATTAATTTATTAAAGACTAGCGAGTTCCCGTCATGCGTTGCAATGCCACTTAATAAAGAAATTGTTTCTCGCCGCGTGTCCTTCCCATTCGTCCCGTTCCCCTTCCGCCTCCCCTCCCTCTCCCGCGTGTCCTTCCTGCACGCATTCCCACTCCGCCTTCTCTGCCTTTCCTCTCTGGGAGTGTCTACAGAAACCTTCGCAGGCATGTTCACAACAACTCACCAAAGATTCATCGCAATCAGATGAATAGTTTAGGAAATAATTTCATAATGCCAGAGCTCACCACTATATATAGAAACCATCACGGGCGTGCGCATAACAACTCACTAAAGTTTCATCGCAATCGTTAAGAATGGTTTAGGAAATAATTTCATGACGCCACAGCTCGCTATTATATATAGAAACCATCGTGGACATGCGCACATCAAATCCCCAAAGTTTCATCATTCATACGTGCAAGCAAATATACATTGATTTTTATATTGTATAGATAGTCAACAATAATTAATAATAGGCAGGTTTATGTTTTGAATAATTATAGTGTGAAGTAAAACAGAATCAGTGTTGTCATAATAATTAAAATAAAAACATTTACAATATGATACCTCTGCCACAAAGTTACACTTCGGAGCTACGCATAATACATTGTCCCTTGGATAAGAATACGAAAATCAACATTTCATGAATTTTGACTTTGCTATTGTAAAGACAATGAGTCAAAACTCCCAGGACATAGTCATTATTACTTAGATGACTTTCATTTGCAAATTATACACCCTCAACTTAGGGATTAACAGCAGCGATGTGTTAATCACATTATCAGTTGCATTTTATCACTTGAGCAAGACGTATTGTTTACACAAAAATATCGCATTTTGAACATCAAACTGCATTGGAATCTACTGACCCAGGTATGTATTTTGAAATTTTTAAAGTATGTCATTACATGGTCATTAGTCATTACTTTCTTTGATTTTTTAGGATGGGTCGCTTGGGTAAATCCTGAAATCAGGAATGTAGTTCTTGAAGTTAAGCACGGGTTCACAATTTCTCTTTTCGCTATTGTAAAATGTAGAAAAGAAAATATTATTTGAGTTTTGGGGGATTTATTTTATAAGTACCCTTTTCACTAAGGCGGCCAACCGTCCCGCATTCTGCGGGACCGTCCCGCATTTGCAGTTGTAGTACCGCATTGCAATATTTACAAAAATAGTCGCGCAAATCGTCTAAAGCGTCCCGCATGTCCCGCATTTCTATATTTTTTAAATACTGTGGTAGTCAAATAAACTTCCTTTATCTTTTGGTTAAGTTCAAGACAAAATTTGTCCCTGGAAAAGGCCCGAAGATATCGATCTAGGGATTGGTTTATTTACGTTACAAGCAAGAGTCCAAGAGCGCCAGTGTAGTAGTAGTGATTGAGTTGTTTTGTTTACGAATTAGTGCACGCCGTGACACGTAATATTTATAACCCATATTTATTACTCAATTCAAATCAGATAATTTCTTGACCATGCCGACCGCGAAAAAGCGGTGTTGTAAGTTCAGTGAAAAATTGCAAAAAGAATTTCCTTTTTGGCAAAAGTGTTAACATTCATTTCTGAATGTAGTATTAATTCGCCGAATTCAGATTTAATTTAAACTAGTTTTGGGTTCAGAATATAACAACCAATTAAATAATAAGTTGCATATTCATCCTGTTATATACATGGATACCATTCTTGATTTCCGAGATGGCAGCAAAAACAGAACATGTTTTTTCAACCCTGAAACTTGCTTTGGGACATGGCAACACTGGTGTTGCTTGTCCCCAGCGTTGCCAACTCTACGTCTTTTTGCGTAGATCTACGTATTTTAGGTCTTTCCTGCACATCTACGAACTTAGGCCCAGAATCTACGTATTTTCTTTCAAATTGTACAAATTTGCAAAATTACAACTTATTATGCTAAAGCAGCATATTTTCCGTAACTTTACCAGACAAACGTTCCGTTTCATATAGTCCGCGCCACATAAGAAGTCGCGCAGACGGAAATACAATTCTTCCATTTCAACAGGATCAACAAATCAATGGGTTTTGGTGTCATGTTTCAAAAATACGAAAAGGCGATACGTATCAAATGTTTCCCTTGTTGGCCCAGTTTGCACAAAACTTAAACATTGCCACATAGCAGTGCAAATGTCAAGCGTCTGTTTTCCGCAATAAATTTGATTAAAAAATAACATCCAAAACACATACCCTACTGACACGCTAACAGGATTACTTTTTACGAAAAGTGGCTTGAAAACAAGCAGCGAGCCTTCGCAGGAACATATATTAAATATTTTAATCAATACACTCGTATGTACAAATTTAATTTGCCTGAAGTTTCTGAAAATTGAGTTTTTTATTTCTTTTTTTTACCACAGATGTGGCATTTTTTTTATTTTTTATTTACTAGATTCTTATGTGCCTTGAAGAGGTGAATCATTTAAATTTACAGAATTTAAAGTAAATATTCCAATATATGTAAAAAAATTAATTTGCCTGAAGATTGAGTATTTTTTTACCACGCAATTTTTTTATTTACTAGATTCATATGTGCCTTGAAGGGGTAAATCATTTAAATTTACTGAATTTAAGGTTAATGTTCTTATATAAATAGAACGGCGTCATTTGCGCCTAGCAATTTTTACCTCAGGTATTTTCTAAAAACCCTCCAACAAATGTAGCAAACAAGCATGGTAAACGGCTAAAAGTGAAAGTTTACAATACCAGGGGTACCTCTTTAAATAAATTGTATAACAAATACTCGTTTTATTCTGTTTCATCTACCTACCCTAACTTCTTCATGTCACTCAAAAAAAAAAAGTACGTAGATCTACGAACTTTTCATAATCCAAATTATACAGTTTCTACGTAATTTTCTAGTATGACCTACGTCTTTTTCAAAATTCGGGTTGGCAACACTGCTTGTCCCATCACATAAAAAAACATCAACACATTCCATAGATAAATGTTTTGACTGACATAATGCATAAATGTCAGGTTAAATTTTAACCGCTCGTGTTATTTTATAAAGCCGGTTACTGACAAATTTTGTTACGATGGCTGATGATGGAGAAAATGTACGTTTACTATTATTCTGCTACTTCCAAAGTAGGTGTTGATTGTACTGCAGTATCGATTATTTTACTTTTTTGTTTAAGATTCCCGTGATGACAGTAAAGGAACCATTGGATTTGATTCGGCTGAGTCTCGATGAAAGAATTTACGTGAAGATGAGGAGTGAAAGAGAGCTTCGTGGAAGACTACATGTAAGTATTTACTAGAGACGACATTAATTTATGGATAAGCCGCCGCATTTTTATGCACAGATTACGGAAATTATACTTAATTTCAGCAATTATTACAAGAAACAACTATTTACGAACACAAAATAGGTTATTAGGTTCTTAGTTTAGGTAAATTAAGTAATTCATGCGTTTTTAGTTCGAAACGAAACTTCACTAATCCATACATACAAAAAAACATGGCCGTAATGGAGATGGTGATTTTTAAACTTGCATATTTTTCCATCTATCCCGACTGAAACCGATGGTTCTTGTGGTAATTAAGTTTAAAAGTAGTTTACTTATCAAATTTTAAGCCTATTTAAAGTGTAGCGGCATGCGGCGGCTTGTCCATACTTTACCGAGACGACCAACAGGCTGAAGATGGACTTTTTACTATTTCTTCAAAACAATCAACCAGGTATTTTAGTAGCCAATTGATTAATTTTAATTTGATTGTGTTTCAGGCCTATGATCAGCATCTGAACATGGTCCTTGGCGATGCAGAAGAAACTGTCACAACTGTTGAAATCGACGAGGAAACATACGAGGAAGTCTACCGTACCACTAAGAGAAATATTCCAATGCTTTTTGTTCGAGGGGACGGTGTTATTCTAGTCTCTCCCCCTATGAGAGTCTAGTAAACAGATAAACTTAAGTAATATTGATTTCATTATCCCATCAGGCCTCTGGCATATTGACAATTATATTTCTTTAAAATGTGTCTGAAAGATGGAGAATTTGTGTGTATTTCTGAATGTACCCCAAAACTAAAAACTGTTTTAGAAAGGCGATGAAAAATGCTTTCATATTTTATTATTGTAAACTTATAATTTTTGAAATATTAAAAGTTTGAATGCAAACATAAAAAGTTTTAACAATGCTTGATCTTACATTTTCTTTTGTCTTAAATTACTAACGAAAAAAAAAAACATTTACATAAATACATTATAAACATTACTGTTACCTCACTTTTTTGGGTAAACTTTGGGGATCGTTGGAAACGGTTAATACGCACTTTTTTTTGAAAATATCTTTTGATTCACCTTAATTACATCAAAAGACAACTATTTGCATTGGGGGAAGTGGAAAATATTTCATTCTAAATTTCGATTACGTAAAATTAAAATTAGCTTTCATTCATTGAAAGGAAGTGATTTACTTATAAACATTTTACAATGATTAGACATTATACGAAACATTTTGGAATGAAATTTACAAAGTTCTTTACGAAGACACAAATAATGTATAGTGATAAGACAGTATATATTTTCTTCAGTGTTAGTTATTTTTAGTAGTTAATATTTAATTAATAGTAGTTTAAAAATGGCTAATGTTAATATTTAATAAATAGTAGTTTAAAAAAAAACTCAAGTGAAAGTGGTTTAAAACAATAAAATTAATAATAATAAACCTTTGACAGTGACAAGATACACACACATATATATTTTTTTCTCTAGTGTTAATTTCATGTCGTTTGTTGTTGTTTTTCACAATAGTCGTTATGAATTTCCGGTTTATTATGGTTGTTTTTGCGTATGTGTAAGTTAGATTAAGTTTGGTTAAGTTAGATTAGGTTATATTAAGTTAAATTAAGTTAGATTAAGTGAGATTATGTTAGATTAAGTTAGATTAAGTAGAGTAAGTTAGATTAAGGATGTAAAGCTAGTTTGTAAGAAGTAGTCCGTGGGAGGGAATGGCCGACACAGGTGTCGATGAGACTCGCTATCCATCACATCGCCAACCCTTCGGTGGCGCAAAGAGGAGGACGGAACGTGAGCAATGCCGAATTGGCACATGGAATATAAGAGGAGGGATGGAAAGAAAGATGAATGAATTATGTGATACAATGAAAGGCAAATGTTTGGACGTACTTTGTATAACTGAGAGTATGAAAAAGGGGAGCGGTACATTGCAGCATGATGATAAGTTCGTCATCTGGTCTGGGAGACCAGACACGGAGAGGGCTTGTCAGGGTGTTGCAGCGCTACTGTCTCCCAGAATGGTTGAATGTATGTTGCAGTTTGAATGTGTAACTCCAAGAATAATGTGGATCCGATTCAAAATTGGTTTAACAAGGGTGTTTCTTATTATTTGCTATGCCCCTGTTAATTCTGAAAGTGACGAAGTGAAAGATGATTTTTGGACTGGTGTGAATGATGTTATGAGACTAAAAGAGTTGAATGAAAGGATTATTATGGCGGGCGATTTGAATGGGTGGGTCGGTATTAGACGTGACGGATTTGATTCGGCCTTAGGTATGTTCGGGGATAAAAGAACGAATGATAATGGGAACAGAATACTTGAGGTATGTTTAGAGTGGAACCTTTTTGTGTCGAATACCTTCTTTGATCATAAAGGTATCCATCAGTATACGTGGGAAAGAGGAATTGAAAGATCAATAATCGATTTTGTAGTAATTGACTCTAGGTTGAGAGCCGTTACCGAGGACACAAGAGTTTTCAGAGGGGCTGAGGTTGAAACTGACCACTTTCTGGTGGTGTCAAAAGTAAACCTCTTTCGCGGCTGGCGCTCTAAGGTGAAAACGGTATCAGCTCCAACTAGAATCAAAATAGAAAAACTACAAAACGAGTATGTCATAAGTGAGTATGAGAAGTGTGCAGAAATGAGATTGAATGAGAAGGAAATGAACGGTCTAAGCATAGAGGAAACATGGAACCACATTAAGGTGAGTCTATGCGAATCTGCTAGAGACGTGTGTGGAATAAGTAAGCAAGGTAGGAAAAAAGGTGATGCATGGTGGGATGATGAGATCAAAGCACTGGTCTCAGAGAAGAAGAAAGCATGGTTACATCTGATAGCGACTGGCAGTGTTTCAAGCGAAGAGAGAGATCGAGCGAAAGAAGTGTATAAGGTATGCAAGAAAAGAGTAAGTGTTGGGGTGAAAGAACGGAAAAAACGCCTGGAAGAAGAAGAGGGAATCAAAATGACAAACCACTTCCAAGAAAACATAAAACTGTTTTGGAAGGAGGTCAAAAGATCCCGGAGTGGACCAGAGAACGGAAGCATGAAAGTGATAAAATCGAAAGATGGACAAATGTTGACGAATGAGAATGAAATTAAAGAGAGATGGATGAAATATTTCGAGGAGGTCTTCGAAAGTAACCCGAGTGACTGTGATCCAAGCGGTGAATCGGTTATGAACGATGATGGAGTGAATGTTACCAAAATCAGCATGGATGAAATAAAAAAATCTATTAAATGTATGAAAATTGGTAAGGCTGTGGGTTTCGACAATATTGCTGCCGAATACTTTAAAGGAGATAGCCGTATTATTCTCACATGGTTGTGCAGACTTTTTAACCAATGTTTAGAGGAGGGTTACACGCCATTAGTTTGGAGTAGGGCTGTAATCATGCCATTGTACAAAGGTAAAGGGTCACGTATGGAATGTGGGAATCATAGGGCTATTAGCCTTCTTAGTACAGTGGGCAAGTTGTATGGTAGAATATTGATTGAAAGGGTAAGAATGGAAACAAAAGATAAAATATGGGATGTGCAAGGTGCTTTTATGAGTGGAAGGGGATGCATGGACCAGATTTTCTCATTGCGTATGCTCACTGAAAAGTTTCTTGCAAAAAAACAGAAACTCTTCTGTGCCTTTGTAGATCTACAAAAAGCATACGACCGAGTTGACAGGAAAAAGCTATGGAAGGTATTTTCCAAGTATGGAGTGAATAAGTATCTCATACAGGCAATTGCGTCTTTGTATGAGGGAAGCGTTGCATGTGTTAGGGTGAACGGTGATTTTACGGGGTGGTTTGACATCACAAAAGGTGTTAAACAAGGCTGCGTAATGTCGCCGTGGTTATTCAATCTATATATGGATAATTGTATGCAAGAATTGAAAGAGATGGGATTGGGTGCGAAATTGAGTAATCTAGAAGTATGTTGCCTGTTGTATGCTGATGATGCGGTGCTGATATCTAACAGTATGGAAGATCTACAGTCTCTCGTGTCAAGAATGAACGAAGTATGCATGAAGAATGAGTTAATGATGAATGTAAGTAAGTCTAAAGTCATGGTGTTTGAAAGAGAGAGTACGAAAACAGTATGCAATATAGTTGTGAATGATGAATACTTGGAGCAGGTGGATGAGTTTGTTTATTTGGGAAGTATGTTTACGAGAGATGGGAAGGCTGATAGAGATATTGAAAGAAGGGTGAATGCAGGTAACTCTATTAATGGAGGACTGAACGCCGTTGGCAGCAACAAAAAACTGTCCAAAGACGCGAAACTAGCCGTCCATAATGGAGTACTGGTACCTACCCTGATGTATGGCAGTGAGGCATGGAACTGGCAGAGGAAGGATGAAAGTAGACTGAACGCTGTAGAAATGAGATCCCTGAGGCGTATGTGTGGTAAAACCATGTATGATCGTGTGAGAAATGTGGAAATCCGCAAAGAATGCAAGGCTGATGTAAGCGTGATGAGTAAGATCAAGAAAGGAACGCTCCGATGGTTTGGGCATGTAGAGCGAATGAACGAGGAAAGGAGTGTAAGGAGAATATATGAAGCAAATGTGAATGGTAGAAGAAGTCGAGGACGCCCAAGAAAGGCATGGCACGACCAAGTGAATCAGATACTTGAGTCGGGCCATGTCAAGAGTCAGAATAATAGAAGAGAATGTATGAGACGTTGTATGAATGTAAACGAGGCAAGGAATGTGTGCCAAGACCGGGATGTTTGGCGGTCCGTCCTCTCTGCCTACCCCTGCGGGAAACGGCGTGATGGTTAGTTAGTTAGTTAGTTAGTTAGCTTTCATTCTGTGAAACGAGACCGTCCATTTTCAAACATTATTTTCAAATGTCATTTTTTTGTGATGTTGGTATTCTTGTTACTGTACGAAAAGATGCTAGAGCAAATCGTAGCAGACTTCATGGGAATTCGGCTCGTGAAACCAACGGCTAGAGACAAAATCGCGCGGGAGTTTTTTAATGTTATAAAACTGAAATTCCGCCTAATTAGTAGGTACTTACCTAATACACATATATTGCGTGCGTTGATTAAAATTTATTAGTTTAAATTTTTTTTGACTTTAAAATTTTATTTTTATAAGTCAACTATTTCTGCGATGTTGAGCGGCTACGTACGCTAATTTTATGTG
Source organism: Limnephilus marmoratus (assembly GCA_917880885.1). Classification (NCBI taxonomy): domain Eukaryota; kingdom Metazoa; phylum Arthropoda; class Insecta; order Trichoptera; family Limnephilidae; genus Limnephilus; species Limnephilus marmoratus. Next base: position 66,487,418 of record OU862908.1, read on the forward strand.
ATATGGTTGATGATACAAAAGAAAGTGCCCCTTTATAACGCCCACTCGCGTCACGGCAAAAAAACATCCCAGTTTTCAAGTAGTTTAGCGGCTACGCTAGGTTTGTGTAACATGGTTTGTGATACAAAAGAAAGTGCCCCTTTATAACGCCTACTCGCGTCAAGGCAAGAAAAACATCCCAGTTTTCAAGTAGTTTAACGGCTACGCTAGGTTTGTGTAACATGGTTTGTGATACAAAAGAAAGTGCCCCTTTATAACGCCTACTCGCGTCAAGGCAAGAAAAACATCCCAGTTTTCAAGTAGTTTAACGGCTACGCTAGGTTTGTGTAACATGGTTTGTGATACAAAAGAAAGTGCCCCTTTATAACGCCTACTCGCGTCAAGGCAAGAAAAACATCCCAGTTTTCAAGTAGTTTAACGGCTACGCTAGGTTTGTGTAACATGGTTTGTGATACAAAAGAAAGTGCCCCTTTATAACGCCTACTCGCGTCAAGGCAAGAAAAACATCCCAGTTTTCAAGTAGTTTAACGGCTACGCTAGGTTTGTGTAACATGGTTTGTGATACAAAAGAAAGTGCCCCTTTATAACGCCTACTCGCGTCAAGGCAAGAAAAACATCCCAGTTTTCAAGTAGTTTAACGGCTACGCTAGGTTTGTGTAACACGGTTTTTGATACAAAAGTGAATGTATTATTTATAAAAAATAATTAGGTACCGAAATTAAAAACATGTTTTTTTCCGTCATTTTATTCCCAAAACTCCGATAATTTAGTACTTACCTTTCCAGATTTCGTGGTACCTTCAAAATCTTCTAGCCGTTCGTTATACATTCAAGTGTATCGGGAATACCAACATACCAAAGTGATAATAACCACAATGGCGTACAATCTCACAAGACGAAAGCTAATTTTAATTTTACGTAATCGAAATTTAAAATGAAATATTTTCCACTTCCCCCAATGCAAAAAGTTGTCTTTTAATGTAATTAAGGTGAATCAAAAGATATTTTTAAAAAAAAGTGCGTATTAACCGTTTCCAACGATCCCCAAAAATTAATCTTTCTTGTAGTGTCCGACCGAAACAGGACTTTCTACTGAAACCGAATCTTTGGTATCTGTCTCAGTTTCGGCCGAAACTGAAACTTTTTTTAGACGTGTTAAAAATCTATTGTTTACTGAAATTTGACTTATTTTTTGCACTTATACAGACAGCATGTGTTAAATGAAACTTAAAATAAAAACATAATTGAAGTATGTGAATTTTTTTTTTTTTTATGAATACCTCACAAGAGTCTCAGCTGCTCCCGTCTGGAGCCAGTGAGACTATGACATCCCCAATTGGGGTATGTTGTGAGGCTGAAGGTAGTGGGGAGGGGAAGAGGAAGATGGGGAAGTACCTGGCTATTCAGATCTGGTCACCAAACACGGCTAAAGCCATTTCAATTCAATTCTGAATGGTGGTCTTACAACAAAAATACACTGGTAGTGGAAATAAAATAACTACTTCTTGGAGCAAAAATTTGTCAATGATCGACTCTTATATTTTAAAGGAAGGACCTCATTAATTGAGTATTTTAATCGCGTTTACAATCACATCATTCTTATTACACATGTTAAATGAAATAAAAAACAATAATTGAAGTATGTGAAAAAACTCGGCTGATGATGACGGGTGACACTCGAGCCATGAACTCACCCAAAGGATGCGCTATAATTCACAAACGCAGGCGTTTTGATGCAGCCGAAGGTTCGGCAGATTTTCTGCCGAAACGTTTTTTTTGCCGAAACCGAATCTTTGGTCGGTCACTACTTTTTTGTCATTTTATATAAAAATAATTAATAAAGAAATACACTAATTTTTCTCAAATTGCGGTTAAGACTAGGATGTCCAAATCCCATGGGGTAGAATTTTGTATTTTTTATGGGATATTAAATGGAAATAATACCAACATTTCATAAACATTTTGTATCAGTTATCTTTAATTATATTATAAAACTAGTTATATTATAAAACAGATGTTGAAAAGGTAACATAATAAGTATTTTGAGAAGACTAAAAAATATGAAAACCTAAATGTCCATAGTCATTCGTGATCAATCATCTTTGGTAGGTACCAGTAATACTAAAAAAATAATACATTGAAAATGTCATGTAAGGCTGAATTTAGTCTCACGCTCACCGTCAGCGCTCATAGATCAGCGCGTAGTTCGTCAGCGCTGAGGCTCAGCGTGGCTCGTTTCAGTATCGTACTGACCGCCGTGACCGCCTTACTGTACAGATGAAGACCAAAATGCGGAGTGTATTAGTTATTGTTGCTTTGTACTACCTATCCCAAAAAAATAAAAACGATTCGCCATGACTGTACACGCTGAGGACGTCCGCTCCGCTCGACACGAGAACGCTCACCGAAAGCAGAGGCGCTCGTGCAATCGTCAGCGCCGACAGCTACGCGGCGCCGACGCGCGAAGCGTACGGCTGCGTAGCCATCAGCGCTGACCACCTTGCGCGCTGATAGCTACGCGTCATTCAAACGCTTCCTAGAAGTTCATAATATCTCGACCATCAGCGCGTGCGGTCAGCGTGAGACTAAATTCAGCCTAATAAGTATTTTAAGACTGATAAAAAATAAGATTGACAAAAACATAGACTATGAAGAGCCCTTTCACCCATACGTGAATGGACATTTGTACACACCGGCCCAGCAGCAGAAAAGCTCTCTATGCTTCCACACTTTTATTGGATAACCAACACCTCTGCCGTAGGCCACCCCAAGTGGTTTGCTACGTTTGGTGATTTAGCAGGGGTGCCCGGGTTCATGGGGTAAGGTTTGTCTAGGTCTTGGAGGCGGATGACCAGGATACACTGAACCCCAGATTCCCACCCATCCCTTAAACCCTTTTCCTTCCCAGAACTCTCCTCTCATTCCTTTCCCTAAAAAAACCCTCCAAACAGCATCCCCAAAGATGACATAGGCCCTGAGGGAAATTATTTTCCTCAGGGCCTCCTGCGTGGAGCTCTCACTTTTCATAACGCTCTCGTCACGCATTCACCAGCTTACTCCCCAAGTCAAGCGTGCAAAAAGAAGTTTTACTTAAAAAAAAAACACTAGTGGTGGGAAGGTCATCAAGAAGCTGTAAACTGAAGATACCTCCCTCTGATTCCTACGTTCTCAAAAAGGAACGTTTCTTCAAGATCGATTCCAGGTTTGAAGTTTCCATATCGATTCAGAAAGTTTTTGATGTAAATTGCGTTTGCAAGCACACAACTTCCATTAAGTTAAGGAGGCACTGCGGGAAAGCACCTGTATTCCAGGAGAAATCCTGAATTGTAGCTGAGCAGTGAGCAGTGACCTTTTCATCAATAGACTCGATGATAAAAGAACAAAATGTATTATAGGGGAGAGCAGGTAGGATTCGTACATTAGTCTGCACTGCACTATGCATGTTGACACATTAGTATTTATGTGTGAGGCCCACTCATGCGCAAAGACTAACAGCTAAGCGCCGTGGCACTGCCGAGGTAAGCTTCGTTGGGACAAGTCGAAACGTGTTTTCGCACCGCATAAGTAGTTTTACGATTCATCTTTGAAAACATTCATTCGTAATAAGTTTTGCTCAAATTATCAAACTAATTTATCATGCTTTTTGAATAAGTGCCTTAGATTACATAATATTAACCGTAATTTTGAATTTATATGTTGATTGTTTTGGTTGGGGTACCTTCGTACAGTTATGAGTGGGGAGGATTCGTACTACGTAATACCAAGGACGAAGGAACGGTTTACTTATCGACATGGTCTGTGTATTGCCGCCACCCAAATCTGCTTCTACAGCAGAACAGCTAATATATTTAGATTTAAAGAAGATCTTATGGTACGTTTCCACGCTTGCCAAGGCTTGGCAAGCCTCCACAAGCTCCAAGCGTCTACAAATCTCGCTTGGCATTTGGAAGTCGTTTACATGCTTGTGAATGCGTCAGTGCGCTACCTACACCCGAGCATGGCGGACGCCGAACTTGTGTCAGCTATTGCGTTTGGTTTATCAAACTTTTATTTGAAATACAAGCAAAGTGTAATAAAAACAAGGAAAGCTCGACAACCACGAGGATGATGGATGATACAGATTCATAAAAATCGTCCCAGGTCACTTCGCACAAAGAGGAGACATTATCTCACAGGCTAAATCCTATAGATTTTTGTCTCTTTTTAGTACCACTTTTTCGTTTCATCGAGTTTCAAATCACAACGGTGCTAAAGAAGTTTTCGCTTCAAAATTAATGATCGCAATTGGGACCCGAACTCGATGATCACTTGTCTTATATAAAATTATTTTGTATTAAGTATAAAAAAAGTTATTCTAACAAAAATCATATATTTTTTTACTATAATAAATAGTAAATCATCAATAAAATATTATTTATTTATTTTGACTTTTTAGGTAAATCCAGTCGCAATAAATTACATAATATAAGTGCTTTAAAATTATGTACTTATACATTTTAATAAGTCTGGCATGCCTCATACATATGTCTCGTAATGTTATAAATATTATCATAGACCGCATGGAGCAAAAACTCTTGCAAGCCAAGCCAAACGACCTGTTTACACGTTTGCGCTTGTGGACGCTTGCCGAGACTTGGAAAGCGTGGAAACGTAGCATTACCATGTATAATGTGCAATAGTAGATCCGTTATGTGTCATTATGACACTTTACCCTGATGGTTAAATTTAATGTTGATTTTTATGACTTAAATTTGAACAAGTTGTTTATAAAACAATATATTGTTAATTATTACTATGCTTAAGGTTTATTCTGTTTCAATTTTAATCTCAATAAATGTTTAATTTCATATAAATAGCTTTTTCAATGACTGTGTACGGAGGCTCCCCACTATGTACCCTACTCTATGTACGAAGCTACTCCGTGCGTGGGGTGCTTTCGTATGATTTCCATTTTTAGGGAAATTCATCATAGCTTTGCCATGTTACTTTGTATCAACACTGAACTAGAATATTATTAAAGCCAGATATGTAGGTAATTCAGCACCATTGAAATTATTTTAAAATAGCTTTTGGTTTTGCTTTTATATGACTTAGTGTAAAAAGTGTACGAATCCTACCAGGCTCTCCCCTACTGTAAAAAATCTATTGATGAATAAATGTTTTTATTTATTATTATTTTAAGTACTATGAAGACATAATTGCTTGTAGTTATGAGAACCAAATGGTTATGACTGCTACCAGTCTCAGAATAGACATTCCTGGTGAAGAGGATTGCCGGAAATGAATTCATACATAAATCTTCACACTATCTGTTATACTATGAATCGAACTTTTCACAGGTGTTCAGATGGTTACAACCGATTCTGCCACCAAGGTGTGTTTTTAAGTTTATGTCTTTGTGATATGGATTATTTTGATATTGCTAGCATCGACTTTATGTGGTAAGATACCTATTTGAACCTTTGTGAATTAGGTTTTTATTTTGATAACATCGAATTTATATTGGGGAAAATCTACGTGGTGCTCGTAATTCTCAATGGAAATGTAAAAAATGTTCAAAAAATTTTACGAAAAAAAAGAGCAAAAATACGATATGTGATATGAAAATAGATCAAGAGCCATCTAGCGGCAAATCTACCAAGCAGCTAACCCAACCTTCTAAATCGGCAGTCGAGCAGTCAACAGACGAGGAGAAATTTCCTTCCTCAAACAAAGATGGCGCAAGCGGTTTACTTACGTCGAATTATTTCATTATGGAACTAAATAATTTCAAAAAATCCATAATGGATTTTGTTGAACAAAAATATGAATCAATTATCGCACAAAATAAAGAAATCCTTGATTCAATTAATTTTTTAGCGGATCAGCAAGACCAGCTAAAAAAACGCATAACTGAAATTGAATCCTCACAAGAAATTATCAATACTGATATATTAGAATTAAAAAAGCAAAACGCTGTATTAGAAAAAACTACTTCTCTTCAGGACGACAAAATTGACCGGCTGGAGTACATTACACAGATGTGCAATATCGACATCAGAGGCATCCCTGAAGCAACCAATGAAAATATTATGGAAACCCTTAAAAAAATATCAAAAATCATTAATTACGGAGAGAACACGATACCTTTACAATCTGAAATTAATAAAATGTACAGACTAGGACCAAAATTGTCTGAAAAAAATCCCAGATCTATAATAGTGTCGTTCAATAGTATTAAATCTCGAGATGACTTCCTACTCAAAATCAAAGAATATAAAAAATCCTCTACCTCCAGTTCAAGCAAACTCAATACAGCAGATTTAGGGCTATCGCAAGAAGCAAAACGGATTTACGTGTCGGATCATTTAACGCAAAAAGGAAAATTCCTACTCTCTCAAACTAAAAAATTTGCCAGAGATTATAACTATAAATACTCTTGGACATCCTCGGGGCGCATTCTGCTAAGACAAACGGATACATCCAAAATTATTACGATTAAAAACATCATGGATCTCGATCGAGAAAAACGTCAACAACTGTGACAGATGATAAAAAGTACCTCAACATTTACCTCACCGATAAACGAAAATAATCCGGCTAATATCATTTTCACCGCAAGTTTTCATATTATGCGTTTTTTCTTTGTCTTTAAAAATAATGTATTAATTCATAATAATTCATTCTTACTCTTTTTAGTAGTTCTTTCATGCAGCAACAAAATCAGTATGAAAATTGTTTATATCAGTATTCACTTTTTTTATTATACGTTATCTCCTTTGAATGTAACTCACATTTCTTTAACTCTCTCTAAGAAAAAATTATATATCTCCATAAATAATACTGTCATTAAAAGTTTTTATTCGAATATTACCACTATCTACAATTCACACACACTAAGTATAATACCTAAGATTTATCAAAATAATTCATTCTCTAGTAACAGAAAAAATATTACAAAAATTACAAATCTTACAATTAAAAATTCTAACCTTACTCTTCCTCTAACCAAAAAAAATCACGCTGTTTTAGTATTCTTTAAGATAATATCAGTTTACTGTGTAAATATTATTCTTCATGCATGTTCTCGTAGGAATCTGAGTATTAATACCTTATTTACTCACTGTTGGATGCTCCTATTTTCTGTAATAATCTTTTTATTTTGGTTAACTATTATTATACTCACTTGTATTTACAGAATTTACATTAACTACAAATGCTCGAGCTCTGTCAAAATAATGTTTTTGTATTTCCCAAAAACCATTACTACTGTTTTATTTACATATTTTTTAATCATACTTTTGCATTTTTCACATGTTACTGTATTTAATTATTGTTTCTTATCACACCTATCAATGCAAACCTACTTATGGTACCAAAGTATTATCGCCAAAAGCACTTACCTAGCTATTATCCACTCCATTGTTATAATATGCTTTATGATTGATAATTATGTAAACATTTCCTTCGCTTGTTTTTTATCGGAACATACCTACATTTTCGAGAAGATTTTACGAACTCAAATTATTGTACTCCCACTATTATTCTTATTATTATTATTAATTACATCGCATGTTATTTCTTGTTGTTTTATGAATCACACCACCAAAAGCAATATGTATAAAAATGTAATTTTCTGTCTTCAATCAAGCCAATATATTTTTAACATTTATATGCTCAAAACTGTATTCTTACTTTCTTGTATCAGCATAATTATTATAATAATTGCCTATCTAACTTCTAATTATTCCTACCATATTTCACCTTTTTTGGCCAAATCTCAAGCCTTTTTAATATTCCTTAAGAAAATGGTAGATCACTCCATACATATTTTTTCACTCGCATGTTTTTATAAATTCAACACCATTCATAATGTTTATACCGAAAACAATGTATTCATACTTTCTGTAATGGTTCACTCTGGTATTAACATACTTATTCTCACAAAATATAATGTCATATCGTATTATTCGACATTCTTACTGTATAAACCAATAATAACATTTTTATTAACACAAATATTCCTCACCAGCAATAATATCTTCAGTCGCTTCTCTACTCTAGGTTTACTGACAACATTTACAACATTTATCTCAATAATAAATAAAACTTGGAAAGAAATCTACTGCAAATGCAAAACTGAAATTTACTCAAGCTCCGTTCTAATTACATCTTTGCACATTCCAAAAATCATTACAACTTTTTATTATATTATAACGTACTTATTGCACTCATATCTTTCCCGCATAATCACTTACCATGTTCTTATCTATTTATCAAACTTACCTATACTCTATCGACCTGCTCGTTCTAAAATTAACTTTTGCTTAAATATTAATTTTTTTTGTTTTTTTTGTTTTTGTTTTTTACAAATAGAAAACCATGGATTTAGAAATGAATGATATCAATGTACAAATAGAAAATCATGGTAATATAATTACCTCTGAAACTAATGTTGCATCAACTTGTATAGATACACTAAAGCCATATACACAATTAAAATTATTCTCTACAAATATTCGCAGCATAGATAAGAACTTCAACAGTCTACTAGTAACGCTTGCTGACTTGAATAATATATTTGACATAATAATTTTAACAGAATGTTGGATCAAATCAAATTATACTCACAAAAAAATTACAGGATTTACTGTTTTCAATACATTGAATAACAAGACACAGTCAGATGGAGTAATCGTCTATGTAAAATCCGATCTCTACCCAACCATCTCTGAATTATCCGTCGACGATGCCAACTGCCTTAAAATTAAAATAAACCAGACCACCATTCTTGCACTATACAGGTCACCTAAACAACAAAATGTTTCAGCCTTCCTTAAATCTTTAGACGTGGCATTATTGAACTGTAGAACAAATGAAGAACTAATGGTAATAGGCGACATTAACATAGATTTACTTAAGCCCATGTCAACACAAACACTCGACTATAAAAACCTAATGACTCAATACGGGCTTGTTTCTTATATTAATGTCCCAACTAGAGTAACCGACATGACCAAATCATGTATTGACCACATATTCCTAAGAACAAAAAAAAATTCTAAAGGAATTGTTTATCAATCAACTATAACTGATCACTTCTCAATAGTAATTGGCCTCATGAATAAAAAATCCACTCCCATTACCTCATGTGAAAATACATTAAAGACTACGATCAATTTTGAGGAACTAACCTCCAAAATTAAATTAGAAAATTGGCTCTCTGTTGTAAATTCTTCAGATGTAGATGTTGCATTTAATAAATTTTCTGAAATACTATTGAAACATATTCAGGCTGTTACCGTTGAATCCCCTTTGAACAACTCAAAAAATAAAAAACTAAAACCATGGATAACAGATGGTTTAATTTTTTGTATTAAAAAACGGGACAAACTCCACAAAAACTTAATTAACAATCCAAATACACAAGCCCAAACATTTTATAAAAAATACAGAAATATTTGTAACAATCTCATCAGAATCACTAAAGAAAACTACTATAAACATAAATTGTCCAGAGCCGGTAATAATAATAAAAAAATTTGGCAAATTATTAAAGAAATATCTGACACTGACCATTCAACACCAACAATCAATAAATTAAACATCAACGGACTAGACACTTCACTAAAAGTCGACCCTGACACTGTGACCAATCACATAAATGAATATTTTTGTAATATTGGAAAAAACTTAGCATCACAAATTTTAAATAAAACATCTACCGATGAAAATGCTCTTGCCAATCATATAAATATCTCTGCTTGTGAAACAAACAATTCATTCACACTCAACCCCACCAACTCTGCTGAAATTTCACAAACTATAAAACAACTAAAGCCCTCCCATTCATGTAATCATGATAAAATATCCTCAAATATACTCAAAATTATTGAACCTTTTATAAATCTACCACTGGAACATATCATTAACCTCAGTCTCGACAAAGGTATATTTCCGTACAAACTCAAACTTGCTTTGGTCCAACCAATTTTTAAGTCTGGAACTCCTACTGAGATATCAAACTATAGACCTATCTCCATTTTATCATCACTCTCCAAAATCATAGAAAAAATCGTAAAAAAAAGACTTACTGACTATCTTACAAAATACAATATTCTCTCGCCTAACCAGCATGGGTTCAGAGAAGGGCTCAGCACAGATTCAGCTATTCTAGAATTAACATCACACATAACAGAAGCCCTAGACAAAGGTGATAAATGTCTGGCAATATTTCTAGACTTAGCTAAGGCATTTGACACAGTCTCTCGTCGAATCCTCCTAGCTAAGCTTCATAAAATTGGAATAAAGAATAAGGCATTTGATTGGTTCAAATCTTACCTAACAGACAGAAAGCAATTTGTTAAGTTACCATCATACAAATCGTCTCAACCTATCAGAATCAATTTTGGTGTACCACAGGGCAGTGTACTCGGTCCAATACTTTTTCTCATATACATTAATGATTTATGTAGATTAGAAATTGATGGCAACATAATCACCTTTGCCGATGATACTGCCCTGATACTAAAAAGTAAAACATGGGTAGAAACTTTTCATAAAGCGGAACTAATTTTGCAAAATGTTAAACAATGGCTGGATGATAATTTACTAACGCTAAACATAACCAAAACAAAATACCTAACATTCAGTACAAATAATCCAAGTCAACCCTCAAGTAATCATGTATTAAAAATACATTCTTGTAGTAATATATCCAGCTGTTTATGCAATCCATTGGAAAGAGTAGACTCCATCAGATACTTAGGCGTAATAATCGATAACAAACTGCGATGGGAAGAACATGTAATTAACGTCACAAGCCGTATAAGGAAACTGGCTTATATCTTTAGATCATTGCGCAATATACTACAAAAAAATACAATGAGAACAGTATATTTTTCCCTGTGTCAGTCAATCTTATCGTACGGTATAATTATCTGGGGAGGATGCTCCAAAACTGTATTAGATCCATTAATAAAAGCCCAAAAATTAATAATACGGACTATTTACAGAGTTCATTATATACACCCCACGAAAGACCTATTTAAAGACTTCAAAGTTCTTAATGTAAAATCCATATATGTAAAAAATATTACCTCTTATTTTAAATTCAAATTTACAAAAAAAAAATATATAAATTCAAAATACAACACAAGATATTCAAACCTATCGAATTATATTATTCCAACAACAAAAACTTCAATGGCCCAGTCCCAGTTCAACTTTCTTGCACCTAAAATTTTTAATAATTTATCATTTGAAATAAAGTCCAAAGACAAATATCTCACTTTCAAAAAGGCGCTTACTGACCTTCTGATGAGTGACAATGACAATGTTTATAACCTGTTTCACATACTAAAATAGTTATTAATTATTAATAGTTAAAAGAAAACAAAACGTAAGATATAATAATGTTTTATTACTAATGTTTTTGGGTTATTTGTCATTCAATTTATTCAAAATTAAAAACGGTTTTTGCAAATGCAAAATGATTTTAATGCAAAACGGAAATTTTCTAACATACGGAACATCCCCGATATGAGAGGTTAAACATCCATATTCATCGGTTAATTATCATATTTAATGTCATATTTTATGTTTTTACCCCGCTTATAGCTCAATTTGACATAATTTTTCTTATAAAAGTAATGCTTTATAATATTATGATGTTTTAATTTAAAATCACTTCATTAATATGTTAAAAAATAGAATTATACCAACGCATATTGTCGAACAGGCTATGCCTTTTGTAATCTTTTTTGTTTCCATTTTTTGTATTATCTTGTATTTGTATGTTTTTTTTTAATAACTGTTACAATGAATCAAAACTTTTCAATAATAGAAAGAGTATATGCCTGAATTATTTATTGTACATATTTACATTGTATTCATTTATCTATTTATAAAATAAGAAATATATATAGCAATAAGCTGCACATCTCACTAGGGCATTCCTGTATCGAGATGTGCAGTTTTACAACAAAGTTTTACAACAATGTAGTTTTACAATAATGTAATTTAAAAAAAAAAGATAAGAAAGAAACATACACATAAACTTAATAAAAATATTATAATAAACCTACAAAAGCAGCATGAGTACAGTTATTCAAACATTAATAAATAATTATATTCTGTCACCATGTTAGAAAATAACACCTCTTTTATTAACATATATCTCAATACTATTTGGAAAGATACTTACTGCAAATACTCAAGCTCCATTCTAATTACACCTTCATACACTTCAAAAAAAAAAAAAAATTACAACTGTGTGTAAATGTGTAGGTACTGTGTCCATGGCCGTATATATACATATTAATGTATTCATGTACCTAGACGCATATATATGTGTAAGTGTGTGTGTGTATATGCCTATGTGTGTATGGATGTGTGCACCTGTATATACGTATGCGTATGCACTCACACATATAAATTTTAAAATAAGGATATGTATCTTCTCACAAACTTATCCTTACCCAATTCTTTTTCTCTTTACTAGTTTTTTATTATAACTTTACCAATTTTCAACATCATTACATTACTAATAGTTCCATATGTTAACAATAGACTTCACTTAAAGTAAATATCCTCCATTGTCACCATGAAACAGGCAGCCGCCTAGTATGGTGATTCAATGTATCCAATTCTATGTAAATGTCTAATTATGTAACATGTATTTAAATAAATAAAAATAAATAAATATGGCAAGATATTTAGATCTTGGACTGAATTGCAGGCTCAAAAAACAATACTTAAAAGTTTATTGCGTAGTATATAATTCTAAGGATTATTATACATTCAACTGCTATCTGATTACTAAGCAAAGCTAAAGTCAATTTAAACTGTTTAATAAATTATAAAGAGGTGGTTCATATAATAATTTAGTATGACTATATAATTTTTTTTTAAAGAAAGACTCTTGTGTTAAAATATTTGAAAATCTAATACCATCACAATAAGTGGAAAATGTTGCTTGTGTCGTAATGGAGAACTTAACTAGCCGACGAATGGAACTGGGTAGGAAACAGATGTTCAACCACTAACGGGTCAATTATTTGAGTCAATCAATCTTACACTACCTCCCTAACAAAATCTTCAAAGAAGCAAGACTTGGAGACTGTTTTGTTTTTCATTTCTCACCAGGGGTCTAACTAAAATTTTGGAATTCACAACTAATTATTAATAAAGAATGCAATACATAATTGGATTTAGGAATTATTATAATTTTTGATTAAATTAGAAGACACGATACAACAATAGTAGCTAAATTATAGTTGTGATAATAACTATTTTAGTTTAGCAGGTAATGTACTTTTACCATTTTTCATACGCAAAACATTTTTATTTTTAGAATGATTTTTGCCTTTATTCTTTTTTGAAGAATATTTATTCCCTGTTATCAAACGCAAGGTATTGGTCCCTTTTTTAATTTCAACAAGTTGACTCTCATCCATTGGCTCGATGATAATACCAGTCTTGACTATGACGGCCGGCTTGATCAACTTCCTGTGCGCCGTCTCCGGGATGAACGTGTTTCCGATGGGGGCTCGGACGGTGGACTCAAAGTCACTCACACTGGTGAAGGGGAACGGCAGCTCGGATACTTGATGAACTTTGATTCTGGAATCTTTAGATTCATTGATAATCACATTGTCTTTCTTGTCATCTTTCCTCGGGAGTACTTTGGGTGGGTTGAAAATGAATCTCTTACGACGCTTGGGTTTCAACCCCTTGCCGACCCACGATCCCCAACCCGGCATTGACAAATCTTCCACTTGTGGGAGGTTCTTTTTGATATCGCTGTCTTTATCTTGCTGAAACTCTGCAACAATATCGTCATCTTCAAAGGCCTCCGCTATAGTAATTCTTTTCAAGTTTTCTTCATCGTCCAAGTGATCGCCTTCCATGTCCATATCGGGCAATGCAGTCTGAAGGTGTCTCGGTTTGATGGCAACAAACTTATCAGGATCTATTTTACTAATGTTTTCTGCCTTATTTGAGTCACTTGTTGGCATCTTAAAATTATTCAAATCAGCTGTCTTGTGCAAATCATTCTCTGTAGAATCGGTAATGTCCGCAGTTTCATTCAACTCCTCATCAATTTCAGGCCTAATAATCTTCTTTTTAAATTCACTGATGGGCATGCCATTTCTGTCTCCTGATGTTTTCTGTTTCTTTTCTGGATTTTTATTTTTGGGTGTCTTTACATTCGATTTCAAAAGGTTCAACTTACTTGAAACGGTTGTTTGAAGTTTATATTCAAGGTCATCAAAAATGCTGTCCACAGTTAGGATTTCAGTCTCATTATTATCTTTTTTCTTATTTGGAATTATTGGTTCAACATCCCATTCTGCCGTGGACTTGGCTACAATTTGTTGTAATTTACGTTTCTTCGATTTGGGAGTCAATTTAATGCTTTCTGCTTTGGTTTTCTTTAATTCTTCAGCGATGTTTGATGCAGAAAGAACTTCCTGAGAAATATTTGGAGCAACTTGATCTTCTTCGTCTTTTTCATTCTCCTTGTTTGTGGCCTGGACCGCATTGCGAGTGTCCCAGTACTTCTTGTAGCCACTAACGAAATCAGCCACTTCATTATTGGGCGGAGTAACAACTTTAGAGAGCCATGGATTATTAGCATCCTCTATCAGAGTTGGTACCTCTTCTATTTCTTCCTCACTCTCCGACTCGTCAAGTTGAGTTTTTAGCGTTAATTCTCTGCTAATTGCCAGTTGCTCAGCCAGTTCTTGTCTTGTCTGAAATGTTTAATGCTATAATTAATATCATTGCTACTTCTAGCAAATAATGTTAAATCCACTGTAAAAAGACAGGAGGAAAAGAAGGAATAACCTTATTTCTTACTTGTGTATTGCGTAATGTATTTTACAGGGGGTGGATAAAATCTAACTAACCATCTTTATTTTTTTTATAATAGCTCCACACAGGAGGCCCTGAGGAAAACTTATGTCAGCATCTCCAATGATGACATAAGATGCTGTGAGGAGGGGTCTTTTTAGGGAAAGGAAGGAGAGGAAGTTCTGGGAACGAAAAAGGTATGAGCGGTGGTAGGAATCTGGGGGTCAGTGTGTCCAGAGGTACGAATCCATTCCTCCCACTATGGTGCAGGGCGATGGGTCGAGAGAATCCGGCTGGAGAAATCAAAAGGTCTCCCTCAACCAGTCTCACTCGATCCGGCCCGCCACGCAGTAGGTGGGCAATGGCATCCGCCGTCAAGATCTAGACAAGCATCACTCCATGAACCTGGGCACCCCTGTTAGGTCACGAAAAGTAGCGAACCATTCGGGGTAACCTATGGCAGGGGTGTTAGTTATCCAACAGATGGTTCCCCGGGTTGGCGGTACCCATGCCTGAATACCTGCCTCTCCCAAATTGTAATCTAATATTTTTCGTATATTTAATAATATTATTGTTCAATTTATAAAAAAAAAGTTTATTTGTAAACCTGCTGTGTAATTATTATCACGCTTGACAGTGTTCCTCTTTCTGAAGGCATTATCAAACTGTTGTGAGGCCACTTACAGACAATCTACTTATATTACTTCTACGTAATGAAAATCTAATTGCCTTTAATTTTATTACCAACGCTCTTATTGATTTTCCAGTAAATTATCGGAAATTACTGAATGGTTATTACCGTGTAAATTTTCCTCACTTATTATTGTATTTAAATTTGACTAAAGGTAGTTAAAGTGAGTTGTTTCCAAATTAATTATTTGGATGACTCACTGAGGTTTTTTCTCCCCTACGGCTTAAGTCTTTCTTTTCTTGATCTATAATTAAACTCTGCTTAAACAAAAAAATGATCTTGTAATTTCTCTGTGCGGGTGGTAGGCAGAGATAATGGAATGCTAGACACACCTTACTTCGACCACATTCATGCACATGAAAAATACATAATTTTCTTTTTGAATTAATGGACTTGGGGAGTTGGGAATGACAATTTCCTTTTTGTGAGGATGTGTATTTTGTAACAAAGAATGATAGGTCACCTCTTTATCGTATTTGGCTCGCACTAGTTTATTCTTGGCCCACTGTCCCGTGCTCTTGTGACGCAGTGTGACTCTCTCCTCCGCTCGCGTCTTCTCCAGCTGCTCTAACTTCCGCAGCGCTTCCTCGGGGTCGCTCTTCTGCAACCCTTCAAAGTCTTTCAGTTGCTGCTTGATCTTCTCTTTCCTCTGAATTCTGGGGAACACACAGGACACTTGTTATTGCATAGTTCAACCATGTTATAAACTAGCAGTTATAGTAAATATAGTATAAACTAATAGACTTTGCGTAATGTATCGATTACTATGACAGGGTGGCCACAAAAAACGGATTTCAAAATTCCCTGATAATTCCAGGTTTTCCAGGGCAGTTTCTACATTTTTCCATGATATGTTTAATTTGATATAAGGGAACGTACCATACTACGTGACCTGTTCAGGGGGGGGGTCTTCAAAATACCACGCTTGGTACAAATGAGCGGCGGGGGGCTTAGGTTTTTGGTCACCGGGGGGGGGGGGGGGGTTAAAAAGTGCAAAAAGTTTGTCACGTAGTATGGGTACGTTCCCTATGGGGATATCGTTTGTTAAATAAATAATAAAGGGAATTCCGTCATCTATAGCATAAATTATTTCTTTGCATTACAATAATCTATTAAACACAAAATACACTTGTTACAAATTTATGATATTTCGCCTGAAGACAATTTGTGAAGAAATGAAAAGACCAGAAAAAATAGAAAAATAAACAACAAAAAAAAACATTAACATTAGAAGAGATACAAAAAAAAAAATCACATGAAACAAGCAACAATACTAGGGAACAGTTTAGATTTAGAATATTAATAATTAAAACAATATACCCTTTGGGTAAAAGAAAAGAAAAGAGAAACCATATCTGAACCATAAGAAAATGCATATGGTTCAGAGAAAACTGAACCATAAGCATTCGACTAAAGTTTAGAAAGAGGTTTATTATGTATTTACACGAAGCTATGGTATAAATAGTGATGCAATGTAATTTTATAAATACTAAAAACCTTGATTTAAATGTTAAAATACCTACACACACAAAATAAAAACACACACACACACATCAACTAGATGACATGATTGTGTTGCAAGGGCATTAATAATAATAAAAAAAACCTATCTAGTTTGTCTTTGTCGGCATATCTTTTGTTACACAAGTCGTAAGTAAAAGTAATAAAACACAACTTTGGGGTTTCACAAATTGCAAAATAACGAATATAGTTTTATTTTTGGAATTCCCTGATAATATAAATTTTTTTCGAAATTCCCTGACATTTCCCTGATAATTCCAGGTTCGGTAAACTTCCCTGATAATTCCAGGTTTTCCAGGTATTCCAGGTCTGTGGCCACCCTGTATGACCTGAGAGCTCGCAACAGTCTCAACACTCGGGTGGAATAAAAAGGTACTATCAAACACGGCTACCATTTTGACAGAATTGACTGAACATGGTACAGACAGACAAAATGAAAAGTGGTCAATTCAAAACCAGACTTTGCTACGCTTAGTTTAGCAACAAGTTCGTCAGGCATGACTCTGTCAAAAATAACTTTTGAGGGAGACACTGCATTCAAATCATCAATGGCAGTGGCGTTCATAAGTCATGTATTATCAGATTCTACCATAAATTATGATAGTAAAAATAAAAAGGTTAATTTCACTGTGAGGCGATGGAGAACTAACCTGTGGAATTTTTTACTCTTGATTTTGCTCTGCCTCCTTGCTTTAGCTTCCTTGTAAGACTGCTTGGCTCTGAGTTGAGCCGCTTCCTTCCTGTGCTCCAACAATTCACTCATGGTCATTGGGAAGGTTTCTTCTGCTTTTTCTTCTTCCACAGGCTTCAACTCGTCTAGTTCATTTTCCAGCTCAGATTTCAGTGTAAACTTCTGTAGATACTCCTTGGTGACCGGTTGCTTGAGGGACGTATTTTCCAGAGGAAACCTTTGGTGTTCCAAAGTTCTATTTCTGGATACGACGGCATCCCACCTTCCCAATTTAGTCTTGACTTCCTCAAAACCAGTCGACCTCTTAATAACGGCGGCTTCGTGTTTTTCTAAAGGCTTCCTGAGTGTTTTGTTGTTTTTTCGGGCAGTTTTCAATTTTTGGCCCGTGTCGGCGTGTTCGGCGGAACCTTGCAAGATCTTAATAATGTCAGTCACGGCCACTGCATTCCTCGTAGTTTTCCGCTTGGAGACGTGGAACTCGGACTTGGTGTCAGATTGCCCATCTCTCAAAGGTTTTAAAATATGCTGTGTTTTGTCGAGTGTATTTATGGCCTTAACCAAACGCAAATGACTTTCTGGATCCACATCATTCCTTTCATCAATATCAACGTCATTATCACTATCCGACATTCTGAAGAATTATATGAGTGAACAGTATGTACACAGTAAGTTTCAAAAATACTTGATCGTAATATCGTAAGCACTTTCGACAACACGCGTAAAATGTGAGGTTAAATATTTTGACATATTATGCAAAGATAAAGTAGATATAAAAACATAGTTGAAGGTTGAAGACGTTGAAGTTTGAAGTTTTTTGAAATTGAAGAAGTCGAGTCACCAACCTTAAGTGTCTATGGAAAAGAATTTTCGCATAAAAAATATAAAAAAACAAATGGAATTAACAGTTGGAAAACCATTTATGATAAATGCTCACTTGAAAATTTAAATACTCCTTAAATATTGTAAATTCAGTGGTGATTTTTCGAAATGATAATCTAGGGGTGAAAATATGGAAACCGGAGATATTTTCCAGGATATCGTGAGTTCTGAAAATAAATCGGATCTCAAAGTAATACAGATTCTACAATAGTGTATGCTTTAGACATTAAAGGCGAGAGATTAGATGTAACTTTATATTCTCCGACACCTGAGGAAAATGACTTTTCTACAAGTAAGTCAGTGTCTTCGGATCTCCGCCCATTAGGTATCTCACTTCCGAGTACTTCCAGTGATAATATCATAATCCACATAAATAATACGAGGTTTACTGAAGCTAGTGGCTTAAGCACTTCTTCTCCAAACTCTCCCGAAAATCGAAGCAACACCAATTTGTCTAATCAACCTGGGGATGTAATCGATTGCTCATCAGGATCCGAAGATTGCGATTCCATGACAAAAAACGCACTCATTCATGACAAAAAATGACGGCCCAAACGTAAAAAAAAGTTTGCCCGATGTGATTGATTTGCTCCTAGATGATGTAGATACGAAAATATAGGATTCAGACTGCGAGATAATCGATGTGGATCAGTTGATAGCAGATAACAATGCTGTGTTGAATAGCAGTCAGTCCCAGGAAGTGATTTAGCTAGATGACACTGCCCTTGAGCCCCGGGTCCCCGAGCAGCTCCGCCGCACACTCCACCACTGAACTCGCACATTCCACTCCCATCACCCGAATGAAGGCCTTTACACCTCTCCAGTGATGGAACACTTGAGATCCTTTGTGATGATGAGGAAGCAGGTTAAAGATTTCTTTGCTAAGCATTCGCCCAAGTTTCCCAAAGATCAAAATGTGGATTTTCCGTCCTTCTCCAATTCAGTTTTAAAAGTGATGTCATCTAAGATAAAAATAAGTACCTTTTAATTATGGAGCTCGTAAAGGAAAGAAAAGGAAAAAATGATAAAAATATCAAAAATAATCGATCCAAAGTTCTTGAGACCATCGACAGAAACCCAAATCAGCAGAGTGCCCCGCTTGCATGGAGAGTTTACGAAAATTGAATGCTGTGTCTACACTTTGTGGTCATATATTTTGTGAGACTTGTATCAAAAAAGTTAAATTAACGAGTAAGAAATGCTCTACTTGTAGAAAAATTCTAAGAGGTAAGGGATATCACCAAATTTTTCTGTAGAATTTTTGAGTAATTTTTCTTTTTTTATTTAACTTATATATTTTATTATTGTAACATATTTATACTTATTTTTTGGTAGGTATTATAATTACTGTTTTATGTCTCATGGTATTAAACAATTTCTAAATTCTGATATGATTTTAGATTTTCATTGTGTGGGAGTTTCGATATTTGGACGACGAAGGATTCAAACTGGATACGGAAGTACTATCTGCATTGGACTATCTGCCGGGGACCCGAGGCTCAGGGGCAGTGTCATCTAGCTGAATCACTTCCTGGGACTGACTGCTATTCAACACAGCACTGTTCTCTGCTATCGACTGATCCACATCGATTATATCGCAGTCTGAATCGTATATTTTCGTATCTACAGCATCTAGAAACAAATCAATCACATTGGGCAAACTTTTTTTTTACGTTCGGACCGTCATTTTTTGTCATGAATGAGTGCGGAATCGCAATCTTCGGATCCTGATGAGCACTCGATTACATCCCCAGGTTGATTAGACAAATTGGTGGTGCTTCGATTTTCGGGAGAGTTTGGAGAAGAAATGCTTGCCACTAGCTTCAATAAACCTCGTATTATTTATGTGGATTATAATATTATCACTGGAAGTACTCGGAAGTGAGAAAATAGGCGGAGATCCGAAGACCCTGACTTACTTGTAGAAAAGTAATTTTCTTTAGGTGTCGGAGAATGTAAAGCTATATCGAATTTCCCGCCTTTAACGTTTAAGGCATACACTATCGTAGAATTTGTATTACTTTGAGATCCGATTTATTTTCAGAACTCCGGTTTCCATATTTTCACCCCTAGATTATCATTTCGAAAAATCAAAACCAAATTTACAATATTTAAGGAGCATTTAAATTTTCAACCGAGCATTTATCGTGTATTGTTTTACAGAGATGTACTTTATTTCAAATAAATCCATTTTAAATGTTTTTTGTCACCCATTTTCATTTTAAATGCATTTTTGCAACATTCTTCCTAACATCTCAACTCCTATTTTTTTCATAGGTCCTGTATCAGTCGGTGGATGCTTTGGTATAATTTATGATCAGTTGGTCCCTGGAAAAACAGTCATACCATTACAAAACATACTGATATGATATACGGGGCCGTAGATCGAGGTTCGAAGAAAATGTATTTCAACGTATTTGGAACATACCCATACTACGTGACCAACTTTTTGCAATTTTTAACTCCCCCCCCCCCCCCCCGGTGACCAAAAACCTAAGGACGCCGCCGCTCATTTGTACCAAGCGTGGTATTTTGAAGACCCCCCCCGAACAGGTCACATACAGGGCCGGATCTACGAAATCTAGCGCCCTGTGCAGTAGGTACCGATGGCGCCCCCCCCCCCTACATTTTTATTTTGATTAAAAATTCGTTTACCCCAATTTTTTTTTTTATTATTTAATTTTTTTTTTTACACTAATTTATCAAATAAAATCAAGACATATAAAGGGTGTAACCCTATCTAAAGTTTTCGAATAAATAAGCCACGATCTATGTAATTCTTCTCCATTAGGCAGTTTCTTGTAATAATACTCAGTATTAAATTTACGCTTGTTCGTAATAGGAAAATCAAAACCTTTCAATTGTACAGGACCTTCCTGAACTAATAAACTAATGGAATTTTGAGTTTTGAAACGAGTTTTTTTATGTCATTATGCTCTTTAATTCTAAGTTTTAGATTCTGCGAGCCTGAAAGTTTTTTTTAATTATTGTTCTATTCATTGTAATCCGCAATCCACAACCTCTAACAACCAATAGAAATTTAGTTATTAATTAAAAAATCTAATATAACCTCAAATTTGTACCTTGCATTTCCATTTCCCCTGTGTTCTGTGTTGAGCGAACAAACACGAACGTATCTATGGTATCAACGGCTTACGAAAGATGCTTACACTAATTATTACTGACTGTAAAATAACAAATCTAATAGAAATTAATTATAGGTACATTTAACGAACTTCAACTGTCAAATCAATGATGAAACTGTTAACAAGTTTGCAACCTTGCAAACCGTGCGATGTTTATGCTAATGAAATATTGAATTTACTGAAGACATAAGAAAATGGTCTTTAAGTCCCTTCTCCTAGAGATTTAAATCGTACAAAAGCATTTTGAAAGGCGCCGTCTGTTTGTTTGTTCTCTTAAATAAAAGAACGGCGCTGTGATTGGTTAATGAATTTGGATCGCACTTATTCGTCGTAAAAGACGGTAAAAGATATATGGAAAAATAGATCTTACGTTTAAACTAAATATATGGAATTTGTAAAAAAATCCTGTAACTGACTATAAATTCGTATATCGTTGAATTTCGTTGAATTAAAACAAGATGCGTGCGCGGTCTGTATCTTTGGAAAGTGTTGCTAGAGCGTAATAATTATTTCGTACTATGGGTAATTTTTAAACGATTCAGGGAATATTATAACAAATTTTTAATACAATATTTATTTTCTCACGGCGCCCCTTCGGAGTTGGCGCCAGGTTTTTTGCACGTTTTTGAACGTATGGCAGATCCGGCGCTGGTCACATACAGTTTGTCAAATAAGAGTAGAAAATATATGAGGGCGCCACTGTTGATCAAATGGCAATACTAAACACATAACTCATGGTGTTAAAGTAAAGCTGTGTTACATTTTTATAAAAAATTAAAAAGGCATAATAGTGGAAAAAATATTTTTCATTGCAGTATAGATACCCGCCGATCTCTAAATTAGAATTGCATATAGGTATATTATTTTTATACCTTTGCAATTTTGTATTAACACAATGAAGAATAACTATAATGTTATAAAATACTAGCTGATCCGGCGAACTTCGTACCGCCTCAGAATCAAAAACTGTTGTCAACTTATTAGCTGAATTGATCTAAATTGTTTCTCCCTGCGTATAC
The DNA here is from genome assembly GCA_917880885.1 of Limnephilus marmoratus. Classification (NCBI taxonomy): domain Eukaryota; kingdom Metazoa; phylum Arthropoda; class Insecta; order Trichoptera; family Limnephilidae; genus Limnephilus; species Limnephilus marmoratus. The sequence continues at coordinate 66,510,199 of OU862908.1, forward strand.
CATACCTTGATCTAAATTGTTTCTCCCTGCGTATCCTTTCCCCTCTCGCGTTCCCTCTCCCCCTCCCCCTTTCCCCTCGCCCCTCCCCCTCCCCCCCTCTTCCCCCCTCCTTCTCCCCCACCCCCCCTCCTCCTCCCCCACCCCCCCCAAAAAAATTGAGAATATTATTATTTTTATCGGCCTTGTATTCCTTCCAGATCTCCACAATTTAACACTGTCTGACCTAAAATAAACCTACATGGTGTTACAACACATACTTTCTTTTACATTAGCTTTAGTGAGGAGGACCTGAGGAAAGTAATTTCCCTAAGTTTTCCCTGTGGAGCAACACTTTACTCCATCATGATTCACAAGCTGACTCATAGTGGAGTTAAACCTTTTCCACGTCCCGAATGCAGTTATGCAAGTTCTCAAAGGGAAGATTTAAAAATCAACAGTATGATTCACAGAAGAAAAAAACCATTTTCATGTCCTGACTGCAACTATTCGTGTCCTCTAAAGAGATATCTAAGAAGTCACTTGCTGACTCACGGTGTAGAAAAACCGTTTTTATGTTCCGACTGCAACTATTCATATACTACGAAAAATCCATTTCATGTCCTGACTGCAACTATTCTACTTCTCGAAAAAAATAGCGAAAACGGCACCTGCTAACTCACAGTGACGAAAAACCTTTTTCTTGTCCCGATTGCGAATATTCATGCGCTACACAACGGTATCCAAAAGTTCACGTGTTGATCCACACTGGACAAAAACCTTTTTCATGTCCCGACTGCAATTATTCATGTAGTGCAAAGGGACTTCTTAGAAATCATTTGCTTACTCAAAGTGATAGAAAACCTTTTACATGTTTCTACTGCACTATTCATGTTCTACAAAGAGTCACCAAAACCACATGTTAACGCACAGTGGACAAAAACCATTTTCCTGTCCAGAATGCAGTTATACAAGTTCTCAAAAAGACAATTTATAAATCCACCGTGCGATTTACAGAAAAGAAAACCTTTTACATGTCCTAACTGCAACTATTTGTGTTCTTAAAAGGGATATCCAAGAATTCTTTTGCTGACTCTACTCATTGTGGAGAAAAGCATTTTTCATGTTCCGACTGTAACTATTCAGAGAAATAAAAAAATCACATGTTTACTCACAGTGGTGAAAAACCCATTTCATGCCCTGACTGCAACTATTCTTCTTCTCGAAAAAAAAACTAAAACGGCACTTGCTAATTCACAGTGATGAAAAACCTTTTACATGTCCCGAGTGCGACTATTTAGGCGCTACAAAACGGTATCTAAAAATTCACATGTTTACCCACACTGGACCAAAACCTTTTTCGTGTCCCGACTGCAATTATTCATGTTGTACAAAAAAACTTCTTAGAAATCATTTGCTGACTCACAGTGCTACAAAACCACTCACATGTATCTACAGCAACTATTCGTTTCATGCCAAAGAGGCATGAAAAATCACATGTTTACCTTCAGCAGACAAAACTTTTTTTTTTGTCCCAGCGTGGTTTTTCAAGTTCTCGAAAGGGAGATTAAAAAATCCACAGAACGATTCAAAGTGAAGAAAACCTTTTTCATGTTCTGAGTGTAACTATGCATTTACTACGAAACCTAGCTTAAGGTAATATTATTAAATTTTAGCAGTAAACTAACCTGTGTGTAATAACTAAAAAGCGTTGTTCTTACTAAAAACTCTCGTATAACATCATTCATATGTTGGATAAATTTTTTTTTTTTTTTTAATTTTTCTTTTGCTGTCTTCCAAATTTGGTTGGCATTTTTTGGTTGCGCTGCGCTGGCAAGTCAGCATGAGAGCCTTTATAGGCCAATAACAGCTGATGATATAAATCTCCCGGTTTGGAGGACATTATAATTGCTAAAAACTCACATTAACAACACTGACTACAGCAAATTGTCTTTATGCGTATTTCGTGTTTAAAACACTAACGAATACTGACAACGAAAATAAAATGAAAATGACGCACAATACAGTCGAGGAATTCCCCGTACAACATAAACTAAAAGGCTTGCCAACTTGGTAGATTTCAATTCCTTAGTTTTTTATTTAAATAAAGAAAAACATGTTACGTAACGCGTCCCTCGAACCCCCCCCCCCCGTAACGCGCCATAACGTTTCACCAGACCCCCCTCCCCCCCAAGTGCGTTACGTAATACTTGAACGGCCCCTTAGTTATTGTTCATTGGGAAATGATATGATCTAGATTAGTTATTGTTCATTGGGAAATGATATGATCTAGATTATTTTATTTTAACTTTATGAGTAAAACCTCAAATTGTAATATTTAAATAAATGAAGACAATATAAGCGAAACTCAATCGGAAATCTGGAAACAGAAAAATCAGAAAAACATATTGACACCTCTGGGACTCGAACCCAATATATGCGTTAAAGAAAATGAAGATAATGTAGGTGGTTCTTAGTCGAAGTATGGTACAGTTAAACATGACCGAATTTCATATCGACACCGTGGCGCAGTGGTTAGCGCGTTTGCCTGGAAAGCAAGAGGTCCTGATACGAGTCCCAGAGGTGACAATATGTTTTTCTGTTTCCAGATTTTGATATGATCTAGATTAGTTATTGTTCATTGGGAAATGATACGATCTAGAACTAGACTACAGTTATTGTTCATTGGGAAATTATATGATCTAGATTAGTTATTGTTCATTGGGAAATGATACGATCTAGATCTAAACTACAGTTATTGTTCATTGGGAAATGATATGATCTAGATTAGTTATTGTTCATTGGGAAATGATACGATCTAGATCTAGACTACAGCTATTGTTCATTGGAAAATTATATGTTTTAGATTTAGACTACAGTTATTGTTCATTGGGAAATCATATGATCTAGATTATATCATCCAGATCTAGACTACAGTTATTGTTTGTTTAACTCACATACTCGATGATGATCCTACTTTAAATTCGTTCACTATTTCCATGACTACGCGGAACTCTCCAAGAGGTTTTTTTTTTTTTTTTTTTTTTTACATGAGCTCCACACAGGAGGCCCTGAGGGAAATTATTTTCCTCAGGGCCTATGTCATCTTTGAGGATGCTGTGTGGAGGGTTTTTTAAAGGAAAGGAAGGAGGGGAGAGTTCTGGGAAGGAAAATGGTTTAAGGGGTGGGTAGGAATCTGGGGTTCAGTGTGTCCTGGTTATCCGCCTCCAAGACCTAGACACACCTCACCCCATGAACCCGGGCACCCCTGCTAAATCACCAAACGTAGCGAACCACTTGGGGTGACCTATGGCAGAGGTGTTGGTTATCCAATAAAGGTTCCCGGGGCGGCGGTACCCATTCCCGCCTCCCAAATTGAAAAAGAGGTGCACCTAGACCAGCTTTTTTAAAGGCTTACTAAACGTCAATTCTCACTACAAAGTAGTTTCTTCTGTGTACCCGATGGCGTATTTCCAGGACTCATGTACAGTGGCGTAGCAAGGGGGGGGGGGCGGACCGTCCCGGGTGCCACCCGAACAAGATATTGCATACACATGAACACTGTCTGATATTTATATTTTCGTAACTCTCTATATGGCTCTCTCTAATATGGCTCCCCGTGAATAGCCTATATTCTGAAATTCTCTATCCCCCCCCCCCCTCCCAGGATGGACCAATTTTATGAAGTTGAAATTTTTTTTTCGGGGGGGGGGGGGTGACACTCCGCCCCCGGGTGCCATCCATGCTAGCTACGCCACTGCCCATGTATACTAGAAATGTGTTTATTAGAGATTAATAATTTTATTTCTAAATATTAAAATTTTGATGTTGAAAATGGAAACTGTCGCTGCTGTGACTGAACCGGTATAGGTTTTGGAAATACGCTACCTGATGACATGACATCAGGTTTGTTACGGGATCCCAGTCTAGTCTAAATGTCATTGGTTGAATGTGCAAGCTAAAATGCCAAGTGGCTCCACCACGGGCGTAGCCAGGTTTTAGTTTCGGGGAGGGTTCAAGAAAATAAAACTACTGAAAGTGCAAAACTCGTGTCAGAGGGGGGGGGGGGGTATTGTCGGACTTTGAATTTGCTTTGAAAATTTTTATTTTTTTCTATGTACCTAACTACTTATTTAAAAAAAAATTTTTTTTTTGTTTTTAATAAAATTCTAATAGTAAAATAATAATTTCAAAGTACGAATACACTTACCACTGATTAGAAACGGAAATTAGAAACAGATTTCCAAAAAAAATCAACCGCATTCACCGCAAAAACGGACCTTAAAAGTTTTATTTTATTTCTTTCAGAGGTCCCCATTTATCTTTTTAGATACATAATATCATTTTGAGATGTCAGTGTTACAAATAAAATTCTCTTAACTCTCCTTATTTTAATATTATTGATGTTGATATTTTAACTTTTCGGGGGGGTTTGAACCCCCAAAACCCCCCCCCCCTGGCTACGCCCATGGGCTCCACCATCCGCTGGCTGACACTATTTTTGTAATAACTTACTTTTTTTTTTAAATGATATTTTTGTAAATTGTATTGTGTACATATTTAAAAAAATCGTATAAGTCAGAGGTTCCCAACTTGGGTGCCACGGAGAGAGATCAGGGGTGCCGCGAGGCGCCCCCGATGTCTCTACTAAAATTCAAAATTGATACAAATACAAACATTTTATGGGATGGAAAGTCACCGGCGTGGCCTGGTTTGCAAAGTACTTCGCAGAAGACCAAGTTGAGAAGTTTGTGTGAATCCAAGATCCATTCCGTGCTCCACAAGATTTCACTAAGCAAGAAGAAGAAAATCTAATTGACCTCTCAAGCGACAACAGCCTAAAAAAAACAATACATGCTTCTTCGGATTTGACGGAGTTTTGGGTGTCAATCGAAAATGAGGATCCGATTCTAACTGCACAAGCTGCAAGGGTCCTAATTCCCTTTACGACTTCATATCTGTGCAAAGCTGGATTTTCAGCAGTTGCTGTTATAAAAAGCAAATATCGCTCGAAAACAAATGTGGAAATGAAAAATTAAAGTAGCTGTATCAAGCCTTATTCCCTGATTCAGAAAACTGTGTAGTGAGCAGTTTTTTTACCTGGTTTCTTCTTCATTGTCGTACAAAATGAAATAAAGCTACCACAGATAGATATTATATGACTAGGGTGCCATGAGAAAATTCAAATTTTCCAAGTGTGCCACGACTTGGAAAAGTTTGGGAACCCCTGGTGTAAGTACATCTATCCTTTGTAGTTTTCCCAGGAAACTTATATTCGGAGAAATGGTTCGAAGTGAAACTTCTATAACACTGCCGTGATTTGGATTTTGGATGAAACGGAAATGACGATTACTGCACCTGCGACGCATCAACTGCGCTCATTGGCTGCTTTGATAATGATGTCACTTTTAAAGGCTCCTATTGGTTGAGATATGAAACGGAAATTACGCGAGATCTGCGCTCATTGGTCACTTTGATTAAGACCACACTTTTCAAGTATTGGTTGAGATTGTTTTGGTAAAGTTTCGCTTCTACCGCGTGTAAACTGCACTCGAATTTTTTTTCCCCTCTGCTATAAAAAAAATATTAAATACTTAAGAAATATGAAAATGTTCTTCGGTTTCCTTATATTTTCAAACTATTGTAAGAAAAACACTAAAATAGGTTGTTAAAATGGTTTTATCTTTTATTAAACCGTAACTGAGAATTTACTTCACAGAATATGTTCTTAGTTTGGGTTTTATTAATAACTAGCTGGTAACCGGCATGCGTTGCTATGCCTTTTAATAAAGAAATTGTTTCTTCCTGCGTGTCCTTTCCCATTCCTCTTCCGAATCCCCTCTCGCGTTCCCACTCTGCCTCCTCCGCCTTCCCTATCCCCCCCTTCTTCCGTCTCGCGAACCCCCCTCCCCCCCCAGTGAACCCTTTACCCGAGTTCCCCTCCCCCCTTCCGCATATTCAGTTTTCAAACAGCTCGCATGCCACCTATTGCAATTTTTTCTTACAAATTTCATAATACCAGATCTCACCAGTAGTTTTATACAAACCTTGTACTGATAATAGTTATGCGCGTACATACATTTCGGTGATTCATTTTTATTTATATACATAGATACATAGATAGATAGATAGAAGAAAGAAAAAACTAACCAAAAACCCACTTGTCGTAGTCATGTCACATGAACAATAAATGGCCGACAAGTACTATGTGTCAAATACTGATTAATATGTATTATTTTGCTTCTCCATGGACTTGTTCCTTGTTCCTCAGTGTATAGTCTGTCAAAAAAGAGTAGAAAATATAAAAACTTGAACTACTAAATTTGTAGACTGGCAACACCAATTTAACTGTCAAATATTTTTTTGAAGTGCAATTACACTGAATGTATAGAACACAGTAAACCACATTTTAAAAAACATGTTTTCTTCATGACATAAATTTGATTAAAAGGTGATTTAAAAAGCGATTTGCTTTAATTTAATTTAACAATGGATAGAAAGGAAGAATCACAAATGGTGAGTTAAATATATTCAGATCTAAAATTAGAGACATGATCTAAAGCCCAGGCAACGCTAGGTACTTTATCTAGTATTAAATAAATGTGAGCAATTTCTAAACTGTGCTTTATATTTTATTACATTATAGTTATTCTTCATTATGTTAACACAAAATTGCAAAGGTATAATAATACTATACCTATAAGCAATTCTAATTTTGAGATCGGCGGGTATCTATACTGCAATGAAAAAATATTTTTTCCACTATTATGCCTTTTTAATTTTTTATAAAAATGTAGGTTATATGCTTTACTTTAACACCATGAGTTATGTGTTTAGTATTGCCATTTGATCAACAGTGGCGCCCGCATATATTTTCTACTCTTATTTGACAAACTGTAATTAAACTGATTTTTTTAAAAATAATTTGTGTGTAGGTACATATTAAGGGTAGGGCGCACCTCTGAATATCTACTATTTTCTTAATTCTGGTTAAATTGAAACTTAATTTGGGTAACAAAGCTCTACATTGGTTACCACGGTTTATTTTTATTTATTTTTTACATAAGCTCCACACAGGAGGCCCTGAGGAAAATAATATCCCACAAGGAATATGTCATCTTTGGGGATGCTGTGTGGAGGTTTTTTCTTAAGGAAAGGAAGGAGAGGAGAGTTCTGAGAAGGAAAAGGGTTTAAGGGGTGGGCAGGAATCTGGGGTTCAGTGTGTCCTGGTCACCTGCCTGCAAGACCTAGACAAACCTCACCCCATGAACCCGGGCACCCCTGCTAAATCACCAAACGTAGTGAACCACTTGGGGTGACCTATGGCAGAGGTGTTGGTTATCCAACAAAGGTTCCCGGGGCGGCGGTACCCATTCCCGCCTCCCAAATTAATTGTAATAATACTTTTTGCCATGAAAATTTGAAATACTAACTCTATAATAAATTTATAAATATTAAAAAAAGGAAACAGAAATAGAAGCATAAATCATGGGCAAAACGACAACAAACCACCGAAACTATAATAAAGTATTCTAAATATTATTATTTTTGATGTTAAATGTTTTGAGTAGGAAACTACACGATTTTTTTACTTATGTTTAATTAAGGTTCACTATAAATATTATAATATAAAATTATGCATCTACAGTAAAGTTAATTTTTTTTACATTTCATAACTTCAGAAATGGAGATCAGGACATCCGGAAAATGGAAAAATTGAATCAAGCGCGGCAAGGGTTGAATTTTTACACTTTGGCACACTGCAAAACAACAGTAAACTAGATGCTGACATTTTTTAAAATATGTTCTTCAGTAAGTGCTAAAATTTAAAAATGTTGCGATTTGCTGGGCGTTTAGAAAATAAAACATAGAAAAATATGTCAACTTTAAAAATTATATTCTAGTATTTAACCTTTGGGGCGCCGAGCCCCCGCGACTTAATACTTCTGCCGTGTTTTTTAAGATAATATCTAAAGACCGGATTATATGCAAATGCATATTTAGATCCTTTTCAGCGGTAGTTGCATATTTCAGCAAAAAAATTGAAATCTTGCATATTTACGCTCGATCTCATTCATCGTTCAGATGCCTCACATAGTGATACTATAAACGTCCGTTAGCTAAGTGCGTGGCAAGCTGCGATGTTTTACCATGAACATTTTGGGGCCATCAAGGGTGTTATCAATGACTTGATAGTGCAGAGGCTTTGGCAGTTTTCCAGTGCAAAGAAGCGTTTGAAGATGCTAGTATTAAAAAAACTTAGCTATGATTAGAACTCATTTCGCCTACATACCTGCAAGTATAAAAGCGCTTGAAACTCCTGGATTGGCGTTGAATGAATCTACTCAGGTTATAAAGAAAATTCGCCTTATGAATTCCTCGTTGCCAAAGCTATTCCCGAGTAAACTCAAAAGAAAGGTTTGAAAACTTATTGAACAATAACCCAGCGTTTGAACCTTGTGCCAAATTGAAAGCTTCATCAACGGGGCAGGTAAAATTTTGCCCGGCACAATGTGTTCAAAACTCGCAACCAAATTTAAATCCTGTCCAGTCCCATCAGTAGACGTAGTACGCCCCTTTTCCGCTTACAAAAATATATTAAGCGATCGTAGACACAATTTGTCTACAGAACATTTAGAACAGTACTTAAGTTGTATACGTTTTTAAAGGTAAATTGAAAATTTCATTGTTAAATACATTTTGTAATTGATATTTTCGAAAATACGATTGTTATCCTTGAGAACTATAACTTACTAAAATAAAAAATATTTAATAATACAACTTCCTGTATTATGATTTTAGATTTTCACGGCCAAAAGTATTTTTGTTATTTGTTTTTGGGGTGTTATGCCGTGTTGCGCTACCTCCTCCTTTAGCCAACGTTTCACACATCGGCCCTGATGATGGACACTGTAACGCTGTCCGAAACGTTGGCTAAAGGAGAAGATAGCGCAACACGGCATAACACCCCAAAATGAATAACAAAAAAAAAACTTTCTGTATTATTTCATGTTTTTTTTAAATGAGCTCCACACAGGAGGCCCTGAGGAAAATAATTTCCCTCAGGGTCTATGTCATATTTGGGGATACTGTGTGGAGGGTTTTTTAAGGAAAGGAAGGAGAGGAGGGTTCTGGGAAGGAAAAGGGTTTAAGGGGTGGGTAGGAATCTGGGGTTCAGTATGTCCTGGTCATCCGCCTCCAAGACCTAGACAAACCTCACCCCATGAACCCGGGCACCCCTACTAAATCACCAAACGTAGCAAACCACTTGGGGTGACCTATGGCAGAGGTGTTGGTTATCCAATAAAGGTTCCCGGGGCGGCGGTACCCATTCCCGCCTCCCAAATTGCAAATGTTGTATATTTTGGCACTTTTTATGGATTTTCATGCATATTTTAGCTATTTTTATTTCATATTTGCATGCATATTTTGGGCTGTTTTTGTTGCACATAATCCGGTCTTTAATAATACCTACGCATTTGTAGAGCCGAAATGGTAAAATTCCCGCGGTAGAAAAAAATTGCCAAGTGTGAAAATTATTAAAAATACATTCTGTTCTGTTATTACATGTTACAGGTATGAAAAAAATCACAGTGTATTTATAAAAAACAACTTAGGCATTTTTCGAGAAATTTTAGCTCTATTTTAAATGAGTCATGTTGTATTAAATATTTTCAAAATTTTTGCATAATTATTATGGTTTTTGAATGTTAGCCCGCTCCCTCTAACATTTGCTTTTACATATCGCCCTTTCAAACCATCTTCTCCCTTTTATTTAATGTTTACCTAGCCTTAAGTTAGTAGGTTAAATTTTATAAAACTGGACAGAAGTTCCTTATTATGTAGCTTTCGAACAAAAGAATAGCAATTAATTCCTGCATATTTGTACGCATTCTACGAATTAAGCCAGCGATATGCTTCCCTAACATAAAAATATTTTTCTATGGATTTTGTCATGTTCACATTCATTATAAGGTGTTTGGTAAATGTAAATACATAGCTCTGTCCTGACATGGCGACACCCGACGAATGCGAACAAGTATCATGCAACAGTTCAATAGACACAGGCCCCAAATAGTATTCTTTTTTGGTTGTTTGGAAACTGCCTCAACCACTAAGAGAGTGGTTTTGGTCAGAAATAATCAGATTTTGAAAGAAAATAGATTTCGCAGTACTTTTACATGAATTTGGTGGTTACTGTGTAGGGTCATTAGTCGTTAGTGAACAAGTCTGTCAAATAAATGCATGTGATTTATTGCAATGAAATTTGAAAATTAATTGAACCATTTTCCATACCTAGACAAGTGACTAGGGTTAGGGTGTTTCAAGCTGTCACATGTGATCAAAAGCTGTAACAAGCCAAGAATTATCATTTAATCTGAAATTCCCGAGAAGACAAGATCAAACCTCCATCTGCACCTAATGGTAAAGTATGTAAACTCCATCAGGGTGGATAGAAATTCTAATGGTTGTTGTTGTTGTTATTATAAACTTATTGTTGTTATTATTATAAATTTATTGCTGTTGTTATTATAAACTTACTGTTGTTATTATAAACTTACTGTTGATGTTATTATAAACTTATTGTTTATTCCAAGTATAAAAATTCAATAAAAAATATTCATTAAGGATTGACGAGTTATGTACCATCTGCAAAAACAAAAATTTAAAAAAAATGCTTCAAAATTCTGTAGAAAATAAGTTTATTTTGATGTTAAAATAAATTTGAACCAAAAGGAAAAAACAGTGTAATCAGAGGTATAAAAAAATAATAAGTATGTACAATCAAAAAACAGTTTTCACAAATAACACCACATCGGTTTAGTTCTTTATTTCATCAGTTTTAGTAACTAAAATAAAATTTAGAACCAAATATCCTCCACAAAATTTATTGTACAATTTGATCAAATCACTGTCGACTGTCGACGTTGACACAATATGAATAATTCACACTGTAGAACAAGTTTTGTGTCCGTATCGGATGTTCTATTCATTATGACAATATACAGCAAAATCTCTCTCCAATCTCACTTCATAAATCTGTTGTAAACAAAATATCAATAAAGTAATCAACAATGTAAAAGTATATTTTTTCTACAGTAATATAATATTCTGTATACAAATATTTCCACTTTCCAATAGCAGTCAGTTAGTTTTTCACAATAATATACATAGAAATGTTTCATAATTGTTTGAACAAGCCTGCGGACGAATCACCTATTACGGATATATGTATAGAATATGTTTGCATGTTGAAATAAGAGTTCTGTACACAACACGCGTAGAGTGTTTGTCGGTCGCACTTCACTAGCAGGCGGCATCCCCGTTGGGCGCCGTGAGCGGGTCTTCTTCCTCGTTATAGTCCAGCGAGAGCACCGACGCTCTGCGCTGCTTCTTACTTCTGGCCGCCTGCACTGTGCTGCACTCACTCCAGTCACTCTCGTAGGTGCGTTTCTTTTCAAAACCGCTTTCACAGTTAGTTCTACCCGATTTGCTTTCGTCCATCCCATTAACATTGTAACTTTTATCTTTTTCACTAGCGGGGCTGGTACTGTCCTGACTGTCCTCGTCCTCACATATCCGCTCGCGCTGAGAAACTTTAATAATGAGCGCCGGCTCCGAGTCGTAGTCTTCCTGTGTGGATCCGTTGGTGAGGCCCCCGCCTCGGCCCGCCGCGCCGCGCACTCGCAGCGAGCCCACTTCCGCCTCTAGCGCCTCCGTCCGCTCCCGGGACGCCCTCAGCTCCTGCTGCAGGAACAGAATGGTGCTCTGCATGCCCTCCACGTCCTCGTCCAGTTCTTGTAGAAACTCGTCCAATTCTGATAACAAATACAACACATTAATACTGATAACTAGTTTTCACTACATTGATAATAAACTAGGTTTTCTGATACATCTTCAGTTCAATTCATTTCAAAGTATACAAAAGAGATAAGTCAAAGCCGGTATTAAAGGTTAAATTTGGCAACGTTGCATTTTGTAACTTGTGTGAACGGATGTTATTTTGGAGAGACAAAAGAAGAATTTTATTTTATACATTTATTGTAGAATTTTAAAAAGGAAAGTATAATAAACGAAACGAAAATATAATACACAAAAATTTTCACTTAAGAAAATAATATTATTTATTTGTGGTAATCAAAGTGAAAAATTACAGTACAATTTGTGAAAATGTCACTTTTATTCTTAAATCTTATTCCATTAAAAAACTTCTTTCATGATTTTGGCATTTGATGACGCACTGAAGGATCTTGTCTTTCATTTACCTTTCTGCTTTCTAAACTTTGGACGGCTTAATAGGACTCCCATCTGCCAAGTTCCATTCTAGCAGCAGAGGTTTGAGCTAACTGAAGAAATCTCCCTCCACCACTGTTCTAAAAAAAACTCATTCTTCAAAATAGATTGTAGATCTTGAAGCCAGAGATGCAACTGTATGTTGATCTTACTAGCATCAAGTTCAGTTCCTCTTTCATTGTCTAATTTTTATATCGTTCATGCTCTTCATCTTCAGTAGTTGTATTCTTCTATTGATATCATATCTCAATTATGTTCTTGATAGTAGCTCGAGACAGTAATAAAAATGATAGGCAGTCATCGTAACCATTTTGCAATTTCTCATGCAAATCAAAACATTGTTTTTGGTGCAAAATATAATTTTTTCAATTTCATGAAAGGTATGATGAGGGGCCGTATCCTTTTCCGATTTTTCTGTTTTCAGATTTTTGACTGAGTTACGCTATAATAATGTCATTTAATTAAAAAAAATTTCAATACTGGGATTCCACAAATCCTGCAAATCCGCAGGGTCAAATATTGCTGTTCATATTGCCAATGTTGCATACTGCCTAAAAATTTGAATAAACATTACCTTAATGTTTTATCCAAAGATGCTATCACAAACTGTGATTACAAAACAAAGTCACTATAATATGTTCAAGCAAATAAAAACACTATCAAAACGTCGACAATCGGTGTGTGTCTATGGGAAACTGTACGAATGACTAGGAATTAACAAAGTGCAACGTTGCCAAACTGCCTATAGCAACGCTAGGAATGGAGTTGGCTTTGGATAAGCTCATTGTAGAAGCCAGTCAACCCTAAGCAATATTCAAATCGGTATAATTTATTAGACAAATTGTAAAAATAAAATATATCACCTGACTGAGATTTCTTTGCTTCCTCACTGAAGGTCTTTTGCAAAGCTAAATCTCCCTCCAGTTTGGCTATTCTACCACTGGTGGTCATCTTGCCGAGCTCTTCGTTCTCCTGGTGTAAAAGCCTGCATTTTGCCATCAGTTTCTTGCCGGTGTTTGAGTCGGGTGTGAATTTCCACGCAGAGAATTCATTTTGTGTTTCCTCTAAATGATTTCTGGTGCAGGTGAGTTCTTGCTTCATTCGCATGACCAGCACATTGACGGCCGGGTCCAGCAAGCAACTCCGCGCACTCCCCACTATTCCAATAGATCCTACTTGTGCTGATTTTAATTCTCCAATTTGAGCCTGAAAATAAACAATAAACTGAGATGATATAATTCAAGCCAAACATTAATACCGGCCTGACATCGCAGTATGCGATTTTAAAGGACAGAAACGTGGCATTCCCCCGCCTACGCCTTTAACACATCTTTCTCTTTCGCTTACATTTGTTGTAAAGTCCGTAATCGCGCGAGAATAAATCGTACCGTGTTCAGGCCGGTCTTAAAGATTAGCGTGTACTATTATACCTCTGCTGTAAGGAAAGATTATTGCAAGTAATTTTTAAAGAAGTTGTTGATGCAACTATACATCTCCCTTCCTTCACCCAATCTGCTATCCAAGTAGCTGTCCCTATCTGACAGTGTATCCCTATATTCGGTATTCCCATGATACAACAATATATAATTCAATCAAAAATCATACAATTACATAATAATTGTAATATAAAGTTTAATCATGTATTATCAATAAATTGCACGGAGCATGAATTTAATAACAAAGTAAGCATATTTAAATAGACACGAAACAATTACCTAGATGAAATATTTAATAGAAAAACTATTGTCTTTTTCTTACAGTATATTATATGGTCTAATGACACAGGTCGGATGCCATGTATAGAGAAACAACTCTGCCAGGAGAACAAAAGTTAAACTTTGGCCACTCGAGAAAAGACCTTTTCCTAATGGACATATTTTATCATGAAATTTATTTATGTTCATGGCTAAAGAAGAAGGTAGCGCAACATGGCATAACATCCCAAAAATAAATAACGAAAATACTTTTGACCGTGAAAATCTAAAATCAAATCATATTTTATCAGAATTGTACTGAACACATGAAAAGAAACTGTTTACAGTATATAATACAAAATCATCATCACTGTGAATTAAATATAAAGAAAACATCATAATTGTTGTCTTATTAACTTTTTGTAATACTTTTGTGGATAAATGACGAAGATTCTTGTGACCAGCGGATATGATACATCGAAATCATTGCTTCACTAAAACTAACATTGTTATTTATCCCCAAAGTAAAAGCTGGCATGGTTCAAGTGTTTCACATTCCGTTACAGAACAATTGAATGCTGCTTGACGATCTCAAGATTAGATTGTTGTAATAGATGTTGTGCGTGTGTCAGGGCGATAGAATAAATAGTCTAGTGGCATACCATACAATCCTGAAGCTCCTGTTCCTTGGCGGCCAGCCTCCGCACCAGGACTCGTTCTCGGTGCTGCGACTCGGAGTGCTGCTGCTTTATTCTCTCCTCGTGCTCCCTCAACTTCTCCAGTGAACCTTCAAAAACACGCCACCATCAGTCATTGCAAGAACTTCCTTATCAACTCTTCCTTATTGTAACATACATAATATTCATATACACAACATTGCCGTCCTGCTAGATATGGTTTAACAAATGAAATGTGTATTTATGAGGAGTAAGAGGTCATACAAATGAGTCGCTTTGAGATACAGCACATTTGTAGAGAGCGTACACACTTAAGTGCTCTTTCTTATAGATCTTCCAGTTGCTCGGAGCCCCTCATGTGAACATGGCATAATACAATTTGTTATACATAGTTCTATTATTGCTATTTTATAAATGAAATGTAATTTTTATTGTTGGCTTCACAAAGGAATTATTAAACAAGAACATGTTTAACCCGTCTGCTTGGTTCAATATATTCGCACCTCACAATCCGGAAGTCTCAATTTTGCGCGTAAATTCTGAAACTGTCACTTTGGATCGAGATTGTAAAATATCTATGCAAGATAGCTTTCATATTTCAAAGACAATAAGAAGCATTATTGTGTTCTCTTTCTGGTTAAAAGAAGAATATGTATGTTTGTATGAGAGGAAGAGAGATATATAGCTTTTAAATTGTAAGGTCGCCCGGGACGTTTTTGGTCTTATGAAAGTATAATGCGATTACGTGTTATCGGATGTTTTTATTCCTAAACAAGCAGACGGGTTAACCGCTTCTGTGCCAAGAGCGAGATTTCTCGCATTCTTGGCCGTGCCCAGCAGGCCGGCCATAGAAAAATAGCGAGTTATCTCGCTATTCTTTGAGCAAGATTAAATTTTTTTTTTTTAAAGATTTTTGCTAAGTCATTTAAATATCCGTTCAAGGTGTAATGTTTTTAATTTATAAAAATAAGATTTAAAATTGATTTATTTTGATTAAAAATTCATGGCCTGCTGTTCATAACTACACTCCTACATACTGGCATTTAAAAGGTTAATAAAATTTTAACAAAGTTTTTTCTCGATACTAAAACTTTTATCAAGAAGGGATCAATACTTATGGATGGTAAGCTGATGGCTTCACTGACTATACACTGAAAGAGTCTGATTTGGTTCGTCAATATTGAACAATCTTTTGTTATTACTTTGCTCAATATTGATTACAGAAATTAAATAAAAAATAAGTATAGTGTACATAATCCTATTCAAATAGTAATTATTATTAACAAGAAAAGTGGAAAGGTAAAAAATTAAGTTTTCTTTTCAGAAACATAAAAAAGATGTTTCAGACTTTACTACAATTTTTAAGCTTGAATATTTACGTAATCTCTATTTAGTTACAGGCAAATCATTAAGGACATGTTTGTGCACACAGAGAGTATCAAAAGTTTTAAAAAGGTGTTTTAAACTAGTTCAAAACACCCTGCATCCCGTCTCACCTCGCAAATTTAGTTTTTATGTTTGTTTGTTTTTGAATGTTTATTTAGATATATGCAAGATTTTTCTCATACGCCTAGTAGGAAAAAACACATCACAATAAATAAATGTAACACCCTACAACTGAGATGATTCAAGACTGAGTTTGTCTTTGAAAAATCCTTACAGAAAATAAACCTGTTTTTGGGAACGGAACCGGTATCGCTTGAATGTGAGGGAGCAAGGTACTTATTTCACATGCGTGCAACCAGTAAGTCACCCCCAGCACTAGGGGATTGTAACTAACAGCATTACTAGTGTGGCCCATTACAATTCAGAATGTTTTTGCTGGTTAAAAGGGATATATAAATGCCCAAATAAAACAGGTGCGTTATAGTAACCTTTATCGGTTTAAATTTAGATTTGCGATTCATATCGATAATGGTCTTTTTAAGTTTTTTCAGCCTCCTAACAAAAAGCAAAATACTTTTGATACATCCAGTACACCACTACACAAGCAAGGGTCTCTTCAAAATGATTTACCTGTACATATTTAATGCTGCAAAACTAATGCACATAAAATATTTTGCCAAAAAAGTTTTAAAGATAAGAAATTTATTTTATCTTAATGTAGGTATAACGATAAGGATTTGAAAAACAAGACAGCGACAATCAGGCAAAACTCTATCAAAACAAAATTCAGTTCAGATTATGAAAATAAATCTTCAGTACTCTATATTTAGTTTAACTAGAGCAATATATTTCTTCAGAAAAAATATTAGAATCACTGAAATTAACATTTTTTGTAAAAATTAAACCATAAGCCACTTATAACAAACTATTCATGTTTAAGTTAATAATAAAATCAACATAGTGAATATGGTGACCGGCCAACTCAGAATGAAAACAACTCAGAACCACCGCAGAAAGGTCGTAATAAAAGAGTGATGATAAAAAAATATAAAAAATTGGTTAAATAGGCTACGTTAGGTTAGGGTTAACAGCTAATTTAACATTAATTTTTTCATAGCTTAATGACTTTCAAAGAGTTGTTGAGTTGACTTTATTCTGAGTTGGTATGGAACCATCAAATATACATTCCTCTACAACTACTTTCATAGTACCTTAATCACTTCTGTTGTACCATATTATACTAAACTTATTAACTCCTTTGTACAACTTTTCATGATAATGAAACTACATACCTACGCATTGAACCTGCTTTTATCCATGTTCAGTTTATTATATTAGATAGGTACTACACACTTATAAATACTCCTGAATAACTTAAGTATCAGTAATAATGTGATATTGTAAAGACCTTCGAGGTGTGAATAAATAAATAAATAAAAAAAATTAATTCGTGAGGCATCCAGAAACAATACAATTGTCATAATAAATTAATTGTTTTCAATGATACTTTATCACATAATAAATCAAATAAAATAAATAATTTAACCATAAAACATTAAAGTTCTGTAAACAGGGTGGCCACAAAAAACGTATTTCAAAATTCCCTGATAATTCCAGGTTTTCCAGGGCAGTTTCTACATTTTTCCCTGATATGTTTAATTTGATATAAGGGGATATCGTTCGTTAGATAAATAATAAAGGGAATTCCGTCATCTATAGCAATTATTATTTCTTTGCATCACAATAATCTATTAAAAACAAAATACATTTGTTACAAATTTATGATATTTCGCCTGAAGACTTTTTTCAAGCTTTTGAAACGATAGATAGAGATATAATCATTAAAAAACTATCTAAAAATGGAATAAAAGGAAAGGCATTGAAACGGTTCAAGGATTATTTAACTAATAGATATCAAACCACAAAAGTGGGTCAGACAACCTGAACCAATGAAGATTACATCGGGAGTACCACAAGGGTCTGTTCTCGGACCTATTCTTTTTACAATGTACATTAATGATATGGTAAAAGTATGGCAGACGATGCATTGATATATATAGCAGGAGAATATTATGAACTCATAATGAATCATTTAAATGAAGACCTACATAATTTATCAATATGGCTGAAGAAAAATAAACTAAAATTGAATGTAAACAAAAACGAATAAAGCAAACAAAAAAGACATATTGATAGACAGTGAAGTTTTGAAAGAAGTATTTGAAATTAAATATTTGGGAGTAATAATTGACTCCAAATTGACTTCCGCTCAAAATACAAAACCAACTATTAAAAAAAATTGCCAAAAAAAATTTCACTGTTGGGAAGAATAAGAAGATTCCTTGACATAGTCTCCAGTAAAAATGTGTAAAACGCATTCATTGTACCACACATAAATTACTGTAGCAGCATTCTATTCTTAGCCAACGACGGATTAATGAAACAAATGACAATTCTACAATACAGATCTATGAGAACTATATTGAAGAAAAATAGGTACACTTCAGTCAAGAAAATGTTGAAGGAGTTAAATATCTTATCATTTAAACAAATTATTTACTTCAATGCTATATTGTTAATCTATAAAATAATCAATGGCCATAAGTCTATTGAATTCCAAAGAAAAATTGATAAAACTACAAAGCAACAACACGAGACGAGGAAAAGAAGTGTTACTAAGACTCCCCTTCAGGAAAAAAAACACAGAGTCAAGAGTCATTGATGTACGGAGCATTGAAGATATTTGGAGAATTACCAGAAGAAATAAAATTGGAAGAGAGCATAAAGGCATTTAAATTAAATTGCGAAGATATGTGATTGATTTGGTATAGATGTGTTATTTTAAGTGTATGTATATATAAGGATTGTATTAGGACATAGATAACTATGTACCTATTTAAAATACTGCAATAAAACAACTTTGGGGTTTCACAAATCGCAAAATAAAGAATTTAGTTTTATTTTTGGAATTCCCTGATATTATAATTTTTTTTTGAAATTCCATGACATTTCCCTGATAATTCCAGGTTTGGTAAAATTCCCCGATAATTCCAGGTTTTCCAGGTTTTCCAGGTCTTGTGGCCACCTTGGTAAAACATAAGATTTATTGTTATAAGTAAAAGTAAGGCTATTAAATCAAAATGCCATATTACAAATGAGTCGTATAGTTCCTATCTACGATAAGTCCACTTTGGTGAAATGTTGGCAAATTATTATTTTTTAATTGCGATGTTTTTTAAGTAAAATCAGGAGAACTATTTATTTAGTGGGCTTTGTTGTCGAACTACGGACGTATAAGATAAACTAAAACAACTGTTTTCTTGATAGTTTAGGAGTAATTACGTAAATAAGAATGGACTTATCGGACTTTGAAACTAACTGTCAAATTAAAGGTATATAGGAACTCACCAGCCTGTGACTTATCGGTGTTTGTTTCTCAACACCATTAACTCGTGGAAAGCAAGTACAGGGTCAACAAAAGATATTATCTAAGTAAAATGAAAATATTTAATGCTACAAATTTTTTTACCATAAGTTTTTTTTTATTGAGTTGGAATAAAATAAAATGAAATTCAACAAAAAAAGAGCATTTTTTTTTCGAAAATATATATATATTTTTTTATAAGTTTATTAAGAAAAAATATTTGGGATTGAAATAGGTGTTAACAAAAAAAAATCGTACAAATATTTTTTTTTAACGTTAATAATTTTTACATAAAATGAAAATTTTAATAAAATTTATTCCCATGTACGTGTATAAATTCCCATTGTTTGTAATTTTTATGCAAAAACATAAAATAACGAAACATAATGACTTTATTACAAAAAGGAAATGCAGACATTGGTGATTACAAATTTTCTGTATTTATCACGATAAATTCAAAAACAGTTGTGCTTATAAACTAAATTATAGTATAAAACCTAATAATATTATTAGAAAAAAGAAAATCAGATGTTTCATGTTTACAATTTTTCAGTCCTTATCACGATAAATTCAAAACTATTGCGCTCATAAAAACAGATACATTTTACATAAAAATAGGATAAATTGCGAGTGGGTAAATTGGCAGACTTGTCGCAGAGTGCCTAGAATAAATAAATAGACAATTAGAGCCAACACAAAAAAAAACGAATGAATAAAATAAAAAAAAGTTTTGTTAATTAAAGGCCTTTAAAAAGCGGTTACGCATAAAATAAATACTAGCAGAACTTCAAAAGTAAATAAAATTAAACTTGAAAAAAATAAATAAAAATTCAAAAATTATTTAAAACAACCGAGTAAAGTTTTGGGATCACCCAGTAAAGGCTGACGTTTGATGTCGAATTTACTCAAAATAGGAGATTTTTAAGTTGCTGTTACAGCTATCCACGTGCTTTTTCCAAGATTTCTTGTTGATAACTCGCTTTCTAGATATGTTTCCCGTCGCTTGAATAACTTTTATGGTTAGATCAGACATTATTTATCTGTAAAAACTTATAAAAGGGCAGACACTTTTTCAAAACAACACTTCTGTGGCCACGTTGGGATTAGCGAAATGCTTCCCGCTCATTGGCTGTCTGGACGAAATACTTCCCGCTCATTGGCTGCCTGAATGGCGGTGGACTTATCGGCGTTTGGAACAAACAGCACCATGGATTTATCGTTGTTTGGAATTCATCGTAATTTTTAAACCCACTTTTCATAGGATTTTACGGCCGTTTGGAACTCATTGACATATTATTATTTTGCCAAACAACCGCTAGAGTAAAACTGCATCATTACTTCATTTTTGGATCATAGTGGACTTATCGTGGATAGGAACTACACGACTCAAATAATGTCTGCAAATGGTTTATCGATACTATGTTGGAATAGGTTAAAAAAAATTGATCTCGACTTTGTTGGCAGAACGATTTGACTTTTCCGAGCATGACTTTGTGAATTGTGTGAAAATTAAATCTGACAGCACAATTATTATTGAATTGGTGATTCAACAAGGAGCAAAAATATAGAAATTTATACAGTATTACTGGTTATAAAAACTTCACATGTTGTGTTAAAGTATCCAATATATTTGATTAATTGCTTCTTCTAAGTAGTAAAAATTTTATTGAAAAATTTTATAAACTACATAAAAGTATTTCTTTTCAATTTAATTACTACAATAAACTACTATTTACATGAACAATTTAGGTTCTTAGTTTGGGTATTTATTGTATAATTATATTATTGGAATGTTTAGATTGAAACTAAACTTTTGCAAATGTCAATCCACCCTAAACCCCCCCCCCCCCCCTCCTTGGTGAGATAAATTTAGGCTACTTTGTATATTCTTTTCAAGTAATATGAGATTTTGCTGGACCCCCCTTTAGAGCTCACATAATTAATGTATGCCCCCTAATCTGTGCCTATTAGAAGTGTGAGGCGGTTAGGTAAATATTTACCGAAATGGCGAATCACGATTTGTCAATTTTTTGATGGAAGGATTTCGATTGTACATAAGTGCATTTATTTGAGGTTAGTATTTATATACATGTTTAAAACAATCATAAATTGCTCTTTCCAAAAAGCATTGAAAAATTCCTTTGACCAAAACTAGTCGACATATGTATTTAAATATTTACAGTAAACAAAGAAACACAATTTCGTTATTTGTTTTTGGGGTGTTATGCCGTGTTGCGCTACCTCCTTCTTTAGCCAACGTTTCGGACATCGTTGCAGTGTCCATCATCGGGGCAGATCCAGCAGATCCGGTAGATGGATCCGGATCTGCCCAGATGATGGACACTGCAACGATGTCCGAAATGTTGGCTAAAGAAGGAGGTAGCGCAACACGACATAACACCCCAAAAACAAATAAAGAAAATGCTTTTGGCCGTGAAAATCTTAAAACGTATCCAAAGAAACACAAGTTTATTTTGATTTAGTCAGCCGAGCGATTCTCATGTTTTGTGAGATGGAGATAGATCTCAGGCGAGATCTCCTATCAGATTTGTATGATTTTCTTTGGCTGTTATTTGCTTTTTCTATGGGTTGATGTCAGAATTTCAGCTGTGAGCTGTCACGTATTTTAGTTTAGGTCATTTTAAACACAAATTCATGCAAGTATGCATGATTATTTATTCATTTAACGGCCTTGGAAAATCACACAAATATGACAGGAGATCTCGCCAGAGATCTATCTCCATCTCACAAAACATAGAGAATCGCTCGGCAGATCTCTTTTTCTTCATTTGAAATTACTTTGCAAAATTCTAGACAATATACCAGCACATGGAGAACATAGCAATTTTTTGTTTTTATTAAAATACACAATCAAGGTGATAAATATTGTATAAAAAATATTGGTAATTTTTTGGGATTAGTGTCCATGGCTATTACGAATAATTTTTAGAAAAAAAATTTAGATTCGCCTTAATCACTATAAAAGGAAACTTTTTGCATCACGGCTGGCGGAAAATAATGGATTTTAATTTTCAATTTCGTTAAATAAAATTTTACTTCGCGAACCGATACTACGACAGCCCGCCCGCCATTTTGTCACTGTTATGTTGGTATCCCTGACCTGATACAAACAAGAACTAGATACGATTGTAGCCGACTTCGTGGGATACATGATGAGGCGCGTAATTATGAAAAACAGAATTAATAATATAATGTAAACGAACCTCTAATCAGGCACTGGAATGGAGACAAACCATTCAAATCCTGGGATGTTTTTTAAAATAAAGATAATATACACAAGCCCGCTACACAAACCCTGCTTTGCCAGACAAACCATTCAAAAACGTAGGCTGTTTTTTAAAGTAAAGATAACATAGACAATCCCGCTAGACAAACCCTGCTTTGCCAGGCAAACCTTTCAAAAACGTAGGCTGTTTTTTAAAGTAAAGATAACATACACAATCCTGCTAGACAAACTCTGCTTTGCCAGACAAACCATTTAAAAACGTAGGCTGTTTTTTAAGCATACACCAGCCCGCTAGACAAATTTCATAATTATGCGCCTTATCATATATCCCACGAAGTCGGCTACAATCGTATCTAGCTCTTGTTTGTATCAGGTCAGGGATACCGACATAACAGTGACAAAATGGCGGGCGGGCTGTCGTAGTATCGGTTCGTTAAGTGAAATTTAATTTAACGACATTGAAAATTAAAATGCATTATTTTCTGCCGGCTGCGATGCAAAAAGTTTCCTTTTATAGTGATTAAGGTGAATCTAAAGTTTTTTTCTAAAAATTATTCGTAATAGCCATGGACACTAATCCCAAAAATTTACCTTGTTTTTTTGTAATGATTTGTACCAAAATGAAAACAATTTTTTTTGTAATGTAATAAAATACATATTTTTTCACATAAAACGTCACTTAATAATGGCCCAACACTGACTTTAACTTCTGTTTATGGAGTCTTATTACAAAGTAGGCCATAATTTTGGACAATACTTTTATAGTTGCGATGATTATACAAAAAAAAAATCTTTTCTCGAACGGGTTCCTTGTTTTGGCCCCCTAAAGTGTATTAATTTGACAGATATTAGAGATTCTGAGCAGTATGACAATCAGTAAGTATCATGCAATAATACATTTTGGATTCTGTCATAATCTTTTCCTGACTAGATTTCTCCTTCAGCGTCATTAAAATAATGATTTAAAGGAGATGGGTTTGGTGGATTACTTCCAACATTTTCATGTACCATATCAGATGATTTATCCACATTACTGTATTATAGAATGCAGTGTTTTTACAAACTATAAATTGTTATCAAATACTCGCTTCCTTTGTAGAATTATAAGGATTAGTTGTTATGATGGAGCAAGCTTTGTAAAATTCACAGCGAGCGCTAAACTTATAGAACCGTTAGTTTACCAGTTGGAATGGCCTCAGCCGGTCGTTCACCCCGTCATAATGCAATTAAAATTCAAACATATTGCCACATACAAGTAAATTGATAATATTCATGTGTAACGAAGATTTTCAAATATAGTAAACAATGTTGCCACATGACTTTTCATATTTGGGTACCCAGGGTAACATTATTTAAGTATCTTATTTAGAATCAATAATTTAAAAAATATATTTAATATTAATTTGGTCAGAAATTTTTATGTGAGTCCCAACTGCTCCCATCTGGAGCCAGTGAGACTATGGTAACCCCAATTGGGGTATGTTGTGATGCTGAAGGTAGTGGGGAGGGGAATGAGAAGGAGAAGAGGAAAGTGGCTATTCAGATCTGGTCACTAACATGCCTTTAGCCATTTCAGCCAAGTTTTAATTCTGAATGGTGATCTTTCACCAGAGCGATACTGAGAGTATCTTCCACTTTGGAAAGTGCCGTAAATATACTGTATATTATATTAAATTAATAAATGGTGAAATAACACAAATAAAATTTATTTGCGCAGGCAGAATTTTGAATCCACGACCTTTGGATGGCTAGTCGAATGCTATTTTCAATTGAAAACATTATAAAATGTTAAATAATTTTATTTGCTTCAACTGCCGACATGCAAATATAATAAAGTCTGGATAAGCTCATATTTAATTTAGTTCATGTTCTGCGGGGGTTATTATCACCATTTTATAACCTCAGAGATAATTAAATGGAGAACATTGTTAATTATTTGATGGCATGGAATACATATTATTATTAAAGCAATGAAAACAATATCAGTCGCAAGAATGGTTTCAATTCGATATTGACATAAATGATTACAGCTTCATTATTTACATGTAGTGATTCCAGGTAGAAGAAGTTTTGGTAAAGAAAGAGAATGGAACACATAAAATAAATGGTGAAAATGTAGTATAAAGTAATATACCCATTCTGATCTACAGCATGTGGTCTAATGCCTCACTCTACGACTTGAAGTCGGTGCCAGGAAACTGCGGAACCTGGCGAGGTCGTACCTCGGGACGTGCCTCGGAATGACCTTGGGAGGCCGTACCCGGGCAGGCCGTACCTCGGAGGTTATACCTTGTGGAGGACGGATATCATACGCACTGTTTCAAATGATTCTGCTTATATTACACCAATTCATTTTGACAAAATTTTAACAAATAACGATGATTAGAAAAATATATTTGCAAGCATTTTGCATCATTACACTTGAGCACTCAGCGGCAAGACAGCCATTTTATTTTCACATCACAAAACCGATTTCACATTTTTTCACAAAATTACTTTTAGGGCGGTTCTAGCACTTTTAACACGGGAGGGAATTTATAAAATACGATTAGAATGGAAGATAAACCGAGTGATGCCCGCACGAGACTACTGGCAATGCTCCAGGCGCGAATGGACACTGACATTATTCTGCATCTCCACAGTACAAAACACATTTCTTTAGGAATGGAGTAAAACAATAAGTATGAGGTAGAAGCTACACGGCAACAAGTCGATAGAAGTTTGGCAGAACTATACAATTTAAAACATAGCACATTGTTACGCAGCCGTACATCACACTGTGTTCAGCTGGTGGCTTCAATAGATGGATAAGTATCCACAAAGTTGTAGGGTTTAAGTACCTTCGATGTTTCTGTTGTGCGCTTCGAGGTGGTCTATGTACTGTTCTTGCGAGCGCCAGGCGAGGCGTAGGGCTTCGGCGCCGGCAGCCTCTACTTGGGCGGCTGGCAGCGAGACTCTGCAGGGAGCATTATTGCTAACAGCGGTGACCCCGCTTCCACAATCCTCTGACATTCTAATTTGTATAGAGGATTAGTAGAAGCTGGATGGAGCCAAATTTCTGATATGGAGACCACTGAAAATAAAGGCACGTGAGAACAGGTTCAATACAAACTTCAAAATCAAACATGTGCAATTTTAATAATTGCACAAAAATATGCTGCACAGGCACATAATATTATGTCGTATATTATATTGCTAGCACTTCAACTTTTCAATTGAGGTCAAATTTCGTTAAACTTCGATGTAAGGATGAACAGGTCTGAGATAATGACAACCCTACAAAATACATAAATTACATTCCTAACATAAAGCCCAATCAAGTCACCGAAGTATCGGAGTACGATATTGTAAAAACTTACCTCGACATCAAGTTTTAACAACTATAAACTACAAAACACTTCATTTGAACGGAATTTACGAAACGCGACGGCCATTTGCTATAATTTCAACATGAACGCAAATAGAAGAACGACTTTGTCTATGGTCTTACTTAGGGGTCAACTTCAAGGTAAGGCCACACTGAGCCCACGCAACGCCACGCCACGTGGGTAGACGTCACCATTTCCATATCTGGACTGCTTACCATCCACACATTTTCTATGGAAACGGGTGCTTTAGAAACATACTAGCCCCACGCAATGCAAACCGACGCCCCCTACGCTACGCGGACCTGCCGCAGCCAGATCGGCGTGGGCCATGTGGAAGGTGGAGGGGGTATGGTCACGCCTACTACGAGATGATTTTACATCTTTTTGGTGTTATCTGAGCATCTAACGTTGTTTCGCTATATCTATGGTTGTTTTTTTGACAGATATTATTAAAAAATGGATGACGAACAGTTTATTGAAGCTTTTAGACGGCACGAAGTTATTTATAAAATCAAATTACAGGATTATAGAGATTCTGCATACGCAGTGCAACTTAGGAAGAAATTTCAGCCATTTATGGCATGATTTTCAATATTATACCCCTATAATGAATGTCAATCAAACTTTAGATCTTTCTCTGGTCCCAATTGACTTTCGAAGATGTGTGTTTTCTTTTTTTATGTCATATTCAATAATTCAATTATGCTGTGAAGCTCTTCAAATACCACTTTACTCATACGGAAGTACATGAAGAATCGTCCGTCATCAGATTCTAGTTCCTTTACTAAAGTATGGAACTCTCCAAACATTTTTCTTTGTTTGTTAATGTTGTGGACCCAAATACTTTTCACTTTTTCTTTTTACGAGAATATTGGGCTTAATTTCGGTTTACGGAAGGTCTTCCAAAATAATAAAACTTTTTTTTTTTATACTAACTATTGGCTGGAGAATCCGAATCCGAAAGAATTTTTTTTCGGAAAGCAATATTAACAAAGTTACACGACTTTAAAATTTTCTATACGCATACATTAAAATCGACATATTGGAAGTATTATGACAGTTTAAAGTCATAGAAACAGCCACATAA
Organism: Limnephilus marmoratus; assembly: GCA_917880885.1. Classification (NCBI taxonomy): domain Eukaryota; kingdom Metazoa; phylum Arthropoda; class Insecta; order Trichoptera; family Limnephilidae; genus Limnephilus; species Limnephilus marmoratus. The sequence continues at coordinate 66,537,352 of OU862908.1, forward strand.
AATTAAGTGTTGCCATATCAATAACTAACTTAAGTAATTATTTTTTATAAATTTTACTCACTTTTGGCGTAAACGCTAAACTACTTGAAAACAGGGATATTTTTTTAAATTGACGCGAGCAGGCGGTATAAAGGGGCACAAACCATGTGACACAAACCTAGCGTAGCCGTTAAACTACTTGAAAACGTAGGCTGTTTTTTAAAATTGACGCGAGCAGGCGGTATAAAGGGGCACAAACCATGTTACACAAACCTAGCTTAGCCGCTAAACTACTTGAAAACGTAGGCTGTTTTTTAAAATTGACGCGAGCAGGCGGTATACAGGGGCACAAACCATGTTACACAAACCTAGCGTAGCCGCTAAACTACTTGAAAACGTAGGCTGTTTTTTAAAATTGACGCGAGCAGGCGGTATAAAGGGGCACAAACCATGTTACACAAACCTAGCGTAGCCGCTAAACTACTTGAAAACGTAGGCTGTTTTTTTAAATTGACGCGAGCAGGCGGTATAAAGGGGCACAAACCATGTTACACAAACCTAGCGTAGCCGCTAAACTACTTGAAAACGTAGGCTGTTTTTTAAAATTGACGCGAGTAGGCGGTATAAAGGGGCACAAACCATGTTACACAAACCTAGCGTAGCCGCTAAACTACTTGAAAACGTAGGCTGTTTTTTAAAATTGACGCGAGCAGGCGGTATAAAGGGGTTAGGTTAGGTTAGGTTACGCATTTTTAAGACTACGAATTTTCATACTTTTGGTTTAAGAATACGGCCGTTGAGATAGTTGTAATTCATAAAATAGGGATAAATATTTTTGAGACTTGGTAACACTGCCAACACATGTTCCTGTATTTCTTGTTTTTCTATGACTTTGTATTGCGTCAGTCAAAATCAGCTTCTGAAATGAATATTTTCATCTGTGTGTGTATAGAAAATTTTAAAGTCGTGTAATTTAGTTAATATTGCTTACCGCCGCCTAATTCTTTCAGATTCGGATTCCCCGGCCCATAGTTAGTATAAAAATAACTAGTTTGATTTTGTAGGAATCAGAATACATCGAAAATGACTATTTTCCTGTGTGTGTGTATAAAAAATTTTAAAGTCGTGTAACTTTGTTAATATTGCTTTCCGAAAAAAAATTCTTTCAGTTTTGGATTTTCCGGCCCATAATTAGTATATAAAAAAAAAAAAAATTAATTTGGAAGACCTTCCGTAAACCGAAATTATTCCGAATATTGATTTAACAATAATAATCGTAGCAAATCATCTTCAAATTCACTTTCAAGATATGGCAAAGCTGTCATCTGCTAAGAGAATCACATAAACATAACCTAAAAAATAAATGTCAAATGTGTCAAATCAAACGCGCCTGCGCACAACCACAGACCCTTTGTCACGTGGTCACAGCGACGCGTACGTACGTCTGGCCAGTGTGAACGGTACAGGAACGTTGCGTGGCGTTGCGTCTGCTCAGTATGATCTTTGCTTCAATCTTCAACTACGAGATTTTCAGTGGCAGGTAATCTGGAAAACTCGAAACAGATGGCGCTAGTGTGGTTGGATATCATGAATATCATGATATCAAATTTGCATGATAATATTATTTTGATGGCTTTGTCAGCTTAAAAGATATTGTTTTAAAATAAATCTACAACTCGTACGTCATACATATGTCCGGTAATGTTATATTATCGTGAAAACAAGCTTATGGGTCCGAGTGGTTAAGGATTTAAAGATATTTTTTTAAATCTTGGGGTTCGATGGTTGAGTGTGAGGGGGCGTTCAAGTATTACGTAACGCAATTTTTGAAGATTTTTGACCCCCCCCCTCCCTCCCACGTAACGCGCCGTAACGTTTTTCCGTACCCTCCCCCCCCCCCCTTAAACGTTACGTAACGCTCAAGTGACAATTTTTACCTGAAAGTCACAATTGTTGCGCAAAGTACTAGAAAGTCGCAATAATACCATTTTTCTTGTTTTAACCGCGTTTGCGGTAATAAATAAAACAAGATATTTCAAGAACGTAAAGGGTTGCCAACTTGGAAGATTTGAATTCCCTAGTTTTTTAATCTAAATAAAGAAAAACATGTTACATATCGCGTTGTTCAAACCCCCCTCCCCCCCTTGTAACGCACAGTAACGTTTCACAAGACCCCCCCCTCCCCAAGTGCGTTACAATACTTCAACGGCCACTGAAGAAGTTATTGTTTGAGGAATAAATAATGTAAAAGTAATTAGGAAAAAAGGAACTTGGTTTTTTAAAACAATTTTTTGTACAACTACACTCGGAAAAAAAATGCCTGAGAAATAGGTTCTCGAAGAAGTAAAATATTTATTTTTATTTTTGAAATAAAACAAATTTGTATTTAACCACGAATATTTATTATTTTATACATCGGCCTGTTTCGACCGAAATTATAGTTATAAACGCGAAAGTTATGTGTGTTTGTTACTCTCTCACGCAAAAGCAAAAAATAATGTATTTAAGCACTAAAGAATGTATTTAAATGAAACTTTACAATAATATAGCACATACATCAGGATAACAAATAGGTTATATATAATGGTAAGCTCTGGCGTTATAAAATTTGTATAAATGAAAATGTGTGTTTTTCATATATTTTAGCGGCAAGGGGGAAAGGCAGAGGGAAAGGGAACGGGGGAGGTGGGGTTCGCGGAGAGTGAAGAGGCGAGGGAAGAGGAGGGGAAGGCGGGGAAGGTGGAAGGAAACGGGGACGCACGGGAAAGGACAGGCAGGGAGAATCAATTTATTTCTTTGAATGGCATTGCAGCGCATGCCGGGGACCAGCTAGTAATAACTATTATAGAAAAAATATATAATACTAACTATATGGAACTTTTTTTTTTAACTTCGAAAAGAGATGTTGTATTTGAAGAGAGGGGTTATCCAAATGGAAATAAATTTAAGTATTTTTTAATAAATAAAATGTTGTAGGGAGTTCAATTTAAAAATATATACGTATAGATATCCATCGACCCGAAATATCAGTTGTTTTAAGCTCGCAAGGAGAAGTACGTATGTTCGTCAAGTTGCTCTCTGTCAGGAGCCCTGACAAGATAAACCGACTGAAATCATTACTAAAAATTATTGATGCACCGGCCCAAAGTATCTAATAATCACGATTACTAAAATCATTTAAAAAAATCCGTTCTAACTGTCATTATGTTATTTTGATTCGGTGTTGCTGTGTACAGTGAACATGTACATATCCATAGTCGATAGTTGGTTCCATATAATGTTCCATAGTGTTTCGAGTTTTGAGTACACAGAAATTGAAAAACATAGATAGGCATGTACACATAGTGAATTTAGTTCAAAAATGTTTAAAATATAATACACGACTGTACTGTCACCGAAAACGGGAAAATAAATAGAAATAATTGACATTTACGTTGGCCTATTTACGTTGTTATATTTCATTAGTAGAATTTATTTTGAGTTCTATTTGCTTAAAGTGTCTGAAATGAAATGCTCTCCAGTTATTAAACTATCAGTTTAAAGTGGCGAATGGTGCAAAAGTTATTTTTACGATTGGTAAGCATTTTTTAAAATTCTTATCTTATAGGTTATGTGGTAATGCATCTGTTTTTTAGTTTATTTTGTTTTTTTTTACTATCACAGATCTGACTAGTGGTGTGCGAAATGCGGACTCGAAGATAAGATAATTTGAGCTTTACATAAAATCCCCGAAATCACGATGTCATCCTCAACGCTTGACGACGCCGTGATATTAAACTACTACGAAACCCTTTTGCACAAGTCCGATCGGGATTTGATCGCTGGCCCATTTTGGTTGAATGATACAGTTATATCATTTTATTTTGAGTTCCTAGAAAAAGAACAGTTCCCACATGAAAAGGACTTGCTGTTTATATCTCCGGAAGTTACCCAATGTTTAAAAATGGTGAGCGAAAGAGAAGTGAGTGTTTTCCTGGACCCGCTGGAAGTGTCTTCCAAGAGCTTCATTTTCTTCGCCGTTAATGACAATGAATCGGCTGACAGAGCGGGAGGGTCCCACTGGAGTCTGTTAGTGTATTCACGTCCCGAGAAGCAATTCTTCCATTTAGATTCGTTGCCCAATCACAACCTGGACCAAGCGGAAACTCTAGCGCGGCACCTAATCACCTACCTCAGTCCAGACGGTTAGACACTATCCTTTATTAGAATGATATAATGGCGTACAGTCTGTTTGCAGGTTATGTATGTTTGTTACACCTTTATTTTAGGTCAGTGTGACTTTGCACCGCTGGACACGCTGCGCCAGAGTAACGGGTATGACTGTGGGATTCATGTACTGTGTAACGTGGTTCTGGTGGCCAATCAGGTGATGCGGCAGGGCCGGATAGCGGGCTGCCCCATGATCACCAACTCGGCCGTCTCCAACAAGAGGAGTGAGTTGCTGGACATCATCGAGGGCCTTCGGGGTCGCTAGCCACTAATGCTAAACTAATTATTTTTTAATTTTTGATATAATTAACATACAAAAAGTATTGTAAGTTTTAACTGATAATAATAATAGATTTATAAGGTGATTTAATTTTATCAAGGGTTATGAAAAGGAAACAATATTGTGTGACATTAATTAAACTTTTCATTGATGTGAAAAAATCACCTTTAAACTGCGGTAGGTATTAATTGATTAAGAAATGAATTAATTATAATAGATTGTTCAACTGATAAATAGTGCCGGTTATGTGCTTCAGTTTGATTATAGAAACAGTAAACTTTCAAAATGAATGGACACGCTTCATACAAATATTTTTTAGAAAAAACCTTTTGATTCACCTCAATTTTTATAAAAGACAACTCTGCATTCGGGGCAATGGAAAAACTGCATTAAAAATTTCAATCACGCAAAATGAAAATTTGCAATAATTTCTGTCATTTTGTGATGTTGGTATTCCTGATACTATAACATAATGAAGGGCTAGAAGAAACATTATTACCATGTAATCTATGCTTATTAGATAAGCACTAATTGTATGCGTGTTTTTTTTTTATAATTTTATTTTATTTTATTTTATACGACCTCCGTAGTCCAGTGGCTAAGACTCTTGACTCACATTCCGGAGGTCGCGGGTTCGAACCCGGCATGCGCAAATAAATTTTATTTGATTAATTTGTGTTATTTCACAATTAATTCATTTAAAATAATATATAGTATATTTGCGGCATGTTCCAGAGTGGAAGATACTATCAGTATCGCCCTGGTGTAAGACCACCATTCAGAATTGAAACGTTGCTTGAAAATGGCTTTAGCCGTGTTTAGTGACCAGATCTGAATAGCCAGGTACTTCCCAACCTTCCTCTTCCCCACCTCCTTCCCCTCCCCGATACCTTCAGCCTCACAACATACCCCAATTGGGGATGCCATAGTCTCACTGGCTCCAGACGGGAGCAGTTGAGATTCTTGTGCGGTATTCACTGTAAAAAAAAAAAAAAAAAATTTATTTTCAGAATTCCGCCCAAACCAGTGCCTACCAAATAAACATAGATTAATTGGTAACAACATCTCTTCTAGCCCTCCATTATGTTCTAGTATCAGGAATGCCAACATAACAAAATGACAGAAATTATTGTAAATGGCCATCATCTCATACAACAAAAGCAAATTTTCATTGTACGTAATCGAAATTTTGAATGCAGAATTTTTCATCGCCCTGAACGCAAATAGTTGTCTATTATTAAGGTGAATCAAAAGGATTTTTATAAAAAATATTTGAATAAGCGTGTTCAGTCATTTCGAAAGTTTACCATAGAAACATATCGAAGCTGGAAGGGAAAAATGGCTAAAAACAGCTGTGACATTAAAGACGAATGTTCACAATAAGCTATATTGTTTGTTTTCATTAAATCAAGTTTTCCAGAGTTTCTCAGAACATGTGGGAAATTCTAGAAAACTTGATTTGAAGAACACAAGCACAAACATAGCTTATTGTGTAGGTTTATCTTTTGTCACAGCTGTATGGGGCTTTCGCTATTTTTCCTTTCCAGCGTCGATAGTAATCCTTTTAGTTTTTAATGGCAGCTACCATTAAAAATTTAAAAATGGCAAACGCTAGCGGAACAATTTTATTAAAAATGTCACATTCAATGTTTCGTTTCTTAATCCTTGATATGTATATTATTTACACTAATATTATTATTTCTGTTTTTTTTTAATGTTTGTTTGGTTAATAAGTATAATTTAACTAACGTACTGAAAATTGTAAAACATGTAACTGAAATAATTAATACACCAAATGAAAAAAATTTAAATTTTTTATTTATCTTAGTAATATTATTATTTGATGAGTGCACTCTAGGCCTGTATCACTGTCATTGGGATGTTTGTATTTGTTTTGTTCAATATGTTGATAACATACATTACATAACAATTACTACTTGTATAAAACATATTGGTACAAAACTAAATCCTTTGGCATTCACTCGGAACATACCAATCAATTCATAAAATGTACATAATATAATAAAACAAATATGTATTAAACTCATTTCCACTTTAATTTATTTGACAGTAAACGGTTTCAGCTTGATAAAGCCATCTTCAGACTGCTACAACCTATGGTTTATATGGTTCCATGCCAACTCTGAATGAAACCAACTCGGAAAGGTCATCAAAAGCTATGAAAAAATAATTTTAAAATAGCCGGTAACCCTTACCTAACTTAACCTATTTAACCAATTTTTTTATCATCACTCTTAATGACCTTTCTGAGGTGCTTTTGAGTTGGTTTCATTCTGAGTTGTCCGGTCACCGGTTTATATACACAACAAATGGGGGTGGAGGAGGGTTTTCTTACATTTGTTACTAAGTCGTCTTTGACTGTCAAATTTATAATTATTTTGGTTATTCCTTGTAGACTTAATTACCCCGGGTTTGTAGCTTACTTCAAGATTGTTCGGGAAATACCTTACAAGTAATATGAATTATTAATGACCTCATTTTTTTCTTGTCAAATCATTATATTTATGATGATATTGAATTTTTGATTGATGTAATGCTTTTTGAAGGAACCCATGTTTCAATTTAAAATATGTTATGAATTTAAACCCTAGGAAGAATAATTTGTACCAATATGAAGATGGCTTTAACAAACTGAAACGAGTTACGTAAAATAAATGAAAGTGGAAATAAGTTTAATATTGGTTTTATTATATTATTACAATGGAATTCCACCATGAAATGTCAGTTTCAAAAATAGAAATATCACAAAATGTACATAAATCCAAAATAGACTACATATATTAAAATTGTAGACTATAAAAATATTATTTTGTTAGAGCTCAACAAGTAGATATATTATAGTTTTCATCTAGTATCGTTGTTATCACTTCATTATTTGAATATTCCTTAGTAATAAATATTTGTAAATTTTCAATAAATAGTCATTTATGTTTTTTACTTGGAAATAAAAATTAACACATATCAGATTCTTAAATTCCAACAGTGTAATAAAGTTTAACAGGGCAACCTACCTACAGAAAGGCATTTCAGTTGGTTTCATCCATAGTACATATTTTAATATAACGCCTTGCATTAATAAATTCCTACATTGACAAAGATTCATATTTGAAATTTATACAACACGATTATAACATCTTTTACATTTTTTTTTCTAAAAACTTTAACACCTACGTACAACCCAGGGTATATAAATTATGTACATAATATGCCTAGCTCAAAGATATAACAACTATAGCATGCAATACCGTTGTATCGTTACCGCAATTTTGCGCTGTTTTTCAGTACCTCAAAAGCGAAATTAGAAATGAGAATTTCGAGGTATTAAAAACGAACCGTGATAGGTGATAGGGAACTCCCCGCTACGAACAGTGCATCAGGGAATTCCCAAATACCCTATAGCGAACTAACGTTTGTTTGTAGTCTTACTCAGTCTGAGTCTCACTCGCAAGTCGGACAAGTGAGTGACTAATCTGTCCTATTTTATTTGTTTATTATGTAAAAGCGTGAAAAAATAATTATTTTGACTATTATATTAACGATTATACTTGTATCCATGTATCAAATTTTTTTTTGTAAAAAATGATTATACAATTAAAATTATATTAATATAGTATTAAATTCTAGAATATAGTATTAAATTCAAAGACTTCAAAAGTTCTAATATAGTATGGAAACATTTTTTGCGATCTATATATAGATCGTCAATCAGCGAAGTGTGAACTCTGTCCAGTTATTATTAAAACTAGTGGACGATCAACAAGCAGCCAAGCGATTCCGTATTTTTTGTGAGATCGTTATTGGATGACGGATATAATCTCCTGTCAGATTTGTGTGATTTTTATGGCTGTTATTTGCGTTTTCTATGTACAACGCATATTAAATGAGTAAATGCGTACTTGCAGGAATTCATGTTCAAATCGATCTAAACTAAAATATGTGACGTAAAAATCATACAAATTTGACAGGAGATAACGTCCGTTATCCAATAACGATCTCACAAAAAATACGGAATCGCTAGGCAGACCACATACTCATTTACGCACTAAGTACAGAATTGGCGCTAAAAATGTTAACTCTGACGAGATATGAGAAGAGGTTGATTGTCCTATACCAACACCAACTACGAGTCGCAGCCAATCTACCGAGGTAGCAGCTACAGCCTCAACCTTAATTGACAAAGATGAAAAAAATACGAAAATAAAGATACAATCAAGATATCACACACTATTTAAAAAAAAAAAAAAAAAACTAATTCAAAAACTAATTCTCTTTCTGTGAGAGTGTCCCGTATGATGCAAAAGATGGATTACCAAGTTTTCGTAAGTTCAGAAGATATACGGTCTTTGTTTACTAATTCCGCAATATCGCAAATTTTGCGGTATTACATGTCCGATACTGCAATATCGTGGTATTGAATATGTACTGCAGTATTGCATGCTCTAATAACAACAGTCCTTGTGGATATAATTTAATTTGATCCGAGCAGTCTACAAGATGTTATCTTGGAATATCTGAATTATGAAATACTGAAGATTATTCCAGAGCAAACCAAAATGTTCCAAAATCAATCTCTAAATAACTGACGACGACGCACAATAATTATTAGCATGTATATTAAAATATTATTTGTGATAACATAAAACTTTAAAGTAGGTAATATAATATTTTAAAATTACATAAATTCGCTTATTAGATGTAGAAATTATTATTGTCATGTATTTTTTTTATCACTTCCCGGTTGGACCCAACCCCCGAAAGCTCTGTCTAATTCTTCGGCTATTAACAGACACAGATGGTCGTTGCAAGTTTTAGATATGACTTGAATACCGATGGGGAGGCCTTCTTCATTCAGACCCATGGGGATGTGTGTAGCAGGAAACCCTAGGACATTGAAGATTGCGGTGTAACCGAAGTTCATAGCTCTGATGAGAGGCTCGTTGTGATAGGGCGCAGCGGTAGGGTGGGTGGGGTACAGGAACACCCCGTCGTCTCCCAGGATCTCTGTGAATTCATCTTCTAACTCCTGCCTCATGTCCAGGAAGTACTGGTGCTTTTCCGACCCGGCAGGCACTCCGCCCTTTTCAAACAGCGCCGTCATTAGACCGATAAAAGTATTTTTGGACTTGCCAAACAGAGACTTGATTACTTCGACGATGACGTGGATATATCCGTCTCTGCCGGTGATCAGCTCAGCGAATGAAGGAGAGTCCTTGATCTTCATGCTAGCGAGCCAGATGGTGTTGGATTTAAAGAGTTTCTGAACTTCCAGCTCCTTGGCGGGGGCTGCGCAGATTGAACTGAGATGTAATGCCGCTTTGCTGAGGGCTTTCTGAATGGCAGGTTCCACTCCGCATACAAAGGGTGAATTGAGGTTATTCTTTTGATAATAAACCTTCACATTTTTTAAATCTACTTTTTCATCCAACTTGAGTTTGGACGCATTCTCATCTGCTAAAATCTTCAGCAATGGGCGAAGATCTGCTGCATTTCTTGTCATCGGACCAATACCTGGAAAGATAATCAAATTAAATGTGACATGTTTTTATACGGACAAGATTTTATTCCACTAAATGATGACAAATTTCACTTTCAATCGGCCAGCCATCTGAGGGTTTGTTATTTTTATTTGAACATAAAATAATTCATTATTATTTTTTAATTGATAAACTAACGTTTTCAATAATAATAATAAAATAATTACACTGGAAATCCTTTTTTGCTAATATTTATAAGTTTGTATAATGTTTATAACAATAAATTATGTTATACTTTCCTCAAAGTAAGAAAAATAGGTAAACCATAGATTTTTTTACATAAATTATTATTTATTTGTTAATTTGACAAATAACATGTAGATTAGCTCAACTATCAAAGAAAAGGGTTCGGGCTCTAGTATGAACTCATAAAAAAATCTTGCAAAATTTATTTTTTAATGCTGAAAGAAAATTTAAAAAAAAATCTTACCAAGGAATGAATTTTGAAAGGTAGATGTCGGAAGAGGAAACTGGCCTTCATTGGAAACAATGAATTTGGTTGGTTTGTGGCCAAAAACTCCATTGAAGAATGCTGGCATTCTTATTGAGCCTCCGATGTCAGAACCTGAAACAAAACTTAACATTATTATTTCACTTACTCTTCGTAAGGTATGAGGCTTTTACAAACATGTGATAGGTGATATGTAATAAGTAAGTAAGGAAGTAAAATATGCTAAGTATTTAAATTATATAGAACCCACGCAGAAGAATAGTATTATGCTAACATTGATTAAGTATTATTATTATTGAGTACTTGTATTGAGGTATGTTATTATAGCTTTATTATAACTATATTCTGTGCAGTTTAACCCCTCCGAATTTTCGAGAATATTCGCTTTTGGTGTCTCTAACGAAATGACATTTTACGAAAACTTTTTGTTATTACCGCTTCACAATTAAAGCTCTATAAATGAAACATTTCTGAATGTAGCTGACTAGTAAAAACTGTTTTAGAAAGGTTACAAAATAGGCTTTCAAATTATTATATTACAAATAAACATCAGCATTTGTAAATATTAAAATTTAGAATGCAAACATTAAAAATAGGTAAAAATGACTCACGTGATGTTTTTATGTGAAAACGGTACTAAAATCACAGATTATGTAAACAACAATACTTATTCTATTGTATATATGTATAATTAACACTTTTGTCACCTCAATTTTTTATCATTTCATATAAAAATATTTAATAAAAATTTAAAATGTGGAGCCGCCGATAGCAAATTTAAATATTTTTGTCAACTACACGACTGACAACTGATTCCTGTTATGTATTTCCATAGACAACTTGATAAGGATATGCAGCTTGATCTACTATCGACCTTTTACTTTTTGGTTTAGGGATGTAACTAAAACAATAACGGAGTTAGAACGATTTCTATGGAAACACACGCGCTGACGTATAAACACGCTTATTGTACTTGACTGCTGTCCTATTTCTAACGCTTATATCTGCTTACGTTGCGGAGGGGTTAACACATCTACTATTTCTGAGAAAGTATTGCCAACTGCATGCAATCTAGCTACAAGCGAGTATGACTGTCCTGATATTGTTATTGCAATTAAAAATAGTCTGATATAAGTCTTCTGGGAGTTTTTAAAAATATGTCATATTACTTGTAACGATTGTAGTCCAACATTATTCCTACCTACTTTAGTTTAATAACTTCTTGTTCTAGTTTTAGATAAGGGTAACAATTATTCTATATAGCCTGTTTATCACGGATTTATTGTAATCATAATATGTGCGCTGGGGTTAGATAAACGGTTATTATTAATATTTCTATTTTGAAACTGTCATTTCGTTGTGGAATACCATTATAATAATATAAGAAAACTGGTAAAAATTATTCTTAATCTACGGTTTACATACATAACATATAAGGAAGGGGGGAGAGGGGTGGTCTACAAGGATTTCTTATTTTAACTTTATGAGTAAAACCTCAAATTGTAATATTTAATTAAATTAAGACAATATAAGTGAAACTCAATCGGAAACCTCAAAACAAAAAAGATATTGGCACCTCTGGGACTCGAACCCAGGACCTCTCGCTTTCCGGGCAGAGGGCGAAAGGTCCTGGGTTGGAGTCCCAGAGGTGCCAATATCCTTTTCTGTTTTCAGATTTTCGATTGAGTTTAGCTTATATTGTCTTCAATTAATTAAATATTACAAGGATTTTATTCAATTATACGTATAGGTTTCCTTACATTTTTTACTAAATCGTCTTTGACTGTCGAATTTCTAATTTTTTTGGTTATTCCCAGTAGGCTTAATTACCTCAGGTTTGTAGCTTACTTTGATATTTAATTAAATGAAGACAGTATTTACGAAACTCAATCGAAAATCTGGAAAAAGAAAAATCAGAAAAAGATAATGGCACCTCTCGATTTAGTAACAAATGTAAGGAAACTATATAATTGAATAAAATCCTTGTAATATTTAATTAAATGAAGACAATATAAGCGAGACTCAATCGAAAATCTGAAAACAGAAAAGGATATTGGCACCTCTGGGACTCCAACCCAGGACCTTTCGCCCTTTGCCCGGAAAGCGAGAGGTCCTGGGTTCGAGTCCCAGAGGTGCCAATATCTTTTTTGTTTTGAGGTTTCCGATTGAGTTTCACTTACATTGTCTTAATTTAATTAAATATTACAATTTGAGGTTTTACTCATAAAGTTTAAAATAAAAATAAATATTCATCTGAGACTTGCAGAAAAGTCAATAGATATGTCAATAGCATATTAACAATAAAATGGATAAAAATATATCCAGACACTATCTAGATAGCATTTAGTTCAGGTTTTCGGGCAGCCAACAAAATATGCGTTAAGAAAATGAAAATAGTGTTGATGGTTCTTAGTCGAAGTATTATACAGTTAAAAATGACATATGAGACACCGCTCAATTGGTAGAGCCGCGGAACGGAAAGCCGAAGGTCCTGGTTTGTGTCCCATAAGTGCCAATATCTTTTTAATTAAATATTACAATTTGAGGTTTTACTCATAAAGTTAAAAATAAATACTTTGATATTGTTTGGGGAACAGCTTACAATTAATACGAATTATTAACAACCTAATTTTATTGTTGTCATGTCTGTTCTTAATTTAAAATCGTTATTATATTTATGATGATACGGAATATTTGATTGATGGATTTATTTTTAAAGGGGTACATGTTTTACACTGGAGTAAGAATAATCTAATAATGGTCATTATATAAACAAAATACACAGCATATGGTAAAAATTACAATATATATGTATGTATGTAAACCAGTCTGAAGATGGCTTTAACTGGCTGAAACTGGTTACAGTCAATTAAATTAAAGTGGAAATAAATTTTATATTTGTTTTACTATATTATTATTAGTACTTGATGTGATGTGTTTAGTTTGGAGGTGCATTTAGTGTAGGTGCGATTTTGGTGATGAATTTTTAAACCGTTTAGAGTTTTTGTTCCCCTTTAGTATTACATTCACCCTCCCACTCTTTTACTTTGAATAGAAGAACAGTGTCAACTGCGAAACTTTTAATTGAAGCTAGGTGTAGGTTACATTCAAGGGTATAAGAGCAATTATTGCACATTCGAAATACCAAGGTCAAAGAAATTAATGACTCAAGCTAAAGCTAGTCATTCCTTCCATTAATTTCTCGATCGCTGATGCTAAATTCTCGCCGCACGCCAGCTGATTCTGTTTTCATAATAACTTGTTTTTTTGCAAAATTATGTTTTTGTAATGACCTATCAGATAATGTGTTTTTAAATGTTTATACAAATATTTTAATATAATAATTATCTTTAATTAAATTAAGACAATATTAGCGAAACTCAATCGAAAATCTGGAGACAGTAAAATATATATATGTGTTTTTTTTTATTGGAGACGGTTTACATATATATAGTTCCAGTGAGCACTTAGGCCATAGACCCATTGTACTATCTCCCATTTTACCTCATTCCTTTGACAGTAACCCAGTCCCTTTTATAAAGTTCACCAGGATTGTCATTGGAAATGAAGCTATATCTTCTGGTTCGACAATGTGTCTTCCCTGGTCTCATTTCCCCTCTTCACTCCTCCTTGGTTCCCTGAAGGCCCCACGACGAAAGAGGGCTTCATCTCTCCTCTCCACTCCTTAGTTCCCCGAATGCTCCACGACGGAGAGTCCACCTCCCCTTGGTTCCCTAAAGGCCCTACAAGGGAAGAGTCCACTCCACCTTGGTTCCCTGAGGGCCCCAGGAGGGAAGAGAACTTCACCTCTCCTCCTCACTCCTCCTTGGTTCCATAAAGGCCCCGCGCTGGAAGGGTGCCCTTCCCCTTGGTTCCTCAAAGGCCCCACAAGGGAAGAGTTCATGGAGGTGGCCTAAGCTCACCTCTCCACGGTTTCTCCTCTTGGTTCCTCCTACGACCCCAGGAAGGAAATCTACAGAGGTGGCCTCAGCACTCCTAGGTTCAAAAAAGGCCCCCAGTTTTCAAATGGTCCAATTTTTTTTTTCCCACGAGTTCCCAGGGAAATAGAAGATCCACTCCAGCAGAGCCCTGAGTGCTGGAGTGAGGTCTAAATACTCCGAGATGCGACCTTGTTTCTCGGAGGCACCGTTCGTGACGCTGTTCCCCAGGACATTCAGCCTGAGCACGGTAGCTCACACCTTGGCTTGGGATGACTTTTGCAGGTTTGTGTTTCAACTCCCTGAGTGATGGGTTCGCCACACTCCCTACGCTGAACAGAAAAATATAAATATATAAATAAATATCCACTGGGACTCAAACCCAGAACTCTGCTTATCTTTTTCTGTCTCCAGATTTTCGATTGATTTTCTTTAATATTGTCTTCATTTAATTAAATATTATAATTTGAGATTTTACTCATAAAGTTAAAAATTAAAAATAAAATAATAATAATCGTTTATTCCAGAATATGTATGTGTAAGAATATGCAATGCAATACAAATATGTACTAGTAATTTCTCCCTAATACAATGCATGCAAAGCCAATGGTAAAAGCTGGTGATTCGTGAGATAATTATTACAGAAAGAGTAAAACAAAAACTATACAAAATATTAAGTTTTTTTTAAATGAGAAAACTTTATGAGTTTCAAGTCACTTTGGAATTTTTCTTTAGCAGAATCTTGAAGAAAAAAACAACATCAAATAATTCTCGGAGGAGTGCAAAATAGTAATGCTCCTTTTATAGGCGATTCAATCATCGACATGTTTACAAAACACCTGTTATCCCTTTCCCACTTATTCTTCTCTGGGAACATTGGTAAAAGTGAACAGTTGCATTGTGTGTTATGTTTCTCACCGATGCCAAAGGCGCTCCCCACAGCCGACTGCATGCAGCCCTCCCCGCCAGAGGAACCTCCCACGCCTCGTGTTGTATCGTAGGCATTGTTGGTCCTTCCGTGAACGTGATTATGACTCTCCCACCTGAAAAAAAATCCATTTCACCATATCACAACACCACTTGTAGATATTCTTAATTTCTTTTTTTTTTTAAATTAACTTTCACTTCTTGTCAAAGCATAGACAAAATGATACAAAGATAAATTAATTGCATAAAAATTAAGATAAAATATAACACAGATGTTAAATTGAAAGTAAAAGAGTCCATAGACGGAAATGAATCAAGATAAATAATAATAAATTTTTCAAATAGGACGACACTCAACACATAGCGGTTTGGCCGTTACACCCAATGGAGATGGAAATTAATCATTTCGTCTCAAGATAAGAAATGGTGTAAATGAATCAAAATTTAATCAATCTTGGCCCACTTTCAAATCACAATATTTTTTTTAAACAGATTACTTATAATCGCAACACCACAGTCATTGATTAATGCCATGTTTTAAAAATTGATATATTGTATGTGTTTGCACGATTAATATTATCATTATTATTTATTTTTTAATTTGCAATGTTATTTTTATGCTTTAATTGTTGTGTAGTTTTTAACTTTGATACACTATTGACCAACAGTATAATATGTAATTATTTCTTAACTATACTCTGTTTGCCAAGAAGAAATAATTTTTAGATATACCACTGCATACCTTGAAATAATAAGTGAATATTATACCTTATTCATTCTCCCAAATTAGGTGGGTATATAATAAAGTGATCATGTTTAATGATTCCCATCAGTAGTGGTTAGTGATGAAATGGCAAGAGATAGTCTGAGGAGTTCCTTACCACATGCAGAGTTCGGAGATGTTGGTCAGGCCGATAGGGATGGCCCCCGCTTTCCTCACGCAGGCCACGCTGTGAGCATCCTTGGCTGCCACCACATCCTTTCGGATGTAGAGCCCCGAAGTGTGATGCAACCCTGGAAAACAAATAAAACATTTTTATAAACTTAATTCAATTCAATTTATTAATTTTAAAACTATTATAAAATTACAATTTCAAAGCGTTTTTAAAGGAGAAAAATATTTTAGATGAGATAAATAGATTTAGACCAACAGCAACAAAGCTTGCCGTTTGAATTGTGCTTCATTGATGTTAAACATATCGATATTCAAAGTGATTCTATTTAACATCAAGACAGCTCTCCCAACTGGCATAACCATTGGCAAGTTAGTTCTGCAAGCCGGGAGATAAAACAGTCTATGCTGTCGGTGACGGAGATAACCGTCGGGAACTCCATGATAGCCGAGTTTTTGAACCATCCACAAATCAGTCTGAAGAAATGCGTTACAATAAGCATATTGCTTCTGACCAGTAGATGGTTCATGCCGAGCATGCCCACGAGAAAGTGGATAGGGTAGAGCCACGGGTAGTAGCCATACTCCCTCAGATAAAGAAATCTCAGAAATTTCTTCTGAGCCTTTTCCAACATGAGGGAATACTTCACTTGGTGTGGGCTCCAAACCACCGATCCACTCTCAAGCCTACTCCTAACCAAAGCATTGCATAGTTCTGTGAGAACCCGGCTGGATCTGGAATTTCTCACGTGCGTAGGACAAAACCAGCAAGCATTCTCCGTGAAGTACTACACGTCATTACAATATGAGCATTAAAAATTAATCTACTATTAACACAATACCAAGATCGTTCATAGTGGAGACACATTTTAAATTCTGAGATCTCATAGTATACCGGTAAAACCAAGCATGACACGCTCTAGTGAAAGAAAGAATGAAACATTTAGAGGTATTGAATTCCATCTGATTCCATTTACTCCAGTCAACAATTGTATCAATGTCAGATTGGAGTCGAATGCAGTTCTCCAAAGTTTGGATTTTCAAGAAAAGTTTTAGGTCATCAGCGAAAAGAAGTGTCCTGGAATGCAGAATAATTTCTGTTATATCATTAATAAAAATCGAAAAGAGAAGTGGTCTGAAATTAGAGCCCTAAGGAACTCCTGAGTAAACAAGAAATAATTTTGATAAGAATATTCCATGTGATACAAATTGTTTTCTTTCAGTAAAATAGCTGGCAAAGAATACAAGAAACCGGAAAGAAATTTTTTGTTGACAATTTTTTTTAATAAGATGTCATGGTTTACGGTATCGAAGGCATTTGAAAAATAATTGTATGAGCAATCTACTTGGTAGCCTTTATCTAAAGATTTGGAAACATAATCTGTGAATACTAATATTTAATATTATTAATAAGTCAGGTACGCCTCATACGTTATTACATTTGTCTGGTAATGTTGAAGGTAGCTTGAAAACAAGTTTATGGGTCTGAGTTGTTAAGTTACACTGTTTTTGTTAATTTATTAATCTCATCAGTGAAAACCTATTATTGGATGAATAATATACACAAACTTTACCATACATTAACATTAACAAAAATATTACAACTGTTGGTTTTCCGCATTAAATAAAATATTTTCTAATTATTATTATTTTCCCATTCTTGAGAATTTCATACAAAACATTACCAAAAAAAAAATCTAATTTTTATAAATTTCCCGCGTTTGAGAATTTCGTTCGATTGCTTTGTTTTTCAAAAATTTTTTTGTTAAGTAATTTTATAGGTGCATAAAACGGTATATAGCTATTAAGTGTAAAGGCCGGTCGCCTGCGACAAAATGTTTAACATAACATTTGACAAAAACAAAAACATTGGAGCGGGACCATGACATTTTTTTGTTTTCTATCGGCCATGGAAAACAAAAAGATTTTGGCCCCAACCTAACCATCCACAAGATGTTTGTTGAAATGGTTGCAAGGGGACGCCCGAAGAACACAGACACCCAGAAGCAGGGATTAGTCTTATGCCTAGAGTAACTTTTCAAGAAATTCTTAGGTTTTTTTTTTTGCTATTTTGTGTCTTTTGGATATATATAGCGATCAGGGCACTGCGATAATGCATCGTCACGACTCCTTTAGAATTTCTGACTGCTTATTACTTTTAAAAATACATAAATGTTGAAATTGGTAAGAGAAAATTATTCAGTGGTCAAATAATGGAGGCATTTCCTGTTATTATTATCATCATTAAAAGATACAGGGTGTTTGAAGGGACGCACTTAACTTTGATGACCAATTGTATAGGAAAAGGTGCATTGGAATTCAACGCAAAAATACCGAAAAAATCATCGTTCACATTGATAGAAAAAGTGCTTCGTAGTCTCCCCACTCTTGTCTACTGTAGCTTTCTGAAGGTTTCACTTTTACCGCGTGTGAATTGCACACTCTCTTTTTTTTTTTAAATCGAATATTTTTTTATTTCACCGGTCATCACTGGCCACTTAGCCGAGAAATTCCCCAACCCCTCCCTCCGACCCTACCTGTCCAATACTTACCGATTTTTTATGTTTTAAGATTAAAAAAAAACAAACTCCAAAAATGTCGCTGGAAACGAACATTTCATTTAAGGGGAACGTATGCGCGGCCCATTTCTGCCCGTTTCATACAAAATCTTAGATTTGGATTTGAGATCAAAATACCCAACCAAACTGAAAAATTATTTTTGTAATCAAAAGGTATAGCAAATATCTAGTTAGGATGTGAGCTACTTTATTTATTTTTACTTTAAATTATAAGATATAGGCCCTTAAAGATTTTAGTGTTTCTGGATTTTAGAGGCGATTTGGGCAATTATTTGTGAGTAAATGAAAAAAGTAATTTTACTATTTTTATCATGTAAATGTGATGAAATATAAATGAAAAAATAAAAATTTATAAGTAACAAAAATCACTTTGATGGGTGTAAATTAAAAATAAAAATTATCTATTTACGGTGGAATAAAAAATAGTCGTTTATATTAGGTCCTTAAATATGAAATTGGCGTTTTGCCGTACTGGCAACTTTGATCTCAAATATCTTCTCTTTGGTTAGGAATTCCAAATTCAAATTTATACAGCTATTTACACATGTATTTGTGTTTCGAAAATTATAATTCATTGTATTTTCCTTAATTGTTTTTTTTCTTTGCGTCACTTAGTTTACAAAATGGAAAACTTGAAATATCGCGTTATTTACGAATTCCACCGTGGCACCAGTGCTGCAGAAACGGCTCGAAGGATTAATGATGTATATGGCGACGGTGCCGCAAAAGAAAACACATTTCTTTTTGGTTCCAACGTTTTCGTTCTGGAAATTTCGACCTGCAGAACAAGCTCCGTGGACGGCCGGAGACCAAAGTTGATAATGAAGAATTGAAGGCTATTGTGGAAGCGGATCCATCGCAAACCACGTCGGAGTTAGCTGCAGGCTGCGGTGTTAGTGATAAAACTGTTTTAATCCACTTGAAGCAAATTGGGAAGGTGAAAAAGCTTGAAAGGTGGGTACCTCACGAATTGAGTGAAGCAAATCAACAAACGCGCGTTAGAACGCTAGACCACACACTGCACAACAGACGGCTACCAAATTAGAGGAGCTTCGATTGGAATGTCTAAGACATCCACCATACTCTCCGGACCTTGCCCCAAAAGATTTTTCAAAATTTGGATAACTTCTTGCAAGGGAAAAAATTCAACTCCGATGGGGCAGTCCAAACCGCCTTCAAAGATTTTATTGATTCCTGTCCGAATGGTTTTTTTAGTAAAGGGATCTGTAACCGACGTGTTGCTCTCCCTCATTGTTTATTTATAATTTTATATGTCTTTCTAGTTATGTACAATGCCCCGGTGCAACCAATAAAGCTTGTGTGCCAAGTTTGCACCGGGAGACATTCTAGAATCCTATATTTTTAATAATTATGCTAATTTATGCTTATTTACGCCTCCAAGGCGACCAGGCTGCTTTGCCTCCCTTTTATGGTGGCCCCAACAAGGGCCATTATTTTTACTCGCAAGCGGCTTCACCAAGCAGGCTGCTTTGCCTCCCTTTTACGGCGGCCCCAACAAGGGCCATTATTTTTTGCTCTCAGTCGGCTTCACCAAGCAGACTGCCTTTTATTTCTTTATGGCCCCTTTAAGGGCCCTACGCTCTGGCCACTAAGCTCGGTAATACCGTGCCGCCAGCAAACGATCTTTTGTCAAACACATTTGATCGTCGTTAATATGTCCTTTTTGTTATGTAAAATGCCCCGGTGACACAAATAAAGCTTGTATACCAAGTTGCCACCGGGAGACATTCTAGCATCGTTATTATTTCGCCTTCAGGGCCATTTTTCCCGGCTCCAAAGCCAAAAAACCAGTTTGGCGGCCCCATAAGGGCCCTCATCTTGCTTACAATATCATCATATTTTAACATAACTTCATGTACACACTCCGTAGGACGCTGAAACTAAGATATTTCAGTACAGAGTCCTACGGGGCATCCAAAGAAACATAAATCAACCTTGTAACTCTTAAACTGCCAACGCTATCAGCATTTGCGCAGATTTTCGAGACTTTTGCATCAAATCACTTTTTCTCCATTTTAAAAATCCCAGGACCTCGTAAGGCGACGAAACCAAAAGGTTTCGATAGCCAGGCTTACGGGGGACCTGGGAAAAATATTAACTTCATTGTAACACTTCAGATTCCTTGTTAAAATGTAAATACCTACCGACAAAATGTCAAACTTTCTTAAAATCACCCTAAACTCAGCAAACAAAAATTCTACGGATAGAGAATATCCGTAGAACTACTTTAATTTTAAGGAAAACATTGTATATACTTTAATACGACCTGTATAATTATTTTTAAAAACCAATTTTAGACAACCACTTTCAAGCAAGTGATTGCCAAAATAGGTGGCCCACAGAAAGGCACACCTTATATACGTAAAGGGCTAGGTAAAACCTCCCACCACAAAATGTACCACGTGACCGGTTTTCATCCCGAAATCGGGTATATAAGACCGGGCATTTTAGTGAATAAATTAGTTCTTCCACAACAGTCAACTCGTGTTATTATTCCCACTGGGAACGTTTATTATCACCCGCTGCCTCCCCGCCGACCTCTGCCCAAGCTTTGCTCCTGGTGCCATCAGTCTCCTCCAGAAAGCCGGCCCTACTCCAGGCAACCGCCACGCACCAGGATTGGGCAGAGGATTAGGCACATCCAGTGTCCTCCACTCATCAGGCACTGGGTGCACGGGAGGTCAGTACCCTTATTATTTTACCATTTTCATCCTGTTCGTGCACTGAGACCCGGTACTATTTTTCAGTCTTGTGGCGACGCTGATACGTCTGTTACAGGATCGATGAACTACCTATGAGATGGCAAAAGTGCATAATGGCAAGATAGCAATGATACATACTTTGATTAAATAAATATATTAAGTATATTAAAAAAAAATCGACTTTATGTTCCTCCCATACAAAACGCCAATTTCATATGTAAAGACCTAACATATTAAAATTACTGCCCCAAAAAATGCATTTTTAAGATTTTTTTATTTCTTATTTCATTTTTCATTGTATTTTTAAAATAAGTATAATAAAATTATTTTTGGTAAATATTCGGAACAAACGTCAACGGTTATGTGACAGGATTGTGTATGTTATCTTTACTTTAAAAAACAGCCTACGTTTTTGAATGGTTTGTCTGGCAAAGCAGGGTTTGTGTAGCGGGCTAGTTATATTATCTTAATTTTAAAAGTTTTATCAAAAAAAGTGCGTTGACGTTTGTTCCGAACTGCAAACAGAGTGATTTGACAGTGTGAAAGCAAATTTTCAATTTACGTGAATAAAATTAAAAATGTAACATTTTCAACCTCCCCCAATGCAAATAGTTGTCTTTTATGGTAATTAAGAATCTAAAAGTTTTATCAAAAAAAGTGCGTATTAACCGTTGACGTTTGTTCCGAACAATTACCTTATTTTTTTAATGTTTTTCTTTTACTAACAAATAATTGCCAAGTTGCCTCCAAAATCAAGAAACATTAAAATCTTTATTATTTATGCATTAAACCGCTTACTCGTTAATATGGAATATTTTTTATTCAAACTGTTGTATTTAGCTTTATTATCACGAAAAATGAGTATTTAAGTCGGGGGAGACCAAAAAACAGGCAAAAAATATGCATTTAACATTTTAAATTTGTTTAAATTAATTCACTTACGCGATTACAAATTCTTCGCCATATTCTATTTATATCAACAACTTATATCTTATATGTTCATAGACAATCAATCCTTCACATTTTCCAAGGTACCAATAGCTAGAATATTAAAAAAGATTGCCATAGCGGAAAAATTGATTCTCAAATATTGTAGGAAGGTAAACCAACTAGTATTGTGGAGTTTTTATGCCTTGACGCGAGTAGGCGTTATAAAGGGGCACAAACCATGTTTATATTTTAAGTACTTATTTTTTATAAATTTTACATACTTTTGTATCACAAACCATGTTACACAAACCTAGCGTAGCCGCTAAACTACTTGAAAACTGGGATGTTTTTCTTGCCTTGACGCGAGTAGGCGTTATAAAGGGGCACTTTCTTTTGTATCACAAACCTAGCGTAGCCGCTAAACTACTTGAAAACTGGGATGTTTTTCTTGCCTTGACGCGAGCAGGCGGTGTAAAGGGGGCACTTTCTATTGTATCATAAACCATATCACACAAACTTATACCAACATAACAAAATGACATTTAAAAATAATGTTTGAAAATGGACGGTCTCGTTTCACAGAATGAAAGCTAATTTTAATTTTACGTACTTAATCGAAATTTAGAATGAAATATTTTCCACTTCCCCCAATGCAAATAGTTGTCTTTTAATGTAAGGTGAATCAAAAGATTTTTTTCAAAAAAAAGTGCGTATTAACCATTGCCAGCGATCTCAAAAATTTACCGTATTTTAGCTCAACCAGTGAGTAGGTAGGTACTGTACGTCATTAATTCCTGGCTAGGAAAATATAACTAGTTGAATCAAGAATATACAAGAATTTATTTTATGATGTTGGTACTTTCGGCAAATGTCACATTTGATTGTCTATTATCTATTTGTTAAAAAAGGAATATTCCGTATTATCTGTGCATCAAACTTCGACAACACGAACGTTCCGTATTATCCGTGAGGTGGACTAACTGCATATTTACCAAATCTTTAATGGCCTGTCTTATAATTTGAAGCCAAAATAAATAAAGTAGCTCACATCCTGTCTAGATATTTGATATACCCTTTGATTACAAAATATTTTTTTTCAGTTTGGTTGGGTATTTTGATCTCAAATCCAAATCTAAGATTTGTATGAAACGGGCAGAAATGGGCCGCGCATAAGTTCCCCTAAGTACATTTTTATTCCAAAT
Source organism: Limnephilus marmoratus (assembly GCA_917880885.1). NCBI lineage: Eukaryota > Metazoa > Arthropoda > Insecta > Trichoptera > Limnephilidae > Limnephilus > Limnephilus marmoratus. Next base: position 66,561,017 of record OU862908.1, read on the forward strand.
AACGTCAGGAATCCCTGATTAAATAAGTCAAAGACGAGAATTTACATCCTGTATTGAATAATATTACCTATACAAAACGACGCAATGGCACATTCGTATAGGTCAGGGGTTCCCAAAGTGTGCGCCGCGGCGCCCTGGTGCGCCGTAGAAAGTAAAGAGGGGCGCCGTGAGTCGATCCTCTATCATTAACCACAAATATTCGCGGGTAAATAAAGCAACAATTCCTATTTTGAGCGCTCGCATCTTTAAAGAACATAGGTACATAATCGTCGCCGTCGCTCTGTGCATAGATATGGGCTGCTGTATTACTGCAATTCACTATGGATCGTATCACATGGAAATGTGTGTTCACGAAATAAGTGTGTGTTCGAATTACACGAAGAAATTGGCACTTTTTTACATGAAATGCGTCATGAAAACGCCAAATATTTTACTAAACCAGATTTTTTGCTAAAACTAGCGTTCTTGTGCGATATACCTATTTGAGAAACTAAATAATTTGAATATTTCTTTGCAAGGCAACACACGCACATTCTGAAACTATCGGAGAGAATTGCGGCGTTTAGGAAGAAACTGCAGTTGTGGATAAAAAAAATGAAAGAAGGCAGCGGTCAAGATTGCTTCCCGGAATTGTGTAAAAAGACCTGATGGCCCTTTTCACGGAACACCTATCGAAGCTCACCGAATGGTTTTTGAAGTACTTTGCAGATGATGATGTCGAAAAATTTGCGTGGATGCTCCACCGGGATTCACAATACAAGAGCAAGAGAGTATCATTGAACTCTCTTGCGACAACAGTCTCAAAACTAGATTCACCAGTTCCGATTTGGTGGAGTTTTGGTTATCGATTCAAAATGAATATCCAAATTTAACTTCGAAAGCTTTAAAAACTTTCATTCCGTATGCCACAACATATTTATGTGAAGCTGGATTTTCAATCAAGAACAAATATCACTCAAAGATCAATGTGGAGCAATAAATGAGAGTAGCAGTCTCAAGTCTTATTCTCCGCTATGAAAAACTGTGCGGAAATCATCATGCTCACCCGTCACACTGATTTGACTGAGTAACTATCGTATTTTATTTTTTCTTAAGTCTTTTTTGTTGTTCTCTGTTCCAATTCTGAATTCTTATAAATATAATAAAACTCAATTTCATATTGTGGATTTTTTAATTTTTGTACCTATCTACATACCTAACTATCTATTTTTTCTACTATAATATATATATAGTCACTATATGTATTCCAAATAGCTTACTACAGTGGGCGCCGTGACAAAATACTAAACTTGTAAGTGCGCCGCTGGCTGAAAAAGATTGGGAACCCCTGGTATAGGTATTTTTTGGTCAAGGTCTAGTTCGCGTAGTAACACGGCGATTGAATAATCAATATTTATCTTATATTTCCTGTATTATCGGATAGCGGATAGTGATAAATTGCTGTGTCATAAATTGTTAACAATGGTGGTGGTGGTGGTGGCCATAGATATATATAATTATATTATATATCTAATAATATATAATTATATATCTATGGTGGTGGCCTATCACCTGGAGCCGAAGTACCTATCTTTTAAAGTGCGTTATCCTGACCACTAACCGCATGCGTACGTATGTATAAGGACAGTTAACCCCTCAGACCTCGAACATATTCCGTCAGAACGTTCTGCTTTGCAATAAAATCCAAATAAATTGAATATTTCTGAATGTATCCGAAAACTAACTTTTTGAAAGGTGATAAAATACACTTTCATTTTTATTATTAGAAACAGACATGTAGGTACATTTTTAAAATATAAAAATTTTCAAATCAATAACGAAAAAAAGTTAAACCACACATTTTATAAGACAAATCTATTCTATTCTATCCTATTATCCTATTAATATTATTATTAATTAATTAATCCTACTTATTAATATTAACAAGCGAAAGTTTGTATGGGTGTACGTTTGTTACTCTTTCACGCAAAAACTGCTGAATGGATTTAAAAAATTCTTTCACTAATAGAAAGCTACATTATTTGCGAGATCTATAGGCTACATATGTGTCGATACATACCAAACTCGCCAAAGTCCACCACCAACCATTTTTGTTTTTTTTTGTGTATTCGATTCAGCAAAAAAAAGAAATCTTTTGCTTTAGATGAATATAACCGAAGTCCACGGTTTCCCAAATAAATTAAGGGTGAAAGTTAACAGATTTTTTCAAACCAACCTAAGTCCCACACCCGCTTCAAATCACATGAGCCAAAGTCCATTACAGCCAATCACACATCATCTTCACTCTGTCATGGCCGCCATTTGTGTTTGTTCAAATACGCCTAAGTCCAGTAATTCTATTTCAATATCGACTAAGTCCATAGGTATTATATCAAATGCGCCAAAGTCCATTAAAAATCATCAAAAATGCAAATTTACTATAAGACATTTAATTTAATTTTTATTTTTCTGTGTTCCCAGGTACAATATTCATAACATGACGTCATATTCACAGGTTTTTACTAGCTAAAAGTTGAAACTAGAAAAAATCGTCATTATCCGAAAACTGTTTAAACGGGACTTAGGCGAGTTTGATATGTGTCGACACAAAATATTGGGTAAGCTCTGGCGTTATGAATAATCTCTGGCGTTATGAAATTATTTATCAACCGTTTTCTGTCCCTAACAAAATCGAGTTATTGCAAACGTCAGAAGAAAAGCAAAACAAACGGTTGCCGTGGAAATGATGCCGGCGTCGTAGTTAATATCTATCTCTAAAAATGAATCGCCGAAAAGTGTTTGGGCGCATAACTTCCGAATAATTGGATATTTTTTGTTGTATAAAACTACTGGTTAGCTCTGGCATTATGAAATTTGTATAAAAAATTGCAATAGGTGGCACGCGAGCAGTTTGAAAGTTGGGGAGTAGGTAAGTGTGACAAGGGGTATTGGGGGGGGGGGGGGGGGTCATCAGCTCTGTGACATCGCATCACTAATATAAATAATCATTCGTTAATTAGTTTATTATTTTGTCAATTATTTAAAATATTTGATGTCGATTTTATTAAAAATTCTAAACTTTCGGCCGGACCAAATGTCGCCGGACCAATTGTCGGGTCACCATCAAATCCACACCGTCCTCTTGTCAGTCCCGCTGCCCGCTGCCCGCTGCCTGAATTGAATCTTTGAATTTCTCGGCTTTTCTCTATTATTATGCATGTATTATACATATAAACCTTCATCTTGAATCACTCTATCTACTGGTGAAAACCGCATGAAAATCCGTTGCGTACTTTAAAATATCTAAGCGCACAGACAGCAGGAGCGACTTCATTTTATACTATGTAAAGATTCTATTTGGATTTTTTTATTTTTTTAATATTCTATTTGGAATTTTTTGAAGTTTTTCATGTTTTCAAAATGCAATTTGCAATAAAATGAAATACGTGGAAAGAAAACAGTAGATATTATTATCTAATGACTACAGTTTAGCACTGTCGTAAATGGAAGTGGCACCCTTTGTTATTTTAAAAAAGAACCGTTGAAATTTCAAACATTATCCCCGATGAGAAAATGTGAAGCTTGATGTTTTATTCAATACTCGATTTGGAATACAATGAGATGCATGGAAATAAGTGCAACATTATTTTAATAATATTTGGGTGATTTGCATAGCGCCGTAAAAATCACCCGAAGGACTCTGTACAAATAAAATAATTTATTTAATTGAGAATTTAAGATTTTTCTAATGATAAAAATTGACAGTAATTAATTATTGATTTATTAGGTACATTATTTGTTTTTTTTTTGTATTGTACTTCGTATCCGTGTGCCTCGTTTCCTCACAAAATATCCTGATTGAGGATTCCAAAGTCCGAGAAATTTGCGCGGGAGTTATCTTAGGTCCAATAAGAGTCAAGCTCGTTTCTTCGGCTTAGCCATCTTGTCAAATGAAAACAAAGTAGCGAAATTAATTGATTTTGGATTTTTTGAGTTCGCTAGTCCAGTTAGACTATTCAACAAGATTGATGATTCGATTATCTGAATGATATTCACAATTCAGAGACTGAATAGAGCTGGACTGAATTGCAACAATTTCTCAACGGATCAGAAAATAACATGGCCTCAGGTACCTACCTTCCAGAGAGAAAGTCCACAGCCACCGGTGATTAGCATTTAAACATTTCTCTTATTTTACTATTCTGCCGTAATTTTCCGCGCAGCGGTTGTGAATAATTGAGCAAAAAATGAGCCACAATGACCGCGAAAACCTGCCCGCTGAACCACGGAGTCATCGCGCGTTGCCTCGCTGCGCCTCGTGCAGATTTACAGATCAGCAAGTCAAAACCACGAACGTAAAACTATGATATATATTATTATGTTTTTTTATTTATTTTTATATTTTATCGAAAGAATAGCTAAATACATATAATCAACAAACAAGTACTGCTAAGCCAATTGAATTGGCTTGTCAACAGGTGCTTTATTTTAGTTACATATAAATTTTTACATTTAAAATTTACATCTTGTATCTACAGATTCAACATTTTTTCATACATATCAATTTCAATATAAATATTTTTTTCCGAAGCCAATTTTTCACCATATATTTAACCTTATTCATAGAATTACATTGCTTTATAGTGTCAGGTAATAAATTAAATATCTTAGGTATGATGTATTCAAACGTTCTATGTCCGTACTTATTGTTAAATTTCGTAATAAAACTATTAACCCGTCGTTGCGCGTGAATCTAGTGCTGTATTTATGTTCTAATTTCTCGCAGTGGGGTAAATATATGCTGAATTATGATTTTGTGCCATGGTATTGCCTTAAAAGGTAAAATTTTGGCACTCTGAAACAGCAACGGTGTATTACGTCTCTGTTTGAAAATATTAGGGACGACTAATAATTTTACAATTGCGTTTTGCACAAATTGGACTTGTTTCAGATTGGTTATAGTAGTATTTCCCCATATTGTTAATCCATATCTTATAATCGATTCTGCCATTGACATAAATTATTTTAAGTGTTTCGATAGGAAAAAATTTAATGCGTACATTCTGCCAGCAATTGATCTTGAGTCTTTTACATGTTTTTTTTTATATGTTTGTCCCATTTAAAAAAAACAATCTACTGTAACACCAAGATACACGTATTCCGTAACTAATTCTAAGCTTTCACATTTACAATTAGTTGGAATATTTTAATGGATACAATTAAAATTATGAGAAATAATGTTAGGAATTAATTGAAATTTGGCATTCGGTGATATTATATGCATTACTTTGGGTTTTTTTAGCATTTATTAATAGTCCTGCATGGTGTGACCATTGTGTGATTAAAGTCAATTTGCAAGAGTTCAATTGCAATTTTTAGATCTTTATGTGATATGACCAAAGATATTGAAATATAAGTAGATGTGCTATCTGCTGTTTTTACTATGTGGGCCTGCGCTTCCGGGTGTCGCCGATATTATTTACCAATTAACAAATAAACTAAAAGAACAAATAATTAACGAATAAACCAAACGAACGTTAAACTAAACGAACGAATTCTTTCCTTATTCAAAATATATTGTTAACCAATATTAATGCACATTTTCAAAAAATTTACGAAATGAACAAATTAATTTTGTATGAAAACTACGCTAATTAGCGCGTAGTCCGGCGACAGTTGCGCGGACACCATAGCATATCTCTTCTGTATTTGAATATCTTTGGATATGACCAATGCCGTATTATCTGCTATCTGCTATCAATGCCGTATTATCTTGAGGCGATTTTTCGCAAAAACAGCGCTATATAAGTTGTCCAAATTTATTATTATTATTATTATCATGTACTAATTTATTTATTTTTTCAGGTTCTCCATAAAACAAACACACTAATATATTATGGAGAAGATTACACAATTAAAACAATGCACGGGGGCAGATTTACTATGTTTGTGACGAATGTCAAAAGATAGTTGCTGAACTCTCTGTAAGTGACATTGAAGATGTCGATGGTCAATGCAGAATCGTTAAGCAGTTGAGTCGCCATTTTTAATGGCGCGTTCTGATAGGCAAAAGTTCTGGCTTTCGGAGCATAAAAAAGTGCGTGGATCTCTCACGAGTATACGCGTTAGGCACATATAAGTTAATCTCTTTCAACATAGGCGGATTTAGTTTAAAAAATGTTTACTTAAAAATCGGCGGGCCTATAAAAAATGTTTACTTAAAATTCGGCGGGCCTATAAAATATTAAAATCGAGCATTCCTGTTAAGAACAATGATGGATACAGGAATGGGTAGTATATATATTCCCTCATATACAGACAACGCATAAACCTTTTTGGTACTTTTTCATGATATGATGTCATGGCAAATAAAAGTATTTTCACTAAAAAAATATACAATTACCTTACAATGCTTTATAATTCTTTCTTTCATTCTTTCTTCTCCTTCTCTGTACTGTGTACTTACTATGTTTTACATTTTATTTTGGTAATTACTCGTATTTCTGTTATTTCACCAGTAGCATCTCCACCTAGTGACAACGAAACCTTGATTTACGCTGTAAACATTTTTAATTGTAGTGTTAATATCTATACACTTCCCAATGACAATTTCGTTAATGTAGTAATTTTTTTTCATAAGAAGCAATTGGATCGACATTATATTTCAAAAAATAAAACAAAAACGTTGTATTTATCCACGAATATTTATTATTTTATACATCGAACGGTTTCGCTTCGACCAAGCTTCACCAGGATGTTATAATTCGTTATTATTATACCCTGATGAAGTTTGGTTGAAGCGAAACCGGTCGACAATAACAATAATAATTATTGGATAATTTGTAGAGCGCCGTTTTTGTGAAAAATCTCCTCAAGGGTGCAAGTGCTTGCTTTGCTTTTTAAAATGTAATCATTGTTTGAAACAATAAATAAATGAATATTATTCCCCACAACGTTTTCATATAAAGCTGCGTCTCCGGCGACACAGTCATTGCAAAAACTGTTTTTGGATTCAATCGGCCACGGAAAACAAAAACACCGTGGTCCTGCCCCGAGAATATTTTGTACATTTTGGGCTTGCCTCAATATTTTTGTTGTGATCCAATGTTTTGAAAACATTTTGTCGCTGGAGACCCGACTTTTCATTCAACAATATCTACATATATTACTATTCCAGACACTTAAATTTAATAATTTACTGCTTGCTCTGAACTCCCCATATTGCAGTCACGTCCCCTTGCAAATAATTTTTAACTAACTACAAATTAGATAATTTTTTTCAACAACCAAATAAGTAATATAAATTTATGATGAAAGCGAAAGGGGCCTTTTTGGCCCGGAGCTCTGGATGTTACCTATATCAAAATTATCAAAATGAATGTTATATTAAAAACATAAAAAAATCCTGGACTCCATTAGCTTCGTCCAGACGGCACGCGCGCGGTTGGTGCAACCGTCGGCATGGCAACTAACGTCGTCGTATCGAGCAATATATATTATTTATAGCAGAACCAGTAATGAAAAAGCCCGAAAATAATCTTATAGATACCTCGTCGTAAATGATTTACTTGGTAGTTGGGAAACGCCACTACACTAGCCGCGCATTGTCTGGCTAATAGCTAAGCTGGTCTCAGCGACAGCTCATAGTGACGTCATCTTCCACTCTGGAACGTGCAGCAAATATACTATACATTATTTTAAATGAATTAATTGTGAAATAACACAAATTATTCAAATCAAGAGCCTTACCCCTAGACCACGCCGGCTGTGATGCAATCCGATTTAGATTAAATAATGATGGAATTATTATTTATTTAAATATTCGTATCCAGCCGGCTGCGCCAATTGTAATATTTGGTGTTTTGTTATTTCAGATACAGTCGGTACACAAAATACATGACGTTTGGAATGGAAGACCTCGAACGCGCTTACAGGCCCTTTTACATCCTACTTTTATATCCATACATTAGTCCGAGACATACGTTTTATGTTGATTACACAGGTAATCTCTACTCTGTATAGTAGAAATTCATCGACGTGTAATACTTATCAACAACAATATACGTAGGTTAATTAGATTTCGATATTTCCGAAATCGTTGCCCGAAGTTCATTGTTTATCATTATTCAACAACATCATCATCGCGGATGTAGTAGTAGGTATCTACGTATTATTAATACACAACTCTCTGAGAATGAACATTTCTCCTGCAAAAACGTATTTAAGTGCATACGATGTCTTATTGTTAGCGTGGAAACCGGATGAAGGTCAACTGCATCGTTCCACGATTATTGCCGGCCAGAGTTTAATTGATTAACAACTCGGTGACTATAACCATCTTCAGGTAAAGCGTACAGCTATACTGGCGATTTACCTACGTATTTATTTTTCTTCTTCAATAAACGTGGTTTTATAAATGTCTTCCGAACCGCAGACCACAAATTACATTCGTCATAAATAATATTTATCGTAATAATAAATCTGAGGTATGGATGAACAAAGGTCAAAATCTGCGTTGTATATATATAAACTGCTTGCCGATGTGCTACAGTTTGCCGATGACATGAAACTATATAAAGAGATTAACCACATTAATGATTGTATTATACTTCAAACTAACTTGATATATCTTTTTGAATGGTGCCCTATTAACAAACTAGCATTAAATATAAATAAATGTCAGTTCATTCATTTTTCCAAAATAAATAATCCTATTATTTTTCAGTATTCTTTAAATGATGAAAATTTAAATTGTGTTAGTGAAATTATGGATCTAGGCATTATGTTCGACAGTAAACTCACCTTTGTATGTCATATTAATAATATTATCAACAAAGCCCTAAAGACTCTTGGTTTTGTTTTGAGAGCTGCAAAAGATTTCAATGATTTAAATACATTTATTATGTTATATAAATCCCTTGTCAGATGCCAACTTGAATATAACTCTACGTTATGGTCTCCCTTTTACAACATTCATTCAGACAACATTGAAAAGATTCAACGGAAGTTTCTAAGGTTTATAAACTATAAATTGCATATTCCTATACTAAACATTGATTACAATTATCTCCTGGATAAAACGTCTCTATTGAAACATTCAGAAAGAAGAATAAGCACAGATTTAATACTATTACATAAAATACCGCATTACAAAATTGACTGTTCTGAATTACTTCAATTTATCAATATCCATGTTCCCCAAAAATCATGTCGAAATTTATTACCCTTCTACTTCAATAACACTAGGACACTAGCTTATCAAAATTCTCAATTTATCTTCATAGTCTCGGAAATAAATATTCTAATCTAGGTGATATATTTCATCTTAAAACTAATCAGTATAAACGTTGTATATTCTATTCTATATTCACTTTTATTCTTCTAGGCACAAATAGATTTACATAATTTCTTCAATTTTTGTTTATATTGAATATGAGACTTCTTATCATTTTTACATAATATGTATTTTTATTTTATGATTTGTTTTGTTGTTACACTGTTTTGTGTATTTTCTTTTTTCATTGTATTCTATTTTCTTTATTGTTCGTTACTCAACTTAATTAAATGTAAAAGCCCATCAGGGCGTGTAATAAATAAATAAATAAAACTATGTAGTTGGTCGGTGGTACAATAGCTGTACTCTGAACTATTTATTAAAGAAAACCATTTATATGTTTGTTCTAACCCCTCGACCATGTTAGGTTAGGTAGACATTGAAGAGATCCATGTTGTCAGAGCGAGGCACAACACAGAGGAAAAACACGGAGGGAAGCAACGTAGACGTAGAAACGACCCGTTCTCATGTGACAAATGCCAACCGTGTACAAATGTTGGGGGGTCAAATTTGACCGACTATGCACCGGTGCCGAAGAGATCAATGACGCTAGTTCCATCGAAATCGGTCATACGAAGAACAAATACAGCATTCATACCTGACGCCTAAGTTTCAAATATTGCAATACGTTTATTAAGATATAATAGGAGAATCAATCAAACGGACCGAGTCACAGAGTAAGGGCGTTTATCCACCGCCGCCGGCGCCGTCACTGTGAACGAGATGACGCTGTCGACGTCGCGATGCATATGTCGTAGCATACATTATTACGGCTGGGTCTCCACACTGTCCACCGCACGACTGTCATCCGAACGCTGTCATCTAGGCCGCCGAGAATGTGAGAACTCGGTCCAAGATCGTGACGGGCCGAAATGCCGGCAATACAAAACACGTCAGTTGTGCTCTACAGCTGAGATTGTCGGCGCTGGTGCACGGTTTTTTGACTTGCGTGAACACACGATCGCCTTCACCTCGTTCCCAACTCGATCCGAAATAATCTCGTTTCTCGGTGACGGTGGACAAACGCCTTAACGGGATGTAATTATGAAGGATTAGTAATGTAATGAATGAGTGACCTTTAACAGCGATACAGTCCTTGGTGGAGAAGGGCACTCCCAGGAGCGGCTTGTCCTTGGCCAGCTGCTCTGCGGTAAGGGTGCCTCCTCGGACCAGCGCGTCGGCCTCCCGTCCCTCCTGCAGGGCCTCCTCAAAGCGATCCTCCACGAAGCAGTTCAGGAAGGGGTTCACATCCTTCACCCTCTGGATATAGGCGGCGATTAATTCTTCGCTGGAGATCTGGACAAACAAAAACAATTTATGTTAATTATTGAAATATAAATCGAAAACATCGAATAGTATTAATACGTGAGCGTCTGCGTGGTTGAATTTCAGAACCCGGCTTCGAGTACATGTCTGATGCCACGCCGTACGCGCCGCGCCACCAAAATATCTGTGTACGTGAAAGTTCGACTCCATGCCAACTCAGAATGAAACCAACTCAGAACCACCTCAGAAAGGTCATTAAAAGCTATGAAAAAATAATTTTAAAATAGCCGGTAACCCTAACCTAACCTACTTAATCATTTTTTTTAAATATTTTTGTATTATCACTCTTAATGATCTGTCTGAGGTGGTTCTGAGTTGACCGGTCACCGAAATTTCAAACCAAGCTACCTTAATTCGGTTCAGAATTCAAGAATTCGTCAAAAGATGTCGCCACTTCCGTTAGCAGGATGCATGTACGTATGGCAGTATGCCCCCCAATAGGTATAAGTGCTACGGATTTGTGAATTTGTATTATCTCTCCGGATATGGAAAGTATACTCAGACGGTTATACTCAGCTGTGAATAATAGTAAAGCCACTATATATTACACATGACGTCATTGCCTGTCCCGGTTACTAGCTATCACTGAATTGCAGTGGATCCGAGGAACGGGCTATTTTTGGAACCAGTTTCTATTGGATTTATAAAATAGTCACCAACACTAACTAGGCCTAGCAGCAAATGCTAGAACATAGTTATTATAATACCGCTTGCCAGGCAATTTTAGCATGGAATCTCCTTTAGAAGCAGCCTTATTTATATCCATATTATAACCAATATCAGTTAGATTAAACGGTTAAGGTTTTTAGTTATTCTGTAATAATTTGCTTATCTTTGTTAGTAATCTAAGCTTCCCTGATATTGACATTTTGAGGCAATAAATTAGATGTCCTTAACACGTCACAATTTTGGTGATAACAACGTAGATAATTCAATAATTAATCAACAATTCTGAATTCTTAATAATTAAAGTAGGTACCCATTGCCATACAAAATGATCTACTAAAAGTAAAAATAATATAAAGGTAAAAAAAATAATATTAATTACAATTTATTCAATTATAGAGTTAGTGTTTCATTTTAGTATTCTTGGGTATGGAATTATTCATAAATACTTGCTGAAAATTAAAGGTAGGTTTTCCACAGATTAAAGAATATTCCATTTAGGGGGTCATGTTAAAACCTTTCAGGCTAATTTATTCGCTTTTTGGAACAACTCATATAGATCTCATAGAAATTGTTGTGTCTAGATCTCACAGAAATTGTTGTGTCTAGATCTCACAGAAATTGTTGTGTCTAGATCTCACAGAAATTGTTGTGTCTAGATCTCATGGAAATATTATCTAAACGGTGTTAGAAAGAGAAAATATCTAACATCTCGCCATACATCCCCATTGGGAATATATGGCGAGCGATATGCTGAAATAGACCAATCTAAAAACGCTGGCACTTTTAACGCTAAAGGTACGTTCACATTAATCAAGTAGTAAGTCCAGTAGCGAGTACACTCGCTACTTGACTCGCCGAAAACCGTTCGCATTACTTTCAAGTAGAGTACATTTGTGGCCGCGCGCCGCCGCCCGTTGCAAGATGACGGCGGATGATGGGTTCCTACAAAGCAAAGTAAATACGCTAAATTAAGCTTATTTTCATGCATATTTTAATTTTTATTTTAGAAGAGGTGGAAGAATAAATTAGTAAGATGAAAATAAATAAATTACGGACACGAAAAAAGATTTAGGGTAGCATTTTCCCGTTATCACCACGACAATTCCAAGCGTTCACAAATGAACACTGCTAAAACGGTCGGTTCGCACCTGTCAGTGCGCAGGGACGCGTGGTGGAGGTCGCTACTCGCCGAAAAAATAGGACGAAATGGATTGAATCTACTTTACCGATTCTACCACTTTACTAAAATTACGGTGTTCGGACGCGTTTAGTTACTACTATACTCTCCACTCGACTAAAATACTGAATCAATCAGAACGGGGCTTAAGGGTGACACTATTATTAAACCAAAATTTCGAAAATTATGAAACTTTGGCTTTTATTAATTATTTTACCATGAAACGATGATAAAATGAATTGACGATAACGTATATTATAATACATTTGCCTAATAGAATATGTGCTTTTATTTTTTCTTTGTCATGAGTAATTTTAGTTATAAAGAAGGTACCTAAGGTGAGTTATATTTAAAACTTTTTATGTTGCCATTCAAAATTTTTACTTTTCAAAAATTATGTGTTTATTTCGAATGATAAAATTTTAAAGCTTTCAAAAAATCACCTTTCAAAAACAATTTTTAGTTTTCGGATGGGTTCAGAAATATACCATTACTTTGGATTTGCAAAGCGGAAATATTTTGACCTACCGACTAAATGGGCCCGAGACCTGTGGCCTGTGGGTTAAAAATACCCACTCATTAATTTACCATAGCTAGATAGTTCGCGAATGTTCGTAATTCTGAAACACCAAAATTTGGGAATCTGCAATTTATTAAAACATTATAATGTCAAAATCAACACATTGGCATTGTTGCGTGTTAACAGTAAATGGTTCTTTTTATATGCCTTTATTGATCGAAGGTTCTTTTGAATAAAATAACAATTCCACAATACTTTATTTTATTACTGATTATAGTGATTATTATCCTCAAATTACATCAATTCATCAACACATTACCAACCAAACAATCATTTCTCTAATTTCCCCGTTGTTTTCCACCCAAACCAGTGTTTTTATTATCAATAACATTATAACATACACGTCATAACACCTGCTAGCTATTTTGTTCGGTACACTTTAAAATTATGAAATAAATTACCCACTTACCAATTTCGTTACACTATTATAATACCGAGTATGTACAAGTAATATATATTTACCTGAATTTATTCCATTTGCCCAAAGCCATCGACAAACAATGGTAAACAGTAAGCATACAATTAAATATTGTTAATTAATTCGGGCAATTTTTTTTTATACAGGGTGTAACAGAACGTACCCGAGGGATTTTAACCAGTGATTCCTGAGCATATTTGGAGTAAAAAATGTAAATGAAATTTTGGTCTCCGGTGACTTTTTTAATGAATTTTTTTTTATTTTTTCAATATTTTTTTCTTCAAATTCAAACAAAACAAAAATTCTTCCACTTGTTGTCATTGGTCACTCAGCCGAGTGATCAACCAACCCCTCACCCCGCCTCCAACCGTCCAACACCTACCATTTTTTAATATTTTTGTAGAAAAAATAAATAAAAAAAACATCAAAAATGTCACCGGAGACCAAAATTTCATTTACATTTTCTACTCCAAATAATGTCAGGAATCTATGGTTAAAATCCCTCGGGTACGTCCTGTTACACCGTGTATACATACCCACCTCACTGTACACCATTATATTACATAAAACTTAAACATAAACTTAAACATATTACATAAAACTTTTCTTGAACATTATTTTTAAAATTAATTGCACAAAAATTAATTTTAAAAATAATGTTCAAGAAAAGTTTTATGTATTCATCACAGATACTATATAGCGAAAGCAAAATTATGACAATAAGGCAGTTGTACATAATACAGGCTCTCTGTAAATTTTTCAACAACATTATCACTGCGAAAAGATCTCAGCAAGTGCGCATCACTAGATTGGGCTCTTCTTTAATGTATCAGCCGGTACATACCAAAACATCCTTTGGACAAAGAAGTTTTTCATATAAAGCTCCGTTGCTTTATAATATGCTCAATGAAAAAATAAAAACTATTGGTACATTACATTTATTCAAGAAAATGGTCAAAATATGTATAATAACTGAGAGTGATGGTTTTGGATTACCCATGTTGTCGCTTGTATCATAAATCATTCTGGAATTCAGCTATATTTCATACAATCCAAATTTAATAACTTAACTTATATAATATTATGTACTTTTTAATTTGCTTATTGTTATAGTATCTAATTTGCTTATTGTTATGTTATCTTTAATTTGCTTATTGTTATATTTTTTTATATGTTTATAATTATATTTTTATTTAGTTCATATGTATGTTTTTTGTTTAAATTACAATGTAAAACTGCATATCTCGATACAGGAATGCCCTAGTGAGATATGCAGCTTATGTTTCTCATGTACTTCTTATTTTTTTTCAATAAATAAAATAAAAAATAAAATAAATATTACAATTAATTTATAATGAAAGGTTAAGAGCGTTTAACCAGCCAGCGGACGAAAATCCACATTTCGTCGAAAGTTGTTCTTCCGATCGTGCAGGGCGGTTACAATGAGAAAGATTGATTATTCTCCGTACCAGCTTTTTTAAATTATAACTCAATATCGAATTTATTTCAATCCAAATTAGCTTTAATTTATACCTTCATCCAAAAATGCTGAAAGGCGTGATGATAAAACTATTAAAATAGTGTACTTTTTGTAGTTATTTTTTGATTATAAGTATTTATCATTTTTCAATAATGTCTAAATTTAATAAGAATGTTAAAAAAATCTGAAATATATTAGTTTGTAAGTGCGCAAATAAATACACAAATGGACCAATTTTCGCCAAGAAACACATGTACGTACATATTTTTTAATGATTTTATTGAAACTAAAATTAAAATTCTAATACATAACTTTGCTAGATAATGTATTGATTTATTTTACTGCATGATTACATTATTTGAAATGGGTGTGGTATAATACAAAAACTTTTTTGAAAATTTAACAAATCTGCCAACGACCTATGGAATAACCTTATTATACTAAAAATTTAAAAAAATTCTAAAAATTTATTACATAACTATGCTAGATAAAAGAACAATCTTTCGAAATCCATTTATATTTTTTTGTGGAAAAGAGTCAATACGTCTAAAAACTTTTTTGAAAATGACGTATTTCCGGCTTTCTCTGGTAATGCCCTCTTAAGTAATGTGACATTGTTCAAGGTTAAGATTATTGATGCAACCATCGATTCCGAAGCATTGCAAATGCAGGTTACAAGGATATCGCAGACGTGTATTTTCTATGATTACATCTGCTAATGCGTTTCTTGTTTTTATTTTTGAAGTGAAACTTATTTAGCACCGTTGTGATTTGAAATTAGGATGAAACGGAAATGACGCATTACAGTACCTATAAAGCGTCAAACTGCGCTCATTGGCCGCTTTGATTATGATCTCACTTTTCAAGGCTCCTATTGGTTGAGATAGTTTTGGTGAAGTTTCGCTTCTACCGCGTGTGAACTGCACTCGATTTTTTTTAAACTTTACCACCTTATCAGTTGAATTAACGAAACTGAACAGTTTTCAAGTGAATTTATTGGTTTTTACTACTCGATTATTATGCATTATTTACTCAATTATTTATAACGCAATTTGTTTAGAAGCATTTAATAACGAATAACTGTATTATATTATTAAAGAAATTGCTTTGTTTGCTGTACAAAATTGGATTAAAATGTTAATTGCAATCGTCTTTGTACGATTTGTTGTAATTTCTTTAAATAAAAGGATTACGTAGTTTTAGTTTTGAATTTTCAGAATTTTATCGACGTTTTAATAGAAAATGTTTGGGGTAAGCTTTTTTCCACTTTTTTCATGATTGAAACTTAAAATACTGCAATTTTTAAACAATAAATTATTTCAAATACAAAAATCAGAAAGGTAATTTTATCTGGTTTCTAAATGGCATTTGTTTTTACGACATGTTCAAAAATAAGAAATATATACGTCATTAAAAATACCTTAGAAAAATTCCGAAATTCGTTAAAAAAATATAAATAAAACAAGTATATACAACAAATAAACTACCCACTTCGACTGGATAAGTAATGTAGGGGAGGGCGGGGCAAGACGGGATACGGGGCAAGATGGAGTTTTTGCTGTTTGTCCGAACCTGCTACGATCCTAATAATTCGTCCATCTGTGCCCCCATCGCAATCGCACCCCTTGCCTTTAGTACTGCGACGGCGGCGACGGCAGTCATCCCGTGTTGACGTTGTAAGCGCTGAGCGAATTTTGTTTTTTCACGTTTTTGATGTTATATTATGAGGGTACTTCGAGCGTGACATATTGAACATTATTTGATTGATTAGACTCGTTAACGGGTATCCGACATTGACTACTTATTGTCATTAAAGCGAGAGTTTTACATTTGGCTGAAGTTCTAAAGTTACACATTTATTACAATGTTAAAAAAAAACACGCCTGGGGGCATGATGGGGTAAGGCCATCATGCCATCCTTTCTGGTTATGCCATCATGTCATCTCTTACGGTTATTTTATTTATTTATTATGCCTAGGATCCTAAAATTTTCTCGGACGATGACCTTGTAGCAGCTGAAGCTACAAATATAGAGTAGAATTCAGAAATAGCAACACCTGCTACCGAATTAGATAAATAGCAGCCTATACAAACATACCCTAGGATCTTATCAGACCAGCAATTACCAGGGTGCTCAACATGGTCACCAGGACATCAGATTGCACCCAATTTGTCGGCGCAACCTCCATCTCATAACCATGACTTTCAGTCTGTGACCAGTCGAAAACAGCTTTTAACGTTTCCAAAAGTGAATCAAAAGGTTAATCGAAAAAAGGGCACGAGGCAATAAATTTATTCTTAAATCATCTCCGTATAAACAAGAATCGGAGATTGTGGTTTGACAGAAAACTCTTGCTAAAATATGAAACGGAAAGCTGCAAATAGTAAAAAAAATCTCAAAGACGTTAAGCGATCGAAAAAAAAATCTATCTTCTGAAGACCCAAAAAATACAAGTTGTCTTTATTGTAAAGGGAGATAGTTCAAGTCAGTAGGGGGATGGATTGCCTGCCAAATGTGTCAAGAGTGTGCTCACTGTTCCTGTGCAGGTGTCGAAGACGAAGACTAGTTTGCCCCAAGTGTGGACCTTAACCCCATCTTTCTCGGTGGTCTACCCCGTCTTACCCTCCTGGTGGGAAAGACGGTGCTAATGATGTTTTATTAATACACTTTTTTAAATATTGTAACGGCAAATATCCGAATGTAGCTTCGGATTATTTTATTTAATGGTAGAGTGAGAGAATCTCTTCAGGATTGTGTGAATAAACGAATACAGGTTTCTACTTGTGAGGATAGATCGGTCTAATTAATAAAAGAATTCATTTCCAAAACAACCAAATCCCAGTATATTTTTATAAAGAACATAACAATGTTTCCCTTTTGGGGGACCGGGTTACACAACCCCAGAAACATAACCTAAACTGAAACTTTAGAAGGAAAATATTAAAACAGAAAGAAATATCCTACCTGCGGACCATGGCTTTTAGCGTTTTATTCTATGGAATGTTAAAGCTACATGATCAAAGTTTGTTTGCATAAAATGTAGATTTTGTAATATTTGAGGAACAATGTTTTATTTATCTTTAAATGTTAATTACCCCGTCTTGCCCCGCCCTTCCCTACATGTATATCTTTCCATATTCAATTTTTTGTCACTTTTTAATTAGTAATGTTTTCACATACACGGGCGTTTCACGACGTGTTTTAGTAAGGCTGTTAATGTTTTGTTTTATTTGCGAAACATACAGTTTTATAAATACTCTGGCTTATAATCAACAAGATGTGAAGATTGTATTAAATAAGCGTATGTACATATATTATAAAAGGTGCAATTATGGTACTTATAATATTGAAGATAATAATGCAATATGCAGTTACGACATGTACCTGCTTAGGTACCTAGGTATTATCAAAGAAGTAGTGACGTAGAAATTATTCGAAGTAATTGATTCAAAGTGATCCTAACAGGAGGTCAGAAAATTTTCACTTTCCAATAAAATCCAAATAAATGGAATATTTATGAATTGACTAGATGGTACCCGGCATGCGTTGCTATGCCATTTAATAAAGAAATCGTTTCTCCCTGCGCGTCCTTTCCCATTCGTCCCGTTCACCTTCCTCCTCCCCTTCCTCCCCCGCGTCCCCTTCCCCTCTCGCGTTCCCACTACTCCTCTTCCACCTTCCCTCTTCTCACTCTATTCCCCCCCTTCCCCCGTCCCGCGAACCCCCCCCCCTCCGGCATTCCATACATTCATTCCCGATACATTAAGTTTTCAAGCCACATATTGCAATTTTTTATACAAATTTCATGATGCCAGAGCTCATATATGTTATTCTGATGTATGAGCTATATTATTGTAAAGTTTCATTAAAATCCATTTAGTAGTTTTTGCGTGAAAGAGTAACAAACACACATAGATTCGTGTTTCGTTTAACATTATATGATGTCATACGATACATTTTTACTAAATCATTGATCTGATGAAGAAAAGTTTGCAGTTCTTTGACAATGGATCGTTTCACTGTTGGATTATGAGCACAACGCCTTTCAACTTCCGCATCTTGATTGCCCATAAAACGCTAGCTTTTTCCCGCGGCTTCGCTCGCGGATGGTTTTAGGATGATTCCCACTCCGCCTGCTCCACCTTCCCTCTCCCCACTCCACTCCCCCCATCCCCCTCTCCCTTCACCCCCCTCCCCTCCCTTCATCCCCCTCCCCCCAAAATCCTACCCCTCCCCCCTCCACCTTCCTCCCACCCTCCTACACCCCTCCCCCCTTCCTTCTCACCCCCCTCTCCCTCTACCAACCCCCTCCACCACACCCTCCTCCCCTTCCCCACACCCTCCCCCTCCCATCTCTCGCATTCCATACATTCATTCCCGTTACATTCAGTTTTCAAACTGCTCGCGTGCCACCTTTTACAATTTTTTATACAAATTTCATAATGCAAGAGCTCAACAGTAGTTTTATACAAATTAACGAACAAAAAAAAGAATTATCCAATTTGGTGCAGTCGTTCGGAAGTTACGCGCATACATACATTTCGGCGATTCAGTTTTAGAGAAACATATTAACTACGACGCCAACAAAGCACTCTTTTTAGGGTGAATTGCCTAATTAATTAAAAAAAAACATCTTTTCCAAGGCAACAATTTGTTTGCTTTTCTTCTGAAGTTTGCAATTTTGTTATTCTGAACGAACCAACAATGACAACCATCAAAATATTAAAATTTAAATACGCGATAATCCGAGTTATGTGGATATATATATGCTGTCGATTCAAAACCCTTAATTTAATATGTGCTTCAATTCGAGTGGACCCGAGTCTACCATAACGAAGGGACGAACGTCAAATGATTGACAGGAAAATAGGTAGAACAGTTTGTATGGGAAAATGAAATTGTTGTTTTTACTATCTTCCCCACAACTCAACAATCACCGTTTAAACCTTCCCTGGACTACGACAAACATTTCAAAACCAAAATCAGATAAATCGGCCCAGCCGTTCTCGAGTTTTAGCGAGACAAACGAACAGCAATAGATTTTATTTATTTATATATGAATCTGAAAATTAAAAACTGTTTTTGAAAGATGATGAAATACGCTTTCAAATTTTGTAATTCCAAATAAACAAGTATTTTTTAAAAATATTATTTTTTTTAATGAAAAGTTTTAAAAATAAGTTGCCTTACACTTTTCTAACTAAAATTATTGATAACAAAAAAAAAGAGAAAAACCTATAAATATTTTATTAAACCCATGTATTATAAACGTTATTTTCATCTCACTTTTTGTGGTTTCATAAAAAATAAACAATAAAAAAATATTTTCTCATAAAAAGAAGTCACATAAAATTTTTTCAAATTGCGGTCGGAAATTTTAGTTTCATAGAGGTGCACATTTTATTTTTTCTGTGGTTAACTTCTAGATTCGAATATAAAGCGTGATGTTTTCTCTTTCTAACACCGTTTAGATCACATTTCTCACCGTGACAGTAAGAGAGATTCAACGATTTCTGTAAGACCTGTGTGAGCTGTTACCAAAAACGAACAAATTAGCCTGAGGGGTTAAATTCAGAGTTCAGTTTGACATATAAATGGTAGAAATTAAACTATTGCGTGTATTGAAACATTAATAATTAAAACGTTGGTCGTGCTAGGTAGCCTAATGACTATAAATGGATTCTTTCAGTGCAGATGAATCGATAGCCAAATACCATCAAGAAATGTCACAGGTTTTGTTGGTTTGGTTGAAATAACCTATTAAAATACTAATCTATTAATTATTGATAAAGAGTTGGCCCTCCCTAAGACGTAGCCATAACCCAACGTTACATACAATTTAACACGAACCTAATATTATCAAAACAGTGTAAAACTGTCCAAAAGGACATTTTTTTCATATTCGGGTTCCGTAAGATCAATATTTCCCTTTACATACGTAATCTCTATATCTCTACATATTATATAAACAAAATTTTTAACAAAATATAAAACGACTTAAAAAAATGCACTAAAAAGTAAAAAAATAATTTCGTATTCTTCTACAACTTAATAATCAACTTAATTTTTCTACTCATCAATAAGTAGGTACGATTGTTATTTTTGGAGCGGTGTCAGCCAAGGTATGTTTGTAACTACATACATAGTTATAGGTGAGATGTGCTTGTGTCGCACGCGCGACTTGACGAGACGAGACGCGTGAGGCGAGAGCAGGACCGCGGCGGGAGGGGAGTGAACACGCCGGGCCGTGTACCTTGACTGACACCGACTCCAAAAATAACAATCGTACCTACATATTGATGAGTAGAAAAAGTAAGTTCATTATTAAGTTGTAGAAGAATATGAAATTTTTTTTTTTACTTTTTAGTGCATTTTTTGAAGTCGTTTTGTGTTTTGTTAAAATTTTTGTTTATTTTTTGATTTTTAGTGAATCTGAAGTACACTAAGTAATTTGTCTGAATATGGATAGACCTACTTAACGTGCTGCTCATTTGAGACAGACATTACTTGAGCATATCGACGTTACGGTAGGTGACTTAAAGGTCCGGATAGATCATAAAAGATTCGGCCGAGTATCGTTAATTTGCTCCTAAGAATTGAAGAGTTTCGTTACTTTGCCGTGGATCCTATAATCAAAACCTAACCAAACTCTCATTTATTTAATTTCAACGGTATACATATACCATAAGAACTGATTACATGTCACAAAATGAAAAATAGTAATATAGAAATAATAAAAAAAATTGTTTAACAAATGATTGTGGCATTTGAATTAGAAATGACACCAGAGAGACAATTACGTACAAAAATCTACAGTACAAATAGAATTAATAATGACTAAAAAGATTTGATAGCATAGCCCTCTTGTACCTACTTTCCGTGCAGTTAAATAGATCTGCAATATCTGCATATCTATTAGTAACATCATGTAACCTAGGTAAAAGGGAGTGTTTAGTATACTCAGTCTTATTATTGTTACATTTAAACAGGATTTTAGATCGAGTAGTTCTCGTGGGAATATGAAATTCAATGAGCTTAGTTAAATCAGGACTGTCTATGCTACCATTTACAATTTTGAACATAAATATTAAGTCGGATATAATTCTTCGATCTGAGAGTTTTAATAAATTTAATTCTATCAGCAAGTAATTGTAGTTAATGTTTTCAATGGGAATACCGAGTTTAAAATTAATATGTCTTAGAAATTTATGTTGAATTTTTTCGATTGAATCTGAATGAATTTTAAAATGGGGGGACCAGATCGAGGAGTTATATTCGACTTGACTACGTACTAAGGATGTATACAAAATTTTTAGTGTTGAAATATTCCTAAAACCTCTGGAATTTCGAAGAATGAAGCCAAGCATTTTCATTCCTTTATTACCGATTGTGTTTATATGGGATATAAAGTTTAATTTAGAGTCAAAAATTATGCCATTAAAACTACCATTGAAGTACACCCTTTCCAATAAAAAAATAATCATCGATTTCGGTTGGCGTAATATTGAGATATTCGTCCAGTGGTCGCGCACATACTTAATGTAAATTTAAGACTTATATGGTTTTCTCATAAATGCCATTGTCAGAACAGAACCAAATTGAAATGCGACCACACGAAAAGCACCAGCTTTCAAATAAAAAAAGAATCATCAATATCGGTTCACTCAGTCAAAAATTCTGAGGTACCTAACAAACATATTAAAAAAATACAGTCGAATTGAGAACATCCTCCTTTTTGAAGTCGTTTAAAAACAAAGTCCTCCGCCGCGTCGGTCTTTTTTTTATTGTGTATTTTATTTAGATATAAAATTTGACATCTTATATCTAATGTTTTGTCTGTCTGTCTGTTCGCGATATACTCAGAAACAACTGAACGGATTTTCATGCGGTTTTACATAGGGTGTCCGGGGGTAAAGTGCATTAAGGGAGGTGATTCTACATGGTAGTTAACAAGTAAAAAAGTTAAATAACTTTTTTCGAAATTCCAACTTTTAGGGGGGGTTTTGAGGTAAAAAGATAAAATTAGTCCGGCGTGTGCGGCCAGATTTATTATTTTCCGCTGTTACGATACGGGCCAATCACAATCGAGTCGGGCGCCCGGCAGGCTCTCAGAAAGTAAGATCGTACCTCACACTAAGGATTTTTAGTAGGTACGTCTTTTTGTATGGGAAAAAAAAGGTTGAAATTTCGGAAAAAGTTGTTAACCTTTTTTTACTCCTACCATCATGTAGAATCACCTCCCGAAGTTAATTGCACTTTACCCCCGGACACCCTGCATAGATAGAGTGATTCACGGGGAAGGTCTAAGTATATAATTTGTCTAGGTTATGTGTAAATTGGCTGAAATTATTATCTTATTAATAATATTATAAAGTAGAAAATTTGTATGGATGTATGTTTGTTACTTTTTCATGCAAAAATACTGAATGGATTTTAATGAAACTTAACAATAATATAGCTCATACATCAGAATAACATATATGAGCTCTGGCATTATGAAATTTGTATAAAAAAATTGCAATAGGTGGCACGCGAGCTGTTTAAAAACTGAATGAACCGGGAATTAATGTACGTATATGGATTGTGGGAGGGGGGAGGGGGACTCGGGAGGGGAATTTGCGGGAGGGGGGAGGCGAATACGGGAGGTAACCTTGGAGGGGGCAGGAGAACCTGGGGTGGCGGGGAGGAACTCGGGGGGGGGGGGTCGCGAGTCGGGGGAAGGGAGTGGAGTGGGGAGAGGTGTGGGAACGCGAGAGGAGGAGACGAAGGAAAGAAAGGGGAGACAGAAGGGGAACGGTTCGAATGGGAAAGGACACGAAGGGAGAAACAATTTCTTTATTAAATGGCATGTCTACGCATGCCGGGAACCAGCTAGTAATATTATAGACGCGAAAGATGGATGTATGTGTGTTTGTAACTCTTTCACGCAAAAACTGCTGAATGGATTTTAATGAATCTTCACAATAATATAGCTCATACATCAGAATAACATATAGACTATAATTTATGTTGCTAGCTAGGAAGGGGACGCGGGAGGGGAACGGGGACGCACGGGAAAGGTGGTTCAGGGAGAAACAATATATTTCTTTGAATATGGCATTGCAACGCGTGCCAGGAACCAGCTAGTATATAATATATAAAGGAAAATGTCTGTATGTGGTGGACGAGCAGGCTGGCAAGCGGGCGGTGTGGGTTTGATTTTTATGCAAATCTACAGTTTTATACCGAGGTTGATGAAATTTTGCACATGTGACCTTCAAAACAAGAGGAAGGTCACTGTCTACATTTGATTTCGAAAACTCTATATAAAGCCCGGGCATCGCGAACGAAATCAGAAAAAATGCCCCCCTGGACAATTTACCGTTTGTCTTTTAGGACACTTTTATAGTATGAGATATTGACGATTTACAATGTTGGAACGTGGAAGTTTTTTTTTAATTTTCCACAAATCTGGGCTTTCAGTAGTTATAACTTATGACGTTATCCGCCTAAAAAAGTAGTTAAAAACAAAATGTTATAATATCATCTTCACGTTTGAAAGGTTGAAATCTGTTTACGAAGCATTATTTTATTATTTCAATTGCTAATTCATTCTAAGAACCGATATTTTAACTAAAGCGCTTTGCTAAATTAAAATCAATTTAAAATCTATTTATAATTTAAAAAAAAAAGTCAAAGATGAGTAAACTTCATGTAATATTCTTTCTGAAATTAGCATAACCATAATGTATTAGGTACGTTATTCGCCATTATGGTAAGGTAAAAAAATGAACAAACAAGCGAGACTCGTGTTGTGCAAACTTCAACGTCTGAGATTTGAGATGTGACGTGGCTTTCAATTGGGATAACACGTAAAGGAAGATTGAGTAAACGTGTCGAATAATATTTGTACGAGTCGAGTTGATGAAAAAATGTGAATAGTGGTGTAAAAAAGTAACGCGACGATTAACAATCGGAACGTAATCGGTATTGATGTAGACTGTAGAGTTATTTATTTCAACAGTATAAGTATATATGAAGCCAAGGAAGGAAGGAATGTATTGAGAACTCCGTCATTTTTCTGCAACACATGCATCAACTAATAATCAGACACGCTCACTAACCAATAGACACTCAGAAGTTTTTCCCGCTCGTGTAAGCGATTTATGGCCAAAGTACCAATGTAAACCACAACAAAAGTCAATTAACGTAATTTATAGTTACAGAATTTGTTCTTTCGGAAGTTTTTGGACAGGTCTAAACGTGTCCGCGTGAATTTGTGGCCTTCTTAGCTAAGAGATTTGCCGTAAGAAATAGTATCAAAATGCGCTGTTTCGAGATGTCAAAAATTAAAAGACAGTTGTTCTCGTAGGATTTTTTTCCCATAAAACTAGTATTTATTTACACGTATTTAAGTTTTTTGAAAATGTATCCAATCCTTTCTATTCTCAATGTTTCCGTTTTTAACATTGCGTATTTGAATTTGAAGTTGTTTGCTGTCCGATAGCTGTCATTCGGATTTATCGGTTGGTAGCTCTCCATAAATTTGACAGTAGCAGATCGTTGTTGATAGGAAGCCATCTTAGAGATGTAAACGGTCGTATGAGCATTTACACATGTTGAACTTCCGAACAGCTTCCGTGAGCATTATATCCACAAGTCGAATGCATATGTAAACGCTCCTGGGAGTAACATGTCAAGACTTACGTTAAGTCGTAAATTTTACTTACGAGTGTAAACCTAGCCTTACAAATTAAAGTAAATAAAGTTTTAGTTATTTGTCTTGTAATTAATGTTTCTGTTTTAGTTTCTATTTTAAGTTGTGTCACCGTTAAATGTTTTATTAACATTGTTTCATATTTAGTTTATAATTTACTTACCATCACAACACAAGTAACATTTTCCGCTTGCTGTGGTGTTGTAGGAGATTTTTAAATATTGTCAGATTATCCGTAACCCGAGAATGTGTGTCTTTCTTCAAACCAACGATAAAGTTGGTAGCTCTCCATAATATGTATAACATTTTATCAGAAAACCCTTGAGGCAAATATTTTTTGAATAAATACTTTTAGTTTTACATACACTACAATTATAATTCTCGGTGTCTTAGGCTTTATAATATGGCATATCTATGACGAGTTTTAACAATTCAGAGCAGTCTATGGATCCACAATACGATAATAATACCATAAAAATAATATACGGGTGCTGCTAAACATTCCTAAATAAATTAAAATACCTACTAGTTTTATTTCAATGTTATAATGTTTCTCCTATTTACATTAAAGCGATTAAATATAATTGTGACACACAATTGTGAACATAATTATGACTGCATAATTGCTGTGTGATATTGTCATTCATTACGAATAATTAGGTCCCATGACAGCAGTTAACTACTCCAAATATATCGTAGGCAGGGGCGGATTTTACAACTCAAAAGGCAGTCAGCAAACATAGCCAAGTTAACACATCGTAGGCAGGGGCGGATGTACTACTCAAAAGGCAGTCAACAAACATATCCAAGTTAACATAACGTATGCAGGGGTGGATCTACGACTCAAAAGACAGTCAGCAAACATAACCAAGTTAGAATAATGAAGGCAGGGGTGGATGTACTACTCAAAAGGCAGACAACCAACATATCCAACAAGGCCACAAAGTTAACATATCGTAGGCAGGGGCGGATCTGCGAGGCAAGGCAGTCAACAAACCAAGTTAACCTAACTTAGTCAGGGATGGATCTACGACTCAAAAGGCAGTTAACAACCCAAGTTAACATAACTTAGCCAGGGATGGATCTACGGCTCAAAAAATAGTCAGCAAACATAACCAAGTTAACATATCGTAGGCAGGGGCCGATCTGCGAGGCAAGGCAGTCAACAAACCAAGTTAACCTAACTTAGCCAGGGATGGGTCTAGGACTCAAAAAACAGTCATCAAATATAACCAAGTTAACATATCGTAGGCAAGCGCGGATCTATTAGGGCTCAAAAGGCAGTCGGCAAACGTATGAGGAACGGTAGCACGACCTTTTTCACAAAAAACTTAATTTTGGATTTGAGGCCGAAGTACTATGAACGTCATAAACGTTTCTTAATAGTGAAATAGTTGAAATTAAAAGGCTTGTTCCTATTTTATTATTCTAAAAGCTATATTTAAACCCCATTTCTTTAAAATTATAACAATAATACAAAACCAAAATTCTTGAAGAACTTAATAATAAATAACATTATTGAATTTGATTCACATTAAATTTAAAAAAAATAATAATAAATGGAGTTCTAGGAATTAAACACAAAATCAATTAACAAAACTTCTCATGAAACGGTGAAAAAAAGAACAACAAACGCACCTAAAGAGTAACGAGTAAAAAATGAAAGAGAGATTGCGATTGCATAAATGAACACGCTAGACATTATAAATGGATAACCTGCGGCATGGGGTTTTCAGCTATTCAGGTATTTTTAGAACCTTTATTACCGCAAGTGTAGTTCTGTCGGCTGCTGGGGCAAATGTGAAATTTCAATATTATGAGATCCGTATGTGTATTTTGAGATAAGACATTTTTGGTAGGTAAGACCGACGTTCGCACTAAAGCCAAGAATAAAGTAAATTGAAATCATCAAGGGATTTTCTTAATCCCTCCGGCCTCAGCCATATATTGTATTTCAGAATATTTCCGCTTCGCAATTAAATCAAAATAAATGGAATATTTATGAATGTATCCGAAAACTAACAACTGTTTTGAAAGGTGATGAAATACGCTTCCAAATTTTATAATTCGAAAAAAAAACATAATTTTTGAGACATAATAATTAAAAATTATTTTAAAAATGGTTCACCTTACGTTTTTTCTAACTAAAATTATTGTTAAGGAAAAAAAATAAAAACATACTCGTATATTATTAGACAAATGTTTTATAAACGTTAATGTCACTCACTTTTTTGTCAATCCATGTAAAAATAATTCATAAAAATTCCTAAAGTTTCATAAAGGTGTACATTTTACTTGCTTTGTAGTTAATATTATTTTTTTACATTAAATTAAATTAAAATTCAATTTGGTAGGCGGGTATGGGTACCGCCGCCCTGGGAACCATTTATTGGATGACCAACACCTCTGCCACAGGTCACCCCAAGTGGTTCGCCACGTTTGGTGACTTAGCAGAGGTGCCCGGGTTCATGGGGTAATGTTTGTCTGGGTCTTGATGGCGAGTGCGTCGGCCCACCTTCTGCGTGGCGGGCCGGATTGGGAGATGCTGGTTGAGGGAGACCCTTTACAACCGGTTACCGTTGTCCGGGTCGCTCGGTAGTACAGGGGCCCGACCCTCAGGCTCACGACTGAGGGTGGGCTGCCCCATCAACGAGTGCAAAAACCCTGCCGCTGCTGTTGTGCCGGTTCGTGACCGGAGGGGACCCAGCAGTAGCGTTTGGGGCGCATTGGGTGACCTCTCCAGCCGGACTCTCCCAGCCCATCGCCTTGCACCGCAGTGGGTGGGTTGGATTCATACGTCCGTCACTCCTGGACACTCTGATCCCCAGCTTTCCTACCCATCCCTCATACCTTTTCCTTCCCGGACCTTCCTTTCTTCTAATAACCCCAAAAAAAAAAAAAAAAAACCGTATAAAATCATGAATTGCACAAACAACAGTAATATCACTATCACAACGGCGAGAAGCAGGAGTCCCCGGTGCAGGCCAAAGCTGTTGGTGAATTTCACCAACATTCGCGGCCTGCACAAAAACTTAAACTTCGTCCACCAACACCTTCTCTCCCAACGCCCTAACCTTCTCTTCCTTTCCGAAACGCAAATAGCCGAGCCTACAGACGCCACCTATCTGGATTGCCCGGGCTTCACCCTCGTCGGCAAATTCAGACCTAAAGGAGGTGTCTGTCTCTTCAGCCGAGCTGACGTCAACTGTGTGCGACTGTTGAATCTGGAGAACTCCAGATTCGACGTAATGTGGGTGCGTGTCAATCTTGCCAGTACGGTAAGATTTTACGCGTGTCTATACCGCTCACCGAACCTCAGCGTTTCAGATACGTCCGAACTCTTCAAACATCTAAGTAATACTATTGATGACCTCTTGCCCCGCTTCCCTACGGCAGAGTTTGTGGTCCTGGGGGACTTCAATGTTCATAACGAACCTTGGTTAAAGTTCTCAGGACCAACGGACTCGGCTGGACGGGAGGCGGAATCCTTTGCCCTCTGCCATGGACTGGAGCAAATGGTTCAGGAGCCTACAAGGGTTCCTGATGTCCAGACTCACCGCTCCAATCTGTTAGATTTGTTTTTAACCACTGTGCCACACGGCTACAAGATTGACGTCACAGCGCCTTTAGGATCGTCCGACCACTGCCTGGTGACGACGTCAATCCCCGTAACCTTCAGACCGCCAAACGAGCGGCTGAAGAGAAAAGTGTGGCACTATAGATCAGCAGATTGGTTTGGTCTGCGGGCACATTTTAATGCTTTCCCGTGGTCAGCTGTCTGTTTTCGGACCTCGGATCCCTCAAGATGTGCCCAGGAAATTGGTGAAGTCATCACATCCGCGATGGATGGCTTCATCCAATCCACTGTTATAGAAACTGGTGTGGGCTCAAAGCCGTGGTTCAGTCGACAATGCTCTGAAGCAGTGCGACGAAAAAACGCGGCTTACCGAGCCTACAACACATCTCGAACGTCCGAAAACAGAACAGTATATAACAAAATGGCAAAGGAAAGCAAGAGGATCATTAATAGGTCTAAATTCGAGCACGACCTGCAGATCAGTAGAAAGCTGGCTGCCTGCCCGCACGGCAGCAGAGCGTTCTGGTCGCTTGCGGGCTCAATAGGTCGCAATTTCTGCAAATCCAGTCTGCCACCTCTTACCAGACCTGACGGCTCTCTAGCAAATACCGCCGCCGAAAAGGCTAACTTATTAGGCAAAATGTTCGCGGAAAACTCGACCCTCGATGATCAAGGTGCTACTCCGCCGTCGGTTCCTCACTGCGGTTTTCATATGAAAAAGCTGAGGATCCGGCATCGGGATGTACTCCAAGTCTTACGAGGGCTTGATATTAATAAAGCTAGTGGGCCTGACGGAATACCTGCCCTGGTATTGCAGAGGTGCGCTGCAGAAATAGCTCCAATTTTGACGAAGCTTTTCAAAATGTCCCTGAAGTCTGGCTCTGTGCCCTCTGGTTGGAAAAAAGCGATCATTCACCCTATTCCAAAGAAGGGTGACCGCTCCAACCCAGCCAACTACCGCCCCATAGCGATCACATCAGTTCTGTCTAAGGTAATGGAACGTGTGATCAACGACAAACTGCTCACATACCTCGAGAAGAACAAAATTATTAACGACCGTCAATACGGATTCCGGCGGAACCGCTCGTGCGGTGATCTTCTCGCGTATGTGACGCATGTTTGGGGGCGATGCCTGGAACGTTTCGGTGAGACTCAAACGGTTGCACTGGACATCTCCAAGGCCTTTGACCGGGTTTGGCACCGAGGACTTGTCAACAAACTGCTTTCTTACGGACTTCCCGCATCCTTGTGTACGTGGATTGCCGACTTCTTGAGGGGGAGGTCGATTCAGGTGGTTGCTGACGGTTTCACCTCTTCTTCGCATTCGATAATTGCAGGCGTCCCGCAGGGATCGGTTCTGTCACCGACTTTGTTTCTGTTGCACATCAATGACCTCTTGTCATGTGCACCGATTCATTGTTACGCGGATGACAGTACAGTCCATGATAGCTTTTTGTTTGACAAGCCCCCAAAGGGCTCACAAACTCCAATAGCTCGGAGGGCTTTGAAGCAAAGAATGGACGGTCACCTCGAGAGTATTTTCTCTTGGGGTAAGAATAACCTCGTCGAATTTAATGTTTCAAAGACCCAATCATGTCTGATTACGTCTAAAAGGGATCGAAATGAATATCTAGTCTCCTTCAACGGAAGCAACCTTCCGAACAGGACCTCCATCGATATGCTTGGTGTAACCCTAAGTGACCAGCTCAGGTACGGGGGCTCCATCGAAACCAGAGTTAAGTTAGCCTCTCAGAAACTGGGCGTACTGTACAGGGCCCGCAGATACTTTAATAGTACC
Source organism: Limnephilus marmoratus (assembly GCA_917880885.1). Taxonomy (NCBI): domain Eukaryota; kingdom Metazoa; phylum Arthropoda; class Insecta; order Trichoptera; family Limnephilidae; genus Limnephilus; species Limnephilus marmoratus. The sequence continues at coordinate 66,592,052 of OU862908.1, forward strand.
CAACTGCTAACCCTGTACAAATCGCAAGTGCGCCCCACGGTTGAATTTGGCAGCCACCTCTGGTCTGGAGCTCCAAAATACCTAAAAAAAACCCTTAACTCTGTGCAGAAACGGGCGGTCCGTTTGATAGATTCTCCCATCTTAACAGACGAACTGCAATCTTTAGAGCATAGGCGTCAGGTGGGAATGCTGTCCTTGTTCTACCGGTATTACAATGGAAGATGCTCCGAGGAACTAGCATCATTGATCCCCTCGGCACCGGTGCATAGTCGGGAAACACGCCAAACACGCGCCCAACATTTGTACACGGTTGACATTACTCACATGAGAACGGGTCGTTTCTATGACTCGTTCTTGAGTTCAACGGCTCGGCTGTGGAACGATTTGCCGGCCTCTGTGTTTCCTCCCTCCTACAACATGGGTCTCTTCAAGACCCATGTTCACTCCTTCCTTTCCTCAAAAAGACCCTCCACACAGCATCTACAAAGATGACATAGGCTCTGAGGGAAATTATTTTCCTCAGGGCCTCCTGTGTGGTGTTAATGTAAAAAAAAAAAAAAAAAAACTCCACACAGGAGGCCTTGAGGAAAATAATTTCCCTCAGGGCCTATGTCATCTGGGATGCTGTGTGGAGGGTCTTTTTGAGGAGAGGAAGGAATGAACATTGGTCTTGAAGAGACCCATGTTGTAGGAAAGAGAAAACATAGAGGCCGGCAAATCATTCCACAGCCGAGGGTATTTTTCAGGTATTTTGGAGCTCCAGACCAGAGGTGGCTGCCAAATATTTTTTTTTAATAAATTTCACGCTGAATACGCGTGAAATTTATTTTTTGTTTTTCCTGTTAAGCACTTGCATACTGCTTACTAACAACGTATGTAAGGACACTGGAGGTCTAGATTCGTTCAAAATAAATAAATGTAGCTTCGTTTAACAAAAAAAATTAGAATCTTGCGAGAGCCTTGAAGGAGTAACCATCTGTTACTTATATCAGGGCGGGTAAGAGGTGGATAACCACTGCTGAATACGCGTCTAAAGTAGTGTTGAGTACCTCATACAAGAGGCACCTCAAATGTCCCATGCAAACACGTAAAATGTCCCCCCACCTCACAATATGTATTTGTACCAACTCTTTTTCTTTGTATTACAACAAATATGAAGGGGGGACAAATATGAAGGAGGGACAAAGATGAGATGTGAGGTGGTTTGTTTTGTTGAACTACATTCATGTCATGTCACGTTACACGTATGGGACAAATACGAGGTGAGGTGTGAAGTGGTTGATGTATTAAACTACATGTCATGTCACGCATAGTTTGGGACAAATGTATGAGGTGGTGAGGCGTGAAGTGTTTGTATATTCTATGACATTTTTGTATTAGAACCGTGAGGTGGTGATAGGGTAAGCCAATTCATATATTGTGAATACCGCAGAAGCGTCCCAACTGCTCCGAAATTTTTATTTTTTTATTCTAAATTACTGTTAAGTGAATACCGCACAAGAGTACCAACTATTGTAAATTATTGTTAGGTGAATACACAAAACAACAATTTATGAGCACAAGAGTCCCAACTGCTCCAAAAATTTTATTTTTTGAAATATTTTTTTATTGAAAATTATTGTTATGTGATTACACCCAGTAATATGTTATACAGTCCCAACTGCTCCAAAAAACATTTTTTTTTTAAATTTCATTTTTTATTGTAAATTATTGTTATGTGAATACACAAAACAATAATTTATGAGCACAAGAGTCCCAAATGCTTAAATTTTTTTTTTATTCTAAATATTTTTTATTGTAAATTATGTATTGATAAGTGAATACCGCACAACAGTAGCAACAGCTCCAAAAAAAAAAATTTTTAATATATTTTTATGTAAAATTATTGTTATATGTTATGTAAATACCGCACAAGAGTCCCAACAGCTCTCAAGGGAGGGAGGATGAGGCAGTGTTGAGATGAGGTGGAGGGGGTTGCTGAGGAGGGGGAGGGATAAGAGGGGTGTGCAGGGGGGGGATCAGAGGGGGGTGAAGGGAGGGGATCAGAGGTGCTGAAAGGGGGGAGGGGGCTGGCCTTTTTTATATCCATTTTTCGTATTGCAAAAATAATAGACACGGGAGGCGGGTATGTGTACCGCCACCCCGGTATTTATTAGAAAACACCTCTGAATCAAGAAAATCAAGCTGAAGGAAAAAAAACAGCCACCCCCCCCCCCCTGTAAGCGAAAATATTTTGTAACACCTCACCTCAAATGAGGTGAGACACCTCAACACCTCATTTCAATATTTGAGTACCTCATACAAACTCATCCTGATATCGTGTCCTACCCAACACTAGTCTAAAGTTGATGAAGTATCACAAGATATTTAAAAAAAAATCTTGTGATAATCAAACCAAACTTCCAAAATGTGTTCTATAGTATTTAATTAAGATTTTTCATTACTTCGTAGTGCGGCCCCGGGAAAAATTATTTGTTCAATAGTATTGTGATATTTTACATGTTTCCATCCAAAAAGAATATTGATTACTTTTTACGCTTGAATTTTTTTCCTGTGATATCTTCGATTAGATTTAAGGAATACCTTTAGTAAATAATGTACCTATATAAATATTAAAAAAATATTATCCGTAATCGCGGTTTCTTTGAAAAATTAAATTCACTGTGATACCGTGGATAAATGAATTGTGCCTCTTGCAATATTTCCGGAAAGACTTGAACCACATGTGTTTTATTAGTCGTTTATTAATGTATTTTTTCCAAGTTTTCCATCCCATGCCGATTTTAGGGAAGCCGAGTTTTGTGAAAGTTTTAACGTGATAATTATTACCTGTTGTCTTTCCTCGGGGCTTCTAAACTTTGTTTATTACATTAGAACTCGGTGGAAAGCCTTTCAATATTGACGAGAAAAATAAGGATTTTATTCACGTAATAAAGTTACACAAAAAAAATTGTCGTAAAGAGTTTTTTTCGTTGACAAGCCTTTGTTTTGTTCAGGGGGTCAAGTACAGAGAAATCGATAACTTTACAATATCGGATCGATAGGCATAACTTCCGATGACTTTAAATCGATATACCGAGCACGGTTTCACTGTTGACAGCCAAACCGTTATTTACAGGGAATAAATAAGAAATTAATTAAGTTACAGGGAAAGATTGCCGGAAGACGGGGCCGGAAGACGGTGTAGGAGAACCTCATGGCTGAAAAACCTGTGGTTTGGCCAGTCTACTGTGGAGCTATTCCGGGCCGCAAAAAAACAAAGTCCGCATAACCAACATGATAGCCAATACCCGTTGAACGAACAGGGCACAAGAATAAGAAAAAGAAATCAATATACGCTGGCAACACGACGGATTTGTCTACGAATTCACACGTCAAACGCCAACATTTAAATACTAATAAATTGGCAATGTTGATTTGAAATACTAATCTAAATATGCATTGGCAGTCCGCATTTATTTTTTGACACTATATGGGAGTTAATTAGTTAATGAGGTCCTTAGTCATATTTCAATCATTTTCTTATCTCAAAGATCGAACGGAATACATTGAATGCGTCTTTAATGCATTGGTTAACTCTATAGATCGCGTAAACGACTTATTTCAATTCTAAGAGCTTCATTAGTTCAATCATACTACATCTTAATTATTAATTTTTGCATTTCAAAATTTTTATTTCTATTTTTATTTAAAATGTTATTATTTTTTTCTCTTACTTTTTCACTTAATTTTATTTATGTTTTAATTTTAATTTATATACCAATATATTTTAATATATATATTTGTATAGAACACTTGAGTTCTTAACACTTAATCTTTATTATTAGTTTATGTATTTCAAAATTTGAATTTGAATTTTTATTTCTACATTCCTTTAAAATATTTTTTTTCTCTCTTTATTTTTCAATTACTTTTAAGTATTTCTTAATTTTTATTTAGTATGTTTAATCATCTGTTTTAATAAAAAAGTATTTATTAAATCGTATTTAAAATATTAAATGTACGACTACCACAACACGGGCATGAGCCTAGTGTGGTAGCCAAAAAAAAAACAAATATCTGTAACTAGTAAAATTTTTATGAAATAAATAAATAATAATAACCCAGTTATTTTGCAAAACGAACAACATTATTCAAAAATATATGTATATTGACAGTTAACCGAAACTCATCTGACACTACGGCGTATAGACGCTGCACTAAAATTTATCAATCTTCAGTTGGAATGTTCGTTAACAATCGTTGACCGCGGTGCTCGCCAGTATTGATAAATGTCCACAGATGACGGATTTGGTCAATATCGTATTGATATTAGGTTTTATGGATCGTGCATGCTAGACCTCTAAGCCTTAAAAATAGTAAATGCGAGTTTGATAATACCTAATAACATCAGACCCTTAAGTACAATTTAGAGATAACCCAAGTACTCTTTATTCTTAAGAGAGCCCAATTTATAGATACTATAAATTCGATAAGAAATCCACACAGGTGTACTTTTTAAAAATTAAAATTACTCCCACTTGAGTGGCTTTGTTATTTATCAATATGGTATTGTATTCGTATGAACGTGTACTGTAAACAGAGGCCAGATAAAAAAATAAATATACAGTGAAAACAGGGTTATAAATCTCAGACTTTCAGGTAGGTTTATTTTATGGTATATTATTACAAAGTTAAAAAAGGCAATAAATATTAAAAAAATAAAAACAGAACTGAAAACTAATACGTACAAAAATAGACAGTTTACAATACGCATATTTGCTCTGAGTTTGCAGTACGGGAAATTATTAAAGAAATGCAGCGATTAAACGAAGATTGAAAAACATGCCTTATGAGGGAGTTATTTTGATAACAGTAGCCATTCTAATTAAACAGGTTAATTGCAATTATAATTTTTTGTTTAATTAAAACAAAACTTAGATTTTCATCACGAAATTTTATAATTTAGACAAATATCGCTAACTTGAAAAAACCCTAATATTTCGAAATCATTTCGAATTCTATTCTGCCCATCACTAATTTTGCCTTAATTAATAAAGTAGACTCTGCGTCTGGAATAGAAATACATATTAAATTGTTCTCGTGGAAGTAAGCAGTGGCGACTCGTGACTTGAATTAAATGAGCTAAATTGATGATATTGAAAAATTCGATATTATTGATGGTTTTGTAACTGAAAATTATATATACATGTATACATGGTGTAACAGCACGTACCCGAAGAATTTTAACGAGAGACAGAGAAAAATTTTGATATCATTTTGATTTCCGACATATTGTTTTTTTATAAAAAAATATATTTTTCCATCTAATAGCAAAATTACATTTACATTTTTACTCTAAATATGCTCAGGAACCGCAGGTTAAAATCCTTCGGGTTCTGTTACACCCTATACATTTAAAAAATTTCAATATTTTATGAATTTTAGGAATCTGTAATTAGGCGAACTGAAAAATCATTAAAGAAAAAAAATCATTTACAACTCGTAAAACAATGTCGCACTCCAGCTCACTTAAATGTCACGAGTCACGAGTCGTCACTGGAAGTATTGAGCTTATTCCAGCTTTAAGCTGCAAAATGTTACCCGAAGTGAGGTAAACTTGTCAAGTATTTTTAGCTTCTTTGTGCCTGGGGTAAAGGAGTATTAGCAGACATCGAAGAGAACACGCCCAATAATCGGGAAGATTGAAGATTTAAGAAATGTTCAAATGTAACTATAATACAAACAATTAGCGTGATCGGACGAATCGGAACACGAAAATCGGAAAAGTGAAATAAAGTCATGAAAAGAGATAAAAAACGAGTGTGCTTTAGACCACGCACGACTGAAGTAAAACTTCACTAACTTATATCTCCCTCTTTTCCTTACCCTCCTTATCCTTATCCTCATCGCATCCGCATCCCTATCCCTATCCCTATCCTTATCCTTACTCTATCACTCCCCGAGTCAAGCGTGTGTTAAGGGGAGGCGTCTACTAATATCTACAGGAATTCCAAAAACTGAAAAAATCGAACAAATATCTATGAGAACCAAAGTGTTGACAAATATCTATAGCTCAAACTGTTGACTAATATCTATGAGAACCAAAGTGTTGACGAATATCTACAGCTCAAACTGCTGACTAATATCTATGAGAACCAAAGTGTTGACGAATATCTATAGCACTGGCAGGGTTGGATTTGCAATTATGTATAGCATATTGGAATAACGTAATATTGCGTATGCAGTTTAAAAAACTTAATTTATGTAAGTATGTATGTAAAAATCCCTAATATCGGACTATTGGACGCATTTAGCTGATTAGTCCAATCTACGCTCTGTAGATATTAGTTCAACCTACGCTCTGTAGATATTAGTCAACACTGTGACCGTCATAGATATTCGTCCGACCTAAGCTCTGTAGATATTAGTCAACACTCTGAAGTTCGTAGATATTAGTTCAACATATGAGCTGTAGATATTCATCTGACATACGGGCTGTAGATATTAGTATCTGGAGTCGTGTAAAAGCCCGACCGTTCGCCTAGCAATCGATCACCGTTCGCATCGATTACCGTTCGATTTACATTTGTCGTAACAATCACCAATTTTTTTCCTTTTCTTTTTTTTACCCCCAAGTCGAGCGTGCGTAAAGAAGTTTTATTTAAAAAAACTTTCAATAATTCATATACAAATCATTTTTCAAAAGTGTTCTGATTTGTCATGCAATCGACCTAACAGAGGAGAATGAGTACAGAAACATAATATTAAGAATGGCCGAAAGTAAAAAGTATCCTTAACATAAACTTTTATTTTTACATCTGATCCACACAAGATGCTCCGAGGAAAAAAATCCATTAAGGCCCATGTCATCTTTGTGGATGCTGACCCCTACACAGCATCCACTCCTTCTTTTTAGGAAAATGAAGGTGAGGAATTTTTGGAAAGGACAAATATATGAGGGGTTGGTAGGACCTGGGGTTCAATGTGTCCAGGTCATCCGCCGACAAACTTCACTGCATGAACCCAGTCACCAAAAGTAGCGAATACTTGGGGTGACCTAACAGGCGTAGCTAATTTGTACAAAGGTATCCACCATTCTCTTCGTTCATTTGGACTGGTTTTCAGTTGTATCTACCTATTGGGGAACGTACCCATACTACGTGACCAACTTTTTGCAATTTTTAACCCCCCCCCCCCCCCCCGGTGACTAAAATCTAAGCACCCCGCCGCTCATTTGTACCAAGCGTGGTATTTTGAAGACCCCCCCCCCCTAAACGTGTCACGTTGTATGGGTACGTTCCCTTATATGCTTTGTACAATGTATTATGGTTGATTAAACAAATTTAATAAATAAAATCAGTGGAAGTTTTTTTTTTTTTTTTTTCAATTATTTCTGGCTTTCACCCTTCAAGGGTGTTCTAGGCCATCATTTATAATTACAGAGAAAGGAAAGGTGAATTTATATATTAATTTTATTTAAATGTGCAAATTTCAGAATTTTATGGAAGATTGGAGTAGAGTTCAGACTTAGAAGAGATGAGATGTTGAATGGAGGAGAGGCAATTTTTGATAACGCTTGATAGAAGAGAGGATATTTATTTAGAGAGGGACAATCAAAAAATATGTGATCTAAAGTTCCCACATCTAGACCACAGAACGTACAATCTGGGGAGTCAAGCACATGAATTTTATAAAGGTGAGAAGGAACGGAACAATGTCCGATTCTCATACGAATAAGTAAGGAGATTTCTTTTTTGGAAAAATGGGGGAATTTTTGAAACCACGGTTTTGATGGGATAGTCCTTTGTATTGAGGCGTAGCGGGCACCCTTGGATTGACTAGCAATGTTCCAATACTCTGTCCAATCATTGCGGGATCTATCTTTGATGATGGAAAAAATATCAGACAGGGGAATATGGTTTACGAGGGTAACGGTAGGGTTAGACGCTCCTTGTTTTGCCAAGGAATCAGCAATATCGTTACCCACTATGCCAACATGTCCAGGAATCGAAATCAGAGTGACAGTTTTTCCAGAGCTTTGAATGGAGGTTATCAATACTCGAATAAGACATACAAAGTGATCATCAGGATGAAGAAGAGGACTTGTTTTAAGTTTTTGGAGGGAACTGAGAGAGTCAGAGAGAACAAGAGAATGTTCAAAATTATGTTTTATTATATATTTGAGAGATTCAATAATCGCAATGCACTCGGCAGAAAATATTGAAAATTGGTTTGAAATTGAATAAAATATTCTTTCATTAGAATTATTGTGGTAAACGTTAATACCAATACCACAGTTAGGAGAGTCCGGAGATTTGGAGCCATCAGTAAATAAAAGAGAAGAGTTGGGCCATTTAGAAGAAATAATGTCATTGAACATATTATTGACAGTACGGGCTGGGAGATTGGAATGACTTTTAAGGATGCCGATCCCTTCTAAAATCGTTGGGGATAGGGTGACGTGACTATATTTTAATTTGTACAAAGGAAGAAGATCATTTTTGATAATTTGAAGCTCTGAGAGAGAGCGAAAATTTTTACAGATGGCAGGGAGAGGTTTAGTTCGAGCTCTGATTGTAGATGAATGTGTTGAGTCGTTGAACAACGAGACTCTGGGAATAATCTGATGACTTTTAGAATTTAAACATTTAAGAACAAATTTGTCAGCAAATAATTGACGCCTTAAATAAAGAGGAGGATCAGAACATTCTACTTGAAGGGAATTGATGGGCGACGATTGCATTGCGCCAGTTATTATTCGCAATGACTTAGATTGAATTTTGTCTAATTTACTGAGTGCATTTTTGGATGCAGTACTAAAAAGTGGGCAGGCATAGTCGAGATGACTTCGAATAAGTGCATTGTAGAGCAACTTAATGCAGATAGGATGAGCACCCCACCAAACGCCAGTCAATGATCTGATAATATTTAAATTTTTTTCACATTTAGTAACTATATTATTAATGTGGGAAGACCATTTAAGTTTCCTATCAAATGTTACTCCCAAAAATTTTACTTCGGAAGCATTGGGGATTGGAGAGTTTTTAAATAAAATTTGGACAGGGGGGTTATTATGACGATTTGAGAAGGTAACACACTGACTCTTTTGTACTGAAAGTTCAAGACCATTTAAAGTAAGCCATGTGCAAAGGGCATCCATGGCTTCATTAAGATATTTGACGGCGGATGGAATGATTTTGGATGATAAGAAGAAAGCTATGTCATCTGCGAACTCAACAACTTTTACTTGAGGGGGAATGGTGACATGCATATCGTGTGTGTATATATTATACAGTAAGGGGGATAATACATCGCCTTGGGGTAAACCCTTCCAAATTGACCTACTCTGAGGAGTAACATCTGGTAGCTCAATGAAAATTTTCCTATCGAGAAAAAGATTAATAATAGATTGGACAAACATGAGGGGTAAGCCAAGGCCTAAAAGTTTTTTTTTAAGAATTGGGATGGAAACATTGTCAAAGGCGCCTTCTATGTCTATAAAGACTGCAAGACATACTTCTTTGTTAGAAATGGATAAATTAATATCAGTGCTGATGATGGCGAGGTTGTCTTGTGTAGATTTCTTTTTCCTAAATCCAAATTGGGATGGAGAGAGAAGATGATTACTCTCGACAAAAAATTCTAACCGGTTTTTAATTAATTTTTCATAAATTTTACTAAGGGTGGATGAAAGAGCAATTGGCCTATAGTTGGATCCAGAATTGGGTGATTTGTTTAATTTTAGAATTGGGATGATTATTTGAGAACTCCAGTCATCAGGTATTATGCCAGTCTGGAAGATTTTATTTAAGATGCTTAAAAAGTGATTTAGAACATTATCATTACTATTTTTGATAATGCTATAAGGTATACCATCTCTGCCTGGAGATGAGTCCTTGACTGTTGATAAACAATTTTTTAATTCAATTAAAGTGAATGGAGAGTCAAGCCAATGATCAGACATAGGAGTGTTGTGGATTGGAGTTATTTCATCTAAGTTAGGTACAGAAGGGGGGGCAATTTTGTCCAAGAACTCGTCTATCCATTTAGAATGAGAAGCTCGAGGAGATGTTGGACTGAAGGAGGATCGAAATCTTCGAATCATAGACCAAACTTCCGAAATTGGAGTGTTCGGAGATACTGAACTGCAGAAGTTGTACCACCCGGATTTTTTTTTTGACCTCAATACCCTTTTGGCATTGGCTTCGGCATTTTTGTATATGAGATAGTTCTCCATAGTCATATTGTGACGATAGGAAAGAGATTTAGCTTTCCGAATTCTCACTACTTTGGAACATTCCTCATCCCACCAGGGAGATGGAGGGAGTTTTTTGAGAGATTTGGTTTTAGGGGGAGGATTTGATTTATTGATTGCAGTTACGAGCATTGATTTGAAGTTATCGTAGTCATCTTTGACAGATAATGTATCGGTATAGGATAAATTTTGTATAAACTTATCCATATGTGAGTTAAATTCGTCCCATTTGGTGTGTTTTGTTTTAATCTTTGTCGAAATATGGGCCTTGTCTGAATGGAAAGAAGTTTGATAAGTGATGGTGATCGGGAAATGATCACTGGAGCAGGGGTCGGGGGACACCACCCACGAGGAGAGAGGTGCCAGATTAATAGAGCATATGGAGAGATCCACTGCACTGGGGTTTGTGTTGGGGCGAGAGATTCTAGTAGGAGATCCGTCATTCAAAAGAAAAAGGTTGGATTCATCTAGGAAATCCATCACACTTCGACCGTCTCGATCACAGAAAGCAGAACCCCAGACGGGGGAATGGGCATTAAAATCACCCAATAAATAGAAAGGAGGGCTTAGTTGACGGACAATTTGCAACCACGCTTGTTTATTGAAGTGCGATGTTGGGGGAAGATAGATAGAAACAAAGGAAGTGTCCTTTATTTTAGCTGCAACCATTTGAAAGTCAGCATTGGGGGGTTTGATATTATTTATTGGGAAAAACGGAAGGGATTTTTTAATAAAAAGGGCAGCACCACCGCCCGTACCTTCCGGGCGATCATCGCGGAGACAGGAGTACCCTCCCACATTAAAGTGGGTGGATGGAGTAAACCATGTCTCCGAGACAGCAGCCACAGAAACAAGGTTTGAATTTAATAGGTTAAGAAGGTTTGATTTGTTAGAAATAGCACTGCGGCTATTCCACTGAAGAATTCTGACATCTTGAAGAGCCATTTTGAATAAATGATTTTAATGTGGAAATAATAGAAGCAGCGTTGGACGGTAGATTAGTTTGAGAAGAAATTAGGTCAATTAGAAGCATAATAAGAGTTTGAATAAATGAAGAATTATCTTGGGAGAGTTGTTCAGAAAGCTTTTGATAGTTTGTTGAAGATGAATTATAATTGTTTGCGCACCCATTTGTGGCGTGTGAAAGAGGAGAACCATTGGGATTTAAGAGAAGTGAGTTGTGTTGTTGCTGATCGTATCCACGAGCCTGTTTAGAGATAGGGTTTTTGTATGTGAATTTTGTTGAACGGGAAGATGTTGAGGAGGTGGCGAGAGGGTTGGATGAAGAGTTACTGGCTAAAACCTCGGAAAATGATTTTTTGACAGGCGGGAATAATTTAGAAGCCTGCAGAAAAGACAAGTTCTCAGAGGCCATAGAAATTTTTATATTTTTTTGGCGAGATTGTTCGGGGCAAGAAGAGTTAATGGCGGAATGAGCGCCTAAGCAGTTAAAACATTTAGGTGAAGAGAGAGAAGAACATTGGTCAGCCGAGTGGTTTTCTCCACATTTGAAACATCTGGGAGGGGATCTGCATGCAGCTTTGGTATGACCAAAACGGCAGCAGTTGTAACATTGAGTGGTGGGATAAGTGTACATTTCAACTGGTAAGGAGTTGAAAAATAAATAAATATGGGAGGGAAGAGATTGTCCTTCGAATGTGATGACGACAGATTGGGAGGGCTTCCAGGAAACGATGCCCTCAGAGGTGTCCTTATAATTTAGCCTCCTGGCTTTTATGGGATTGCCGATATGTTGGGGGGTTGAAAGTGAGGATAGGATTTCTGGAATAGACAGATCGGTCGAGATACCCCTGACCAGGCCCATTCGAGTGACATTGAAAGTTGGGATGTACGCCTTGAATTTAGAATTAGATGAAATAAATATATTTTTGATAAAGTTGTTGGCGGCTGAACCTGACAGGAATTCAACAGAGATTCTGAAGCGACCCTCGGCTTTAACACCTCCAGGTTTAATCGAAAGGTTCTTGTTATTTGAAAGAAATTTACCAAATTCAAGAGGATGGATGGTTTTACCTTGTTCAGTTTTTTGCGCATATACAATGTAGGGGCCACGGGAATGAGTAGAGTAAAAGATTGTTGGAGGAGGTTGAGGAAGAGCTGGAGGGGACTGAGAAGACAAAGGCGAATCATGTTTTTTTGGGGAAAGGGGACTAAATTTTCTTTTTTTAATTGAGGTTAGGATGACAGATTCATTGTCTGAAATGTTTGAATGTTCTGAAAAGTCTATTTTATCTGAAATGTCTCCATCTGGAGGGTCAGGAGGGGGATCTGGGGGCTTTGTAAGGGGTACAGGAGGGAAATCCTCCTCCATTGTTCAAAAAATTACAGCTTATATAAAAAGTGACAGAAGTAAAAAAATTATATAAATATCTGAAAATGAGCAGCAAGAAGTGACTCCTGGAAGATCAGGGGGGAGAAGATTCCAACACACTAAACTTTTTACAGCCAAAACACAATAAAAAGATTGGTTTAAGAATATTTTTTGAAAGAGCAAACAAAAGAACTGATGACAGCCAAATGTTATTGTTGCGAGTCATCAGTGGAAGTTCGGATATAAAAAAACTGTCTTCATTATTTTTTCACTTAGAAATGATTTTATATCCTCGAAATGATAAAATATTCCACGATAAATGTATTCGGTCTGCAAATAATATGAAATTTATAAAGGTTTGCTAAATAACATGTTTTTTAATTATTTTTTAAATTTTTTTATTAGTGACTATTTATTTACAGGTTTGATGAGAATTACAAGATATGAATATAAATATTTCATCTGTTTGTTCTTAGTCCTCCTCACTAGGTGGTCCTGTGCTGAGGCGGACTGGTAGATTTCTTTGATTTTCCGTTATTTAGTTTCTATGATGTTTTTAATACATTCTCTAGTATGTTTGCATTAATTTCTTTCACCCATGTTTTGATTTTTTCCTTAAACTTATTTATCTTTTCTATCTTTTTCAAACTTGGAGGAAGGATGTTGTAAAGTTTGGTTGCCAGATATATGTGGTTTCTTTGGCCAAAACTTGTCTTGAATTTTGGAACATCTCGTATATCCTTTTTTGAGGCTCTTGTGTCATGTATCCGAGTTTCATTAGGAGATTTTCTGTTTTAAAATGATGTATAAGAATATTCTTGGTATATATTTGTTTTAAATTAAATACGCCCCAGGATTTAGTTTAAAAAGTGCCGTTCGGTGTGAAGGTCATTATCGTTTGTTTATCGCAGTAAATCAGATGATTATGATGCAGAAAAACGGAGATACACAATCAAAAGGTCCGCATTGTGAACCTGCCGCTAGATAACTACTGAAGTATTGTTATAAAACAGTGATGCACAAACAGCGACCCGCGTGCTGCACTATTTGTTTAATTAAATATCGAAAAGTTTACGGATCACTACGGTGAAAATTCTCAAGGAAATCCGGTATAAATGCTTAAGATGGGTTTTTTCGTCAAGGGCCGGTTGTTTTACAGTACTTTGTAAATAACATAACTTGAATGGGACTTTCTCATAGGTTGAATATTAACTTTGAAATTTGATAAACCGTTAAAATTCTATGAAACAACCCGTCCGTACAGTCCTAAACGTATTGTTAGGGTTTCAGGTCACATTCAGTAAAAAACCCACTCCCTTTGTCAAGTATTTTGAGTTTATATTATAAAAATTGATTTTTTACTTTTTATTTCAGAAGGCACTGATGTTCCGCTTGCGAATTAGAAAGAAGTAGGAGATTGTTCAAGAAATTCTGAATTATGAACAATGGGTTTAAAATACCAACACCACAACAAACCAACTGTCAGCGTGTTTATTACAAATAGCTCACAATAACACTCATCATTTCTAACTGGGAGAGAACTATCGTATAGCATGTAATTAACATAAATGACAGTAGGTTTTAGTCAAGCTCCGAACCTAATGCCTTTGAGTTTTTACCTTACATAGAGAAATGGTAATTAATTTTCAAGCATATTGCTATTTAAATGCATATTTTTCATAGTTTTTGTTCATCGGAGTACAATGTCTCCGAAGTAATATTGATGATCGCTAACCTCCGACGAGAGAGGGCAGCGGGACAAGAAGTCCTGGCAACAATTTAAAAACTGATAAATTGGCTCTAGTTTAAAAAAGTTTGTGAATCACCCATATATTATAATCACTCATTATCATAATATTATACAGGTGAGTGATTTGTAACACAAAGGAATATAGAAATAAGTATTTATCTAAAACTCTTATAATTGATCGATAAAATTTATTATTGATTGTTTTGCGTTAATCGACGACTTTCGTTCAAAGGTCTCAGGTTGAAAAACCTGCCATATAATATCTAAGATATTAATTTTTCTAATTCTTTGGCTAGTGCAATATATTTGCGACTGATTCATGTCAATAAATGAACTATGCTCAAATTCACCATAAAATCGATTTATAAAAATAAAAGACACTTATAGATAAGATAAAATCGTTTTTGACAAAATGGTTTAAACCACGTTGGAAATAATAATATCTATAGATAAAATTTATATTATTTAATAACTGACATAATAACTTCAGTAGTTAAAATTGTAGTGAACTTTCGGAATGACTGGACAGTGGACAGGCTATTTTTTATTAAAAAAACCTTTTATTTGAAAATTTGCTTTCGTCGCCTGGGAGGAGAGCTGACAGCCATTTACAATAATTATTTATTTATGTCCGTATTCCACGACGAATTATTATTTACTAGCTGGTACCCGGCATGCTTTGCTATGCCATTTTATAAATTGTTTCTCCCGGCATATCCTTTCCCATTCGTCCCGTTCCCCTTCCTCTCCAGCGTCCCCTTCCTCTCTCGCGTTCCCACTCCGCCTCCTCCAACTTTCCTCTCCCACTCCACTCCCCGCCTTCCCCCATCCCGCGAACCCTCCTCCCCCCAACTCCCGCGAACCCCCTACCCGAGTTCCCCTCACGCATTCCATACATTCAGTCCTCGTACATTCAGTTTTCAAACAGCTCGCGTGACACCTATTGCAATTTTTTTATACAAATTTCATAATGCCAGAGCTCACCAGCAGTTTTATACAAACCTTGTCCTGACAATAACTAACACAAAACAAAAAGAATTATCCAATTTGGTGCAGTCATTGGCAAGTTATGCGCGTACATACATTTCGGCGATTTATTTTTATTTATATATATATTTATATATACTAGCTGGTTCCCGGCATGCGTTGCCATGCCATTTTATAAAGAAATTGTTACTCCCTGCGTGTCCTTTCTCATTCTTCCCGTTCGCCTTCCTCTCCCGCGTCCCCTTCCCCTCTCGCATTCCCACTCCATCTCCTCCACTTTCCCTCTCCCCACTCCAGTCCCCCCCTCCCCCGTCCCGCGAACCCCCTTTCCGAGTTCCCCTCCCCACTCCTGCATTCCACACATTCAGTCCCTGTACATTCATTTTTCCAACAGCTCGCGTGCCACGTATTGCATAATTCAATTATTTGTTATACAAATTTCATAATTCCAGAGCACACTAGTAGTTTTATACAAACAATGTCCTGACAATAACGAACCCAGAAAAGAAAGAATTATCCAATTTGGTGCAGTGGTTCGGAAGTTATGCGCGTACATACATTTCGGCGATTATATATAGATTATAGATTATTATTATTTAATTATTTGTATTGAAATTTGGAGGCAAATTTCAAATCTTTGAACCTATATAAAAAATTTCGCGTCATGTTGTTTGTTCGAGATAAACTCCGAAACTATTTTGATTTTGATGAAATTTGGCTTACCGCGTGTAATTTGGTCCAACTTAAAAGATAGAATAGTTTTTATCTCGATTATTGACCTTAATATTTATTATTGCGAATTAAATGTTCATTAAATGTTCATTAAATGTTCGTTAAAGATAATGTTTTTAATTATTTGTAAGTTCCATAAGTTTCTCACAGATAGTGGTGAGTTAATTTATCGACACAATACTTAGTTATCTAGTTTGGGTAAACCATCAAGTAGATGGCGTTTCGTTAGCCACAGCAATGCGTGGCCGGATCAGCTGGTGGTTTTATATGCATAAAGGTGACTAAAAAGTTTTTTCTAAAAAATATTCGTATTAACCGTGTCCAGTCATCCCGAAAAGTTACCTAAACTGCAGGCATTTTATAACAGTGTTTTGAATGACTAACTCTATGCGAACTCTGGCGGGATAAAAAGGTAGTATCCAACGTTGCCACCACCTTGAACCGGAACCGGAAGGTAACCAACAAATTTATAGAAGATGAAATGTAAAATGGTTTATTTAAAACAAGACTATTATGAATTAACGCCGATTGGTGGCTTTTACATAGGAAATACAATAATTTGAAATGTAGATTGTGGATACAGAATATACATAGATAAGAAAATATATTCATATAACAAAAACATTTGAAAGTAAATATTGAAGTAACAGCTTAAAGTACAAATAGTAAGCTAATATATTCAACTGCTGTATATTCAACTGTCACAAAATTTTAATTTACTTTTATCTAAAAAACAAAGTATGTATGTAAATATTTAATATACCAATATATAATTTATCTTTTTTATCTTTTTACATACATATATATATTTGTTTAAATACACACATTTCTTTTGGAACAAACATAATATGTGATTTACTCGCCTCGGAACAGACTTTGTCTAGTGAGGCGGGTAAAAGAAAAGAAAACAATGTAAATAACCATGAAACTAAATAAACGCCCGGGTTGCCGGCACTGAAACTGAAACTGAATATGAAGAAAAAAGAAAACCTCGGGTAGATGAATACAAAATATTTTGAAAGTACTTTGAAACTAAAAAAATAAATACGTAAAGTGTGTAATAAAAATAAATTTAATAATTTCGGAAGTAAACTTTGATGAATATAAAAATTCATCAAAGAATATAAACATTCAAATTATATTTGATTATAATTCAACTAAGAAGCGTTGACAAACAGCTTTAATTAAATAATGTTTGTATGATGATATTCTTTCCATATTTATCAAATCATCAACAAGATATTTATTACTAAGTGTAAACAGGCGATTTATTATGGAATATAATTCAGCATTTGATCCTGTATTGTTGCATTGGTAAGGTATAAAAAAATATAGTATGTATAAAAGCCATAATATTTTCCAACATTATTTTCTCTTTCCCAGCCCTTAGCTTTCCGATTCAATCTGTTATACTATCCAGAGAATCTTACGTGGTAAAATCAAAGTACTTATGAAAATTAAAACAAATTGACTGGTTCAGCTAGACTCCTGCATACACTATACATATGTCTGCATTTTCCGCCACACCAGAATTATCGTGACGTCTGAAAACCGAATTCTGGTGGTGGACTATTTTTAGAAAAATATTTTACGACCAACGTAAGAGATTCCACAAGAAATGGTTAGGATTTATCTTTAGCAAAATGCCTTACCGAGGAGAATATCAATTTAATGATTTTAGTTTTACTTCGATATGCTTGGTGTAACCCTAAGTGACCAGCTCAGGTATGGAGGCTCCATCGAAGCCAGAGTAAAGTTAGCCTTCCAAAAACTGGGCGTACTGTACAGGGCCCGCAGATACTTTAATAGTACACAACTGCTAACCTTGTAAAAATCACAAGTACGCCCCACGGTTGAATTTGGCAGCCATCTCTGGTCTGGAGCTCCAAAATACCTGAAGAATACCCTCGACTCTGTGCAAAAACGGGCGGTCCGTTTGATATATTCTCCCATCTTAACAGACGGATTGCAATCTTTAGAGCACAGGCGTCGGGTGGGAATGCTATCCTTGTTCTACCGGTATTACAATGGAAGATGCTTCGAGGAACTAGCATCATTGATCCCTTCGGCACCGGTGCATAGTCGGGAAACACGCCAAACACGTGCCCAATATTTGTACACGGTTGACATTTGTCACATAAGAACCGGCCTCTGTGTTTCCTCCTTCCTACAACATGGGTCTCTTCAAGACCAATGTTCATTCCTTCCTCTCCTCAAAAAGACCCTCCACACAGCATCCCAGATGACATAGGCCCTGAGGGAAATTATTTTCCTCAGGGCCTCCTGTGTGGAGTTAATGTAAAAAAAAATACACAATAAATGGTTCCCGGGGCCCAAATAAATCCGCCGCCCAAATCGAATTTTCAAATAAATATGTAAAAAAATATACGAGTAATTTATTGTGGCATTTCGATAGAGGTGCGTTCTGAGGCTGAAGGAAATCTGAGAATAAGGTGGGGTAGAGGAAGTTTGGGAAGTATCTGACTATTTAGATCCGGTCAACAAACACTGCTAAAGCCATTTCAATCAAAGTTTCGTTTCTGAATAGCGGTCTTTTACCATGGCGATACTGGAACAGGGAATCTATTGATAAGAATCTATTGATAACACTTAGAGATAAGAAATAAATAATGGCAATAATAAATAAATACATGTTGAATACACGCCTCCATAAAAATGAGTAGGTGTAGTATCTACTTAATATTACTCCATGTTGCATAATTCATTCAATATTTCACTCAACCAACCATTATCTAGATTTACTACCCGCCGAGATTGATTAAAATAATGAAACAATGTGGGTATTCTCTTAGTTAAATTGACATTCAAAGCGCCACAACTCATGACGTTACGATCTGAAAATAAATTTCGTTGACGTTCGCAGATTATTCTATTAAAACTACTTTCTTTTATCATCCGCTCTACATGCTCAAACCATCTAAGCGTCCTTTACTTATTTTAACACGGTCATGCAAAGTTTTATGCCCCAGAGATCTGGTTTCTTTATCACAATTTTTATTACAGACTCCAGATACTAATATCTACAGCCTGTATGTCGGACGAATATCTACAGCTCATATATTATGCTGGACTAATATCTATGAACTTCAGAGTGAGGACTAATATCTACAGAGCTAAGGTCGGACGGATATCTATGACGGTCCCAGTGGTGACTAATATCTATGGAGCGTAGGTTGGACTAATATCTGCAGAGGGCAGCTGAGCAAGAGGTTGTACGGAAAAGCATAAATTACTTCAATTACGTAATTACTAATTACGTAAAGGCTTAAACGTAAGTACGTACATGAAGTTTTTGCATAATATTACGTATTTTGCTGTTTACGAGGACAAAAATTTATTGAACAAACATGGAGGTCATAATACAAAGATATTTATTTATTTCGAAATACACAGCACCACAACCTAACCTAACCTAAACTAACCTAACTGACATAGAAATGGTCATGGTAACAGACTAAATAATTTAGAAGCATACGCAATATTACGTTATTCCAATATGCTATACATAATTGCAAATCCAACCTCTGCCAGTGCTGTAGATATTCGTCCACACTTTGGTTCTCATAGACATAGACAACAGCTGACTAATATCCATGAGAACCAAAGTGAGGACGAATATCTACAGTGTAGATATTCGTCCTCACTTTGGTTCTCATAGATATTAGTCAGCAGTTTGAGCTGTAGATATTCGTCTTCACTTTGGTTCTCATGGATATTAGTCCGATTTGTTCAGTTTTTGGAATTCTTGTAGATATTAGTAGACGCCTCCTTTATACAATCATAAAATGGTAAACATTCTGAAAAGTGTGACACGGCTGGAAGGCATTTTTTTTTAAATTAGAAAACAATGAGAAACAACCACAGATCATAGATTTGCATTCCATGCTCTGTGAAAACATCTATTTCTGTAACCGAAAATGGACAACAATGCATTTTAACAGCTACATCGTTAAAAAAAACGGATTGACGTATTTTCTCAACTAACCTTAACGTTTAACTTTAATAACTATAAAAATGCATTATTCTCTATTTCCGGAATCTCAAATACCTACTTACTAAGTTCCTTCTCATAATTATTTAACTAAAGAATACATTTTTTTTAAATGCGTATTAACCGTGTCCCCCATTTTTTTCTGTATGAATAATATTACTGGTCACGAATAGTAATGTTTCTCATTAATTCATTGCAAAGACCCCGAGGGAACCCTACCCACCAATTTCGGGGGGGGGGGGGGGGGGTCTAGAGAATTTCAAATATAGGCTGTGTCAATATCGTAATTTTTTTTCCACGGTCGGTGTCACCCTCCGTTTGGTGGCACCCAGGGCGGACCGCCCCCCCCCCCCCAAATAAGTAAAAAAAAAGCATG
Source organism: Limnephilus marmoratus (assembly GCA_917880885.1). Taxonomy (NCBI): domain Eukaryota; kingdom Metazoa; phylum Arthropoda; class Insecta; order Trichoptera; family Limnephilidae; genus Limnephilus; species Limnephilus marmoratus. Next base: position 66,612,478 of record OU862908.1, read on the forward strand.
AGCTAACTTTCAAAACCAAATATAATAGAATTCATGTCAAAATGCATAAAATTTTGAAACTTTCACAAAAAATGGAACTTCATTGCTGTATTTTCCATTTCCCTGAGGTAGCTAAATAGTTTTCTTTTATAGTGAATCGAAGTGCTATTTTTTTTAATACCCATAACATGCGTATCCAGCTATCCTAAAAGATTACCAAAAAGTTAAATAACAGCCATATAACGTCGTGGATATTTAAATGTACCACAAGGGAACGTACCCATACTACGTGACCAACTTTTTGCAATTTTTAACCCCCCCCCCGGTGACCAAAAACCTATGGCCGCCGCCGCTCATTTGGGGAGGAATGCAGATCCGGGCACAGTTTGGAAATGTAATAAAAAGGCACTTTCTAGATGAGAAAAGTGTGGAAAAGCAGAATAAAACAAAAATTAAGGCGCGCTCGGCAAAATTGAGGGAGGTACAACCGTTCAAAGTATTTAAAATTTCACTTTACAAACTGATATTGACAGTTCGCCCGCGTCCGCCCGCCATTTTTTTTATAACCTAATACGCTAAACATGGTTTGTGATAGAAAAGAAAGTGCCCCCTTCGTAGCGCCTGCTCGCGTCACGGCAAAAAAACATCCCAGTTTTCAAGTGGTTTAGCGGCTACGCTAGGTTTGTGTAATATGGTTTGTGATTTTGGCGTACTATTAATTCTGTAGGTCTGGGATCCAACATAAGCAATGAAAACATGGCGAACGAACTGTCAATATCAGTTCGCGAAGTGATTTTTTAAATACTTTGAACGGTTGTATCTCCCTCAATTTTGCCGAGCGCGCCTTAATTTATTTTTTATTCATCTTCTCCACACTTTTCTCATCTAGAAAGTGCCTTTTTATTAAATTTCCAAACTGTGCCCGGATCTGCATTTCACCCCTCATTTGTACCAAGCGTGACATTTTGAAGACCCCCCCCCCAAACGTGTAACGTAGTATGGGTACGTTCCCTAAGAAGAAAGAAGTTATAAGATCAGCAACAAAAATAACAAAAAAGTACCTAGGTACCTAAGTAAAAAAAATAACTCACCTATAATATCTTAACCCGTGATCACACGTTCTATTCTATAATGTTTCAGTTTCACAGGTTATGTGAAATAGATCTGTGAGGATTTTCTAAAGAATGAAAATCCAAAGTTGAATTGACTTTAACTTTCGTTCTATAAAGAGACCATAGAATAGGTAAACATGTGAACCCATTATTAAATCATGAACGATTTTTTGTTGACTTGGGAAGTTTTAAACATTTTTTAATAATATGGTTAAGACCATCACGGTTTTTGATGAATATAACATAATATGAATTAGTTACCGATAAAAAAATATACGAGAGATTAGCGTTTAGCATGTTTTAAATATATATTAAGTTTTTATTTATTTATATTAAATAATAAGTGACCGCCTCATGCATAAAAATATACAAAAAAAATCAAACAGAAAATAAATTAACCTTTAACCCTTACCTTTTTCGTCCTAATTTTCTCTGCTAGGCTCGTAACAGATTCCAGCAAGATTGGGTTTTGCACCGCTGGGATTTTTTGAGATTGGTTTTTGTAAAGAAAATGGAAAAAACACCTCCCAATAATGACTACAATCTTTTGTATATATTGACAAAAAATAAAAATGTATTTAGCGGCCTTCGCTTTATTGGGCCTGTCTCCCTTAGGAGTTTTATTGCGCTTATCAGTCATTTTGCACGATAATAATTAAACACTTCACTAGGTAATATTTTATATTATTAATTTCACAATGTCATTATTCTTTTACAATACACTTGAAGTTCACGGACGCGTTCATACACCTGTGGAGCACTTTACGAACTGAGCGAACGTTAATTATTTAATTGTTGTAGGTAATGCTCTGACGTATAATTCCAAAGTTTTACCAACTTTCCTTCGTTTTTAATTAATGTATTTGAATTTCAAATTCAAAAGTAGCACCGGCTGACACAAACCCGATTTGCAATATTTATCTACGATTCATAATAATAGTTTTAATATGACGTTATGATACCTAGCAGAATGAAATGAATTATGAAGATCAAGAACTCGTCACGGAAACTGAATGAAACTTGTTTTGACACAAATATATAGGTACTAAAGCAAACTGTAGTTATGGTTAGATGGTTCTGTATCCTTCTGTGATGCCATGTCCCAAAAGTAAATAACCATGTTTCAGTAGTGAAAAAAAAATTACCACGTTTCGGAGAACAAAAAGAACATGTTTTTCGCAACCTTTTTGTTGAGAATTTAAATAAGCAAATGATTTACAATGCTTTATTAAAAACAATAATTTTATAATTTACTTTTGAATAACAGAAAAAATATGTTTTTGAAAGAAAAACAACATGTAAATAAAAACTTGTAAAAAGTATGTTTTACTTTATTAAGGTTAATTTATACAACTCAATTTTAAAATGAATGATAATGTAAAAAATATAAATAACTTGAGAAAAAAAGATGAGGGTGAAGAAATTCTCCCACAACTCCAATATATTTTTTCTACATTTTACTGTATCTATAGTTGGTTTGCTTACTTATTAAAGTTACATGACATACATTTAGTTTTATGAATGTATTCATATTATTTCTTGACAAAGATAATAATTGGATAAAGAGACATTGTAAACCCGCAGACCAGTACTGAAATTCAAGAACTACTATCGTGAATTTGGGATTTTACAAAAACCGTATCTCACCCAAAAGAATACACTTTTGGCAATCGCTAAAAAACCATGCAATAAATAAAAAATAACAATGTTATGCAACCATAATACCATAAATCGAAAAAAAAAAAAACATGCGGGTATAAATGACCCAAAAAAACACGAAAACATGGTAAAAACCCTGCATTTGGCAACACTGGTATCCATAGATAATATAATTACCTATAGCCGTCTCTTTCTGTTTGATCCAACGGCTAGGCTAACCTTATTTTAATATATTCTGTAAAGGCCGCTTCACACTGATATCAGGCCGTTGGAAACCGTACAACCGTGCTGGCTCGGTACCTGGTAAACTAGGTTGGTTTAGTTACAATACCATAATATTCACTCGTTTATTCTGTCCATGTTTTAATAATTAGATATAATATAATAAACGGAAATAAAAATTATACATATACCATAATATTGCAACATCAAGAGTCAAAATAACTAAGAGGAGTGAATGTGAGGCAAGGAGTGTGTGCCAAGGTCGAGTAGTTTGGCGGTCCGTCCTCTCTATTATTAAACTATCATCAGCCTACCCCCACGGAAGCGGCGTAATGGTTCGTCAGTTAGTTTAATAATATAAATATGGTATGTAATTGCTCTTCGTCAATCATATTTTTCGTCTCCCCCGACATAAGTACTCACCACGAATTACATTGCTCATTCTCCGATACAACGATTTCACACTATGGAAAATCAGTACATAGGTGATGTTGACATATTTAACATAAACTTGGCGAATTTTGTGGATCTTGTAAAAATGTATTACAAAACTATTCCTAAGCATATGTCTATTTTTGTAAACCTATCAAATTGCTGTATTTTTGTTTTTTTATCACTTGTATGCATTTTTTATCTAATTTTATTTTTATTATTTCTTTATCTGTTTAAAAATCATCTGTCATGAATTAATTGTACAAACAAACATGTAAAAACCCCCTGGGCGTTAAATAAATACATAATAAAACGAAATCTAACTATATTTATAAGAAATATTCCGCATTAACCGTGACGCGCAGTAAGAAAAGTTTTAATATTTTAGTTCAGTGCATATTCGTAATAATTAATAATATAGCGTATAGTTTTTAGGTTGCAAGTGTATGCACAATTCATGACATAATATTGATCTAAAAAGCGACACACCACACAGCAGTCGTAACTTTTGACCTTGACCGCCAGCGCACAGGACCGGGTGTGAATCGGCCTTAAATGGCATATCGAAATCCATACAACGTTTTGCGATTTCGGCGTTACATTCGGGACGCGAGAATATTCAATTCCGCTTTATATTATTTTATTTATTTTGGCGCGTTCGTTTATTGGTTATTTCCATTCGTTTTATAGATAAGGACCTTTAAATTAAACGTAGGTATGTAAATACTGTTCATAGTTAACCCACGTTACTTAGTTTTGTTATCAAATTCGATTTGACAGGAGCTGTCAAAAATTTATTGACGTAAACTGAGGCGCGCGCGTGACAGTGAAGAGGATGTAATGTTTTGCACAGAACTGTCTAAAACCGAACTTTATTTTGTTTCATGTTTCGTGTTTACGTATGCTTATTAATATCATTAACTTTTTAAAGTTATGGATTAAAAACGTTATGTAATTTTAGCGATGGTTTGAACAAATAACGCTGAATTTAGAGCGGCTGGTAAAACTTTGAGAAACAAATTTGACAATTTAAAAAACATTGCACATTTTTAACACAAAGTATTATTGAAAAGATGACACAACAAGGGAGTAGTCTCCGAACGATCACGTCAATATTAAAGTCTCCGAGAAAACTGACCGATCTTTCTTTTTCAGATTGACGATTAACACGACGTAAACAATGAAAAACACCCCGAAAATAAATCTACATTTGCCGCGAAGTTTGAGTCCGGCACGTCATAAGTCGAGGAACAAGTCGACATCGCCGAGCAAAGAGACTAGCGACCCTGGCGGCGGCGGGCGGAACCTGCAGCCGGGCGGCGCTGTCATCGCCGTCGGATCTGCAACCGGTGAGTTTCTATGGAATTCTGTTTTTTTCAGTGCTGCCAACATTTCAGCGAAAATTGTGGAAAATTTGAATGGAGATTAAAAAGTTTCTGTATTCATTGACTTGTTTTTTTTTTTTTTAAATAATGTTATTTACAGTAGTAGAAATCTGCCTAATATAACAAATACTCACCTAAACCTTAGGTAACCAATTTGCGGAAGTAGCAGATATTTTTAAAGTGCCGAAAAAACTTATGACTGATAACAAAGCATTTTTGACAATGACAGTATGTAACGTCTTTGATTTTTGATACATTTTTTAAAAACAGTTCTTCGTTTATATTTGGTTTTGTGTAGCCTCATTATACATTTTAATAATAATAGTGTGTTTACACGGTTTCTAATTGTTTAGTAATATTTAAATAAATATTTTTTTTATGTAGTGACTTGTACCGTAAATAAATAAAGAATAATATTTTACTGCGTGATGTAAATAATTTTTTGAACTGCAGGTATCTAAATAGAGCATAGGTACTTTGTTGTTATTTGGCAGTCAAAATACTTTCGAATAGTTAGATTTCTTCAAATTTAATTGTTTTTGGGTTTATGGCGTATGGGAGGATCTTTATAACCAAAATATTCCCGATAATTTCAGTATTAGGACAAGCCATCACCAGTAGTTTTGTTTTCAGCTTCGAGATACTTAATGCATTAATATTATCTAATCCGAGAATGGTTTCTGAAGTATTTTAACTTAATTCAACATTTTACCGAATGAGTGTAAATATGAATCGACGCTATCAAAGTTTTCATTATGATAATTATTTTTATAATTAAATTAAATTGGAATATGAATAATAACCGTTTTCCAAATAATGTCTGTGTGAGATTTCTGGAGTCTTTAAGATCTACAGTGGAAACGCTACCGACTGCAAAGTTAAGTGTGAGTTTTGAATGTCGTATAAAGCGGACAGATCCGCTCGTGTATTTCTGCGTCGGACGTATCTGTCCGTATTTATTAACAAAGGTAATATAATATTATGCAAATATATATTTTTAAAACAAGTAATAGGTACTTATGAATGCTAAGAAACCATTAAATAAATTAGCATGGTAGTTTTTTACGTAGGTACCTATCCAAAGTAACTAAATACCTACCAAATTTTCCGCTCACAAACCATTTTAATTTTACGACAGTAATTCTATGGGTTATAAATTTCGAATTATGATAAGTGCAATATTATGTGCATTTAATTTATTCATAACGAATTGACTGGAATGATAAAATTAATATTATTAATTGGCGCAGCAAGCATCTTGTATGTTCATTTTTATTTGTATGCACGAGGGAAAAAACACATCCGTAAGTTAAAACTAATTAATAAACAGTAATAATTAAATAGTTTAAATAATAGTTAATTAATAAACTAATAAATTATTAGTTTAATTAGTTACTTAAAACTAATTAAATTGGGGGGGGGGGGGGGTAAAGTGCACTATCTTCCAGATGTGATGCTAAACGTCACTATTGCAATATTTATGCTCTCCTTGTTCTACCGGTATTATAATGGAAGATGCTCCGAGGAATTAGCGCCATTCATTCCCTCGGGACCGGTTCATAGTCGGGAAGCATACCAATCCCGCGTAACATGCATACACGGTTGACACTTGCTTCTGCCACTCGTTCTTGAGTTCAATAGCTCGGCTATGGAACGGTTTATCGGCCTCTATTTCTTCCTCCCTCCTACATACAATACAGTCTCTTCAAGGCCCATGTTTACTCCTCCACCCCTCAAAAAGACCCTCCACACAGCGTCTTCAAAGATGTTAAAAGCCCAGAAAAACATTATTTTCCCAAGGGCCTCCTGTGTGGAGTTAATCATAAAGAGGGAATATATTTCGTATTTGTTAATAAGAAATTCAACTTTTTTACCTGAATACTACCATAAAACTTTGAATTTCGAATAAGTCATTAATTTTTTTGTTTTTTGTTTTTGGAATAACCTAATGAGTACGTAAAACCTCAAATTATAACATTTAAGCATTTAATTTTTTTTTTAAATATTATAATTTCAGGTTTTACCGGTTTGATTCATAAAGTTATTCCCAAAAAAAAGATAAAATAACTTATTTCTAAATTCCCAGTTTTGATAAAAACTTAGTAATACTTATTTTTCTGGTAAAAAAAAAGAATTTCTTTTTATTAAAAAAACGAAATAGGTTCCCTCCATTTAGTTTCATTATTGTGTTAAGAATCTTACAATGCTTACTACACAAGAATCCCAGTGCGTCCCGTCTCGAGCCAGTGCGACTAAGGCATCCCCAAGTGGTAGCTGATTGTAGGGGGGAGGGGGAGGAAGATGGGGAAGCACCTGGCTATTAAAATCTGGTCCCCAACCACGGCTAAAGTTATTTAAAGCGACGTTTCAATTCTGAATGGTGGTATTATATTGGGACTAGTATTTATTATTGCGTTATTTCTTACATGTAATAAATTAAATTTGTAATTGTGTAAGAAATTAATAAAAAATTATTATAAATTATATTATTATTATGTTCCACTCTGGAACGTGCCAAAAATAATATATGCTGTATATTATTTTTAATTTACTATTAAATAACACAAATTAATATTGCAAAATTTATTGCGCACGCCGCGCCGGGATTTAAACCATCGGAGCGACTTTCGGATTTCTAGTCAAGAGCCTTTCCCTTCAACCACGTAGACTGTCATATGTACGTATATCTATCTATCTATGTAAATAAAAATGAATCGCCAAAATGTATGTACGCGCATAACTTCCGAACGACTGCACCAAATTGGATAATTATTTTTTTGTGTTCGTTCGAGGAAGACATGGCACGACCAAGTGAATCAGATACTTGTGAAGAGTCGGAATAATAGAAGAGCATGTATGAGACGATGTATGAATGTGAACGAGGCAAGGAGTGTGTGCCAAGATCGAGTTGTTTGGCGGTCCGTCCTCTCGGCGTGATGGTTAGTTAGTTAGTGTTCGTTATTGCCAGGACAAGGCATTATGAAATCTGTATAAAAAAATGCAATAGGTGGCACGCGAGCTGTTTGAAAGCTGAATGTACCTGGTCTAAATGTATGGAATGCGGGAGGGGGGAGGGAGGAGGGGTACTCGGGTAGGAGGTTTGTGGAAGGGAGGGGGGGGACCAGGGAGGGGAGAGGGGAGGGGAACTCGGGAGGGGGGTTCGCGGGACTGGGGAGAGTGGGGAAAGGGAAGGCAAAGTAGGTACGCGAGAAGGGAAAGGGTCGCGGGAGAGGAAGGGGAGGCGGAACGGGAAATGAGATGCAGTTAGATACAATTTATTTATTAAATTTTTAGTTTTTTTTTTTTTTTTAAAAGAAAGACAAACATTCCGGGGTTACGAATAACCCAACAATGTTTAAAAATCTCCTACTACCACCACAGAAAGCCGAAAATGTTGCTTGTGTTGTGATGGAGGACTTAGCCAGCCGAGGAATCGAACACGCGACGCTCGGGTGGGACCCAAGCGCTATGCCCACTCAACCACTGACAGGTCATGGCATAGCAACGCATGCCAGGTATAATAATTTTTCATTTCATGGATAATTTTTCATTTCATCGTGTTTAAATCGGCAGGTATCTATTTTTAATATAGAAAAATCGCGTTTTATTTCATGCCTTCAATTTAATGGATTGTCGTTAAATTGGACAATTTTACTGTAGAAATTATTAAAATTAATAATATCTTTACGGCATTAAGTAATTTCACTTGGTTCGGACATCACTATTAAAGAAGGATTAACAGAAATAACCGGAAATAAATATAATATAATAAAATTCTCGAAGATTGTAATTTTATCTAGTGGAGTTATGTTTTAAATTTTGAAAAGTATGTTAATTTTTATTAAAATATGGTTACACAATACAAATTTTCAAATGAACTGTTGTATTATAAAACACACATTTTAAATCATATAAAATAAATCAATAAATTATCTAGGAAAGCTACTTTAAAAAAGCTAACAAGTTTTAAAAAATCCGAGCCTTGTTTTGTGACGAAAATACTCCAGTTTGTCTATTTATTGAAAAATTATAATTAATTATGATTAAAAAATACTTTAAAAAAGGACAAAATTATAATAATCTTAACTTCACGCGTTTGAGCATTTTGTAGTAGGCAGATATGTAGGTATTCAAGCAAATGTCGAATGAAACAAAATCGATGAGTTATTAGTTTAAAATGTTGGTACGGGTAATAATCAATCTTTCGGTAAACTTTGGGGATCGTTGGAAACGGTTAATACGCACTTTTTTTTGAAAATATCTTTTGATACACCTTAATTACATCAAAAGACAACTATTTGCATTGGGGGAAGTGGAAAATATTTCATTCTAAATTTCGATTACGTAAAATTAAAATTAGCTTTCATTCTGTGAAACGAGACCGTCCATTTTCAAACATTATTTTCAAATGTCATTTTTTTGTGATGTTGGTATTCTTGTTACTGTACGAAAAGATGCTAGAGCAAATCGTAGCAGACTACATGGGAATTCGGCTCGTAAAACCAACGGCTAGAGACAAAATCGCGCGGGAGTTTTTTAATGTTATAAAACTGAAATTCCGCCTAATTAGTAGGTACTTACCTAATACACATGTATTGCGTGCGTTGATTAAAATTTATTAGTTTAGATTTTTTTTTACTTTAAAATTTTATTTTTATAAGTCAACTATTTCTGCGATGTTGAGCGGCTACGTACGCTAATTTTATGTGATATGGTTTGTGATACAAAAGAAAGTGCCCCTTTATAACGCCCACTCGCGTCACGGCAAAAAAACATCCCAGTTTTCAAGTAGTTTAGCGGCTACGCTAGGTTTGTGTAACATGGTTTGTGATAGAAAAGAAAGTGCCCCCTTCGTAGCGCCTACTCGCGTCACGGCAAAAAACATCCCAGTTTTCAAGTAGTTTAGCGGCTACGCTAGGTTTGTGTAACCTGGTTTGTGATACAAAAGAAAAAGCCCCTTTATAACGCCTACTCGCGTCAAAGCAAGAAAAACATCCCAGTTTTCAAGTAGTTTAACGGCTACGCTAGGTTTGTGTAACACGGTTTTTGATACAAAAGTGAATGTATTATTTATAAAAAATAATTAGGTACCGAAATTTTATTCCCAAAACTCCGATAATTTAGTACTTACCTTTCCAGATTTCGTGGTACCTTCAAAATCTTCTAGCCGTTCGTTATACATTCAAGTGTATCGGGAATACCAACATACCAAAGTGATAATAACCACAATGGCGTACAATCTCACAAGACGAAAGCTAATTTTAATTTTACGTAATCGAAATTTAAAATGAAATATTTTCCACTTCCCCCAATGCAAAAAGTTGTCTTTTAATGTAATTAAGGTGAATCAAAAGATATTTTAAAAAAAAAGTGCGTATTAACCGTTTCCAACAATCCCCAAAAATTAATAATCTTTCTAACTGGAACCGCCCTGTACAACCTGTACAACCATCTTTCGACGAAGTTTGAATAATCTATATTTTTTTACATTCTCTCACATTCTTTATATTACATAAATATATTAATATACTGTATTGAAAATCGACCATCACAACACGGGAATGTGCCTAGCATGGTGGTCAAAAAATCCACAATAAGGAACTCCAGTAAAAAGTATTATGACTTTAAAAAAATTTGTTCATACAGACCAATAAACGCTGATTCTGAATATATAAGTTTTTTTTTATAATATTAAACGTAAACGTTAAAAAGTGCATTTTTTAACGTCTCGTTAAAATACACTGTAAAGTTGGTACGATTGAATGGTTAGTGCTGACGTCACGCGTCACCAGTCATTGTATCACATTGTATTGAAATCAATTGACATGTAGGTATGGCACAAGCCAATCAGTATTAACAACATTTCATGTTATTCTTTATTTCGTACTGTTTATAGAGATTTAGTTGTAGTGTTTATTGAAACAATATTTAAGCCTAAATAATTCAGTATAAAAATAGAGGTATCTATCATTATATAAAATATTGAAAAACTACTGCACAAAAAAAATAATGAATGAAAAAAGTAATGCTTCTTCTAGGGAGAATACTTCGAACAACGGAACAACGGATTTCAAAATGGCGGCAGTAGATCAGCTGATTGCCCAATCCCATACTAATTTTTCGGGAGTGATGACATCACACGATTTACCATATTTCCGGGGGGTCTCGAAAAATTAAAACTTTGACAATTATTTTAACTATTAAAACTAACTCTAAAAATAAAAACAAAACGCAGTTATTTAAGTTAGAAGGTCATTATTCATAAAAAAAATAAAAAAAATTGGACTGGAGTTCTCTATTCATGTAACAAACAATATCATTATAATTTATTATCATAGATACCCTTTGAATGATACGCGCTCCTGAAGACAGCAGCTTTCTTCCTGAACCTTCAACCCCTGTAGTTTTAGCATCTACCTCATCAAATTTACCATGCCACTAGGTACTACTTCGGAGCGCACTCTTGTCAGATTCCTAATTAAGATAGGCGAAAATTGCACCACGCTAAAATACTTCTTTTGTAAATCAAGATTTCTTAAGAGTGTGTGCTACGTTTCAAAAAGGATTATTTGGCACAGCGAAGAACCCTTTTGCGAAGGCGGCAAATTTATCGTGAAATATAACGTACAGTATCTACGAGGGGATACAAATACGAGTTATCAATAAAAATTGTCCACAACGACCAAGCATAATCCTTTTTTATTAAACATACTAATTTAGATTGTTGGTGCATGGATTTTGTCAGTAATATGAATTATTATTGACATATGGCATTAATAATTCTTTATTTGAAATGCGTATTTGTTTTATTCAAATGCTTGACAGATGTTTCTAAGAATCAATAGAGTGAAGAAACGTCACAAAGACAATGCCCGTACTTCACTGAACTAGCTTCGACAATGTTGATCATAAGCTTCTTCTAATTAAACTTGAACACGTCGGTATAAGAGGTTTAGCATTAAAATGGTTTGAATCGTACCTAATAAATCGTAAACAAAAAGTTCAAATTTCAAACATTGACGAAAAAATGATGCAGTACATGGTAGAATCCAAATGGAGAACAATCAACAAGGGTGTGCCTCAAGGAAGCATTCTTGGGCCCCTCCTGTTCCTTATATACATAAACGAACTTCCAATTATTGCTGGCACAGAATGTTCAATGTTTGCTGATGACACTGCTTTGTTGTTTGAATGTAATGAAGACGTTGACGAATTTAATAAACATATTAACGAGACTTGTCAATCAATAGCAAATTGGCTGTTATCACAAAATCTGTCACTCAACACTAACAAAACTCAAGTTTTACAATTTTGTCCAGTGCAAGCTACACCTATAAACATAAATGTAAACTTCAATAATAATATTATCGAACCTTCCCAAACTTGTTCACTGCTGGGAATACAACTAGATGCAAATATAAACTGGAAAGAACATGTATCCAAAATAGTAGCCAAAATCAGTAGCTTTTCTTTCGTTCTAGGTACACTGAGAAATATATTAAACATCGAATCGGTAATGGCCGCTTACTATGGTTATGTATATTCAATAATAAAATACGGAATTATCTTTTGGGGAAACTCAGTAAACGCCAAAGATGTTTTTATCATCCAAAAAAGATGTATAAGAAAAATGACAAACTCTGCTAATCGGGATTCATGTAGACCTATATTTAAAAAATTGAAAATTCTTACAGTCACCGACATATATATAATAGAGTTATGCATGTTAGTGCGATCATCTCCAGAAAAGTTTCCACAAAAAAACTCTACACATAAACACGCTACAAGGTTTACAGAAAATTTATCAATACCAAGAGCAAACAAAACAATTTTCCAAAAAGGACCCTTTTACATGGCCATTAAAGTATACAACAACCTTCCACACGACATTAAACAAATACAAGATACACTCAGATTTAAGTCATCACTAAAAACATTCCTCCTGAACAGGTCTCATTACACATTAAGTGAATACCTCACATAGGTACAACTGTTTTATGTTTACGTTTATATAAAGAATTAAAACCAATTCCCTTTGTATTACACCACTTTTATATTTTTTGTGTTCAAATCTGTACAACATGTTAGGTTAACTGGAAGAAATAGGATATAGGTACCTATAAGTTATACCTTTTGTACTAAATGTTAATTTTGTACAATAAATGATTTTGATTTTGATTTTGAATGGCTATCCTTTTCATAAACGATGCCACATCATCTTCATTACATAGTATAAAATGAAGTCGCTCAAAATGTATGTGCGCTTAGATCTTTTAAACTACTCAACAGATTTTCATGCGGTTTTCACCAATACATAGCGTGATTCAAGAAGAAGGTTTATATGTATAATACATGCTTATTATAGTAGAGAAAAGCCGAGAAATTCAAATATTTAATTCAGGCAGCGGGCAGCGGGCAGCTGGCAAGTGGGTGGTGTGGATTTTATCAAGGTTGGGTAATGGCGTTGTGTTTCGTTAGCCACAGTAACGTGTGGCCGGGTCTGCTAGTTTAGTATAAATATAACGTGTCTTGAATTTTTATAATGTCATTGGATAGCTAGCGTCATTTTTCAAGTTTCCTAACATTCGATAATTACATTTCTTTTGATAGGCAAATATTTTTTAATAAATAATTTCAGCCTCATAAATCCTAGAGTTATAATACTCGTGATTATTCGCGGGTACGTGCTAGTAGTTATTATAATAATATCCGCTGTTGATATATTCATGTGATTTTAGAATAACATTATTATCATCTGATCATAACGCCTAAAAACTTATATGGAGTGTTTCCGCTTATTGTAATCATATGCATTGTACATCTATTTATCTCCTATCTTCTATCTTCTATCTTCTATCTTCTATCTTCTATCTTCTATCTTCTATCTTCTATCTTCTATCTTCTATCTTCTATCTTCTATCTTCTATCTTCTATCTTCTGTCTTCTGTCTTCTGTCTTCTGTCTTCTGTCTTCTGTCTTCTGTCTTCTGTCTTCTGTCTTCTGTCTTCTGTCTTCTGTCTTCTGTCTTCTGTCTTCTGTCTTCTGTCTTCTGTCTTCTGTCTTCTGTCTTCTGTCTTCTGTCTTCTGTCTTCTGTCTTCTGTCTTCTGTCTTCTGTCTTCTGTCTTCTGTCTTCTGTCTTCTGTCTTCTGTCTTCTGTCTTCTGTCTTCTGTCTTCTGTCTTCTGTCTTCTGTCTTCTGTCTTCTGTCTTCTGTCTTCTGTCTTCTGTCTTCTGTCTTCTGTCTTCTGTCTTCTGTCTTCTGTCTTCTGTCTTCTGTCTTCTGTCTTCTGTCTTCTGTCTTCTGTCTTCTGTCTTCTGTCTTCTGTCTTCTGTCTTCTGTCTTCTGTCTTCTGTCTTCTGTCTTCTGTCTTCTGTCTTCTGTCTCCTGTCTCCTGTCTTCTGTCTTCTGTCTTCTGTCTTCTGTCTTCTATATAAATAAAAATGAATCGCCGAAATGTATGTACGCGCATAACTTCCGAACGACTACATCAAATTGGATAATTCCTTTTTTTTGTGTTCGTTTTTGACAGGACAAGGTTTGCATAAAATTACTGGTGAGCTCTGGCATTATGAAATTTGTATAAAAATTGCAATAGATGGCACACGAGCTGTTCGAAAACTGAATGTACCGGGACTGAAAGTATGGAGTGCGAGAGGGGGGAGGGGAACCAGGGAGGCGGAAGGGGAACCTGGAAGGGGGAGGGGAACTTGGGAGGAGGTTTTGCGGAATGGTGGAAGAGGGGAAGTGGAGTGGGAACGCGAGAGGGGAAGGATATGCGTTAGAGTAAGAGTATACGGAATGGGAACGGGACGAATGGGAAAGGACACGGAAGAAGAAACAATTTCTATATTAAATGGCATAGCAACGCATGCCAGGTACCAGCTAGTTATGCTAGTAATATAAAAAAATGGTGGAAGAACGTATTTATAAAAGAAGAACATAGTACCAAAAATACCAATTTCGGTTTTGGGTCTTTCTGTGTAACTCTGGTTCAATGAACTCAGATTTGCTTTGGATTTTTAGTGTCATTTTCAAAATTTGTACTGATTGTGTGAAGAATTTAGATAAGCGATAAAGTGCCTACCTATTGTTATAACATTTTAATAGAACATTCTTTTAATTTGTGAGTCGGGTACGAGTACCGCCGCCCCGGGAACCATTTATTGGATAACACCCTAGTATGGTGACTTAGCAGGGTGCCCTGGTTCATGGGGTGAGATTTGTCTAGGTCTTGACGGCGCATGCATTTGCCCACCTACTGCATGGCGGGTGGGATTGGGAGAGACTGGTTGAGGGAGACCTTTTGACCTCTCCAGCCAAACTTTCTCGACCCATCGCTTTGCACTGCATTGGGAGGGATGCATTCACACGTCCGTCACTCCTGAACCCATTGACAACGAGATTTCTACCCACCCTTTTTCCTTCCAAGAACTTCCTCTTCTTTATTTACATAAAAAAACCTCCACACAGCATCCCCAAAGATTCCCTGAGCGATTTTTTCCTACTGTGCGGAGCTAATGTGAAAAAATGTCATTTTTGGAATTGGAACTCATTTTAATTTTATTTTTTTTAATTTTTTTTTTATTTATCTTAAAAATGGTACATGTCGTGATATTACAATTTACAATTTTGTAACTTGTAATTTATACTGATCTTCCATTAAAAACAATCAGACTATCCCGTGATTTTTCGCTGGTCTGCATTAGTTATATTAAATAAAAGATCAGCCGAAGGGGGAGACGAAGGTTAAGGGTATTCGATAGTCCGGTGGTTAGGACGCTCTGACAGATCGAGTTAGAATCACACAGATGTTACGCTGAGGTAACAGAAACAGCGTCAAAGTGATGTCAATGTGAAAAGGTGTGAAGGTGTGAGAATAAAGGCTTGGGGTAGACAGGGGTAGCTTCGTTAACGAGTTGACAAGTTGCGTCAACAGTTAACCATACAGCTAATTAAATACCATTTCAGGCAACTAATTCTATCGTTTCCATTCTGAATGATGAGGCAGGGTACTGGGGGATCTTCCATTCGGAAAATAACGCAATTCTGACAGTAAACTGAACATTTTGCGAATTTTTAGTCCTTCGCCGATCCTGAAGTGTACATAAAAAAATTGTAATTAATTTATTCTAAAGTGATATTTAACTTAAAATTTGAAAATCCTGGAAACTTTCACTGAATTTTTTCTATATTTTTAACATGAATTTTATGGTGTGGTGACCATATGAGAGAATTATACTCATGTTTTCATCAAAATAATAAAAATAAGAAACGACCTCACTGGCGAACCAATACCCAACTAAGCGTAAGTTTCTATTTTACTTGACTTAATATTGATATATTATAGTTGGTAAGGTACGGCAAAAGTTAATTCCATAGCCAGAGTTTTAATAACTCCTCGTTATGGAGTAAAGTTGTTATTAGATATTTTTCCATTTTAAGGAAATGAAAAATAAACGAGTCAGTTAAAAAATCTAAAGTTTTCCTCGTTCTCGTTTGAAAGCGGAGGTCGGTTTTTACACTTCACGTTATTTTTTTTATCAAACCGAATTCTGATGTTATCTGTGCTCAAAGGTTTCTTAACCTACCAATAATTTTTATTGTTTTTATTTCTTGGTATGGCAATCCTGACGAGTTACAAAACTCATTTTAGGACGGGAGGAACTTACAATTCATGAGTGGGAGGAAATAGGTATAATTTTACATAGTCCACCCGTCGTACAATGTGGAGTATTTCTATAGTCGGACAAAAAATTAAATAATTTTTCCTTATAATTTGCTGAAAATTATTTCCAATTAAGATTTATTTAAGATAACTTTTCGTGGTCTTCACAACGTTTTCCGCTAACCGATTGCTTTGCGGATGCTGTTCTGGAAACGATAAAAATTCAAATTTTTCATCGGGGAGGTTTGTCCGGGGCTTGGCGGTGGATGCATCTGCCCACCAGTTGCGTGGCAGGCCGGATCGGAAGAGACCTTTTGATCTCTCCAGCAGGACTCTTTCGGAACATCGCCTTGCACTGTGGTAGGAGGATGGATTGATGGAGGATGGATTGATGTGACATCGATGTGACATTGATTGTGACAACTCACTCCTGGAGACAATGCCCCCCGGATTTCTACCCACATCTCATACCTTTTACCTTTTCAGAACCTCCTCTCCCCAAAAAGACCCTCCACACAGTATCCCCAAAGATGGCATACGCCCTGAGGGTTATTTCCTCAGGGCCTTTTGCGTGGAGCTATTGTATTGTAAAAATAAAAATATATGGTATAAATCGGGGCTTGCCCTCATTCTCGTACCTATATCAAAGATATCACGCTGTGCTTTTATCAAAGTATGTTAGACGAGAGTTATTTTAACGAAGCAAAGTTATCTGTTTTACGAAGTTTCGAAATGATATAAAGTTTCAGTTTCTTTTAGGTTTAAGCCGCTGAAAACTCCGCCAGAAAACACGGCCAACCTGTATTAATGCATTTCCCTCGTAGTTCCGTCCTCCTCTGGCCGTGTGATTGCCGCGAAGGTTTTCCTGGAAGGCTGCGATCTGCGATAGAGCGGTTTGCAGTCAGAACCTACCCTACCCGGTACAGAATACAGTCAGTGCGCGCCTGAAGCCCGGGCCGAATGGACGTCTGTCGTTAGACGTTGTAACTGTTCCGCTCGAACCGTCCCATTTTCCGCGATGTTTTTTTTCACCAGTGTCATTATAAAGTTCAAGTTTTTCTCTGAGCTTTAACCGGACTTAAAATCAACTTTATGTAGAGAACCTTTTACAAGTGAAAACGTTGATGTTTTATTTTGTATTATATTCTACTTTGTTTGTGAACTCAAGCAGTTAGTCGAAAAGAACCGTAACAATAGATTATTATTGTGTTTTGTTTGTGATAAAGTAATAAGTTTGTTTTTGAGATTTCGCTAGCAAGGTTTGATAACAACACAATAGGGGACTTAAGAAGTTAAAGTGTTGTAAGTTTTTATAAAATAAAGCTTTCGAAAAAAGCTTTTACGATCTTTATTTCTATGATTATGTTCAATATAAAATAAATATGGAGAAATCAGCCCCATGGTTAGAATAATAATACAAATATGAAAGGTATTTTTATTTATTTTCTCAAAAGTGTACGAAATACGAAACTGCCCTTAAAAATTACAGAGATTTTCGCCACCCTTTGTTAAGTTTAATATCAAAATTCTACTTATTTGTTATGGACTTTATTTTTTATTTACCATAACAAGGAAAAAGGATGTTCGTCATATTTTGTACTTATACTTTTCTATATTAGGTAAGTAAAATACTTCTACCATATTTAATTTGATTAACAAATGAATGAGAACAGTTCCATTTTATGACCGAATTATTTATTACTTCATTATTAAATTACTTATATGCGTTTGACGGGAGACAATACCAATAAGCCATATGTGATTTGTGCATGTCTATATTCCGCACGCAACCGTATGCTATTTATCTTCATCATAAAAAAATACTAATTTTGGTTGTGTGTCTGTCTGTGAGAGTATTATATAAGTTTCTATATTATAATTTTCAAAGTTGGAAATGATGTGTCAAGAATCCAGACAAGCGATAAAGTACCTACATTGCTTATAATAATATTTTATTTTTGTGTTAAAAAGTTATTTTAATTCTATTATACCTATTTGAAATGTGTGTTTCTTTTGTTAAATTTCTTACGGTAAATTTTGACAAGTTAGGGCAGATTTTCCAATGTTTTCCTCCTTTTTCCATTTTCAAAAAAGCGTTATATATACTAACTTTTAATTTCTATACTTTGAAAAGTATAGAATTAAGCGGTCTAAAACTACAGGATGACACATCCCTAGCTCATGCTGTTGCGCGGATCGCTGAACTCGCAGGCGTTAAGATTACCCCAGAGGATACCTACAAAATCACAAAACACAGACCAAATGATCAGAAAAAAATTACAATTAATTTTGCGGATATAACAAAAGCGGATACCATATTAGCAGCCAAACACAATGACGCGTTAAAAAAATTCAACGGGGAAGGAGCCCAATATGTTTACGTAAATGCGGCTCTAACGCAATACTATAAAAATCTGCACTGGAACACCAGAAAAAGAGCCCAAGAAAAAGACTATAAATATGTATGGATAAAATCCGGAAAAGTACTTGTAAGAAAAACTAAGGACTCAAAAGTTATAGAAATAAAACACTTGAACGATATATCTAATAAACTGACATAAAAAAACTACTGTACACCAAACACAACCTCACATCATATACTTACACAAATACACACCAACATGGCTGATTACATGAAATATATAGACTCGAACAATCAACACTACTGTATAAGTACAAATGATTTTAATCTATGGACCAACATCACAAAAGAAAAAAATAGAATCAAAATATTGCACCAAAACATTAGATCGATCAATAAAAATTTTGACGAATTTATAATATACCTCCAACAGATTGACAATAATTTTGATGTCATTGTGCTGACAGAATGCTGGTTGAATGAAAACTATATCCCAAAAACAATCAAAAACTATCATACACACCACACAAATATACACAAAAACCAAAATGATGGTATAGTTACGTACGTCAGTGATAAAAATAACATAAGCGTTCAAGAAATAAACATCATAGACTCCAACTGCTTACAGATTACATATGAAAAAGAAACTTGTATCCTAGCTATGTACAGATCTCCATCCAAAAACAACATTACAAACTTCCTAACAGAACTTAACAATACATTAAATGACCTCAACAAATACAAAAATATCATCATCATAGGAGACCTTAACATAAACATTCTACAAAACGGACACCCACAAAACATAGAATACCTAACAATACTAGCACAGTATGGACTGGAGCCAACGATAAATGTCCCAACACGAGTAACACAAAACACTAAAAGCTGTATAGATCATATAATGATCAAGACAAAACTAAAAACCAAAACAGTAGTACTTGAAAGCACAATTACAGATCACTACATGAATATGATAGCAATAGACACCGAAAACACTAATTCGAACCAACATAAAATATTTACAAAAAAAATAATTGACTACTCAAACTTAAAAGAAAAATTACAAAAAATAAACTGGAATACAATATACCAAATAGATAATGTCGAAGAGGCCTGGAATAAATTTACAAATACGTTAACGCAAGAAATAAAAAATTTCACTTCAATAAAACACATAAAACTTACACACAAAGCAAAAAAAATGAAACTATTGATAACACAAGGAATATTAAACTGTATTCGTAAACGAGACAAAATTCACAAACAAATTAAACACACACCGTATGACATGGAACAACTTAATTACTGTAAAAGATATAGAAACATCTGCACGAAAATTATTAGAGTAGCTAAGGAGTTATACTACAGAGAAAAACTTAAAGAAAATAATAACCCAAAGGAAATATGGAGAATTTTAAAAGAAGTTACATACACACAAAAATACAAACAGAAAAATACTATTGAACATCTAAATATTAACTCAAACAAAATTGATGCCAAAACAAATACAGAATTTATGGCAAACCATGTCAATAACTTCTTCGCAACTATAGGGAAAGTTTTAGCGAACCGTAAAAAACATAGCACAAACACAATAACACAAACAAACATTTCAAACATCAATACTCAACCGACACAACACAGATTTATAATAAAAACAACTTCGGAAAAGGAAATTGACAAAATAATAAACACATTAAAAAACCGGATTGCTCCTGGTTTAGATGAGATAACAACGGATTGCATTAAAATAATAAAAAATGAAATATTAAAACCTATAACACACTTAATCAACCTTAGCATAACACACGCCTTCTTTCCTAGTACTCTTAAAAAAGGACTGGTGATACCTATTTATAAATCCGGAGACAAAATGGAAATAACTAACTATAGGCCAATCACATTGTTAAACTCGCTATCAAAGATTTACGAAAGAGTATTAAAAATCCAAATTATAAAATACCTGGAAGAAAACAAATTAATCTCGGATAAACAATATGGATTTAGAGAAAAAAGAAGCACAAAAGAAGCTTTGGCAAGTACAATAGATTATATACATAGCAACTTAGATCAAGGGTATAAATGCATAGCGATATATCTAGATTTAGCTAAAGCGTTTGATTCAATCTGCCACAAAACACTTTTTAAAAAATTAGAAAATATGGGTATCAAAGATAAAGAACTCCAACTATTGAAAAGTTATATGAGCGACAGAACACAACAAGTCAAAATTAATAACCATACTAGCAAACCACTGCCGATTACATACGGAGTTCCACAAGGAAGCATACTAGGGCCCATTCTTTTCACCATTTATATAAATGAACCTTGCAGCATGGAAATAGACGGTGAAATAATCAGTTACGCAGACGACACAGTTTTACTCTTTAAAGCTAAGGATTGGAAAAATGTATATAACAAAGCAAATCTAGGAATCACGCAAGTGAAAACATGGCTGGACTCTAACACACTTACACTAAACATATCGAAAACAAAATTCTCAACGTACAGTATAACTAACACGGGACAGCCAAAAAACGATACAAATACCATAAAAATACACGAATGCATTAACACAAACATCTGCGATTGCCCTCCTCTAGAAAAAACGGAACAAATAAAGTATCTAGGTATCGTAATTGACCATAACCTTAGATGGACACATCATATTAATCAAATCACAAATAAACTCCTCAAAACAATACACATTTTCCTAAACATAAGAAACATATATAAAATAAAACAAATGAAAACAATATATTTCGCACTTTGTCAATCAATAATAGAATATGGATTAATTGCTTGGGGAGGAGCAACAAACGCAGCTATCGCTCAAATAGAAATCGCACAGAAAACGATCTTAAAAGTAATACTTAAAAAACATAGACTAACCGATACAGATCAAATATATAAAAGTTGTGACGTACTAGATATACGCCAATTATATGTAAAAACACTACTGAACTACATTTTTGACCAAAAAAACACACTCCAACAAACCCCAAATATCACTAATAGACCAGTTAGACAAGCGTACAAAGAAAACATAAAAACTCCGACGGTAAACACTACCTTTGGAAAAAGACACCATAAATACCAAGCTATAAAAGCATTCAACAGTCTTTCACTTGAAACAAAAATTGAGGAAAACAAAAATAATTTCAGACATAAAATAAAAAAATGGATTAAAGAACAAAATAGACAATTTTACCAAAATTTCATAACATAAAAGAATAAAACGTATTCTCCCAACACACAAAACCAATATAAAACACGTAACACTCACAAACACATAAAACATAATATACGCCGATTTTCATTTAATTACTTTATTTTTTTAGTTTATTAATTTAAAATAATTTTAATTTTTGATCTCTATTTTTAGTTTAAAATTATCTTTATTTTAAATGATTTTTTTGTTTGTTTTATCACCAACTTTGTATATTTCTTTTTTTTTCAAACTATAATGTATAAAGTATTATATTATAAAATGGGGGCCTCAGCACGGGTAAACAACCCAGTGAGGCCAACATTACTGGTTTGTACTATAAAAATTTGTAAAATAATACTGTATCAACAATAAAAAAAAAAAAAAACTAGATTTATTAAGATAGTAATTACAATAATATTTTGATTAAATAATAGATACAAAATTAGGAAAATGAAATGTTTATAGAGTTATTTATAAATTATTTTTCTGTTATCAATTATGTTTATGAATTGTAAAAAATAAATAATTTGTACCCAGTATTAACTTATACCCTAATGACGCTTGAGCAAAGCGAAATCGGTCGGTAAATAAATTAATTAAAACTTATTAAACACAAAATAAAATCTTTAATGATTATCTTTAAAAAATTGTTTAATAATATTTTTAAACAATAATATTACTCGTGATTTTTCATGAGTCTGCGCTAGCACACTATACGTATATTATAATTTATTGTACCCTATAGCTCCGAAATGTGCATACGATGCCGGTGGCAGCGGTAATGCGCGTTTCCATCCCGCGACTAAATATCCCGCGACAAAATATTCCCGACAAAATATCCCCAACAAAATATCCCGCGACAAAATATCCCCGACAAAATATCCCCAACAAAATATCCCCGACAAAATATCCGCGACAAAATATTCCGCGACAAAATATCCCCGACAAAATATTCCGCAACAAAATATCCCCGACAAAATATCCCCAACAAAATATCCCCGACAAAATATCCCTCGTCAAAATATCCCCTACAAAATATCCCCGACAAAATATTCCCCGACAAAATATCCCGCGACAAAATATCCCCGACAAAATATCCCGCGACAAAATATCCCCGACAAAATATCTTACGTACAAAACATCCCTTAACAAAATATCTACTAAAACCTAAACCTAACTTAACTTTATAGGATGTCTGTATAATTTTTGTCCCATTTTACAATTTTTGAACAATAATTTATTGTCTTTATAGGATATCTGTATTATTTTGTCCCATTTTTTGTTAGGTTAGGTTACGTTAGGTTTTAGTAGATATTTTGTTGGGGGATATTTTGTCGGGGATATTTAGTCGCGGGTTGAAAATTCGCGGAACCGGTAGCGGCAGCCTAGATAAATAATGGATTTATTTGAATAGGCTTGATTGAAAACTGTCCTGCGATTCAATCCATATTTACTTTAGTTTTTCATTTGTTTTTCATTCCACTCGATGACTTTTCAATACTTGACTGATGAATGTTCGAAAAACAACGAGGCACTGAATTCGCTTTCAAAGTTCAATCATTTTTGAGTGATTATCACACTGAATATATAAATGTATCTGATAGTATTAATAACCTAGCGTCTGTACTGTTGAAATTTAAGAACCCGACTTCGATGTCGGCTTAGACTGATGCTGCGCCTTATGTAAAACCACCTTCATCGTGAAGGTGGTTTTACATAAGGCACAGCATCGTCTGATAGTATTATTATCTTAATGACTGGACAGTTTTTTTTTTTTAATTTAAAAGAAAGACAAACATTCCCGGGTTACGAATAACCCAACAATGTTTGAAAATCTCCTACTACCACCACAGAAAGCCGAAAATGTTGCTTGTGTTGTGATGGAGGACTTAGCCAGCCGAGGAATCGAACACGCGACGCCCAAGTGGGACCCAAACGCTACGCCCACTCAACCAACGACCAGACAAATTTGGATTGTGGTAAACGGAAGTGGCGCCCTCTGTTATTATTAAAAAGTACCGTTGAAGATTTTGTATAATTCAACTTTCGAATGAAAAATATGAATAAATCTTAAAAAATAATTTAAAATAAAGAATTTTAATAAATAAATTAACTTTGGTGCCCAATTTATCGCTTGTCTGAATTATTCGTTACACAACTAATTCCAATTTTGAAAATGTTCTAAAGTTCAAGACAAATTTGAGTTCATTAAACGTGAAAATTTTGTCGAATTTACACGAAGATTACAAACGCCCAACATCACAGACAACCGAAATTAGTATTAAATTAAAAATATATTCATATAGATAATCGAAATAATAGCACGATGAAAACCTCCAGTTTCTAAACAAATCGATGTGATTTACAAATATTTATATTCTCATTTATTAATGTCAGGGGTCGGAAAACTGTTTTTCCGGTGGCAAGGCTTAATAAAACATAATAAAAAAATAATTAAATGAAGACAATCTTAGCGAAATACAATCGAAAATCTGGAAACAGAAATATCAGAAAAACTCTAGGACTCGAACCTAGATTAGATAGAACCTTATCTGATTTTTCTTCCAGATTTTCGATTGAGTTTCGCTAATATTGTATTTTAATTAAATATTACAATTTGAGGTTTTACTCTATAAAGTTAAAATAAATATTCATCCCAGACTTGCAGAAAAAGTCAATAGATGTCGCATATTAAAAATAAAATGGATAAAAATTTATCCAGACACTATCTAGATAGAATTTAGTTCGGGTTTGAATTTTGCAATCATACATAAAGATGGCAGCCAATAAAATATGCGTTAAGAAATTGAAGATGATATTGGTGGTTCTTAGTCGAAGTGTGATACAGTTAAAAATGACCGAATCGAATATCGACACCTTGGCGCAGTGGCCCGGAAAGTCGAAGGTCCTGGGTTCGAGTGCCAGAGGTGCCAATATTTTTTCTGTTTTCCAGATTTTCGATTGAGTTTCGCCAATATTGTCTTAATTTAATTAAATATTTAGCAATTTGAGGTTTTACTCATAAAGTTAAAAATAAAAATAAATAAAAACGGCAATATAAAGTATTTCACGTTTTTCTATTCAGTTTTTCCTCACTTTCAAGTCAAGGGGGTAAAATTGCAATATTGTTGTTCATAAAATTTAACATAAAGTTTCACTCGTCCGCGTCCGTCCCTCCGATAAAGCGTTACCTCAGTTGGACAAGGTTCTGATATTTTTTTCAAAAATGACCTTTGAATGCAAAATTATTTCTTACATAACTTTCAAAGCCATCTGTGTTATATTTCTGTATATACTTGTATGACGAAGTTCTAACATAAAGTCTTTAGAGCTTCCATTTATTTTACAAGGTTCTAACTTCTAACATCACTTTGATCTCTTTAACACCTTTAGCAATTACAATTTTGTTTCTACCTGACAGTTGATCGTTTTTACGAGGCGCAGTATAGTTCTTCACTTTAGTTGGATAGGGATCTAACTTCGCTTTACCATGTTCTGAAGTTTCAAAGTTTGCAAGCACGAATTCTCTTCAATTTTGATTTTGGGGTTCAATCTTTTGGAAAGTATTTTAGTTTGACATATTTTAAAAGAAAATATTTAATTAGAACGTGGTCTATTTTGGCATGGCGTAATGAAAATGTTGTTAGAACCTTATGCAATAAATTATTATGCCCCTGGTTGCATATGGTTCTATTTGCAAATTAGGTAGGCTATAAAATGGTAAGGGTAAGTCCAAATTTAATATTTTCCTTTAAAATCTATTAAACTAAAATACTTTACACAAGATTCAAACTCTAAATCAAAAATAGATAATGAGAAATCGTCTTTTCAAACTTTGACACCTAATATTTCAGAATTAGGTCAAGTGAAGTCAGAACCATGTTTTTTTTAATGTGAATTAAGTGGGTCACAACGGTCCCACGTCCAACCTGCTCCCGTTTAGAAACAATGAGACTATGGCAACCCCAATTGGGGTATGTTGTGAGGCTGAAGGAATGGGAGAGGAAGGAGATGAGGAAGAAGGAGGTGGGGAAGTACCTGGCTATTCAGATCTGGTCACCAAACACAGCTAAAGCCATTTCAAGCAACGTTTCAATTCTGAAAGGTGGTCTTACACCAGGGCGATACTGAGAGAATATTCTACTCTGAAACGTGCCGCAAATATATTACATATTATTTTTAATTAATTCATAGTGATATAACACACAATTTTAATTTATTTACGCCAGCCGGGATTCGATCCCGCGACCTTCGGATTGCAAGTCAAGAGTCTCAACCATCGACTACGGAGGCCGTCACGAAAAGTGACGAAAAGTTAATCCCAAACACTTTTTATAAAGGTAGGATTATTTTGTATTAAACCAATCTGTACCATCTTGATTAATTCATCGATTTTTCAAGAAAAAATGTGCCGTGGAGCCGAGATTCAAACCCGGAACCTTTTAGTACCGGATAATGGCTTTGTCAATAAATCTCGACGCCTCCCAGCAAATGGCTTAGCGTGGATACGGCCTCGTACGTAAAAAAAGGAGGTGGCTTCTAGCGGCGAGAAACGTAAACCAAGATAATGTGAATTGCCATTTGTTCATTTATTTGGCAGGATTAACTAGGCGGATTATCTCAATTAGTGGGGAAGATAATATCCAGATAATAAAAGCTTTATACGTTTTTTTAAACGGAAAAAACTGAATTCATTTTAGTTTTTATTTACTTATAAGTTTTTGATATATTTCGAAAACAACTTACGGATAACAATTTTTGAAGTGAAAACTTTTTTATTTGATTTGAAACTTTGATTTGAAAATTTGATTTGAAACTCGATGAAACGAAATGTAGCGACACTAAAAAAAGACAAACACATACATCTGTAGGATTTAGCCTGCGAGAGAATGAGGTAGAATAATCGGTCTCCTCTTTGTCTTCGTAGCCTCCCCACTCTTGTCTACTTTAGTTTTTTGAAAGTTTTACTTCCACATGGTGGGAAATATACACTTGTATGTTTTGAATACATGTATCGATCGTCCAGTTGATTAGTCAGACACGTCTCCAAATACGAAGTTTTGAGATAATTACGAAATAAACATTCGAATGCTCACTATAAATGTATTTAACATCTTAAATATGCTTTAAAATGACTCTGGGAGGCATAATGGTCCGGTACATTACTATTATATTTTGAAATATCCTATTAGTAACCCAGAAACATCAATATTTTGTTTAAATAACTTGAAGATTTTCTACATTATAATTTATTTGCTGGTGTTTATGAGTAATTTGAGAATTGTACCAGATAGAGTGCACACTTTTACATGTAACTGCAAAGTCAATTCAAATTTCGATTTTTCGGAGATGTCCGCATAATCAACTGGACGATAATTATTTATCGGGGAATCAATCATAAAATATCATAAAAAAATTATTATGGAAATATTGAAAATTTTTTTGAAATTATAATATTTTTGAAGAACATTTAGTTTTATTTTAGGTAAAGTATATGATATTAGTGTGGAGCGCTTTAACGTTATTAAACGTTTTATCAAACATTTATGTCTAAAGTACAGGCCTGTGCGCGTGCGATAGATTTTGAAGTACCACGTGAACAAGCCAGTTCCATTGGTTGTTGTTGATACTCGTTGTTACTGCTGATTTGTATGTTATTTTACCGCAAGCACATTAAATAAACAAAGTGATTAGCCTCTTAACAGTGGAGTTTACTTAGCGATAGCACTGACTTCGTAATTTGGCGGTCGCCCAGGCCTGTATTGTACTCGGTCTCGACTTTTCCTAGAACTCTCCATTTGGTCAATGATGCTTAGCTAGGGTTGCCATCTCAAAAATTTGGCAACCAGGACAAGACACATGAAAACACCGGATTTTAGAGCCCCAAACCCGGACATGTCAATAGGTTTTTTTAAACATAGTCAGTTGAAAATGTCATTAATCACCATTTTATTTATTTTCAGACCTTAAAATTAAATTTAGTCATCTTTTATTATCATTTCCAATGTACCTAACAAAGCAGTATCTTATTACAGTTTGTTACAAATTGTTTTAATAATCAGTTACAATTTTTTATTCTTAAAATAAAACCCAAATTATTAATATACTCTTTTATGAAAACAAAACCTAATTTAAATATTAAACCTAATAAAATTCAATTAAATTTTTAAACTAAAATCTTAAAAGTACTGAGACCATTTTCGGGCAGCGAAGTCGAATTGCACACTGTGGCAACTGCGACCGGGGGGCGTATTTACAATCTCTACCGCGTTTCAGTCGCTTTAAATTTTCAATATCAAAATTTAAATATTTAGAAATAAAATTATTAATTTCTAATATACACATTGGAAAGATTATTTTATCTAGATTTTAGAACAATTTTTGTTTTTGATAAGTGATACAAAATTATCAATATAGAGGTGTATTTACAATATATGGGAATAATATTAAAATTTAAATATTTAGAAATAAAATTATTAATTTTAATGTACACATCAGAAAGATTATTTTATCTAGATTTTAGAACAATTTTTGTTTTTGCAATGTGATAAAAAATAACCAATATAGAGGTATATTTAAAATGTAAATTGTCGTTACCGCGACTGAATCGGTATAGGTTTTGTAAATACGCGACCGAGGGGCGGGGGTACGGTGAATTTAGCGGTCGGTTCGTCGGTTGATCGCGGCGTGCGGGCACTTGTGTCGCGGGCGGCCCAAGACTTTAAATTTTTAAACCCGGACCAGTAGAGTAGCGTGCCTTGGAGGGGCCCTGTATCAAAATTAGTTGGGGGGCCCTAATGACGGATAAAGCTTTCTCACAAAAGAAACAAAAGGCCTCTGTAGCCCGGGGGCCCCGTATCATTGATACGGCGGTAGCTACGCTACTGACCCGGACTACAAATGAAACCCCGCCCGGACGCTCCCCGGACGCCCTCTAAACTAGGACAAATCCGGGGAAACCCGGACGGATGGCAACCCTATGCTTAGCTAGCAATATGAGTTATGAAGCTTTAAAATATATTATAGTCAATATATTGCTAGAGGATACACACCTTGCAATATTATTGTCCAATAATTTAGTTTACAACTTTCACTTCTACAGACAAAACTCAACATGTCGAAAAGTAAAGCATGTGTGGCCATTGCTTAAGTCATTGCTTTGTAGCAGAGGCCCAAAAAATAAATAAATACACTCATGAAAATTTGTTAGGTGAACTAAGAATATGTGAACTAGCTGTTATACCGAAACTTTCTGCGGATTGACTATTCCTTATTTGATGAACTCTTAAGAATTGTTATACGGTATGTTATACCTGAAATTCAAAAAAGGGACACTATAATGCGAGATGCTATTCCAGAAAGCCAACGTTTGTCAACGTTTGTCAATACGTTTGTCAACATTACGTTATTTATCTAGCTGCTGAAAATAGTTTTGAGGATTTAAAATTTACAAATGCTATTTCTCCACAATCCGTAGGCATAATTCGTAGGCATCTCGATCATAAACCTATATCTCACTATGATGTTCACTGCTTGACTGCGGAGACAGATGTGAACCATTATTGAGCAATGTCACTCACAGACGATTCAATATTTATCAGATAAGATCATATTGCACAATAAATATCTAATTCTTTTTGATTGACTCAATATATCGCGCAATCTTCCAATATGAGGCGGTCAATATGATTGTGTAATATCAATATGCATTATTGTGCAAAATATTGACCATAGGTCTAGGGGCCGCTATATGTTTGTTTGTTTTAATTAAAAATTGTTCTGTAAAAAAGAATTGCATCAAAACTCGGGCAAAGCTATTCTATTTATTTAATTCTTCTCCTTCTGGTGCCCTCTACTATCGCTTTCATTGGAACCTACATCGTTCACCCTGCAGGTTTGAGTCGGGAATATGTTTTGGTTATATGATGGTTATATGCCATTTTTTTAATAAATGTTGGAGACGTTAGTATAGAATGTGTGTGGGGAGAGCGCCTAAAACGGCCGTCCATGCACTGTAGAGATATCTGCATTAACCCCTAACCCCTAAGGGCCGGACGTCTGCATTATTTGCAGTGTTGAAGAATCGCGCCCATGCACGGTATGAAACATTACAGTTTATTACAAAATTACAGTTTCGACCTTGTATGTTAATTTTGCCTTAGGATATTACTTCTACTAGTAAGTTTATTTATTTTGTTTTACAAATGTACAACTTTTTTCTTTAAATGTTACATATTTACAATTTTCTCCCAATTTAGTTACATTTCACTGTTAGATAGCAGTTTGTCAAGGGATTCTTAAAAATATTCCAAATTAAAAAAAAAACGATCGGTACATAATATGTATGGCATTATTTCATTATTTTAAGCTTAAACATATTATTTTAAGCATAACAATTTGATGAATTTTATTTAAATTTAATGCTTCATTTTTTGTAATTTATGTACGTGACGAATTTTATTTTCATTTGATGTTTTAATTAGGTACCTACCTAATATATAATCACATTTTTTTTGTTTTAAAAATATATTAGTATATATATAGAGAAAAAAACTAAAAGATAGTAGAATCGGAAAGATAAAAACAAAGCCAAAAATAAAAATGTCACTTTATCTACTATGGTATTGTCTACATATTGGCTTTAACTAAAATGTAAACGTCTAACTCGTCACTATTTGACCTAATTCAAAATAAATAAATAAATAAATAAATAATAAAGCCGAATTTATATTGCGCAACTAGTTGCTTGCATGTTTCAAATAATTGCGTGGCACCAAAAAGTTGGTATAAATTGCGCAAATTTAGTGTCGTGCAACCTTCAGTTTCATAGCAACCATGGAACGATCAACATCAAAGCTTTTTTATGCAATGAACAATGTTGTTGTGCACATATCTCGGCCGGCGTAGTGCAGCGGTAAGGCGCTTGACTCGCATTCCGATGGTCGCGGGATCGAATCCCGGCATGGCAAATAAATTTTATTTGATTAATTTGTGTATTTCACAATTTATTCATTTAAAATAATATATAGTATATTTGCGGCACGTTCCAGAGTGGAAGATACTCTCAGTATTGCTCTGGTGTAAGACTATCATTCAGAATTGAAACGTTGCCTGAAATAGCTTTAGCCGTGTTTGGTGACCAGATCTGAATAGCCAGGTACTTCCCCACCTTCCTCTTCCCTGTCTCCTTCCCCTCCCCACTACCTTCAGCCTCACAGCATACCTCAAATAGGGATGCCATAGTCTCACTGGCTCCAGACGGGAGCAGTTAGGACTCTTGTGCGGTATTCATAAAAAAAGCAGTTATAAGGAACATACACGCCCGCTCGACTGAAATGGTTTCGTGACAGCAGTTGCGTCACGTTTTTACACTGCGCTATTAGTTGCATACTACTAGTGGTTCCGTAATTGACCGCTAGCGCGATTCTAATTTTGAAAATAACAGGCAACCAATGTCACGAAAAATCTTGTGCGCAACTGGTTGCGTAAAGTAGATTCGGCTTAGCTCGTTTGCAAAACTGTTATTTTAGTAAATTTATCCGAAGGACGATTGAAATTAGTTTGAGCATGACGAAGCTCAAAAAGACTAGTCTATTAAAATTGGTTCGTTTTCAGTCGATTTGAACTCCTTTAATTTCACGTCTAGAGAAGATAGTCATTAGATTTTATTTAATCGCCCTCCTAACGACACAGTAGACATAATGTTCATAGGCAGGGAAGTTAAGGTCATGATGGAGTATGAGATGGGAGTAAAGAGATAAGATGTTTAATTTGCGACCCTCGAGATGCCCGTCGTAATGTAAAGCCGAGCCGTTAAAAGTTAATGCGGGTGTAAAGGGTGTTGGAAGGAGAGGCCAATCGACCAATTTGGATGAACGTCGACCACTTATCACTTTAACCCTCTCGAATACCAATTCTGAATTAATTCTTTTGGTGAAAACGCCTTTTACAGTCTTCTTTGCTTATAAATATGATATCGTGGTTAATTTTTTAGCTATTATACCGTGTTACACTTCCTCCCCCTTTAGTCTATGTATCGGAAACGATACCGATTTTTTTAAAATTAGTTCCACACAGAAGGCCCTTTGGAAAATAATTTCTCTCACGGCCTATATCATCTTTGGGGATGCTGTGTGGCGGGTCTTTTTAGGGAAGGAAGGAGAGAAAGTTCTGGGAAGGTGAAGGTTATGAGGGGTGGGTAGGAATTTGGGGGTTAATGTGTCTAGGAGTGACGGACTTATGAATCCATCCCCCAACTGCGGTGCAAGACGATGGGTCGAGAGAGACCAGCTGGAGAAGTCTAAGATAGGTCTCCCTCAACCAATCTCTCTCGATCAAGCCCGCCATGCAGAAGGTGGGCAAACGCATCGGCCGACCTAGACAAAGCCTCACCCCATCAACCCGGGCACCACTGCTAAGTCACCAGACCTTAGGCCTGGGGTGTTGGTTATCCAATAAATTGTTCCCGGGACGGCGGTACCCGCATCCGCCCCCCAAATTAATATGATACCATAGTTAATTTTTGGCTTTTTATACAGTGTTACACTTCCTCCTTCTATAGACTCTATGTATCGAAACGGTACTGATATTGCATTTTGAAATATCGGCCCGATACATTGCATAACAATCCAAAAATTAACCACATACCTTTGATCGTGAACATCCTACTAATATTATAAAGGTAAAAGTGTGTATGGATGTATGTATGTTTGTTACTCTTTCACGCAAAAACTACTGAATGAATTTTAATGAAACTTTACAATAATATAGCTCATACACCAGAATAACATATAGGCTATAGATCAGAGCTCTGGCATTATGAAATCTGTATAAAAAAATGAAATAAGTGGCACGATTAGTTTGATGTCTATAATTCTTTATTCTATTCAAATTATTAGGGGAGTACTTTAAATAAGGGGGGAGGGGGAGGGTGAAGGTGGCAGAGGTTGAGGGGGGGAGGGGTGGGAGAGGGGGGGGGGAGGTGGAGTGGGAACCCCCCTAATACCATGCGAGCGAAGCCGCGGAAACAAACTAGTCTCAAATAATATCAATAAATGAGGGGATGGCGAAGTAGAAAAGGAAGGTGGGGAAGTTCTACGAATACGATTTTAAAGAAAATGCTGCTCTGCTCGGTAGCCAACACAATTTTTTTTGTGTGTTTTAATAATAGTAATAATAATAAAAAGTGATAATTTTATTAAATTTGAATTAATTTTAATTTTAAATGGAGTTCTACGAATAGGTACACAATAACAAAAAAAATCGCTTCGGTCGAAATGTACTCTACTCTACAAAAAATGCTTTCTCGGAACTTATGTAGGCACGTAATATTAACACAACAAAAATATTAGAAATTAATTTTTAAAAATCACATAAATGGGTTAGCTTCAAAATATAATTTTCCCATTTCTTAAATCTAACATAGAAAATACAAAAAATAATATTACAAAAATGGAAGTCATTGTACATATTTGCTTAGATTAGAAAAAATAATGTTCGGGTTTTGAAATTAGAACTATTTTGCCATTTATGTCGAAGTCATCCCCGCGTTGTTATGGAGGTGTTTCAGGCAGTCCACAATACTAACACGTAATCGGACATTATTAATACCCTAGCGACTGCTCGGTTGAAATTTAAGAATCCGACTCCGAATGAATCTGACGCCGCGCCATATGAAACCATCTGTGAACGTGTAGAACGTGGGAATTAAAGCAAGTAGCTAATAATGCCAAAAGATGGCGCCACTTACGATTAACAGCTAGCATGAGGAACGTCGGCTGTCAGGCGTGTACTCTTGGATTTGCGTTTTAATTAATTTCTCCAGTCTGGATGCGGATGATAGTTTGTGATTTGTGACTAAGCTACTGTCGTGTCGCCCACCGTCCGCAGGGCCTAGCGGCAAAGACCTGCGTAGCGGGATTTTAACTGCTAGTAATAATAATTGTTTGTTTTTTTTTTTTTTTTTTTCGCATTTTGGTTCTCATAAAAAACCTACTTAATGTTTTACTTTCAAATATGCAGTTATTGAGGAATACATTTTCTGTTGAAAAACTGACTCTCATAGAGGGTTAATGTGCTTCTTCAGCTCAAACTACCCCTTCGATGTCAAAGAAAACCATTCATTTTATAGTAGCACTTAGCACTTATCCCCATCGAACGATTGACCGCCCAGCGGCGTGCGGTGACTTTTCCCAATTTGTGCTAAGACAGGAGATTAGGGACGCTTTAAATTATGTATTTCCACAAAATACGAACCGATAACTTCTTATTTCGGAACACCGAGAAACTTGGAGGAGAAGTTACGGCATCTTTTTCATTCCGAATACGAAGTACATACTTCCTCCCCATGGGCATTTTACACGAAGTTTTTTTTCACGCCGATCTCCACATGGGAACTGTATCGGGACCCATATGAAAAAAAATTCCTACCCGACGGTAAAGTCAAAGTCAAGGGGTAAAGTTCTTCACTAGCAATCCGAAACTCGCGGCCTCAAATCCCGGCACGTGCATATAAATTTTATATAATAGTAATTAATTTGTTTTATTTCGCAATTAATTCATTCAAAATAATATATTGTACATTTGCGGCACGTTCCAGAGTGAAAGATACTCTAAGTATCGCTTTGGTGAAAGTCCACCATTTAAAATTGGAACGTTGCTTGAAATGGTTTTAGTCGTGTTTGGTGACCAGATCAGAATAGCCAGGTACTTCCCTACCTCCCTCTTCCTCGCCCCTTTCCCCTCTCCACTACCTTCAGCCTCACACCAATTGAGGATGCCATAGTCTTACTGGCTCCAGACGGGAGCAGTTGGAGCTCTTATGCGGTATTCACATTGAAATAAAAAAGTTCTTTTCATTTCATATAGATGACCATTAGAGAAGAAATAATATTTGGTATTAAATTGTCAAAAAATGGCAACACCTTGAACATAAATCACATGTGTCAACAAATCTTTAAAAAATACATTCGAAATTAGCAATACCGATAAGCAAAATATAGGTTCACAATCAGTAACAAACACAAAGGTATATTATACTATTCTTATCAAAACATATTTTTAAAAACGAAATAAATATGCAAAATGTCTACATATGTTACGTAAAACAAAAACAGAAGACAGATTTCAAATAATGTCCGCCGTCTGTACTATACGAAAATCGGTACCAAAATACACCATGCACTTTTTTTCACCTCGTATCCCTGCGAAACTACGTCCCATGTGGAAACTCGTCGTAAAAAAACATCGTGTGAAAAGCCCAACAGTCTTGTGCCCATCCAAGATCATAAAAACGTTCTCCTAAAGCTCCGCAATTCAAAGATATCTAATCTTGACACCGAGTTACATTTTAGTGTTCAAGCTTCAATTACATAGAATAGAATGGACAGCACTGCATAGTTCGACAGCAAAAAATGATGTCCACCTTTACATTCTTGTTCCAAAGGAAACAAATCATTTCATTGAACATTACTCTGCCTTCTTTTATTCGCAATTTATTATATGAATTATCTTTGTATGAACGTTAAATAATTGCCAGTTATTTATCTGAGATTCTCTTGTAAACTGACACACAATAAATTGTTAAACTAACATGCAATCAATTTTATAAAATTGACGTCATAGTCATTTTTCTATGCAAGTATTTCATAGTAGAAAAATACTAGATGGGCTGACACTTAAACAGATATAAGATTTGAATAAGATGGTTTAATGTTTTATATAATATAAAAAGGTTTAATGTTTTATACTCAACAAAGGAATATTCCTAAACATTATTTCTTATTGTTAGGTAATATTATTTGTGATTTTTTTCACACAATATCTGCAAAAAGTAAGAAGTTTTGACAAAAAAATATATTTAAAAATTTATTTATGAAGTTTTGTTAGGCCCCCAGAAGCTGAACCTAGTGTAAAGGGTCGCAGATAATTTAATAGCTACTGCTAACCCTGTACAAATAGCAAGTGCGCCCCACGGTTGAATTTGGGAGCCGTGGATGTTCAAAATACCAGAAAAAAACTATCGACTGTGCAGAAACGGGCGGTCCGTTAGATAGATTCTTCTGTCTTAACAAACGGATTGCAGCCTTTAGAGCACATGCGTCGAGTGGGAATACTCTCCTTGTTCTACTGGTGTTTCAATGGAAGATGCTCCGAGAAACTAGCGTCATTGATCCCTTCGGCACCGGAGCGCAGTCCGGAAGCATGCCAAACGCGCGCCCAACATTTGTTTACATGAGAACGGATTGTTTCTATGGCTTGTTCTGGAATTCAACAACTTGGCTGTGGAACAATTTTCCGGCCTCTGAGTTTCCTCTATTCACGGTTCCCTCTTTCCTTTCCACCCTGGACCCTCCGCACACATCCCCAAATATGACATCGGCCCTGAGGGAAATTCTTGTCCTGACGGCCTCCTGTGTAAAGTTAATGAAAAAAAACGAGTGTGCTTTAGAGCACACGACTGAAACTTCACCAAGTTATAAAAGAAGAGAGAAATAAAATGTGCGCGCGTAGCTCCTACAGTGTGATACAGACAATGTGCCTGCACTGTTAGATATACGAAACGTAACTGGCTATGAGAGAAAGAGAGAAAGAAAATGTGTGCATCTATGTACCTCTCTCTCTTGCCCCTACAGTAATATACGAAACATAACTCTCTCTCTTACTATCTTCACTAACTTATATCTCCCTCTCAACTTCCGTTAACGCTCTCGTCACGCATTCACCAGCTTACTCCCCAAGTCAAGGGTGCGTAAAGAAGTTTTACTTAAAACACCAAGTTATGGTTATAGAATAACCTGATATAAAAATACCCAAGCCAGTGTATTCGAAAAATTCCGATATCATTTCCCTTTCAATTTCGTAAAACGGGGGGTTGTTGTGAAAATTTTCTGAAAGTCGAGAATAGTTGGGGATTCGCGTACAACATTTTAGAAGGTTTCCTTTCGATTGACTTCTAAAAAAGAGCATAGTTTGATTTTCGTTACGATCCAATTGTTTCAAAATATGGTTGTGTTTAGTTAATCTCTCGCGCACCCCCAGCCCCCGCCCCGGTTGAATAACGCAGGATTAGCGAACAACATCCACCATATATGCACTCGCAAACGCTTACGTCTCATTAGATAATAATGTATTCACTGACGCTAGACTTAATAAACAAACTGCACGTGTAAATTGTTCAGGTAGAGTCATACAAAATATTATCATTGACAGAGTACGCTATGGAACACGGGATTTCCCGTAATCAGGATATTCGAGGGTTTATTATTTAATTGTGTATTTTAATTGCTAAAATCGCAATCGGGGAATGTATAACTTTAACACCGTAATTTTTAATTTTTAACTTAAAATTTTGGCTTAATTTTTAGTGTTGTATTCTGTTAATTCCTCTGATTAGTAATAAATACAATTTTGATTATCGAAAGTTTTCATTACCACTTCGGTTCATCAGAGATTACGAGTCTTGTTTATTATCGATGATTTCATTCAATGAATATTTAACTGGACTTAACTCCCGTTCTAAAGGATGCTTTCTGTTAACATGTGACGGGGAAACCGCTCACTGAAGGTGCCTGCCTATAGATCGGATATGATCGGCTATCTTCGCATTAGACCCAAACGCCCGACAGCTTTCTCTACCACGTAATACTACCAATTGAGACACGTTATAACTATATATTCTAACGACATCTGTTGATAGATATTAAAACTACGTATATACCCTTCTCAGATTAAACATCGTCTAGTGAGGCGGGCAACTTACTAGCATTGTCAGAATAATTTATCTCAGTAAACGCCTGGGTTGCTGACAATTATATTATAATTATATTTTTAAACACTTACTAGACAATGCAATCGTAATCGTAATTTAATCCTAATCGTAATTAGACAAAATGGATGACCTTCTTAGCCGAGTGATAAGTCCCTTGGCTGTAGAGCCAGAGGTCATGCAATCAAATTCCGATTAGGAAAAAAATAAATTTTTTTTCACAATAAATCGAAATAACATAAAAGTGGAAGATATTTTCATTAAACAATAAAATAACCCTGGCGATAGATTTAAAAAAAAGTTAGTATTGCACAAGAGTACCAAGCAACACTCCCAGTTGTGAGGTTGAAGGTAGTGGGAGGAGCTGTAAGACGAAGGCCGAGAAGTACCTAGTCATTCGGATCTGGTAACAAAACATGGCCAAAGCCATTTCAAGCAAAGCAAAGTTTCGATTTTGAATGGTGGTCATTCACCAGGGCGATTCTGAAATTATCTACCACTCTGCTTTTAGAATCGAAATGTTCATTGACTATATCTGGAGAGCCAGGTAAGCCCAAAATTTCCTCTTACTCCCCTCCCTGTACTTCAAAACGTTTCCCAAAAAGGGACGCTGTAGGGAAACTTGCCTTCTGGCTTTCAAGACTGTGTACACTCATTTTTTATGTAAATACCGCACCAGAGCCAGTGATACAATGGAATCCCCATCAATCGGGGTATGTTGTGAGGCTGAAGGTAGTCTGGAAGGGAAGGAGATGGGGAAGTACCTGACGATTTAGATCTGGTCACCAAACACGGTTAAAGTCATTTGAAGCAACGTTTCAATTCTGAATGGTGGTCTTACATCAGGGCGATACTTAGAGTATCTTCCACTCTGGAACGTGTCGCAAATATACTTTTTATTATTTTAAATGATTAAAAGCATAATTCAAATTAATACAATTTATTTGCGGATGTCGTCTTTTGGATTGCTAGTCGTGAGCCTTACCCCTCGATCACTGAGGCCGTCAAAATATTTTGGATGTCTGAATAAGATCTTTTAAAATCCTTTCCGTTTGCTGAAGACAGTCGTACAAAGAAAAACGATTGTCAATTTTTAATTCGCATTCAATGAGTCGCATATTTCATTCCAAAAGGAGCCACTGAATGAACGCTTGTATAATTACCGTGACGGCAAAAAAGGCAATAAACTTACGTTCCTTGACGTTACAATGCTGCTTCTTTTACATTATATTATAATGGTGAGACACACAAAATACGTTTGACTATTTCCTACCAAGTACTACTTTTTTGCGACGGGAATTCCGTTTCATTTTCGTCATTCATAATGATTGTACGTGTCCTTATGGGAGGTGCAGACATAGGTACGTTCGCCGTTTGTCTTATTTTAGACTGTTGTTATTTAGTGTGTAAGAGAGAGCTGCAGCATTATATGTTTAAGAACGAAAGTAAAACCATCAGCGCATTGACATTGCATGTGAGGTTTTTAAATTTTTATAACTATATTCCATACTTTCAAAATTATCGTATCTGCAAGTAGTATTGGTAGGGGTTTACAGAGACGTCTCGATTCCGTGGGTGAGAGAGATGCAAGAAATATAATAATAATAATAAATAATAAAAATGTTTATTCATCAATAGATTTTTTTTACAATATACATTTTTTCTTTTATGATTGATTGAAAAGGTCACTGCTCAGCTACAATTCAGGATTTCTCCTGAAAAAGCAGAAAAGGTTTTCAGCAGTGCCTCCAATTTAAAGCAGAAAATAAAATAAAATAAAAATGAATTAAAATATGTATATCTATATGTGTATCTCATCTTTTGAAAGAGCTGCAGCAATATAGCGATAAGAAACGTTTGTTTTTTTTTATCTTTTTTTGCCGTCTTGGACCGTAACCGTGAATCGACACGGTAATTATAAAAGTGTCCAATCAACGCGAGGAACCATGGTCAGTCCGAAAACAGACGTCAATGCCAGGTGGGCCAGCAGCCAGCAGCCACCAGTCACCAGCCAGTTAGTAACCAGGACACGAGGACAATATCCATTGTGTTCGTTCCTCGTATCGCCGACGCGTTACGTTCTCTGCATAACAATTTGTGTGCAACTAAACTCTATTGCAATTACTACAATTAATACTTTCCACACACGAACACTAATTAACTTTTCAATTATGCGGTATTGTTAACACTAATTAACTATATACTATTATGCGGTATTGTTGTAGAATGATGCGACAGCAAAACCTATGTCTCTTTATTTATGTTTCGGAATTAACCATTAAATTCAATAAATATTGGGGTCGGAATATTATAAATTTTCTCGCTTTTCGTGGACACTTTTAATTTTTTTTTTCACTGGATCGTTAAAACATAACACAAATATGTATTGTATTTATTTATTAAGTAATATGTGAGTAGGGTTCGACAAATTTTTACTGTGTCTATCTTACTAGTCACATCCAATGTTTAGAGTCTAGTTATTTGCTTAATTGAGGCTTAAATTTCCAATTCAAAACTGTGTTTACGAAATTCAAATGGGATGGGAATCTACGATGTCAGGCGAGCGTAAGTGAGACGGAGTGCTGAGCTGTTGAGCTACATTAAAACAAAAATCACTACATTAAGAACATAAAATCATTAATTCAATGTTTGATACCCCCGATTTATTATATGTAATCTTTTTTTTTTAAAATTTATTTTATATATTTAATAATATTATTATTCAATGTATAAAAACAGTTTATTATAAACAAGTTCTGCTTCTGCTTCGTAATTATTATTATGAGTTACAGCTGTTTCGCCCTCTGAAGGCATTATCAAACTGTCACAGTTTGATAATGCCTTCAGAGGGCGAAACAGCTGTAACTCATAATAATAATTACGAAGCAGAAGCAGAACTTGTTTATAATAAACTGTTTTTATACATTGAATTATAATATTATTAAATATATAAAATAAATTAAAAATTAAAATGGAGTTCTACAAAATAAACTTAATAACAATAAATATATGTAATCTCTTTTCATACTCCAGGCAGGTCAGTTACAAGACAGTACCTATCATATTATTGTAGCAATTCTACATCAACGTCCCAATATTACACTCCTATGTGACGGATTCAACAGTTAGGAAACAAATACTCCGATATTGTTGATATTTTTAGTACATCAATTTTAATATATAAGCTACCTTATTGAAGTTTTTTTCATCAAGTAGGGGAATATTTTGATAAAGCTATTTAAATTGACTAACACATTACAGCATTCTGTCGGCTGAAAGAATAAAACTATTTTGGATTTTTTAATATTTTGTACCTTTATACTGTGTGGATCAAATTCAATAATATTTTTACTTTATATTTATTTTTGTGCAAGTGTTTCAGTCATTTCCTGTACTATTTATGAGTATAATTTCGTAAATGATGATCGTTATGTAATGAAGCCTAAATAGGCGTAAATAAATAAATAAAATCTTGGCGAACTATCTGAAAAGAACTTACCAGTACATTAAAAACCTTACCCGAACAAACCATGAAGTTGTACCATAGAAGTCGATATAGTCCTCCTCAGCACAGGATCTCGTAGTGAGGAGAACCATTGAAATAATCTCTTTCATATTTATATTTAACATGTATCTTCTATAAATGTAAAAATTATTAAATGAAATTAAAAAAAAATCGTAAAATGTTTTGAATTAAATTTTTTTATGTACAGTTTTCTTCTTCATTATATGGTCTAGTTAGGATAGTTTAAAAATGTTTCATTTTAAAAACATGTAACCTACATTTTTGATTTTGCTAGGTAGATTTTTATTATAAGTTGGAAGGAAAAATATTTGACTGTATTAAGTAGGGAATTAACAGCGGTGTGTAGATACTCCAAAATTGTCACGGCAATGTATGTAACAAGAATAAAATCGTTGATACCTTTTTCATACATTCGTCAGTTTTCGATTTGAATAAACAAACTACTTAAATAAAATTATATTTATTATAACGTGAACATTATTACTGAAAAATATTTTGTAAATGCACATCGGAATCACGGCAAGTTGGTAAGTTCAGGTTGCCTGGATTTTTAATAACTCATTAGTCGACCAGAGTTCCTGGCACGGTCGATCGTTAAAGGTTTATCTATAATGTCGGTAACTTCTCGAGCACGAATCCATAT
Source organism: Limnephilus marmoratus (assembly GCA_917880885.1). Taxonomy (NCBI): domain Eukaryota; kingdom Metazoa; phylum Arthropoda; class Insecta; order Trichoptera; family Limnephilidae; genus Limnephilus; species Limnephilus marmoratus. Next base: position 66,654,447 of record OU862908.1, read on the forward strand.
CGCTAGCGTACACATAACATACCATGTAGCATAAATTAATAACTTAGTCGTGAACTGGATCTATAGTCATGCTCGGGAACGATGACAAGTTACCGACATTATCGATAATCGTGCTAGTGTGCTAGATATTTAGGGGTTTCCCATAGGATGTGAAAAAGATAATATTTTATCGGATGTATTTTCTAGGGCACGTATAATTGGAAATGAATTTGGTTTTGTAATTAATTGATTTCTGACAATGCTTTTTAACATCACAAATAGTTAACATTTTAACAGATTTATTGTATTTTATAGTTGTATTTTTTACCACAAGTTATACTTATGTGAATAAATGAATTTTTAGTGTTTCCAAGAAGGTGGAAAATATTTTAAGAAAATACACTTGAATTGTGAATTATTATCATCCGCAAACGTCTCTTTGTTATTTCAAACGAAAATTAACGATCTGTCGGCGGAAAAGGGCCCGAATTTCTTTTAAAGTGAGTACAAAATTCGTCCTTTACATGTAATTTATGATACCTACTTCCGTAATTTTAATTTTTTAACATTCTAATTCAACCTCTAAGCCATCTCGGAATTGTTAAGGAAGTAGGTTTAAAGTTTGTAAGACATTTTTATCCTCGTTAGAAATCCGGTAAATAAGGTAAAACATAAGAAGTAATGCAAAATCATGTGTATTTGTTTTTAAAATTTAATCACTTAGAAATATTTTAGATGCTTTAATTAAATACTGTGAGAAGAACACATTTTGGCCCACGAAAGATTTTTTATTAGTCTTTTTAAAAGCCGAGAAAAAGAAAAATGTCGCGTTTATAAACATTTTAAAATCCCCCTTATGGTTAAACGGGTGGCTGGTATTAAACGAGAATTTAAACCTTATAAGGAGTTTTATTATTAGCGGTCCGATTCCAAATATTACACGACGTGGTGCATCGCCTTAAAATGTTTAAAATTAAGTCGTACCCATATTTTGTGGGGTAAACTTAACAAGCAATATTCTGGTTTTCAGGACTAGATTCAAATTTCAGTGCTCATGTTATAATGGTGGCTATTAATTATTGTTCTTATAGTTTATATTTTCCTAAAATTGTATCGCATCGATGGCTACAAAGTCCTTAACTTTAACCTATTTACATTTACCCGTTTATAATAAAGTTTATTTTTAATGTGATTATCTACCACGGGCTTGGCCGACTGCCCGAGGCCATTACCATTGGGATATGAGGAGGGTAGTAGGAGTTTTGAAAAGGTAAGAGGAATATTTAGAAATGCCGACCATTCAGCGTCGTTTCTATTCTAAATGGTGGTTTCTGAATTCTTATGAATGTTTTATTGATATATAATAATGCCTTCTTCACAACAAAACATTTTTTTCTTTAGTTAGACTAGAAACTCTTATAATCGGGAACGATTTTGTAGGACGGCCTGGAGGCCAACTTCCTCTCTATTATGCTCTGAAAATCTCTATTTGTTGGTAGAAACGTAAAATCAACCCACCTCGGTTCTGCAAATTGAGGGGCAGACCTCTCTGCTACCGACGTCTGTCGGATAAGTCTATAATATTTAAGATCTATCTACACTAAAGCCATCTATGTCTTGTAACTCGAACTATCACATCAATCAGTTCAACGTTGAGTGCACTTTCCTCTCGAGAAAAGGGGCTTATATTGGTATTAATTATGTAAGTACGGTTTATATAAAAAATATCCACATAATTTTAAATTAAGCTGTTAGTACCATGAAATTTTAACCCAGGAGCAAGGATCTAATTCCTTTGACATGGAACATATTGATTTGTGCCTTAAAAATCTTATTTTGAATGTTCTCTGACTTCTTACTCTTGGATACTTCCCAATTTTAGAAGGCAACTTTTTGAGTCCCCTCCAACCTCCATTATTCAGCCAAGGCGGGTGAGATTACCAATAAAGAAGATTCTTTATTTAATTGAGAAAATACTTTCAATGTTTATTTCATTATGCTCAGGTTCATTCTCGTTTTAGTGTAATACCCGATTACTTGAAATAAGGCATACTCGAAGGACCAATTCCAATCTTCATAAAGTGCTGTGGGAATATTGTAGACATTTAGTAATCCAAACACGTGCTGGAAGTTGAATATAAGTGCACTTTGTTATATATCTTTCTTGTTATTATTTCAGCACATTGCCTTATAAAAGGAAAACAAAATTATCATTTTTCCACATCGGCATCTAATGTCCTCTATCAATTGCAGGAAGAAGGCTTCATATATTTTTTGATGTTTTTATTATGAATTTGGGATCGGAAACTGCGAGTGGAGTAAGGATTAATAATTAAATATTTCAGAATTGAATATTTCAAAAAAGCAAAATAGCACTAGACAAAACCCGTCGTTTGTTATAGGTACATGTCTTTGAATCTGTCGCAAATTCGGAACCAAGTGGTTTTAAGGCGAAGATTAATGCTAAATCATTATTTTTTATTCATCTTTTCTACGAATCGGTTTATATTATAATTACAAAAAAATAATTTTTGGATACATTGGAGCTTTTCCTATCGTTTCGGTAGAGTAAATTAAAAATAAATTGTTAATTACTATGTAAAAAAATGAAGTGTAAACAAGGTGTAAACTAATAAAAAAAGGAATGTTTTCAATAAAAATGTATGAACGCATATAAGAAACAACTTTTTAAATATACAATTTTATGGCTAAAATCATCTGTAACAGTTTCCACTGATTAATTTTTTTCATTTCTTGTAAAATTATTCAGAAATAAATAAAAACCATTTTTACGCTTAAAATCATGACTTCTAGACTCCGTTTGCCAAGCCATTTTTATGTCTGTTACTTATCTTCTGGCCGATATAAGGCACGCTTAGAATACAAACACTATTTCATTTTAAAAACAGATGCATCGACGAGATCAGCACTTGCTTAGATCCATATATTATGTAATAAGTATCAAACTATGTAGTTCGGGGAGGCTTTCATCATCTGATTCAGAAATTGGTAATGGTGATTACGATTAAGAAAAAAATATTACTGTTTTAATGCCATACGCTATAGGTATTCAATTCGTAAAAATAATTTTGTACTTACCAGGAAATCGGAAACATTTGGTTTAAAATGTCTTTTCACAATTGGGGTTTCTGTGCTTCCGTGTACTTCTGGGTTGGTCGTGAAATACCCGATCGTTGTAACCCGATCACGAACCACCGATGAGCGATTGTGTTATTTTTTTAGATCGTCAGCACCCATGTCCCGGAATGGGTGCCGGTGTGGCGAGTGTTTATAGATGTATGAATGTTGCATCTCGAATCTCTTTCTCGCGACAGACAAATAGAGATGATAGATAACTGAAATCTAAAACAAACTATCATTTATTTACCTACTACCTACGTAGATCAAGCGAAAGTACACGATCAATGATCAGGTGATGGGTTTTTAGGATCTCGTGCACGGTAGTTACTTTCAACTTATGATCTTTCTTCTCTACTATTCGGAATTTTTTCCACAATAGTAGTATTGATAAATGATAATTAAAAAATGTATTTTTTCATCATATTAAATTACATTGGTTCTATTGGCATAAAAGGCTCACGGCTCAGATGGTTTTCAGCAGTGCCTCGAATATTATATAAATTAAAATAATTTTAATATTAAATCCTTTAAACAAAATTCAAACTAAAGCAAATAAACTTATAATGCAAAATAAATAAATATAATCACAAATACAAGTAAGCATCCCGTTCATTTTAAATTCTATCAATTTTGATGTTGTGCGGTTGACTATGCAGTCAGCAACAATTCGCTGCAGAGCTTCTTGAAGACCATGTGAAAAAGTACCCTATCACAAAGCGGGTACTCTCAACCCGATCACTTCGCCAGTGTGTCCTGAAGGACCCGGGTCATTTAAATGTTGTATCAACCCAGCTCTAGTTCCGTGTGATCTAAGCGGCTTCGGCTTGTTCGACAAGCTCCTGCCTCCTGCCCCGGGCGGCCATTGTTGGCGCGTCATGTACAGGTGTAGCAAAGCTTTGACTGGTACAAATGAAAAGCAGCATTAGTGGAGATGTATCTCCACGACTGAACGGCCACAACGCCCTTTACCTTTACCCCCTTCATCCTTTCATTCCCTTACCGACTGTTCACGTAAACGAGTATCTAACCTACTCACCTCTACTCTGGTAAAAATTCCGCACTTTCTCCTCATTCTTACACATTGGCGGCTCGAGTACTTCTTTGATGGTTGGGATCAACATTTTTTACGTAACGTAATCTTATCACCGTAGAATAATGTAAAATTTCTAAAATAAAATTGGTCTAATCATGCTAACCGGATATCTAAATACAAAATAATATAAAATGTCTAGAGATATATACCAATTTACAATAAAGTATAATAAAAATAACGCTTTATCCTGCAAGATTATTATCGAACTTAATTTGAACGTGAGCGATTCCCGCCTGAAACTACGCAGTAGTTTGTCGTGGGGATTTTTTGGATGATCCCCACGATAAATTCGCATACGAGTGCTCGTGCGCGGTTCTCGCGGATTGCACACAATCGTGAAAAAAACGCAAGAAATAAACCAAAACGCCAGGGGACAGGTCGGATTGTCCCCCAAGTGCGCATTAGGTTCTGCGCCCTGAGAAATTGACTTTGATAGTTCATGCGCTTGTGGGCTCATTCCGGTCCTGCTGGTCAGCGTGGGTGGTCGCCGGGTCGCATTGAAATGATCCGGAATATTTTTTTATATTTTATTTCTGCAAATGTTAATTACTTTTATGTTTAAAGAATTCATTCACGCTGGTGAAGATAGCATCGACTGTTATTTCCTTTAGTAGGTTTCTGGTGTAACTGGTGGGGACTGTCCCCATTGCCCCCCTGTGAAGAACCGCCACTGTTTTTACAATTCCCACACGTATTCCACTATTTTTCACAGTATTTCCATCACCAACCTCAAATATTTGATTCAATTTTTTGTTTAAAAATTTTATTCCAGAAAAAATAAAATGATATTCTTACTCGTTTAAGTACAAATAACTAAAATAAATTAATTTTTCATTACATTACAATATTATTCACTTTCGTAATTTGTTTGATTGTGAATAAAAATTATTATTATTTCTTCTAACACAGCAAACTTATTTTGTGGCACCATTATGATTGAAATTAATAAATTACTTGGTTTTTACCACTTTTATTGTTTAGAAAACCGACATGTTTCGTCAGCAAAGCTGACTTCTTCAGGGTTATGACAGAACTAATTTTAAATATAGACATATATATAGGTAATTGAAAAATAATCGACATAAACAATAATAAAATTAGAAAGAAAATAATGTTTAAGGGACGAGGGGCAATATAGAACAATTAAAAAAATTTTTAAAAGGGGAATAGATTTAATAATGGGTCATTTAAAAACAATTTTTGATTATTAATAATATTTAAATTTGCATTAACACTCTTTCTAATCTCTAAAATTTCTAATTTATCTAACTGAATGCCATTGACATTACAATGAATTAATTCTATTCCACTGTTAAAATTAAAGGTATGACTAGTTTCTATTAAATGGTTGGCAAACTCCGAGAAACTATTATTATTTAAAGCTTTCATATGCTCTTTAATCCTTATTTCAAAGTTTCTCGAAGTTTTACCTATATAAAAGAAATCACAATCATTACATTTCAATTTATAAATTCCAGATTTTTTCATTTTGGAATCTCTATCTTTATTATTTACAATAAAATTTTTAAGTTTATTATTTGCATAAAATACAGGAAGAATTTCATTCGGTACAAGGCATTAGAGATTTTATTATTGAAATACATAATTTTCTTCCATTTTTTCTTTTCCTGATCCTTTTGTACAGGATAGATATATGATTTAAGGAATTTATTCTTATATTTTTTATTGAGAATGTTTTCAATTAAATTGGTGTTGTATCCATTATTAATAGCAATTCGTTTAATAACATTGAGTTCTATTGAAAAATTATTGGGAGATAGGGGTACATTAACTAATCTATGAATCATAGAATGGAAAGCTGACATTTTTTGAGAAATTGGATGATTTGAAGTGTTGTGGATAACAATGTCTGTGTATGTATCTTTACGAAAAATGTTAAATTCAAATTTATTATTAATTATTGAAATATTTAAATCCAAAAAGTTTATACTCGAATTTTGCCCAATCTCTACAGTAAATTTTATGTTTTTATGGAGTTTGTTTAAGAAATTAAGAAAAATATTAAGTTGTCTCAAAGTACCTGTCCAAACACAGAAAACATCATCCACATATATCTTCCAACAATGAACGTATTTTAGTAATAATGCACAGCTATTAAAAATCTTATTTTCCAAATTATTTATAAATATATCCGCGACCAAGGGGCTGGTACTAGCACCCATTGCCACGCCATCTTTTTGTTTAAAGATATTGTCATTGAATTGAAAATAATTTTGTTTTAAAACTATATTAAATAATACATTTAAATCCTGAGATAAGTCATTAGGTAAAATTGATGAAAATAAAAGATCTTTAATAATAGGTTTACATTCTTCAATTGGAATACTTGGAAATAAATTAACAATGTCAAATGATACTAAAAATGCTTTTTCAGGAATTTCCAAAAGTTTTAAGTGATCAATCAAATCAAATGAATTTTTTTTATAGTGTATTTAGGATGAAAAATATGTGAATCCATAATAATTCTATTAATTGTTGATGATATTTTATTGCTAGGAGCATTACAATTTGAGACCACTGGCCTTATTGGTTGACCTTTTTTATGAATTTTTAATAGACTATACAACTTAGGGACTTGAGGATTTTTTACAGTTAGTCTCCTATTTTTAATTAAATTAATAATCATGTCACTTTTACAATTTTTTAGAGCATCCCTTATCTGCTCTTGACATTTGTTAACAGGGTTAATTTGTAACTTTTCAAAATTATTACCTTGTAAAAAATCCATGAAATAAGGATTAAAGAGCATATGAAAGCTTTAAATAATAATAGTTTCTCGGAGTTTGCCAACCATTTAATAGAAACTAGTCATACCTTTAATTTTAACAGTGGAATAGAATTAATTCATTGTAATGTCAATGGCATTCAGTTAGATAAATTAGAAATTTTAGAGATTAGAAAGAGTGTTAATGCAAATTTAAATATTATTAATAATCAAAAATTGTTTTTAAATGACCCATTATTAAATCTATTCCCCTTTTAAATTTTTTTTTAATTGTTCTATATTGCCCCTCGTCCCTTAAACATTATTTTCTTTCTAATTTTATTATTGTTTATGTCGATTATTTTTCAATTACCTATATATATGTCTATATTTAAAATTAGTTCTGTCATAACCCTGAAGAAGTCAGCTTTGCTGACGAAACATGTCGGTTTTATAAACAATAAAAGTGGTAAAAACCAAGTAATTTATTAATTTCAATTATTATTATTTTTTGATTTCCCACTTTTTCAAATTTTTTAATGTTGAATGGAAGGCAATTATATAAATTGCCCCCTTCGTGACCAATGGATTTCTTACTACAGTAAGATTACTTACATTTAAATACCATAATGGTATTTAAATCTAAGTAATCGTGTTGTCGTGTAAAGTTTGTGTGTACTTGGGATGTTTTAATGAATTCTTTTTTTGTACGTAAGGGAACGTACCCATACTACGTGACACGTTTAGGGGGGGGGGGGGGGTCTTCAAATGTCACGCTCCATACAAATGAGCGGCGGGTTGCTTAGGATTTTGGTCACCGGGGGGGGGGGGGGGGGGGTTAAAAATTGCAAAAAGTTGGTCACGTAGTATGGGTACGTTCCCTAAGTATGTTCATTATATATTTTGTATACAAGGAGACGTGCATTTTATTCGTATGGTTTTCTTAACATTAACAGTATAGTTTACATATATAATTTTTGTGGATGTTCTGGATCTGAAGTGAAATAGTTTTTTGATTACCTTGTTTTGTATCACGTTTATTTTATTTATGTATATTTCATATTATGCTTTTCCGCAGAGTTTAAATTAGAATTTAGTTAAATTTATTTGATAACAGATATGATAATCCGCCAAATACGCTAATTAAGGGGGTGATTTTATCTTTAACATCTTGTACACCTCGTTTAAGTGCTTATGAATGCACAGATTGCACAGCCCAAGCTATTTTTCCTGTATCAGGATTTGCGTGTCGTTCTTTTCGTTGATCGTGCAATACCCTTCTTGGAAGTATCCGACTCCATTTTTCCTCCATTCACTGAATGGGTTCAGATCACAAAATCTCTTTTAAATCGTATTTATTATTTACTTACAGAGGTTTTGCATTATCTCCTCAAACGTCTTACTTCCTACCTAGCTTCGTAGACAGAAGATTCCCTATACGACTAGGTTATATCTACGTGTACGTGAAATTATGTTATATATTTTTTTTCTCGTTTCTTGTGTCGTTGATTGTTGTGTCGTTGATTGTTAGGTAAGCTGCATTAGAAACGTGAATTTTGTCGTGTTGTTATTGTGATTTACATCTGGTTCAATGAATTCGGAATCGGCCCTGAGGAAAATAATTCCCCTCAGGGCCTATGTCATATTTGAGGATGCTGTAACGTACATATAATGTAGTAACGTACATATAATCTATCCCTTCCATTGTGGTGCAAAGAGATGTTCCAAGAGAGAACGGCTGGAGGAGTCAAAGGGTCTCCCTCTCGTGCAGCTGGTCGGCAGACGCATCCGCCGCCAAGACCCGGACAAACCTCATCTGAACCCGGGCACCTCTGCTAAGTCACTTGGGGTGACCTATAGCAATTAAAACTGATTTGTCAGAATTCAGAAAAGTGATAAATTACAAGCGATAAATGTAAAAAAAAATACCAAAAAACCCAAAAATCCGTAACAAATAAAATATTATCAAATAAAAAAAAATTATGAAGAATAAAACTTTTTATTTTGACGACCATCTTGCGTTTCGAAGTAGATTTTTCGGTAATGCCCGTCTCTAGTTCAAATGGCCGTTTTATGTGCTGTTATATAATTTGTCCATCAAATGTTCGACGAGTTGTTTAATTTTATTCGAACATCATACTTAGCATGAGTACTGGTATATCCGTCAGGACATTAAGAGTTAAGCACCAGAGTGAGATTAAACGATTTGATACGGGGATAAAATGTAGTATTTGCGGTTAATTTACAACCCAACAATGAATTCGTCTTGCGATCGTTGTAAAAGTTAATAGAGTTCTCATGGCCATCATAACATGCTCGTAAATGACATACCTAACAAAACAACAATTATTATTTTTAGACGCTTTTGTTTTACCTACAACTCAACCAAAAGATTTTCATAAAAATTGTAGATATGCTAAATTTGTACTAAAATCAGAAAAAAAAATCGTAAGCTACGTGATTTTTTTACGAACCCTTTCTTCTTCAAGTTTTATGCCAGCGGAACAATTTTCGAAATCTTCATTCGTATTATATGATTTTAGCTTTTCACGACCGAAAGTATTATCGTGATTTATTTTTGGAGTATATCCGAACGTCGCGGGTTCAAATCCAGGCTTGCGCAAATAAATTTTATTGTTTTCATTTGTTTTATTTCACAATATCATTAATTAAAATTAATATATAGTATATTTGCGGCACGTCCCAGAGTGGAAGATGCTCTCAGTGTCGACCTGGTATAAGAACATTATTCAGAATTGAAACGTTGTGTGAAATGGCTTTAGACGTCTTTGGTGACAAGATCTGAATAGCCAGGTACTTCCCCACCTTCCTCTTCCCTGTCTCCTTCCCCTCCCCACTACCTTCAGCCTCACAGCATACCTCAAATAGGGATGCCATAGTCTCACTGGCTCCAGACGGGAGCAGTTAGGACTCTTGTGCGGTATTCACATAAAAAAAATGTATTTTATCGCTTGTCTGAATTTTTGACACAGTCAGTTAAAATTTTGCAAAAGACATTTAATCTTTTTTAAATGCGAGTTCAGTATTAATCACGCAGATCCACAACCGAAATTAGTGAATTTAATTATTATTTCATTTACAAGAAAAATATTTGTGATTATACCTCAACAGGCACCCATGAGTATAATAATCACAAGTACGTATTTATAAAGCACTAAATAGATGATGTTTGTACATGAAATGGTTTTAGAAAGTACTTGTTTTTCTGATTCTGAGTTTGCTCCCAGTGAAAAATGTTTGCACCACGTTTTATTTCCCACTTTTACAGTACCTCCGCGCAGGCTACTGGCTGTATATCATCCCCTGTCTAGGAGCGTTTTCCGACCTGCCCAAAGATAAAACTGTATGATCAAAATATAAAACACAGGCGGGAAATTTATTGCCTCATTAGTGGGGGCATCTCCATTGTATTTTACGCTTTTGCTGTGTTCCTTATGTCTACCGATAAGAATCATTCCAGAGGCTTTATTAAGCGTGTTTTTTTGTTGTTTATTATTAGTTTAAGTTGACTATAAAAACCATTTGTTTTTATCGACAAGGTTTTGGGTTCTTGGGATTAATAAATACACACCCCACTATGATCGAAATATTATACATTTCAAATTCACATTAATTCGCTTGACCAATTTTTAATAATGCTTCGTAAAATAAGATCGGATTACCTGATTTATTATCCACACCTTAATTTGTAAATATATATATGGTATAAATATATATATATATATATGGTATAAAATGTTTGCGGATAACTCAACCCTCGATGACCAAGGTGCTGTCCCGACGTCGGTTCCTCACTGCGGTTTTTATATGAAAAAGCTGAGGATCCGGCATCGGGAAGTACTCCATGTTTTACGAGGGCTTGATGTTAATAAAGCTAGTGGGCCCGACGGAATACCTGCCCTGGTATTGCAGAGGTGCGCTGCAGAATTAGCTCCAATTTTGACGAAGCTTTTTAAACTGTCCCTGAAGACTGGCTCTGTGCCCTCTGGTTGGAAAAAAGCGGTTATCCATCCTATTCCAAAGAAGGGTGACCGCTCCAACCCGGCCAACTACCGCCCCATAGCGATCACATCAGTTCTGTCTAAGGTGATGGAACGTGTGATCAACGACAAACTGCTCACATACCTCGAGAAGAACAAAATTATCAACGACCGTCAATACGGATTCCGGCGGAACCGCTCGTGCGGTGATCTTCTCGCGTATGTGACGCATGTTTGGGGGCGATGCCTGGAACGTTTCGGTGAGACCCAAACGGTTGCACTGGACATCTCCAAGGCCTTTGACCGGGTTTGGCACCGAGGACTTGTCAACAAACTGCTTTCTTACGGACTTCCCGCATCCTTGTGTACGTGGATTGCCGACTTCTTGAGGGGGAGGTCGATTCAGACGGTAGTCGATGGTTTCACCTCTTCCTCACACTCGATAAATGCTGGCGTCCCGCAGGGATCGGTTCTGTCTCCAACTTTGTTTTTGTTGCACATCAACGACCTTTTGTCATGTGCACCAATTCACTGTTATGCGGATGACAGTACAGTTCATGATAGCTTTTTGTTTGACAAGCCCCCAAAGGGCTCACAAACTCCAACAGCTCGTAGGGCTTTGAAGCAAAGAATGGACGGCTACCTCGAGAGTGTTTTCTCTTGTGGTAAAAATAATCTCGTTTAATTTAATGTTTCAAAGACCCAATCTTGTCTGATTACGTCCAAAAGGGATCGAAATGAAAATCTAGTCTCTTTCAACGGAAGCAATCTTCCGAACAGGCCCTCCATTGATATGCTTGGTGTAACCCTAAGTGACCAGCTCAGGTATGGGGGCTCCATTGAAGCCAGAGTAAAGCTAGCCTCCCAAAAACTGGGCGTACTGTACAGGGCCCGCAGATACTTTAATAGTACACAACTGCTAACCTTGTACAAATCACAAGTACGCCCCACGGTTGAATTTGGCAGCCATCTCTGGTCTGGAGCTCCAAAATACCTGAAAAATACCCTCGACTCTGTGCAGAAACGGGCGGTCCGTTTGATAGATTCTCCCATCTTAACAGACGGATTGCAATCTTTAGAGCACAGGCGTCGGGTGGGAATGCTATCCTTGTTCTACCGGTATTACAATGGAAGATGCTCCGAGGAACTAGCATCATTGATCCCTTCGGCACCGGTGCATAGTCGGGAAACACGCCAAACGCGTGCCCAACATTTGTACACGGTTGACATTTGTCACATGAGAACGGGTCGTTTCTTCGACTCGTTCTTGTGTTCAACAGCTCGGCTGTGGAATGATTTGCCGGCCTCTGTGTTTCCTCCTTCCTACAACATGGGTCTCTTCAAGACCAATGTTCATTCCTTCCTCTCCTCAAAAAGACCCTCCACACAGCATCCCAGATGACATAGGCCCTGAGGGAAATTATTTTCCTCAGGGCCTCCTGTGTGGAGTTAATGTAAAAAAAATAAAATAATAATAATCCTTTATAATCCTTATCCATTTTATAAAGAAGAAGGGTGTCTGTAGCGGGCGGGGGGGTGGCGTGAATTTGATTTTTATATAAATCTTAAGTTTTATTCTGAAATTGATGAAATTTTACAAACCTTTCTTTACAAATTTTACCTTCAAAATAAGATAATCTATATGAGATTTCGAAAAACCACCCCATCCCTTTGTTTTACCCCTTAAAGCAGAATTCCGATAATTCTTTTTGAAGTTTTGCACACTTGACGTTCAAAATTGGAGGAATATTACTGCCATCTAATTTCGAAAATCTCTGTGCAAAACCTGGACATCGCCGGGGACTTGAACTAGTCGTAAATAAAGTCGGTTATTATGTTTTGACATAATTTATTTATGTAATTATGTACGGTGCAAGTACCTTTAAATACGTAGAATGAACACATAAAATTTAATAAAAAAGATTACAAATCAATAATTTAGTAAAAACATAGTGTACGATTAAAATTAACTATAATAATAATTAATTATTATTCAATTTAATTTGTAGAATTCCATTTTAATTTTTATTTCTTTTATATTTTACGCACCAGATTTAAATGAACGGGTTAAATTTTCCCCACAGGAAAAACTAAACCCTTTCACACACTTCCCAAATGACCATCTAGTCAATCCACGCTGTGCAATTGCACTATATAAGTATTATAAATACAAAACAATACAAGAACAACATGTCAACCTACCAGAGACCAAATGGGAAAAAAGTTCACCGACTCCAGATATTTTCATATCAGAGGGTTCGGCTCTGTGAAACTCCTAATTGAACCTATAAAATCCTACTGATCCCTAAATATAAATATTTAAAAAAATCTTTTGTAATCCTACGTGTATTTAAAATGACTGATTTTTGCATTTTTATATATAAATACGTTGACAAATATAATATGCCTAAATTTTGAATGAGAGAACTAGGTATAATGCCAGTAGCCGAAATAACAAATGGTAATATTTTTATAGTCTGAGAATGGCAAATTCTTTTAATCTCATTTCCTAAATCTGTATATTTTCTTATTTTTTTAGAAACAGTTTTTTGAATATTACAGGAATTTGGAATAGCTACATTAATTAACAGTTTTTTTAATATTACAGGAATTTGGAATAGCTACATTAATTAACAGTTTTTTGAATATTGCAGGAATTTGGAATAGCTACATTAATTAACAGTTTTTTGAATATTACAGGAATTTGGATTAGCTACATTAATTAACAGTTTTTTGAATATTACAGGAATTTGGAATAGCTACATTAATTAACAGTTTTTTGAATATCACAGGAATTTGGAATAGCTACATTAATTAACAGTTTTTTTTAATATTACAGGAATTTGGAATAGTTACATTAATTAACAGTTTTTTGAATATTACAGGAATTTGGATTAGCTACATTAATTAACAGTTTTTTGAATATTACAGGAATTTGGAATAGCTACATCAATGACATATTCTATAACATTATTATTTAATTTATAAAAACAATATATGTGTTTATAAACAAGTTCTGCTATATAATTATTATTACGCATAATAACCATAAATAATTATCGTCATTTTACTCGGAAATCAATAAGGGCATTGGTAATAAAAATAAAAGCAATAAGTTTGTAATCAGTAACTATCTAGAAATAATATAAATATATCGTCTATAAGTAGCCTAACCACAGTTTAATAATGCCTTCGGAAACAGCTGTCACGCGTAATAATAATTACGTAGGAGAACTTGTTTATAAATTAAATATTAATATTATTGAATATGTAAAACGAATATAGAAAATACATAAATTAAAATAATTTAAACAAAACAAATTTACAATGAGGCTATAGAAAACAAAATGTAAATTACTGTTTTCAAAAGATACATAAGTATCTACATATAATTAAACCGTCCTCGTGACGAATTATGCCTCTTATTTACATATATAAATACAGCAAGTATTATTATAGGCCGTTTTGTTTATCTTCCTGTATAATTGGTTTATTTGTAAAGCTTTATTGATGCTTTCCAAAATATTTGAATAGTGTTTCTGTACGGTTTCCCGGGAAACTGAAACCTGGGGCTTATTTTAATCTTCAGCGTGGGATATTTACTTCTATTCGGGAAACTATAACTATCCAAATACAGCCTCCATCCCGTCTTAGGGGTATATTGGGTAGAGGTTGTATGCTGTATGGACTCGCACACTAATCTTTGTGTTATCCCTAAAGATTTAATGAATATTTTAACATATTCCTTGTTACTTACTTTCTTTAATATAATATTATCATAAGACAAGCTTTGTGAGCACTTAGTCATTAATTTTATATTATGCCTTTTTCGCATTTAGAATTTATTAAAAAACACGTTAATAGTCTGAATAAGTAGAGCTGATATAATGAGAAAGGAGTGTGAGGAGAGTATTTTATTTTTTATTTTATTTATTTTAGAGAAAGTTGACAGCAGATCTGATATTACAAAATAAGACAATAGTAAGATAGTTAATTATGCCAATTATGAACTTTCCACTGATGATAGTTAATGATTAATAAAGTGTGACATTATAAGGGTGTTTTCTTAAATTAAATTATTATTTTTTTACAATATATGAAAGGGGAGGGGGGAGGAGGAACATAGAATTAGGATTAAGAGGAAAAGGACGGGAATATATAGGGATTAAACTTTCTAGTTTGAGTCATGTTGCTTACTGAGTTTTCGTTTAAGTCGAGTTAAAGATGTAAATATGGTAATAATTTAAGTTAAATGAGGGTGTGGATCTACAGATAAATGAGTTCTGTTTGGAGTTGATGAAGATCAGGACTATCAATTAAGTTATGTGCAATTTTAAATAACATTACCGAATCCTCTATATTACTTCGGCAAGTTAATGTTTGCATATTGAAGAACTTTGCAGAGTCTTCATTACTAACGTGAGATCGAAAAGAGCGGAAGTTAAGGTACCTTAAGAATCTATTTTGAACACTTTCGATTCTATTTTTGTGTATTGCATAGCCTGGGTTCCACACTTGAGATGCGTATTCAAGGATACTTCAAACATATGAGAAGTATAGTGTTTTGAAAGTAATAAGATCTTTGAATTGTTTACAGGAACGGATTATGAAACCAAGCATAGAAGATGCATTAGTGACTATGTGGTCGATATGTTTATTGAAATTCAGTTTACTATCAAGTATAACCCAATCAAGTATGGAGCGAGTGGACAGAATATGAAGTCAGTTATATCGTAATATTAATATGTCTATAATTATATCCCAGAAAAATATGGGAAGATAATAATAATGTCACCATTTGAATAGTACCACGTTTTACGAAAAATCATCTCAAGGGCGCGTTGTAAAATAATAACGATTTACTCGACTCTATCTAATTATTTACTAACATAAAAGAAAAATACTTCGTTTTAAAAATTAAAATTAAATTTAATAATGTTATTATTAAGTTTTGCAAGTATTTTAGTTTTCTATTTTTGTGATAACTGTTTCAAGCTGTGGTTAAACCATTTTGAGACGATTTGTTTATACGATTCTAAATTTAAATTTTGTAAAGGTGTCTAAACATAAAAAAAACAATGAATAAAAACTCATTTAACTCTCAAGTCACTTCATATAAACACACCTTTATTAGAAAGTTTAAGCTTTGAGAAGAAACGACTTTGTATGCAGTGTTCAGTTGAAATACTGCACACTGCATGATTTTACAGTTTTTATTTTATCCTATTATTATTACTTTTGATATTACATTTGGTTGAATATTAGTAATTATTAGAATTAATAATTAAGTATTAATAATTTAGAACCGGGATATTTTTATAAAAAAACTTTAAAAAGCCAAGGCAAGGCTGATATAAGCATAATGAATAAGATTAAGAAAGGGCCGCTCAGATGGTTTGGCCATGTAGAGCGAATGAACGACGAGAGGTGTGTTAGGAGAACATATGATGAAAATGTGAATGGTAAAAGAAGTCGGGGTCGCCCGAGGAAGATATGGCACGACTAAGTGTATCAATTACTTGAGTCGGACCATGTAAGAGTCAGAATAATAGAAGAGCATGTATGAGACGATGTATGAAAGTGAACGAGGAAAGGAGTGTGTGTCAAGATCGAGATGTTTGGCGGTCTGTCCTCTCTGCGTACCCCTGCGGAGAAATGGCCTGATGGTTAGTTATTTAGTTAAAAAGCCTAAAAATTCATCAATAGTTATTTACATATTTCAACCATTTCGTTATTTACAATGCCGCACACTGTGTAGGTGAGAGGTTTATGACTTTGTGGATAGTATGATTGTCTAAAAAGATAGGTTTTAGCTATAAATTCTGTCGCGTTCGTGATTATTCTTAAATCGTGTGGCGGTTTATTCAAGGCTTTAGGTCCTGACCCTCCGAAAGCACGCTCACCAAACTTAGTAACACACTGGTGTGCTTAGGTTCCCTCAACCTTCCGATAGCTGACGACGCTACTGACCTAGTACATACTTTAGGATCAAGTATATAACAGGTGAGGCAATAAAATGGGGGGATTTCAAAACATCACAAAGTATTCAATAAATCATCTTTCAAAATGGGGGCCACTTTTCGGAATTTATTAAAAAAAAAAACTTTTGAAAATGATTGGGCACTTATACAATATTCTCATTCGTATAGATTATGTTTTCAGTTCCATGACAATTGGAAGTGGAAGATACTCTCAGTATCGCCCTAGTGTAAGACCACCATTCAGGATTGAAACGTTGCTTGAAATGGCGTTAGCCGTGTTTGGTGACCAGATCTGAATAGCCAGGTACTTCCCCACCTCTCTCTTTCCCATCTCCTTCCCTTCCCCATTACCTTCAGCCTCACAACATACCCCAATTG
This sequence comes from Limnephilus marmoratus, assembly GCA_917880885.1. NCBI lineage: Eukaryota > Metazoa > Arthropoda > Insecta > Trichoptera > Limnephilidae > Limnephilus > Limnephilus marmoratus. Next base: position 66,671,745 of record OU862908.1, read on the forward strand.
GGGATGCCATAGTCCCACTGGCTCCAGACGGGAGCAGTTGGGACTCTTGTGCGGTATACATGTAAAAAAAATCAGAATCATGCAATTTCAACACCAAAGTCATTAAAAATAATTAAAAAAATAGCCCATAACCTAACCTAACGTAATCTATTTAACCATTTTTTTACATATATTTTTTTCTTCACTTTTGAGGGCAAAGAATAAATGGCACATTTTACAACATATGAATAAAATAAAAAAGCCATTGCGTTTTATTTTTAAATAAAAAAAATGTATTTTATTATATAGTATCGTATAAGGTGTCCATAAATACATATAGTTTTGGGTTTCGGGCATCTGTCACCGGCCCAGAACCGAACCCTCCTGTCATTGTGCCGTGCTGACGGTGGTGCGGGCTGACTAAGCTGACAGTGCGGGAGTATTATGTATGCACAAGGCATGAGGCATGATGTATAAGGCATGAGGTATAAGGCATGAGGTATGCGGCATGGGGCAATAGCGGTTCCGTGAACTGGGAAATCAATTTCCTAGGCTAGCTCGCTTTGTGTGGGCTTTCGACATCAATCCCTGTTTGCTAGTAAATATCTCTTACGGGAAAATGGAAGGATTTCGTTAAATCTGCGGTATCAAAATACACCTCAACCTTCCGCCGAGATCAAATACTGTATCCATCCCACCCCCTCCCCTCCATATTGTAAATAATATCATATTTTTGATTTATTTATTCAAACACTTCATTGAAAGTTGGAAAACTCGCACCTCTTTCATAAACAAATCACAATATTACATATTATTTTTAACTATCCGGCTTCACTTAGGGAGTTGATATGAGATTGAACTGACGTTCGAACCCAAGACGTTTCTTGCTTTATATACCCCTACCAATGGGTAGCCCCACCCATACAAAAATCGAATGGTCCACAATGTTCCAGAACATTCCACAACGTTCGAGAGTGTTCTGGAATGTTCCACAATGATGTTCCCGATTGCCTATTCCAGAACATTCTAGAATGTTCCGGGATTTTCTTCTGGAATGTTGTCAAAAGTACCTACTCGAATACTCTTGAATGTTTTAGACTTTTCTCGAAAACTTCCAGCCCTTAAGCAATGACGTTACGTAAATAGACTCGCCATAGTCTCACATACTCGCAAAATAATGCGGCAAGTAAGCAACACTCTTTTGTTTTCGGCGGTTTTCAGTAATTTCTTAATTCAAAAGTTCTTCATGTATTATATATTAAGATATGCAGTTTCCACACCGAAGCCAAACTTCCACCTCGAACTTCTAAACGCACGAACTACCCTTCTACAAAATCGTCCGAAAGTTTGAAGTTGGAAGTTGACCTTAGTGTGGCCGTACCGTAAGACAATCAAAGAATGTCTGTTTTTTCTCTAATGATGCACAAAATTGTCGGACGGGGAACATGATAATTAATTGTATTGCTTATAATAATCGATAATAATAAGTAATTTGGGAATAAATTCGGTTTTTGGGGGAAATTCCTAAAAAACAAAACTAGTTATTTTTATACTAATTATGGGCCGGAAAAACCGAATCTGAAAGAATTAGGCGGCGGAAAGCAATATTAACTGAGTTACACGACTTTAAAATTTTTTATACGCGTACAGGAAAATAGCCATTTTGGAAGTATTCTGATTCCTACAAAATCAAACTAATAGTTATTTTTATACTAACTTTGGGCCGAGGAATCCGAATCTGAAAGAATTAGGCGGCGGCAAGCAATATTAACTGAATTACACGACTTTAAAATTTTCAATACACACAAACAAGAAAATATTCATTTCGATAGCTGAATTTGACTCATTCAGTACAAAATCATAGATAAACAAGAAATCTACGAAAACATGTGTTGGCAGTGTTACCAAGTCTCAAAAAATATTTATCCCTATATTTATGAATTACAACTATCTCAACGGCCGTATTCTTAAACCAAAAGTATGAAAATTCGTAATCTTAAAAATGCGTAACCAAACCTAACCTAACGCTAGGTTTGTGTAACATGGTTTGTACCCCTTTATACCGCCTGCTCGCGTCAATTTTAAAAAACATCCCTGTTTTCAAGTAGTTTAACGGCTACGCGAGGTTTGTGTAACATGGTTTGTGCCCCTTTATACCGCCTGCTCACGTCCCTAACCTAACCTAACCTAACCTAACCTAACCTAACGCTAGGTTTGTGTAACATGGTTTGTGCCCCTTTATACCGCCTGCTCGCGTCAATTTAAAAAAACAGCCTACGTTTTCAAGTAGTTTAGCGGCTACGCTAGGTTTGTGTAACATGGTTTGTGCCCCTTTATACCGCCTGCTCGCATCAATTTAAAAAAACAGCCTACGTTTTCAAGTAGTTTAGCGGCTACGCTAGGTTTGTGTAACATGGTTTGTGCCCCTTTATACCGCCTGCTCGCGTCACGGCATAAAAACATCCCTGTTTTCAAGTAGTTTAGCGGCTACGCTAGGTTTGTGTAACATGGTTTGTGCCCCTTTATACCGCCTGCTCGCGTCACGGCAAAAAAACATCCCTGTTTTCAAGTAGTTTAACGGCTACGCTAGGTTTGTGTAACATGGTTTGTGCCCCTTTATACCGCCTGCTCGCGTCACGGCAATAAAACATCCCTGTTTTCAAGTAGTTTAGCATCTACGCTGGGTTTATGTAACATGGTTTGTGATACAAAAGTGAGTAAAATTTATAAAGAATAAGTACTTAAAATATAAACGTGTTATTTTACGTTATTGATATTACTGGTTAATGGCAACACTTAATTTTGTGTGGTAAAAACATCTATGTTATCTTGTTTTCTATGGTCTTTGTACTACGTGTGTCAAGTCAAAATCAGCTTGCGAAATGAATATTTTCATGTGCATGTTTGGAAAATTTTAAAGTCGTGTAATTCAGTTAATATTGCTTGCCGCCGCCTAATTCTTTCAGATTCGGATTCCCCGGCCCAAAGTTAGTATAAAAATAACTATTAGTTTGATTTTGTAGGAATCAGAATACTTCCAAAATGGCTATTTTCCTGTATGCGTATAAAAAATTTTAAAGTCGTGTAACTCAGTTAATATTGCTTTCCGCCGCCTAATTCTTTCAGATTCGGTTTTTCCGGCCCATAATTAGTATAAAAATAACTAGTTTTATTTTTTAGGAATTTCCCCCAAAAACCGAACTTTAGCCGTAATTTGTATCTACTAACGGATTGAATTGAGATTCAATAAGATATTGATTCCAATTTTTACAGCTCGTAGAAGGACCTGCACGCTCCCACGCTCTTGCAAACTTTGGTCGAAAAAAATGCGGTATCCAACACGGCCATCACCACGGAAACAAAAACGAAACGTAGACACAAATTTACTGAGAGCCGAAAAGCAATACGGTCGAGTTAAAACAGGATTTCACTATGCTCAGTCAAAAAGAAAAAGGGATTCGGGTAGTATCTCTACTATTTTACTGTTTGGTATGGTATATCTATAATATAAAAATGAATCGCTGAATTTGTTATCTCGAGAGCAGCTGAACCGATTTCGCTAATTCTTTTTTTAGAATATTTCTTGAAGTGCTAAGATGGTTCTTACGGAGAGAAAAATTAAGAAAATTGCGCAGAAAATTGGATAATTTCAGAAAACATCGCACATTTGACAGTTCGCGTGTTTGAGAATGACATTTTACAAAACAATGATTGTTCAATCAGGATTCTATTTTTGAAAATCTTTAGTTGATAAATTTATTTAAAGTAGGTACTCCCCTAATAGTTTGAACCGAATCAAGAACTTTAGATATTTTAAATGGGTACCTATATTAGGTACCGAATTTAATATACATGAAAAATGGAAATTTGAATAAAAATTGTAAAAGGTGGCACGCGGAATGATTAAAAACTGAATGTACTGGGATTGAATATATGGAACGCAGGAGGAGGGTTGGCGGGACGAGGGAGCGCGAAACGGAAGAGGGAAGGCGGAGAAGGCGGGAGGGGAAGGGGACGTGTGAGGGGGGAGGGGAACTCGGGTGGGTGGTTCGTGGGACGGGGGAAGGGGGGGAGTGGAGTGGGGAGAGGGAAGGTGGAGGTGACGGAGTGGGAACGTGAGAGGGGAAGAGGACGCAGGAGAAGAAGGGGAGGCGGAAGGGGAACGGGACGAATGGGAAAGGACACTCATGGAGAAACAATTTCTTTATTAAATGGCATAGCAACGCATGCCGGGACCAGCTAGTTTTTAATAAATATAAAATTCTTTAAATTTAAAATTTTCTTTGTTTGGATAAAGAATGCGGGTTGTACTTTTTCTTAATCCAGCAAAAAAGTTATAAGAAAATATTATATGTTGAAAACGTCCAACTTTTTGCAGAATTTTATAAAGCACCCGAAGAGGGGAATTTTTGTAATATGTTTCCTGTACTTTATTTTATTTTGTTGGCGAGTATTAGATGAACGACCCCTGGGAACTTTGAACCCACTTCTGGCCTTTTATTAGAATAGGCCACTTGCATCAATTTTTTAAAAAAAAAATTCCGGTTTAGGCAAATATTCTAAGACATTCTGTATTTTTTTTTTTTTAATCGTATTTTTGAAACCCTGGGGATTTTTTGAAAATTTCAATCCGATAAATCAGACCATTTTTTATAAACCGGAAAGACGGGACATAATTTTATAGGTGTGAAAAAACGATAATTACATAGCCGAAAATCATTTAAAAAAAAGAACGTTTTCCACACGAATGGCACAGCAGAATAGCGAGGCATACCAAAAATATTACATCTCATAAATATTTTTTTTCCTTGATCCATCTTATTGATCATAAATCATTATAATGAACAGCGTCTATATTACTACATTCAATGTAATATACTTGTACTTGTAAATTATAATAATAATAAGAATATTATAAAATTTAATTTTGTTAAAATCAGCACCATAATCATTATACCTCTAAAAACGTACCGACATCATCTGCACGTTCTGAAGAGAACCCCGTAGATCATTAAAAGTACGGGGTTCTCTTCAGAGCATCTGTCAAAAAGTGAAACCAAATGATAAGTTCGCAGAGAACTAACAATAAATCTAGTGAACGAATTCAAAAATTCGCCTGAAATCAAAGTGATGCCATATAAAAAAATAAATCAGTGTGGAATTTTAAAAAAATAATAGGAACATTTTCGGAGACGGGACATTTTCATGTAGTGACGTCACGAGCCCAAATAATGGATTTATTTATTTAAAAATAAAAAAATCTGTACATTTCTAAACAATTTTACTAACATTTTTTTAATCTTAGTAAAAGGATCTATCCACATGATTTTTTCCAAGTCGTTATGAAATCCATGCAAGTGGCCTATTGCCTAATCTTCCTTGATCGCGGTTTATTCTGCCCACTTATCCAATTTAATAAGCCTTTCTTTGCTTAATTGATAAGTGATTGATGAAAGAAGGTTTCTAGACCAAACCGACATTTATTTGACTTTTAACGACATGAAAGTTCGGATAAAATGAATTGATTAAAATATTTCTTTCATACTTCGTAACGAGCTTCAATTTCGTAGAAATTTTCCTGTGAATAGGGAACTTGACGCAATTTTTTATAGATTTTTAGTTAGATACTGCACGAATTCGACTGGGATTCGAGACATCTTTTTTCTTATTGAACAATTGACTAACTAACTAACCATCACATGATGTATCTGCAGTGTATTCCCTTGATCGTGCCATGTCTTCCTCGGACATCCCCGACTTCTTCCACCATTCATATTTGCGTCTTGTATTCGCCTCACACTCCTTTCTTCATTTATTCGGTCTACATGCCAAAACCATCTGAGCGTTCCTTTCTTAATCTTATTCATTACGCTTACAATTTAAAAAAACATACAAAATGGTGTCCTTTCTTATGTTTTATCATGTTTGTGTTATTTACAATCAAACACTATTTGTTCTGGAGGTACTTCTTAATAATAATTACTAAAAACCTTATAATACTTATATAACTTTTGACTCTAAATTAAACTTTATATCCCATATAAACTCAATCTATAATAAAGGTATCAAAATGCTTGGCTTCGTTCTTAGAAATTCCAGAGGTTTCAGGAATATTTCAACTTTAAAAATTTTGTATACATCCTTAGTACGTAGTCAAGTCGAATATAACTCCTCGATCTGGTCCCCCCATTTTAAAATACATTCAGATTCAATCGAAAAAATTCAACACAAATTCTTAAGACACATTAATTTTAACCTCGGTATTCCCATTGAAAACATAAATTATAATTACTTGATGAAAGAATTAAATTTATTGAGACTCTCAGATCGAAGAATTATATCCGACTTAATATTTATGTTCAAAATTGTAAATGGTAGCATAGACAGTCCTGATTTAAATAAGCTCATTGAATTTCATATTCCCACGAGAACCACTCGTTCTAAAATCCTTTTTAAATGTAACAATAATCGGACTGAGTATACGAAACACTCACTTTTACCTAGGTTACATGAAGTTACTAATAGATATGCAGATGTGATAGATCTATTTAACTGCACGGAACAAGGGTACAAGAAGGCTATGCTATCATATTTTTTAAATCACTACTAATTTTATTTGTGTTATAGATTTTTGCATGTAAAGGTATCTCTGTTGTCATTTACCAATGTATCGTCACAACTAACTGTTATACATACACTGTTTTATCATTACTGATATTTTGAATATGAATTTGTGACATGTAATTAGTGTTTATGGCATACTTATGCCGTTTGTATTAAATAAATAAATAAATAAATAAATAATAAACCACTGTGTGTCAAGGACCTATTATAATAGGTCCTTCACACAGTGGTTTATTATAAGTTTACGTATTTATAATAATTATACTACTGGTCGCACGACCTGTGTATACCGGCTGCTAATTAAATCTACTGGTTAGCTGGCGATTGAACGCGCTCAACTGTCATTGCTACCCCTACTGGCATCTTGTCGGCAACCGATATAAAACTCTTTCCCTGCTGGCATCTGTCGGCATCTGATAGAAGCTCTTTCCCTGCTGGTATCTGTCGGCATCTGATGGAAGCTCTTTCAATACACTATATGTTTTAACAGCTAAATGGGTATTTCCAAGGACCGTCAAAACATAGCACCATCATAACACGTGCTGAACATAGTTTCACTGACTGTGACCAAAATTCTTCGTACATTTCACAGAGCCCACCATTTTAAAGATTAGAAATCATTCAAACAGATGGTTTGATAGGATAAAAAAAGAAGAAACCAATAAAAATGCTTAGGAGATCGCGGAATTCAAACCCCTGCAAAAACTCATGCATAATATTTGCAGTATTCGTTATTGCTACTCAGGCGTAGGTACTAATAACGGGGAAAAACTGTTTGAGGATTCGTGGTACGAGAGCATTCATCCCCCACGTAAGGGCCTCTTAGCCCCGCACGTGGCCTCTCGAGGGCCGTGGGGCCACAGGGCCTCGTTGCCTGTCGTGACGTCACCTCTGACTTATACACTATAGCTGTACTTTATTCACCGGTCCCAGCTGTGCGAACCCCCCCCCCCGCAGTCACATTCTAGTCATGCTCTATTCAGGATTTAGTTCGCAGTCTGAATAGATCTGAACTCTTTGCAAGCGGTGAAAAGATGCACCCGTGAATCTCTGAAATATTAACTCCAAACTGTTCACAGAACTTAATGGAAGTTCTTGCAGGAAGTGCCAACTTCCTTTCACATAAATAAGTCGTATGTGTTTGTGATGCTATATTAGAGTCAGCGAAGCTCAATGAGCCTCTTACACGATGGTTTTTTTCAGGCGATCAGTTTTTTTACCATTTGCCCGAATTTATAACGCAGAAAATCAACATTTTTAAATATCAACGAAATCGAAACATTTTTTACACCTTATAAAAAGTGTTCTTTATTTACATTCGAATAGCTATTAAAAAATTAAAACTGTCGAATAAAATACCTAATTCTAATCAAGTAATATTTTTTAATATCATGGATTACCAACCAACTTTTACAGAGTTTGTGATCGTAGAAATGCGTAAATCAATTCATTATTGGTTTAAAAAAAATTGTATTCACAGTTCTCCTCAGATGGGATTTCTGCTTCGGAGTGGACTGTAGGTTGTTGTCTTGGTGATATACTTACGCTGTGTTCAATTTTTAAAAATTTGTAATATCTTTATTTTCATGTTTACTTAGCCATATTTTGATATTGTTTTTTTAAGTTGTTTATCTCCTGATATTTTTAATTTCATTTGGAAGGGCATTATACAATTTTGAAGTACGATATTTATGGTTTTATACTGACCTAAATGTGAATTTAATTTTTGAATATTATATGCAGATGAGTATACATTTCGTTAAAACAACGTGCTCTTGCTAAATTCCAAGTTTTAGTTAATACCAGTTGAAAACGTATGCAAGATGCTTATTGGGGTGTTGTAGGAAGCGAGAGAAATTAGAGGACGGGCAGCAGAGAGATAAGGAAGGTTGGGAAATATGTACTCATACATGTATATTCATGATCCGGCTTTGGTATCTTGTGATGTTTGCTTCGGTTTTGTTAGATCCAAAAAAATGTAAATTTAGCTGTTGTGCAAAACATGGTTTTCTTTAATAATTGTTTTGCATATATTTGATTAGTTTACAGGATTTATAAAAAACTTCAATGACAAACCTGCCATCGAGTCATTTTTTGCCATTTTTTCGGTAAATGCCCCACATAATCAGGAACTCCGGTCCAATTTTTTTTTAATGAATATATTTATTGCTGCATATTTATTTACATTTTTATAGTTAGTATTAGTAGTTAAAATAATTGTCAATGTTTTAATTATTCGAGATCCCCGAAAACCACCGAATCCTGTGACGTCATCACTCTCCAAAAGTTTTTATTTTTATTTTCAAAATCCATTTTTTATGACAGTTTTATGGAAGAAGCTATGAAACTATTCAATAATTAAAAACATTATTTAGGCGGAATTATTTATTTATTATACCATATTTATTATATTTTTCAATATTATTACGCGGGAATGGTATAAAAATTGTTTGAAATTATTATTTTTTAGCTTTACCAATCGAAATCAATATTATGGAAAACGAAGCTTCGGTAGGCAACTGGATAAGATACGGCGCCGGAATTCGGAGTTCGGAGGGCTGGCCGTGGAAGTAGCATTACGATTTTTTTTGTACAGTTTACAGTTTTTGAATATTTTAAATATTAGGAAAAACTAACAGAGATACCTCTATTTTTGGTACTGAATTATTTAGGACTAAATAATGTTTCAATAAACACAACCATTTGTCTTAATCTCTATAAACAGTATGTAAATAAACCAATAACATGAAATATTGTTAATACCGATGGCTTGTGTTATACAATTCAATACAATAACTGAAAAATTATGGAGAGCAGTGACGTCAGCACTAATAATACCAACTTGACAGTGTGTTTTAATGACACGATTAAAAATTGACTTTTTAATATATTTTTAAAAATTCTACGTTTGATATTATTTAATAAAACTTATATATTCGGAATCAGCGTTTATTGGCTATGAACATATTTTTTTAAAGCCAATATATTCACTGGAGTTCCTTATTGATTTTCGGAGTAAATCGATTTTGTCAAAAATATCAATAAAGTACACTAAACATCTTAAAAATAAAAATAGGGTAAGAGTAAATAAAATCATACATGTTAATAAAAACAAAAACAAACAACACCGGGAAACATTTCAATGTGGCATAAATGCCCACAGTTTAATAATTTTAATAAACACCAAAACAGCGTCACATTAATACAAACATAAATACTTGCAGAACTTAATAATAACGACTAGTATTAAATATGAGTTACTTAAAATTTTATAAAATGGAATTCCATGAATTTAACAAAATACCAAAAAATAAAAAGTTTCAGTGTTTATTTTTTGTGAATACCGCTCAAGAGTCCCAACCATCTGAAGCCAGTGCGACTATGGAATCTCCAATTGGGGTATGTTGTGAGACTGAAGGTAGTAGGGAGGGGAAGGAAATGGGGAAGTACCTGGCACCAAAAACGGCTAAAGCCATTTCTAGAAACCTTACAAATATGAATGGTGGTCTTACACCAGTGAAAAACTGAGAGTATCTTCCATTCTGGAGAAGTATTTACATTAATAAAATAGTGTGATAAATTATAATAAAAATCAGAGGGTGCAATTCAAACGCGGTAGAAGTGAAACCTTCAGAAAATTAAATTAGACAAGAGTTAGGAGGCTACGAAGCACCGCACAAAGAAGAGACCGATTATACTATCTCATTTTCTCGCAGGCTAAATCCTACGATGAATGTGTTTGACACTTTTTAGTGTTGCTTTTTTCGTTTCATAGAGTTTTAAATCACAACGGTGCTAAAAAAGTTTTCACTTCAATAACATTGTATTTGAACACTTTAAAAATACCTTTTTTATTGCAACCCCAAATATTATGTTGGGCTGGAAAAAAATGTGGCGCCAACCCGCGGAGGCGGAAAAAATTATTCTCTACCCGGATGCGGTAGAACCTATTTGTCGTTTCTCACCCCCTAGAGCCCTGGTGGCCACAGAAAAGTGGTCGTTCCACCCCCTGGGTAGGGTCAAAAATAAAATTGAGAGAGGCATTTAATTGTAAACAAAATCCGCGGAAATATTTCTGGTACACATATTATATTAGAAAAGATTACTTATGAAACGATGTGTTTAAATGAAACACAAAGGGTGCGGCGGTCCATTCTCTCTATCAATCCTTGCGGAGAATGGGCGTGATGGTTAGTTGGTACTCGTTCGTTCCATTAATTTATTATTATTAGGAATTAAAGAACATACTTAAAACCTTAATCTGAAATAAATTATGGGCTAAATTTCGAATTAAAATGCTTTTCCAATATTACGTATTGTAGGTACAATGTAGGGCACTATCGTTATTATATCGTTAGTGATGATTTTAACGATTAGATTGGAGACAGTTCGTCGATTTTCCATTCTTCATGAGCGAAATAGTGAACTCGAAAGACTATTCGAACAATCCGCAAAATAGACAGAACGTACTTTCTTGGTGGAAAATTTTTAAATGCATTATGCATTCATGAAGCGGTGAGCCAGTGCTGTAGTATTTCCTGTGCATTTTGGACGAAAGAAGGTTTATCGTAGCTTTATAAATTTTTCAAAGTAGTACTTTTTAAAATTATTTATTTCATCTGCCTATTAAATCATCTAAATATAAGCTGTTTAATTATTCTTAAGGACTTAAGGACACTATAAAATCATCTTACAGCTGGGTCAGACGATTCAATTTTAGTTGATTTCTATTCAACACAACAATTTTTGTCGTTCTTTTAGTTAATCAACTAAAATTGAAACGTTTGAAACGAAAATCGCGATTAGGAAATGTAGTAATAATGTTGCCTCTGAAGAAACAGTATTTCACTAATATATGGAGATACAAAAAAATACTACATTTAAGTTTAAAAAAGTCACTTAATATTTCAAAAATTAATTTTAATTTTTTATTTCATATTTTTAGTTTCTTTAGCAAAATTTGTACATGATGTAAACATACTGTTTTCACAGTCCTCATCACTAGGGTTTCCTGTTCCAAGACGGCCTGTTATTTTTATATTTTTTGTATTTGGTGTTTAATTTTTTTATTTTTTTTATTTTACATTGACTCCACACAGGAGGTCCTGAGGAAAATAATTTCCCTCAGGGCCTATGTCATCTTTGGGGATGTTGTGTGAAGAGGAAGGGGTGAACCTGGGTCTTGAATAAACCCATGTTGTAGGAGAGAGGAAACACAGAGGGTGGCAACAGCCGAGCTGTTGAACTCAAGAACGAGTAGTAGAAACGACCCGTTCTCATTTGACTAATGTCAATTGTGTACAAAAGTTGAACTTCTAATCGTATTTAAATTGTTTAATGTTTGCAAGTTGATTATCTCTCTATTCTCTCAACCATGTGTCTTAGCACGTTTCGTGGGATACGTTCATTATATGTAAAAAAATATTTTTTGATTTGTAACACACTTACCAATATTATTTTAGTCACATACTTATCTATATTATTGGGAATAACCTTCAAAAGTTATAAAAAGAGAGTTTTTCTTATAAAAAATTGAATATTCATTTAGACTTTTATAAAAAGTCAATAGCTCCATATGAATAAATTCGGATACATTTATCCGAGACGCTATCTAGGTTACAAACCAATTCTTAGAATGATTGTTTCCAATAAAAAGGGCAGTTGCCCATAATATGAAAAAATAATTAGTTGAAGATAATATTGTTAATTAAAAAATTTGAAATATGAGATTGACAAATGTGACGGTTTGACAGATGGTGGCAATAGCGAAATTGGTTAACGCGCACGTCTCGGTTAGACGAGAGTCTGGGTTCGAGTCCCAGTTGCGACCATTGTCTTTTTCTCTGTCTTGTTCTCTTTCGTATTTTCTTTTAGATTATTATTTATCTTCTTCTTTAATGATATTTTTGAACGTCTTTATTGCTTTGAGTGAGGTTGAACGAAATATCAAATATTTCTTTAGCGTATTATTCAATGTTACAAAGAAAATTCTCCATTGTTACGGTCATAGTCACCTTTAGACTTTAAAATATATTTTCCTCAGCCGTGTAATTTGAACGTGCTCGATTTATTCCACCTTCCGCTGGGGGACAATTGTTCTCCCTTTACTTCTCGAGAAAATATTATATCTCTTTTGTAAGCAGACAATCGAGAAAAATCGAGATAAAATGAGTCGAGAATACGGTAGATGTAATTCTGAGTTTTTCTTCCATTGGCGCAGGATAAGCTAGATGAGATGATGACGTTGCAATACATCTAGACTTGCTATTTTCTCACAAACTGAAGATAAAATGTAGCAAGTAAGAAACACTCTTATGTTTCCAGTTAATTCTTAATTCCATCGTTGTTCATGTATGACATTAAAATTCATTTTTTTTTGTGTGAATACCTCACAGGAGTCCCAGCTGCTCCCGTCTGGAGCCAGTGAGACTCTTGAGATGGCATTCCCAATTGGGGAGTGTTGTGAGGCTGAAGATAGTGGGGAGGGGAAGGAAATGGGGAAGAGGAAAATAAGGAAGTACTTGGCTATTCAAATCTGGTAATCAAATACGGCTAAAGCCTCTTCAAGCAACATTTCAGTTCTGAATGGTGGTCTTATACCTTTCTGAGAGTACCTATCTTCCACTCTGGAACTTGCCGCAAATATACTATATATTATTTTAAATGAATTAATTGTGAAATAACACAAATTAATCAGAGTGGATGATTCTCTCAGTATCGCCCTGGTGTAAGACCACCATTCAGAATTGAAACGTTGCTTGTAATGGCTTTAGCCGTGTTTGGTGACCAGATCTGCATAGCCAGGTGCTTCCTCTTCCCCATTTCCTTCCCCTCTCCACTACCTTCAGCCTCACAAAATATCCCAGTTGGGGATGCTATAGTCTCACTGGCTCCAGATGGGAGCAGCTGGGACTCTTGTGAGATATTCACATAAAAAATCAAATAAAATTTATTTACTTTTCGGGATTCGATCCCGCGACCTTCGGAAAAACTTACCCCTAGACCATGGAGGCCGTTAATATGGAACGAAATAATCGGTTGGACCGCGCGGCGTTTTTGTTTTCTCGGCGTCAAAAGTTCCTTCGAATACTACCCCAAGGCCGACTAGAGTACGAAACCCGAGCGCCTGACGGATTTTGAGGTGTCAGGTGATCAAGCTATAATAACAGAGCAACGACAGTTTGCAAATGGCGGCGATTGTTGTTGTACTCGTTGTTATTGCTGATTTGTATATTATTTACCGCAAGCTTATAAACAGAGTGATCAGGCTATTTTAAAAAGTAAAATTTACTTAGCTGCAGCACTGACTTCGTAATTTGGCTGTTGCGCGCCCAGACCCTGTACTCTAATGAGGCGCAAATCATCGAGTGAAAAATAATTGTATTATTTATAATAACTAATATTAATGAGTAATTCGCATGTATTTACAAATGAAATGTTATTCCTTTGTTATCTCTACATATTATAAATTAAAGTCCTCCGCCGCGTCTGTCTGTCTATTCGTGATAAACTCAAAAATTACTGAACGGATTTTCATGCGGTTTTCAACAATAGATAGAATGATTCATGAGGAAGGCTTAGGTATATATAATTGTCAAGGTTTTGTTTAAATTGGTTGAATATAATATAAAGGATAATGTCTGAAATGAGCGGGCTGGCAAGCGGGCGGTGTGGATTTGATTTGTATGCAAATTAACAGATGGCGGTGTGAGTTAAAAGGTTGGGTAACCATCCAGCAGATGGCGTTGTGTTTCGTTAGCCACAGCAACGCGTGTCCGGGTCAGCTAGTTACTAATAAAATGTACTCGTGCATGTCGGGATTAGAACCTGAGATCTTTGGATTGCTAGTCAAGAGCCTTACCCCACGATCACAGAAGCCACCAAAAGCTAACCAAGAAAAATCTAACCTACAGAAAAATCTAACCCCGAGTAGGTTAGATTTTTCTCGTATTCTAATTCCCAATGAGATGATATTTCTTGATTGGCTTATGCCTACAAAACACCTCATTAAACCCGGGGCGGCTTGCTGGATAGCTTTCAATATTACCCCTTATTATATGTTTACAACGGTTTACACCATCTGGTGAGTTTTCAATCAATGGCTTTTCTCAATTATTTATTCTCGCTACTTTTATTCTGCTTGACAATGTTGACTTTTTCAATTTTTTTTTTTTATTATTAATTTAAAAGTTCTCTCGCAAATCGAGGGCGGTGAAAGCTTTTTTGTATTTACAGTTGCATGATTGAATACTTAAGTTTGAAATGTCTTATTGAATTTACAATTGGAAGGTTTTATGTTTTTGACATAAGTTAGATTTGAACTTTATTTGCATCAAATAATATGAGGACTGGATGTCGACTTAGAATGCGCATAGAGATATGATGGAATGCCGCATGTCTTTTCTCTGGTAACATACTCTTCGTCTTGGGACATGCACATTATGTTACATTCAGAAATATCCTTGTACATACTTCTGTTATTCTGACTACTGACTTTACCTGACTGTAGATTCACTTATCTCTACCATGTACTTTTATTCTGCTGTAGTATACATAAGCGCAAATATTTTGCCCATTCCTCGATACAGCGGTTTCGCACCAAACATATGTAGAAACCAAAACATAGGTGGTGATATTGATACGTTTAAAGTTAACTTGGTGAATTTTGTCGATCGTATTAAAAACCTATTCCAATCCTGTTTTTGAACCTATCTGATCACTGTATTTAAAAAAAATTGTTTCTTGTATTTTTATTTCGTACCTATATGTATTTTTTGTCTTCTATTGGCGTACGAGCAGCCAATAGAAGGTATGTATACTCTGACGCGAAAGCGCTGCATTGTTTGCTTGCCACACTGCCCGTATTTACGTAAAACCCTGATTTAAGGTTGCAAAAGGTTGCACTTCCTCCTTCTTTAGTCAACATTTCAGGCAGCTTTATACTGTCCATCATCAGAGCAGATGTTTAGATTGTGACGAAGTATGTGTTTATGTATGGAGAGGTGACACCGTGTTTCGTACGTTTTCCTTTTAGGACCGATATTTCAGTATAATGATTAGTTAATTTAATTTGGTTTTCGGTCTAGCCATCAGGTACCGTATACCAAGAACCGTTAATCTTAGCTCCGTCGTCTCCATTAATATTAATGTGATTTTTATGGATTTTAATTGCCTCCTAAACTAGGCTTGATGTATGCGTTTTGTGTCTTCCAAGGATTTTATCTGTCCTGATGGACACTGTAACGCTGTCCGAAACATTGATTAAAGAAGGAAAAAGGGTAACACGGCTCAACAACCCCAAAATCAATCACGATAATACTTTTGGCCGTGAAAATCTCAAACCATATCTCCACAAATGTTCAATTATTGGTTTATACTTGTTGGCACTAGTCTAGTTTATGCGTCGTATGCCTCTGAATCTGGACTACGCTATTGTTTTCTAGCATTCAGTCTCTTTTAGTCCATTCTCTGCCAGATCCTTAGCTCACTGTCATTTCATGGTATTGGTATGGACTACTAGCCTTTTTTTCCTTTCACAACTTTTATTAGAGACTACTGAATATTGACTTCAGTCCCCAATTAAACGGTTTTCCTGCATTCATTTATTCTTCATTCATTCGTACAACGTACTTATGGCCTTCCCATCTCTCGCGAACAATGCATTTTAAAAATTTATTTTAATTTGTTTTCATTTAAACCTGCTAAACAACTAATGTAGTCTGTCAACAGGTACATATTGATAACATTTTGTGTAATAACATGGAATATTTTCAAGCTGTAGGTATATTTGTATAATAATGCTTGTAATTGCTTATTTGTATGCAATGAGCGCTTTATTATTACCGCGACGGCTTAAAAAAGGCAATAAACATACGTTCCTTATCACAATAATGCTGCAGCTATTTCAAAAGATGAGATACACTATGTACATAGGTCTGTTTCCTCCAAAGAAAAAAAAGATTATTTTCTTGCATCTCTCTCACACACCGCACCGTGACTTCTCCGCAGTCCCCTACAATACTACTAGCCGTGACAATAATTTTGAAAGTATGGAACATGATTACAAGGATAATATTGAATTGTGAGTGAATTCCAAAAATTCAAAAACGTCAAATGTCAATGCGTTGATGGTTTTGCCTTTGGTCTTAAACATATAGTGCTGCAACTCTTTCTTACATACTAAATAACAACAGTCGAAAATGAGACAAATAGTGAACGTATGTCTGCACCCCCCCAAAGTAAACAAACAATTATTATCATACATCTCCCCCACACGTATAAAGAAAATGAAAAGCAATTCCCATCGCCGGCCGCAGCCTTAGCTGAGCCGTAATAAGATATAATATCTGTTTCCTCTACCTGTAGTAGTACCCACTTTGGAGGAAACAGTCACCCGTATTTTGTCTCATGTTTTATCTCACATTATTTAGTGTGTAAGAAAGGGCTGCAGCATTATAGCAATGAGGAACGTATATTTATTGCCTTTTTGCCGTCACGGTACCGTAAACTAGGCAGTCCTGGATTTGTCAATAGGCCTTATAGGCCGCGGCCTAGGGGCGGCAGGGTTCAGGGGGCGGCGCTAGCTCGCTTTGGTAAGCCGTTAATTTTGTGTACGATTATAAACAACAACAAAAAAGTCACTGTGGATATATAGAGTTTATTAACCTTTAGACGCCCAGTGGTCCCGTACGGGACCGCGGATTTGTGTCGTTCAATGCCCAACGGTCCAATACGGGACCTGTGATTGTGGTGCGAATTTTTCACAAAAAAATGCTTTGGCAGTGGGCTACCTTTATTAGAAATAGGCGTAGGACTTCGTATTTTTAGTGATTTTCATGAATTTTCTTAACACATTGTTATGGTACGCCCTAAACGACAGAGAATTCGAGTCCCTAAAATCTCCGCGGCAGTTTCAACAACACCCCGCTCCCCCCTGTTTCCCTGCTTCCTACTTCCTCTCCCCTCTGCACTCCCGCGCACCACCGCGTCCGCCGACAGTTGAGAATTGCAAGCCGCCCCGGGCGCACGTTACGACCCGTCGGGTCGAATCACAGTTCGCGGCCGGCTTTTGCCGACCAAATTGAACGCAAATGCACCTGCGATGTTAATTGAATAGCCTACGGGTTTAGCGCTGGTATTTCGCCATGCCTGTGTAAACTTCGGTTCTGTCCTAAACTCGGGAGGTGCCCCTGCTGAAGCCGGAAGACGAAGATCCCCGAACATCATGTAAGCTGTACAATTGTTTCCTCTTTTGATTGTGTCCTTTAACGATAGAGTGTAAACTCCCGCGAAAAGCCATCACTCAGAGAGTTTCGTTTTCAGAGATCATGAGGTATAAACACGATAGCTAGGTTTGTGTAGTATGCATTTCTTGTATTGAATTGTACTGTAATGACCTATGTACTGTGTTTTGAATTTGCAATACATGAATCTATTTAATTCAATCCTGTTGTTAATCAGGCAGGAGTATTTCCTAGAGTGTACTTCCCCAGACGCCCGTGGAAGAGAGAGAATTCTGAAGCATTCGTGCGACCTGCCCCTGGAATAGAGGGTACTTTTGTCTCTGCTGTGAGCTGGCCTGGGACATGTTAGGGCCCCCTTGGCCCCGGAGAGGGTGTTGGTTTTGAAGCCAGCAAAGAGGGTCATAACAACATAAGGAATATATACATATTTTGTTTATACGTTGCGGTCATTTTACACATACATATTTAAGAGTATATTCTAAAATTTTCAAATATTTTCCGGAGATGTCAACCTCCGCGCATTATAAGTCGCCATCCGGCTGGACAATTTGTGTAACTCCTGGAGGTCACAATTTTCATCCGAAATCAATTTTTCAAAAAAGAAA
The DNA here is from genome assembly GCA_917880885.1 of Limnephilus marmoratus. Taxonomy (NCBI): domain Eukaryota; kingdom Metazoa; phylum Arthropoda; class Insecta; order Trichoptera; family Limnephilidae; genus Limnephilus; species Limnephilus marmoratus. The sequence goes on from OU862908.1 coordinate 66,690,196, forward strand.
GTTTTTTATTAGTGTTTCTTCTATTTGAACCTCACTTCTTACAAAAAAATTTAAAATTAATATTTTTTCGATAAATGTGAAAATTTTGTACTTATGATTTTTTACCATTCTTTTAAACGTTTTTTTGCCCCAAAAAAATAGTTAAAATAAGGATATTGTTTAGGATTGAGGTTCAAATGGAGCGTATTTATATAAAGAAACTATGTCCTTAGTTTGATAACGATTAATCAAAAACTGTAGGAGCTAGAGGTTACACAAATTCGAAAAAAGTAGTTTCGAGAAAAATGCGTTTGAAAATAAGAGTGGCAGTAAAATAGTGGTAGTTCGACCGAGGGACACTCACTCAAACGCATATAACTATTAAATGGCGTGAAATTTTGGTTTGAAATTTTCAGAAAATATTTTTGAATAGTTCTACCATCGATTTATGAAAAAAAAAAAGAATTTTTGAAGCCTCTACGCCTATTTCCCCCCTTACAGGAACCTTTAGACGCCCAGTGACCCCGTACGGGACCGCGGATTGGGTCGATTATGGCGCGAATATTTCACAAAAAATGTTTGGGCAGTGGGCTACCATTATTTGGCTACTAATCATATTTTGGAATGCTATTTTGGAAAAACTAAATAAAGTGAGTGCTCAGATTCAGAGCTCATCTGTTGATGTTCTGACGGTATCTGATTTTTATAGATCTCTTCTCAGAGTATATTATACCAGAGCAAGAAAACTTTGATTATTTCGAAGAAAGTTCAATTGAAATGAGCACACTTTAACAATATCAGGGCGACATTCAGAGTAAGATGATCCTATGAGAAAAAAATTTATGGTCAAAACATCAGTTGAGGATATTGTAACAACTTCCTGACTGAGATCTGAATTAGAGGTAAGGCATATGCGAAGGCATAAGGCAACTTTCAACACAAAGAGTCTGAGAAAAAGCTCAGTCTCTTGTGCAATGATTTAGAAGACGATTTAGTTCAGGAATGGGAACACTTTCAAGGTCACATTTCCTCTAATAAGACGGCAGAGAAATCTGAATCTACATCATAACTAAATCTTTTTAAGGAAAGTTTTTGAGGAAACCATCTCTGTGCAACGTTTACCCAAACTTGGATATAGCCTTCCGCGTCGCACTTTGCACTCCGGCCACAAATTGTTCTGGAGTTTTACTGTTTAAAGCGAATGAAAAAATACCAAGGTCGAATAAAAACGTCTTCATTATCGCAATAAAAACTTTACTCTTCGGATCTTCTATGCAAAGAAGCAAATATGAAGCTATTATAAATGATTTTGTCAAATAAAAAAATCCCATTAAAAATTCTAATTCTTGTTTCATGTTGCACTTTTATTTTACAAATAATTAATTCTTTATTTAGTTTTTGGATACCTACTTAACCTATGCATGAATATTTATTTTTCAAATAATTGTGCGTCACCTAATAAAAGCCTACAGGTGAGTGCTGATAGGTGGCAAGTTCTAAGAAGGAGGAAGGGGCGGCGCAAATAAAGTGGCCTATACCAACGAAAAGTGTAAATACGGCCCTGAAACTAGGGTCATCACGGAAATAATAAAAGCGCTCAATGTTCGTTAAAGTTTCATTCACATTTTCGTTTGAATAAATTTGAATGGATTACATATTTGGAAATGATTGCGAGAATCTAATTGCGAGAACGAGTATGGATATGAAAATAGCTTCACATTAAAATAGTAATATAATCCTTACGGGTTCACAGATATTGACACGGTTTGGTCTAGGTCCTAGGTCGATAGCATCCGCGTTTGTGGTTATTTAGATCCGAAGCTCTTTGCTATGGAGATGAGATGAATATGAAACAAGATTGCCTTTACGGAGTGGCTTTTGAAACCAGCGCTAACTAGTTGTACGTGTTGCTATTTTATTCACGGTATTTTGTATTGCTTCACATTTTGCAGCCACTGTTCTGAAAGTAGTTAGTCTTTATTGGAGCTATTTCAATACGTTATGCGTATGCTTACTTCGCATATGGGTCAAGTGTAATCAATCGACGTTCACGCGATTATTTATATACCTTTTTGATTTACGAACCTTTCGAGATTTTTGTTTTTGTCTGATATATTTTATTAATCATTAATCAATCATGCAAATAAACGGAAAATTGTTATAAAATAACTTTTTCATCCGAAAACTGCTTACGATGCAGTTTCAGATGCACTTGTAATGGAATATAATAATAAAAACGAAAAGAAGTGTTTGCTAGAATTGGGTGATAGTGTGTGTAGGAAAAAACAAGGCATGCAAGGAAAAAGGAATGACCAATTACTTTCCACTGTATCTTTGCGAAGGGGCACACGACACATCCACAGTATACTTGTACAGTTCCATCGCGATACCTCGAAGCAATCATTGCCACAACAAAACGAATGAGTTCAAAACGATATTATGTACTTCCGAGATGGTAAAATTCTTCTTTTTATTTAAAAACGAGAAACACCAACGACTTGCTTCCATAGTGTTTCTTCCAATCCTTTTTCTGTTTTCAAATGTGTACTAATTTTTTTGCAACTATTCCAAATTTCAAATTCTTTTCTACTGGATAAATGACATCCCGGTAGGAACTAAGCATATTCTCATTTCAAAACCAAACAATATCCACGGCGTGTTGGTACAAAAAAAATTATGTAAAAATTGCGTGATACTCCTTTCGTGGGTTTTCGGTTCGCTACACAATATACTCAAATATGAAGTGACATAGTAACTCCAGAAGTTAAACTTTTGTGCCGTTATCACACACAAATGATTTGTGATAATGTCAGTTTCAGTCTTCAAAACAATTTTGTCAAAATATCTTTTGTTTATTTACTTATCTCAATTTCCCTCAAACAACTTATTATATGTATACCACATTCAGGAGTATTAACCGCGAGTAACTCAACCAAGTCCCAGGTCACGGGATAAAGGACCAAGGACCCTGGACTACTGGGAGTGTATTTGGTGCTTTGTTACAGTTAACTTGATTATTCTGAAATATCTTTTAGCAGGTTGAAATACGAGGGAATTAGAAGGAACAATGGCGACTGGAGGCCATTATTATTAATGGGACTCTCTGTTTCGGACAAATTGTAATTTGGAAAGGCAACGCGTTTATTTGCATGTTTGCTCTCGATTGTCGGCTATACAAAGCTCACAGAGCTGTTGGTTTGAACTATTTCTTGAACAAATATTTGTCTACCTATTTTAAAATTGGTGTATTGTTTGAATTACGGTTTACGATAACAATGGTTGTAATCTGTAATCAGATTTGACATTTTATTTTTTCTCTCTGTAACTAACGAACAAGTTTAACTTACTCCTATGATTATTGTTTTCAATTGTAATTAATATTACTGCATTGCATTTTAAGTTTATTGTATTTAGCTATAATATTTAGCTATATTAGCTGGAATACCTGGCTAGCGGAGTTGATAATTGATTGAACTGACGTTCGAACCCACGACAGATCTTGCTTTACACATGTACCCGTGTTTCAAATATCTTTGATATACCACTACCAATGGGTAGCCCTACCCTTACAAAAAGGCTTCGAATGGTATACAGTGTTCCAGAGCGTTAAACAGCATTCGCAAGTGTTCGGGAATGTTCCACAATGATCTAGGATGTTCCGTGATGTTCCCGAACGTTCCAGACTAATCCCGAACATTCCACAACATTACACTTTCTTTTATAATATATATTGATTTATTTATTAAAAAACAGTTCTGCTAGGTAATTCTTAGGCGTAACAGCCGTTTCACATTCCGAAGGCATTATCAAGCAGTGGTGAGGCAACTAACAGAAGATCTATTTATATTACACATTTTTGTAAAGGTGTTTTAATGCACTTCTTTTAACAAATTGTTTTTTTTTTTTCATATTTGTAAAAAGCATTAACTTTGTGGCTTGCCATAATTTACAATAAAACACATATAAATTTTTTGTAGACCACTTTATTTTATAAACATTCTACCGGTTTCAGAAGCACCCTTCCTTCGTCAGGAGAATATTATAACTAAACTATGATACAGAATGTTGATAGATATACAAATTTTAGGTGTTTGAGTGGGAGGTAAGCAAAGGGGTGGGGGCAATTGCGGGATTTTCGGAAAGAACAGAGCGGTTAATTGGAAAAATATTTAGAGTTTGCTAATCACCTAATTTCCACAGATCACACTTTTAATAAGGACACAGGGGTTAAAATTCTTCACCGTAATAATAAAAGCAAAAAATTAGATAATTTAGAAGCAATAGAAATCAGAAAATTCCTCAATAATTATGCTAGTATTTTGAATAACCAAATTAATCTATCTTTCAGTCCCATTCTAAATATTTTTGAATTAACCGTTCTGTTCTTACCGGAAATCCCGCAATTGCCTCCACCCCTTTGCTTACCTCCCACGCAAACACCCAAAATTTGTATATCTGCCAACATTCTGTATCATAGTTTGGTTATTATTTATTATATTCTCCTGACGAAGGAAGGGTGCTTCTGAAACCGGTAGAGTGTTTATAAAATAAAAGTGGTCTACATCAAATTTATATGTGTTTTATTGTTTTTTATAACCAATGTTCTAGTAATTTCCTAGTGTAAGTCTTAACTAGACTTTTTTTCTTATTTTACTGGTGCATATTCTTATCGTAGTTTGGTTTTCAAATTTTGTAGGCTGCAGCCAATTTTTTTCATAATTTGAAAAATATATTTTCGCTTTAGAGTCAAGTCACGTCAAGTGTTTTCATTTTATTACATAATTCATAAAAACTACATTTAACATAAAACCAAGCACTTTAGAAAAGAAGCGAGGAAAACCACTGGAAGCTGTGGAAGTGATTTTATTTGACTCGTACGTAATGGAAAAGAATGTAATATTTTTTACCGTGAATCGCTTTCGGCATTTCTCAGAATTTTCGCGTGAAAACACCCCAAAAATTCTCCAGAATCACTCCCTAGAATGCTAGAATTTTGGTAATAGTATCAGTACAAAGGAAAGAATTTTCCTGAAAGATGCGAGTTTTAACAAAAGATGTTGTAACACAAAAGTGTACGCAGGAAAGCTCTTAAACGTGACTATTATAAGGCATTGGCCACATCTATGCTTAGTTAGTGGAGTGTAACATCGTGCGCCAACTTACCAAACATCGCGCATTCATATTCCCGCGATGCTTTACGTGATGAAATATATAAGAAGTTTTTTTAAGAATTTCCTCGCTTTCACTGTTTTCCTCGCCTAATGTAATTTATTTGAGCTGCGCGGGAGTAGAGGCTTTGACGGTTTGAAGGCAGAATACTTTATATTACTTATTCAAGTTGTATTGAGGGTGAATGTAAGATGTTGCTCTCTGCAAATTGATGTCAAGTCATGTGGTGTAAACATTGGAGATACGTTAATCACACTTTACTTGAGCAATGTTTTATTCAGCAATAGCTAGTGGTGTGATGTGCACCCGGTAATATTCCCGGGAATATTCCTTGAACCAAATATAAATTTACCAAAGTCGGGAATGAATTAAAATTTTTATTAAAGGAGGTGAGTTTGAATTAATAATAATTAAATGCAGTGGTCTCCTAATTTTATTTTTTATTTTGATAAAAGTGTTTTAAATTTAAGGAGTTAAAAACGACCGAAAATTAGTTTTTTGTTTAAAAATGTTGAAGTTATGAGTTTTCAAAGTGAACTTGGATAAAACGTATGTAATCGTGTCTAGTGACGTCACAAGTGATAAAATTCATAATTATAATGACAGTGCTGCAGTACTGCCGCGCCAGAAATTTTAACTATCGTGATTTTACATGCTTATCGGCCGTCCGCAAATATCATTAACCCCACACTGTGTCACCTTTAGGGATGCTGTATGGAGGGTCTTTAAAACAAAGGAAGGAGAAAAAGTTCTCGGAGGGAAAAAGGTAATGACGTAGTTATGGTTTATTAGGATTGGACAGGAATTTAGTGGTCAGTGTGTCCAGGAGTGGCGGATGTCCCTCATGCTGCGGTGCAAGACGATGGGTCGAGAGAGACCAGCTAGAGATGTCAAAGGGTCTCCCAAAATCGGCCTCTCCTGTTCTGGCCCGCCACGTAGCTGATGGGTAGGCACATCCGCCGCCAAAACCTGAACACACCTCACATGATGAACCCGGACACCTCTGCTAAGTCACCAAAGGCAGCGAACCATTTGGGGTGACCTATGGCAGTGGTGTTGGTTATTCAATAAATGGTTCCCGGGCGGCGGGACCCATACCCACCTCCCAAATTGAACGTCGGTACTATAAATTTATTTCCAAAATTTCCAAAAGTTTATTTAAAATGGTGCATTTGAAAATACATGAAATTTCAATATAGGAGGCAACCTTATTGGTTAATCTGGGGATTTCACCATTTAAATGAAAATTTCCGCAATATTCACCTTTACGCGGGAATATTACCTAAACATAAATTCTAGGCGTGCAGTCAAGGCTTTAAAATGCGTAAGAGAAAGAAGCTATGCACCAGAGAACAAAACGTAAGCGAAAGAGATTTTTTTTTTGAAATAGGCAATTAATTCTCCCTAAAAAGAATAAATTTGTATTCGAATCAGTTATTGATTAAAGTCTTTATTTTCGTAAATATAAGTTTGATTTATATAAAAAAAAACAGAACAAGGAATAAATATAGTTTTAAAACATCCGATCCAATAGCACACGAATATAATTTATTCATAGCAGAATATATCGAATATTCATTGCAAGGATTATCCTCTATTCACTGCAGAACAGGGTCGAGCTAGATATCCCTGGAAATTTGTTTGGCAAGACTGCGGCAACTTCTATTGTTTCACTACATCTTGGCTCGCGACACCAAATTGTGAGCATAAGGTTCCAATCATGCCAGTGAGAACCTAATTCAAATGGACATAAATATAATAAAAGCACTCAACGATAAGACTTTCTTGGGTGAATATGATTTTTTGGTCCAAGTTCTTATAAATAAAATTAGTGTCCGACCGAAACAGGACTTTCCACCGAAATCGAAACCGAATCTTCGTTGTCTGTCTCAGTTTCGGCCGAAACCGAATCCGAAACTTTTTTAGACATGTTAAAAATCGATTGTTTACTGTTATTTTGGCTTATTTTTTTAAACTTATTCAGACAGTTAACACGTGTTAAATTAAATAAATTAAAAAAAAAACAATAATTGAAGTATGTGAAAAAATAATGTATTTTTTATATTAGGTGCTTCTATAAAAAACAAAATTTATAAAAAAAAACATGTTAACTATTTCTTGGAACAAAAATTTGACCAAAATCAATACTTACATTATAAAGGAAGGACCTCATCAATTGAGTATTTTAATTTTTATTGCGTTTAAAATTACAAAATTTTCTTTATACATGTTAAATGAAATACAAAAAAAAACCAATAATTGAAGCATGTAAAGAAATTTTTTTTTTGATATTACTACTATAAAACATATCAAAATTAGTAAACATGTTAACTACTTCTTGGAACAAACATTTGCCAATAATCTACACTTAAAGGAAGGACGTCATTAATTGAGTATTTTGCTGATGATGGCGGGTGACATACGAGCTAGGAACTCATCCGAAGTCAGCCGAAGAAGAAGTTCCAAGAAGCAGTTAATGTTTTGTTATATATAAATTTGGTTTGTTTTATAGAAGTAGTATAAAAAAAGATTATTTTTTCATGTACTTCAATTATTGCTTTTTTATTTATTTTATTTAACACGTGTTAACTGTCTGAATAAGTGTAAGAAATAAGCCAATTAACAGTAAACAATCGATTTTTAACATGTCTAAAAAAGTTTCCTTCGGTCGGTCACTATAAATATTAGGTCCTTACATATGAAATTGGCGTTTTGCCGTACTGGCAACTTTGATCTCAAATATCTTCTCTTTGGTTAGAAATGTTGATTATTGACAAATTTTTGTTCCAAGAAATAGTTCACATGTTTTGTTATTTTTTATAAATTTTGTTTGTTTTATAAAAAGTAACATAAAAATCACATTATTTTTTCACATACTTCAATTATTGTTTTTTTAAATTATTTATTTAATTTAACACGTGTTAACTGTCTGAATAAGTTTAAAAAAATAAGCCAAAATAACAGTAAACAATCGATTTTTAACATGTCTAAAAAAGTTTCCTTCGGTCGGTCACTATAAATATTAGGTCCTTACATATGAAATTGGCGTTTTGCCGTACTGGCAACTTTGATCTCAAATATCTTCTCTTTGGTTAGGAATTCGAAATTCAATTTTATACAGCTATTTACTCATGTATTTGTGTTTCGAAAATTATAATTCATTTGTTTTTTCCTTAATTGTTTTTTTCTTTGCGTCACTTAGTTTACAAAATGGAAAACTTGAAATATTGCATTATTTACGAGTACGAGTTCCACCGTGGCACCAGTGCTACAGAAACGGCTCGAAGGGTTAATGATGTGTATGGCGACGGTGCCGCAAAAGAAAACACAGTGCGTTTTTGGTTCCAACGTTTTCGTTCTGGAAATTTCGACCTGCAGAACAAGCCCCGTGGACGGCCGGAGACCAAAGTTGATAATGAAGAATTGAAGGCTATTGTGGAAGCAGATCCATCGCAAACCACGTCCGAGTTATCTGCAGGCTGCGGTGTTAGTGATAAAACTGTTTTTATCCACTTGAAGCAAATTGGGAAGGTGAAAAAGCTTGAATCTGAATGAGGTATCGATGAACTACCTATGAGATGGCAAAAGTGCATAGATAGCAATGGTACATACTTTGATATATATGACATACAATATAAAGTGTATTAAACTGTTATATTTTGCCTATGTTAGAAGTCAACTTGAGTACAATTATCCCGTCTGGAATCCACATTATAGTATACATGTACAAGCTGTTGAAAGAATACAAAACAAATTCTTACGTTTTCTAAATTTTAAAATGGGTATTCCAGCAATTATGTTGAACTACAACACTATTTTAAATGATATGAATATGCTCAAATTGTCCGACAGAAGAATTTTCACTGACTTGGTATATCTATATAAAATTCTAAATGATTTAGTTGATAGTCCGATATTGCTAGAATTGATAAGCTTCCGGATTCCACTACGTAATACCAGAAGTCAGGATTTATTTCAGTGCAGAAATTCTGGAACTAACTACCATATGTATTCCTCTTTGCCCAGAATACTAATGGAGGGAAATAATTATACCAAGTCAGTGGACATCTTCAATTTATCTTTAAACAAATACAAAATACTGTTACTGAGGCAGTTCAGTTATGTACAATAAATACTATATATTGCGTTGCAAAAACCTATTATATTTCTTTGTTAAAGAAATAGTATTTATATATTATTTAATCATAGTGTAATTTGAAAATTTCATACTTATGTAAAAGCCCCGTAAAAGGGCGTAAATAAATAAATAAATAAAACAATAAATAAAATTAAATAAATATATTATATTAAAAAAAAAATCGACTATGTTCCTCCCATACAAAATGCCAATTTCATATGTAAGGACCTAATAATATCATCATGAACATATTCCATTGTTCATAAGGTGGCCCTTAGGCCCAGGTGTTTCGCAGAAATTCACGTGACAAAGTCATCAAATCGCCATTCAGCTTGTCTATGTCAAACCATTTGTCCATGGCAGTTGAAATGCTTCCATAAAATGGCGATTCTAAGTTCGTTTCAGCTTTTGAACAAATTGTGATCAGCGGAAGAGGATAACTCGTATCACGTAATTTTAATTTTTTGTAATTAAATAACACTATGAAACTTTAACGAATACCTTTGAAACTGCTGCTTACGTAGGCGAAGTACATGCAAAAGCGATAACGATGCGGTTTGAAGCAGAACACCTAGAATTATAATACTTAACAGAAAATACTTGACCATTGTCCGCCGCGTTCACTTCGCGCGAAAATGTCTAGCGAATTAATCGCGTCTCTGAATCGCACCGTTTGTCACGTGTTATTTGTCACGTAGAGCACTTCAAAAGCAGCGTTTCGCACCATTTGCGGTTGCTTCGTTCCTTTTCCATCTTCTTGTTCGGTTCGCGCTTTTTTGTCATGTTTATAAGTATAGGTACGCATAAACCGTAATGTTAAAGGAATTCGAAAAGTTTAAAACATGAAAATTTTACTTTAACAATAAATAAATCAAAATGTAATATATGACAAACTTAACAACGTGATAGTTGTCCTCTCTTCTGCTGATCACAATTTGAGCAAAAGCTGAAACAGACTTATGACGGGATGTTTCGAAAAAATTAACGGATTTTTCAAATATTTGAAGTTATTTGCGTTCTGTGTTAGTTCTATTCAAGTTCCGTGATAATTACAGTTTTATGAAGCAACTACGATGATATAATAACAGAACATGAATAGAACTTACACAGAGAAATGAAAATTAACTTTTTTGAAACAACCCGTCCTTAGAATTGCCATTTAACGGGAACATTTCAACTGTTAAGAGGGCATTACCAGAGAAAGCCGAAAATACGTCATTTTCAAAAAAGTTTTTAGACGTATTGACTCTTTTCCACAAAAAATTATAAATGGATTTCGAAAGATTGTTCTTTTATCTAGCATAGTTATGTAATAAATTTTTAGATTTTTTTTTAATTTTTAGTATAATAAGGTTATTCCATAGGTCGTTGGCAGATTTGTTAAATTTTCAAAAAAGTTTTTGTATTATACCACACCCATTTCAAATAATGTAATCATGCAGTAAAATAAATCAATACATTATCTAGCAAAGTTATGTATTAGAATTTTAATTTTAGTTTCAATAAAATCATTAAAAAATATGTACGTACATGTGTTTCTTGATGAAAATTGGTCCATTTGTGTATTTATTTGCGCACTTACAAACTAATATATTTCAGATTTTTTAACATTCTTATTAAATTTAGATATCATTGAAAAATGATAAATACTTATAATAAAAAAATAACCACAAAAAGTACACTATTTTAATAGTTTTATCATCATGCCTTTCAGCATTTTTGGATGAAGGTATAAATTAAAGCTAATTTGGATTGAAATAAATTCGATATTGAGTTATAATTTAAAAAAGCTGGTACGGAGAATAATCAATCTTTTTCATTGTAACCGCCCTGCACGATCGGAAGAACAACTTTCGACGAAATGTGGATTTTCGTCCGCTGGCTGGTTAAACGCTCTTAAAATACAAAATGGCACTGAATACTGAACCCTGAATAGCACGTTAACCGCAACGAAAAAAAACAACTTTCCGAATATAGAACTAAATCAACACAGATTTACTCTAATTTTGTCATTTTTTCTGTAAAAATAATAATTAGGTGTAAGCAATACGAAAGGCTGTGTCGCAGTGATATTTTACAAGCAGTTATTTCGCATTTGGTAGGTTCATCCCTGTTTCAGAATACATATTTTATATTTCCTGCACTTCGCAACACCGCGTTTGGCATCGCATCTGTTCCCAGAATCCAACGAATAATGGTTCCCTTTGTTTGCCTTATTTATCAGTAGTTGCAATTTGCAATATCGTGTGCACTGTGCACTGTGCAGAGCTAACAAACAGATGCCCTGCTTGACTAAGCTGTTTCATTTGTCAACGTACCAAACGGGTGCGGGTAGCAGGTTGTAGAACTATCAAACTCCAACTACCAATTTGGTTCGATTCAGTGGTTTGAACAAATAAACATTTTCGTTCAATATGAATCCATTTATTTTGACTTTCAACGGATACACATCGAAACCTTATTCTTATTGACTGAGCGTAGCAAATTAACTAGATTCTTTTATGCGTTCCGATTCCGTTTCAAGATTTGTTTAGTTTTACATTCTTATTCGTATTTTTTTAAATATATCATAGTTTCTAGACAAGGTTCGTAGAAAATGTTTTCTTCTTCTTCTCTGTGTGCCGTACCAGGTCCTCCCGACGTTGGCGATAACTATTGAAAATGTCTCTCTGTCTTGCGCTGCCCGGAATAGCTCCTCCACACTTCTAATGCCGGTCCACTCTCGTATGTTACGCAGCCAAGACATTTGTCTCCTACCAGGCCCCCGGCGACCCTCTATCTTGCCTTTCAATACTAAATGGAGCAAGTGATACTTCTCCCCTCGAAGTATATGACCCAGATATGAAATTTTTCTGATTTTTATTAATGTAAGCAGTTCTCTATCTGCTCTAGCCCGCCTGAGAATTTCTAAGCTGTTTAAACAACTGTTGAAAATGTTTTAAACAAGGTTAGCTCATACGGGCCGCTTTCGAAATTTCGAACGCGTGACTTAGTTTAAAGTCCCGAAAAAAATAATATTTTTTTACTTATTTTGCAGTTTCAAATCTCCCTGTGGAAAATGCATTTCAAGATACATCACGATTTTTTAGCCAATCACCGCTCTACCTTGTTACGTAACAGAATCGGCTCCCGAGCGGAAGGTTAAGTGAATCGTCCCCACTACACGTGCCTACCGTTTCCTCTCCCCGCACCGCGCGACCACCCCGCGTCAGGCGCGAAGCGCCGGGCGGCCCGCCGGCCGCCATTCCTTCGCTGGCCCTCGGCCAAGCGACTGCGCCACGCGCGATTTGCGCTGTTTGTGCTCCACGATATTAACTCCGCGATGTATTGTTTGCAATTGTGTTGTGAACGGAACCCAGAAAAGATGGCAGACCACGCATCTAGCTATGTGAGTACCAACTCGCTTCCTCCCCCCCACCGTGTGCTTTGAACCGTTTGTAACTTCATTTAAACGCATAGAGAGAGGGAGAAATCCTCGTTAGGTCAGTAGGGTAGTTTAACTTGTGTTTTGTGCCGACACTGGCCGTATGTGTATCACCCTGTTCTGTTTATTGAATAAACCCTTTAAATGCAAATACTGTGTACTGATTGAAGAGGGAGTCCCGGGGATTTTGAGGAGAGGAGGGGAAGGAAGAATTGACCAAGCGAACCACTGGCACTCGCCCTGTTTTTAGGAGGAATCATGTTCGAGCCGGTTTGAGCTAACCGACGGCTGTTATTGTGTGTGTTTTACAGGAATAGGGCCTGGGGTAGGCCGCAGCAGCAGCGCCGCCAGCACTGGCGTTCCCAACTTAGGGGCAATTTTTTTTCCTCCCTCTTCACAGTCGCTCGCCTCGTTCTTCAATCAGCCATTGTTTAAACTGTATAATCTATAATGTTTTGTCTTGTTTTTTTCCCAATTTGTCTAGCATTACCATCAAAGAACATCGACGCGAGTGTAACTTCGAATTGCAAATTTAAACTATCGCGGGCACATTCCTTCATTTTCGAGTCGTCACTCGACAAAACATTATCACCGGTATTCCTACGTAAAGTGCTCAACCAAGAAAGTTGCCGTCGTGAATAATATAGTGTTTACAAGTGTCGACCGACTAAATTTGCTAGTTTCAAATACAAGATTAATAGTGGAAATGTACACAAATATTTAAAACAAAGTTATTCAACAATTAAAATCCTGTATATGATAAACCAATTACCCGCTTCGTTTCCCGAAAGTTAATTAACCAGTTTTCATTAATAAACTTATTCCGCAGTGTGCTGGTCTGTATTTGATATCGACATATACTGCGAATAGGGGTCTATTTCGCAAAATACTGGCCTGTACATATAACGGCATATTTTGCAGCTTAAGGGAAACAAGTGGATTAAATTCTTTCTACCTTTTGACAATTGAGCATTTTTCTAATTTTGCCGCCTGTTTCATCATTTAGCTTTTTTTTCTTTCGTAAGAAACAGACGACATAATTTGAAAGACGTTCGGTTCGCGTTGACGTCGTTTCCTCGAGTCAGGCATTACATTACGTATGCACATCCGCATATAACTTGTTATGACAAGAGGAAGTCGGCGGATAAATACCAGTAATGGTGTATGCTCAAATCAGGCTGCAGTATAGCCACGTTAAATAAAGAACAATTCCCCAAGACATTGTTGAATTTTCAAACATACTTCCACGAAAACTTGTATAAAAGAAAAAATATTTCCTTTCCTTTCTAAAGAACCCCCCCTTTGGAAGGCTAATCGAAATATTCCAAAAAACATGTTCATTTAAGGCGAACCTCGTTTCCGTTTTTTTTTATTTTTTCTTTTCCGGACTTTTGCTTATTTGCAAACCTTTTTCAAAACATCGGGATTTTTTCTCAAAATCACGTTTTTGTAAGGGAAACCGCTGCTCAAATTTTCTCTCATTCCGGACTTAGAAAATTTTCAACAAATTTTCAAAACATCAGGATTTTTTCTCAAAATCACGTTTTTGTAAGGGAAACCGCTGCTCAAATTTTCTCTCATTCCGGACTTAGAAAATTTTCAACAAATTTTCAAAACATCGGGATTTTTTCTCAAAATCACGTTTTTCGAGGGGAACCGCTGCCCAATTTTTTTTCTCGTCTATGGACTTTGAAAATTTTCAACAAATTTTCAAAACATCAGGATTTTTTCTCAAAATCACGTTTTTCGAGGGGAACCGCTGCCCAATTTTTTTTCTCGTCTATGGACTTTGAAAATTTTCAACAAATTTTCAAAACATCTGGATTTTTTCTCAAAATCACGTTTTTGTAAGGGAAACCGCTGCCCAATTTTTTTTTTCTCGTTTTTGGACTTTAAAAAATTTTCAACAAATTTTCAAAACATCTGGATTTTTTCTCAAAATCACGTTTTTTGAGGGGAACCTCTGCGCAAATTTTTCTCGTTTTTGGACTTTGAAAAATTTTCAACAAATTTTCAAAACATCTGGATTTTTTCCCAAAATCACGTTTTTTAAGGGAAACCGCTGCCCAAATTTTCAAATAAACCAAACACTTATAAAAAACGCGTTTTTTTTTCAAAAACTTTTTGTAAAAATACGTCCCCAGTGGTCAATCGCTGCCCAATTTCTTTCCAATTGCGAGTCTAGTTCTCACTTTTTCCAACATAAGGTCAGTCTGATACGATCTTATACACCATGGAAGTTCCTCAAGTCACGCTGGGTATAATCCCACACATTTTTACTTCAAAAAAGGAGGAACTACTACAGGCCCTGAGAAATAGAAAGATTTCTCCTAGGAATAATTCCAAAATGCCTTACTGTGACGGAATCAGTAAATTCCATCACATCAAGTTCTCAGGCGTTATCAAATTGGCAAAACTCTTGTCATAAGTGACGTGAGTTACGTGTAATTATTAAATGTAAATAATCACCCACATGGGCATTCGTAAGGAAATCCTTACACCCGAAGGCACATTAATGTCAACGGTAGCCTAACTCCTGTACATTTTTTTTTTGTGCATAATTTTATATGTTCTTTTACATCCTGCGCGCCTTGCCTGCTGTACCACAAGAGCACCTCTTGGGGCACTGTTTTCATGCTTGTATGCATCCTCTTCCTGAAATTGATCACTTCGGGAAAGGGACTCCTTTTTCCTCCTACCATCAACGGTTCCAGAAAACTCTTGCTCCGAGACGTCGTTTTTCCTTTCACAATTCTTGCAGCATCCGCGCGTTTTTTTTCTCACCTCATCGCCTCATCTTGTCATATCACCCCTTTTTTTAATTTTTTGTTTTGTGTCGGGTTTTGTCGTACCAGTACGTCCCTACCCTAATGTTGTAAATATAAAATCATAAGCACAAGTCTGTATAATAACCATTGGTTTCAGACCTTTGCCGCGGGCTCGCTACTATGGTCACAGCACCATATTGTAAGAATGTCGCGACGATTTCTGTTATAATAGGAAATCCTCCCGTTTTTTCTTTCTTTCTTTTCCCTCTTCACCCCATCCTACACATTCATAGTAATGTTGTATATTGGGAATCGTTTCGAATACACCCAATGTACTCACCTATCAGGTCACATTCGCTGGATTCGAGACAATTCAAGAGCAACCTTGTTGCTATTTGTGGTTTTTTCTTCTTTTTCCAAAAAATTAGAATGGCGCTCAACCCAATTGCTCTTATTTTTCTAGAATCATATTTTGTCGGTTTCGGAAAATTTTTTTTTGTTGTTATAAAAGTGACAATATGTTTTGTCCCTTCATTAACTTTGTTCCTTGTACATATACAACTTCATTATGAGGTACATATTTTATCATGACATCAGTTTCTTTTGTCCCTTATTGTACCATTATTCTAGTTTGAAGTTTAAAATCTTGGCCAGATCTTCAATAAAATTTGTGTTTATCGCCTTTTGGCAAGTCTTGTAACGTATGCTAATATGAAATTATTAAGCTACAGCAGTGCCGTATTAATTACATCATTGTAACCCGCCGTCTGTATTGAATGGGGACCCACTTTTTCGAACGTAAGTGGGCTACTGTCTTTCAATACTGGGCAAATTTGTTGTAAATCGTTCATTCCACCCGCCGTCTGTGTTGAATGGGGACCCACTTTTTCGAACGTAAGTGGGCTACTGTCTTTCAATACTGGGCAAATTTGTTGTAAATCGTTCATTCCACCCGCCGTCTGTGTTGAATGGGGACCCACATTTTCGAACGTAATTGGGCTACTGTCTTTCAATACTGGGCAAATTTGTTGTAAATCGTTCATTCCTGTCACGTGAGACGTGAAAACGTGACAATATCTACCATCATAGGAGAGATCCTCAAAACATCCGCCATGATACGAGAAGCTCGTTATAATTACTTTATACTCTTAACTAAATGTTATTGAGTTGGTCGTGTGTCTTTTGGCATGAGAACCGCTTAATCCGCCGTCTGTATTGAATGGGGACCCACTTTTTCGAACGTAATTGGGCTACTGTCTTTCAATACTGGGCAAATTTGTTGTAAATCGTTCATTCAACCCGCCGTCTGTATTGAATGGGGACCCACATTTTCGAACGTAATTGGGCTACTGTCTTTCAATACTGGGCAAAATTTGTTGTAAATCGTTCATTCCTGTACATGAGACGTGAAGACGTTACAATACTCACCATGAATCGTGCGAACGAAATAATATCTACCCCATGTTTGTGTGACCTACCAAGCGTAGATCACACGCCTTTTATTTTCTGTTATCAGAAAATTATTGCTTTTGCAGCAGAGTACTCATTAACATGCCCGTGGACTTCCTGTCACAAGAACCCAGGAACTATCCACTATCTCAAAAGGACTAATCATACGCTTCACTCATGATTATGGGGCATCGTGTCGTAGGAGTTAAGTTGATGGACACAAAAACACCTAACTCGTTGTCTGGGGGACGAACAAGAAAACCCCCAGGTTTGTGAGATTTGAGCAAGGGTCTGTCATTTCTCGCAAACAAGTAGGAGAATAAAACGACCTTCTAATCTTCTGCCCAATACACGTAGTGGATTAGACTCTTTTTGTCAGTGTATCCCTTTTGTCCCACTCTACCAAATTGTATTGTAATGTGCCAGGAAAGTTGCTGTAGACCTTGTTTCACCTTTCACTCAGAGGTCGAATTTCGGAAATAGCCGAGTCCTCAGCAGTTTTCTTCGTTCAAATGTTCCCAATTGTCACTCTTTCCTTTCCTCGAAATTATCCGTGAATGGGGATATATGCGTTACGCACTTGGCGTTTCGTTTGTCAAATGGGACAACCTTCATTCACGGATCTTTTCAACTTCCTACTCCTTTCCCACTTTTCATAACTTATTTGTACTCAATGTTTTGTTCTTCGAAAGTAGAAAAAATGCTACCGTATAGACGTGAGCATAGGTCATGGAAGACCAACTTCTTTCGAAAAGGGGCATTTTGTCATACGTACAAACCCTTACCTACGTGTTCTTGGAAATGTATTTAGTTTAAAAAAAACTAAATGGGTTAAACAGAACCTTCCTTGAATACGTACCTTTGTAATATGTATAAGTCTGTAGTTGCATTTAGTTAACTCTCTCTCCGTCTCTCTCTCTCTCTACGCGTCAAACAAATCCAATTTTTCTCAACATGCACACCTTGTTTCTCTCCAAACCTTTTCATCATTGGTCTACCAGGCAGGTAAACTTCAAGAATTTTGTTCTAATAATAATTTTTTCCCGGATTAATAAGAAGACCAGCAGCTCTTCACCCTATCTACACCTGCGCCTCTCTTCATGCTGCCTTCACTACCGTCACGGAGGTCCCATGCCTTCAAACCCTGCGTACCAAAAGCACCCGACCACACCTAACATAACCTAGTGTGAGTCGTGCGTGTAGTTGCGAATTGTATCATCACAAAACCATCACTCAAACAAACCCGAGCACGTCAGCTCTAAGTTGGTTCATGTTCCTGTTGCCATTGTACAAATGTTCCTGCGGCATCTCGCAAATGTTCCTGTTGCCATCGTACAATGTTCCTATTGCCATTGTACAAATGTTCCTGCGGCACCTTGCAAATGTTCCTGTTGCCATTGTACAAATGTTCCTGCGGCATCGCAAATGTTCCTGTTGCCATTGTACAAATGTTCCTGCGGCATCTCGCAAATGTTCCTGTTGCCATTGTACAAATGTTCCTGCGGCACCTTGCAAATGTTCCTGTTGCCATTGTACAAATGTTCCTGCGGCATCTCGCAAATGTTCCTGTTGCCATTGTACAAATGTTCCTGCTGCATCTTGCAAATGTTCCAGCTGCACCTTGCAAATTGCTCTGTTGCCACCATGCCAATGCTCCTGTGCCTTTGCGCAAATAACAATACCAACGATTGTTCACACAACAATCCCACTGTATACAAACCAGTGTACCAACCACCATCACAACAACGGCTGTCATGCACACAAACCACCTCCTCTATAAAGGACCAACCACCAATTACAATTCCACTCTCCAGTACCTCAATGACGTCATACTGGCCCACCCACAGGATCCGGAAGCAGCTACCTTTTTGACCTCTGTGACAGGTAGAACCCTCTCCACCACCAAGAAGCCTCATCCTGCGTTCTCTTCTTCGTGTTTTCTTTAAGGCCCTAGTGTTCCTTGAGTGTAATCTCAAACGGGCCAGGTTACTGTGACAAAGTAACCGTGTAACTTCAGTGCAACGTCCCAACACCCCAAACATCCTACGCAAACCACGCTACGCAAACATAGCTCACAGACCAATGATACAATTAGAGTCATTTTTTTTCTATCACTGCATAACCCTTGTACCTTTCTCCAACAGGTCCTTGTTTATATTTATGTATGTCACTGCTCTTTCTTGTTCATTCATGTATAATTCCTTGTTCACCATGCTTTTTTTCTCTTTTGTTTTTGTTTCTACTATTTTGTAGCTAGCAACCTTTTTCTCTCTCTCTCTCCTTTTTTCTCTTAAAATTTTTTTTTTTTTGTTTTTGTTTTGTTTTGGCACAAGTGCTAGAAGGGTAAGAGGATTTCTTAGCCCTACTGCTCCATTACCACGTCGCTTTTTTTTGCGGCGAGGGGGGAAGTGTTACGTAACAGAATCGGCTCCCGAGCGGAAGGTTAAGTGAATCGTCCCCACTACACGTGCCTACCGTTTCCTCTCCCCGCACCGCGCGACCACCCCGCGTCAGGCGCGAAGCGCCGGGCGGCCCGCCGGCCGCCATTCCTTCGCTGGCCCTCGGCCAAGCGACTGCGCCACGCGCGATTTGCGCTGTTTGTGCTCCACGATATTAACTCCGCGATGTATTGTTTGCAATTGTGTTGTGAACGGAACCCAGAAAAGATGGCAGACCACGCATCTAGCTATGTGAGTACCAACTCGCTTCCTCCCCCCCACCGTGTGCTTTGAACCGTTTGTAACTTCATTTAAACGCATAGAGAGAGGGAGAAATCCTCGTTAGGTCAGTAGGGTAGTTTAACTTGTGTTTTGTGCCGACACTGGCCGTATGTGTATCACCCTGTTCTGTTTATTGAATAAACCCTTTAAATGCAAATACTGTGTACTGATTGAAGAGGGAGTCCCGGGGATTTTGAGGAGAGGAGGGGAAGGAAGAATTGACCAAGCGAACCACTGGCACTCGCCCTGTTTTTAGGAGGAATCATGTTCGAGCCGGTTTGAGCTAACCGACGGCTGTTATTGTGTGTGTTTTACAGGAATAGGGCCTGGGGTAGGCCGCAACAGCAGCGCCCCCAGCAACCTCCTCTGAGCTATGAGCTAACCTTGTTAAAAGCATTTTCTACGAACCTTGGTTTCTAGGTACCTGCCTGAAAAAAATTTATAAAAATATTTTTTATTGAAGTAGTAAAAAATTGGGATAAATGTTATAATTCCTCTTTTGAAAACATGAAAAAAAAACTTTACGTAACATTTATGGATTTTAATTACGCAGGTAGGAATGTAAGCACCTACTTATGCATCTTATGATTAGAGAGTGAATTTTGATTTTGATAAGAAATAAGAGAAAATTGCAAACATATTTTTTGTACACGATGCCAAGTGTTCACAGAACTATTAGTGTAATAATTGTTACATTGTAGTCTCTCCTATGACGTCGTCGGATTTAAAAAAAAAAGTTTTACATAATGAAAGCGCCCCTGTTGGCGACTAATTCATTTGAATTACCAAGTTAGATTCGTTTAAAAATAACGAGTCATATAATCCACGGGGTATTTTTAGTTTTCGTTTTTACGGAACGACATTACCACTGTATATATATTTTAACACTAGCACAGAGGCCCAGAGGAAAATAATTCCCCTCAAGGCTTATGTCGTCTTTGGGGATGCTGTGTGGAGAGACTTTTAAGGAAAGGAAGGAGGGGAAATTTTGGGAAGGAAAAGGTTATTAGGGGTGGGTAGGAATCTGGGGGTCAGTGTGTCCAGGAGTGACGGACGTAGGAATCCATCCCTCTCACTGCGATACAAGGCGATGTTTCGAAAGAGTACGGCTGGAGAAGTCAAACGGACTCCCTCAACCATTCTCTCCCGATCCGGCGTGCCATGCAGCTGGTGAGCGGATGCATCCACCGCCAAGTCCTGGAAAAACCTCACCCCTTGAACCCAGGCACCAAACGTAGCGAATCGCTTGGGGTGACCTATGGCAGAGGTGTTGGTTAACCAATAAATGGTTTCTGGGGCGACGGTACTCATACCCGTCTCACAAATTGCACTGTATAAAAACATTGCTTGTTTTATTGGCACTCAAACGAAATATGTTCTGATGAACACGGGCCATTGATATTTATCGCCGGTGGTTAGTCAGGAGGGATGGAAAACGCGTGCCGATCACTTTTGAAATTAACTAACATTTTCGGCATGAAAAGAGACTTTACTTTACCGCATGTTTTTTGCTAGACCATCTTTAACGAACTTGTGTCCCAACTTCTAACTTAAAGATAGGTCACCCCGAAGAAGACCAATCCCTTTAGTAACCCCGAGGAAAACCTTCTGATTAAAGAAAAAATAGATTTGCAAAGTAGAGATTGTCAACATGTCGACCCCTGATATAGGAGACCGCACTAAATGTAGAAGAAAAAGCAAATAAAGATATGAAAATAACAAGAGTTTAATGAACACTTGCCTTAACTTTTTTTAGACGTACTTTAATAATGTTATATAGATGTTTATTCAAAATTGAATAACCCTGGAAAGACGCAAACATGTAATATTAATTTTGTTAATAATAACTTCATAACGTTGCAGGCAAGAGCAACCCAGCATGCCTAAGAAGTTCAGAAGAATTTCAGTTGTGAGATTCATGACGTTTCAGATTAAGTTTATGAACATTCTCCGGATCGTTTGGCGGTAGTGAGGGGAGGTGGCATGAAATCATTTTGTTCCTCGACCGGAACAGTGTCGGTTCAGTTTGCCGTATAAAATCACAAGTGACGAATCACAGACCGAGTCACCGGACACATAATATGCTCGATTAGGCGGTGATATATTAGGTCCTTACATATGAAATTGGTGTTTTGTATGGGAGGAACATAAAGTCGATGTTTTAAAAAATAATATATTTATTTAATCAAATGTACCATTGCTATCTATGCACTTTTGCCATCTCACAGGTAGTTCATCGATCCCTTTACTAAAGAAACCATTCAGACGGAATTAATAAAATCTTTGAAGGCGGTTTGGACTGCCCCATCGGAGTTGAATTTTTTCCCTTGCAAGAAGTTATCCAAATTTCGAAAAAAATGGTAATCTGTTGGGGCAAGGTCCGGAGAGTACGGTGGATGTCTTAGACATTCCAATTGAAGCTCTTCTAATTTGGTAGCCGTCTGTTGTGCAGTCTGTGGTCCAGCGTTCTAACGTGCGTTTGTTGATTTGCTTCACTCAATTCGTGAGGTACCCACCTTTCAAGTTTTCACCTTCCCAATTTGCTTCAAGTGGATTAAAACAGTTTTATCACTAACACCGCAGCCTGCAGATAACTCGGATGTGGTTTGCGATGGATCCACTTCCACAATAGCCTTCGATTCTTCATTAGCAACTTTGGTCTCCGGCGCGGCCGTCCACGGGGCTTGTTCTGCAGGTCGAAATTTCCAGAACGAAAACGTTGGAACCAAAAACGCACTGTGTTTTCTTTTGCGGCACCGTCGCCTTACACATCATTAATCCTTCGAGCCATTTCTGCAGCACTGGTGCCACGGTGGAACTCGTACTCGTAAACAACGCGATATTTCAAGTTTTCCATTTTGTAAACTAAGTGACGCAAAGAAAAAAACTGATAAGGAAAAACAAATGAATTATAATTTTCGAAACACAAATACATGAGTAAATAGCTGTATAAATTTGAATTTCAAATTCCTAACCAAAGAGAAGATATTTGAGATCAAAGTTGCCAGTACGGTAAAACGCCAATTTCATATGTAAGGACCTAATATTAGATATTTAAAATAAAAAAATAATAAATCTCAATACAGATGGCGATAAAGTTTAAATTACCGTTTATCACCGGCCGCCCGTTTTGATTTGCTTATGTTTTATTTTATTTTGCGAAGCTCAAGCAAAAATATTTTAATTTAGAAGTGAAACTTCTTTAGCGCCGTTAGTGATTTGAAATTCGGTTGAAACGGAAATGCGTCACAACTCAGTTTTACAAAAATACTTGGTTCTAATGCAGTAAATTGCACCTCGGCGCGTGCCTCCCATAGCGCAGTGGGTAATAGTGGTCTGACAAGTCTGAGCGCCCAGAGAGACAGACATCAAATGAACTGAGGTTCGAATCATACGAAATCAAAAAAAAAACTTTTTTTATTTTGTGAACTCTTCCATCTTTAAACCACTTTAAATTAAACAGGCAAAAGAAAAGAAAGCGACATCTAGCGACTTTCTAGTTTCACTTCTACCGCATGTGAATTACACACTCTGATTTTTTTGTGATATTTTAAGAGGTTCCTAAGTAGGACATTTTGAACTGCATTTTTTATAGGCCCAATACTTTATTTTTTTCTAGGCTTGTAAAAAGGCTAAACAAAAAAATACTCGATTATTTCAAAGGCAAATGTATGTTCAACTTGTAATATTTAATTAATTAAAGCATCTTAAATATTTCTAAGCGATATAATTTTCAAAGTAAAATCACAAGATTTTCCATTTGTAGCTCTGTCTACCACAAGTGGACGTTTTAAAGAACTTTGAATTATCTCCTCAGATTTTCAACTGTGTTTCAGTCAATATTCCCTTCTCCAAATTGAAATCAGCACAGCACATCATCCCTGTATGTAACCGGATAGTTTTAGCCGCAGTTCCCCGCAGGATAATACGGAGATGCGGTATTGTAATAACAGTTGGAAACTAAACCTAACCTAACCGCTACGCTTAATCAGCGTGTATTTACGTCCACCGCTATAGATATTTGATTATTTGCCTAAACCACTGCTAACGTTTTTGCTGACTCCGAATTCCGTGAAGGGACAAATGACCACATATAAATGTAGATCAGATTACGGCTCACAACAGGTTCGAGAGAATTTCTGCTTTTCATTGGACCCCAGAAATTCTCAAAGATTAACAATGTATTATTTATTCTCATTGTAGATACCTGAGTTCTTTTTAGTGAAGTAAAACTTCATGCGTGACGAGAGCGTTACGAAAAATGTGATCGGGTGAGCCGAACGGAAGTTGAAAGCGAGATATAAGTTAGTGAAGACAGAAAGAGAGAGAGTTACGTTTCGTATATTACTGCAGGGGCAAGAGAGAGAGGTGCGAGCACACATTTTCTTTCCCTCTTTCTCTCATTTCCAGTTACGTTTCGTATAGCTAAGACACAGTGCAGGCATATTGTCTGTATCACACTATAGGAGCAAGAGAGAGCAGTGCGCGCGCACATTTTCTTTCTCTCTTCTTTTATAAGTTAGTGAAGTTTTACTTCAGTCGTGTGTTTTTTTTTATTTATGTGTATTGTTTTTTTATGTTTTAATTATTATTAATTATCTTACTTTTCTTCGCTTTGTTGCCCGAGCTTTACTCGTCAACAAAGTCAAGTCAAGTCAAGTGTCACATTCTTCACGTGTTCTTAATTCCTTGAAATTTCTTAAAAAGAAAAAAAAAACAAATTGGTACCTGTGTATTGTACAGAGTACCACCCACCACCAATAATAATTACAACACACATGCGTTTACACATTTTCTACGGACCTTGGAATAGAAAAATATTATGCATACCCATTATTTCTTTCATTTAATTGAACTATCTCTGTAGAATCCTGCTTTATCATCTCAACCATTTTTCTTTTGTTTTTTTGTTATTAGTTTTTGGGGTATTATGCTTTGTTGCGCTACCTCCTTCTTTAGCCAACGTTTCGGACAGCGTTGCAGTGTCCATCATCAGGGCAGATGTGTGATGATGGACACTGCAACGCTGTCCGAAACGTTGGCTATAGAAGGAGGTAGCGCAACACGGCATAATACCCCAAAAACTAATAACAAAAATACTTTTGGCCGTGAAAATCTAAAATCGTATCTGATTTTTCTTTTGTATTTACGAGACTGAATTTTTCTCTTCAAATTTATGAACTTATCGAAACAGCTTGTGACTGAAAAGTCTTACTGTTTTTACTATTATAAGAGGAAAGGATTGTGTAATATATATGTGATTGACATAACAAACTGTGCCCTTTATATAATAGACGGAATAAACGTACGATTACAATGACTGACTTAGGATACGATGATTGATGATCTGCCAGGAGTGGTGATATTATTTAAATTTCCCATTTACAATAATTATTTGCGCAACGTCGTTGGATTTCCTAACATTCGGAACGACATAATATCAAGAAAGATCAACGACACGGAACTGAGACCCCGTCTTCCACCTCGCTTTCCATTTGTTTCCATGTCTCGTCACGTGACACGGAGTGCCACAATATTATACTTCCAAATTAGATGCTCAGTCCTCGTGACTTGCGAGCTCTCGGGAATATTTGAAATGTAACTCTTTTGATTTCCTTTTCCACTCTCATTTTTATTGAAATGCGTAAAAATAACGACAGGTGAAATGTTATGCAAAGTAACCCGAATTCGATTTATCATTTTGTTTGATAGTAAAGGGAATTGACAAATACCTGGGGAGTTTGCAAGTTTTTACTTATTGTTACGAGTCTTTTCGGGAAATCAACCTTTGCGTCTTGTTTTTTCCTAGAATTGAGAACTCGAAGCCAAATTTTATTTATGGCATAAGAAAAACAAATAAAAATAGGAGATATTTTTCGAAAAGAATTTATTATTTAATCGCACGGATATTCGGTTTACTAGGTAAGCCTTCTGTTAGGAAGCCATCTACGGCAATTTGTGATGTATATTTTTTAAATGTATGTACCTTTTTTACTTTAACAAAAGTCTATAGATATTAGATATTTTTATTACATCCTGCTCTGTTTTTTTGTTGCGCCTGGGGCTATCTTTGAAAATAAAATGTTAGGACTATTTCTCTTGTTAAAAGCGGTTTTTTTTCGTGAAATCAAAGCTAATTTTTCGTGAAAAGTTTTCCAGAATTGCACAGCTCTCCTTATAGCGTAGTTGTCTACAAATTTGATTTTGAGTGTGAGGTTGCGGGTTCGAACTCCGCAGAGTACAAAAAAATCGACATTTTATTTGATCCGTGGTCGTGAGCTAAGGCTCTCGACTAGCAATCAGGAGATTGTACTTTTAAATCCCGGGGTGATTTGAACCAAAATGCGTAAGTAAATTTTATTTGTTTGATTTGTGTTATTTCACAATGTATTCTTTAAAAATAAATGCAGTATATTTGCGGCACGTTCAGGGTGGAAGATACTCACAGTATCGTTCTGGTTTGTAAGACCACCATTCAAATTCAAAACTAGATCTGAGTAGCCAGTTACTTTACCCTCCCAACTATGTGTATTCACATAAAAAATTGTGCGTATGGATGTCGAGCTGTTGATTGTGACCTTACAAAAATGGCTCTACAGCTGTCATTCATTGGTAGGATCACATATCACATTTTTGTCTTACTACAATAGTTTTTTTAATAGCCCTTCTAGTATATATAGCGGCCTGGTTAGTACACGTCCCAGACTATTTGACTTGATATCACTTTCATCAGCAAATAACGCCAGTCTCGTGTAGTACATATCAGTCTACTCGCAATAAAAATAGGCTTCTCGGCTCAGAAATTGCTGAAAGTACCGCGATCCACCGCGCCCAGAGAGCCTTGGAGAGAAGAGGACAGTGTAATAATAATATGTATGTTGGGCTGGTTTAATGGGCGGGGGCGGGGAAGGGGCGGGGGCGGCTGGCGACGGGCTGGCGGCTCAGCCACAACAGTTGATGGGGATGAAAGCTCGCCGGAAACAATCAACATGACCTCATTTATGGGGTCTCAAATATTCATAAGATTATCAGGGCCGTATTCAGCGTGTGGCGATCGCTGGTACCGGGCGGGAAAAAATAAGAAGGTCATTACTAGGAGTCATGTTGGCGTAATTGTTTATATTTAATTGCTCCTTTTACCGCAGAAGAAAAAATAATTAAATTGATTCTGAATAGCTTTGATCCAAAACTTCAATAGCTAAATAGAAGATGGACTTTAGGTCTAGGTTAGGTCTCCCTCAACACCTCTTTCTCGATCCGGCCCGTCATGCAGTAGGTGGACAAGCGCATCGGCCGCCAAGACCTAGATAAACCTCACCCCATGAATCCGAGCACCCCTGCATGAATCTGAGTCACCAAACGTAGCGAATCACTTGGGGTGACCTACGGCAGCGTTGTTGGTTCCCGGGGCGGTGGTACTTATACACGCCTCCCAAATTTAATATGTTTCTGATTGAATTTGGAGGACCCACCACTTACCCGCCCTGGTATAGGTAACAGATGGTTACCCCTTTAAGGCTCTTGCAAGGACTCTAATTTTTTTATATAAAAACGGCTCTACATTTAATAAACGATACTTGACCTCCAATGCCCTCGAATACGTTGTTAGGTAGCACTATACAAGTGCTACTATATACAGTTGTTAGTAAGTATAAATAAAATCTTACCTGGACCTCTTTTAGGTAAGGGGTTGAAATAACAATAAAGAATACAAAATGTAGGCAGTATGCCTACCCTAACATTCTTTTATTTATTTATTTATTTCAAAACATACGGCACAACATGTGCCATTGACATAATTATATTTATATATATTATAATACAATAACATGAGAAAGTGACATATAAATGTAGAGTTAAATATAAAAACAAAAGGTAAAAAAAGAAGTTAAGGTAATGAGTAGTAAATAGAATTAAGATGTATAAAATGAAAGTATAAAGTAAAAGTGTAAACTATAAAATATAAAGTATAATGTAAAAGTAAAAAGTTAAAATAAAAAGTTGAAAGGCAGGAAATAATTTAGACTATAAGTTACCTTTATAAATAATAAAGTACAAAAGTTATAAATATAAAAAAGTATGACAAGTTAACAGTAAGAAATGGTATTAGGAGCCATATATTGAAGATAATATAAAATTTCAACAAATAAAAGAAAGGTATTACGGAGTATACAATGCCATATGAAAAGTAGATACCTATGATATGTTTCTAATCCATAGGTATTAGAGTGCATACTGGTAGGACATAATATTATGGTTACATGATTATATGTATTATGATTACGTTGTAGTACTAGCAGATAAATTTTGTCTAATGCATCTTTTGTATGATGACAGACTTCCGGCATGATCGATATGAGCAAATTCATTACCTAAAGTGTGTAAACGATGTATTATTGAATTTTGTTCTGCATTGCTGAGAGTATTGTTGCAATAATAAGGTGTTTTGAGTCGAGTTGTTCTACTAGGTACATGATAATTTATTAAAGAGACCAATTCAGGGGAGTCAAACCAGTTATTGTTTATTTTAAATAAAAAAATAAGATCATTGAGTATTCTTCTATCTTTTAACGATAAGAGTCGCATTTTTTGTAATAGAGAATCATAGTTTATGTCATCCAAGGGAATTCCTAATTTGAAATTAATTGATCTGAGAAATTTGCGTTGGATTTTTTCAATGGAGTTTGCGTGACTTTTGTAGAAAGGGTTCCATATGGGGGAATTATACTCCAAATGACTCCTAACCAGAGTTGTATATAGTAATTTAAATGTATGAATGTTTTTGAAATCTTTACATAGTCTTAGAATGAAACCCAGCATTTTCATAGCTTTATTAGTAATGATATCAATGTGGTTAGTAAATAGTAGTTTAGTGTCGAAGGTTATTCCGAGGTCCCTTATTACAGATACTGACATTAAACTGTGATTGTTAAGTGAATAACTGTATTTGATGGGGTTTTTTATTCTAAAGAAACTCATGATTTGACATTTTTTAATGTTAAGTGTAAGTTTGTTAATGGTACACCATTCTGCGAATTTTACAAAATTGGATTGAAGGGACAAGCAGTCGTATATATTTTTAATGATTTTATAAATTTTCATGTCATCAGCAAATAATAATATGTTAACATCAGAGAATATGGAAGTGACATCGTTTATAAATAGTATGAACAATATTGGACCAAGGTGCGAACCCTGAGGCACACCACTAGTTGCTTCAAATTCGTAAGACAATTGTTCCTTAATAGAGACAGTTAGTATACGTTTTGATAAATAATTCCTAATCCAGCATAACAATTTACCACTTATTCCTAGTTTAGATAATTTATTTATAAGAATTTTAATGCAAACCTTATCAAAGGCTTTACTAAAATCCGTATAAATTGAGTCAACTTGTTCTCTATTAGCGAGAGCACCTGAGATAAAATTTTCTTACAGTGTAAGGTTAGTTAAAGTAGATCGTCCAGAGATAAAACCATGTTGAAATGACGAGATATTAAATTTTATGCAAGAACATATTTTTTGAAAATTAACTTTTCAAAAATTTTTGGTATTGATGATTGTATGCATATTGGTCTGTAATTTTCAACTAAAGACTTGTCTCCGCTTTTAAATATTGGAGTGAGAAAGCTATTTTTCCATATTTGCGGGAACTTGCCAGATAAAAGTGATTGATTAAATAGTAGGTACAATGGGTAATTGACACTAGCCCCACAGTTTTTGATTGAATTGTGTGATTTCATAATTTAAATTTAGTTTTATTGTATTCACATTTAATATTTTATTCTCATTTAACCTAGTATAAGATAAAATTGCGCCACATTCCCGAGTGGAAGATATCCTCAGTATCGCCCTGGCGTAAGACCACCATTCAGAATAGAAACGTAGCTTGAAATTTGGCTTTTAGCTGTGTTTGGTGACCAGATCTGAATATCCAAGTACTTCCTCGCCTTCCTCTTTTAATATCTTTTCCCTCCCCTCTACCTTCAGCCTCACAAACAACCTATTCTGGAGATGCCATAGTCTCACTGGCTCTCTCGTGCGGTACTCCTATAAAAAATCATTCCTCTTTTAATTTTATCCAATTACAAAAAAACCAATTCTTCCTTACTGTATTTCCTGTGCACATAAACTATCAAATTAAATTGTAAATACAGAGTTGTATTAAAACTTCAAAAGCCACTTTTCGGTTACATTTCTCTTTTGCACTTATTCACTGGACATCCTGTCGACGTTAAGTCGGATACAAAGTCCCGAAAATTCTTTATTGTTTATTCGTTTTTAATGTAAACTTGAAACAGCTTGCCATATTTTAAAAAGTTTGGTTCTGAATATTACAAAGCCGGGAGTTCATTCATGAATTGTTGTTCTGATCGCTGTTTTATTGTTCCCTGAGAATTTACAGCTAACAATCGCCATAGAATTGTTAAACTTGACTTGATTTACGTAAAACATTTGCTTTTAAGGTTGTTTTTCAGCTAATTGTGTTACAAGTTTGTTATCGCGTTTTGAGTAAGTTGTTATCGTGTAAAACATATTGTTTTTCTAGTTTCTCCTCCGTTCTCAGCTAGTACAATCAGACATACATATATGTTTTTTATTTTTTCAATAACTTAATTAGTAAAACCTCAAATTGTTAAGTTTAATAAAAAAATCAGAGTGGGCAATTCACAAGCGGTAGAAGTGAAACCTTCAGAAAACTAAACTAAATAAGAGGGGAGGCTACGAAGCACCGCACAAATACGAGACACATCATACTATCTCATTCTCTTGCAGGCTAAATCCTGTAGATGTAAGTGATGGTCTCTTTTTAGTGTCGCTGTTTTTCGTTTCATCAAGTTTCAAATCATAACGGTGCTAAAGAAGTTTTCACTTCAGTAAAGACAATTTAGCGACTCTCAAACGAAAATTCAAATTGAACCCAGAACATTAGCATTGCGGGGGCTCTGCCCTAACCACTTAGCTAATTCAACCCTATCCCCTTCGGTCATTTCAATATTATCTTCATTTTCTTAGCGAATATTTTATGGGGCTTTTTGCGTATGATTATAAAATTCTTCCTGAACTAAATGTAATCTGGATAGTGTCTTGGATAATTTTATTTTTATTTTAATGTGCGACATCTATTGATTTTTAATTTTTTTTTTGGAATAACTTATTAAAACTGTGTAAAACTTCAAATTGTAATATTTAATCTTTGAAAACAATATTAGAGACTATATATGTTTAGAAATATATATATTTTTTAATCTTTGAAGACATTATTGTAAAACAGAAACACAAACGAAAATGTGAAACAGATAACAGAGAACACGATTTGGTCCAATCTGGGAATTTAACCAAGGATCACTGCCTTGCCGGGGCATAGATCTGACCTCTGACCACTGATCAATTCGACCATATCAACTTCCATAATTTTTAACAATTTAACACTTATGTAAGATATGTTTATTTTTATTTTTTATTAAAAGAGCTAACGGCAAACAGGAAAGCTCTTTGTCAAATAAAAACAGTATTGTGCGCTTCTATGTCGCATAAATTTAAGTTTGGTAAATAAAATAAAAGTTCAGAGAAAAATCTATAAATAACGGACAGAACAGAAAAATGTCTCATGTTTTTTCATTTGTTTGTTTTCATTTGTGATTGCCTTATTCCGATCGAGGAAGTAAAAATAAAACGCTCGGTGCGCTTTTCCCGTGTAGCTGAAAATATAAAAATTGCATTAATAAAAATGCAGTGGACGGCGAGAGGCGTGAAACTAGATATTTATTACATAATCAAACATATAATGAAAATACCAAAACTTTTTTATTGTTTTCTTTTTTATTTGAGTACCGCACAAGAGTCCCAACCATATGGAGTTATTGAGACTATGGCATCCTAATTGAGGTATGTTATGAGGTTGAATTTAGTGGGAGAGGAAGCATATCGGTAAAAGCAAAGCGCAGAAGTACCTGGCTATTCAGATCTGGTCACTAAATACGGCTAAAGCCATTTCAAGCAACGATTCGATTCTAAATTTTGGTCTTTTACCACGGCGACACTGATAGCATCTACCACTCTGGATTGTGCTGCAAATATGCTATTTTAAATTAATACATAATGTAATAATACTCGTATAATTTACTTGCGCTTGCCGAGATTTGAATCCGTGCGTTAGGCTGTCCGAGGAATCTTGAGCATTTTTCTCCAGCACCACTTTTCGAGGGCTTCTTTAAACAATAAAGTGTTTAAAATTAAGAGTTTACTAATTTTGAATTAAAATGGTGCCACAAAATAAGTTTGGTGTTCTGAAGAAGAAATTCCCCTTAGATTGAACTCATGTTTTCTCACTTTGATTTTTGCTGATTCCGTGACAGTTGCTCCCCCAATAGTTGCCCCCTCCCGGGCGTACTATATAAAATATTTTAGGTTAGGGAAATTGGGAAAATATGGTGTACCGTACCTACTTAAATCTATCTTCTTCTTCTTCTTCTTCTTCTATCTTCTATCTTCTATATAAATAAAAATGAATCGCCGAAATGTATGTACGCGCATAACTTCCGAACGACTGCACCAAATTGGATAATTCTTTTTTTGTTGGGTTCGTTATTGTCAGGATAAGGTTTGTATAAAACTACTAATGAGCTCTGGCATTATGAATTTGTATAAAAAAAATGCAATAAGTGGCACGTGAGCTTTTGAAAACTAAATGTACTGGGAATTAATTTATGGATCGCGGGAGGGGGGGGGGGGGATCAAGGAGGGGGGGGAGGAAACTCGGGAGGGGGGTTTGCGGGACGGGGGAAGGGGGGGAGTGGAGTGGGGAGAGGGAAGGTGGAGGAGGTGGAGTGGAAACACGAGAGGGGAAGCGGCCGCGGGAGAGGAATGGGGGAGGGGGAGGGGAACGGGAAGAATGGGAAAGGACACGCAGGGAGGAACAATTTCTTTATTAAATGGCATAGCAACGCATGCCGGGTACCAGCTAGTAAAATATAACTAAGTGTCTCTGAAGGGGTGTGCAGAGTGGGTGTACCGCTGAATAACAAAAAAATCATTCATACACATTTAGGAATTTTTTTTCAAACATTTATAAAAAATCAACACTGTAAATAAATTCGTTTGATATAAATAGCAAATTATTATTAAAAATATTTTTGGTCGATTTTAGATATGTAATTGGTAACTAAAACACAAACAATTATAACTTTATAATAATTATAATTTTGGGGGGTCACCATTTTAGCTTCTACATCAAAAGTGAGCTGAAGAGAAAAAAAATAAAATTTCCAAAATCTCGTCGCTTAGTTGCGGTGCAGTTAGAATTAAGGTTTTTCCCACTGATTCTAAAATCTCATTTTTGCAATGTTATTATACTCCTTCGTGAGGAACGTTAACTAAGGTGTAATATTTCTATTTCCTTATACTAAAAATAACACTTCTGCTCCGTGGCTTACTCCTTTACCCTAGGCGTGGATGGTTTAGTTAGATTAACTAATAGCTAATATTCAGCAAAACGACTTGAATTTGCCTCATTACAGATAAGCCGCGATATTCTCGCATACAAATTAATAATTCCGATCAAAATTAATTTGAAAACTGTTAAACTGCTAAATCGAGTATTCGAAAAGGCTTTCTAGTTATCACAGAAAGCTTATGATATTCAAAAACAGACACAATAACAATAACACCCGCCTGACGTTTGTCAATCGCTCCCAAATAATCGTTCATTTGCTATTAAAAACAGTGACTCTTATCACACAATTTCAATACCAGCTCATAATATAAGTTGAGGTGAATTAAATACGAAAGTGAGTGTTTGTTTAAAGTGTACACAGTGTCAAATCTGAAGTTAATAAAGTTATTATTCAAAAACTGACAAAAACCCCAAGCTACCTACAGTATTGCAACCTATTGCAACCGCAAGTAAAATAAATATGGATACAACTTGCAAGATTTGCGTTAAGCATCTAAAAGAGGCTGAGTGTATAAGGTGCTCAACCTGCAAATGCACTTTCCATTTTGAATGTGCCAATATTACGGCAAGCGTCTACAAACGCATGTCGCAAGGAAAAAAGGATGCATGGAAGTGCAATAATTGCATACAAATCCTGGTCAATCCGGAAATTCGCACTAGCTCCACTGACCACAGCAATGAACTCCTAACTGTGGAGATAAAAAAAATGTCGCTGCAGTTAGAAAAAATAAGCAATAAAATGGCTGAATTTGAAAAGGTGATAATTTACAATAATACTATCATGGACGATTTCTCAAGCAAAATTAATCTAATCAACGAAAAATTAGCCAAAGTAGATAAGCTGGAAATGGAAGTCTCTGAGCTGAAACAAACAGTTTTCATGTTAGAGAGGGGAAATAATGAAAGGGAGCAGGAGCTTCTCTCGAACAACATAGAAATACATGGAATGCCGGAGACCACCAACGAGAATCTGCCTACAATGATGTCAACTATCGCAACAGTTATAGGATGCCCCCTCCATCAAAACGAAATTGAATATGTTAGCAGAGTCAGCAAGCGTAATCATATTCAAGACAGGACTGACGGACGCCCGGGAAACATCATCGCAAAATTCACCTCTCGCAAGAAGAAGGACGAATTCATAGCAGCCATTAAGAAGAAAAAAGGAATCACTACCAAGGGCATCGGAATGGCTGGAGCTGATCAGAGGATCTTTGTTAACGACCATCTCACGCGGAAAAATAAATCTATATTGAGGTCCGCCAAAGGCTTTAAAAACGAACACATGTATCAGTTTTTATGGATACGAAACGGGAAAATCTACCTAAGAAAGAACGATACATCACCTCCCATACATATCTCATGCGACTCGCAGTTAAAAAACCTAATAGCTTAATCACCATTACCATGTTAAATCATCTATCCTGTAACTACTATTTTTCTCCTGATTTTTTTCTTAATTTAATGAATATTACCCTTTTTACATTAACCCCACCTGCTGATAATTGTACTCACTGCTCAGTTATATATTCTATGATATACTCACGCACCTTAATTGATAATTGTATGTTATGCTTTGTTATTCCCAGTGGACTTATGACTATGAACATAACTTTTGAACAAAATAATCAAGTATATTTTGTAGAAACCGAAGTTATTAATGTATTTAACAAAATTTCTCAATGCTTTATTCTTTAATAATATTCTATCAAAATGCGAGAGGTCTGCGCTCAAAAACGTTGGAATTTAGTCAAAATGTGCTGCTCAATAATTATGACTTGATTTTCATTACCGAAAGTTGGTTGGTTGATAGCATCCTAGATGAGGAATTATTTGATAACCGCTATTCTGTCTACAGAAATGATAGGGATATCCATCGCACTGGTAAATCAACTGGCGGAGGCGTAATCATAGGTATTAAAAAAGAATTTTTTGTTACTCCCCGCTCTTGGAATTCAGACGCTGAAGATATGTGGATAACTGTCAATACATCAAAATCTAATCATCATTGTTATAACTTCCACATGTGCTGCGTGTACTTACCTAGCGTCGGTCCAAAATTAACATCCTCAGAAAGATTAGCGTTATTTACTAGCCATACCAATGCCATTTCTGACTTAACGATCCGTTTTCCCAATGACAAGTTTCTAATCATTGGCGACTATAACTTACCCAGTATTGATTGGACTAATCAACAAATATCAACTAACAGAGACCAATGTTCACTCACACTATGTAACTGTTTATCGTTTGCAAATTTAACTCAATTTAACCACTCACCTAACAAATATGGACGATTATTGGACCTCGTGTTCTGTAACACTCCAGCTAAGGTGACGCTTGCAGATCATCCTTTAGTTAAAGAGGATGCTCATCATAATTCATTGATTATTGAACTAGAAATTCCATTCACTAATGCTACCCTCTCAACTCCTAGAACAATACAATTATTCCATAAAGCAGATTATACCGTGATTAATGGGAAACTGGAAGAGACCGACTGGTCTGCCGTTATAAATGCACCGGATGTAAATACAGCGTTAAACTCATTTTACGTTATAATTGAACAAATCATCGATGCATTTATTCCCAAGAAAGTTGTGAAATCTGGAAAATATCCACTATGGTACACGGCAGCCTTAATAAAAATAACAAATGAAAAATTAAAGTTCTTTAGAGCATGGAAGCGACATCGGAACCCTCTTGACTATCTCTCATTTTCTTTGCTACGCAAAAGGCAAAAGACGGTCGCTTCAGCGGCTTACAAAACCTACATTTCCACGATAGAATCCGGTATACAGCACAATGTTAAAAAAATATGGTCCTATGTCAATTCTCAAAGAAAATCTCCTGCCATCCCCGATCATATGTTTTATGGCGAAAAAACTGCTAATGACAGTAAAGGAGTAGCCAATTTATTTTCGGAGTATTTTGGTTCTGTATTTTCGAATGATCAACCTGCTCATACAAGCAATGCTAGTGATTGTTTAA
This sequence comes from Limnephilus marmoratus, assembly GCA_917880885.1. Taxonomy (NCBI): domain Eukaryota; kingdom Metazoa; phylum Arthropoda; class Insecta; order Trichoptera; family Limnephilidae; genus Limnephilus; species Limnephilus marmoratus. The sequence continues at coordinate 66,726,290 of OU862908.1, forward strand.
ATTCAAATAGCGTAATTAGCTCAATCGAGATCAATGAAGACATAACTTTCAAATACCTTAAGTCTATCGATATCAAAAAGGGACCGGGTAACGATAAACTTCCAGGAATCTTTATAAACTACTGTAGTAAACAATTGACACCCCCCATTTTTGCTATTTTCAAATTATCGCTATCTGAAGGAACATTTCCCGACAAGTGGAAAACAGCCTTGATTACCCCAATCTTTAAAAACGGCAGTAAAAATGATGTCTCCAACTATCGACCGATATCCAAATTACCGATTTTAAGTAAAGTATTGGAAAAAATTGTTTACGATCAATTATATTCTACCATCTCACCTTTACTCTCAACTAATCAACATGGCTTCATGAAAAATCGCTCCACAACCTCAAATCTTGCGTCTTTTACAAATTTTCTTCATGCTCAAATGGACATGAGATGCCAGGTGGATGCCATCTACACTGATTACTCTAAAGCATTCGACCGTGTTAACCATTATATTCTTTTACAGAAGCTTTTAGGTCTAGGAATTCACGGTGATCTCTATAGATGGATCGCATCTTATGTTAGTAATCGACACCAAATTACGGTTGTCAATGGTTTCGCATCTTGCTTAATAGAAATCGTCTCAGGTGTGCCCCAGGGGTCGCATCTCGGACCACTCCTATTCAATATTTATATAAATGACATTCTTGTATGCTTCCCAAATAGTTACTTTATATTGTATGCGGACGACATGAAAATTTTTAAACCTATTCAGTCGTTATCCGATTGCATCGAATTACAAAGAGATCTTGATCATTTGTGCACATACTGTGAATCAAACTTATTGTCCTTAAATATATCCAAGTGTCACTCGATTACGTTTACTAGAAATAAAAATAAAATAACCTATCCTTACAACTTGAATAACAAACCTCTAAAATATTTGTCTACATGTAAAGATCTAGGTGTTCACTTGGATAGCAAACTAATATTTGATAAGCACATCGAATACATTATATCAAAATCTTATAAGATGCTAGGTTTTCTATTAAGAGTATGTAAAGTTTTTAAAAGTGCTAAGACTCTGGAAATATTATTCTGTTCATTGGTCAGAAGTCCACTGGAGTATGCTTCCACCATATGGAATCCTCAATATAAGGTATACATAGACTTAATAGAGAGTATACAGAATAAATTTTCGAAATATTTACTCAAGAAATACAACAAAACTTCAAATAATATGTTATCTTTACAAAAAAGACGCACACTGTCAGATCTGATATTTCTACATAACCTGCTTAACAATAAAATAGATAGTCCCGAATTGCTATCTGTCATTGGTTTAAATGTTCCAATGAGGCGTACCAGGCACACTTCACTTTTTCACATAGGATCCAATAATACTAATGCAGCACAAAACTCACCAATCTCTCGCGCAATCACATCTTATACACACTATGAAAAATTATTACACTTAGACATTTTCCACAACTCCCTGCAAACATACAAAACTAATTTACTAAATTTGTTGGCGTGATATAATTAATTTTAAAACTTCTTATTTACACCTATATTTTCATTAAACTTTAATTACTACTCATGAGAATGTATTTTTTATTGCTATAAAAATACTCATCTTTTCACTAAACTAATTACAATTTGTTAGCATGTAATTCTTGTTCTAAAAAAAAAAAAAAATCTCTTTTATCTTTGTATACAATTTTCCTTTATATTATTCTTCTCTTTCATTCATTAGTTAAGTTTTAAGAACTGTTCAAATCCCAGGCGTATTATCCCAGATATTATACGGACTTACGTAATAGGTACTAAAGCATGTAATTACTTTATTTAACATTCCTTATAACTTGTAAACTTATGTACTGTGTATGTTCCTAATAAACAAATAAACAAATAAACAATCGAAAAAATTCAACATAAATTCCAAAGACACATTAATTTTTAACTCGATATTCCCACTGAAAGCATAAACTTTAATTAATTGGGGAATGGATACCGCCGCCCCGGGAACCTTTATTGGATAACCAACACCTCTGCCATAGGTCACCCCAAGTGGTTCGCTACGTTGGTGATTTAGCAGAGGTGCCCGAATTCACGGAATGAGGCTTGTCTAGGTCTGATGACACACTGAACCCCAGATTCCTACCCACCCCTTAAACCCTTTTCCTTCCCAGAACTCTCCTCTCCTTCCTTTCCCAAAAAACCCTCCACACAGATGACATAGGCCCTCATGGAAATTATTTTCCTCGGGGCCTTCTGTATGGAGCTCATGTAAAAAAAAAATTGATGAAAGAATTACATTTATTAAAACTCTCAGATCGAAAACTATATCTGACTTACTAAAAATTGTAAATGGTGGTACAAATAGCCCTGATTTAATTAACCTCCTTGAATTTCATTTGTTTACAAGAGTTACTCGTTCCTGCCTAAAATCCTGTTTAAATGTTACAATAGGTACCCGGGCTGAGTATTTCAAATTGTCGCTTGTACCTAGGTTGCATGAAATTAGTAATAGATACGCGGATGTGGCGGATCTATTTATTTGCACGGAAAGTAGGTACAAGAAGGCTGTGCTATCAAATCTTTTCAATCAACACTAATTTAATCTAAGTCTTCTTTATTCATACATTATTATTTGTATGTACTTGTATCTTGTATCTCTTTCTTTCGTATCCATCGGAGTTTTTCATTTTATACTTTCTGATGTCATTTTACGATCAAATGCCACAATTAATTGTTTTCTTTAAACTCATTTCCAATATTTCCTTATGCTTTGACTGTGACATTTACCATAATCTATTAAATATTATGTTAACTTTAATCTGCTAATATTATGCAAAAACCTCATTTATGTTCGAAATTTTTTGTTTACGTATGTACCTATACTTACGCAGTTTTGAATTTTACGCTAGGTCATAAATTTGAAATTATTTTCCGTGTGAAAATTCGTTATTTCTTTCTCGGAAAATATACAGGTCAATTTCATGGTACCTAATCTCGCTCGCTTTTAAATACAATGTTCTTATTTTTATTCTTTAGTACTGAATATTTTCTTTGTTCGGCCGAAATTAAGTGTGCAAAGTTTATCAGCTAAGTTTTCCACATTTTCATTTAATTTATGGTTTCCCTTGTTGAAAGTTGATATCATGAAACTGCTAACTTCTTAAGACTATTGCGTAGGTTTCTGACACGCAAATAATGCTGTACGAAATGATTTTTTTTTTGTGTGGAGTTTATTCTTTTATATATTCTTTTAAAGACTTTAAAAATTCCTTTTGTTTATGCAGTATGATCCTTGTACCCATGAAAAAATCCTTTAAACATTATCCTTAAATAACCCACTTATCATATCTAAGAAATACTTTATTCTGAATAAATGAAACAGAATACTACGTTTTATGAGGTACAAATAATCATAAATGAGTGATGTATGACGTGTTAAAAACCTTATATTTTTCCGAATTATTCGTTTATTTCATTAATTCTTTGGTGTGTGCATTTATTTGTTTGGAGACATCTACCCTCTGAAGGTGGCCGTAAAACCCTGTAGTTCATTCTCAATCAATATTTTTGTACTTTGTTGGATATCGAATTCAAGATCAAAGAAAAGGCTGAATCCACTCTGGTCCACAGCGGTCATCTTTTACATCTTCTATCTATATGTATTCACTGTGTCCGGAAACTTGGCGGGAAAACCAAAACCAAGAACCCTAAAATCTTGTTTTTCGATCTGAGCGTTTCGATTTATTTTGTTGTACATATTTTTTTCGGCAACTAAAAACTTTTGAAGCCAGGTGTATGGTTCGATGCATTTTAAAATACATTAAACACGTGAAATTAACCCCTAGCGTCCGATTTTTTAAAATTTGCCCTAAAAAATTACCAACTTTGGATTCGATTTACTCGAAAACGAAAGTTCAAATCCATGTTTTATGTACCACAAAATCAACTCAAACTGTGATTTAGCTTCACCAATTTCCCGCTTGTACCACGAGTTTCCGGAAACCGTGCGTATTAATGTGTGTGGTTGGTTTTTTTTCATACAAATCTTAGGTTCTATCCGATATTGATAAAATTTTGCATACTTAACCTTCAAAACAAGAACAAAGTCACTGTCTACATGAGATTTTGAAAAACCACCCCATCCCATACATTTTCCCAGCTCTTAAAGTAGAATTTAATACTTTTCGATGAAATTTTGCATATTTTAATTAAGGGTCGACCGAGATCTCGGTCTCGGTCTCGGCTTTCTCGGCTATAAATTCTACCAAGAACTCTATCTCGGTTCTCGGTGAAAAATCGCCGAGTTTCTCGGCCATAACCGAGACCGTTGTAAGTAGGTACGGTATAGGGTAATGGTATTCAAATCTACCGCGCGCGTCAACGTTGTGGATTGTGACACTCTTTGAAGGGTGAAATGTTGTTAAATTTTGATTATTAAAACAAATTATTATTACATTCTTAAATATAGTATATTATGCAAAAATAGCGCAATTTAATTTTTTTCTCAATTTATCTATTCTCGGTCTCGGCTCTCGGTCTCTCAATTTATTCTCGGTCTCGGTCGACCCTTAATTTTAATGACACTTGACATTAAAAACGTGAGCAAAATTACAATCTACATCAGCTGATTATGTAACTACATATGTTAATAGCACGGCAACACCGGGGATTGAAACTGGTTATTTATATTTATGAAAAATTATATTAAGACTTTTTAATCTGCCTCGGTAACTTTAAAAAAGTAAAATGTTCAGTTTAGTCAAATTTAAGGTAGTATTTTCCGCGTTGAACTTTTTTAATCCTCTTAAAAAGCAGGTGTTCCAAGTTTACTAAACAATACCTTCTTAGCAAGTGTAAGCCCTCGCCATTGTTGGTGGGCGGTATACAGAAGCAGAAGCAGAAGCAGAAGCAGGAAGGCGCAAGTGTCTAAAATAGGCCTCGCTCCAATATTATATTATAATGGCAATACTTTAAGCGAGATTAATTCAAACCCTACCGACTTTAAATGAAGAGCCGTTCATAATTTCCACAAAATAATATCATGTTTTTATTGGTAAATACTTGGTGAAAACGAATAAATGATTTATTATACTAAGTACTTCAGTATACATTATATCACCTTGGTAAAAGACCCCCAGTCAAAATCAAAATGTTGGTTGAAATGACTTTAATCATGTTTAGTGACCAGATCTGAATAGCCAGGTACTTCGTCATTTCCTTCCCCTCCCCGCTTCCTTCAGCATCACAATATTGGGGATGCGGTCGTCTCATTGGCTCCAAATGGTTAGGAGCAGTTGGTACTCTTGTGCGATGCTCATTTTCATTTTCAAACCATCATTATCAAACATACTAATTTCGGTTGTCCGTGATGTGAGTTATTTCCGCGTGAAATTATTCACGTTAACTTAAATTTGATTTGTATTTAAGTGCCATTGTCGGAAACTGCTGTGTGAAGAATAATTCAGACAAGCGGTGAAGTAGATACCTACTTATAATATAATATTTTAACGAAAATAATTTTTATAAGTTGAAATTATAATATCCCAATAATTTTGTGTAATAATGTCTTTCAAACTCGAGGCGTTAATCAATGTTGTTCACCTTTCTAAGATTTAGAAGTTGAAAGGTTCTTTATAAATTGGTCACATTTTTTTTAAACTGGCATAATTCACACGTCTGGGGTTTGTACACATTTATGATGTTAGAAGATATGTACATTTTTGTTAATTTCCATCCATAGTCTTAATCTTAATCTCATCCATTTCTACGACGTGTTGTTTTGAGTTCAACAACTCGGCTGTGGAACGATTTGCCGGCCTCTGTGTTTCCTCCCTCCTACAACTCTGGTCTCTTCTAGATATTGGTCTAGTTCATTCCTTCCACCTTCAGTGTTCACTCCTTCCTTTTCTCAAATAGACCCCTCACACAGCACGACATAGACTCTTAAGAAAATTATTCTCTTCAAGGCAATTAAAAAATAAATTTAATCGAATCCGCTTACATATCAAATAGTATTTTTATTCCACAAATCTATTCGGGTAGGTATCTTATTTTACCTTTTATACCTACCTGTTTTCCGTTTAAATATTTTTATTTTCTTTCCTGACAGTTTTTTTTATCTATGAAATCTGAACCCTTTCACAGTCCTGTGCGTATATAGGTAAACATCAGTTTTCGTTTACATTTTCACGCCTCGTTTAGTCTGTGAGGCACTGTGAAAAATAGCCAAGTATTTTTTATTTTATATATTTTTATCCACAATATCAAAAATAATATTCCTCTTATTTTTCTCTTATCAGAACGGACTGGATATCACTACGGCTTTTTCTAAACTTTAAATACGGCTTTGAATTTCTTCCGCCAGGACGATTTTCGTTTCGTTTTCATTCATTTCAACCCGAAATGAACAGTGGTTGTACTACTTCGTGTTTATCATTTCTCGTTGTGTAGAAATCATCAACCCTTGAAATTAGATTAAAAGTAAGAGATATGTAATATAATGGCGCAGAACCTTTTACCTTATAATTACAATGTGACCCTATCTCAAATGGGAACCCACTCGTATGTGGGTACAATAAAATGTAATTTAAACTGCTTAAAAGACAAAATCAAAACAGCTTAGATTTCTATTATTTCAAATTTAATGGTACAAATTCAACGTTTTTCAACGAATGAATTATTGTTTTAAATGTTTTGTTCTTGGACAAAACATCGTGACATTAGATATGAAAGACTGACTTTGATGAATATTTTTGAAACAAAATTTTTGTATTATAATAAATTTATGTCTTTTGTAAACTTGGCCGCACAATACTCTAATAATGGGGCTTTGCTTGCTCAATTTTTAATTTATTCCGAAGAATTAGTGAATATAATACCTTTGTTTTCAGACCAATACCCATGGATGTAAGTTATTTATATTTAAGATTAATAAAAACAGTTCCTTACAATTAAATATTTTACGTAAGGGAACGTACCCATACTACGTGACCAACTTTTTGAAATTTTTAACCCCCCCCCCCCCCCCGGTGACCAAAATCCTAAGCAACCCGCCGCTCATTTGTATGGAGCGTGACATTTTGAAGACCCCCCCCCCCCTAAACGTGTCACGTAGTATGGGTACGTTCCCTAAGATGGTTTGAAAGTTTTATAAAAAGATTTTCAAGTAAAAATTTAGCGGTAAGCACCAGATTTTATTTATATGGACGATGAATTAATAACTTTCGTAGGGATTCGTTTAGAAACATCTGAAATTTTAGTATTACGTTTGTTCGAATTAATTATAATAAACCCCGCGGAATCAAATTTCCAGGCCTGCTAAGGTGAATTCAACCGTGCGTAGGTCCGTTCAGTACGCCGGGCCGCGTGCTGTATATTTGTGTACATGCTTTCTTCACTTACTCGTACGTCGTTAAGGTTCCCACCAAAGGTTCCCACATTATATTAGTGTATTTGCTAGGGCAAATTCGACAGTAGGTATTTGTGTGCACGCCTTCTTCACTTACGTCGTTAAGATTCTGACTGGGTATTTACTTACTACTTAAGGGTATTTTGTCGCCTCCAAGTAGTTTTTTACAACAAAGTATTAATTAATTTTGGGAATAGATGCCATTATCATTGTCATCATCTACATCCACCGTCTTTCCACTGCCGAATTAAGAACTCTCGAGACTTCGTCCTCTAACCCTGTTCACTACTTCGTCTACTATTTCTTTTAGCGCCATCACTTGTCTACGCTGAACTTGTTAATTTTACCCATTTAGTGAATTCTTGTTTCTTCTGCCCACTGAAACACGAGATTTATCCATCGTTTGTTTATCTTAAGAGTCATGTTGCCATTTACTTTATTTGTGTTTTCAATATTGACGATCTCTCCGGGTGATGTCTAGCATGCATCTCAATCCGTCCGATTACTACCGACCATCTTATTGGTTGTAATTCTTTAAGGACGTAACGGCAGATAATGCATACGTGTCCAAATACAATCAATTACATCTCTCCACAGAAATTCAAGAGATATTTATTTACATACGTGTTTGGTTAAGATAAATGTAATCGCTGATGTGCTCCAGCGTTTCAAAAAATAAGCAAACAAAGTTAAAATAAATATCGAAAGGTTTCAGAGGAGAGATGTGCTACATCATTCCCGGGAGGTGTGCTTATATTGGACGATACATTCAGACAAACGAGCGCATATTTCACGTCAAACTTTCCTCAGCGTCTTGTCTCGCCGGAGATATGGGAATCTGTTGTTTCAGGTGTTGTTCTGGTTCTCTAAATATGCGGATTATGCGCACGGGTTTCGTAACAATTTATATATCTGGCCAGTTAGGATTTTTAAAAGTTTTTTCTTCTGGTGTCGGAAATTGATTTATGTATCGACGTCATAATTCAACAATTCAGAGAGAGTTAGAATTCATTCTATTGATGTAAATAAACGCCCGGGTTACCGGCACCTTTAAAAAATAAAATAAAATTGATATTGACTTAGGATTTACAGTTTACTTTGTTTGTACAATAAATCATTCTTTATTACATTTCTTCGCTTTTTGCTTTTTTAGCTAAAACTTATCTGTCTCTTAAAGTTTTTTTTTATTAATTCCACACAGGAGGCCCTAAGGAAAATAATGGGATGATGGTAGGAGGGTATTTTTTTGTAAAGGTAGTCCTGGGAAGGAAAATGTATGAGGGAAGGTATGTCCTGGGATGGAAAGAGTATGGTTAGGAGGGTGTCAGGATGTCCAGAAGTGATGGGCGTTTGAATCCATCCCTCCCACTGTGGTGCAAGGCGATGGGTTGAGAGAAGTGGTTAAAGGGTCTCCTTCAACCCACTCCACCCACCAGGCAGTAGGTGGGTCGGATCTCTTGTGTGATTCTCTTCGTTTGGTCACATAACAAAGGTGCTCGGGTTCATGGGGTGAGGTTTGTCCGGATTTCGGCGGTGGATCCTTTTGCCCACCAACTGCGTGACAGGTCGGATTGGGAGAGATTGGTTGAGCTTTTAACCTGTCTAGCAGGACTCTTTAGGAATATCGCCTTGCACCGCAGTGGGAGCCATTGATTCATATGTCCGTCACTCCTGGAGACACACACCCCCAAAATACCTACCCAGCCCTCATATCTTTTTCCTTCCCAGATCTTCATCTCATTCCTTTCCTAAAAAGACAGTCCACACATCATCCCTATAGATGACAGGCCCTCAGGTGAATTATATTCTTTAGAGCCACTAATGTGGAGCTAATGTAAAAAAACGAGTGTGCTTTAGACCACACGACTGAAGTAAAACTTCACTAACTTATAAAAGAACAAACGACATTGACATTGATATTGTCATTGACATTGAAATTGAAATTGACATTAACATTGACATTGGGGTGACATATGACATTGGGGTGACATATGACCATGGGGTGACATATGACCATGGGGTGACCTATGTCCCTGGGGTAACCTACGACCGTGGGGTGACCTAGGACCTAGGGGTGACCTACGTCCTTGGGGTGACCTACGACCTTGGGGTGACCTACGACCTTGGGGTGAACTACGACCATGGGGTGACCTACGATCTTGGGGTGACGTACGACCTTGGGGAGACCATCCTTATCCTTATCACTCCCCAAGTCAAGCGTGCATAAAGGCCCGACCTATCGCCTCGCCATCGATCACCGTTCGCATCGATTACCGTACACATCACACTTATCGTAACATCACACTTTTCGTAACACATCACCACTTTTCGTAACGCATTCACCAGCTTACCCCCCACCCAAGTCGAGCGTGCGTAAAGAAGTTTTACTTCAAAAAAACGTTACGTAAATGGTTTTTTTTTATCAAAATGTTCCGATTATTCCCATCACTAGTTTTATTACATCTTTCTTAACAAAACGAACATCTTTTTGCGATAAGAAGTTTCTAGCCATATTAAGTAGTTGGTTCTATCGGTTTTCTTCGCGAAGGGGAAATGAAATACTCCGCTTGGCTGTTTCGTGGAAGCTTTTGAGACTGCGGCTTTTTTTCCTTTTCCCTTGCAAACTCAAAGAAAGGTTCATCTGCCATAGTCCTACGGAATCCTTTATGCGATCTTCTCAACGGAACACGAGAAAGCTCTGAGCCGGCACACGCCGCCGACAGAGAACACTTTATCGACCAAATCGTCTTCGGAGTCTAAATTTTTGAATAAAACTTCGGCGTCCTAACAATAATACTGCCAGGTATGTAATATATTTGTATATCATATCGATAGTGTTACCATGTTATTAGGCGTCTAACTTTAATGAAACGTTATTCAACTGCAGATTGTACCATCGAGGGATTTCGACATCCTACTATTAAAAAATAAATATATTAGAAGGATCCCCTTTCTTAGAAGCACTTTAACTTTGGTTTATAAATAAATACAAATATAAAGAAAATATAGTTGTAAGGTGTCCATACATCTTTAACTACACTTGAGCTCGGACTTGCGCATGTATGTATACTTGAGCGTGTATTACAGAAATTTGATAAAATTTCCTGACTTGCACAATTGTGGTAAAGTGCTTCAATTTTCAATATGTAATACTGGCCCAAAAGGAGTTGGGAGAAACGTTAATGTTCAAGAGGTTTTTAATCAACGGTGTAACTTATACTAATAATAGATGCTCCAAGTAAGTTCATTCGCAAATTATTCTGCATTTATTTCTAAGCTCACTTCAAATTCACTAATTTAAAAAAAATAGTTTAATTTTTGGAATAACTACTTAAATGAATAAAACCTCAAATTGTAATATTAATAAATTGAAGACAATATTAGCGACTCTTACAAGTAAGCAAAGAGTCCTGGGTTCGAGTCCCAGAGGTGCCAATATCTTTTTCTGATTTTTCTGTCTCCATATTTTCGATTGGGTTTCGCTAATATTGTCTTCATTTGATTAAATATTATAATTTGAGATTTTACTCATAAATCATAAAGTTAAAAATTAAAAATGAATATTTAAATATTTCTGTTTTTGTTACTGACAGTTCGTGGTGGAATTCCATTATAATAATATTTCAAAACAAATAAAAAAAAAATGAATGAAAGAAAATTTTAAGCAGACATTTTAAAACCACAATTTTAGACATCATGTTAGCTTATTTCTACACATTATAAATTAAAGTCCTCCACCGCGTGTGTCTGTCTGATAGAGTGATTCACGAGGAAGGTTTAGGTATTTATTTTATCAAGGTTTTGTGTAAATTGGTTGAAATATATATAATCTCTCTGTGGTGGACGAACGAGCTGGCAAGGTGTGTATTTGATTTGTATGCAAATTAACAGATGGCGGTGTGAGTTAATTTATCGTGGTTATAAAGGTTGGCTAACCATCCAGTAGATGGCGTTATGTTCCGTTAGCCATAACGTTAGTCAGCTAGTAGATAATTAAATTAGCAAACATTTTTTAAAATTTGAGGATCTTTACAAAAATTATTCATTCCTTGTGGTTATTATATGCATCGCGCTTCAAAACTCTCTTGTAATTATGGTTATTTTGTTTTTTTTCTTGAAATAGGCAGAGGTAGGTAATGGGTGATCTAGTTTTAACTACATCTTGTAGGTAAGTCACGTTTTATGAGTAATTTATTGAAAGGTTATTTGCTGACGAATTTTTATACGCGGAACAAAAAAAATATATGCCCCGTGCAAAAGGATCGTAAATATTTTATGATATTTATTATTTATGTCTTTGTCTGGAAGTGACATTGTGATAAAACGTTGTTAGGTCAAAAAGACGTAAAATCACCCGTATATACAGAAAAACATCCTCTTGGAAATTTAACCCAAAATCTCCTAACACTATAATGAAGGAATATAATATAATAATTCGTTATAATAATCTGAAATTTAATATTTTTATTATTTATTTTTTATTGTAATATAAAGTAAATGATAACTTGTAGTTATACCCGTCAATATAATATTTATTAATTGGAGAAGAAGATAATATTTATAAATAAAAAGGAAACATGAAGCCAGGATTTCTGTCTTACGGGAACATCACCTTTAACCACTCGACCATTGAGACCTGATTATTTTTTTATTTTTTTTTACACTTGCTAAGTCACCAAACTTAGCGAACCACTTGCAGTGACCTGTGGCAGAGGAATTTCTTTAATAACAGTATTTAATTTATTTTTAATTTTTCGGAAAAAAAATCCCCTTACAATGCACGTGATAAAAGACGCATTTTTTTCCTAGAAATATTTCGACGTTACAGATCGAAAGAGAAAAAAAACTAGTGTGTTTTAGACCACACAACTAAAGTAAAACTTCTTTAGCTCCATCTATATGATAGGAAGAGAGAAAGAAAATGTGCGCGCGCACTGCTCTCTCTTGCTCCTATAGTGTTTATTTATTTATTTATTTATTTATTTATTAACGCCCTTTTTCGGGGCTTTTACATTACATATGAATAATAAGAAAATACAAAGCATTCAATGTACATAACTGAACTGTTTCAGTAACAATATTTTATATTTGTTTAAACATAAATTGAAGATGTCCACTGACTTGGTATAATTGTTTCCCTCCATTAGTATTCTGGGCAAAGAAGAATACATATGGTAGTTAGTTCCAGAATTTCTACACTGAAATAAATCTTGACTTCTAGTATTACGTTGTGGAATCCGGAAGCTTATCAATTCTAGCAATACCGGACTATCAACTAAATCATTTAGAATTTTATATAGAAATACCAAGTCAGAGAAAATTCTTCTGTCGGACAATTTGAGCATATTCAAATCATTTAAAATAGTGTTGTAGTTCAACATATTAGCTTGAATACCCATTTTAAAATTTAGAAAACGTAAGAATTTGTTTTGAATTCTTTCAATAGCTTGAACATGTATACTATAATGTGGATTCCAGACGGGAGAATTGTACTCAAGTTGACTTCTAACATAGGCAAAATATAACAGTTTAATACACTTTATATTGTTAAAATTTCTAGTAAGCCTAGTTATAAATCCCAACATTTTTAAGCCCTTATTAGAGATTTCTGTTATGTGGTTAACAAATGAAAGATTTGATTGAAAAGTGATGCCTAAGTCTTTAATTTGTGTTAATGTCTGAAGGGCATTGTTATCAATGTTGTAATTGTAAATCACTGGATTTTTTATTCGAAAAAATCTAACTATTTGACATTTTGAGATATTTAGGTAAAGTCTATTTTCATTACACCAAATTAATAATTTATTGATATTATCTTGAAGAATGTTGCAATGGTGAATATTTTGAATAATTCTAAAAATTTTGAGGTCATCAGCAAAAAGTAAAATGATTACATCATAAAATATTTTTGTAAGATCATTTATAAACAAGATAAATAAGATTGGACCAAGGTGTGAACCCTGTGGAACTCCACTTGTTGCATAAATTATTTCCGACAGAGAGGATTTTATTCTAACAATTTAATAATTAATATAGACAATAGGCCTACGTAACTGGCTTTGAGAGAAAGAGAGAAAGAAAATGTGTATTCGCACCTCTCTCTCTTGCCCCTACATTAATACGAAACGTAACTCCCTCTCTTTCTATCTTCACTAACTTATATCTCCCTCTCAACTACCGTTCGCCTCGCTTTTCGTAACGCTATCGTCACGCATTCACCACCTTACTCCCCAAGTCAAGCGTGCGTAAAGAAGTTTTACTGTATGGCTGGCTGTTCGGATAATATTTTGTGTTGTTTTAAATAGTTATAAATATGCGATATTTTAAAGAAAACACATTTGAATCCGCGACCTCTGCGACGAGAGTGAATGATCACCGTTCTGCTTCAAATGTCATTCATAACTAGAAAAGTTATCCACATTACGTTCGGGTCGACCGCCCGTCACAATTTGTGTGTTTGTCTTATTTCGCACTCTGGGAAAACGTTTTCTACGTCAGCGGCTCACGAGACGTAGGCGTCATTTTAATCTCCCCCCTGTCTACGTATTTTCCATCTTGCCGTGTATAAATTCTCTCACGCTACACACCTTTCATCTTCCACATTCCTGTCTCTCAAACCGTACGCCCGGCTCGTGTTAAACATCGCTTCCAGAACAATAAAACCTTTACGGATACGTGCCTCGTGTAGGTACAAGAACACGGCCATTAATATTGTATTTACGACCCAATTTAGTATTAATGACGTTTGCTATATTTGTATTATATTCGTAAAATTAATCGATTGGTACATATAAACAACGTGCTTAAACTCTTAATTGGAAAACACGTAATAAATTAATAAAATTTATTTCGGGAAATACAAAATTTATTACCTGCTCGTAATATTGTCGTAATTATATGATAATAATAATAAATAATTATATCCGTTGTCTATGGGTCCTCCGTTAAATCTGGTTAAATAAACTGAAATATGGTTTGAATTTAAATGTCATTTTGTAGCAAACCATTTAATTATTTCCGCGCGTATATTGATTAGTTCTTCGATCTCAAATTTCAAAATCTCATTCTCACATCGCTTAGAGCGAGGGATGATATAGGTTAATTTTTACCCCGATGCTCAGTTGTACAGATGTGATCCCCGGAAAGGATGTCACAGCCGAGATGACCGATATAAGGTAATGTGTTAACTCTGGAGAGTTGAATTGCTACCCGGTTCTGCCTGTAAAGAAAAATCTCTGGCAGTACTAAATCAAAGAGACGAGATGTAAACCACCGACTTCGTAGTTCAGCGAACCTAGAGTGAATAGACTCGTTGTGACCCTTTTGGTAAAAGATTAAATGAGCGCTTAAGGGAACAGTTTTGTTTACATGTGAACACATAAAGTTATATTTAATTAAATGAAGACAATATAAGCGAAACTCAATCGAAAATCTGGAAACAGAAAAATCAGAAAAAGATATTGATACCTCTGAGACTCGAAGAGCAAGAGGTCCTGGGTTCGAGTCCCACTTTTACTTTTACACGTAAAGTTAAAATAAAAATAAAACAAAGTTATTGTTAAAGTTTATTATACTGTATTGTTGAACTGCTATAAATACGTATCATACATACTTGCAAATCGATTGTACCAAAAATAAAGACTTGTGTATACCGTAAAAATTATGGATTTTATTTAATTATCCCGTTACAATTATATATTTTACATCACGCATCTATGCATCGACAACCGAAATTAGTACGTTTAACCCGGACAAACTTTGTCCTAGCTCGCATAGGTCTCATGTAAATCGCTGTAACTGCCTTACTATCATAGTGAGAAATATGTTCTAAACGGTGTTAGAAAGGCAAAACCCCACGCTTTATATTCAAATCTAAAAATAACCACCAAAAAAGTAAAATGAAACTTTATGGAACCAAAGTTTTGAAGTGTAATTTGAAAAAAAATTGAAATTTTTGCATAGAGCGACAAAAAGGGAGGTGACAATAACGTTTATAATACATTTGTCTAATAAAATTTGTAGTTAAAAAAAAAAATTTAGCTATCAGCAATTTTAGAAAAAACGCAAGGTGAGCCATTTTTATTTTTTTTTGTTTGCATGCAAAATTTTTATATTTGGAAAATTATATATTTATTTTGAATTATAAAATTTGAAATCTTATTTCATCACCTTTCAGAAACAGGTTTTAGTTTTCGGATATGTTCAGAAATAATCCATTTATTTGCATTTTATTGTAAATCGGAAATATTTTGACTGAAAAATACGCCAAATTTCTGAAGGGTTAATCAATGTACTCGTGATGTTTAATTATAAGTCAGCAACCTTATGGTCACGTTGTCGGCAGGTACCTTTATTTCATCAAGAAACTAAATTTGAAGTAATATTGTGCCCGCTTTATGCGAAGATTATCCCTTCGCTTAACCCTTCTCTATTGTTCGTATTAAGCCCTTCACCGTACCTCTGTCACGTAAACGTATGTATCTACTTTAGGACTCGGAAAAATACGGATTTTTACCCGTCTACCTGCCACTGAATTTTTGGAAAAGGGATAAAAATGCTGGAGAAAAGGTATTGTCTAAAATACGCCATGCTTACAGCATGAACTACACCACAAAATTTAAAGTTAGGCTTAAGCTGGTGCTATTGTACTACCGCTTAATCCGGGATTAAATAAGTTCCCTGGATTGACGTCTATGGCGCATAGCGTGACAAATAATTTGAGAGCTTTTGAAACTGTTTTCATGTGTTATGTGTATACCTATGTTTATTGTTTGAAACATGTACAGAGTGTTAACAATTATTACATTAATGAAATTTCCATTGGGTTGTGCATAGATTTTGACGTCCTCCGTGGTCAAGGGAAAAGGCTCTGAACTAGCAATCCGGAGGCTGTGGATTCAAATCACGGCGTGCGCAGATAAATTTTATTTGATTGCTTTATGTTTTCACAATTTAATCATTTAAAATAACATAGAGTATATTTGCGGCACGTTCCAGAGTGGAAGATACTCTAAGTATCGTCCCGGTGTAAAACCATTCGAAATTGAAACTTTGCTCGAAATGGCTTTAGTCGTATTTTGTTGAGGTTTGTCTAGGTCTTGGTGGCGGATACGTTTGCCCAACCACTGCATGGCGGGCTGGATCGAAGGAGACTGATTGATGGAGGCCTTTTGACCTCTCCAGCCGGATTCTCCCGACCCTTTGCCTTGCACTGCAGTGTGAGGAATAGATTCATACGTCCGTCACTCCTGGCCACACTGATCCCCAGATTCCTACCCACCCCTCATACCTTTTTCCTTCCCAGATCTTCTCAGATCTCCTTCCTTTCCCTTAAAAAAACCCTCCACACAGCATCCTCAAAGATGACATAGGCCCCTAGGGAAATTGTTTTCCTCGGTGCCTCCTGTGTGGAGCTAATGTAAAAAAAAAGTCTCACAACATATCTCTTTTGGGGATACCATAGTCTCCACTGGCCTCAGACGGGAGCAGTTGGGAGTGTTGGGACACTTGTGAGGTATTCATGTGAAAAAAAGTTCACATCGAGCATAAATCAAGGTTTAGTTGTTACTTGAAGATGACAATGGTGAAATAACAGAAATAATAATAAGCGAAATAAAATATAAAACATAGTAATATAGTATAGAGAAAAAGAAGAAAGAAAGTAAGAAAAGACTTAGTAATAAAGCAATTAATTTATTTATTTGTTTATTAAGACGTACACAGTTTATTAAGCATTATAATACAATACATACAGGTACATTAAATTAATTATTATATGGTTATAGTACATATTTCGTTAATTCCTTAGAATGTCAGCTCATAATTATTACCATAAAAAGTAGGTGTAATTTAAATTGTAAATCATATTATTATTATTATTAAAAATACTTGATTCGGTTGTGATTCTATCTGTCTGTAATTCCGCTTCAGTGAACTCTTCCATTTGCTTTGAAATTAAGGATGGACTGTTTTAAAGCATTTGAACAATTCAGCAAATTTTTAAATTCAATTCAGAAAGTTGTATATGTTGTATAATGATATAACAGCAAAACTTGAATAAAACGTGAAAATGAACGTATAAAATTTTACGAATTGTTCAAATTTTTTCAACCAACCCATCCATAGTGTCATTATTTTCAAAATTGGAGACCTTTGTTTAGAGAATTCAAAGAAGCAATCAAATACCAATCTATGACATAATATTTTAACAAAAAATTATTTTAATTTCCATTTTCAAAATTTCAGAATTGAGACTATCGCCGATGATGTAATGTAATTTCATCCATTGCGACGCGAAGTGTAAAGAATTGTTTCACTTTTACCGCTAGATAGTCCAATTTGACCTCCAACACTTTAACGCTCTAACCCGAACGACAGGAAACTAGTAAATCCGTTTCTCACGCACTGCTATTCTGGAAAACGTCTCGACGAAATATTAGTACAATGGCACCTCTAAGACTATCCCGTGATTTTTAACAGGTCTGCGCTAGTTGTATTGTAAAAGCTGCAAAATGATGCAATTTCTATTGTAAAATGCTAATACTATTTCGAAGCATTCACGACATTCATCAATTGTGCCAATCGTTTCTTCTTCGTTCTGGCGATTTGATTGACAGTCGAAATCAGATAATTTTAAAAGCTTTTAAAATCGCGATTATGAAATAAAATATTCACAAACCAATGGAAAATAAAGCAACAATAAACAAACTGAATGTTGCTAGAACTGGATATTACATATATTTCTAATTTTAACACAGCTCGCGGTTAAATTCCGTTTTCAAAAACAAACACATTTAATCTATTAAAAGGTTTTTAACAAAAAAAGACACAACATTTCAAATGCTAAACATTTTTGTTATTTGGTGGCAAAGACGCAAGCATTCAGTTATCTTTAAGCATTGAAAAATAGCATACAAAATACCATCTAATTTCTATTCGATATACTATTATGTGATAGGTAAGCTCGGCTAAAGAAAGCTTATCTTAGCTTTGAGAGTCGTCAAAATACTGGGCCTGTTACACTGACTGGTTATCAGGCTTTTTCCGGTGAGAATGCGCCTAAAGGCTCCTGGAGCTTCGGAGACCCATTTCAACTTCTAGGGCAATCTTTAAAAATTTCCTCCGCGATTGTGTCGTCTGGAATTTAAAGCAGGAAGGTACGACGCTGTATTTGTCAAACTTCACATAGCACGACGTGACTGGAACGGTAAATGAATATATCGAATCGGAAGCGGGAAATAATCGCTTGAACATGCAAGAAGTGGTTCCGTGAGCAATTCGGAGTTCGCGGAACTATCTCACCAATGGCTGCGTAAAGAATTCTCTAGTTTCATGGCTTTATACTCGTTTTACATTTCCAAAGGATTGCTGACTTGTGTAAAAAGTAAAGAGGTTGCGTGTTCGATCGCCTTGAAGTTAGTGAATCGAGAAATCCATTTAGAAATAACGTTTTATTCTAAGAATCGAAAAAGTTTTCGATTTTTCGTTATGGTTACTGTCAGTTCAATGCGAGTTTTTTAAACTAGTAAGTAACTTAGGGTCGTAAATCGTCATGAAAATACGAATAGGTATACCATAATATAGATAGTCGAAAATCAAGCAATAAACTTTGTATGAAAACTTAAAGAAAAAAATGATGATTTCAATGTTGTAGTTTTTCTTTTACATGGTTTGTTTTTACTTGCATCTTCCATATCCGAGCAATCAATTCGAAAAATTGTTCGATTATTTTACTAAATTTGTGCCCATCCATTGCCCATCTCCGTTAGGGGGCATACATTAATTACGTGAGCAGTTTTTCTTCTAATGTAGACCCCCCTCCTTGGTGAGATAAATTTGGGTCACTTCGTATATTCTTTTCAAATAACCTGAGATTTTGCTGGATCCCCCCTCTTTGAGCTCACGTAATTAATTAATAATGTATGCCCCCTTAAGGATTGGTTGTTTCAAAATTTTTTAACAATTCATGAAGTTTTTGAAGACAGGTCTTGAAAATTGACTTCAAATGTTTGATGAATTGTTCAGTTTTTTTTAAACGGCCCATCTTTAGTGGTCTTTGAAGTTACTACGACATTTCAATTAACAGATCAGTTTTTCAATTTATCTCCAGAGGACACGTCGTCTGTAAAGGGGCTATACACCTTGTTATAGAAATGGAGGCAAATAGAATTCGGCTTATAAAATATGTAAGAGCGACAAATTTCTAGGAAACTGATGAAAAATTCTTAATTAGATTTCTTATTTTACTTACCTTCCAAATATACTCGTATATGTTTATATCTTTATCTTTTTCTGTAATGGCACGACTCCCCAATTCGAACACCAGAAATGTTTTTCTCTTTTAAATTGGGTAGATTCATTAACAAGAAATAACTTTATTTGTAATTAGTTTTATGAATTATATTTTACTTCTGTAAATTTGTTGTATGTATGTATATTTCAAAAAAAAAAAAAAATGTACCACCACCGAGGATATCAAACACATTAATTTATTTTATAAATTTATTTATTTAATACATAATTTATTTACAGTTCTTAGGGAACTCTCACTATCCAACTAGGAAAAATAAATTTAGAATGTATAATTATGATACGTTAATTTCTATGTTACACAATATATTAAATGAAGTGAAGTGGTTATAGGATAGTGATAGTAGTAACGAATATATAGGTATGTAAGTGTGATTCTTAAATTATTATTCGTCTATTAGTCAATAAATATTTACTTTTGACTTTCCCTAAATCAAGTAGCCAAGCATTGATTAATTGACGTAAAACATTATTGTGTCGATAAAAATGCTGAACAATTTTCGACCAAGTATGTAAATTGCAGTTCCAAGACAACTTTACAAAGTGGCATTTCAACACCCCTTTTGAAAATTTATCAAAAGTTATGAAAAAAATTGCCCAAAACCTAACCTAGAATCTATTCAACTTAGTTTTTTATCACTTTAAATGACTTTTCAAAGGAGTGATAAAGTTCCACTTTGTTGAGTTGTCCGGTCACTGAAAATTGCCTTTGAGTAAGGGATTTCACGGTAGTAGATAACTATTGGATTATT
Source organism: Limnephilus marmoratus (assembly GCA_917880885.1). Taxonomy (NCBI): domain Eukaryota; kingdom Metazoa; phylum Arthropoda; class Insecta; order Trichoptera; family Limnephilidae; genus Limnephilus; species Limnephilus marmoratus. The sequence goes on from OU862908.1 coordinate 66,746,766, forward strand.
TCTAAAGTTTGGAGAGTCGTGCTAGTAGTTTGTGTATTGGTATTTTTTTATATGTGTACCTTATAATAATTAGGTTTTCGCAAAGGTTCTAGTTGGAAATCAGCCATTTTGAAGTTATCTTTCTCCTCGAGTACGTATATTTTAAAAACCCACGTGTTAATTTTTTTTAGCTATACGCTAATATGACGTCTTGGCAAATAAAAGCATTTGAACTGTAAATATATAATTGCTGTTATTATTATTTTATTAAAAAACAAATAACTTTGTTTAGTTTTTTACAATTGGGGTATGTTGTGAGGCTGAAGGCAGCGGGGAGGGGAAGGAGATAGGGAAGAGGAAGGTGGGAAAGTACCTGGCTATTCAGATTTGGTCACCAAACACGGCAGAAGTCATTTTAAGCAACGTTTCAATTCTGAATGGTGCTCTTACACCAGGGCGATACTGAGAGTATCTTCCACTCTGGAACGTGCCGCAAATACACTATATATTATTTTAAATGAATAAATTGTGAAATACACAATTTAATCAAATAAAATTTATTTGCCACGCCGAGATTCGATCCCGCGACCTTCGGTGTGCGAGTCAAGAGCCTTACCGATGGGCTACGCCGGCCGTCCGTCCGTGTACTTACTATGTTTTATATTTTATTTTGCTTATTATTATTTTTGTTATTTCACTAGTAGCATCTCTACCTAACAACAATTAAACCTTGATTTACGTTGTCAACATTTTTAATTAGGATTTTAATATCTATTCACGTTCCAATGGCAATTTCATTAACGTAATAAAAGTTAATACTCTGTAAATGTTTCAAACAATAAATAAATAAACAATTTAGAAATTATGGCGGTGCAGGACTAAATAGAGTCTAAATTTATCGTTGTTTCAAATGATAAATGGTTATGTACACATTTACAACAAGTAATGAATATTGCTTTTCCATAGTCTATTAAATTTAATATTTACGTTTGACACCTCGTTTACTATTTATACTAATAATAATTTTGGAATATTTTGTTTTGTAAAGTAATCAATAATTTCTAAATGGATTTTCTTATTTGGTACGCTCTTCCACTGGAGGCTGGCCAACCTCAGGACAGTCTTCGCAAAACTGTACGGTCTGTCTTTTTGAAGCCATTAAAGCCATTGAAGCCATGTATGGCTTCTTCCTTTACCACGCCCTCAATCAACATCCCCCCCTCAATTATCTTGTATTTTTATTTGTATTTTCTTTACATATGATTATATATTAACTATTAACTTACTAAATAAATTATCACGAAGATCATTTTTGATAGATAACTAGGTAGGTACTTGATAATCATCTAAAATACGTATTTCGCTTGAGTGCCTGTCAGTGTAACTCGGGTTCAATGAACTCAAATATGATTTGAAATTAAGTATCATTTTCAAGGTTGGAACTTTCATATTATACCTACCTATAATATAAAGGCCTCCTTGGTTGAGGGGTAAGTCGTTCAAGCAATCCGGACGTCGCGGGTTCAAATCCCGGCGTGCGCAAGTTAATTTCATTTGATTGATTTATGTTATTTCACAATTTATTTATTTAAAATAATAAATAGTATATTTGCGGCTCGTTCTAAAGTGGAAGATACTCTCAGTATCGCCCTGGTGTAAAACTACCATTCATAATTGAAATGGCTTTAGTCGTGTTTGGTGACCAGATCTGAATAGCCAGGTACTCGCCACCTTGCTTTTCCTCATTTTCTTCCCTTGCCCACTACCTGCAGCCTCACAACATATCCCATTTGGGAATGCCGTAGTTTCTCCAGACGCTTGAGAGCAGAAGGGATTCTTGTGCGTATTTACTTTAAAAAAATATTGAAATTTAATTTGTGTTTTTCAAAATTGGAATTATCTCATGTAACTTCTATAGCCAACAGGGCTATGAAAATGTTAGGTTTTATTTTAAGGATTTCCAAAGATTTTAAAAATTTTCACCTTTCTGACCTTTGTTGAACTCGTAGAAAGTTCATAATTCTTTGGAAATTATTAGGGGCCACTATTGTTTTTTTCAAAGGGTATCAGAAAACCCTACCAAAATTTATGGCATCATTATTTGAAAATATTTGTGTTTGCTACGGGTTATTGGTTTAAAGCAAGATAATGAAAATTTCCTCTTTGATTAACCACGAAATTTGTTACTGTGATTTAGGATGTTGGAACGTATTCCGCAGATATCTTATAATTATCATCAGGCTTGATATTATATCCTGAAGATGATATGATTTAATAACTAATTATACTCATATTATGTATGGCAAAAATAAATATTTTAACAAAATGAATAAATTTTGTAATTGCTTTGTTATTATGCCTTATCTTTCTTTCTTTCTTCTCTTTCTCTGTACTTGTTATGTTTTATATCTTTTTTTGTGTTGTGTATCTAAAAAGCTTCCGGTTTTTAGACATCGATGGCGGTGATAAGAACTGTCAGTAGAGTCCGCTAGATGGCAGGTAGCTTAGTACCTAAGTTGTCCAAAAGAGGGACGAGGGGCTTAGAGTGTGTGATGTCTGTAACACACGTTTTAGAACCAATTTAGCTATCTCCAAGTTAGGTCGACTAACGAGGTCCATATTTTATATGCGAAGTATTAATAAAACCAGATAACGAACAAGAATCTATTTATTCCCGAAGTAATCTTCAGACTAAGTATTTGGAGAATCTGTTAGTGTTGCTACAGATAACAGAACACTACATTTTGCTTATTATTATTTCTGTTATTTCACTAGTAGCATCTCCACCCAGTAAAAACTAAATCTTGATTTACGCATGCTGTGAATATTTTTATTTCAAGTGTTAATATTGAACATTTTCAGTAATGTCATAATTGTTAAGAGCGTTTAACCAGCCAGCGGACGAAAATCCACATTTCGTCGAAAGTTGTTCTTACGATCGTGCAGGGCGGTTACAATGAGAAAGATTAATTATTCTCTGTACCAGCTTTTTAAAAGTATAACTCAATATCGAATTTATTTAAATCCAAATTAGCTTTAATTTATACCTTCATCCAAAAATGCTGAAAGGCGTGATGATAAAACTATTAAAATAATGTACTTTTTGTAATTATTTTTTGATTATAAGTATTTATCATTTTTCAGTAATGTCTAAATTTAATAAGAATTTAAAAAAAAATCTGAAATATATTAGTTTGTAAGTGCGCAAATAAGTACACAAATGGACCAATTTTCGTCAAGAAACACATGTACGTACATATTTTTTAATGATTTTATTGAAACTAAAATTAAAATTATAAAACATGCGTTTGCTAGATAATGTATTGATTTATTTAACTCCATGATTATGTTATTTGAAATGGGTGTGGTATAATACAAAATCTTTTTTGAAAATTTAAAAAATCTGCCAACGACCTATGGAATAACCTTATTATACTAAAAATTATTTTTTTTTCTCTAAATTTATTACATGCGAATGCTGCGTAAAAGAACAATCTTTCGAAATCCATTTATAATTTTTTGTGGAAAAGAGTCAATACGTCTAAAATCTAATTTGAAAATGACACATTTCTGATTTTCTCTGGTAATACCCTCTTAACACTCTTTAAATGTTCCAAACAAAAATATCTTAACGGTCAGATAGCCAGCTCAATTTTTTACTGTTATAGTGAAGGAGCTCGTAGGAAAAACGCGGTTGACATTTACTTAATGAGAACGAATCGATTTTACGACGCATTCTTTTGCTCATTTAGACTAAGGAACGATGCTGTTGAAATGAGATCCCTGAGACGTATGTGTGGTAAAACAATGTATGATCGTGTGAGAAATGTGGATATCCGCAAAGAATGTAAGGCTGATGTAAGCATAATGAGTAAGATTAAGAAAGGGACCCTCAGATGGTTTGGGCATGTAGAGCGAATGAACGAAGAAAGTAGTGTAAGAAGAATATACGACGCGAATGTGAATGGTAGAAGAAGTCGGGGACGCCCGAGAAAGACGTGGCACGATCAAGTGAATCAAATACTTGAGTCGGGCCATGTCAAAAGTCAGAATAATAGAAGAGAATGTATGAGACGATGTATGAATGTGAGTGAGGCAAAGAGTGTGTGCCAAGACCGAGTTGTTTGGCGGTCCGTCCTCTCTGCCTACCCCTGCGGGGAAACGGCGTGATGGTTAGTTAGTTAGACTAAGGAACGACCAGTCAACTTTTGTGTTTTCTCACCATTCAAACTAATTTCTCTAGGCACATTTTCACTAAACCCTTCATTCCAAGTCCGACTATCACATGATCAAGTCAGTGCCATTAAGCAACGATAGTTTGCAAATGGCGGCGTTTGTTGTTGATACTCGTTGTTACTGCATATTGTTTTCTTACTGGGTGTTGTTTTACCGTAGAGTGATTAATTGACTGATGAAATCACTATTTTAAACGGTAAAGTTTTCTAAGCGCAGTATTGAATTTGTAATTTGCTAGTTGTGAGCCCGCCGAGGCGGATCGGCGGATGGATGAAATATCAACTCAAATAATACTCTCAAAGTAATCAATCGTTCAGTTAATACAACATCCAAAATATCGCTAGAACTTTCCTGACCTTCACCCCTATATAAACTGAAAGGCAAACAAATATTTATCGTGAAATGAATTACCCAATTCAACCTAAATAAACACAGAACGTTTGGATTCAGAAATTCTCAAAATTCAAAGGTCAAGTAGGGACATGACCGCATTCATCAGACGGGCTTTCATCGTTACTTGTTTGATGTCATCGGGAAGAAACGGGTTACCTAGTTAATGTAAAAAATGCGGAAAATATATCAAAGGTAAGCTTTTATCCTTTTCCCACCTTTTCTAAATTTAGGTGCACAATTCTCCGAATTGTTTGTATTGTTGTCTAGAAGTCGGACCTGCGTCTGTGTCCAGAAATTCGTAGTACAAACAAGAATCTGGTAAATCTACATCACATAGAGAGCTCAAAAAAACTTTATATATATATTTTGGAGTTGGGTCCATCAGCCGATGGTAACCCTCTAGGGCCCGACGTTAAAATATTAAACTTAAAAACTTAACTTCGGACTCGATTTGCTGGAAAACGAAAGCTCAGATAATGATATGCTCCGAGTCGATTCAACGTTACGCAAAATCAGTATTCATTTTTTTAATAAGTATTTTCAAAATCAGTACTTTTGTTTTTAATAAATATTTGAAGGAGTAAATATTTTCAACTTTAAAATCACGCAAAAAAAGGGGCCACATTTTTCAAAATCCAATAGAAAAAAACAATTTGGTAACCAAAAATTTAAAACACACTTTTGGCGGCCTCTGTGGTCGAAAAATAAGGCTTGCGGGTTCAAATACCGAATTTAGCTCATTATTTTAGTGTTTTTTTTTAACAATTTAACAATGTGTATAACATAATGAATGTACTTATAAAATATATTTGCGGAATGTTCCAAAGTGCATCATACTTTCAGTATAGCCCTGGTGAAAGACCATCATTTAGAATTGAAACGTTGTCTCTGCTTGAAATAGCTTTAGCCGTATTAGGTGATCAGATCTGAAAGATCTTGGTACTTCCCTACTTCACCGCCTTCCTCTTCCTAATTTTCTTGTACCTATCCTCCACTTCCAGCCTCAAATCATTTCCCAATTAGGTTTGCCATAGTCTCAAATGCTCCGGACGGTTAGGATCCTTGGGCGGTATTCATATAAAAATAACACTACCATACTTATTAAATGGTTGTTCGTACTTTTTATGATTTTACTGAGAAGAACCCCAAGGAAACGTGTACATACGCGAGCCGAACCACGAATTATGGGAAAGGAATGAATCAAACGCAAACGGCAAATGTATACGCAGCATTAGGTTTCAATTTTATACTTTGGTTATGATTATTGTTAACTATGACTAATAATATGTTTAGAGGAAGCCAAAGAAAGCCCTTTTGGCTGAATGCGATCTATTCCAAGAAAATTCTCTCAGCTGATAAAATGAACATCGAGTTTTTTTGTCATACAAAGAAAACATATTAGTTTTTTCGTTTGTATAGGGACCCTTAGGCATCAGTACTTTCATGGAACCCAATCGGGGCTAATAAGAACCTTATATTCTTGTCACTGATCCGAAAGTTATTAATACGTGGACATTACCAGTTATTAACTTTCCATTGAATCCTTCGGTGCTCTCTCTTGCTAATCCTGAATATTCTTTCCTTCAGGAATGAGGAAGATAAATGAATATAAAGAGACACTCAAACCCGCCCATCTTTCAATAATGAAGGAACTTGTTTTTCATCTTCATATATTGGCTCATCTATTTTCAACATTCAATGGGTAAATTTGGGTTGGAGTAAATTAGTTAGGTTTGAATAGTTTAGGTTCGTAAAGTTCGAAAGGTTTTTATCCTAAAGGAAGGTTGAAAAGTGATCCGAATCGTATTTACGGGCTTCGCGTGAGTGCTACATTTTTCGATTTTTTCTGTACCTATTTATAGTTTTAAGTATGTTTACGAGAGATGGGAAGGCCGATTGTGATAAAGGTAAATGCAGGTAACTCCATTGATGTCCACAATGGAATGCTGGTATCTACCCTGATGTATGGCAGCGAGGCATGGAACTGGCAGAGGAAGAATGAAAGTAGACTGAATGCTGTAGAAATGAGATCTCTCATGCGTACCTATGTGTGGTAAAACCACGTATATTTCATGTGAGAAATGTGGAGATCCAAAAATAATGCAGATAGGTAGAAGTGAGATCCCCGAGGCGGCGAGGCGTATGTATGATAAAACCAAGTATGATCGTTTGACAAATGTGGAGATTTGAAAAAAAAAAATGCAAGGCTGATGTAAGCGTCATAAGTAAGATTAAGAAAGGGACGCCTAGATGGTTTGGGCATGTAGAGAAGTGTAAATGTAATAAAGACATCGATCGAGTGAATCAGATACTCGAGTCGGGCCATGTTGAGAGTTAGAATAATAGAATAATATGTATGAGACGATGTATGAATGTGAATGAGGCAAGGAGTGTATGCCAAGATTGAGTTGGTGGTCCGTCCTCTCTGCCTACCCTTGCGGATCTGGCGTAACTTCTTACAGTCATTACGAAGCTCTGTAAGGTCGACTTGAGTACGGACCGTCAAATTACAAATTCAGTGCTATTGCTAAGTAAACTTCACTATTTAAAATTGTCTAACCATTCTGTTTATTTAATATGCTTGCAGTAAAACAACGCACAAATCAGCAGTAACAGCAAGTATCACAGAAATTCGCCGCCATTGTCGTTACTCGATGGCACTGACTTGATCACGTGACACTTCAAAATCTTGGCCTTGAATGCTCTATATCTGACGATGAAAATAATATTGCGAATTGCAAATCTGTACAAATTTCATAATGCCAAGAGTTTTTAGTGATCACCCACAAAGATAAACCTATTTTTAGCTTTTTCGTACAGGCAACTGTTGGATTTTCAACTAAATTCAAACGATTATTCATCATCATTACCATTTATTGTTTGAAGGAAGGTTTCCCCGAGCTGCTCCCCTCTCCCCTGTTAACGCTTTGTTCTGCCTCGTGTTTTCGCCTAAATTGTTTCTGTCTTTTATCTCTATGATCCAGTGGCTTAAGGTGATGGCCTTGGGACCCCCGTTTTCTCTTCGGCGCCACTGAATGGCGGGAACAATAATAATATTCAGTTATCGATTTGTCGCGAAAAAGACGTAATTGAGCTGGGATATGTCCAAATTGCCTAATAACCGAAAAATAATGATATTATAAGCCTTGACTGTCTTGCTAATTCGATCCTGTATTATATTCGTTAATATGGGAAATAGATAAGCGAATTGGTTCAATTGAGCAAGAAAGGGTTTCAAGTAGATATTGACACTTTCGTCTTTTTTTTTTTCTTTTAATATTAGCTCCATGAATACAATATGACCAAAAGGTTTGACAATATTATCCATTTTGTGTCGAATTTCAAAGGAAAATATTACTTCATTCCAATATAATGTACCATGCACCCATCTTTCCAAAATTGCATAAGGGAACGTACCCATACTACGTGACACGTTTAGGGGGGGGGGGGGGGTCTTCAAAATGTCACGCTCCATACAAATGAGCGGCGAATTGCTTAGGATTTTGGTCACCGGGGGGGGGGGGGGGGGGGGGGGGGGTTAAAAATTGCAAAAAGTTGGTCACGTAGTATGGGTACGTTCCCTAAACAGAAATCGTTTGGTACATAAAATAGCTTTTCTTTACATGAAATAATATTTCCACTTTGCGATAAAATCCATATAAATGGAATATATCTGAACGCATTCGAAAACAAAAAACTAATTTTAGAAAGGAGAAGAAATACGCTTTTAAATTACCTTACAATTTTTTTCATGTAAAAATTTTGAACGCTAACATAAAAAAGTTTTAAAAATGGCTCACTTAATACAATAAAAAAACAAAAAAAAATATCTGGCAAACGTATTGAGGAGTGGAGTGAGTGGAGTGAGAGGAGTGAGTGGAATGAGTGGAGTGAGTGGAGTGAATGGAGTGAGTGGAGTGAGTGGAGTGAATGGAGTGAGTGGAGTGAGTGGAGTGAGTGGATTGAGTGAAGTGAGTGGATTGAGAGGAGTGATTCGATTGAATGGAGTAAGTGGAGTATGTGGAGTATGTAGAGTGAGTGGATTGAGTGAAGTGAGTGGATTGAGAGGAGTGATTCGATTGAATGCAGTAAGTGGAGTGTGTGGAGTATGTAGAGTGAGTGGAGTGAGTGGATTGAGTGGAGTGACTGGAGTGAGTGGAGTGAGTGAGTGGTGAGTGGTGAGTGGGTGAGTGGGTGAAGTGGGTGAAGTGGGTGGAGTGAGTGGAGTGATTGGAGTGAGTGAAGTGAGTGGAGTGAGTGGGGTGAGTGTGGTGAGGGAGTGAGTGGGGTGAGTTGGTGAGTGGTGAGTTTTTGACGTTTTTTGTAAAAATAAATAATAAAATTGCATAATATTTTTTCAAATTGCGATCGGAAAAATTTTGATTCATGAAGGTGTTTTGATTAAATTATAAATATCTCGGAGTAATTTTTTTTTAATTCATTATCAGAACAAATTACACCCCCCATACAAACAAGCCCCGCTTATTTACGGGGGTTATTAAATACGTAATTAATTACTGTATAAAATTTATTTGTATTGTATGTGACTAAAAAAAATAAAAATATTTTGCAGTAAATTTTTTTGTATTTCAATATAAAACGTGGTGTTTTCTCTTTCTAATTGTATTTCTAACCACGATAGTAAGGCAGATTTCTATGAGACCTATATGAGTAGTTTCGAAAACCGAACAAGTTAGCCTGAGGGGTTAACATACCAAAATTCAAAGAAACCCAAAAGTTTTAGATTGCCATGTAAATTAACAAGAATTGCAGCGTTGCTCGCCAAAATCCAACAATTGCACCAACCACAATTATAAAAAAATTATTCAATGCACAACCTTACGGAAATCGACAGTTTTTCGTCTTTTTTACTATTTTCCCCGTGATGTACAACAAAAAAACATACATGACTTTTTTCGAAATTTCAACCTTATAAATTACTGATATGATTTTAGATTTTCACGGCCAAAAGTATTTTTGTTATTTGTGCATTTGCCCTGATGATTGTCACTTAACGCTTTCCGAAACGTTGGATTAAGGAGGAGGTAGCGCAACACGGCCTAACAACGTACCTAATTTCGAAAAATTACTATTATTTTTTTACTTTTACTACTTTGTAGAATCACCTCCTGAAGTAAGTGCGCTTTATCTCCTGACACCCTGCATTTAAAAGTATATTATCGATCTCCAACATCGGACTGCCTCCGTGGTCGAGGGATAAGGTTGTCGAATAGTCGTTCCGAAGGTCATGGGTTCAAATAAATTTAATTTAATTTATCTGTGTTATTTCACATTAATTGATTTTAAATGTTATAAAGCATATTTGCGCCACTTTCCAGAGTGGGTCAGTATTGCCCTGGTGTAACACCAATCATTCGGATTTTCAACGTTGCTTAAAACAGCCTCTGTGTTTCCTCCCTCCCATAATATATTTCCAATACTTTCCGGAGTGAAAGATACTGTCAGTATTGCCTCGGTGTAAGACCACCATTCAGATTTGCAACGTTGCTTAAAACGGCATCTGTGTTTCCTCCCTCCTACAACATGGGTCTCTTCAAGACCCAGGTTCACTCCTTCCTCTCTACAAAAAGACCCTCAACACAGCATCTCCAAAGATGACAGGCCAAAATTAATTTCCCCCATGTGTGGATGTATAACTTAAACAAAAAACTTTTTAGCCGTGTTTGGTGACCAGTTCTGAATATCCAGGTACTTCCCAACCTTCCTCTTACTCATCTACTTCCCCTCTCTACTCCCTTCAGCTTCACAACATAATCCAATTGAGGATACCGCAGTATCACTGGTTCCTGACGGGAGCAGTTGGGACTCTCGCGCGGTATTCACATAAAAAATTCAAACCAGCCAAATTTTAAAATTAATTGAAATCATTTTTCCTTTGTTTCTAATCCAACTCTCTTACTAATGGCGATCAGGTTACTCTGGTTTTACAGCCGTCTAAGCGCGCGTCGTTTCGTTATGAAAAATGGGGAATCCCCAAGTTTTCCGTTAATAAATGATTCGTACGTTTCCAATGACGGTAATGTATTATTCCCGATTCTTCAATGCCTGGCCGGAAACCGCGCTTAGCGGAGAAATACGATTTCTTAATAACCGAGACGTGATCTCGTCAACATCGAGAGACGCCACTACGGGAACAAAACGAGGAATCCGATAGAGTATACATAAATTTTTATTACTCACTCCAATATAACTACTAGAAGCTTTTTTACGTTGATCGAAATTGTGCTTTTGGTCTAACATCTGTTAAGATAGATTTTGGTTTGTAGTTGACTGAGCGCAGCTTTAATTTTGCATTTCTTCTGTCTGTAAATTTATTTGTACGTTCCGTTTGCGGTTCGATACGGTGACCGTGTTGAATAATGCATTTTATCCCGCTAGAGTTCGCATGAGCGTGGATCTTTCTACGAGATGCCAAATCGGAATGATCAATGTTAGGCCCTGAAGAAGGTTTGAAAAAAGAACTGTCATTTCATTGGACAAATTGCGAAACTCCTTATTTGAAATAAAAAGTTACTTGATTTTATAATATTTAGTTTATAATAAACTACTGAAATGCACGACTTTTGCATATACATAAAAAGTGTGGAAATCCGCAAAGAAACCTAGGCTGATGGAAGTGTAATGAATAAGATTAAGAAAGAGACCCTCATATGGTTTGGTCCTGTAGAGCAAATGAACGAAGAAAGGAGTTTAAAGAGAATATACGACGCAAATGTGAACGGTAAAAGAAGTCGGGGACGCCCGAGGAAAACAAGGCACGATCAAGTGAATCAGATACTTGCAAGTTCAAGTCAGAATAATAGAAGAGTATGCATGAGACTATGTATGAAAGTGAATGAGACAAAGTGTGTGCCAAGACCGAGTGATGGTTAGTTTGTTGACCCATTTTTGTTTGCCTATCACTTCCATAGAGTCATAAACCACTTTTCCTAAAATATTTTCTTCTCTTCTGACTAACATCCCATTTTCCTGTCGTCATGAATACAGATCAGATAAAATATTAAATTTAGTCGTATTATAAACCACGTAATTAATTTATGCGATCCACGTGCCCCAGGCTTGGACCGGCTCCTCGGGACTAACCACCTTTATTACGGGACAACCACCCTCCTGGGGACAGCCACCCTTCTGGAGACATCCACCCTTCTAGTGGAATTAATGGCGATCACTTGCTCACTTGAACATTACGCAACTATTTCCTATAACGAGATGCCTTGGGAGAAAAGCGATCAGGCGTTTTATGATATTACGTGCCGTCTTGTCCGTTGAGGGAATTATATCAAATACCATGAAAAATACTATTAACGAGAAAATCATAATCCTTGGTGACATTAAGTTGCCTATGTGTTAACACTTTGAAATAAATTACGTTTCGTCGTTTTAAGAAGTCTGTGTTGATCCAACCGCCGAACGGTGTCTTTATCCTTTAAAATTGACGGGATATCGTGAATTCATGATTTATTTAAATTAACCAATCATTATTTCAATCACTTAATTAAAATTAAAATTAAAATTAATTAAATGATTGAAAATACTTTGTAAGAATCATAATGATGATATTCAAATATTATATTTGGTTGGACATTTTACACAATACGTACTACACTTACCTACATACAAAGATACATAGCTACTTACCTACATACTACTTACCCACATACATCATAGACCCTGTATTTGTAGCTTGATTGTCACATGTTCCTTTACTACCCATTCCTGTATACCTGTCATTTTATCATACCCACATTCTAATATACCGCTTACCGCATCCGCAATTAATCCCGCATACCGCGACTAATATAGTCATAAGTGCAGAATAAACCCAACCAAGATAGCAGAGTGCCACAAGGTTCCGCAGTGAGTCCGTTTTTCCTTTTCTTATGTGCATTCTTTTTACTTGTGCATTTCAAAACACGTAAAAGATCCTTCGACATCCACATCCGCACATAAAATACACATCAATATGTTTTATGCGACGAGCTTGGGTCCAATATCGTCGGTCAAATATGTTTGAAGTGGTTTAAATTAGTGGTTTTTTAGTGGTTTTTTTGGTTGATTTCGAATACTCATGTCGTATTATTTATTTTATATGTAATACGTCCTTTGGCTTGTAGTAGGTACTACAGGCCAAAAGGCGTTTTGCATTAAAAAAACAATCCTAACTACACGAGTCTTCAAAATCAATATATGTATATATCTGCCTTGATTCTGTATTGCTGTCCGAATCGTTGCCTAGTAATATATTTTTATTACTATTAATTCGTACCTAGCGGTACGAAATATACTTAAAAACCTATTCTCATACCTACCAAATATACATAAAAAATTTCATATAAATCGGTCAAGCCGTTTCGGAGGAGTGCGACCACAAACACGGTGACACAAGATTTTTATATTTAAGATTTAAATTTGAATAAAGATCGTGAAAGTGGGGGCATTGGTGTTTCCAAATTAAAAACCTGTAACTATGAAATTTGGTTTAAAATGCACATATATCAAACATTTCCTCTCTGGTACATATTCCAAACACGCTGTTTATCATGGTGATAACAAAAAGTTCTTATCACGTGGAATTCAATTATAGGAAAATGTGAAAACTATTTTCCAACCGAGTTAATTACTAGGCACGTGTCAATAAATCCCTGAGCTGTGCCATAACTTTCTTGTTCGAAATGTTTCTCTCACGGACTTCACACCTTCATTGTATTCCATATTTATTCAGTTCCCGAGGAGGAAAATACTGTTATTATTTCCGTTCCAATTATTTTTTTAATTAGGTTTTTGTAGGTTGTTCGTTTGTTTTGATGCTAAGGGAGCGTTGGCTTTAATTCACAAGGACGAAAATACATGAACTCGCTGTAGAAAATAAGTCAGTAACTAAATTAGGATTTAGGACAGGTTTCGCGACTTTTCATCCCACGTCAAAATATTCCCCACAAAATATCCTCCGACAAAACATCCCCCAACAAAATATCTACTTAAACCTAACCTAACAAAAAAGGGACAAAAATAATATGGACCTTCTTTAAAGACAATACATTATTTTTATCTCTATTATTTTTTTCCATTTTACTATTTTGAACAAATATTTATTGTCTTTACAGGATGTCTGTATTATTTTTGTCTTATTTTTTTGTTAGGTAAGGTAAGGTTAGTTTAGGTTAAATTTTAGTAGATGTTTGGTTGGGGAATGTTTTGTCCGTAGGATATTTTGTCGGAGGATATTTTGTCGGGAATATTTTGTCGCTGCCTCGATAACTGCCTCATAAACTTACTGACATAAGTGATCTCTTCGTTAATGGTACCCAAATGGAGTAAGTCAGGGGTCACATTTATCTAGGATAACAAATATCCTTATGTGGAGGAATTTTTGATGAAATTGTACGCCGTGAACATTTGGGATGAGGCACTTTTGGAAGATTAAGAGGAAAGTCTGCACGGCCTTATTCATATAAAATTTTGGATTAGAGGCCAAAATAACACGTCAAACAAAATAATTAAAAAAATATAGAGGTATAACAAATTTGTAGTGTGGAAGTTAGCTATTTTATTTATTTATGTTTTAAGTTATAAAATATAGCCCATTAAAAAATTTGATTTTTCATGATTTTAGAAGCACTTTAGAGTAGTTTTTGGGTGGGTTAAACTATTATTAACTTGCCCATCTACTGATTAATATAATGAAATGATATGAAATAAAGTATTGTTACAATAATAGTTTCTTTTATTATTTTTAATTTTTATTCGAAAAATTTGTGTTCCAACGAAAATCTGTCGTTTGTTATTTAAATTTAAAATTTAACCCATATTTTTTTATCATTTTAATTATTTTACATCTTCACAGGTAGGGCAAAATTATTGTTTTGGTGTTATCACTCACAAATATTTATTCCGAATGCCTCTAAAATCAATTTCTTTAATGGTCTATATTTTATAATTTAAAACATAAATAAATAAATCAGTTCACATCTGTCAAGTCACTTCAATTCATCTGGGGTGGTGGACTTTTTTATTGTAAAACACTTTTTTAATGTAGAGTCGTTTTATTTACAATCACTTTTGAGTAACAATGAAATCAACACTTTTTGTAACTAATTTTGGCCCGGACCCCGCCTGGGCAGTAAGGGAACTATGCCCTAAGTATCGATTAATGCGAGAGAGGGAAATATTTTGAATAGCACCCTTTTATACTGCTAAAAACTGTAAAAATACCGTCTTTCAGGTTAATAAAATACGAGAATAACAATAACAATGGTACTAGACACCTACTGAGTCACGTGGTCTATTTTAGTTAGTCGGTAACACTAGCTTCTATAAAATTCATCCAGATGTCTCTAGCATTCATACTCTCTTAATAAACTAATCAAGATTAAATCAATGTGATTACCTACAGCAGTTATCTCATAGATGTCACTATTCTTAACAACATCTACAGGTAGGTACTAATTTTTGTTACAACTTTTAATTTGAAAAAAAATCAGTTTCGACAAGTATTTTGGCCTCAAATCAATAATCAAGTTTTGTACGAAAAAGGCCGCGCAGCAGTTCCTCTTAAGTGGAAGAATGTTTGATGAAATAGTACGCCGAGAACATAAAGGATGGGACGCTTTTAGACGATTAAGGATGAGCTTAAGCGCTTCTTCTCCAAAAGGCTTTTGGCCAACGGTTTTGAACATTGAGTTCCCTGTATCTTTAGATTTGCAAACTTTTGGCGGTTTTCATACATATCAGAAAATCTGCCAGACATCTTTAGGTCATTAACTTCTTCAAATCACTGAGCTATTTATTGAAGGCTTTTATTATTACCGTGACGATTCACGGTTACGGTACCGTGACGGCAAAAAAATGCAATAAACATACGTTCCTTATTGGTATAATGGGCTCTTCACGCGACACTGCCTGCAGAGAGCATGGGTTTGAGCGAACTAGCGCTGTCTCGTTTGTTAAAGTGCGGCTAGAATGAGACGCATGCAGGGACTCGTGGACAGTGTTGTGAGGAGAGCCCATAATGCTTCAGCTCTTTCAAAAGATGATAAACGCAACGTACGTAGGTCTGTTTCCTCCAAAGGAAAAAAGTGATAATTTTCTTACATCTCTCTCACACACCGCACACGGACGTCTCCGTATTCCAATACAATACTACTAGCCGTGACGATAATTTGTATAGAATGTAATATAGTTACATGAATGATAATTAAATGTGAATGAATTCAAAAAAAATTTAAAAATGTCAAATGTCAATGCGCTGATAGTTTTGCTTTGTTCTTAAACATATAATGCTGCAATTCTTTCTTACAATTAAATAACAACGGTCGAAAATGAAACAAACGGTGAACGTACGTCTGCACTATACCAAAGGAAACGTAAAATCATTATCATACATCTCCCTCACACGTACAAAGAAAATGAAATGCAAGTAAAAGGGTAGTACTTTGGAGGAAACATTAACATGTAATTTGTGTGTCTCGTCTTTTGTTTAACCATTATTTAATGTGTAAGAAAGAATTGCAGCATTATAGCGATAAGGAACGTATGTTTATTGCCTTTTTTGCCGTCACGGTACCGTAACCGTGCATCGTCACGGTAATTATAAAAGCGCTCATTGGTGCAACCCATAGACCCACCGTGAAACACCAAAAGCTTTTCTATTAAAAAAATAATTAAAAAATCATAATTTAATTAAAAGAGATGTGTGAATATAAACGTAAGATAATTCTATGACAATGTGGGCGACTATAATATATTTTATCGTCTCTTCCACGACTCTATCCTTTTGGCGTAATAAAATCCAAATGGAGCAAGTGTGAAGTTATTTCACTTTGATGGCTCACTTTTACTCCCTGGCTATATGGCTATGGGCTATGGGCTATGGGCTATGGGGAGCTCAGTATTATCCTTGCAGTCACATAAAACTTTAATTTGAATATTCTTTAAATTTATGGGCTCTTTATTCCAATATCTTAAAGACGCGTGAGATGATTTTTGTGACGAATTCTAAGAATATTTAAACGGTTTCAAATATTCTCGACAGATTTAAATCCAACATTAAACGTAAAATTTTAATTTCCTCTTATTTCATAAAAAAATTGTACTCTTAAAATTTATTTTTCAAAGAACTCTCTTTTCGAGAAATTGGAATTTTAGTTTGTAAACGATTTTAGAACTGAAAAGTGATATTATTTTCAATTCGTTTTTCTCAGGAAATTGACACTTTTCTTCAATGTCATGCAAAGTTTTCTTTCTTGAACTTGATTTAAACAAGCGAAGCATTATGAACAATGCTGTAAACTTTAAAAGAAAACTAAAAATATGTTGAATATAATAAAATAAATTAAGTTTCACAGCTACATTTAATTAAACTCTCGTCCTTTTTTCGTAAGATGCCTTCCTCAGCCTAGTTAATAGTTAAAACGGGAAGTATTTTTTATTTAAAAAAATATCTGTGCGCAATTATTCCTTAAGCGTCGATGACACAGGGCGAGTTTACAAGCTACTATCTACTAAGTTTAAAAGCAGATAAATCGGCGAGTGAGATTGTCATGATGACACACAAAGCTGTCCACTCGCTTAGTAGCGTAGGAAACTGAGGTCGCTGCTAGCGCCAGTAACAAGAATAACGTCGCCCACGTGAACTGATTCTGTGATGTTTGATAGTCGAAATCAGCTGTTAATTGGCAGCCACCTTGAAAAACATAAATAAACCAATCACGAGCAAGTGTGTAGCGAGTAAAGTTGACGACCTTTCAACTTTTTTCGTAGATTGTCAACAATCTGCTAGTTAGCAAGTTACACGATGACACTGAGCGAGTTTACTAACAGATTACAGTAGTTTGTAAACTTGCCCCGTTTCATGGAGGCTTTAGACACCAGTCGACAAAATTTTATACGTTTTTTTACCATTTCAGAAGATACAATGTAATTGCTTTTAACCATTAAGTATTATAATTAATTTAAATACATTATTGTGTTAAAAGTTCAGAAAAGAGCACACATTTTATTTTGACCATTTTCTGAGAATATGTAATAGATTCTTCACTTAAATATTATATCAGCTTCCTTTTTAACATTTGCCTTGAAATAAAGCGTTACTTTATTTTAATTAAAATGGTCTGCCGAAAACCTTAATTGAAAACTGCGCACTTGTCCAAAATTTGGACATCCGTGCGAAAATTCAATTTTGTAATGATAAATGGTTCATTTGTTATAAAATTATTATTGAGTGTGGAAATTCTCCTGGCTCTACCACAGTTTAATTAACCTAAAACAATTATTTTCATTAGGAACTAGGCAGGCAACTATGTTCTATGCGGGCTATGGCCACTGTGCTACTATTTCCCTGTGTTCATTGTTTTTGTATTGAAAATGGGATATCGCGTGCAACACGTCACCACGCTCGTGAATTGGGATGGAAAGTTAAATAATTGCACAGAACCCCAAATATATCAACAGCCATTTTGATTGGATCTTTTTCTGTAAATAAATTAATCGTTAACCCGCTTCTTTTAGATTTTAACTCTCCCCTTTCTAAATGTTTTTTCTTGTTGTATAAATTATTTATTCAATATGGAACAAGTAACCCGACATCTTGTCTAAGTATTTAAACGTTTGGACGATATGTCAAAGTTTCATAAATATTTAAAAAAGATATTAAGGTTAGCTAGAAATTCTGGATAGAAAAAGTTGAGGTGTCTCCGAAAGTCAGATGAATTTTTTGTAAAAACATGTCCCTTAAGTTTTCCGTCCGTGAATGGTACAGACAAGAATGTAATACAATTTAAAATAAATTTTAGTAGATCATAGAATTATTCCGTGCCAATAATAAATATACTCGCTTCAACAAAATTCCCCGTTAACTTTGAGAAATTTGGGTGCAAATTAATTACTTCGCGCTCGCGATAAACACAGATCTCTGATGATAAATAACACACCCACTTTTCGAGGAATGCTTTTTTTATTTTTAAATTGCTTATCTACATTATTTACATTGGTAAAGATTTTTTAAAAATAAATTACTATCAACAGCATGTCGATACGAATTCTTTCATTTATTTAGATTCTTTGACCTTCGAAATTAAATTGGCAATTAATCAGTCATTTGTATCAAATGAATACAGAAAAATTTCTTTCTTTTTAATAAAATGTGAAATAAAAATTCTTTTTACCTTTATTTCAATGTTTTAACCATTTTCTTTATTATTAATACTTTTTTCGGAATGAAAAGAAGTAAAGACATTTACTTATGTAATAATCAAATTAAAATGAAATTAGATACTTAACTATTTTTAATTCGTTCATCAAAAAAAGTATTTGTATTGAATTGAAACTAAAATCTATATATTATATAAAATATTATATTGGTTTTCTCTTTTCAATAATTTTAGATAATCGAATAGGATTACTCTCAATCCGTGGGCAAATTCTCTCAACCAATGCTCGACGCCGCGTTTCATTAAACTTGAATTATTTTTAAAATCGCCTCCGAAAAATTGTAAATATATTTTTTATTATTAATGACTATTTAAAAAATACAAAGAAAAGTAGTTTATTCACAGTCCTCCTCACAAGAGATTCTTATTTGGAGCTGGACTGTAAGTTGTTGTATGGGTATTAATTACTAGTACATCATGATTCCCTCATCTACATGCGTGTTGATTAACACAAAATAAAGAATGAACAAAATTTAAAAAATCAATACGTTTGTTGACTGTAAGTAGTGTTGGTGATAATTTACAATTGGAATGACTTCCTGATCTTCATGTTTAGTAAGCCATTTTTTTTTTTAGTTTTTAAACATTTTCTTCTCCACGGTGTTTTTAATTTAATTTGGAAGGGCATTATATAAAATTTCATGAAAATTATGGTTTTTCTGACCAAATTTGATATGTTCAGTAGGTTTGAGGTTTTCATTTGTGTAGTGTAGGTGTGTTGGTCAGTGAGGTACTTAGTTTTTCCTTTAAATTTGAGTAGAGCATTTTTTGAGTACAGTTTTATAATACTGAAAATATCTAAGTTTTAAAAATTTCTTTTGATGGGGTTCTTATGGTACTTTAAGGATTATGTTTTATTTTTTAAAAATTGCTTTGTACGGGTATTTGAGGCAGATTCCTATCCAACACGCCACTTTAGATAGACTATTCCAGTATCGATGTGCGATACACACAATATTAAAAATATTCTAACCAAGAATTGACACAATTTTCTCTCCATTACTCTACATTGGTTAGTCCAGTACTGGCATACAAAACGGCCGACTTGTAACCTATGGTTCCCCAGTTATCAAAAAACCATTCCTTCTGGAGAAGCAATTTTATTAGTTCGGTATCTTTTATGTACTTGGATACATAATATTTTAGGTTAGCTCTGGTGGACTGTAACACAGTTTCTCTCCCATCGCACATGTTAAAGGGTATGTTGTATTTCAACCTGAATTATGGCTTTCCTGATAGCATTGAGTAGGGGGTACAATAAATATACCACAAGGGAATAATTTTGCGGGGGCGACTTTTAGTCCCCGCCCAAACTTTTTCATCCAATCCAATATAAAGGGTGGTTAACCTTTAAAACAAATAAATACCAAGTATATTAAACTATTTTCCGGTGAAGTGCTGGACTTTACTTATTTTAAAGAGGACACATAATGAAACCAATTTTAAACTTTATGTCACCACACCGCTATCGAAAACGTTTAAAATTGGTTTCATTACCATAGTTTTCTAACAAGAATAATATTAAAGTTACGAATACATAAATTTTACTTGTTTTATTTTTGTGATAGCCTTAAAAAATTGTTGTGTGAAAATTGTTGAGAACCTAATTGTGTTACTCTATTCTACTGTGGTAATCGGTGTTGCACTCGGTAGACAAATTACCAACCCATATTTTATCTCTCATTTCGGATAGAAGACTTTTCAGATACACCTTATTTCCTAATGTTACATCATGGGTACCCCGTATGTTGGAATACGGGCGAGAAAAATGCAATCTTTGGAAATGCCCTTGGAAATTAATACATATTGTTATATATTCCTTGTACACGTATCCGAAAACTCACAGTAGAAGAGGGAAACTGTTGAATCTACGGCACATAGAAAAAGTTAAAAAAAACTTCATTATCTTCCTCCCCTTATCCTGTTCGGGTCTGGGACCCATTGCATCGAAAAGGCTCCTCCATACGTCCCTGTTTGTTCGGCCTCCGTCCATGGAACACCCATTCTCTCCTCACACAGTTTCTGGAATTGCCTCGACCAACTGTATCTGGGGTGGCCCACCGGACGTCTTCCCTCTGGAATCGCACTCAGTATCTTCCTCGGAATTCGGTCATCAGACATTCTTAGCACATGCCCAAGCCACCTCAATTGCGATTTAAATTTAATTAAAGCTCAAATAAAAAAAACATACCACAAAAAATTCTACTACAATTGTGATGTAGATACAGTATTATAAAGATTTATCTAATTTTAAAATTGAAAAACTTTGAAGGCAGTGATGGAAACTAGTCAAAAGCGTAGAAGAAATGTTAGATAATAAATGTCAATTTCAATGAGGCAGACTATTACAAGATAAATAGGATTTCTCTCTCTCTCCCCACTGCCGCAAAATATTTCTACATCCGAAGAAATTTTGAGTTAATTCTGAGTTTATTTTACAATAACACGTTTACTTTACATCATGATTTCTCCCTTTTTACTTAGCCGAAGACCGGCCGGGTCCCAGTTCTGAAATTTTAAAGGATCTGCTTGTTTCGCTTGCGAATTAGAAAAAAGGGGGATTAAAGGAATCCTATTATGTTTATAAATAACGAGTTTAATAAACTAACACTACAAAAACCAACTGTCAGCGTGCTTATAAATAGTTGACAATAACACTCTTTCTTTACCAACTAAGAGATCTGCTTGATCATACGGTAAGTAATTAACATAATTGATAGTAGGTTTTAGTTAAGCTCTGAACCTAATGTATTTGAGTTTTTACTCTACAAAGTGCAATGGTAATTAGTTTTCAAGCATATTGCTTTATAAACAGGCAGGATGGTCCTAAAGACTGACAAATAGAATAACTTCTTCTTAGATAGTCAAAAGGAACATGGAAACTTAAGCGTTCCAAAATAATTAAATTCTCTCTGCAGCCTCTCAGCAGTCTAAAGACGTGGGTAGAGGCATATCCGTCTCTTGAGCTGCAGGGAGTGGAATCCGAGCTGCTCAGAAGAGAGTTTGTTGGATAAATTCGTACATACTAGTGTAGTTATAATTATGCTTAGAGCACAATAATATTGTCGGTTAATATCTGTACTGTAGTATAGGTGTATGGCACTTGATCAGAAGCTAATTTTGTGAAAGTAACTTATTTTATTGCTCCCAAAGGTGATTAAACGTGAAATACGAACTACGTGGGTTTTAAGTAATATTATTCTTAAGGCGATTTACTACCAAGTAAAGCAAAAACGTCTGTTTTTGGATTAAAAATTAGATTGCTTAGAAATATTTTAGATGCTTTAATTAAATGAGTTAATTTGAATTAATCGAGTATTTTTTTTGTTTGTTTTGAAAAGTTTTATTTTCTATTTGTTACTTAATTTTAAAAATTTTATTTGCTACAGGTTTTGACACATTTATGACATTCGTCAGCAAACTTAAAACAAACCTAAAAATTCTACGCAAGTACAAAAATGATTAAATTTTATTAGGTGGGGTTAGAGTGAGGGGTGATTTTTGGGGAGGGGAAGACAGTGGGAGGAGTCGACATTACATGTTCTTCCCCTCCCACAAAATCACCCCTCCCACTACCCCCACCTAATTAAATCTAATCATTTTTGTACTTGTATCGAATTTTTAAGTTACCTTTAAAAAAATAGAGAATGGCATGGATGTGTCGAAACCGGTAGCAAAAAAATTTAACTAACAAATGTACATAGAAAATAAAACTTTTCAAAACAAAATGTCTTGAAATTGTTACATTGTTAATGGGACAAACAAAGAAACATTAATTTTTATACATTAAAATTAACTAATATTGATTACTTTTTTTTCTGTGAAGTTTTTTACATTCGACATAAGAGTTATTGTAACATTGTACTATTATGATAACATCAGTGTCTTCGCAATCCTGACATCTCAGTGAACAGTGTACAGTGTGTATAGTTGTCAGTGATGGGGGCTCGATGAGCGCCAGATGAGCTTGCCCCCGCCCTCGTCGCCATGTCCGTGTGCTGCTGGCCGTGCCGCTCGCGCAAGGGGGGCTCCGCGGGTAGCCGCGCCGCCACCCCCCTGCCCTCACCTGCCAAGCCTGTCAAGCCGCCCAAACAGATAAAGCCGCCCACCATCAAGGTGTCGGAGGCGCCAGAGTACGGAGATGGTAAAATACTATTTTTGTTTTATTTATTCATGAGCATTGCATTTTTACACTAAAAATATAAGTAAACCAAACAAAAGAAATGTTAGTTCTTGTGTGCTTCACTACAAACCTAAAAATAATGGAAAATTAAACTACACAATTTCATGAACAATTTTGTACTGCCAACTTGTAACGATGATTCCTAGAAATGATTGTGATTCATGTTCTCTAAGTAGCCCAAACACGTGTTAAATCTCGGGATATTATAATTGTAGGATTTATGAGGTTTTTATTAAATATTTTTCTTAGTGGTATCCTTAGCATATCAAAAATTTTTTTTTAAGGTATTTATACTTTTTTATTTAATTTTTATGTTGGCGAATGAATTTTCTATAAAGTTTTAAAATTTGCCGTTTTCGATTTGCTGCCAAAACGACGTGTTCGTTTTTATTCGTGATTTCCCACATTTTCAATACAACGATCAGAATCAGAAAAGTAGACTCTGAAACTTCCACACAATTTTAACGGTATTCATAGATTATGAAAGTACCCCATTAGAGACGATCAAAAATTTACCATTCAAATGTTTAAACAAAACACCTTCAAAACAAACACCTTTAGTAAACATAAAAAATCAAGCTAAGATAAAGGATTATTAAGTAAAAAAAACATTTTTTGTACCTAATTATCACATGTCTGATATGAATTAATACTAATCGATTCATGTTTAACTGTATACTACATATTTACTACTTACATGTATAATACTTCGACTAAGAACTACCAATATTATCTTCATTTTATTAACACACATTTTTATTGGCTGCTATCTTTATAAATGTGAGAGCAAGATACAAACCCAAACTAAATGCTATCTAGATAGTGTCTTGGATAAATTCTATCCATTTTTAATTTTAATATCGACATCTATTGACTTTTCTGCAAGTTTAGGATGAATGTTTGTTTTTAACTTAATGAGTAGGGATACACTAGCTCTGTTGGTAGAGCTCCGCCCCGGCAAGTCCTGGGTTCGAGTCCTAGATGCTACCATAGCTTTTTTTGATTTTTCTCTCTGTGTGCAAATGGTTCTCCTGCATATATTTTTTCAATAATAATTAAGTTTTGACTTTATGGAAATGATGATTCGAAATTAATAGAATACTCTTAGTTATTACCACTTTTATCTTCTTCTTTATATATAAAAATCTCGTGTCACGGTGTTTGTGGTCACACTCCTCCGAAAGGGCTAAACCGATTTTTATGAAATTTTTTATGTATATTTGGTAGGTATGAGAATAGGTTTTAAAGTATATTTTATACCGCTAGGTGATTAGGGTGTCCTCCCTATCCAGAAAAAAAACTATTTTTTGATATTTTTTTATCATTTTTTAATCGCGATTTTAGTATTTTAGTATGAACGAATTTGACCATCTTTCGTATTTCAAAAAGAACGAAATTATTTATATTGTTGAATGACAGATGGCGCTACGTCCGCCTCATCGAGCGTCGCGTTTTTTTGATATTTCATTCGGCATCATGTTCTCGCGTGGGCAAACCATCGAGCTTATTTGTGTTGGCTAAAGACGGACTGATAAAAAAAATAAAACACTCAATTGCTCTTCGAAGTTCATACTGATTTTCTTTATTTCATTTTCCTACTTTAGTTGGTGTTTTTTGTTTTTATCGGCGGTCATCGTCTACAGCGTTCCAGTCCTCTTTCTGTCATAGATCCCATCCCCACACACTTATAATAGTTATAATACATTCGTTATTTTTATTTAACAACCAAAATATATACACTAGAAATAATTTATTTGGCAGAACAACGTTTGTCGGGTCAATGGTGTCAATGGAAACGTGAAAATGGGTAAAGGGAAGAGGGGCAAAAGCGAACAATTGAAGAAGGAAATGATAATATTATGATTTTAGGAGATCGGTTATACTAAAATCTTTAATTTATATGTAATTTTATATGTATTTTATTTAAACTCGGTGGGAAATTCCTCTATGGGTAAAATAGACGTAAACTTAGAATTTAACATGAAAGGTAAACAGAACGATGATATTCGCCCGCCCTATATGATCTGAACCGCAGTAAATTGGTTCGTCCGCATTCAATCCATATTTTATGAACCATCAAATATTTACGAGTGTTTGCCTATTTCCTCGGGAATATTTTTCGAACTGGTTTGGAATTGAATATCTGTAGAATTTTTATATATATTTTTACTATTATTATTGTGGAAATAGTTATAAATTTTTCCACACATTCTTCTTCGAAAACCTTTTAGCAACCAGCTTTGGATATGGGAGTCCCTCAAATTTTTGCATTTCTTTGTGGCCCTCTATAGTTTATTTATTCTATACTAGCAGACCCGGTAACACGTTGCTGTGGCTAACGAAACACAACGCCATTACCCAACCTATGTAAAATCCACACCACCCACTTGCCAGCTGCCCGCTGCCCGCTGCCTGAATTGAATATTTGAATTTATCGGCTTTTCTCTACTATAATAAGCATGCATTATACATATAAACTAATTAACTCGACACTAATTATACAATGCTTGCAATGCAACACTATATATTTGAAAAGGGAAAATCAAATACCTACTTACTCTAGGACTTCTATTTTCCAATTTCTTCCGTAGAACGAATTTCAAAAGTGACTATAGTACGGCCTGCCAGCCGTTTTAAATCGCACAAAAATATATTTTCTTTGAATTTCCCGGCTTTTCTCTTATATAATTTACATGCATTATAAATATAAACATCCCTCTTCAATCACTCTATCTATTGGTGAAAACCGTATGAAAATCCGTTGCGTAGTTTAAAAGATTAACGCGCACATACATTTTGAGCGACTTCATTTTATACTATGATGATGATGATGATGATGATGATGATGATGATGATATGATATGATATGATATGATGATGATTACCCCTCAAGCAAATTTGTTCGGTTTTCGGAATAAGTCGTTGAAAAATAAAAGTAGTTTTTTAGCTCCATCTGTGCATATAGTATATCACAAATGGTTTATTTATTTATGAAAATTATAACATTGTTACAATAGTACACAATACAATGGCATTCGAAGAATTGGTGAAATACATGTTTTAAAGTTTTTCTACACCAATGAAGAGAACTAGATATCTTCATTTTTGTGTTTGGTATGGGGGTAAAATTAATGTTATAGAGTTGTATTTTTTTCATGAATAATTCCAATTCTGTTTTTACTTTTTCGGGAAATCTATAAAAATATTTTATCTAATTGTAAATATAATTATACGCATTTCTTGTTTAGAAATTCGGAAAAATTTCGATTTTGTATTAATTTATGTCTTAATAATCAATTTGGTTTTATTTGTTTTAATCTTTAAATATTTTTATTACTGAGTCTTTTTTTACTGATGTCTACAATTTTTGAAAATTTTGAATAATGTTGCTGAAGGGAATGTAGATTATTTTTTCAAAATCACTTTCATCGATGTCATAGTCGAAGGATTGACTCGTAATATTTAACCACGCGGGGTTGAATCCCGGCGTGGTTAAATTTTTATTTTTTTATTAATTTGTGTTATTTCACAATTAATTTATTAAAAATGATTTGTAAAATGTTTGCAGCACGTTCCAGAGTGGAAGATACTCTCAATATGGCCCGGCGTAAGACCACCATTCAGAACTGAAACGTCGCTTGAAATGGCTTTAGCCGTGTTTGCAGATCTGAATACACAGGTCTTCCCAACCTTCCCCTCCCCCATCTCTTTCGTCTCCCCACTTCCTTTAGCCTCACAACATATTCCAATGGGGATGCCACGGTCTCACTGGCTCCAGACGGGTGCAGCTGGGACTCTTGTGAGGTATTCACGTAAAAAATATGTATTTCTTAATATTTACACAAATACGTTAAACCCCTAATTACGAAGTTCAGTTTAGTTAACCTTGAAGAGTTAACTTTCGACATCTCTCGGTTAGCAAACTTTTCGCTTACACAAAGAGTTACTGGCAGAGTTCAGTACCAACATTTATCTTTACTTTAAAACGCTACTCTGAAATCCCGCCGGTTGTATTTGCACTTCTGTTTAAACAGCGATATCATGGCCGGTCCAAATATTACGACACATTTTTTAGAGGATATTTAGTATCCAGGTCGCGTGCATTAGCGAAATCTATAAGCCGAAGACTGATTATGAATTAAATTTCAATTATTAAAATAATTGATAATCCCGATGTACAGTAACGGTGTGGAGATTCAATTCTTAAAGCCGATAGTTATTTACGAGTATTACTGATTATCTGGGCGATCAACCAACATAATATTTCTGGACTAATTAATTAATTAGTACGACTAAATAATTAAGGTAATTTATGATCGCAAATAATATCAGTTGTATGGAAGTGTAGAATACGTAATTTTAAAAATTTGAAAAATCCTCCCAATGAGCGCCTTTATTATTACCGTGACGACACAAAAAGCATAAAACGTACATTCTTTATTCTAATAATGCTGCGGCTCTTTCTTAAACATTAACTAATGGTGAGACAAAATATGAGACACACAATTGTCAGTTTCCTCCAGAGTATCTATTACTTTTTTCCTTCGGAGGAAACAAATATAGCTTATTGCAGCTCAGCTACGGCGACGGGAATTGCGTTTCATTTTCTTTATATGTGTGAGAGAGGTATGATTATGTATGTTTCCTTTGGGGAGTGCTGACATACTCGTATGTTCACCGTTTATCTCATTTTCGACTGTTGTTATTTAGCGTGAAAGAAAGCTACAGAATTATATGTTTAAGAACAAAAGCAAAATCATCAGCGCATTGACGTTGGACGTTTTTGAATTTATGGAATTCATTCACACTTCAGTATTATAAATAAAAATAATTTTTTTTATTGGTGCCCTTTTTTACTCATTTAAAGTACGCTCTAGCGTGTTTAAATCGCACTTTATGGAACGCGCGTTTTTTAAAGTTACCATGGCAACATCAACAAATCAACAAAATGTGAAGTCTAAATGTCAACTTTTAACTATAAATCTGACAGGAATATTTTAAACGTCAAATAAAACATTACAAATGTTTCAAAAATTTTATTCAAAGTTTACATTCTTTTTTACATCGTTTACATTCTAATTATTTAAATGGATGTGAAAAGAGCAGTTCGTATTATTTGAAATATTAATACCTCCGTTTTTTAAATCGGAGGAAATGCTGTTCAAATTAATAGTATTCTCGGAAGTCAATGAGGCTGCACTTCCATTAATGGCAGTTCCAATAATGTTTGAAACATTCTTCTTATTGCTAATGCTCTCTTCCACGTAACCAGTCGCCACAGCTGCCGATTTCCAT
This sequence comes from Limnephilus marmoratus, assembly GCA_917880885.1. NCBI lineage: Eukaryota > Metazoa > Arthropoda > Insecta > Trichoptera > Limnephilidae > Limnephilus > Limnephilus marmoratus. Next base: position 66,775,080 of record OU862908.1, read on the forward strand.
CCTACTTGTCGTTGGATTTGATCAATTGTCATGCCACTATTTGCCATAATGGTAGCGGATGTACGTCGAAACGCATGTCCTGTATATTTCTCAGGATCGTTTAATTTAAGATAGCGTGCGATTTGTAAGGGGCATGATCCAAATGTGTTAATACCAACCACTTGATTGGTGCACTTACCCTTATCATACCGTAAGAAAACCCTGTCTGTACTTACATTTTGGGGTCGCAATGATAAATATTGCTTCATAAAACGCACATAATTAATTGCACCACTGTCGGCAACAGTAAAACGTCGAGCCTTCACTGTTTTAGATGGTCGGACGGTAATAAGCAATACACTTCCTTCTTCTTTGATATCATATAAGCGTAAATCGCACAATTCACATCTTCTGCAAGAGCCAAAGATTCCGCAAATGGCTACCACCTTCAAAAATAAGTACGTAATGTCCGGTGCTTCCGTGAAAAACTTTCACAAATCATCTTCTTTGAATACATACGCCTTCTTAGCAACGTCATCCTTGCTAATTGCCTTCATGAATGCATGCACTTTCACAAATGATTTTAAATCAACCCCTTTATTTATCCTCAACAGACATTGCAATTTCGAATGTATGGCCCACATAGTCGATGCTTTGTACTGTTCCGACATTTTCTGAAGGTAAGCAAGCACAACTCGTTCATCTACATCTACTACGTTTTGCTCCTCCATCCATGTTATGAACCTTTCATATTCTTTTTTATAAACGTCTTTGGATTTTTCAGGTATTAACCGCGATTCTGCTTTGGTATTTAAATTATCAATGTTAGAACTCATTTTACAACACACAATAACTAGTAAAAACTGTGATGTCAACTATTAATCTTATGTGACAGATTGCAAATTAATGTTTGTGTTTTTCATTTCCATGACAACAAGATATTGTGATGTCACATCACGAATTCATTAATAGTTCTTATTTCCAAATTTTTAATAATAATATCTATATTTATGTTTTCAAAGTGTACCAATAAAAAAAATAGCGTAAAGTATTCGTGGATAACTGGTCTTTAAAACACTTGCTTTATTTCGAGCACTCGGCTCGGCGTCGTGCTCGAAAAATCGCGCGTGTTTTAAAGACCTGTTTATCCACTTATATTTTAATATACTAATTTAGATTGTCAGTGTGTAAGAAAGCAGCATTATATGTTTAAAAACATAAGCGAAACAATCATCGCATTGACGTTTGACGTTTTTGAATTTTTGGAATTTACTCGCACTTCAATATTATCCTTGTAACTATATTCCATACTGTCAAAATTATCTTCACGGCTACTAGTATTGTAGGGATTTACGGAGATGTCACGGTGCGGTGTGTGCGAGAGATACAAGAAAGTATTGTAGGGATTTACGGAGATGTCACGGTGCGGTGTGTGCGAGAGATACAAGAAAATTATTGCCTTTTTTCCTGTGGAGGAAACAGATACATTGTGTACCTCATCTTTTAAAAAGCTGCATTTTTGTGACAAGGAATGTATGTTTATTGCCTTTTTTATGTCGTCACGGTACCGTAATCGTGGATCGTCACGGTAATAATAAAAGCGCTCATTTATACACTGTGATCGGAAATTCAAAATAAGAGTACGAGCGGGAAATTAGTTTAAAAATAAATTCAAGCAGAATTTTTTTGGTCAAATTTGAAAAAAAAAAAATCGGTTGCTAGTGGGTTAATATCAGCTGTTTTATGTATTTTAACTTCGTCGAAACATGGACCCAGATCCAAATGATTTTTTAATCCTTAATTGCCGAAAAATGTGGAAATGAAAATTAAAAATGTCGAACTGCACCGACCGATTAAAAATAAGTTTTTTTGTGTTCTTTGTGTGATGTAGTTTCACCTGTTATCCGCTTGTACCATAAGTTTCCGGACACCTTACATAGCCCGGCGGACTGGCGCCTTCTAAAGACCTCATTCATCATTAAAATTTCAGTAGCAATTTCGATGGGTATTACATTATTTCGATTTCAGTGGAAACATTAAGTATTAATTCTTTTTCTCCGTAAAATATAGGTTTCTCATATATCATATTTTCTGGGATGTGCCTCATTTGTGACGTCATCAAATATTCCACTTCTGATACAAGTGTTATATAAATAAAATAAGGTAGGCAGTAGGTAAGTTAAAATAAGAATCCTGAAATTTCTCTCCTGTAATTCTTGCAGTGAGTTGCCAATTTGTGCGTCCTTTAACTTTGTGGGTATGTGTAAGAGTATTATAATATAGAAGTTGCCCTTAATAGAATGGTACGGAAACTAGTTCAATTCCTTACCTTCCTTGGGTAATAGTGTGCGAAGGGCTACCGGTAAATTTTCCATGCAATCAAAAATAACAAGGCGTCCCTTATGTGCTCTAAAGCCTTTGAAGTCCAATTTCTCCGGCAAGTCTTTAGATTTGGGTCTCGTTCGTTTTTGTATCAGAAGTTAACGAGCAAAAGTCAATCTTGTAGAACCCTCGGAAACGATGTCCTTAGTCCTTAGTGTACATAAACATACTACGTACAAATGTACGGACATCCCGCTTCCTTGTAGCATCGCTACGGGGTGTTTACTCGTTTACCCAAAGCTCTCTGATTTTAATACTGATATAGGTTTGTTTCCCATTTTAATTGTTTCTTCAGGTGTTCGACTTTGACTTTTTAAAGTAAAACGCTTACCTACATTGACATGAAGTATTTAAGTAAAAAAAACTTTAATTATGCACCTACGTATAAATTGTTTCTGAATTGAATGTAAGATTACTGTGAGCGTAAGCATTTCGATTTGAGAGGCGGGTATGGGTACCACCGGCCCGGGAACCGTTCATTGGATAACCAAAATGTTCGCTGCCTTTGGTGACTTAGTGCCCGAGTTCATGGGGTAGAGTTTGTCCAGGTTAGTTTGTTGCGGTGGATCGGGAGAGGTCATTTGAGGGAGACCTTTTGACTTCTCCGGTTGTACTCTCTAGACCTAGACCCATCACTTTGAAACGGAGTGCGAAGGATGGATTTCTACCCACCCCTAATATCCTTTTCCTTACCAGAACTTCATATCACGGCCTCCGTGGTCGAGGGGTATGGCTCTTGACTAGCGATCCGGAGGCAGTGTTGGTTGGTTGGAGTTGGCTTCAAATCTCGGGGTGCGCAAGTAAATTTGTTTTGATTCATTGTTTTTTCACAATTTAATAATTTAAAAACAATATGAGGTATATTTGCGGCACGTTCCAGAGTGGAAGATAATTTCAGCATCACGCTTGTGCAAGACCACGATTCAGAATTGAATAGTTGCTTTATGTGACTTTCGCCGTGTTTGGTGACCAGATCTGAATAGCTAGGTACTTCCCCATCTTCCTCTTCCCACCTGCTTCCCCCACACTCAGATATTCTCCTACATTCAGCCTACACAACATACCTCAATTGGGGATGCCGTAGTCTCGCTGGCTCCAGGCAGAAGCAGTTGTGACTCTTGGGCGGTATTCAAATTAAAAATTTATATATTTTAATACACGGTAATTGAACGGTCGGTATTTATTCTTATATATTATTTATTTGTCAATTTTGGGTGCCAACCCTCTGCTCTGTCTGTTATTTAGATTATAAAAGTTCCGCTCACAAAAAAATTGTGGCACATACAAAATACTAATACAGAAAAATCTTTTCACAAAAAATTCCCATGACGAACAGTATTTTTTCACGCCACGGAACTCACCTCCTAGGAAGGTTTTGTGGGTAGGTTGATTTCCCGGAAATCTGGAGCGTTTGGACTCCTGCCACTTTTCCGGTCTCGAGTCATAAATACTTTCCCAAAAATAAGGGTGGATTAATTCTGCCTCATGAAACTTTTCATTATTCCCACTCCGTGAATTTTCTAAGAACCCATAAATATAAATTCACTTAATCTATTTTCACTTAGATACCAGTTCAGTCATCAGAGCAGTGATATTAATAATCATTGATCATTGAATTATAAATGTTCGTATTTAGGATTTTGATTTTCTCTCTCATCAATTTTCATTTCTGAATATTTTAAGGAAAAGTATTAATCTTTCGGCTGGGGATTATGTTTTATTTCGATATACGTCATAAAATCATTTAATTTTAATTTAACTACAATAATTCCATTTGAGAAGATTGTATTACCTTTTTGTAAATGTGAATACCGCACAAGAGTTCCACCTGGGGCCTGTGAAACTGTGGTATCTCCAACTGGGGTATCTTGTGTAGGCTGAATTTTGTGGTAAGAATATGAGAGAGAGGAAGGTGGATTAGTACCAGGATATTCAGTTCTATTCACCAAACATGGTTAAAGCCATTTCGAGCATCTTTTCAATTTTGAAAGGTGATTTTACACTAGGGCAATACTGAGAATGTCTTCCATTCTGAAACGTGTCGTAAATATTCCTTATTTTATTTTCAAATGATTAACGTTTGAAATAGCACAAATCAATCAAATCAAATTTTCTTGCGCATGCCGGGATTTGAACCCGCGACCTCCGGATCGCTAGTCGAAAGCCTTACCCCTGAACTACGGAGGCCTTCTAAAATTATAGATATTACATATTATATTTAAACTAGCGCAGACCTGTGGAAACAGGAGAATTAAATATCTCGCGAAAAATCACGGGATATATATATTTGAAGGTTTAGTCAAGCTTTATGTAAAGAACATAATATTAATTTATTGCTGTAGAAAAGTGTGAATGATCAAGGAAAAATGTTCACAAAAAATATTTACAAAAGTAATTCAACAACAACGATATTTTTCTTGAATATTTTTTCTTGATCAGATCCGTAAGTTATTATTAAATTATTCTTGAATTCTTAACACATCAGTTCCAATTTTAAAAACGCTGTGAAAAGTCATTTAGTAAATTGATAGCGTCTTATATAAATTATTTAAGTCTACGGATCGCATTTACGATTTTTTTAAATTCTGAGAGCTTCGTTAGTTCACCTCCTTCCATTAATAATTCACCTATTTTGCATAACGAACAAATATTATTATTTTTTTTATATTGATAGCATGTGTGAGCACACATGAGGTCGCGCTAAAATTTGTCAATCATCGGTTGGAATATCTCTCAATTGTTGACCGTGCTTGCAAATATTGATTACAATGATAACTGACCACTGACCATAGAACTGCTTTGAAAAATCATAGATTTTTTATTACTTCCCAAGGTAGACGTAAAAATAGAGTTTATTTCGAAAAATATTTTTAAAATGCTTCGAATTTGACCATCCTACATACGTATTTATTAGGCAATGCACGAGATAAATCCTGCTATATGCTTTAATAGAGCTTACGAGCTCAGCCGGGCTGTTTAACTGTACACGGGACCTAACTTTGTTTTCCGTCCAAAATTGGGTTTTTATGTTCTTTTAACTCTTTTTCCCGCGACTTTAGGACTTCCTCTTATTTCCTCATCCAGGAATCTTATTGTGTTAGTTTTTCACAACCTTTTTCTGAATGTGGAATTGTAGGTAGGTACGTAAAATACTTAAATAATACATACGTATGTTTTAATATAAACGAATATTTTATGTGAGCCATGGTACTTATACATTGTGGGTGAGGTCCTTGTACCTCGGGACATTTTTTTTAAACACCTATATTTTATTAGATAATGATAAATTATCCCAAACTTACGATTTAAACCAATTAATATTTAATAACCTTACATTTATAAGTAAAATTAATTGCTTACTTAATACGATTTGTTAACTGATTTCAGAAAAGTTAAAAGTTACTTTTGTCCCAAGGTACAAACAAGGCTTGTACCTTGGCGAACGTACCCGTACTACGTGACACGTTTAGGGGGGGGGGGGGTCTTAAAAATGTCACGCTCGGTACAAATGAGCGGCGGGTTGCTTAGGTTTTTGGTCACCGGGGGGGGGGGGGGGGGGGGGTTTAAAAATTGTAAAAAGTTGGTCACGTAGTATGGGTACGTTCCCTTAGCTTAGGACACTAAATTTAAAAGGTCATTTTAGAAGTAAAAATAACAAAAATCATCACCAGAATTATAACTATTTACTCATATATCGCAAGAAATTTAACGGAATTATAACAGAATTGGTGCTCTTTCATTTTCCTTGTTCCGCATTTTTCACAATAATTGTCGAAGAAAGTGCAGTCTTCATGGACCCAGGAATGATAGATAATGCACTGAACCCAATCCTCTTTTTTCGAGGTTTCAAAATAATCTTCACCATAGCCCACACAAATATTTTCGTCATGAACAGTCCATGGGACAGTGACAAGTTACAAAAATTTATGTGTTCCGAGGTACAAATTCCTGCCTTGATGACTTAAATTACGTGTGAAAATTAATTACATTAAAATGATATGATTTTCGTTAAAATACTATATTTTAAATGCTTATACTTATTAACTAAAACTTAATTCAATCACTTACCTTAAAACAAACGCACAAAATCCAATATCACAACGGGTAATTAAAAATAGTTAGCACTTACAAAAACACCGTCCTTCACTGATAGGAATCAAAATGGTCGATTTTACTCATGGCTTTTCATATCTTATACAGAGATGGATACTAGATGGCGCTATAAGTACTTTCGCGCACCAATATTTTGGTCGTATTATGGTTGTTCTGAGGTACAAGGTGCCTGAGGTACAAGGACATTACAAACTTTCTAAAATATTCTAAAGCCAGTCCACAGACATCAATTTGAATAGACCCGCCTCGTTCGCTCGTTAGTAAGTTTTCCTTTGACCATTTTCAGAGAAGAAAAGTATATCAATCTGTACCTGCTTACCATGGAAGGAATTAAAATTTAGTACAATAAAGATATGTTTATTAATAGTTCTGTAAATAGTTGTGGACCTCTTCATCCAAAAATGAATGTTTCAAATTTTTTATTTTATAAAACAAAACTATAATTTCCATTGAAACAAAATGGTCGTAAGTATTTTCTTATATAACTACCTAATTACTTATAAATCATATTTATTTCTGTGAACGGTAGACCTTGCGTCCAAAAAAGTATGTTTCTAATTTTCTCTTATTTAATAAATCAAAATCAAAACCAAAATTTCTTTAGAAATCATAAGATTTGTAAGTATGAACTTAGGGGTCGTCCATTAACCCCCCCCCCCCTGGTGATATGTGGTGAGGTTTTAGACTACCCCCCCCCCAAATCACGTGTATTTTTTTTTAGTACAAAGTATTTTGAAATTTTCAGAATATTATCACGAAAAATAAATACACGTGACATCTCATTTTACCCCCTCCCTTCGTCGTGATATTTCGTGATTTTTTTCGAACCCCCCCCCCCCCCCCCCTTTGGAGCCTCACGTGATTAATGGACGACCCCTTATATACCTACCTACTTAATTATAAACTGTATATTATATGCAACATTTTTTATTTATTTATTTAAAGCAAAGGAATATTCAATTTGTCTAAAGAAACGTCACTATCTCAGTTACAATTCTTTTTCCATTCTTTATTTAGGCAGGTAGGAACCATAATATTAACAAGTGCAAATAAGAAAGTCCAAATGAACACGCGATTCCACATTTAGAATACAATCTTTTGATACTGATTCATTAAAACGGTCACCATCTTGAAACGGAAACGGAACGTACAAACAACTTTACTGACAGATGAAATGCAAAATGATGAGTTAAAACAGAACATCGCTACGTTTAGTAAAAAAAAATTAAATAATTTATTAGTATCTAATAAAATCTCATTGAAATTTTAATAAAGTTTTTACCTGCAGCATTTTGCGCACTTAATGATTTTTTCCCACACGGAATCGGCACGTAAGTACCTACATACTTCACTCGCCAAAAAAGGTGTAAAAAGGTCGTTTTTATTTTTGGAGTTTCCTTTCCGGACGCTAAGCCGGGATTTGTTACTTCAGGGTTGCCATGCCCATAAAACTGAATGAGAACTCTCGGCGGTAATGCGACGTGGCCGGAACTTGTAATTCTTGCGGTTAAGAAAAAAAGGGGGAAACACGACAATAAAGTTTGTTGTGTAATTATGTTTTTTAGAGGGAATGTAACAGTGGTAATGTGTTTCCGGGTCTTTGTTTCAAGCGAACAGTACTATTTCTTGCTGAACTTTAAAAAATAGTTAGCGTTACGAATTTCAGAGCCGTTCGAGGAATTTGCCGGGCAATTAATCAAAAATTCTTCCCAAAATTAGGGATAGATTTTTTATTATTTTTATTTTTAAAGAACACCTCGTCGATTTCAAGAAAATGTTATAGGGTGAGGAAATCTTCAGAAGAGAAATAATGTTCTCAAAATAACAATCTGTTATTATGAGGACAGGATAAGAATGAGATTTTTGAAGTAAAACTTCTTTACGCACGCTTGACTTGGGGAGTAAGCTGCTGAATGCATGACGAGAGCGTTACGAAAAGCGAGGCGAACGGTAGTTGAAAGGGAGATATAAGTTAGTGAAGATAGAAAGAGAAAGAGTTCTGTTTCGTATATTACTGTAGGGGCAAGAGAGAGAAGTGCGAGCACACATTTTCTTTCTCTCTTTCTCTCATAGCCAGTTGCGTTTCGTACCTAAGACACAGTGCAGGCCTATTGTCTGTATCACACTGTAGGAGCAAGAGAGAGCAGTGCGCGCGCACATTTTCTTTCTCTCTTCCTATCATATAGATGGAGCTAAATAAGTTTTACTTCAGTCGTGTGGTCTTAAAGCACACTCGTTTTTTGAATAAATCTAATGTTTACCTACTGTTGAGGCACCCATAATTAAAACAAATTAATAATTGTTCTTTTTGTGTTAAATACATACATTCAACATAATTTTCACTTGATTGGGTTATTTTTTTTACATTAGCTCCACAAAGGATGCACTGAGGAGAATAATTTCCCTCAGAACCTATGTCATCTTTGGGGATGCTAAGTAGTGGTTTTTAAAAATGAATTGGAGGAGAGGAAGATCTGTGAAGGAAAGTAATGATGGGTGGGTAGGAATCTGGGGGTCAGTGTATCCAGGAGTTTGAATTCCGTCATTCCTCCCAATCGTTGCAAGGGGATGGGATCGATAGTTTCTTGCTAGAGACGTAAAAAGGTCTCCCTCATCCAGTCTCTTCAAATCCTGCCCGTCCCACAGTAGGTGGGCAGACGCATCAGCCGCTTATATAATCATCTCCCCGCGAACCCGGCAGTCACCAAACGTAGCGAACCACCTGGGGCGACCTATGGCTGAGGTGTAGGTTATTATATGAATGATTCCCGGGACTGCGGTATACCCGTACCGGCCTCCCAAATTGGAAATACATATTCTTGTTTGGACTCGGTGATTTGGCCAGAGAACAAACCTTTGATTAATTTAAAAGCGTGAATTACGTAAAATTTTTTGCCGGCTGGTCTCGCCTTCATATAAGCGCCCGGAACTACTGCACATTTTCCGCACCCCATGTCCGGCTCTGACTAATTTAAACGAGCATACCGAACACGTTTTTTAACCAACATGGAAAGTGGAACATTATTTAAGTTTGTAAATTAAGCACCCTGTTAAACTTTTTTATTTCAGTGAGAATAAGTTTCCTTGCTTTTAATATTATTAACTATCGCAGACCCGTGACAGATCACGGCATATTATAATTTTAATTTAAAAAATACTATGAAAACAGTATTATGTTATAATATTGTATTATAGGTCTGCACCTACGTTATCATTTGTATGAATTATTCTTCCCACAAGTTCATTGAACGTTACTAATTTTACCCAGAAATAACGCACATCACAGACAATAAAAATAATATGTTTTTATTAGTATTTTTATGTTTTTATTTGTTAGCATTGTAAATAGTCATTATAATTTCTTAAATAACAGTGTTAAGAATATTTATGTCATTGACCAATATCTATAAAATAGTTTTCAAATATTTTTTTGAAAATAGAGGGGAAAAGATTTAATAAAAAACATTGTTAAACCAAGAAGTAAATTACGTAAAATTACTGAGTTTTCTAACTCCTACAACTTGGGTCTCCAGATTCAGACCCATGTACACTCCTTCCTCTCCCTAAAAAGACCCTCCATAAGGCATCTTCGAAGATGACGTAGGCCCTGAGGGCAATTATTTTCCTCAGGGCCTCCTAGTTAATGTAAAAAATATATATGTATAGAAACGAAGAATGTCGAAGTTTTTTTTTTCTTATTTTTTTATATGAAAACAGGTTTCAATTTTATTTATTTATTTAATATCAACGGTATAAATATACCATAAGCATTGAAACGTGCTATAAAATCACAGAAAAATATAATAAATAATTAAAAAGAATATATATAACAGTTACTTGTGGCATTTGATTAATTTTCTACTAAAAGTTCTGATTTTGATAATCTATGATGAAAGTGGCCTTTTTATATATATACAAGTTTAACCCCTCTGGTCTCGACCGTATTTTGTCAGAGGATTAAAATATTTCCGTTTTGCAATAAAATCTAAATAAATGGAATATAAAATTTCATAATTTTTTTTCAAATTGCAGTCAGAAACTTTGGATTCAGAAAATTTTAATTATTTTGCGGTTAACTTTTATATTTCAATTTAAAGCGTTGTATTTTCTCTTTCTTACGCCGTTTAGATTAAATTTCTAACTATGATAATAAGGGAGACACAACGAATTCTGTGAGACCTATATGAGTTGATCCGAAAACCGAACAAATAATAGACCTGACGGGTTAATAGAAGAATCCAGATAAATTACTGTTTCTGAAATATATTGTAACTTTCAGGTTTTCAATGCTATTTCTCTGTAGTTAAAATAATAGTAATAATACATATAAGAAGATCAATCAATTATTAGCCCATTACTTTGGTAAAATGTATTCCTTTTAAAAGATTTCGACGAGGTCAAATAAAATTACGTAGACTGGGCTAGGTACAATTACATTAACCAATCCATTCGTTAGCTTCTCCGAGATCTGTTTTATTGAAAAATACTTCTTCAATACTGATTTATTTGGTTCAACATCTACTGTTTTCTTTTCTTAAGGATATTGTTATTTTTTATATGAATATTTTTTTAATATGAATTTATGTGAATACTGCATACGAGTCCCAATTAGACGTGGGCAAAATTGAATGACCGAATTAAATGAATAAATTCAATCTTGTGACACACTCAATCTAATTCTCAATTTCAAAAGGAATTGATTCTCCATTCCTTATCTTTGGCCTTGCATCCTACGATTTTTAACGACACCATACATTTTTAATTTCCATTTATTTTACTGTTAAATTATTTCAATGAATAATGTGTTCTGTAAACGATTTAAATATTATATTGTTTCATAGGTATTTAAATATTATTAAACGGGCCGCGCGCCGCGAAGTGATCGACGGACGGTATTGTGAACGACTCGCCTATTACGATTGTATTCCACTACCGCCACGCCGCCATTCTAAAAACACCCGAACATCATTAAAGTCCATATCCCAAATTGGCCAAAACGCCGCCGCGATTCATCCGGGTTGCCCGAGCATCTCTTTCACGCAAGGAATTAATCATTTATCCTAATCAATAGTCCTGAGATTGTCCTAAGGTCCCCGCCGTCCCAGGTCCGTGTTTAATGTCCGCGTCCTAGGTATCTAGTCTGTCGAAATCGAGATTGTCCGATTCCGACAGACAGAGGAATTAAAACTAAAGTCTTTTTCACTTGTGACGTCATGGTCTTTTGTAATTCTTAGACCTAGAAATGACGTCAGGCGTCATCGTCACGTCAATGTCACGATATGTCCCAAACGCATCCCAGTCCTAGGTCCGCAGCTCGCGAGTAAATCAAGTCACTGCTAGGTAAGACACAAAACATTAATCAAAAGTTACTAATTCATTCATCAATGCCAGCCCTTAATCCGTCCGCGCGGTTCATTTATTCCCCCGCGCGCCAAGCCGTCAATTTCATTACATAGTCGAAAACTTTCGACTTTGAATCTGAACATCAGCTAGAAAAGTGAGAAGCTAAAATGATGCTTATCGGTTTTTTGGTACGTACGAAAGATATTGTACCTACCTACTTTTAGACGTAGATCTTGGGTCGATATAATATGTAAATTTGCAGATATTATAAGGCCAATTAGCTGTGGTTAGCTGTCATAAAATACTCATCTTAATGTTAAAATTATGTTTATATTAGATCACGTGAAATAGAACGAAATTATAAGTTTAATAAATAAAATAAAATCAATAAAATTTTAAGGGTGAAACGAAAATTTGTATAATTTTAAGATATAATTGCTAGCAATAAATATATTTTACATACGAAAAATTACACTAAAAAAAGACAAACAATATAGGATTTAGCATGCGAGATAATGAGATAGAATAATCGGTCTCCTCTTTGTGTGGTGTTTCGTAGCCTATTGGTCTCCTCTTTGGGCGGTGCTTCGTAGCCTCCCTACTCATTGTGATTTGAAAACCGATGAAACGAAAAAGCGACACTAAAAAGCAACACATTAATCTATAGGTTTTAGCCTGCGAGATAATGAGATAGAATAATCGGTCTCCTCTTTGTGCGATGCTTGGTAGCCTATCAGTCTCCTCTTTTGCGGTACTCCGGGTACTCCATGGCCTCCCGGTCTCGTGTGCGGTGTTAGCCTCCCCATTCATTTAATTTTCAATTTTTTTTTTTTTTTTTGGAATTTAATTGAATTAAAGGAATGAATAAAAGGAATCAATTCAAAAGGCCATGGGAATCAGACTGAATCGATTCACTCCTGGGAATCATTCTGCCCACGTCTAGTCCCAATTGCTCCCAACCGCCTTGAGTCAGTGAGTCAGTGGCATCCCCAGTTGGGTATATTGTAAGGCTGAAGGTAGTGAGGAGGGGAAGGAATGGGGAAGAGGAAGGTTGAGAAGTACCCAGCTATTCAGATGTAGTCTCTAAACACGGCTGAAGCCATTTCTAGCAATGTTTTAATTCTGAATGGTGGTCTTACATCGGAGTATCTTAAACTCTGGAACGTGCCGCAAATATATCTTAAAATTATTAAATTGCTAATATAACACAAATCAATCAAATGCAATTTAATTGTGCACGCCGGGATTTGAATCCGCGACCCACGTATCGCTAGTCGCTAGTTGAAAGCCTTACCCCTCCACCACGGAGACCTTCAAAAGTTCCTCCTGGAAAGTAAAGATGTTCGAAGGTAACACTTACGTTCATATTACAAAAATGTGAGTTTCAGGTATCGATTATTTTATTTTGGAAATAAGTGGTTTTGTGAATATTCAATGAACGTTTACTTTGTGTACGTCAAGTCAAAAACTAGTTAAGCTCCAGAAATGACAAAAGCAATGAAACTAACACACTGCCCGTGGTTTGTGTTAGTTTCATTTCACACCTTTTATAATCACCTCTTGATTACGTTTAAATATTCTGTACAGTGTACCAACTCATTGTACACTGTTCCAGTTATTGACCGGTCAGTGGAAGAGTTAGTTAGATCATCCATCACGACACGAGCAACCTTTTTTCGGTTAGTGTGGTGGTAGTAGGAGATTAGTGTGGTGGTATTAGATTTTTAAATTATCTCCATACAGAAGGCGTTGAGGAAAAAAAGATCTCTCAGGTCCTATGTCGTCTTTTGAGATGCTGCATGGAGGGTCTTTTTAGAAAAATAAGGTTTAGTTTTTTAGGAAGAGGAAGTCCTGGGAAGGAAAAAGGTATGAAGGGTGGGTAGAAATCTGGGGGTCAATGTGTTCAGGAGTGACGGACGTATGAATCCATCCCTCCCACTGCGTTGCAAGGCGATCGGTCGAGAGAATCCGGCTGGATAGTTCAAAAGCTCTCCCTCAACCAATCTCTCCCGATCCGACCCGTCACGCCATAGGTGGGCAAACGCATCCGCTGCAAGACCTAGACACACCTCACCCCATGAACCCAGGCAAGTGTTGGCAATCCAATTAATAGTTCCCGGAGCCGCGGTACCCATACCCGCCTTCCAAATTTAGTATCTATAAAATTATTAAGTTTATATCTCTCTGAACTATTTACGATTGTGCTGAATTTGGTTATCGTGTTTGTTCAGTATTAGGTGGTGAACACAAAGCAACATTGTTTCACTTCAAATATTAGTATTGTTACTTTGTCGAAGTGAATTGGAAGCAAGTGATTTTTATTTCATCGACGAATGCTGACCAGTAATAAATTCCCCAGGACGGCAATTCCTTTTCTATATCAACCGCTAGCAATGGCAACACTGTATTGTACATATAACGCTAACTTATTAACTTTAAATATAGATAAAACAAAATTCATAACTTTCAGCATAAATTCGAGAGGCCAACCCTCCAATAACATCCACCTTAAAATACATTCCTGTCAATCAACCATTGATATATCAACACAAACCCCACGCGATTGTCCCCCAATTACACAAACAAAAAATATTAAATATCTTGGTATATACTTCGACCGTTATATAAAATGGGATAAACATATAGATTCGGTAATAGGAAAACTAAACAAGTTGATTTTTTTTTTTAAACTTGAGAAATATTTTAAACATATGTGATATAAAAAATATATACCTCGCACTTGCACAATCCATAATGGAATACGGCATTATTGCCTGGGACTGTGCCAGTAAAAATACATTGATACAGTGTTTAAAGCTCAGAAAACCCTAATAAAAGTAATACTTAAGTTACCAATACTAACACCCACTTCATATTCGAAAAATTTCCAATGATGAAAATTCAAAAATTATATTCAAAACAAATACTTACTTTCCTTTACAAGAACTTATCCACATTTAACACTTCACAAAATTCTCGCAATACTAGAACAAGAAATGCTCACCAACTACAAATACCAAAAACAAACACATCCTTTGGACAAAAACACCACAGATACCAGGCTATAAAACTATACAATTCTCTTCCTATACAATATAAAACAACTAATATTATTGAATACAAAAAAAAACATAAGAAACTGGCTATAATCTTTTTAACTTTTAATTTATGATTTTTGTCGAATTGAAGTCGATTTAATATTTTGTTTTTTATTGTTTCTCTTTTTGTATTGACAATTAACACTCCTTTGTTTTACTATTCACAATTTATAATTCAAAATTTACAACTGAAAAATGTCCTCTACAACACAGGTGAACTCCTAGTGTGGAGGACAATATATTATACCTTTGTAATGTGAATGTACTAAGAATAAATAAATAAATAAATATATTTCGAATTCCATATAATAATTATTATAAATGTTCAATGTGTTTTGTGGCTTTCCACACTACGTAAAATTTAAACGTTTGATGATTTTTAGAAATTGTTTTAAAAACCTCGATGTAAAATCATGTACCCTACAAGGGAAAATAATCACTAAACAATTGCAAATCAAATTGCACCACTGAACTCAAAAAATGCTAAAAAAATGGTTAATGATAAAGATTTTTTACACTGATGTTGTTTCTAAGCATCTATTTTTTTTCGCACCGGAATCTTCGGAATTTCGGAAAAAGTCATTTATCTTTTTTACTTCTACCATCATGTAGAATCCGTTCCCGAAGTTTGGGCACTTTTCCCCCGGACACCTTGTAGGTATATTGACGTTGGAAAGGCAGATTGACTAACAAGTCATTTTTGTTCCAGCTGTGTGACTTGTTAGTTTTTTTTGTGCCTACCAGATTAATATGATCCTATTATAATACACATATACATAACTTTAAACGAGAAAAAAAAATAAAATTTCAATAATTCATATTTTAGAGTTCTTGCCTAAAATTACTCTTGAAACCTTCAAGACTAATGTTGAAAATGTCAAGTGACCTAGAGATATTATTTAGCAGCACCATACCTCTTGTCATGCTGTGCTGGGCCAGAACGTCTCTTTTGCCATGTGGGATACAGAGCAAGTCGTGGTGGCGACCCTGGCAGTAGTTCTTCGGTACGAACAATTTATAGCATTTTAAGAGGTATGGGCTGTCAATGTAATATAATTTTGAAAGCTGTTACTGTTAGGGTCCCATTCCTTCTAACAGTATTATTTTAGCAAAATAATTTTACAGATTCTGAATTTCTATCGAAAAATGCAATCAAAGATTAACAATTAACTGAACATAGCGAAGTTATGTTTTAACTCCACCTTTTTGCATTTTGTCTGTCTATAAGTGTGTTCTTACGTTTCCATTTCAACATGGTTGCTGTTTCAATGGTTCAGTAAATATATTTTTTTTAAATGTAAAATCTTCACGTTTATTTAGACTTCCTTATTCGATTTTTTTTCAATATTTTGATTCCCACCTGCCTGAAAAAGTTTGAAAATAAAAAAATTACCATTGAAATAGTGACATTTCTTTGGATAAATTTTATATTTATTTGGTTAAAAATATGGATATTTTATTTGGCAAAATTTAGATATTTAAGTACTTTTATAAATATTTTGATTTCAGATGAAATTTTTGGTTTTGTTTTATTAAATAAAAGAAAATAAGAAACATACCTTTTGGAAACTTTTCACTATTCCCAAAACTACAAGAATTATTCGTGTTCCATAAGGTGTTTGTTTTGGTTAAGATATTCAATACATTGAATTATACACCTGATTTTAATAAACTTTTTATTTTTTAACTTTATGAGTAAAATCTCAAATTGTAATATTTAATTAAATGAAGACTATTAACGAAACTCTGTGGTCCCAGAGGTGCCAATATATTTTTTCTGATTTTTCTGTCTGTACATTTTCGATTGAGTTTCGCTAATATTGTCTTCATTTAATTAGCTTTAAAAACAAACTTATTTAAAAAATCATACCTTTCATGAATTTTAACTCCTTTTCAATCTACTTTAATAAGCCTTGTTCCTCAAGTTTCTGGTAATTGTTTGGTTTCGATTACCTCCTTACTATAGTTTTATGTGCACTCTGAATTTGTATTATTTCTAAATGTTAACTGCCTCCTATTCTATATAATTTAGTTTAAATGATTCTTGTTGAATGGTACCGTTATGATTTATCATTATATATTGTCCTGTGCCAAAACAGCACTCACTATTGTTGTTAATATTGTTCTTTAGGAATTGCTTTGTATATTCTTTGTTTCACATTATTTAAACAATTTTGTAAGGACTCGTAAGGAACACTATAAGTTAATTTTAAGTTTATTATAATTAAGCGCACTTGAAGTGAAATGTCACAAAACTGCGCTATATAAATACTACGTTATTATTATTAATAAACTTTAATAAACATTTTGGGAACAGTGTGCTATACAATTTATAAAAAAAATCAAAGTTTCACAATGTATACTTACTACATAGACACGACACAATTTTACTGTACGTACAGAAATAAATATACAGATCCTAAAAATGTAAAAAAAATTTTGATCGCCGGTTTTATGTTATGTTTTTTTTTTAAATTATTTTTTTCAAAATCAAACAAAAAAAAATCTTCCACCTGTCGTCACTGGTCACTCATCCGAGTAATAGCCCCACCCTTCAACCGGACCCTAACTGTCCAGTACTTAGTAATATTTTTTTTTGTTGAAACTAAAAACCTCAAAAATGTTACCGGAGATCAAAATTTAATTTCCATTTTTTACTTCAAATAATGTCAGGAACCATTTGTTGAAGTAAGTCAAGTACGTCCTGTAACTCCAGCATTTATACTAACGAAATACAACACAGCCTTATTGGAATTCTTTGGAATGATAATTCTTGTAGATTGTTCTACGAGATTTTTTCACTAACCTCGTTGGATATTGATTGTATTGCATATTGTGTATAGACAACGTATTCTAAACATTTTAGTTGATATTATGTTATGTAATTGGATACGAGTAGTTTGTTGTGTTGTGTAGTGTGTGCCAAGTGTTGAATTATTTCATGGATCACAGTTTATTAGGATTAGTAAGAAACATTGAAAGTAGTAAAGTATGAATAAGTGGATGATTGATAGAAATAATCCGACATGTCAGTCAATAGTGACATATTTGAATGATGGAATGAACCGAATTGATTTATATTGGTGTATATCGATCACACGGATTAACGTCTTCAATCTAGCACATTCAATAGTACAATTTTTACTAGAATATTACTTTATAATTTTACTTTATAATCTCATTTATTCCGTTATGGTTGGCCAATCTAAAGACTTTTCACCTAACCTAATGTAATTTTTAATTGACATTGGTTTAGTAGGCATTTCTTTACTTTAATGTCCATTATTATATGTTGTTAAAATGTCTACTTTAACAACATATTTATTGTTTTTTATTTCTTGCTAAAGCAATCCCGATGAGTTACAGAACTCATTTTAGGACAGGAGGAACTTAAAATTCATGGGTGGGAGAAAATAGTTAAAATTTTACATAGGAATTTAGATATTAAAAATATAAGTTTCACATACAATATAGACGAAAATAAAAGACAGATTGAGTAGAACAAACAACAATAGAAAACAATTAAAGAAAAAAAGAACATGGTTATACAGATATGGATGATTACAACTAAATGGAAAAGAAAAGAAGAGAAAAGAGACAAGGCAATTGAACATGACAAAAAAATTATGTAGATTCATCCTTAAACTCACTTAAAAAATATTCTTTTAAAGCATTACTCTGAATTTTTTTATTTTGCTGGATTCCCTTGTACATCTGGTAGCAAAATGTCTAGTGTATAGGCAAATATTTTCTTTTCTCGATTGCGAGAAGGAGGTCTCAAGTCACTTAGATGAAATATCTAGTTAGCAGAGACCTGACGAGGAATTTATGTTGATGATAATGTATGTTATGCTTTAACATCGTCTAATATTTCAAATGAACGCAAACCATTATTTCAGTATTTTAAAACCTGTCTTGAATACATAAACCACAATTTCAGTATTCTAGGCTTTTGGTTTCCTCCCTTCTACAAGATGGGTTTCTTCTGGATCCAGGTTCACTCCTTCCTTTCTATAAAAGGCCGAACTCTCGACTCATCGCCTTGCACCGCAGTGGGAGGGGTGGATTCATACGTTCGTCACTCCTGAATACGTTGGCTCACAGATTCCCATCCACTCATACCTTTTTCCTATCCTTAACTTCATCTCCTTCCTTTCCCTAAAAATACTCTCCACACAGCATCATAAAAGATGTCATTGAGACTGAGGGATTTTTTCCTCAGCGCCTTCTCTGTAAAGATAATGTTAAAAAAGACCCTTCTCTTTTTTGTTACTTGAAAAGTTGTGATGTGTAAATTATAGTACGTATTATAAAACAAATAATTGATGATCGTCGGTACTCTGGAGTTACATTATTTTACTTTTATCGCGCTCTGGGCTAGCGTCTCGGTTGCTTCACCCTTGTTCCGGCTCTGTTCTTGTTACGTCACGCGTTCCACCCAGGACACTTTTAGAATAATTCCATAAAGGTCCACATATCGAAGACCTCCAATCGTAACATTGCTGTGGATCTTCTGTTTATCGCAATGTAATATTGAGGTTATGCGCATATTGTATTAATGGTTAGGCAAGCTTGGCATTGTTCCAACATATTATTGTACATTTGCAAAACATGTAATACAATGTGTTCTCTTGCAGGCAAGGCCACCAGAGGCATAAGAAAACATAATATTAAGAAATATAAATAATGGATTTATGGATATCGTGATAAAAAAATTCTACTAAAAACATCTAAAAAAATCTGTAGGTATTGGACAGTAGGACGGGGTGAGGGGTTGGCTGAATGAACAGTGATGTAAAAGAATTTTTTTGTTTGATTTTGAGAAAAATCTTTTTGAAAGAAAAAGACATTAAAAAAGTCACCAGAGACCAAAATTTCATTAAATTTTTTATTTCAAATAATGTCAGGAATTACTGGTTAAAGTAAGTAAAACACGTTCCGTATATATGTGTATATTTTTACAGAAAATGTTACCGCTGAGAATCGAACCCCAATCAACTGCTTGGAAGGCAAGCTGACCATTACACAACCAACTGTTTGAAGAACAGCGGCAAAAATTCATTATAAATGAAAATAATGTGAATTATTTATTTTTCAATTTTAAAATGTTACGTACGTCATCACATCACAACTTAAATTATATTATGTTTAATATTGTTGGTTTGTTATTCAACGTTAACTATTGGTGGTTCGCGCCGTTCGCGGTAGGTTCGTTCCTTTCCCATGGATCGCTGGAGGTTCGTTGAAAAAGTTTTTTTTTTCGTTAGCTCCACACAGGAGGCCCTGAGAAATATAATTTCCCTCAGGGCCTGTGCTATCTTTGAGGACGCTGTGTTGAGGGTTTTTTTAAGGAAGTGAAGGAGTGGAAGATCTGGAAAGGAAAAAGGCGCGTGGATTGGGTAGAAATCCGGGGATAAGTGTGTCAAGGAGTGACGGACGTATGAATCCATCCCTCCCACTGTGGTTCAAGGCGATGGGTCGAGAGAGTCCTGTTGGAGGTTAAAGCAGGTGGGTACCCGTATTCGCCGCCAAAACCTGGACAATCCTCACCATATGAATCCAGGCGTCACTGGCAAGTTACAAACGTAGTGACCTATGGCAGAGTTGTTGGTTATCCGATAAACAGTTCCCAGGGCGGCGGTACCTATACCACCTCCCAAATTGAAGTGTTTTCATTAAACTGTTCGCAGACTGTTCGCGAACCGTTCGGCTTGCAGATGTATACGCAGCTTTATTTACTTGAATACTCCAATCTATAACGAGGTTAGGTTCGTTAAATAAGGCTTGTGTTTGGGTAAATTCGTTCCGTATTGAGGGTCGAGTCGGCCAGTTAGTTCGGGTGAGCTGGCGACTGCCATTGGCCGGTTTACACGCTGCGGGCAGATCTAATTATTCCTCCCGGCACAAAGTGATAATGAACTCCAAAAATGTAAAGGGTTGCCCGGGGCCGAAGGGTTGGGGGATATTGATTCTAATTAGAGTTGCGACAGTTTGTTAGTTCTAAAGGACTGAATACACTGAAGTTAAGTTTGACTTTTCGACCAGTCTAACTTACATACAGAAGGTACACGTTTTTCGGTTGAGTTTGCCTAATGTTTTTTGTTATGTGTGCTAATAGAGTAAAACCCAGAAAGAAAGCTGCTTTTAATTGTTTTTTTCTTTGAAAAAATTCCACACAGGAGGCCCCGTTTCGGGATGCTGTGTGGAGGGTGTTTTAAAGGAAAGGATAAATAAAATTCCTCAGGCCATATGTTATCTTTGGAGTTGATGTGAGGAGGGTCTTTTTCGAGAAAGGAAGGAGCGGAAGTTCTGGGAAGGAAGGTGTGAGGGGTGGGTCAATGCGTTCAGGAGTTAGATACGTACGAATCCATCCCTTCCACTGCGGTGCAAGGCGATGGGTCGGGAGGCGTATTTACAATCCCTACCGCGTTTCAGTCGCTTTAAATTTTCAATATCAAAATTTAAATATTTAGAAATAACATTATTAATTTCTAATATACACATTGGAAAGATTATTTTATCTAGATCTTAGAACAATTTTTGTTTTTGCAATGTGATAAAAAATAACCGATATAGAAGTACATTTAAAATGTAAATTGTCGTTACCGCGACTGAATCGGTATAGGTTTTGTAAATACGCGGTCGGGAGCGTCCGGCTGGAGAGGTCTAGATTATGTCTGCCTCAAGCAATCTCTCCCGATCCGGCCCGCCAAACAGTGGTTGAACAAACGCATTCGCCACCAAGACCTAGACAAACTTTACTACAAGAACCTGGGCACCCCTGCTAAATCACCAAATGTAGCGAACCACTTGGGGTGCCGTCACAGCTGATGGGCGAATGCATACGCTCATGCCATGAACCAGGTGATCCCTGCTAAGTTACCAAACGTAGCGAACCACTTAAGTGACCTATGGCAGAGGTATTGGTTATCCGATAAGTGTTCGGGGCGGTGGTACCCATATCCGCCTCCCAAATTGTAAAGGGAATGGTAATCATCCACTTTTTAAAACCTCGGTATTTTGAATAAGTAAAGGATTAAAATGAAAGTGGTATTTTAAAATGCATAATCTATAAATTTTCACGTTTCAAATTCTATAGCAGATAACCACGCAAGCGAAAAATAAATAAAATTAGGATTTCCGCTGGTTTGACGCTGTCTCGGCGCTGTTTGGTGAAAACATTGAAATTTCAAAGCAACTCACGAACATGGTAAAATAAGGATTTTAAAGCACCAAAGCTAACCCGTCTCGGTAACACTCAAAGGGTATTTGCTCTTTGCCAATAGTCCTTCTGAACATAACATGCACCACGGAATAAACTAACTTCATATAAAATATAGTATACCTAATGCTTGTTATTTTTCGTTATAGAACATTTTATTTTGTACGAAATATTATATTGTTTGTTATCTACCGTTGATAAGCGAGCAAAACATTTTCTCTAATTTCCTGTCTGGATTTTAGCCTTACTGCAAGTATGTTTTAATGTAATATAGATATCGACTACTAAACGTGCCGGTACGTTTTGCTTTTTTTTATAAGTTACTTCTTAGAGGAGTTAGGACCCTCCAAAAATATTTAAGATTACCTGATTTGAACGCCATCAACAGAAGTTCAGTATATAAACTAAATAATGTTTTAAAAAAATCAAAACGTAGAGATATAGCGTGTTTTATAAAAAAAATCTTAAAAATCGGTCTACTTTTGGAGGAAAAAAATGGGGAATACAAAACCTCGATTTTTATAATTTTATTTGGTATTATCAACCTGAAGTACAATTTATTGTCCCTTTCGCTCACTATTCGGGGGAGTTGGAGCGACAGTGACAGTAACAGTTATAAAATACCTATTGTGCGATTTTCTTTGCGACAGGGTTTCCTCTTGACAAAGAAAAAAATATTTCTGCAATTCCACCCTCAACACCCTCGAATCATGAGTTCGGATGTAATGAAATTTGTATATCAACTTGAATACTAGGTTAACGCAGCATTTTACGTTTCGGTTTGTAATTTTTAGAATTATCATGCGCCACAGAGATATGAAATATCCATGTAATTGTAAAAATATAAGACAAGATATCATTAATACCTGCAATGTATAGCTCTACTATAATCTCAATAGAATTAATGAAAATGAACAAAATGTATAAAACTGTAAAAGTCTATTGATTAATACACGTTTATATTACTAGAGGCAGTAAAAAAGTAATGCCTCCTATTTTTTTTCTCCTTTAATTATCTAGATATAAAAAACGCAATTGCATGGCTTGAAAACTACACTATTGACGATTAATTTGTTGTTTTTCAATATAATCTCTGTCCATTTCCACAGCTTTGACCATAACAAGGGAATGTATCACAGTATTGTAAAAAAGGTCACATCCAGAATTTTTTTTTAAAGGTCACATTCCAGAATTTCCCGGCCGATCCCGCGGTTTTGATTTTTTTTTGCCCTTGGTGAGTTTATGTGATGCAATTCCATTGACTTCCTCTTTGATTCAGGATTAAAAAAATGAATCCATATTTCGCCTCCGTTCACAATTTTTTCCAGAAACTAAGCGCTGCAAGTATTGTGAGGCTATTGTTTTTCTTGTTTCTTTACTCTGGTTCGTTAACTTTCTTGGTACACATCTTGCATAAACTTGTGTTGAATAATCGTCATCACACTGCCTTTACTGAGGGAAAGAATGTGACAGCTGTAGTTATCTGGGATCACCACGAATAATGTCATCAACTAGACTAGCTCAATGTTGCTTGCAATCACTTTTTCATCCACCAGCAGTGTTTGTCGTTCAGCTTCGTTTCAGGGACGAACCCATCGTCTAACAGTACTGACGTCCATTGTTGCATCATGGTACACATTTTTCAATCTTTCATGAATGCGAATGGGCGTTTCACCTTCTACAGTGAAGAATCAATCACAGAACGCTGTCTAATACGAACATCGATGTTGACCATTTTGCAAACGACTGCAGTGCTGCCACCTGTTGTCGCAAAAAAAGTTACTACTGCAGCAGATTGTAGAAGAAGGTTTGAGGAATTGCACCAAATTCAAAATTTTCACTTAACTAACTTTGTTTAAGTACCAAAAAATAGGAGGTATTGCTTTTTGACTACCCCTAGTATTGTTATAATATTATTTGTAGCATATTGTCTATTCAAATTTTGACCGAAGCCGTGCTTTGACAAACGGATTGCTATCTTTGGAGCACAGATGTCAGGTGGGAATGCTGTGCTTATTCTACCGATATTTTAATGAAATACGTTCCGAGGAACTAGCGTCATTGTTCTCTTCGGCCCCGGTGCATGTTCGGGAAACACACCAAATGCATATTTTGTAGACGGTTGACATTTATCAACGGGTTGCTTTTACAACTTTTTCTTCTATTCAACAGTTCGGCTGTTTAATGATTTATCTCATCTGTATTTCCTTCCACCTTAAAACATGAGTCTAGGTGAGATCCACGTTTACTACTTCCTCTCTACACAGCATCCCCAACTGAGCGAAATTGTTTTACACGTGGAGTTAGTGTACAAATGTAAAATAAGCTTTCGAAAAAATGGATAATGAAAATCATCGGACAAAAAACATGAAAAGAAAAATTCCAAAAGTAATTTTTCAATTGATTACGTTTTAGCTTCCCCCGCTCCTTGACTCCAAAGTCAGAAGAATGTTTGCTCCTCACAGCTCACAGTTCACAGCTTGCTTGTGATGAAGGGCCGCAATACGTCAAGAAGTCTCCTTTCATCGCTCAAGCCTCGCGTCATATTAAAAATTCATTACTCAATGCCCAAATCAGTGACAAGACATCTTGTTCATCGACATTTTTTTGTAATACGCTTTTGGAAAAGTAACGATTTCCTGCGCCAATATCAATCTTTGGATATATGAACATAAGTTGTTGACTAATTAGTTATAATGGTTTTTTTTATTTCAATGAGTAGTATTATATATGTAGTTTCAATGTCCTTCAACAAATGTCGTTATAACAGGTAATTGTATGTAGTTTTGGAGTGTATTAGATGTCAGTTATGTAGTACGTTAATAGTATAGATACTGTCGCTGTTCGTTCTTTAATATCCGAACGGTTACGGAAATAACCGATGATATCCGGTCGAAAGCTGGGCACCTTTAGTGTCGAGTTATCTTGCTTCAGAATTACACAGAGTATCCATTAGAACTGACGTTTGCTCCCGTTCATATATTCATAGTTAACCACACGATTACTTGAATAAAGTAACTCGTAATCTCGACGAACCACGAAATTTATAGAAGTTTCCCGAACATGTACCAACTTATCCCAATCACTGGGATTTAAGAACATTACAAAATGTAAGCTCTAAACTAGCGGACAATTTCGAATAAAAGTTAAAAGTGTTGCGCAATGTACGATTCAATACATTATATTGCCTTTTATAGTATAATTTAATAATGTTGACTTCACTGGGTGGCTTACTCGTGCTGGGATTGAAGATTAGTTAAACTCCAATTAAATTCAACTATAAATCGCAAAAATTACTTTGCTACCCCAAAATAAATACATTTTTTATCGATTAACATTTTCTAATCCCAATTCTAGTTTATATTCGCTAAATGCCTTATCATAAATATCTTAGGGCCAGTTTTTATTACTTTGTTTACTTATAATGGCAGAATAACACTTTAACTAAAACATGCGAACAACTCAGCACAGGTTCTCCTAGAAACCTGTATACTGATTATTAGCATTTTTTGTATTACTGGAACTTATTATCTAGGTGGGTCACGACTGTACGGGAATTTTTTTTTCTTGTTTTGATGTTATAAAATCAGTATTTTTTTTTAATAATATTTGGATGTCATCTTTTTCCTCCGGATTGACTTTGAAATTTCACAGAATAGAAAAAACCCACCCATGTTAAATCTTAAATAAATGTGAGATAAACCATTAAAAATTAACTATTTTAATAAAACTCGAAATAAAGGAAATATTTTGATTTATTTATTTTAAAAATATATGAATATAATTCAAATTATCTCAAGGCAGTGTATTCAAATACCTTCAAAATCCTTCTTACTCTCAAATTTCAATCTTGGGACTTTTTGTAAAAAAAATCGTAAATATATACCTACCATATTTGCTGTGGAAGATTACAAAAATATGGTTTAAAGGATTCATAGTATCTTTTATACACACAAGAAATAACCAATTAAAATGAAAATTTTCAAAACTTTGAAATTAATCTGGAGGAAGAAGATCGAATCAGAAATTTGAAAAATTTAAGGCCGTCGTTTTGAACCCACTTGGCAGCCTTTTATCGCTCTTAGAATTTAAAAATACTTTTTTAAATCATCCACCATATTATCTATGTAAACTGTAATCATCTGTAAAATGTATGTAGATATGGGAAAAGAAAAAAAAATAATCAATAAATAATAGTTGAAAACAACACAAGCAATCATCTAATTCTAATTATTACCTTCTACTATTTACATATGTACTTTTAGAGTGGTTCTTTTAATACCGGTCAATGGTTCAAAAAAATATTGTTATTAATTAGATTCATTTTCAAAATTATAACCAGCCACAATTTAGTCCAAATTTTGAGAATAACTAAATACGGTTGGGGAACAAATAATTATAACTGCATGGTCGCTCGCACAAACAGCGGTAGTTAGTTACTGGTTACTAAAACTGGTAAGCGCTTTAGTAGTTTTCAGACTGAATTACCGCAAGAGTTTGTTTGCAGTCATGCTTAGTGCCAATTTGAACAGACAGGGGTTGCTCTTCACCGCATCTTCAGGTACAAGGAACTGGAAGGAAACATAATGAGACCAGAATGCAGGCATTTTCTGTACTTGACTACGAAGCTCTTAGACTCTAGATTGAATTGTCAATAAGGATGATACCTGTGTGTGGTATGTTGGTGGTTTCTTTGGTCAACAATCAACTCTGAAGATCGGGAGATGATACTGTAGACTGTAGGCACTGCGAATCCATATTTTTGTGAGCGGACAACATTCCTACGCTAGCAACACTCTCTGCGCAGAAGGAATGCGCAGATGATCAAAGTGAATTTCTGTCGAAACGAAGTTTCCAGACCATTCTGTTTCCGACGCCTTCCTCGCCAGCAAGTTCCGTAAATTCCTTCTGAACAATAATATTGTCGCGGATAATTAATTTATAATCGTGTTAATGTATTTCAAATAAATGTATCAATATTTAAACAGTGTTCTCATTTGATAAGATCCGTGGCCTATGGAGCTGGTTATTTCTGCTAAGGTAAGCGGAAGTAATCTCCTCCAAAATACCTACTCGTACTTCGGTTCGTATAGATTACGAGTCGTGTTTATTACTGACTGATTCACAATGAATATTTAATTGGACTTAACATCCGTTCTAAAAGATGCTCTGTTAACCAGTGGCGGCTAGTTCACGAGAGCTCCCGAGCACCGCACAACCCACAAAAATTGAAGATCATAATACGAAACGCGGTTTGGTTATAAATTATTATAATATTTACTCAAGACTCGCACAGTAGGGAGGTAGGTACCTATTATACGCTATATCTTTCAGGGCGACGAGAGCCGGCCCTTGCGCCTATCTTCATAGCAGTTCGTTTTCGACAGCGTTCAAGAATCCTACTACTTTGTGAGCAAATCCCGTGAACGGTCAAAACCGTGGGCACATATGGTTCTTTGTAAATTTTACCAAAGCCAGAACGCATGTCCGAATTTTACCCCCACATCGAAAGGAGCGGTTCGTACAGTGGCGTGTTAAACAAGAACGCTTACGTGTAATGTTTTTGTCCACATTTTGTCTTCAATTTAACGGCAGGCTACTATTTTTAACGAATGTTCCGCGCGTTCTTCTCTTCAAGTCAAAGCATGTTTATAATGACAATGAGTAATTAGCTGATTAGTTGTCAGCAGGCGGGCATAACTCCGATCCAAAATGTCAACCGAATCTTTGTGTGATATCGATATGATATCATAATTCATAAGTTCAGTTTGGTATGTTTATGGTCCCTGGCTACTATTTCATTTTTTGTCGCATTTCTCTGGTTTATTTTCGTTTAAAATTTATATTTCCGAAGCAATAAGTATGAATATGAATTTTGGGAATTCGCGTTCGAATAACAATTGGGAAAACAGGACCCGTAATTGGAACAAAAGTACAGGTGGGAAACTTCTATTGGTTGATATTTCAGTGTTCCTAAAGTATTTTTTGAAATATATTGTTTAAATTGTATTTTAAACTGTGTTGTATATGTTTCCGTTTTAACAGAACGGAGAATAGAACTTCTTTATAAGTACCTAGGTATGTACCTTTCCTAAATTTATTGTCTAACTTAATGACTCTGGTGAACCCCCACATATTTTGACCACCGGCCGCCACTGCTGTTAACCTGGAGCAGGGAAAATGTTCACTGAAGGTGCCCACTTGTCGATCGGATATCATCGGTTATCTTCGTAAACGTCGGGTATTAGACCCGAAAAAGCGACAGTTGTCTCTCTCATATGGTACAACTTACTGACCTCTGTTGAGACACATTAAAACTACATATAACTACATATACTAACGACATCTGTTGAGAAATGTCTTGACAAATGTCCTACATCACATGATCTATTACGTACAGTAATACATACTTACACCACTCCCAAAACAATGCGTCCCATACACTGGCTCCGGAATTGTGAGAATCTCGTACGATATTTACAAAACTATACCAGCCTTACTCATCATCGCAAAATAAGATACAACCTCGGAGCAAGACCGGGTTAGGTGAAATTGTTACTCAACATGGTGGGTTAATCACGCGCATGCGCGTGTTTTTACCGTGTCACTGTACGGGAGATGTAGTAGCTGTCAGAATTTAAACCACCCGATCACCAGGGTTAACTCAGTACCCCGTGCGTTGTAACTGGCGAAATGGCGAACTTTTATGAGAATCTTGACGTTTTGAACGGAGCTTTGGCAAATATTGACCGTATTCGCGCCATTCGTGCACCACGGCCACGGAAAAGGTTTAAAAAAAGGTACGATCCATCCGCGGCACTCACGGAAGGAGATTTTAGGTCTAAATATAGATTTACCAAAGTCAACGTTGTGTTGACGTTTGTTGACGTATGAATAAACGTGAAGTTGGCAACACTCCGCAAAATGCTAAATTGGCCGCGTTTTTGAGCTTTGGAGCAGTGTTGCTACAGTAAAAAAATCATAACAGCTGTCGAGAAACATTATGATGATGAGTAAAGATTTTTACCCTGAGCAGTGTAGGCTTACTCCACTGTGTAGCTACCGCGACGCTACAGAGCCGTGGTACGGTTTTATGATGAGCAAGGCTGTATGTGTATAGTCTGACATTCACAAAATATAAATCATTACAAATAAACTTGCACGAGAAGGAATTAACTGGAATAAACCATCGCACTTATTTATCTGTTCTTAACGAATTCGTGTAATTTGCTTCGTACAATTCCTATGCAAATTTGTTAATTACTGTGAAATACGTACGCTTGGAGAATTACTTGGAAAAGTGCGATATTTGGCTCGAGTTATGATAACCCTAATTTATTAATTATCCCCGTTAAATAGATCGCGTGGGTAATTTTCATTACTATAGTGTAAAATTTGTATAAAATCGCATGTTTCTTTTATTACGTTCTAAAAAAAAGGATGCAGCTTAAACTACAATACACCAATATTGCCTCAAAATGAACATTTTATCAATTTTTATAATTGTCCTTTAATACATTTTGACAATGCATTTGGAAGGTTAAAACCTTGTAACGTGTAAAAATAATTGTTTTCATACTTTAATCACTCCTTGGCACATTGACTCCCAGGTTCCTACCCAACACTCATACCTTTTCCCTCCCCAGACCTTCCTCTCTTTCCTTTCTGTAAAGAAACCCTCTACACCACATTCCCAAAGATGATATAGACCCTGAGGGATTTTTTTCCTCAGGGCCTCTTGTGTGAATCTAATGTAAAATAATTCTATAGGTACAACAGAATTTTTGTAATAGAAAACCCTTTTTTTAATATCTTACTCGTTATTGTTTATTGTTTCAAAAATTTAAAAGACGTTAAATTAGGTTAGGTTAGGTTAATTTATGTAAGGTTAGGTTCGGTTAGTTTATGTAAGGTTAGGTTAGGTTAGTTTATGTAAGGTTAGGTTAGGTTAAGTTAGGCTAGGTTAGGTTATGTAAGGTTGGGTTAGGTTAGGTCGGGTTAGGTTAGGTTAGGTTACGATACGTTATGTAAGGTTATGTTAGGTATATAAAGGTGTCGCAGTAATAGATAAGATACATGTGTATTTAAAAATGGTAAAGATGGCATTCAAATTTTACCTAGTGAAATTATGTAGACTTAATAATTGACCTAATAAATACGTTATAATAATTTGTAAAACTAAATAAATATAGGTATGCTTATTGTAAAAAAATCTATATTTATTAAATATATTTTTAAAAGGTGACTATATCCTCTATCGTGAAACAAAATTCAAAATTAATTTGGGAAAACAGTAACAGAATAATGCTAATTATTTTATAGAATGAATAAAGTTAACTACATAATTTAGCAGCCGCCTAGTTGGTGTCAACTAATTATGTACTCATTTGGTACTTAACTTTATATTGCCACGTTCACCAGTGCTGTAGTAGCTATTAGCCAATTCTGAAATACTGTGGAAACTGACGTATGAGTTTAATTTTTGAAGTGAAATCTTCTTTAGCACCGTTCTGGTTTGAAACTCAATGAAACGAAAAAGCCACACTAAAAAGAGACAAACACATACATCTACATGATTTAGCCTGCGATAGAATGAGATAGAAAAATCGGTCTACTATTTGTGCGGTGCTTCGTAGCCTCCCCACTCTTATCTACTTTAGTTTTCTGAAGGTTTACGTCTAACCGTTTGGGAATTGCATGCATTTTTTTTTAATATTTACTCTACCTGCGGAAAATAATTTCCCTCAAGACCTATGTCATCTTTGGGAATGCTGTGTGGAGGGTCTTGTTATAAAAAGAAAGGAGTGAACGCGGATCTTGAAGAGATCCATATTGTAGAAGGGAGGAAACATAGAGGCCGGCAAACCTTTTCATAGCCGAGCTATGAAAAAGTGGTACAGTGAGTCGACAAATGTCAACTGTTTACAAATGTTGGGCGCGCATTTGGCGTGTTTCCCGACTATGACCCGTGCCGAAAATTCAAATTCGCGAATTCAACCGTGGGGTGCACTGTAAAATGTAACTAAACCATAATATTATTTTTTACATGGTGTGTTCTATTCTAAGACCCGTGAGAAATCACGGGATATTATAATTGTAAGATTTGTGAACTTGAACACATTAGAACCTATAGAACACTTCAGAACTAGTAAATAATCATTAAGCCTACATTTTTTTATATGAGTACCGCTCAAGAGTCCCAACTGGATTGGGTTGAAAACATCAAAATAATGCTGGCGGCCATCTTTTTAACACGTTTCGGAACAAACTTAACACTAGCTTATTTACCAATATCCACGCGTAGCGAGTCGGAATAATTGGTTTAGTTCAAGTCTGTCCTTTGTTTTGTCTTTGCTCACAACAATGGAAAACTAAATTTGACATTTCGCTCAACCCCACTCAACCAAGTAAGGCAGGTGATGATAGATACCACGTGACCAGCCGAGATTATTGTTTGAAACATTTACGAGTGTTAACCACTGGAGCGATCACGCGAAATAAATAAATTTGCCTTGATTGCTCGAGATCATTTCTTGAAAATTTTTCGCCAACATTAAAAAATCTTACCTTCGAATTTAATGGAGACATAAACTTATTATAGTGCTATGAACAATGAATTACCTGTATTTCACCGTTTATCTCATATTCGTAGGATGTATAAAAAATATTAAAAAATCGTAAAGTTTATATTCGCATTCGTTTTTTAACTTGAAACTGCCGTGAGGGATACTTATTCGAGTCAACATAAAATATTTTTGATATCTGTATGTTGTTGTAGTGTACTTAATAATGAAAGGTGAATATCTATGGAAAACTGACAATTTTATCCGTAAACAGCTGTTAAAAAATTCGGCGGGAAAAAAAATATTTTTAAAATTTATTTTTAACATCATTCTAAAATAGTGTACGAAGTTCGGATTTGCAACATCTATGGTCATAATAGATAAAGCATTTCAATAGCTTCGTTTTAAAATAAATAACTGGCCAAGGAAATGTTTAAAATAAATACAATAAATGTTTTACAAATGGTAGGAAAATATTGTCCATTTTTGAACCGCTATCAATCGAAGAAAAATAAAATTGGTCCATTTTTCGACCAATATCGCTCAAGTTGAACGCGCCATTGGAATGTGCATGCATGTAAATAAAAATATAATTTTCTTTAATTTAAAACAATGCCGAGCTTGACTCGTCATCGTGCTGTATATATCGTAGACTGTCACTGGATATGCACCACAGTACCTACTTAACAGTCGACTCGATATTTTATAATCTATTCTATAAAATATAACGCGAATTCTTCACGTAAATAGTTCTAATTTTGAAATTGTCACTTAAATTGACAGCATGTTTTAGTTCGTTGAACCAGAGATAGGTAGGACGCACCGACAACCGATATTATAATTTTTAATAATTTATCGTGTATCAAATTACACAGGTACATAATATGCATGTACGAGTATTTTCGTCCTAAGTTTCGTGTTGAGCTAGAAATTCATATTTTTGTAAGTATTCTCATCATATTTATGAACTTGGGTAAACATTATGTTAGTGTATAAAATGTTATGTAGGTGTTACAAGAATGATGGTGTAAACACGATTCCACAAGAAAATATTTTTTCATCTACTTTATGGACCTAATGTTGACTTGGTACACGAACTTGTGAGAGATTACCAGGCAGAATCGAAACGTTGCTTTAATCGGATTGGATTTGTTTTACATAGCTATGGTTTTCCAATTATCTTCTAACCCTCCGCCATTTTTTTCTGCCTCACAGCATTTGCCAATTAGGGTGTAAGGGTACAACTGTGGGTACAACTAAGCATATATATATTTTGATTTAATTAAACAAAACTTATTGTTAATCGCATGTCCGCCTTCTTTTGAAGCCTTCGATAAAATGGCAAATAATAATTTTTATAAAATTGAATAACTAACCGTCACTTCCCCCCAGAGGTAGGCATAGAAGTCGGATCGCCAAACAACTCGGTCTTGACATACACTCCTTGCCTCATTCATAATCGTCTCAAACATACTCTTCTATTATTCTGACTCTTGACATGACCCGAATCAATTATATTTTTCTTTTTTTTACATTATCTCCACACAGGAGGCCCTGAGGAAAATAATGCTCTACATGCCCAAACCACCTGAGCGTCTCTTCCTTAATCTTACTCATTACCCTTACTTGCATTGCATACTTTGTGAATCTTCACATTTCTGACATAATCCTACATGGTTTTACCAGATGTCCGCCTCTGGGATCTCGTCTCTACGATAATTCAAAAACTTTTTAAGAAATATTAATACGAGAAGCACATTTATAATGCTGCAAAATTATTTGATGTTTAAATAACTAGATGACCCATCAGAATTAGAATAAAGCCACGTGCTAAAAACTTAAGATTTTATGTTTAATAAAAAAAATTCACTATCCGCGCCGTATTTTTCGTCGGAAAATCAACACACGAATATGATTTAAGTACTATTTAATATATTTTTAAATTCATTAATAATGTCTTCTGATATACGTGGAACGAGTGCTTTTACGTTGTAAATTAAGATCTTAAAATTTCTTATCTAATTTATTATAATGTTAAGCTTGAAACTTTTGCTTCATTAAATACGGACCTAACGTAGTGCTGAGAAATTTTGATTACATTCCAAGTATTTGTATGTGATCTAACACTCAATACTATGCGTAGGTAGAAATTAACTTCTTAAGAAACTAGACTGAAAACTCAAAAATATCTCGAACACTGTCATACAGCAATGAAAATATATTATCTGTAACTATTCTACATCATTGAACGTTCGCCGCTCGACATTGTCTTTTATTTAACTTTGGGAAAACACAAACAAATCTCGAACGGAGACTTGATGTGATTTGGTTTCAGTTTCAAACTTTTCCGTTTCATCCTCCGATAAACAGCCCAATTTGATTTGCATAATTTAGCCGAGTCGAACTGGGATGTTCCAGTTGAAATTCTGTTAATTATAAAGGTGTTTGTAAACTATACAAAATGTTATTTTGGTTTTGTTTGGAATACATAATGCCCGGAAACATCTGTCAGGGGGGTGTTCTTAATATATGCGGTAAACTAAATATAAATGTATTTATTGTCGATGTATTATGAATACTCGTAGTATATATCTTTTCATAACTTTAACACGAAAACTTCCCTTTGCAACAAATATTTGAAGTTGTTCTTTCGCTGCCATGTAGCAAAGAGCTTTGTCCACTTTATGCGAAAGGAATGGAAGCTTCGACACTGATATCTAAAACGATATCAAGATAAAAAAAGGTTTCGAGATGATGTCCTTTACGAAATGTTAAAAGTATCCTGGAAGAAACACATCACTAAAGTGGAAGTGTTATGCAGCATTACAACCAGTAATGCTGCATAACACTTCCACTAACGAACGCTGCAGCCAATCCCCCATTTCCCGCATCCTTCAAAGATTCAACTCAATTAAAAAAATCACAAATACCGATATATATTTGTAGATTCCCTCCCTCTATTTAAGAAAAATATTAATACACACACCCCTCTTCTTCAATAATTTACTAACTTAATTTAGGTAAAATGTATAATTTATCACATAAAAAAAGCATATAACAGCGACATGTCATTGATACCAATTATTTTGTTAAATTCTATAACTTTGGAACTATTTTCTACTATGTAATTATGTTCTGTTTGTTTCTGCAAAATAAGAAACAAGAAACTTTTCCTCATAATCAATAAGATAAAAACTGTACACCTTATCGGCATTTTCAGAAATCAGTGCCGTGTCCCGGTTTTTTCATAAAATGTAGAGGGAAAACGCAGAATTGGATGGCAAGATGGCAATCGTCATCGTACTGACGAACTTTATAAATTGATTCGACAATTCAAGAACGTGGTTCTTTCCGAAATGTTTTTTATCGATCTCAAATAAGAGATACTACAGGGAGAAGGTTTATATTATTTTAACTGTTTGCTACAGTGCCTACAAAACATACAATCCATTCATAATTGCAATAACTGATAAAATTGAATCTAAATTTGGTTCAACACTCCTCGAATGCACAATTATCCTCTTCCCAACACAACTATCCGACCAACAGGTGAATCGAGCGTTACTAAACAAATCACTTAGCCGATCGGAGACTCAGATTAATCGATTGAAAAGTTGGGAACATGTTTAAGTTAAGTCGGGTCCAAAGCGCCAGACTTTTGCTTTGACAGTCCCATAAACGCCAGACTTTTGCTTTGACAGTCAAGGTCAAAACATTCAAGGTCATAAATATTTGTAATGTTTGAGCTTCCCGTATTCGTCGGAAAACAAAACAAAAGCAAAACTTAAACATCCCATCCCGGGTGAAGCGGGAAGGCAGGCGAGGACCGGCGAGGGGGGAGATTTCATTTTTTGACAGAAGATGCGCGATGCCGCGCAATGCGGTCGTGTGGGAAGAATTAACGGAACGGCCTTTTATTTGTGGTTATGTACAATGAGCGGGCGTAATCACGAGTTAAAAATATTATTATACCTAAATATAATATAATAATCAAAATATTTGATAATAAAATTGTAATATAATATCAAATATTTATAATTATTCTGTTTTTGACGTAAATGTTTACGCACTCTAAATTCTAGTAACTTTAGGTCGTGCAATACAATGACGTTATTATATAGGTAATGTTATTGGTGCAATAATCGATATTTGTCGGAAATCTATCCTGATAAATAAATATATGTGTTTTCTTCCTGGTG
Source organism: Limnephilus marmoratus (assembly GCA_917880885.1). NCBI lineage: Eukaryota > Metazoa > Arthropoda > Insecta > Trichoptera > Limnephilidae > Limnephilus > Limnephilus marmoratus. Next base: position 66,810,979 of record OU862908.1, read on the forward strand.
TAGCATCTTTTCCACATCGAACGCATTTTAACATTTACGTAAACGATAAACGTCAAACGTCAAGTTTTTTGGTTATCAACTGCGCGGATCTAATAATTATTAAGGATTTTAAATAAACACACTGTCGTAATGGATGATTATTTCTTTCGTGAACTCACTTGTAAATAAAGTCTATTCATTTATAAATCTGTTTCAGAGACACGGGAGAAATTGACCAATTTAAATTTATTCTATTTTTGATGCTACGTAGTTATTCACGCACTCTAAATTCAATAGTAATCGATATTAGTTGGAAATCTTTCCTGATAAATAAATATCTATTAAAATATCTGTGCATCTCAAATTCATTAGTAACTTGGGACATGCAATAAACGCCAAACGTCAAGTATTGCGTAAGCGTGGACGTCCGTATTCCAGACCAGTTGTCAAATTGTGGGAACTGCGCGAACTTCACCCTAATTAATTGTTTGAAAGTCCTTCAAACGCCGAAATGACATTCAAGCGCCGAAATGACCTTCAAACGCCAAACACTGGAAGTTCAAACACTACAAATATTTATGACCTTGAATGTTTTGACCTTCAAGGTCAAAGCAAAAGTCTGGCGTTTATGGGACTGTCAAAGCAAAAGTCTGGCGCATTGGACCCGTCTTTACCTAGTTTTATCGAAAAAATATTATTTAACGATATATTGAAATCCTATTTTTTCAAATGTTTTTTGGAAAACGAGTCATAAGTAGGTATAAACTCTGTTAGCTGTCTTGATTATCTCCAAGTACCAAACTTTGTACATCCAGATATGATGGGCGCAGTTTATATCTTTTTTAAATCTTGTCATGTATTTTGTATGTAAACATCTTGTATTAGGTCTGTATATTTTTGAGCCCGTACCTTTTATTGTATTTTCCTGATTTTGTTTTTCTATGCATTTCTATAGTCCATCACGGAGGATACTATATTTTAATTTTTTGACACCAACAGTACATAAAATGAATGCTTATAATAATTCATAAAATCTTATAAGACACGTTTCTGTGAAAAAAGTGATTCTTCATGTGTTGTGAACATTCAGATGTTGCTTCTGTTTGAAATGTTTTGTTGAAAAATTTTGTTAAAATGTTTTGTAAAATTTTTCTCCATATATTGTGTCTGCATATTGGGTTGAGTTGGGTTTAATTTTCAAAAGTACCAATTGGCGATCCCTTAATGAGTTTTGATAACTCATGGAAATGCAACTTCGTTGTATGTTTTATTTAGGTATATAATAAAAAAAAAATAAAAAAAAATCGCCATACACGGAAACCATAAAAATTGAGAAATCGACGAAGGAAACAAAAAAATAAAACAACGCTAAATCTGAACATCTATGTGGTGAATTTGCAGAAATAGGTCGCTTTAAATCATGGATTAATGAAAGCACTCAACACGAACACGGGGCTCTCGATTCTCGCTAAGTAAATAAATGTACCTTCTCCACATCACTGATTCGATTAATAGTTCAACATGAGAGGGTGTCCGAGTTTTGTGAGCTCCTAGAAGCTCGTTTACTTCAATTTTAGTGTTCATACGTATTTAATTCACCAACCTCGTACATATATATTTTTTTAAATTTAAAAAATCTAATTTTGCATAATATTACAAGTAGGTATTACGAAAATTCATGAACATCTTAGTCATGTAATATTATATAAATAGTAATATTATATGGATAGTCAAAGTTTAAGCCTGTTTCTTTATATGTATACATCACAGAATAAAGAATAACACAAAAGTGCCTTATGGGCGTGTTACGTGATTCAATTATAGGCCTGATTTTGGCTTATATTTCCTGCTGCGTGGAGGCCTTTTGACCTCTCCAGCCGAACACTCGACCTGTCGCGTCGCCTTGCACGGTAGTTGATTGGATGGACACATTAACCCCAGGCTTCTACCCAAGGAACTTGTACCTTTTAGCTTCCTAGAACTACCCCTCCTTCCTTTCCTTTAAAAACCCTACACCCATCATCCCCTAAGATGACAAATGCCCGGGTTTAAATGATTTTCCTCGGGGCCTCCTGTGAAGCTAATGTAAAAAAGGTACTAAGTTAGTGGCACATTTTTTTCCATTCAAATTGTACACTAAAGAGGAAGGCACCATGGAGCTATGTTATTTATTCGATGGTAACTATATATAGATTTTTTTGGTCGCTCAGGAAAAGTACCGCCAAAATTACATAGTGGTAAGAAATTAATATTGATTAGCCTTCATTAGCTAGTTGTTGATTTACCCGAGTACTTTCACTTTGACATCACCAAAGTAAAATATTTTTTTAATATTTTACATGGATACAGATAATGTTCGGTTACAATAATCTTTGTAGAACATTATTTCAAATTATTTTTAGATTTGCAAGCGTTTTTGTCCCATTCTTAAGTGGGTTTTTTAAGTGCGATGCTATTTTGCTAACTGATTGCCAATGGATTGAACGGATAGAGCCTTCATTTTTTTCCTAGGTTGCTCCTAAAAGCTACAAAAACCGAGCTTTCGGCTAGCTCTGGCTTAAGGCGACGCAACCAGACTCAAAAAGAAGAAGATGGAGAGATATGTAAATACGAATGTTAGAGAGCGCGCTAGTATTTAAAGCGACAAAATCGATGCGAAAATTGTGAAAATGTTTAATCAAACAAAAATTTCGCGGGGGTTGTCGTAAACAGCATTTAAAAAAATGCTGTGAATTTTTTCATACAAATAACTTGTAAAATAACTGAAACAAACGTGTTTATAATAATTTTTGGAGCACACTTTGCGATTTTTTTGCCTCAAGGGAATTTTATATAATTTGCGTTTCGGCGCGGGGAATGTCTAGATATTATCTTCAAGAATAACATATATTTTTTTAAGAGCTTCAAAATTTAACGTGAGATATGTAAGAAATCGGTAGCAATTCGGGTAGCGGCGGCTTAAGGAGTCATTATTATAAAGCAAAATTTGGTCAATAGTTGATAACGAAAAAATATGCTTACGTTTGATGTGGAAAATATAGAAAATATAGATATAAGAAAAATAAAAGAAGCCAAAACTGAAATGGAAGTTAAATTAATAACACTTGAAGCTAAAATCGAAGACCAAGAAAGACAACAAAAAAAATTGATATACATAGAAATAAGAGGAGTACCTGAAGTTGAAGGTGAAATATAAAAAAAATACGAGATGAAACATGTTGGTTTTTGTAAACAATAAAACAAAAAAATTAACAAAACAAAAAAACGACTTACGATAGGTACGATTGTTATTTTTGGAGTCGGTGTCAGCCAAAGTAGGTTTGTAACTACATACATAGAGTTATAGGTGAGATGTGCTTGTGTCACACGCGCGACTTGACGAGGTGAGAGGCGAGTGAGGGCCGCGGCGGGAGGGGAGCTGTCACCGACTCCAAAAATAACAATCGTACCTACACACTGGTGAGTAGAAAAAGTAAGTTGATTATTAAGTTGTGGAAGAATAAGAAATTATTTTTTTACTTTTTAGTGCATTTATTGAAGTCTTTTTTTTGTTTTGTTAAAATTTTTGTTTATTTTTTGATGTTTATTGAATCTGAAGTACACCAATTAATTCGATTAAGATTCGGCCGAGTATCGTTAATTTGCTCTAAAGAATTGGAGAATTCCGTTACTTTGTCATGGATCCCATAATCAGAACCTAACCAAACTCTCGTCAAACTACCCTTGAAGTACATCCTTTCCAATAAAAATGAATCATCGAAATCGGTTGGCGTGATATTGAGTTATTCGTCCATTTGCAAATTTAAGACTTATATGATTTTCTCATGGATGCCATTGTCAGAACTGGACCAAATTAAAATGGGACCACACGGGAAGCACCAGCTTTCAAATTAAAAAAAAACATCAATATCGGTTCACCCAGTCGAAAGTTCTGAGGTAACAAATAAAAAAATAAAAAAAATACAGTCGAATTGAGAACCTTCTCCTTTTCGAAGTCGTTTAAAAAGTGGCAAAAACTATGCATTCTATTAATTTCGAAAATATCAAAGATATTGTTTGGAAAATATAGATGCTTGTCATCTTGGAAACGCATTTCTTTATCTGCTTTTAAAAACTTTGTAAAGAAGAAAGTTGTCAATACTGTAAATATTAAACTTAAAACTGAAGGCGCACTTTTAGCAAAGATACGTCAATGGCGCATCCTACGCCAAAAAGTCTGTGTGCCGAATATTTCGCCGCTTTGAGAACAGGGCTTAAAACTGTTCTTAAGAGAAATTCTTTGTGTTCAAACTAGCATCTCAACTTCGTCAGATTAAAAGCTTTAAAACTTGGTATTTTCCTAACTTAACTATGGAAAAGCACTCACTCCAAAAATATCAACGCCAGGTCCCGGCATTATGTCGGAGTGAAGTATTCAGAATTGTTTCAAGTCAGAAAATAATAACAAGTAAATAATGTTGCCAGCGGGATTTGCGATCCGCGATTGGAGATATTGTGAGGCGGATAGAATTTATGGAGACGAAGGAGAAAGGGAAGAGAAAGGGTTATTTAGATTTTATTACTAAATCTAGAGTTAAGGATCTTTGAGCTTTACTACTGAGGTCGTCAGCCAACTATGTCTATATACCGACCGTTTGACGCTGAATGCTACTACATCTGAGCAAATCAATATTTTCGAAGAGAACTTTTCAGACTTGGATAATTCCATTAAACTTAAAGTAACTTAATCAGTCGGGTAATTTTAATATTTAATCCTGGAGTTTTCATGGATTTGGATTAGACTGGGAATTATCAAGATCTATTTTTAGGAAATTTATGCCGTGTTCACATCATGTTTGTAAGTATATATATATGTGTGTATGTGTGCATGTATGTATGTATGTGTATTTATGTACATACATAACAACTACTTTATTTAATTTTGTTTATTTTCGAAGCCACTTTGACAATTTGTGAGTTATTGGAAAAATTTCTACCAATTTACTATTTTTTTTAATAATTTTACTTATTTTTAGACTTACGAAATTTCATTTCAAAGTAACTATCCTCCGTTGGTCACCATAAAACAGGCAGCTGCCTAGTATGGTGATCTAATGTATCTTCTTAAGTAAATGTATTAATTATGTAACATGTACTTATAAATAAATACATATGCTATGATGGTGAACGCTATAACGCTATTCTAAAATTTGGCTAAACAAAGAGGTCCTTTATTATGTAAATACCGCTTTTGCAATGTATTGGTTTTACACTGTTTTTGCAAATAAATAAAATAAAATAAAAAAAGTACCGTGAAATCTCAAATCGTATCAGAACAGGGAATTATCAGTTTTATGTGTCGTTTTTTAACATAGGCATCTTATATTTAAAATATACGAGTATGTTTTTATTGTAGTAAATGCTTTTTTATTTTGGTTTATTTATTATCCCATTTTGTATGTACACATTGAAATTGAGTTTGATTCATAGAATTCAATTTAATTTAAAAATAAAATGAATATATTATTTAGTGCTGCGAGTATTTTAGTTTTTATTATTGTGACAGCTATTTCGGCGTACGAAGCCATTATCAAACTATGGTTATGCCATATTCCGACTACTTATTTATGTGATTTAATTTACCCCTCCCCTATTTTAATTTGTATGATATTCAAAGTGAGTTATTATATTATAAAAATATTCTCTAATTTTTTATTTTTTATTTTTAACTTTATGAGTAAAATACAAAATTATAATATTTAATTAAATGAAGACAATGTTAGCGAAACTCAGTCGAAAATGTAGAGACAGAAAAATCAGAAAAAGATATTGGCACCTCTGGGACTCGAACCCAGGGCCCTTTGCTTGCATGGCATATCTTTTTCTGATTTTTCTGTCTCCACATATTCGATTGAGCTCGCTAATATTGTCTTCATTTAATTAAATATTATAAAACAATTTTGGAGGCGGGAATGCGTACCGCCGCCACGGGAACCTTTATTGGATACTACAACCAACAACTCTGCCGTAGGTCACCCCAAGTGGTTTGCTACGTTTGGTGATTTAGCAGGGGTACCCGGGTTCATGGGGTGAGGTTTGTCTAGCTCTTGGAGGCGGAAGACCAGGACACACTGAACCCCAGATTCCTACCCACCCCTTAAACCCTTTTCCTTCCCAGAACTCTCCTCTCCTTCCTTTCCTCAAAAACCCTCCACACAGCATCCCCAAAGATAACGTAGGCCCCGAGGGAAAATTATTTTCCTCAGGGCGTCCTGTGTGGAGTTCATGTAAAAAAAAAGTTATTAATATATTTTTTGGTGAACGCCGATTTACTTTCAAAATCAACTGTGTGAATATTTATTATTAATTTTTTAAACTTTATGAGTAAAATCTCAAATTATAATATTTAATTAAATGAAGACAATATTAGCGAAACTCAATCGAAATCTGGAGACAGAAAAATCAGAAATGATATTGGCTCCGCTGGGACACGAACCCAGAACCCTTTTCTTACATGGAAACAGCTCTACCGATTAAGCTACGGAACCCATATTAATTCGGTCACTTTTAACTGTATCATACTTCGACTAAGAACTACCAACATTGTCTTCATTTACTTAACGCACATATTATTGGCTGCTATCTTTATATATAATTACAAGATTCAACTCGAACTAAATGCAATCTATATAGTGTCTGGATAAATGTTTATCCATTTTATTTGTAATACGCGACATCTATTGACTTTTTCTGCAAGTCTAGGATGAATATTTATTATTAATTTTTTAAACTTTATGAGTAAAATCTCAAATTATAATATTTAATTAAATGAAGACAATATTAGCGAAACTCAATCGAAATCTGGAGACAGAAAAATCAGAAAAGATATTGGCTCCGCTGGGACGCGGGATCTTCGGGTCCCAGCGGAGCCAATATCTTTTCTGATTTTTCTGTCTCCAGATTTCGATTGAGTTTCGCTAATATTGTCTTCATTTAATTAAATGTGTGAATATTAATAAACACTAACATTTTTTCAGTTGCTACGTTAATATTTCCAGTAACAGTTCGTTTATTACAACATCGAAACAATTCCTTGAAATGTTTTAGCAATGCATATTTTTTCTAAATATTATTAGGTCTGCTACAGAAATCTGAAATAATTAGGCAATGTAGCTATAGTATCACGGTAATTGGAGAATTCTTTTAGAGTTCTTATTACGGAAGACAGTGATTAGTAGTCGGATTATTCACAGCTTAGCAGAAGGAAGTGGCTAATGAATGACAGAGCAAACACCCATCCTGATGCAGGAACCAGCTCCTCTCTCTGACAGATCGACTATCTTCACGACTGAATACATTTCCAATTTAAATCCCCGTTTATTCCTCTCTCGGTTCTTTGAATTACGACGAATTTGCCTTTGAAATCTCCCGCTTCTGTTTTAAATTTCAATTTTATGGTAAAACCTATCAGACTTTTTCTTTGCCGGTCTTGCTCGGGAAGGTTTTTTTATCAGGAAAACATTACACTGATTATTTTGAAAACAGCGTAACTTTTGTTGTTGTGGTTTGTTACAGGATTTTTAGCCATGTTGCACCCCCCTCTTTCTTGAGACCAAATTTTGAACATCCTTACGGTGTAGCGTAGATACATCATTAAAGTGTAGGTTTTTGAAGTGAAACTTCTACAGCACAGCTGTGATTTGGATTTCGGATGAAACGGAAATGACGATTAGAGCCCGTTCACACTTCCGTCGTAAAAACGGAGAGGGGTTCCGTCGTCACGACGGAAGCCCTAGCCGCTGTAGTGGCTCTATGGAGCTGTTCACACTTGTCGGATCCGGCGCGAAGACGGATCCGTTTTTTTTCGCCGGAGAGTTCGCCTACGCAGAGCGTCCGTCGTGAAGCCGGAAGGGAACGCGCTGGCTCATACATTTCAATGGAGCTGTTCACACTACACGGCGGGACGACGGATCCGTTTTGAACCCGCCACACCCCGCTTCACACTTCACCACCGCCCGCTCCCAGACGCAAGGCGGCAGGCAATTTGTGTTTTTATGGGGCGCGCGTTTGGCGTTTTGTAATATTATTATATAATATATATGTTCGTTCCAGAATGCGATTTTTTCTATTTAATCTCAAGAAAATATTTAGTCATATCATTCATGTTTTTTAGTGATTTTAGTTATAATAATTGCTGAATGATTTTCGCGTACTTTCTCCTTTTCAAGTATGCAAACACAATATTCTCCCACGGTTTGAACAAATAAGGTCCGACCCCTGAAGTAATTTTATGGCTGGAATTATATCAATACATTCCCTTACCGAATTCGAAGAAAAAGTTTATTATTTAAATTGTTTTATTTTTAAGTAGGTATTTGTACATTTCAAATAGCACCTATTATGGCATTATAGCAACTATTTATGGCAGCCTCAAGGGAAAGTTTTTGCTGTCGGCCTTTTACGGCCCAAACTAAGAGGAACTTTTATAATAGTAAAATTTGCAATATTTGTCTGTCAGCTGTTTTAAATGTAGTTTTATTGGTGGCCCTTTTGGCCGACTTTTGGTTTTATTGCTGGATTTTAAAATCCGAAATTTTCTTTTCACTTTTTTCCTTCTTTTTAATAAGTACCACATGACAACAAGAGCTTCATCGTCGTCCATTGCGCAGTGCGCACGACCGTCTACTGAAGAATGATAAAATGTTTTGGTCGTTGTTTTCGTAGAGTAGGGTCCGTTTTCAAGACGGATCCGTCTTGAAAACGGAAGTGTGAACAGGGGCCTAGGGCTTCCGTCGTGACGACGGAACCCCTCTCCGTTTTTACGACGGAAGTGTGAACGGGCTCTTAGTGGACCTGCGACGCATCAACTGCGCCCATCGGCCGCTTTGATAATGATGTCACTTTTAAAGGCTCCTATTGGTTGGGATATGAAACGGAAATTACGTGCTCATTGGTCGCTTTGATTATGACCTCACTTTTCAAGTATTGGTTAAGATTGTTTTGGTAAAGTTTCGCTTTTACCGCGTGTAAACTGCACTCGATTTTTTTAATTAGAAACTCTATTAAATTTATAACTCTGTTATTGGGGCATCATAATTTTTTTTAATTTTTAAAGCTGGCTTTGCGAAATAAGAGTCAAGCGGACAATGTATATACGAGTATTACGTCTGCATGTTAAATGATTAACAACGTTAACGTAGTTAAGACTATTACAGTCATTAATGTATTAAAATGCACAGATATAATATGATAGTTTTACTTTACTGTCCTTATATCTTCAATTTGGGAGGCGGGAATGGGTACCGCCGCCCCGGGAACCTTTATTGGATAACCAACACCTCTGCATAGGTCACCCCAAGTGGTTCGCTACGTTTGGTGATTTAGCAGGGGTGCCCGAGTTCATGGGGTGAGGTTTGTCTAGGTCTTGGAGGCGGATGACCAGGACATACTGAACCCTAGATTCCTACCCACCCCTTAAACCCTTTTCCTTCCCAGAACTCTTCTCTCCTTCCTTTCCCTAAAAAAACCCTCCTAACAGCATCCCCAAAGATGACATAGGCCCTGAGGGAAGTTATTTTCCTCAGGGCCTCCTGTGTGGAGCTCATGTAAAAAATATCTATATAATAATAAAATAGTTTAATTGAAATTAATAGATTACTTCGTTTTTTTGCTGTGTTAGAAGAAAAAATAGTTTATTTTACCCACTGTTATGTTATAACAAACTGTTTATTTTAATTTTGGTTGTGTCTGTTCGGTTCGGTGAACTCTAGAACTCTTTAAAACTAGAATATAAATATAATTTTTAAAATGATTGTGTGAAGAATTCAGACAATATTTTTTTAACATAAAATATATACCTAATACATTTATAAAATTGGAATTGATATGTCAAGAATTCTGGCAAGCAATAAAGTACCTAACCACAAATTACTATACATTCACGAATTTTTTTCTTGATCATTCTGCAGCAATTATTATCCTTGTTTTGATTGTTACGTTCTTTAGTATAAACTTTCAGCATCACAATTTGGATGATGCATTAATTATCTAAATTTTAACACAACGCGACAACTACTATCTAACGGCAGACCGCTTGAAATGTTTAGTATTTTATGCGTAAAAGCAGTAAAATGAAATGGTGTGGTCGAATTTACCAGACACCTTATATTTTTTTTTACGTTAGCTCCACACAGGAGGCCTTGAAGAAAATTTCCCTCAAGGCCTATATTATCTTCGAAGATGATGTGAGAATGTTATTTTTGTGGAGAGTGAGGGATGAACATGGGTCTTGAGGAGACTATGTTGTAGGAGGGAGGAAACACATAGGCCGGTTTATCATTTTACAACCAAGCCGTTGAACTCAAGAACGAGTCGTAGAAGCAACCCGTTTTCATATGACAAATGTCAACAGCCGAACGGATCAATAACGCTAGTAAGGGTCGACCACGGACATATGAATATATCTGGACCTGCCCTAAGTGATAAAAACGTATTATTTCCCCCTCGGGAGAGAACCTCGCTTGAATCTAAAATATGTGACGTCATCATTCTTGTCCTGAACAGCGCGGAAGTAACATCCATACATTTTTCGAAAAACACGCCAAAAACGGTAGCTTGTGCTATACATTTTACGCACATATTATAGGACATAGCGAAAGTGGGCGGTTCTCCAGTGTAAACCATTTGTAAAAGTGTGTCTTAACAAAACACGGAAACAAAATATTGCTATGTGAATTGGGGCGAATCTTTTCGGGGCGAGCATTTGATCTTAGCAAATATGTTATTAACGTGGCAAGCAATTCGCGCTCCCATGTAAAAAGGTTTATTCATTCAAAGCAGATTTTGCTTTTAAGAACTAAATGGTGATATTATTATGCGAGATGTCTATATACTGTCAGATTGATTTTTTAACGAATCACAGTCATTTTTCCTCTCTTCGCCCATCGTAGTTTGGTTTTACCCCTCATCTGTATGTTCTGGTCTATTGAATTCTGATGTCTATGGAGTCGACCAAGACAGGTTTTTTTTTCTCGGCCAAGACCGAGAATAAATTAAAATCTCAGCCGAGATCGAGAATAGATAAATTGATAAAAAAATTAAAATGCGCTATTTTTTGCATAATACAGTATATTTAAGAATATAATAATAATTTGTTTTAAATAGTTTTAATACTCAAAATTGAACAACATGATGTTGTAGCACATTTTCTGCGTTTTCACCCTTCAAAGACTGTCGCCTCATGTCGTATAACTGACCAGCTCTGCTACTACGGTAGGCGGTGCTGATAAAACTTTTTTGCTGCAGGCGTATAAAATAATACGTAATGATCTTGATATTCACGTAACTAGTTAATGTAGTTATTCTGGCTAGTAATTATAATAAATTAATCATAACAATACATAAAAGAACTCTTCTACTACGAACAAAATTCAAACAAACTTTTTTTAACTACAATTGTATGTTTACAAAAGTAGTGAAATGAACGAACGGCGCGGCGCGGCGGCGACAGTAGCGTAAGTAAAATCCGCCTCGCTGCCAGCCGACCTATCACAATCGACAGCTCTTTTACGCACTGACACCAAGTGACGAATGTGTACGCGCGCGGTAGATTTGAATCCCATTATCCTATACCGTTCCTACTTGCAACGGTCTCGGTTATGGCCCAGAATCTCGGCGTTTTTTTTCCGAGAACCGAGACAGAGTTCTTGGTAGAATTTGTAGCCGAGAATGCCGAGACCGAGACCGAGATCTCGGTCGACCCTTAAACGATAGTTCCTCGGAGCGTCTTCCATTGTAATACGGGTAGAACAAGGACAGCATGGCTACCTGACTAGTGTTGAGTACCTCATACAAGAGGCACCTCAAATGTCCCATACAAACACGTAAAATGTCCCCCCACCTCACAATATGTATTTGTACCAACTCTTTTTCTTTGTCCCCCCTTCATATTTGTATTACTACAAATATGAAGGAGGGACAAAATATGAGGTGGGAGGTGGTTTGTTTTGTTGGACTACATTCATGTCATGCACGGGACAAATATGAGGTGAGGTTCGAGGTGGTTGGTGTATTGGACTACATGTCATGTCACGTTGTCACGTATGGGACAAATACGAGGTGAGGTGTGAAGTGGTTGATGTATTAAACTACATGTCATGTCACGCATAGTTTGGGACAAATGTATGAGGTGGTGAGGCGTGAAGTGTTTGTATATTCTATGACATTTTTGTATTAGAACCGTGAGGTGGTGATGGGGTAAGCCAATTCATATATTGTGAATACCGCAGAAGCGTCCCAACTGCTCCGAAATTTTTGATTTTTATTTTTTTATTCTAAATTATTGCTAAGTGAATACCGCACAAGAGTACCAACTGCTCCAAAAAAATTTTTTTTTTAAATATTTTTTTAATTGTAAATTATTGTTATGTGAATACACATTACAATAATTTATGAGCACAAGAGTCCCAACTGCTCGAATTTTTTTTTTTTTTAAATTTTTTTTTTATTGTAAATTATTGTTATGTGAATGCACAAAACAATAATTTATGAGCACAAGAGTCCCAACCGCTCCAAAAAAATTTTTTTTTCGAAATTTTTTTTTTATAGTAAATTATCGTTATGTGAATACACAAAACAATAATTTATGAGCACAAGAGTCCCAACTGCTCGAAAAAAATTTTTTTTTGAAATATTTTTTTATTGTAAATTATTGTTATGTGAATACACAAAACAATAATTTATGAGCACAAGAGTCCCAACTGCTCGAAAAAATTTTTTTTTAAAATATTTTTTTATTGTAAATTATTGTTATGTGAATACACAAAACAATAATTTATGAGCACAACAGTCCCAACTGCTTAAATTTTTTTTTATTCTAAATATTTTTTATTGTAAATTTATTTATTGATAAGTGAATACCGCACAACAGTACCAACTGCTCCAAAAAAAATAATATTTTTTATTTATTTACTTATTGTTATATGTTATGTAAATACCGCACAAGAGTCCCAACAGCTCCCCCAAGGGAGGGAGGATGAGGCAGTGTTGAGATGAGGTGGAGGGGGTTGCTGAGGAGGGGGAGGGATAAGAGGGGGGGGATCAGAGGGGGGTTCAGGGAGGGGATCAGAGGTGGTGAAGGGGGGAGGGGGTAGGCCTTTTTTATATCCATTTTTCGTATTACAAAAATAACAGACACGGGAGGCGGGTATGGGTACCGCCACCCCGGTATTTATTAGAAAACCAACACCTCTGAACCAAGAAAATCAAGCTGAAGGAAAAAAACCAGCCCCCCCCGTAAGCGAAAATATTTTGTAACACCTCACCTCAAATGAGGTGGGACACCTCAACACCTCATTTCAATATTTGAATACCTCATACAAACTCATCCTGATATCGTGTCCTACCCAACACTATACCTGACGCCCGTGCTCTAAAGATTGCAATCCGCTTGTTAAGATAAGGGAATCTGTCAAACAGATCGCCCATTTCTTCGTCAAAGGTTTTTTTTGTAGTAAAAAATAGAAATACAATTTTTGTGTGAATCTGAGTTTATAGCAAGTATAAACTCGCTGACCTGGTAACAATGTGCACTGCTTGTGCAAGTACTACACTATGTATTTGTATTTTTAGTTCCTCTGATGGTCTGTCTGGCGGCGGATCGCTAATTCGCTTGATGAATATTAACTGAACCGAGCTGTTTTATTACCAGCGACCTCTTCATACATTATACAGAGCCTATTTCATCCAACACAACTTCATTATATGTGATATCACAGTCGATGTAGGTATAATATCCTTATGTCACTGGTGCCAGGGGTCCATAATCAAAACAAAGTGTCAATAAATCTAAATCACTTGGTTTGGCTTACACAGTCTATCTATATATTTTTTTAATGAAAAGACAAATAACTTTGTTTATATCACTTTTATTTATACACAATCAACATGTTTCATGAACGATGTTCACATCATCAGGATCAAATGTATACTCCTGATGATGTGAACATCTTTCATGAAACATGTTGATTGTATATAAATAAAAGTGATGTAAACAAAGTTATTTGTCTTTTCATTAAAATAAATAATGCCATCACAAAGTGAAAACCTTTCCGAAGAAGCTTTCTTCAAAAAAAAAATCTATATATTATTCATAAAAATAGAAGAGAAAACTTAGAAAAAAATATTGATGTTTTTTTTTTGTTATTAAGTTATTAGTTTTTTTTTCTCATGAGCTCCACACAGTAGGCCATAAGGAAAATAATTTCCATCAGGGCCTATGTCATCTTTGGGGATGCTGTTTCGAGGGTTTTTTCAAGGAAAGGAAGGAGAGGAGAGTTCTGAGAAGGAAAAGTGTTTAAGTTGTGGGTAGGAATCTGGGGTTCAGTGTATCCTGGTCATCCGCCTCCAAGACCTAGACAAACCTCACCCCATGAACCCATGGGGTGAGGTTTGCATGAAACGTAGCGAACCTCTTGGGGTGACCTATGGCAGAGGTGTTTGTTATCCATTAAAGGTTCCTGGGGTGGCGGTACCCATTCCCGCCTTCCAAATTAGTGTCTTAATAACAAAAAAATGATAATTTCTGTGTAGTTTACAGAGTTCATATAAACATACCTTTATGAATATTATTTCTTCCCACTCGGTCGGCTCTTCTATTTAAGGTTTGAAATTTGAGGGTGGCCATTTTGTCATTCCAACGCGTACATTACTCTCAAAAGTAAAGCTACAATTACACTAGACAATTTTCGTTAAGAAAAAATTCGGATATTTTCTTAGATTATCATGAATACTTATTTAAATTTACTCCATACTTTCGCGGTATGAGCGTGGAATACGGTGCGTATGTGGAATACGGTGCAAGAGTGACCCGCGTGGCTTTGTTTTTTTATACAAATCTACACTTTTATTTCGTTACAAGTCACTGTCCACACGAGATTTCAAAAATACCCCCATCCCGTTTTCCCAGCCCTTGTTGATGCACCACATCGTGTAAAATTCAGGATCGGGCCATTAATAATAAAACTCCTTGTGTAGATGGTAATAGGGTTTAAATTCCCTTTTAGCACCAGCCGCCTGTTTTGTTTATTCATTATTATATTTATGAACATCTCTAAAAGCGGGTTTTATTTTATTTCGGAAAGCTCATAATATTAAAATGTTTTACTTTTTAATTTAATTTTCCACATTATAAAATAAAACCATAACCGAAAGGCGTTTAATAAGTAAGAGAACTTTAAAGCAGTTTTAAGGGACTAAAAGTTTATGGGACAAAAATTTATAGGCCGGCAGTTTTATAGGCCCAAAACTTTATATTTTTCTGGGCTTATAAAAAGACCAAAAAAAACTCGATTATTTCAACGGCTTGGTCATGCGTGTTCTCCTTGTAGTATTTAATTAAAGCATCTAAAATATTTCTAAGCGATCTAATTTTCAAATCGAAATAACATGATTATGTATTGCTTAATAGCATATTTATCACATCACCTAAAAGCAGAATTTTTATAGTTCTTGACGAAACTTTGCACACTTAACTTTCATTATAAGATAAAAATGATTGTTTATACCTGGTTGCGGAAAACTCTGTAAAAAAGCCCGGGTGACACCGGAGTTTTCAGCTAGCATGACTATATTTATTTCACATATATATACTGTGCCAATATCTTCCATATATGGCAACACCCGGCAGCGCTTGCGAACAGTGGCAACGGTTGCGGCAGGCCAATTGAAAATCACTTCTCTTGCTGTGTTCCACCTTTTCATTTTCCTCTCGTCTCTCCCCCCCCCCCTTTCCCACCACTATATCTTTCCCACTCTCTCCAAGCAATTTCTTTTTTTTACGGAGCCGAGACGAGTGATATTATGGACTTCTACTGAGAGTAATGGCTTGAAGACGAATTAATCTAAATTATTCGGAAGCAACATGCCTACTTTATTGTGATTTATTTTTATGGTATTATGCCATGTTGGGCTACCTCCTCTCCTTTAGCCAACGTCTCGAAAAGCATAACAGTGTCCATTTTCAGGGCAGATGTTTAATCGAAGAGAAAAGTGTCATTATCTTATGTATGTAGATTAGGCCGTGTTGCCATCTCCAATTGTATACGAGCTTGGTATTACTTAAAAACGTTTTCTACGTTTAGTTTCGGTGTAGCCATCAATTGCCGGACACTAAGAACTATTCAATTTATTCAATTTTAAAAACATACAAAATTAACATCTCAAAACGTTTTTAAAAGATAGAAAATTGTTAAGAAAAGATTTTTACTATTAGCAACAAAGCTTGCCGACTAAAAAGCGCTTTATTGATGTTAAACAAATCGACATTTGAAGTGATTCTATTTAGTTCTCCCGACTGGCATGACCATTGGCAGGGTTAGTTCTGCAAGCCGGGAAAGAACTGTTGACCTTAGCCCCGTCGTCTTTATTAACATAAGTTTTTTTGTGATTTTCAATTGCCTCCGTAATGGGGTATTTCCATAAACGAGGGATTCTGTTGAAAATGTACGGAATATTTAAAGATCATTTTTTTTTTTTTAATCATCCTACAAATTTTTTTTGTTTTATATGTTTTCATTCAATATTATTGATTTTAAAAACGGTCTAAAACTGACAAAATCAAAACGGCCCATGGTTTGAAAATCGGAATGTGACGTCACAAGCGTCGATCAGCTGGGCCAGCATAAATTAACACTGTCAGTGAGGGTCCACTCCCATGACGTCACACGATAGCCCCGCCCCAAAATATCGTTTTAGCGGTAATTAAACAATGGGAAACTTTGACTCGACGTAGAAAATTTTTTGGTCAACGTAAAAATAAAATAAAAATGCTGTAATCATAAATGTGGAAATACCCCATTAGGCGTGCTCTATAAGTTTTGGATTTTCCCAAGACTTCAGGAACAAATCCAAAGTAATGGGAGGTGGTTTCAATTAAATGCTCGGCAATAATTTCCGATTTGTCACACCTACTTTGGTTAAAAAATTTTACTAAACGAAGTGCGAAGCTTGAGTTAGGTTAGTTTTCAACTTATATCCGCTTCCGTTGCCCGAATTCCACTGAAATTAAAAATTTTGTGGTGCTGACCAATTAGGAGATTCGTGAAGTCGATATTCGAAGTAGGTTTTTGGGTTACGTGTGCAATTTCCCCACTGGCTACAAAATCTAATCTAGCTGTAGGAAAAGCTCCTGAGAGTAGAGTTGTGTAGAGCTCGCGTGCCGCGTTTTCGCTACCTGTGCCTTTTCGCCAGATTCCGCCTCATGAATATATCTGCTAATCATGCTTTCTCCATAGTTCATGCAATTACGTATGTATCTGATTCAACCGTATTAATTTACCTATTCGCTACCCAATCTATTTTAATCGGAAGTTAGATAGAATTGAGTGTTATGTTGTATTATAAGGTTGTTTTCCTAACAATTATTAAATCTTTTGTTCTCAATTTGGCGTCCTGCAACGTTACAACGGCCCGACTCTTTCCTCAGGGACAATGCGATAGGGTCGCTAAAATCTGGACGGCCGTGAGTGAGAACGTCCAATAACAGAAGCCGGTCTATAAAATATATAGAAATGGCTTCACATTAGTAAGCGTATTTTTTTCGTTTTTTTTGTAGTTTTTTTTATCCAAGTCATCATCATCATCATCTTCTTCCCCTTATCCTATTCGGGTCGGGGATCCATTGTTTCGACAAGGCGCCTCCCTTCGCCTCTATCTTGCGCTGTTTGTTCGGCCTCCGTCCATGGCAGTCCTATCCTCTCCTCATACAGTTTGTAGAGTTGTCTCGCCCAACTGCGTCTAGGGCGGCCCACTGGACGACTACTCTCTGGAATTGCACTTAGTATTGTCTTAGGAATTCATTCATCGGACTGCCCAAGCCACCTCAGTTGCGATTTTTCTACGAAGAGTGACAGTGGTTCGCTGTTTAGATCGTCTCGGATCGTCGAGTTTCTTATTTGATTCCATATCGTAACTCCTGCCACTCCTCTCAAGTACCTCATTTCGGCAGCTTGAACTCTAGAGCGTGCTTGTTCATTTATCATTCATATCTGGTGGCCGTACGTAAGCGTTGGGTGGTATATTGTTTTGAACACTGCCGTCTTTATCTTGATACTAAGCTCGGCTTTCATTATCACTGAGCTGTAGAGAGTACGCAACATACCGCTTTTATCCAAGTAATCTGCATAAATATTATTAATTTGATTCATCCTAATTTTATGCAGTCTTTGTCCCTACGCGCTTAAACATGTCACGTACATTTGCAAAAATTAAATTCAGGTAAAAACGAGGAACCTCGCCCTCTCTGACAACTAGCGCTGTGACAATACCTATTCCTACAAAAGGAATGAGAAAAGAAAATACTTCGTTGCGTCCGGTTGGACCTGGAGTTTTCTTTCACATCCCCAAAGCAAAGGCCAAAAAGTAGGAAGAAGATTTCGCCAGTAACGACGTTTCATTTAGAGGACTCTCTTCCCACTCTCTTTACATCATTAATACGAATTCTCCGGCAGATAACGTTTTGATGGATGTTTGGTTTTCAAAATTAAATCAATTTATACACGTCTGAAACGAGTGGAAACGAATTTCGTAAAATTAATAATGAAAATAAATCAAAGAACAAATTTGAAATCTAATTTAATAAGTTCGCTAGGAAAAGCTTCATTAACAAGTGTCGGGAATTTGCTGCCCTCGGGGTGTGTTTTGTATTTTGCTTCCTTCGTCTTCAATTAAAAATAGATGTTCACAGTTCACAGTCTGAACGATGAATATCCTAATAAACTCAAATATTCACAAAGCAGTAAATTAAACATTAATCTAGCTCGTAAGTTTGACAAATAGTTAAAAACCTTAGGTAACATTATTTTTAAATGTTTTATCATAGCGCCTTATTTTCTATTGATATATATAATATTGTTTTAAAAATAATATTTTAGTTGTCATTAACTGGATAATGAATTTTGTGGCTAATAGTTTTATTTTGCTTGATCCAAGCAAAATAAAATTAATTGTGTCGAGTAATTATTTATTTTTTATTTTTTCAAAGTTTTTTTTGTAGTAATCGATATCCACAATCAAATAAAAAAATCAGCTTCTCCAAGATCATTAACTTAACTTATTATAACAAAGCCGACAAAAATCACGAGGTATTATAATTGTAAGATTGATAATTGCATAGTAACTAATTAACAAAATCTAACTATACATGTTAAGATAAAGCCTGGGATGAAGTCATAGGGTTGTTTAAAAAAAAATGAACAGTTCATCATATATTTGGATACGTTTTTTAGTTTTTCATGGCCAAAAGTATTTTCGTTATTTGTTTTTGGGGTGTTCTACCGGATCTGCCCTGATGATGAACACTGCAAAGCTGTCCGAAATGTTGGCTAAAAAAGGAGGTAGCGCAACACGGCATAACACCCCAAAAACAAATTTCGAAAACATCATATATTTGATTTTAATTTTGACGTTCTGTGAAAGTTCTGTTAAATTCTGTGATTATTTCAGATTTTGAAGCAATTGGCCAATATTAAAATAATAAGATAACCTGAATAGAACTTACACAGGACATGAATATTTAAGAACTGTTTTTTTTAAACAACTCGTCCTAAGAAATTTAACACAAGAGAAATTTAAAAATTAAAAACAATTTTCTAATATAAAACTGGTACAGACAGGTAGGTACTTTATCGCTTGTCTAAATTATTGAAAAAATCAGTACTATCATTCGGCAATTTTGAAACTGACACTTAAATTTAAAACATATCTAAGTTCATTGAACCAGAGTTACAACCAAGCGCGCTCCAAGTGAAAAAACTAAAATACTAATATATAATATAAAATGTGATCGTCTTCTACAACGAATTCTAATGTATCATATTAATTAGAGCATACTGAGGACAGACATTTTAGAATTTTTAGAACATATCGAATAGTATTGAAGATTCGAACTATGAATTATTATTGTACTACGTGTGATATCACGATACATAACTGCATACATTTTGCCAATATTTACTTTGAAAGGGGGCATACATTAATTACGTGAGCATAAAAGGGGGGAGGGGGTCCAGCAAAATCTCACGTTACTTGAAAAGAATATATGAAATGGACCAAATTTATCTCATCAAGGGGTGGGGGAGGGATCTAGATTGGAAGAATAACTGCTCACGTAATTAATGTATGCCCCCAAAGTTGATAACTTCACTGTGGAAAAAGGGGCGATTATTTCAATGCGGTTAAGAAACACTTAGTAAACGTAACCGCCACCTTCTCAAAATTAAGAAGATTCGTCAATACTAACACGTGTAATCAATACTTTTAAAGTGCCAGTACCGTAAATGGGGTGACTTTGAAATAAATACCTCTTTTTAATAAAACATTTGTCGCAAGAGTGTCAATGTCATTATTTTTATTGATCGTATTTATGTTATGGAAATTTATTTAAAAAAAATGTGTTTGTGTTTGGGGAGTAAACAAATGAGCATGGTGATCAGTGTGATCACAGTCACCTTTCGAGAGGGCGACTTTGATATGCCGACCTTGTAAGCTTATTATAATAATACCCTCATCCTTAAAAACTTGTAAAAAAAACAAAATGCGTGTTGAAATATTTAAGTATTAAAATACATTACATCTTTAGACACTGACATACTTCAAAAAATAAATAACACGAAACTATTACAATTGTGGAGGAGTTAAAAAAATATATTTACATAAGAAGCAATTACTTTGTGGTTAGACATTATATTATAAAAATAAATAAAACACTTTGTATTTAACCACGAATTTATTATATTACATATCGACCGGTTTCGCTTACATCAAGCTTCTTCAGGATATAAGTAATAATAACTAAATGTTAAGTGAGAGCTATGGCTTATATATAAGTTGAGTGACAGTGGGAGAAAGAAAATGACCAAGAACATAATTAGAAAGAGACAAAGTATTTGACAGAGGTAAAGTGGATAATCAATTAGTGGGAGGGAGACAACAATACAATAATCAATTAGTGGGAGGGAGACAACAGTATACATCTAATCACAAATAAAAACCAACAGTTAACGGTAATAAATCTTCATTATTATATTATCATATATCTAAATATCGTCCTTTATCTTATAATGTAAAATACATCAAAATTTGTTTAATATCTCATTTATTACCGTTAACTGTTGGTTTTTATTTGTGATTAGATGTATACTGTTGTCTCCCTCCCACTAATTGATTATTGTATTGTTGTCTCCCTCCCACTAATTGATTATCCACTTTACCTCTGTCAAATACTTTGTCTCTTTCTAATTATGTTCTTGGTCATTTTCTTTCTCCCTCTGTCACTCAACTTATATATAAGCCATAGCTCTCACTTAACACTTAGTTATTATTACTTATATCCTGAAGAAGCTTGATGCAAGCGAAACCGGTCCATATGTAATATAATAAATTCGTGGTTAAATACAAAGTGTTTCATTTATTTTTATAATAAAAGATTTACATTTTTTCTCTCTCTTCTCTTAAAAAAAAAATAGGTATGAGGGGTGGGTAAGAATCTGGGGGTCAGTGGGTTGAAAGACGTCCAACTGCGGTACAAGGTGATGGATCGAGAGAGTCCTGCTGGAAATATCATATCAAATATCATATTCTCTCTGAAAACATTGAAAAACATCGTAAAAATTTTAAAATATTAATATTTGGATGATTTGTGTAGTGCCGTTTTCGTGAAAAATCACCTGAAGGGCGTTGTACAAAGTCTTACTTCTAACTACAAACCAGACAAACCACTATAATAACTTGTGGCTAAAAATTGCATCCACCGGTTCGTCGATCATTGATACGAAACTATATGTACAATGAATGCGATGCTGAATATAACTCACATTGTTGGAATATAACTAGAAACCTACTAATTTTACACTTATTTTCAGAGTGTCATTGTATCCACGATGCTAGAAAAAAACATAATTAAAAATAAGCTAGTAATCTTTCTAGTAGTGAGAATTACGCAGATATGCGCGATAATGAAAGTCACCCCCGGTTCGTAAATCGCCCCCATATTACGATGCTACGTGACATTCTATCAATAAGGAAATCGAATCACGACGATAATGTCAGTTACCCAATTAGCCACGCTAGCTGTCTCCTTGAGAGACAATGGATTGAGGCTAGACGGTGGCAACCAATATCACCACTCACTGACACGTGGAACGATTAACGGATGACAGGTGGGAATTAAACATCATTCAACGGGGTCTTTGATTGGTAACGAGACACAATGCGGACATAGATGTTCGCAAATGAGATGAGCTGGTGACTTGTATAGTATATATGCTGTCTTCAAGTGGGTCAGAGCCGTCAAAAACCTTCATGATTGGATAAGTTAATGTTAGCGGAAAGTAAATCGGAATAATCAAAAATTATACTTGAAATAATCCGATTAAATATTTCAATATTTTACCATCATTTTCCGAGTACAAAGATAATATTTACTTAATTTCGTACTGCGGGAAATTTTCGTATTCCTCACATTATAAACACAAATGGTTATCCTCGAATTTATTTCGCGAATCATAACGTTTACATTAGTACTTCTCTCACATCGAAATACTGTGCTAACCAAAACACAATGTGTAAATTTATTATCATTGAAAACTTTTTTTAATTCCCTTGTGTACTGGATGAAAAAGTACTAGTTAATAAAAACAAACAAACATAGTTAATAAAAACACATTGCAAACAAAAAAAACATTACCAACATGAACTGGAGGTCTAGCATAGACGATCGATAAAACCCTATACCAATACGATTTTGACCAAATCCGTCAATTATGGTCAGTGATAATCAATATTTATGAGCACGGTCAACCATTATTAACAGATATTTCGACCGACGCGCGACGATTGATACATTTTAGCGCGGCCTCCATAACATCAGATAAGTTTCCTTTATCTGTTAATATACACCAATTTTTAAATAATTTCGTTCGTTATGCAAAATTACTGGCTTATTTAATGAACAGATTGAACTAACGAAGCTCTTAGAATTGAAAAAAGTTATACGCGCGATCCATTGACGTAAATAACGCATGCAATAATACAATCAATTTATTCTGTTTGATCTTTGAGAAACGAAAATGGTTGAATTATGACCATAGACCTCATTAACTATTAATATTTTTACGTAATTGATTGACGTTTGTCGTTTAAGAATGTGAATTCGCAGACAGATCTGCTAGTGTTGCCAGCGTATATCGATTTATTATTATTCCCTGTCAATATCGGTTCAGCCGTCAACAATGAAACCGTGCTCGGTGTGTAGAAATAAAATCGTTGAAAGTTACGCCTATCGATCCAATACTGTAAACTACCCGATTTCTCTGTGCTCCCCGGTTAACCTCCATATTCTTCATCAGCAATATCTGAAGCCTGCTATAAATAGGGAGAAAAATAATCTGGAACAATAAGTATTTTCATCCTGTGAGAGCCGAAGAATATACTCTTCTCGCCTTCTGACCTTTTCTACGATTCTTTGGTCACGTCGCAAGGGACCACAGGAGAGTCAGAAAAAACTCGTTCTTGCGGGCAATGTTACACGAAGTAGGCCATTAGGGATATCCCTCATCCCGACCTGCATCCTGGTTTGCAACTTGATCGTGGAGATCAAGCCTATTTTATTTTATTTTATTTATTTGGGAGACCAACAGTTTACATTAACAACAAAGTATATAATAATTGAGTACAATAATTGAACCAATTAGAGGTTTCCACATGGGTATTGTATACAAGTGTGTAGTTATTTCAGAGATATTTACTCATAAAAAATTACATTTCAAGAGACGAATTACGAGTTATTTAGGTGGGGATAGGAAAGGGGTAGGATGGGGGGGATCGGTTAAGTTGAGGTATAGTAATAAAAATATGCGTGACAAAAAATTAAAAGAGAGAGAAAAAAAAGGAAGTTTATAGAGTGATGGTTGTATTAGAGGGTATCTATAAGTATTGTTATTGTAGAGTATCGAGAGAGTGTCTGTGTGATTTTAAGGAGTGTGGTGCAGAGTTAAAAATGTCAAATTGTGTATAGTGTGTGTTGAAAGTGTTGGATGCACGATAGATGAAAGAGTTCTGTTTAGAATTAGTGTTGCACCGAGGGAGGCTAAGAATCATGTCTGATCTAGTTCGTCTGTTTGGAACTCGTATCTGTATTCGTTCTAGGAGTGCTGGACAATCTACGACGGATCTGGCTATTTTTTGAAGAAAAAGTACATCGGCCGAGCTTCTTCGAGCTTCTAATGGTAGTATATTGAAGTACGCGGCTGAATCTTGGTGACTTAGGTGTGGACGGAAGCTGCGGAAATCTAAGTATCTTATAAAACGATTTTGAACACGTTCTAGATTTTCCACATATGATTTGTATTGCGGATTCCAAACTTGTGATGCGTATTCTAGT
This sequence comes from Limnephilus marmoratus, assembly GCA_917880885.1. Classification (NCBI taxonomy): domain Eukaryota; kingdom Metazoa; phylum Arthropoda; class Insecta; order Trichoptera; family Limnephilidae; genus Limnephilus; species Limnephilus marmoratus. The sequence continues at coordinate 66,835,373 of OU862908.1, forward strand.
AAGCTACGGACATAAGCAAAATATAGGATTTTCATTGTTCTAAAGTTATTGAATTTTTTAAATGTCCTAAGAATGAATCCTAACATTTTCGAAGCTTTTGATGTGACTGAGTCTATATGAATATCAAAAATAAGCTTAGAGTCCAATGTCACTCCCAAATCTTTGACTTCTGTTTTGTTGATTATTATTGAGCCGTTCAGATTATATTCATAGGTAACGATATTTTTATTTCGTGTGAAGTTCACGACGAAGCACTTCTTAACATTGATTTTAAGGGTATGCTGTGTACAGTAAACATTAAGACGGTTTAGGTCCTCCTGCATTTTTCGACAGTCAGCAGTACATCTGATAGGATAAAAAACCTTCATATCATCTGCGTAAAGTAATGTTTTGGAGTGTTTGAAGCATTGGCCTATATCATTAATGTAAATATTAAAAAGTAACGGTCCCAATAGAGATCCTTGAGGCACACCTGATGGGACGGTTACCCAGTCCGATTTAAAACCACCCACAACTACGACTTGACTACGGTTTGATACATAGGATGAGAGCCATCTAAGAAGGTCACCGTGGACGCCGATTTGCATAAGCTTGCGTAATAATATGTCGTGATTCACTAGGTCAAAAGCTTTGCTATAATCCGTATATATTGCGTCTACTTGTACACATTGATCCATATTATCTTGCAAGAATTCCGTGAATGCTATTAGATTAGTTGTTGTTGATTTTCCACTCATAAACCCATGTTGGTTAACATTAAGTGAGGATTTCAAAGCGGGAAACATCTGATCGTATATTATTTTTTCAAACACCTTGCTGAAGACACACAATTTTGAAATTGGACGATAGTTTTCAATGTCAGCTTTTTGCCCGGTTTTGAAAATGGGTGTTATGAAAGCAGTTTTCCAAGTATTAGGTACCACACCCTCTTTTAAAGAGCGATTGAATATAATGGATAATGGCTTTGACAGACTGCTTGCGCACTTCAGGATGAAAAAGGGAGGGATTAGATCTGGGCCTGCGCTTTTTTTTACATTTAAGTTTTCCAGATATGTCTGCACCAGACGTTCGTCAACTTCAATACTGTGAATAGTGGAAGAATTGTGAATGTTGTAGTTGGCTGGCATATTTTGAGAAGTTTGAACATCGTTGGTGTAAACAGAACTGAAATGTTTGGAGAATAAGTTAGCAATCTCAGATCCGTTCTCAGCTTTTTCATCCCTAAGAAATACAGTGTTTGGCACACCTTGTGATTTAGAGTTTGATTTAACGTAGTTCCACAGTTTTTTTGGATCGGAGGATATTTCGTGTTCAACGTTAATTAGGTATTGATTGTGACACTCTTGTTGAAGTTTTTTATGGCGTGATCTTAAGAGAGAGAAAATGGAATAGTCAGACTGATTTTTGTAAATTTTGAACTTTTTGAAATACTTGTATTTTTCCTTCGTTAACTTTATAAGAGCTAAGTTATACCATGGTGGGTATTTTGAGTTTTTACTTGGTTTTAGTGGAATGTGAGCGTCTACAAGTTGATTTATTTGTGAATAAAAATTTGATAAAGCTGAATTTATATCACCGATAGAGAGGAGCTATATATAGAAGTGATGAGAAAAAATACCCTTCTCTGATAAACTTTTTTCTTGTTTCAGGAATCAGACCTCTGTCAGAACAAATCTGGCTTTTTAAATTTATACTGATTAAAAATTTAATGAAGCTTTTACACTTGCACCTTGTTCCGATGTAGATTGTCGTGTATTCTCAGTATCACCCTGGTATCGAAGTAACCATAAAGTATGTCGTCATTAATACCGCCATTCCTGATAGGAACATTGCTTGAAATGGCTTTTATATTTTTTATATAAATTCTACTTTCCTGTGAGTTCCTGAGGAAAATAATTTCACTCGGGGCCTTCGTCATCTTTAGGAATACTGTGTGGATGGTCTTTTAAATGAAAAGAAGGAGACGATATTCTGGTAAGGAAAGACGTATGAGGGGTGGTAGGAATCTAAGGGTCAGTGTATCCAGAAGTGACAGACGATTCATTGCGATGCAAGAGTTCAAAGAGTTCAGGCGGTAAGGTCAAATGGTCTCCCGATTCCGGATAAATCTCACCCTGAACCCGGGCACCCCTGCTTAGTCACCGAATGTTACATTCACGGTCTATTACAGGTGCGTTGATTATCCAATAAATGTTTCCCGGGACGGCGGTACCCATTCCCAAATTGAAAACCAGATCTAATAATTCCAAATTCATTTAATTTATGTACTTCGATCAAACTACGTCAATGACTTGATACGAAAAATACGTATTCATTATAAGGAAGCTTTACCTGTCAACTAAGAAGGTTTCCCGTTTTAGGACAGTCAAATTGCCTATTCACATCGGTTTGGGAACATGGTGTTATCAGTAATGAGTTCTATAAATTTTATAGAATTCAATAATAAATGAATTACATTTACATAATTATCAGTTTCATAGTCTAATGTTAAGTTCTAAAAACAACTAAATAGAGTATTAGTAGTAAAAAAATTCTACTGAGAATACCAAGTAAAAAATTAAAATAATTTTAACTGGTGGAGAATTGATACTTACCACCGATCCTCCAGGTTATTTGGGAATGTCACGGGTGCTTTGAAATAATAAGTTGAATTTGCGTTTATCTGACTCTGGTATATTTAAAATTATAAATTATATTATACATCAATAAATTTCTACCTGAGGGTAAAATATGAGGATAGTAATTCACGCAAAACAGCAGCCCAAACCAGTGAATAACCAAGAATGAATTTAGAATTTTTCCTTTCTGACAGCGGCCGGTAGAAGACACTAGAATGCCAGTGTTGCCATCCTAAAATAATGTTTTTTTGGCTGTTGAGTGCTGTGCTTAGGTACTATCCACATAATAATGTATTAAGGTCACAAATAAAAAATTAACTCATTGATGCTTTTCAGAGATTGACAAACATGACGGTTCGACAGAAGGTGGCAATAGCGAAATTGGTTAAAGCGCACGTCCCGATTGGACGAGAGGTCTTGGTTCGAGTCCCAGTTGCGACCATTGTCTTTTTCTGTTTTTCTGTGTCTTGTTCTCTTTCATATTTTCATATGGGTTATTATTGTTATCTTCTTCTTCAATGATTCAAAACTTTTATTTTTCAATACGAGTTTTGGTGAACGTAATACAACCAATCCCGAACAAGAGAAATATAAGTTAAGAATGACAAGTATCTAATTCTAATTATGATTATCACAATGTACATTTATATTAATGGTGGAATTCCTTTTCTATCTCTCCTCACCTTACGAAATTCCCGGAACAATTAATTTCTTATTCCAGATAGTTGAGGAATCTTTCGGTATTACTAAAAATTAGGCATAGATAATATTGATCCAAATTCCGAAAACAAGTAAGTATTTTAATATGGCATTTATGAAATCCACCCTTCTAATATTTCAACCTACAAGGAACACTAACTGTCTTGGAGGTTTAGGGTTGTGGCCTAGTTCTGAGAAATATCTATTTTGTAATGTCACGCAAGGGATAATATCCTGGAAGACCAAAAAATCAAATATGCACGGCATTACGCTCTTCGGAAAGACATTTGACGTGATACATTTGTACATTTGTTTTGTATATCTACGTGTGAACTGGTTGTATGGTTTTATAATTTTTTTCAGAGCTTTTTTGAGTGTATCAATTTTTACCATCGATGAAAAAAATGATTTTGGACAAAGAATGGATAAAAAAAATAATATTATCGAAAATACTCATTTCGGTTATCTGTACGTCCTGCCTCTGGTTCAATGAACTTACTGAACTGAACTGAATTTGTTTGAATTTAAAAAATTCAACTGATTTTGTGAAGAATTCAGACAAGCGGAAGCTTTCCACTGGAGCGCTTTTTGTCACAATATGGCACTATTTTAAATTCCTTGGATTGCTTTGCTGCCAATTTTGGCAAATTTTCCCTTATTTATAAATCCTAAGAATATGACTGTGATAATCGACGTAAGATAGATGAATTCATTGGCTGCATAGAACTATAATCAGTTTGTATGTCTCATATTAACATTCGGAGACATGATTTTTTAATGTGGGCGGAAAATATCCATAATGATCACCAAAAAATCTTGAGCAATCGGAGAAAAAGTTTTAAAATGCGCTGTCGCTCCAGTGGTTAAATTATCTCCATACAGGGGGCACCTGGGGAAAACTCTATGGCATCTTTGAGGATGCTGTGTGAGAGACGAGTGGAAGTTTTGGGAAGGAAATTTTATGAGGGGTGGGTAGGAATCTGCGGGGTGATGAAAATGTCTCCCTCAACCAGAAGGACATGATACTTGCGAAATAATTTATTATAATATATTATAATGGAATTGGAATATTAAGTAGTGAAATTCTTATTGCTGATCTCCGCTAAGAGATGTCACTTGATACAAAATTAAACAAATTTGATTTATTGAAGAAGTCGAGAGCACCTGGCTTCTTTTACTTAGATCTAAAAATACCAATTATTAGTTTCTTGAAAAAAATAATATATATTGAATCTCCAGAGTTTCTTTTTATATTTATTTGCAATTTGAACATTCAAAGAAAAGGCGTTGACTAATTCGCTTTTCTCGATTAATAGAAAGTAATTTGTTGACCCGTGGCCTGAAAAGCAAATTCGTAATATTATTCTGGTACAGTTCCATTACTGAAATGTCAAGCCCAGGAGTGAGTTGGAAAAATAATCCATTAATAATAATATCCTGTCACCATCCTGGAGAGTGAAGTAAATAAATTAATCAAACCCAAGCAGACATTTTTTTAGAGCAATGCTCTGAGAATTTGTGTATTTTATTCATTGAAGAAGATAACACTAATAATCTAAACGAAAATATGAACGAGATAAAGATACAGAAAATAAAAAGATGACGGTTGCAACTGGGACTCGAACCCAGAACCTCTCATCTTGCCTTGACGAATGCTTTATCCAATTAGGCCACTGCCACCTCTTATAAAACCGTCATACTTGTTAATCTCATATTTAAAATTTCAGAATTAACAATATTTTCTCGACTATTTTTTTTCCACATTTTTTGCAACTACCTTTTTCATTGGAAACAATCGTTAAAAGAACTGGTTTGTAACCTAAATAGTGTCTCCGATAAATTTATCCAATTTTATTTTTATGTAACACCTATGGACCTTTTTTTAAAAGTCTAAATGAATATTCAATTCTTATTAGAACAACTCTCTTTTGAAGGTAATTCCCATCAATGTAATACATTGTTGAAGAAGAAGATAACACTAATAATCTATACGAATATATGAAAGTGAATAAGACACAGACAAATAGAAAGATAACGGACTCAAAAGTTATAAAAAGGGAGTAGTTCTAATAAAAATTGTATATTATTCTGTGGAATATCGTATTTATATTATAATTACATATTATTTGAAGAGCCGGCTAGAGGATATTAAGTTTGTTGTAGGTGTGATCGAGCGTATCTATACTTCTTCCAAAGTCAGTTCCTCATTTCTGAGGATCGTGACCCCTACTCCAATTTACATGGTGGACAAGGCTCCTCCACTGCACTGCGTGGAGAGCTGCGGAAACCGACGTTCCGGACGCCAGTGATACTTGGTAACTCCAGCGCATTGGTGACCTTCCTCTGCCACTTTGCCAGTGAATAGGAGTTTCTCCAAGTTAGAATCTTCAGTAGGGCGAGCAAAGTGTCCAAAGTATCTTAAAATTAGTTGTGGGCAGATAGTTAAAAGCCTGTTGTGGATGCCTAGCTCTTACAGAAGGGACATTCCAGAATTATACCTTTGTCTCGTTGTTTCACAAGTTTCAGAGTGGGTGAATTCAAGTAAGGTGCTTCAAGGGAGTCCTCGTCCAGAGTGATTTAGTCTACCTGTTTGCTGATCTACTATGAACATATACTTACCCCTGTACACAGTATTTCGCGGGTATCAGTGTACCTACTATTCAGAACCAATTAACCTTTCGATTGACATCTGTGCGTAGTCCTTGTGGGTTATTAGTAGACGACATTTTCTTTTGATGATTTAAAAATAATTTTTGCCATTTTTAAGTGTTCTTATGTGAGCATGTTATTTTCGAATTTTTTTTTGTAAAGTTTTTCATTTAACTTCAAATCATGTCCCTTTTCAACCTTTTTAAAATACTTATTTTTAAATATACTTTTTAACATTAGCTCCACACAGAAAGCTCTGAGGAAAAAAATTCCCTTGGGGCCTTTGTCATCTTTGGGGATGCCGTGGGTCTTTTTAGGGAACGAAGGAGAGGAAGTTCAGGGAGGGAAAACAGATATGTAAGGTACCGACTTAACATGTTCCAATTTATTGGTAGTTTTTTTGGCTATCGTACTATGGCTTTTGTATTATGATTGTGCGTTTTTTTGTGATTTTTGAATTGTTTCGTGAGAATATTTTAAGCATTATTTTATATTTGAAATTTCAAATATTTTTAGAAATCGTCCCTTAACGTCATTACTTAGGGACACTTGTTTCACAAAATTTGAACAATTCTTCAAATTTCAATCTGTGAAAGTTGTATTGAACAATTAAGAACCATTAACATTTAATGCATGGAATACAGATTTCAAAGTATCTCATATAATAGAAAATTGGTTTAACTGGTAATAAATCAATTTAGACACCTTCAAAATTGAAATTTAAAATCATATAAATAAGTCGTCTCAAAGTGGTTTAACCACAGTTTGAAAATGGCCTTGTGAGGGCATCAATTGCATCATTGTGATTTAATAATGAAAGACCTACTTTTCATCAAGAAATGTATTTATTTTAAACGGCACTTAGAATTGAAAACGTTCAAGCGGGCAAACGATGTGCTCTTATAAAAGACAATGTAATCGTTCTAGAGGGTCGAGTATGCAGCAATAGAATTTCCAATCTCAAATTCGGTTTTGTCATTGGTTAGCTTTTATAGACGATAGGCAAATACCAAACTTTGACGAAAGAAATATTTTTTTGGAAAACGGCTGTTGGATTCGTAAGTATTCCATCACCGATCTCGATTCTTCTATTACCTGTATGAAAGATGATTCCATCACAGTTGATCCCCCAACATTTGGCTCCCCGACATATTTATAAACCATATGCAGTTGGTTTAGGGAAAATACGGTATACCTACCTACTTACAAAATATAATAAAGTGTCCGAAAGGGTTTGCAGAATGGCTGTACCGCCAAATAATAAATATTTAAGTTCGTTATCGCCCTGGTGCAACCCGTGCAACACCATCATTCAGAATTGAAGCGTTACCAGATATGGCTTTAGCCGTGTGTAACTAAATCTGAATAGCCAGGTACATTTTCCACATTTCCTTCCCCTTCCCATTACTTTCAGCCACCAAAATTGGGGATGCCATGGTCTCACTCACTCCAGATGGTTGGGAGCAGTTGGGATTCTTGCGTGATATTCAGATAACCTATATGCAAGTAGGATCCTTTATAGTCCAGTCAAGTTAAACATGAAAAGTGGGTTGTGCTTGCAAAAGGTCCGGTCATTCTGAATTTTTTATATGTTGTTAGGACCTAAACCGGTAATAAAACAAAAATTTTGCAACTTCGAAAGTGCTGTGCGAGCGGCGGTGGACCCAAAAAACCAAGAAATTTTCAGATTTTTTTCAGTTTTTGCTCAATATCTCAGTGAAGGAAGAGTCTGACCGGTATAGTTAGTATACATACTTTTAAAGTAGACTAAATTTGCTACAATTTGAGATCAAAGCGAGCTATATGCAGCCATTGGTTTCCAAGATACAGTTCTTCGAAAATAGGCCATTTTTTCCAAAAAGTGAAATTTTTTCGAAATGGTCACTTATTTTGTAAAATATTTTCTAAAACACGTATCCCACGTCAAATATTATATGAAATAAAATTGTAGTAAATTTAATTAGCTTTCATTTAAAACTAGATTGATATCTGTAGACCTAACGGTTCTCTCAAGAATGCCAGATAACCAAAAACAGTCATAGGCGGGTTTTGGGGGGAAATGCAAATAAACTGTTCTCATGTCTTTTTATGGTTTCATTTATCGAACAGTTTTTTTTTGTTATTGTTAACACATTTTTGATGAAAAAAAGAAAAGATAATACATCTCTCGGGAATTATGTCATCTTCAAACATTGATTTATATACCTACATACTAAAATGCTTGTACAAACATCACGGTACCTACTGTAAGGACAAGTTATATGTACACAAAAAATAAAACTAATATAAATCATTATTGTGTCTTGGTTGCCAAATCATGTCTTTCTTTTTATCTTAGATGGCCCGGGCTTACGCTCGCACGAAGAAGGTGTCTCGATATCTGTGATGGACGCTGGGAGAGGCGCCCAGTCTGTAGTCGGGTCATCTTCATCGTCCGAGCATTTCAGCTCCACATCCGGGACGTTATTGCACAATTTTCCACCGCATGACTGACAGAGGACTGAGCAGTAGAGCCCAGCCTTTCTGCACGAGCAGCTCCCAGAGCATCCTTTCTTGCATTTACATGAAATTTTTCGCAGAAGGGCAGGAGGTGCGGGATCCATCGTGGTGGGGATGGGGGTGAGTCCTTGAGAAGACAGCTTCCACCCCCATTCAGTGGGATTCAAGTTGATTCCTCGCCACTTCTGTACTTGGAGGTAGCACCTTACTGCATGGTGGCCTGCGGCATCTTCCGTCGGTGGCAAACGGGCGAGGTTTATGCTTGTTGAAGTGACAAACCTTATACCAAGTCTTATACCTCAGGAAATCCAAAGTATCCCTCGCGATGTCACCCCCATATAGAGCCACAAAGCATGTGATGCCTGCTTCACTTATGGCTTGTAGGGTGGAGTCTGACCGAAGGAAGACCTCCACTTGCTCAGCAAGTGATTCACTCTTGCTCAGAAGTGTGGTGATTTTGGTCTTTCCTTGGCCAAACGGTGCTGAGGTGGTATCGCACCCGGTAAACGCGTGGGTGAATAGTACCGTTCCTGGTAATCGCCGGGAGCCCTGGTGATTGTAGGAGGTCGTAGAGTAGTGACAGCAACCAGCTTCACCCTTGGTGCTCTTCTGAAGATAGACGTTTGTCTCTTCAGCACCTAAACCATTGAGAAGAACGAGCAGGTCGACGTCTTCTCCCACTATGACGACCCGATCGGCTACTGCTTTTTTTGAAAGCGCCATCATGACGATCTCTCGATCCGCATCTTCTTCGGCAACAGCCACTTCTACTCCATCCTTCTGAAAGGCGTCACAGAGAAGAGTTATAAGGCGTCTCTTATTGTTCTCATTGCCCAATACATGCTCTTGAGTAATTTGAATTACTGTGGATTCATCGAACGTCAATTCGTAGCTGAAATGAGCTGCGTAGCGCCGGAGTCTTTCCGCTGTTTTGGTGTTTTTTTTTGGTAGCATCTTCGGGGTAGCCGTCAAAACGATGGAGACGTTCTTCCCAAAGTGGTTTCGGACGTAGGTGGTTTAACGCGTCAAAAGTGCTCGAACCGTACTCTTCCGCTGCCACACGACCTTGTGCAAGAGGTAGCCACCATCCAAAATGACGTGAGTGCTGGCATCTATCGGCGTGTGGCTGGAAAGAGGAGTGAAGGCAGAGTACAAAGTAGATTTTGTGCCCTTGCGCATCCCTTGTTCATTGAACAAAGACATCGGGAACGGGGCCAACTTATACTTGAAGTCATCCTGTAAATCCTGTTCAGATTGCTTTGTAATACACACTCGCTGGAAAATTGTGAGCGGATCCACAGCCACTCTTCTGTTTATGTCCGGCAGTTTAACGGTTGAGGTGATCGATGCCAGCGTGGTAACTTTATTTTTCCGCTTTACTACTACCTTGTCGTACATTTGCCCCACAATCTTCATCACTCTCTCCGTTCCAACTCTCTGGGCTGTGTGGCAATTAATTTCAGGACCTGCCAGTAAACCACTACTGATAGAAATCAAACTGTCAGTTTTGGGAAATGGAGGGTGAAGAGCAAACCAGTTTTTTAGTTTTTCCACGTCACTATTATCTCGGATGATTCTAGAAGGTCTCACATCTACATGCTGCTCTCCAGTAGGACATGAGATGCTGCAAAAACTTTCCAGTTCTTCACAAATGTTCAACATAAACACCATTGCCTTTGTCCACCTTGCCTGAACACTGTCGGAGATTCCCCTTCCTTGGGTCAACCCACCGTAGGTTTTCATGGATCGCATCAGCTTCTGCTCTATTGTTAGATCTGACCACAACCCAGACCAAAACTTGTTAGACCGGCGAATGGTGAAGGGTCCTTTTGTAAACATGTCATATTCACTTTTATCCATCCGATCTTGTAGAGCCATCATATCCTGAAGGTAGAGGTGCGTGCTCTTAGCATACAAAAAATGTCCAGCTGCGTGGAAAAAAGGGAGCATCTTGTGGACAGTGTAAAAATGAAGGTTCCAATCACCAGCACGCTCTGCCTGGATGAATAGTTTGAATTAATAGATGACTAATGGAATTACTTCACAGCACAATAAAACCATAAAAAGACGTGAAAACAGTTTATTTGCATTTCCCCCCAAAACCCACCTATGACTGTTTTTGGTTATCTGGCGTTCTTGAGAGAACCGTTAGGTCTACAGATATCAATCTAGTTTTAAATGAAAGCTAATTAAATTTACTACAATTTTATTTCATATAATATTTGACGTGAGACACGTGTTTTAGAAAATATTTTACAAAATAAGTGACCATTTCGAAAAAATTTCACTTTTTGGAAAAAATTGCCTATTTTCGAAGAACTGTATCTTGGAAACCAATGGCTGCATATAGCTCGCTTTGATCTCAAATTGTAGCAAATTTAGTCTACTTTAAAAGTATGTATACTAACTATACCGGTCAGACTCTTCCTTCACTGAGATATTGAGCAAAAACTGAAAAAAATCCGAAAATTTCTTGGTTTTTTGGGTCCACCGCCGCTCGCACAGCACTTTCGAAGTTGCAAAATTTTTTTTTTATTACTGGTTTAGGTCCTAACAACATATAAAAAATTCAGAATGACCGGACCTTTTGCAAGCACGGATGTACATCTTGACTGGGCTATTAGCGGTGTTTTGCTAAGCCGACTGCACAAATAAGTATGTCGTATTTTTTTTATTACCGCATGCTTCTTCGGGGAGTCGGAATGATTGTTAGTAAAAATATTTGTATAGCATTCAAGTAATATATGTATTCAAGACGCCTGCAGATATAAGGGGGCATCCATTAATTACGTGTGCTCAAGGGGGGGGGGGGTCCAGCAAAATCTCAGGTTACTTGAAAAGAATATACGAAGTGGTCCAAATTTATCTCACCGAGGGGGGGGGGGGGTCTAGATTGGAAGAAATACTGCTCATGCCCCCTATGTATACCTATCGACTTTGGTTGTACGGCCTTATATCCCTTTTGTATACTTACTTGAAGAAATAAACTTTTAGGGGATTTTATGGGCTGTCGGGCCAACTGTCGGCTTGCCAATTGCCGCCGAATCAATAAGGAACTCCAGTGAAAAATATTCTGGCTTTATGCTGATTCTGAATATATAAATTTTATTTAATATTAAACGCAGAGTTTAAAAAAAATATTAAAAAGTCCATTTTTAATCGGGTCGTAAAAACACGCCGTCAAGGTGACGTCACTGTTCGACGTGTCGTGACGTTACCGTAAAGTCATTGTATGAGAAAGTATGATATGACACAAGCCATCGTATTAATTTATTCGTTAATTTACATACTGTTTATAGAGATTTAGTTATTGTGTTTATTGAAACATTATTTAGGCCTAAATAATGTTTCAAAAATAAAGGTATCTCTTATTAGTTTATCTCTATTATTGAAAATATTCAAAAACTACTGCACAAAATAAATAGTAATGCTATTTCTAGGGAGAATACTTCGAACAACGGAATTCAAAATGACGGCAGTAGATCAGCTGATTGCCCGATTCTGTAGTAATTTTTCAGGAGTGATGACGTCACACGATTCACCATACATACGGTGGTTTTCGGGGGGTCTTGAAAAATTAAAACTTTGACAATTATCTTAACTATTAAAACTAACTCTAAAAATAAAAATGCAGTTATTTAAGTTAGAAGGTCATTCATTATTCATTAAAAAAAATGGACTGTTATTCTCTATTGTCGGGTCTCCAAAAAATCGACACTGTAAATAAATTCGTTCGATATTAATACAAACTTATTTTAAAGGTATTTGTTAAGTCGAATTAGCTTTGAAATTGGTAAATAATGCACCAAAAATATTATTTTATAATAATTATAATTTCGGGTGGTCAACTCTCGGGTCACCCGGAAATATGTAAAACCTACGAATGTGAAAGACTGTTTGGTTTTTGTGAATTATTTCCACAAATCACTATTCCTTACATAAAAAAACGATATTGATTTTCCGTTTCACTTGTCTCTTGTGAGAATAGTTCAGAAGACTTCCCTTTACTCATTTGTGCATAAATAATGCTTCCATATTGTGTTGCACAAAGCGTTGAACAATGTCTTTGTGACAGTGGCGCGCAGGTATTTTCAATCGAGAGTCATTTTCCACACCATGTGCCACTAGGACCACATCTTTCATAAAGTGAAACAATGTATTTAATGTCATACACGTATATCATAATTCCACAGTTAATATACATTATTATCTTTTGACAAATACCTCTAATAAAGAGGAAAAACAAAGTTTTTTATAATTTGTTTTGTTTGATGAACTTTAACTTTATTTTGAAGAGTTTTATTCACAATTTACATTTGTTACTTAATTTTATTTATTGGCTACCGGTTTCAACACGTCCGCATTATTCAATAGCTTTCTTAAAACTATCTTAAAAATTATAGGAGTACACAAATAGGAGGAGTGGGAGGAGTCAAAATAGTAAGGAAACATGGTCAACAAAGGTGACTTACAGGGTGCTATTATTTTAATTACTGATTTTTTTGTTAGTTTCTAAGGTTTTTACAATTTGTGAGGCGGGAATGGGTACCGCCGCCCCGGGAACCTTTATTGGATAAACAACACCTCTGTCACAGGTCACCCCAAGTGGTTCGCTATGTTTGGTGTATGGGCATCACTTTTATTTATTTATGCGTATGGTATCCCCACCACGCAAGGAAGCATCTCTGGATCGCTCCGGCAATGACCGAGCGATTTATTCCGTCTCCAGTACTCGATCCGGCTCGCCACTCGCTTTTTGCACCTCTCTACCCGTTTCATATGTGAACACTAAATTGTGTAAATATTAAATCTCAATAAATGTTAATCCCTCGAACATGAGCAAGTGTTATCAATCATCATCCAATATAATTATTGAACACCGGATCGCGGCCTAGAAGTACCGTGATACCCAGGAGCCTGCCTATCCCTTATGGTAAAGTATTGGTACTACCTCGTCTGATGTGGAAACGGAGCACCAGGTCAAACATTTTCCACCAGCTCCTCAACCCTGCAAACCATTTAGCAGGGGTGCCCCGATTCATGGGCTGAGATTTGTCTAGGTCTTGGAGGCGGATGACCAGGATACACTAAACCCCAGATTCCTACCCACCCCTTAAACCCTTTTCCTTCCCAAAACTCTCCTCTCCTTCTTTTCCTTAAAAAAACCCTCCAGACAGCATCCCCAAAGATGACATAAGCCCTGAGGGCCTCCCTCCTCCTGTGTGGAGCTCATGTAAAAAAAGGTTTATAAGGCGCATAAATTAAAATATGTATTTTTTAATATTTTCAAATATATTTTTAACACAACACTGGCCACCCTCTAATATCTGAAGTGCCGCCACTGCTTTCAAGTATGTTTATGAAGTTCGTCCAGTGATGACTATCTTGTAAAACGATATCGAGCACACGACTTTGGTTGGAATTATTAATGTCGGTTCCGTCTTGCACGATCGTGGCGCCCAACTTCATGCTTGTTAATTTGTTTGCCAAGTCATCAAAACGTCCCCTGTGACCCCCCCCCCACCCCGCGGTGCCGGCCGCAGTAATGAATTCATTATTGCCGGAAAGGCGGGTGATATGATAACTCATTCCCCGTAAAGCCTTAAATAATTAACTCCGCGAGGCTTTATACTTCATTTTCGGCGACCTCTGTGGCAAGGGCGTAAGCTGTTTGCCTCGCGACAACTAAATCTGACGTTGGAAATAATTAATTAAAAAATATGTATATAGCTCTTCCAGATTAAAAGAACTCTCTGTACGACAGAAAAGAAAAACTTATTGAAAAAAATTACATATACACAAAGTTTGTCAGTACGTAGGTACCTCAAGAATATTAACCAGCGATGCTTGAGCACATTTGGAATAAAAAATATGCATGTTATTTTGCTTCACGATATTTTTTCAATAAAAAAAAAATATACCTACGCATTTGTATATGTATATTTTTCTATAACATGTCGCCATTGGGTATAGGTCTAGCGGTCACGTAATACGCACTCCATCTCATCCCAGCAGCACCTTACCGATGATATTTGATAAAGAGATCATTGAAAGAATGCTATGTTTATACAGGGTGTTAACAGACGAATTTGACTTACTTTAAAGATTTTCAATTTTTCTTTTTCAAAATCAAACAACCAAAAATTCTTCCTTAATATGGTCACTGATCGCTCAGCGTAGTAACCGCCCAACCCTTCACCCCGACTCTAACTATCCAATACCTACAATATATTTTTTTGTTTTAAATTAATTTTTTATCCTTTTTTTACTCCAAATAATATCAGGAATCACTTTTTAAAGTAAGGCTAGTACGTCCTTTAACAGTCTGCACAATCTTCAACCGATAAAAAGCAACTGTGATTTTTTTTCTGTTCAGAAAAGTATTTGCGTTATTTATCAGTGTTATCAAGTGCCATAAACACCTTTTCATTCGACATTGCATTATGTTAGCATCTACCGTTTTAGTTGAATGTGTCTCTCCTGTTACCCAAATCTTATATTTCGCATCAAGTACCAGCCACCCTGCAATTTTTTTGTGTTTTAGCATTCCGGTTAGTTGAATACAATTAGGAAAGTTTTTTCTCTACCAACCACAAGAAGATATTATTCTCGGAATTTAAGAATTTGCCAACGGGTTCGTAAAATACTTCCAGTTCTCTATCAGATTGGTAAAACGGAGTTGTAAGAACTTTATTGCCCGGGGTTTAATTTTTCGTCAACTCGGTGGATTGTAGAAGTAGATTTAGGCGGTAAAAACTCATTTTTTGTAAAAACAAATAGAACAGTTTTTTTGCTGGATCTTTATTTTTGAATCGAAAGATTTGAACGTTTTCAACTGGGTTGAATTGTTTACGAAGCGAATTTCGATTCCACAAAAATACCCCGGGTTGGTAACTTTTCGAAAAGATGATTTTCTATTGAAATACTGATCACGGTTTCACTGTTGACAGCCAAACCGATAATGATATGGAATAAATATGAATATACGCTGGTGACACTGCTGGAATAACAGAATGAGGAGAGAGATAGGAAATAATAGAATGAGAAGGGAGATAGGAAATAATAGAATGGGGAGGGACATAGGGAATAACAGAATGAGGAGGGAAGCATAGCTAGTCTATATTTGAACACAATTTCTCAAACAAACCCTGAAATGTCGAGCGCCAATCAATTATTAACATATTTTTTAAATGAATTAGCAATGTTGAATTGAAATACTAACCTAAATTTGCATCGGCAGTTCATACTTACTTTTTGACACTTAACGGGAGTAATTAGTTAAGATTCATATTTCAACATATTCGTTTCAAATTCTCCAAAACAGAGCAATGCGAATAATACTCCGAAGAAATAGATTTTCAAAAATAATTAAAATGTTAAAGGAACTTAATTGGTTAACAGTGAAACAAATACTGACCTTGAACACGTTGATATTTATTCACAAAATATTAAACAACATGTTACCAAAATACTTCACAAATAAAATCGTATACAATAAGGACATTCACAGACATTACACAAGGACTAGCAAGGAAATAAGATTAAACAAAAAGGACAAAACGAATACGCAAAACAGTCTGCTGTACAAAGGAATTAAGTTATATAACACACTACCAGAAACTCTTAAGTCCTCACCAATTGAAAAGTTCAAGATGGATTGTAGGAGCTACATAAAACAAAAACAAAAAATTTTGTAAAATATTATAATTAAAAAAAACTGCAATATGAAATATTATAATCAATTAGAAATTTGTAAACTTAAATGTACAAATTACTAAAATAAAATTCAAATAAAAAAAAAACATAAAAAAAAGATCGAACGGAATAAATTGATTTCGTCTTAAATACATTATTGTGATGATCTCGTATATGAATTATTTCATTTCTAAGAGCTTCGTTAGTTCTGATTAAATCCGTTCATTAAATAAGCCAGTAATTTTGCATTACGAACGACATGTTTAGAAATATGTGTATATGTATAGATAGTTAAGTGAAACTTATCTGGTATTATGGAGGCCATGCTAAAATTTACCAATCGTCCACCGGAACACCTATTAACAATCGTAGACCGTACTCGCAATTGACCATAGATGTCGGATTTGGTCAATATCGTATTGATGTAGGATTTTACAGATCGTCCATCTTTGCCCTCCTTAACGCGCCACTTATTTTTGATGTTTTTAAGAAATACTTAAAAAATGTAAAAAAATAAATAAATATAATATATGTCAAGAGTCAGAATAATAGAAGAGAATGTATGAGACGTTGTATGAATGTAAACGAGGCAAGGAATGTGTGCCAAGACCGGGATGTTTGGCGGTTCATCCTCTCTGCCTACCCCTGCGGGGAAACGGCGTGATGGTTAGTTAGTTATTTAGTTAATGTATTTAAATATTTTTACCTAAAAGCTTAAAAAGGAGCTTTATTCTATAAATTAAAAATAAAAATATATATAATGAATTTAAAATATATTTAAAGTTTTGTGTTAAAGACATGTTTTATTATTTTATGTTATGAAATTTTGGTAAAATTGTCTTTTTTGTTCTTTAATCCATTTTTTAATTTTATGTCTGAGTTTATTTTTGTGTTCCTCAATTTTATTTTCAAGTGTTTGACTGTTGAATGCTGTTATAGCATGATATTTATAGTATCTTTGTCCAAAGCTTGTATTTACCGTCGGAGTTTTTATGTTTTGTTTGGACGCTTGTCCAACTGGTCTGTTAGTGATATTTTGTGTTTGTTGAAATTTGTTTTTTTTGGTCAAAAAGTCGTGTTTTAAGTACGTCACAACTGTTGAATATTTGGTCTGTGTCAATCAGTCTGTGTTTTTTTAAGTATTACCTTTAAGATCGTTTTCTGCGCGATTTCTATGTAATCGATAAAAAAACCACAACACAATTTATTAAATATACTATTTCTCTATTTATTAATGTTTCCATTATAACGTAACAAATAATTGTGCCTAATTAAGGAACATCGCTGGTAAATGAACATTTATTTTTGTGCCTCTCATTAGCAAAATCCGGCATACAAATGATCATCATGAGATTGTTTCACTAATTGGCATCACTGCTCGTTATCCCTTGATCAGCCCAATATGCCATATTTTTTTTAAGTCGGAGAGCAGGTATATTTTTTATTCGTTGATTTTAACAAAATTCAGATTTTAATTTCTGGGTAGATAATATTTATGAGATTTTTTTTAATGGTTTGGTTATTCGAAGGCACGTAATAAACCAAAAATTTCTAAAACTTTTATATTATTCATGTAATCAACTTTTGCCATTTAAATTCTTTCTCCTAAGTAGCAAAAAATCTTCAACCTATGTGACTCAAAGAGATTTGATTTTTATTTTAAATTAACGCAACTGGGAGGCGAGTATGAGTACCGCAGCCCCGGTATTATATTACAGCCCCGGTATATATACCCCTTATTAGGTAACAAACATCCCGCCACAAGTCAGTCCAAGTGGTTTGCTGGTTATCGTGACTGCAGGGGCGCCCGGGTTCATCGGGTGAGGTTTGTTTGTGTCTTGGCGGCAGATGCTGCGTGGCGAACATAACCTTGCACCGCAGTGGGAGGGATGGATTCATACGTCCGTCACTCCTGGAAACACTGAGCCCAAATATCCTACCCACCTCACACACCCTTTTCCTTCATCCCCCCCTTCGATGACCCTCCATACAGCGTCCCTGAAGATGACATAGGCTCTGAGGGGAATTACTTTCCTTGGGGCCTCCTGTGTGGAGCCAATGTAAAAAAATATACTTCCTTGAAAATGGAAAAAAGCACAGATTCATAAAAATCTAATTTCAATTGTCAAGAACCATAAGAAATTTAAACGAAAGAATTACACATTTGAAAAATAGAATTATAATGATTTTGTTGCAAAAAAATAAATATACATGTACTTTATCTCTTGCCTAAATTCTTGATAAATCTGTTCCAATTTTGAAAATGAAAATTTGATTAATTTTCTGTTAAAATGTATTGTAGGTTATTTTTACCAATGACACATAAATTTTAAAAAAATCCGAGTTCATTCAACCAGAGTTACAATCACAGACATTTAAAAAAAAATTGAATTAAATTTAATAATGCTATTCTCCAGTTCTGCAAGTATTTTTATTTGAAATATTTACAGAACTTATAAATAATGTTATTAAATTTAATTTAAATTAAATGAAAAAAAAATTAAATGGATTTTTACGAATTAAACACAAAAAGAATTTACAAAAATCAGACACACCCACATCCCAAAAAAGTAGAAAATGTGTATTAAAGTACACAGTCGATATTAATAGGTAATTGTGATATTTGGTTTATCAATATCATTCACTGAAGAATTGAGTAGGTACCTGCCTACTCACCTTTATTAATAAAATCTCTTTATTTACTTTCGTCTACGTAATCGCATTCTGTTTTTTATCATACAGCCTTCTACATCAAATAACACTCTGCGGAAAATTGTGGCGCCATTTTCTTTTCTTATGAAGTTTTTTCGCATACAATATAGGTGATATCTTCTACACCCAGTTCGGTGTATTTCCCCTGATTTAAATAATGATTTACCGGTTCTGAGTTACCTTTCTAGAAAACGTTTCTTTCATGAAGCTTCCGTAGCTCGCTATTTCACCTTGTGGCTATAAATTTGAAACGGTTTAAAAACTCATCTCACAAAGTTCCGTATTGGGTTTATATTCGACAAGTGTAGGTTGAATATGAGTTGAATATCGGCAGAATGTGGGTGGATGTTGGGTACCTAATAGTGATGGCATTATTGAATAAATATACTTTTTCCTCAAATAAATTATAGCTAAACTACAAAAATATACGACTTAATAAATAAACCTGCTTACTAAAATAAAATATGGTAATTTTAAACATGACTACAAACTTTGTTGAGGTCTCCGTGATCGAGGGTAAGACTCACAATTAGCTACCCGGAGATAGATCGGAGATTGCCTTGATGAAAGACCACCATTCAGAATTGAATGGGGGTCGTTGCTTGAAATGACTTTAACCTTATTTGGTGACAAGATCTGAATTGGCAGGTAATTCTCACCATCCCCTTGACCTCCTCCCCCTCCCCCAACATCGGCAACAACCCAGTTGGGGATGCAATTGTCTTACTGGTTACAAACGGTTGGGAGCAAATGGGACTCGCTTTTTTTTTACATGAGCTCCACACAGGAGGCCCTGAGGAAAATAATTTCCCTCGGGGCCTATGTCATCTTTGGGGATGCTGTGTGGAGGGTTTTTTAAGGAAAGGAGGGAGAGGAGAGTTCTGGGAAGGAAAGGGTTTGAGGGGTGGGTAGGAATCTGGGGTTCAGTATGTCCTGGTCATCCGCCTCCAAGACCTAGACAAACCTCACCCCATGAACCCGGGCACCCCTGCTAAATCACCAAACGTAGCGAACCACTCGGGGTGACCTATGGCAGAGGTGTTGGTTATCCAATAAAGGTTCCCGGGGCGGCGGTACCCATTCCCGCCTACCAAATTGTACGGTATTCTCGATGAAACAAAAAATAACAAAAAGACGGCCTCCATCGTATAGGGGTAAGGCTTTCGACTAGCAATCGCGTGTTTGAATCCCGGCTTGCGCAAGAAAATCTAATTTGATTGATACGTGTTAGTTCACAATATTTGAAATAATACGTTGTACATATACGAGTACATTGCGGTACTTTCTAGAGTGGAAGATCCTCTCAGTACCGCCCTGGTATAAGACCACCATTCAGAATTGAAACGTTACTTAAAATGACTTTAGTCGTTTTTGGTGACTAGATCTGAATAGCCAAGAACTTTCTCACTCCCATCTCCTTCCTCTTTCCACTACCTTTAACCAATAATGTCATAGCCTCATTGGCTCCAGACGGGAGCAGTTGGGACTCTTACATAATTTGTATTCTTGGATGGTGTTATCTAGGATGTAGACAACAGCTATACCTTGTTTTAGGTAGTGCAATATTTTAGTTAAAATGAATTATGGAATTTCTAAAATATTGGAAACATATAAAAGCATCTGCACCTGTTATTTTTTTGTTTGTTTTCTGACTTTAGTATTAATTTGATTGTGGTAACATTCGTCTTGTAATGTTGTTAATAATGCAGTTTTAAAGTTGCGTAGGAACTACTCATAATTTGATTGTGGTAACATTCGTCTTGTAATGTTGTTAATAATGCAGTTTTAAAGTTGCGTAGGAACTACTCATAATTTGATTGTGGTAACATTCGTCTTGTAATGTTGTTAATAATGCAGTTTTAAAGTTGCGTAGGAACTACTCATAATTTGATTGTGGTAACATTCGTCTTGTAATGTTGTTAATAATGCAGTTTTAAAGTTGCGTAGGAACTACTCATAATTTGATTGTGGTAACATTCGTCTTGTAATGTTGTTAATAATGCAGTTTTAAAGTTGCGTAGGAACTACTCATAATTTGATTGTGGTAACATTCGTCTTGTAATGTTGTTAATAATGCAGTTTTAAAGTTGCGTAGGAACTACTCATAATTTGATTGTGGTAACATTCGTCTTGTAATGTTGTTAATAATGCAGTTTTAAAGTTGCGTAGGAACTACTCATAATTTGATTGTGGTAACATTCGTCTTGTAATGTTGTTAATAATGCAGTTTTAAAGTTGCGTAGGAACTACTCATAATTTGATTGTGGTAACATTCGTCTTGTAATGTTGTTAATAATGCAGTTTTAAAGTTGCGTAGGAACTACTCATAATTTGATTGTGGTAACATTCGTCTTGTAATGTTGTTAATAATGCAGTTTTAAAGTTGCGTAGGAACTACTCATAATTTGATTTTTAATACTGGCAATATTAAATTTAGTGGCCGCACTGAAATGCATGCGCGTTGGATCGCGCTTCTGTACGACAAAGCGGTTTTTAAACGAACCACCATTATGTCTTAAATGACGTTTATGTGCATAGCAGTTCTTACGCACTAACCTCCATATTTCCAAACCTTTCTGATAACATAGCTTTCGTAAATTTGAAGGTTTAATGGTTGTTAATCTGTTTGAACAATAAAAATCTGTTCTTCTAACACAGCAAACTTATTTTGTGGCACCATTATGATTGAAATTAATAGATTACTTCGTTTTTACCACTTTTATTGTTTATAAAACCGACATGTTTCGTCAGCAAAGCTGACTTCTTCAGGGTTTTGACAGAACTAATTTTAAAAATAGACATATATATATAGGTAATAGAGAAAAATAATCGACATAAACAATAATACAATTAGAAAGAAAATGATGTTTAAGGGACGAGGGGCAATATAGAACAATTAAAAAATTTAAAAGGGGAATAGATTTAATAATGGGTCATTTAAAAACAATTTTTGATTATTAATAATATTTAAATTTGCATTAACACTCTTTCTAATCTCTAAAATTTCTAATTTGTCCAACTGAATGCCATTGACATTACAATGAATTAATTCTATTCCACTGTTAAAATTAAAGGTATGACTAGTTTCTATTAAATGGTTGGCAAACTCCGAGAAACTGTTATTCAGTTGGACAAATTAGAAATTTTAGAGATTAGAAAGAGTTTTAATGCAAATTTAAATATTATTAATAATCAAAAATTGTTTTTAAATGACCCATTATTAAATCTATTCCCCTTTTAAATTTTTTAATTGTTCTATATTGCCCCTCGTCCCTTAAACATCATTTTCTTTCTAATTTTATTATTGTTTATGTCGATTATTTTTCTCTATTACCTATATATATGTCTATTTTTAAAATTAGTTCTGTCAAAACCCTGAAGAAGTCAGCTTTGCTGACGAAACATGTCGGTTTTATAAACAATAAAAGTGGTAAAAACGAAGTAATCTATTAATTTCAATAAAAATCTGTTTAAATGCATCTTAATACAGTCCGCATCCGCAACAATCAGAACGAATTAACTGTAACCCGCGATAGTTGGTTTGATCGTAATATCGGTGTATCGATGTATTGTAGTACCTAGCTTTTAATGTACTCAATTTTTTTTATTTGGAGAGATCCTTTGTATAAAATGTTGCTATTGTTTATTTTGGGTAATAATATCAGGGTTTCTGTTTGGATACATTTTTTTCTGTTACAATATTATTTACGACATTACACATTACTACTGTATAGGTACTACAAGGGGATGGGATGGATTACACAAAGCTCAACTAAGCTCTCGATTATTAAGTGATTCAAACATCTACGAATGCTTCGATTATTGTCAACCTGTTTCATATATTCCCATCACTAGTGCCGACCCGCATCAATTTCCCACCGCGTGTTATTCGAATCGGCTCGAAGGGGAAATTCACCAGTATTATTTATTTCCTCAAATCATGTAAATTCGTACGTTTGTGAAAATATGCGACAAAAACTTGCTTATTCGTTAGGATGAAAATACCTACGTATATTCATGATACCTTCCGGAATTCTGGTAATAAAAAGGGTTTTTCAATAATTAGGCATTCGATATATCATAATTTCAGTCATTCTCTCGTTTTGTTCATCGCCGTCGGTATATAGGTAGGTATATAATATTTGGATAATTTGTAGAGGGTCGTTTTTGGGTAAAATCACCGCAATGGAGGAAAGATCTTCGTGGCATATTTTGGTTGTGGTTTTTTAATTTTTTATATGATTACCTCACAAGAGTCCCAAATGCTCCTGTCTTAAGCCTGTCATCCCCAATTGGGGTATGTTAGGCTAAATACAGTGCGGAGAGAAAGAAGATGGAGAAGAGGAAGCTGGAGAAGTACCTGAATATTCATATGTGGTTACCAAACACGGCTAAAGCCATTTCAAGCAAAGTTTCAATTCTGAATGGCGGTCTTACACCAGGGTGATACCGAGAATCCACTCTGGAACTGATTGTAACTCTGGTTCAATGAACTCAGATATGTTTTGATAATTTTAGGGTTATTTTCAAAATTGGAACTGTTTGTGTGAAGAATTCAGACAAGCGGTCTAAATCTACCCATTATATAATGTTTTAACATAAAATTAATTTGGAATAAAATTAATTTGAAACTGGTTTGTCAAGAGGTTCGACTATCCCGTGATTTTAGATTTTAATTTAAAGATATATTTTTTCAAACAGTGATGAAGATACCTTTAACTTCAGTTGGATTTATATTCACTTCATGTTCTTTTTCTTTTTTATTAGGCTCTTAATGTTCGTAATATATTTAAAACATGTTACGGATTTAATTAATGTAACAAGATTATTTAATTGTCTGTGTTAGCATAGCTGTAATTAAGCTTTCTTGTATTCCATTACGGTAATAATTTCACGTAAGAATTCAACCTTGAAAGATTATTTTCAAAAAAAATAATTTTATACGGTTATTAATATAAATCGCACTATTTACATTAATTTTAATTTATTAAAAGCTTTATTTTGTCAAACATAAAATTTATCGCCTGAAACTTGGCAATCAGCTTTGTTTTATTTATTTTTTAGTCAGAACAAAACACGGTTCGTTTCAGTAAACATAACTTGACAAATTCGGCTAAAACAAACACTTTGAGGTCAGCGCTTTCTGTGACAATTGTATGGTCCAGACGTTTTGTTCAACACTAAATAAACTCAAATATTAGTTTAGTGGAAAATGTGATATATGTCTTTTTAGGAAATTTTCCCTCGACACTGAATTTCGTTACAGGGAGTCTTTAAAATTTATGAGATTTCACACATTTAATGTTACCATGGGTAGGTTTATTTTAATGCATTTTGTTGATGGAAAGTACGTTTCGTTTTCACGACCTTTTTTATGCTTTTCATCCCTTTAAAGAAAACAAACTGTCAATTCCTTTGACAATATGGTGGTGCTGTTTAAATATTTATTGGAAATGACAGCCATTTAGGAGAAGCCGCGGAGCTTTTTATTAATTTAATATAATTTAATGTAATCTCTTCATTCTCACATAGAGTTTGCAAATACTTGTATCTTCATATAATCCCGTTTTCTTATTTTTGTGAAACAGTGTGCGATATAGTTGCAAACCGTGAATCCCTAGAGGATGGATGGATGAATTTGTGTATTCAGGTACTTCTGAGAGAGACGTGGATGGGAAGGATTGTGAATTGCAGACAATTCAATTAATTATGCATTCTATTCAGTCGTCACTAATAGTCGAAGGATGTGACGAACTGTCTAGAACGCTGTTCTGTTGTCGACGTTTGGCAAGTGTTTGTGATAAAATCGAAAGCCAAAACAATGCAGTACAAATCGGGATGACGAATAATAGGGAGACATGAAACGAATTAAAGACTGACGTAATTGTAATGAATAAGTTTACTGTAGGTCGCCTAAATGATTTTTCGCTAAACAGAGACGGGAAGAAGAATACGGAATACGGAGACGTCCTACAAAGAAGTGGCATAATCTGCTGAATCAAAGTCGAAAAGTTGCGATAATAGAGAGTATATTTTTTTCAATTTGGGAGGCGGGTATCCAACAACTCTGCTATCCAACGTCACTTCAAGTGATTCGCTACGTTTGATCACTTAGTATGGTTGCCCGGGTTCCTGGGGTGATGTTGGTTCAGGCATTGGCGGCGGATGCGTCTGATCGCGAGAGACTGTTTGACGGAGACCCTTTGACCTCTCCGGCCTGACTTTCTCGACCCATCGCCCTGCACCGCAGTGGGAGGGATGGATTCATATGTGGACATACTGACCTGATTCCTACCCACCCGTCTTACCTTTCTGCTTCCCAGAACCTCCTCTTATTTCTTTTCTTAAAAATACATTCCGTACAGCATTCAGATGACATAGGCCCCGAGGGAAATTATTTTCCTCGGGCTCCTCTCAGTGGAGCTAATTTAAAAAAAAATAAAATCAAATCAATATGTATGACCAGGTACTTTACACGAAGAGAAATCGATCTTTTCTCTCATAATAAGTTAACACGCCTTATTAAACACTAATTAAAGTATGTTTTAATATTTGCAAAAATAAATTTATCAGGACGATACATTTGATGATTATATTTCTTAGTATCTAACTCGGTATCCGTCGAAAATTATAATAATTGCATTTTATTCGAATACTCTATTCTTTAAAAAGACGTCGCGATAATGTGCGCATGTAAAATTCACTTAATTTTCCTTTAAGGAATTGACTAATAAAATATCATGAAAATAGCCCTACATGATTCCTGTTTCCTGTGAGGTCATTCGTACAGAACTTGTAATGTTTTATGGTGACATTATTCCTAATATGTATAATACGATGCAGAACTCCCGACGTGTCTGAGATAAGATTAAGGATGTAATAGTTGCACGCACCTAAGAGAAATTAGCTAATAATTATTACCAACTAAAAAAAACGAATTATTGCAATCACGTTGCCAATAATGCCAAAAAATACCACACTTTCGCGTATACACGCCCGGATTTTATGTACCTATTACCTATCTCTCCGGATCTGAAACTCTGGATTTCTCGACCTATTGGCTAAGATGAATCTGTTCTTATCAGCACTATAAATAATAATTATTATTATTGTAATACAATCTGTTAAAACATAAAATGAGTGAATTAATGACTAGTAATGTTGGTATTTTTAGTTAGGTAATAATAATAATAATTGGATAATTTGTAGAGCGCCGTGTTTGTGAAAAATCACTCCAATGGTGCTGAAATGAGTGCTGATGAGGCACTGACAAAATTATGAGGAAATTCTAGAGTATTGAGTATTTTGATGGAGTTTTCACCAAAACGGCGCTAATTAAATCGACCAACAAATGATTAGCAACTACTTACAAAATATCGTGAAAGCGAAAAGTGTGTATTATCGTGCTTTATATTTGGGGTATTATGCCGTGTTGCGCTATTTCCTTCTTTAGCCAATATTTCGGACAGCAATGCGGTGTCCATAATCAGGGCAGACGGAAATGTATCTAATAACAGAACTTTCACGGAATTCAAATTTTAACTTTGAAATTTGATGGATTGTTCAAACTCTGTGAAACAAGAAACAACCCGTCCTTGGTGTCCAGGCTACACTTCGGATCCAAAAGCTAAATTAAGAGATGGTATTAGATTTGGTATTTGAACTAACGCGCAGTTTCTACAAGTAACTTAGAGTCATCGCGTTTCATCCGTTCAGGTTTTCCGTACGGGGAAACGTCGCGTCGTAGTGGTGGTTAGCTATTTACTAAGACGGAGCAGTATTAAGAGTTTCTCAGGTACGAGTATTACACCTCTTATAACACACTTTATGGTGAGAGAAAAGCTGTTGCCTTAACGCTTCACATACTTCCCTTCCAAACTAAAAGAGATCCTCCAAGTATAACTGAAACATATATGCCAGACACGGTCTGAATACTTTTCTTTCTGAAAGAAATTAACGAATTACCCCTAGGCTTACCTGAAGAAAATTTCTTTTGAAAACTGTATTAACTGATATTTGTTTCACTAAATACGAAAGAGCTTTTCGTCTAGCTCCCAACAGCTTTTTATGCGAGCTTAGCGATTCGATGCGAAATAATTAAACCAATTAAAATAAAGCACTAACAGCCTTACTAAAAAACCCAGTGAAAATTTTATTCAATTGACAAACGGCCGCGGATGTGAAAACATTACTAATTAAAAATTTGTTCTTTGAAAGAAATACACATGGTTTCCGCGGCCTGAGAGGGTAGTTTATCTCTGTTTTAACCATTGATGTTCGAACGATATTTGTAATTTTTCCATAGTATTTTGAATGTTCTATATATTTCTTATTTTTGAAGGTGTCGTAAAAACAAATACCATTTATGAAAACTAAATAAAATTACCTTTTAGATTTGTGTATTTGAAATACACTTTAGCTTTCAAAAACTGCCATATTTTAAGATTCAAACTCGGAAAAAAATGGAAAAAAATTTCCTCCCACAACATTTTTGACCAAAATGTAGAGAAATTTAAATAAAATCAAAATTTAAAAAACACAGTCCTTTTATGTAATAAATTTGGAAGGAAACTATCACCTCACTTTTTCATCGTGCATACAATAAAAAAATAATAAAAAATTTAAAAGTTTTGTTTATTGCCAAAAAAATAACTGAGAAATAATACTGACTTTTAAAACAGATTTATTGCATCTCTAAAGACGTTAATTTCTTTTTATACGTTTACGAACACATGTATTAGATATTAATATTATAAAAAATTATCACTTTTAAGGAATTCTCTTAAAATAAAGATCTTAAAATGTTAATTTTATCTTTTATGTAACCTATAAAACAGTATTCTGACAGTTCAACTTTGAAAGTACGGCGTTTGTACAATAACTTGATTAAACTTATGTAAACCACACAAATAATACGGTATATATATTAATTATATGAATAGAACAGTTATTTCGTCACTACAATAGAAATTATTAAGTAAAATCACAACATCTAACAAAATTTTCGACACCCCGCCTGATCCGGCCATAAACGCTTGGTTTTCAAGCTGTGTGTTCATCGCGGGCCGATGATGCACAGGCGCGCCAATAATGCTCCTGGCGGAGAATAATTAAAACAACATTTTTTCCTACTAAATTATAACCATTTGCGACGTTGTCAGATCTTTAAGCATTTTAACAGCGTGAGCACGCAAGAAACGTTATTGGTATTAAAACGTGATTTAGTGTATACAAGGGATAATCATGTTATTGCAATAACACAGTTAATTGGTCGCGCTGTGGTTTTTTTTTAGTAAGGCTGTATATGTAAAGCCTCGCGTACAGCTTTATCTGATGAAGTGACTCGCATTCAAGTAATACAAACTTTTTTATTTCGTTTTGCTGAATATAAATGAAGAATTATTATCATTATTTTTACTCGTTATAATTTACAGGTTTTATGAAAGTCTGCATTAAAAGCTCTCCTCGTTAAATTGTAATTAAATTAGAATTCACGGAGCGTATCCACAACTTTAAGCTTTTGGGAAGATTTGATTATTGTTGTTTTTGGGAGGACAGTATGGTTTTTAAATTTTCTTTATGAGCAAAGCTGATGATGGACCCGCAAGGCTATTTGAAACTTTGCCTTTGACTGTTGACTCAAGAAAGAGGAGATAAAGAAGACAGCTCAACACCTGATTTGATGATTTTTTGGATGGGTTTTTTTAATGCGATCGTCTGTTAATATCTTGGAGTGGGTCTTCTCAGGACTTCAGGGTCAAATTCAAAGTAATGACCGTTTTTAATTAAATAAGCGAAAGCTAATTTTAACAAATTTTAATTGTCTCTATCTGGGTCTCTTTCCACTCCCAAAATAAATGCAAATATCTACACATTTAATATAATGTCAAATGTGTGAATGTAGGCAAGTAATCCTTTTCTTTGAATTATTCTTGCTCATAGAAAAGCTCTAGAAAAATGGAGTAGACTCAAAACCGTGAGGGAAGAAATAGTGGCTCCACGAGTTATCTGTAGGAACTTCCGTGCCAACTTCGCATGTGAATAGCTCCCGGGGCTGGCTGCATTGATTAGAGGGGAGTTTTATGAGATTTAGTTTGAGACTTGAGTAATGGAGGCGAATCTCTGCTGTTAGCCGCGGTGTCTTATGGATAATATTGTTATCCCTGAGAACTTTTCATGAACACTGTCCGCAAATTACTTTTTAAATATTTTAGTTTTACATATGAAAACTTCTAATTTTCTCTTAGGGGTAAAGGGTGGAAAACCACAAAACTCAGTTGTTTCACCCGACTTAGTTCGTCTCATATGGCTCCCAAACATTGGTACGGACATCAAACGAATTTATGTACAATTTCGATTTTTTGTAGTTATTCGCTGGTGCATACAGTATATAGTATTTCGTATTTCTGACGGCTTGATACGAAATCAGAAGCAGTTTTACAGACCTATTATATCTACCCATAAAACGAAATTATTCCTATCGTTGAGTATGTATTATTAAAATAATATATTATATTTACGACTACGTTCCTAAAATATGATGGATAATATTTTATATTTTACTGAAAGAATTTTCTATTTTTCAAAATTTAAAGTTTTCTTTGTTTTAACCTCTTTTAATGTCTACCTATATGGTTAAAACAAAGAAATTATTTTTTAATTAAAATGGTGCCACAAAATAAATTTGCTGTATTTGAAGAAGTTTTTTTAATTTTTATTGATCAATTTTAAAAACCCGGTTTTCGGTTGACTTTTGTTACATGAGAACGGGTCGCTTCTACGACTCGTTCTTGAGTTCAATAGCTCAGCTGTGGAACGATTTGCAGGCCTGTATATTTCCCCCTTCTTATAACATGGGTCTCTTCAACACCTAGTTCACTCCTTCCTTTCTTCAAAAGTACCCTCCACATATCATCCCTAAAGATGACATAGGCCCTGAGGGAAATTAATTTTCGCAGGGCCTCCTGTGTAGAGTTAATTTAAAAAAAAACATTTTAATATAATATGGTACATTCTAGTTTGTTTGGAGTTTATCTCTGAATTGCTTTTCATTTCTTTTTATTAAGGTTTGAAATTGAATACCGTTGATGTATCTTGCTTTTTATTCTTTTTTATACACTCTCCGATAAAAAGGTAAAATTGGACGAAATAAATTACAATTGAACTGGCCACCATAAATTTACTTTGATTGTTTTCTTTTCGGAAAATGTCAGTAGGAATCAAATGGTTACATATCAACACTTCACTCAGATTTTTTGATTTCACTTGTTTTCGACCGAGCGAGACGTATTTTTCGCTACGTTTAATAATTTATTTTCTACGTTTTATTTTGGTAATTACGTAACGTCAAACGTTAAGTCAAATGTCTACAATGACAATAAGAAAAAATATATCGTTTGAGTTTTCTCTATTCACATAGAATTCTTTTCATATAAGGAATAGCATCAGTGTAGACATAAATCATTCTGACGGTCGTTGTGTTGAAGGCTCGGGCATGTGAAAAACATATTTATACCGGAATCATATTGAGCGCACAATAGGTAATCCAGCATGGGGGAACTTTCACGTGGAATGATATTTTTATAATGAGGTTTTTCTACTTTTATATATCTGTATATTGATTTACTATTTTACATGGTTACAGTTGTGGTATATGAAAGACGTTACGATGATTTACATAGCGTTAGAGTGAGAAGGCAGTAGATGAAACTTGATATGGTGTCGCGCGATTTCACTCAGATCATCGTCCACGATTGACAATGGTTCGTCATACTAGTTGTTACTTTAACTGGTATTATCAATATTAAACTACGTTAAGAGAAAGACAGAAGTGTTCTAAGTTATCTATCTCTCTCGTCTTTCACCTAAATAACATTGGCGCAGCCGGTTTCTTGGCAGGTCAGAGACCCAACTGTTTGACAAGGTAGCTAAATACAGTAGACACGTAGGATACCTACCTATTTCAGTAGATGAATGACGTATCTGCTGTTGGTGAATAAATAAAAATGCAGCCTTCAGGTTGTTCATTTTTGCCACAAGTTCATTGTTAACTCCCATCTGTGTAGTTCCGCGTCTGTCGGAGAACATGTTAATAAAATTTAATAGTGCTACTATAAAGTTTTGCAAGAATTTTAGTTTTTTTTTTTAATTATTGTGAAAGCTATTTCGGTGATCAAGGCTATTTTAAAACTGTTTTTAGGCCACTTTGAGACAACTTATTCACATGGGTCTATTTAATCCCGCCCAATTTCTATTTTTTTAGTGCGTAAAATTATTTATTATCGGTTAAACCGATTTTCTTTTGATAGATTTGGCGGTTACTACTTTATCTCTCTGCCTACACATGCGGGGAAACTGTTGGATAGAAGGAATTAAATTGAAGGAATCAGTTTTATTGTTCTCGCCCAAATATAATTTTATTTTGTGGTCTTTGAATCTCTCCGTAGAATGTTCTTGATAATTCCATATTGATTGCTTTTAAATTAAATCAGGGTTCTCTGAACATATCCGCGGAATCACGATCGCAATACGTTCTCCTGCAATTTAAACGTTTCGAATTCAGTAAATGCACTTTAACTGAAAGTTTAACCATACGTAAAAGATATTTGCCTCGCGGGTGATCGTTTTCCTAGACCCTAGACGAGGTATTGAACACCAAAATATCTCGAAATTGAGGTTAGGTTCATGTGATAAACATAACTGGAATTTTATTGAAACTTTCGGTGTTTTAAAATAATTTACACGAAGGATTGTTATTTTAATAACATTTATAAATGTATTTCATTATCGTTTTTCCCAAAAATAACACTAAAAAATTCAGGTCTTTTGTAAACGATCGTAAAATCTAAGAAAATAGACACCTCAAGGTTCAAATACGAATTGAGTTCACGCGCAACTTAGAAAAAGAAAGCTGGTTTAATTCCCACTTCAATGATTTCCATTTAAGATTTGATTTCAGTAGTAAAGATCGAAAGGGGTGATTTTATCTCTGAGATACAAACACACAGAACTCGTGGCAGTGCTAAACACAACAATTGTATTGTGGAAAGTAACTAGAGAATTCACATTTGAAAGCTAGTCCTAGCGGAAAACGATTTTCGATTGAGTAGTATTCGATGGCACAATTTTGACGTGATATTATATACCTCCCGAAAACAGATAGGCAATTTACTTTTTCACATTTCGCCGGCAGACACAACCAGCAAAAGGTTATTATTATTCTACGAAGTAGTTTACCATTTAGATAAAGCCTTGTCAAAACGAAGAATGAGATATTTTTCTCAGTCAAGAATCCTGGATTGTGTCGCCAAGACTAATTAGGTTTCTGGATTCGCCATAGCGTTAAAGTAATTATCTTCTCCTTAATTCCCTGTTTCTCTTTCGAATTAAATTGTTTTGTTTTCGAAGCCTCTTGTTAAACAACAAAAGTTTTATGCTTTTCGTGCTTCTTTAGATATAAATCGTTTAACCCTCACTGGACCGTTGGATTCCACTACGAGACACACGTCTTGTTTGGGCATTTGCACGTCTCGCATCGTCTACTCTGTTTGCATGCCTTTATGAGAGATCGGTGTTGATTTTCCTATAATTATGATCAAAACAGATGAGCAAAATTATGTTATAACCATAAAATACGAAGATATGTAAAGATTACATGAGATCATAATGCAATATGTGGCGCCATACTTTTCTCTTCTAATAACGTTATACGAAACGTTTTGTAATCTAGACGGAGAACGAAAATGCGTGTAAAGAAAGTCATGAAAAAATGGATGATGGCCACAATTTTATTTATTTTTAATTGATTTGGGAAGAATTTTACATCCACACTGATAAAATGATGATTGTCTAAAAATGTGTATTCCTCACAAGAATCTCAACTGCTTCCAAACGCCTGGAGACAGTGAGACAATCACTAAGAAATCGTATGTTGTGAGGCTGAAAGTAAGTGGAAAGGGGATGGAGATAGGGAAGAGAAAACTATTCAGATCTGGTCACCAAACACGGCTAAAGCCATTTCAAGCAACGTTTCAATTCGGAATGGTGGTCTTACACCAAGGCGATACTGAGAGTGTTTTTCACTCTGGAACGTGCCACAAATGTACTATTTTAAATTATTACTGTTGTATATTATTTTAAATGATTAAATTGTGAAAACACAAATCAATCAAATAAAATTTTCTTGCACACGCCGGAATTTGAACCCGCGACATAGTTCATTGCTAGTCGAGAGTCTTGCCCCTCGACCTCGTTGTTTTGACAGATAATATTTTTAATAAAATAAAATAATAATAATACGACCTATTTGGTTACGTTCGTTGAAATGCTAATTTTCTTATCTAAAAAGGTTTCAAAAGTTAGACATTTCAACCAGCGAACAGTCCCCAGATGTTCCCCGTTCCCTGTTAGTCACATTCTATGTTGTCCTTTCACGATTAAGTCAGTGTTTGAATACGACTGAACAAATGCAAATGCTGAAAGGACGATTTCAAAATGTTCTCGTAAATGGAAAGGCCAGCTTAATGCAGAAACGTCCATTCGTATGTACACGAGCAGTTAAGTGGGGTTCGGTTTTATTATATAAGTAATCACCCTATCAGAAGATGCCATAATTTTTGCAAATGGTGGCAAATGTCACTTTTGCTTTGAAGTAAACAGATACAAAATCCACGTCAAAAAGAAATGAATCGCTATACTCCCCAAGAACGCGGAAATTTAAGAAAGGGCATTTCCTGGCTCGTTTGGGTGATTTGCACTGGCCGGCAAGACCGCCCGATTTAACCATTCGAGACTTCTTTTTGTGATGTTTCTTGAAGTCACGAGTCTATGTCAACAGGCCTCAAACACTTGGATCCCTCAAATAGAATATCCGTCAAGAATGAGAGAACCTATCGCCGGAAGTTCTGGAAAGAGTGATGGAAAATGCTATAAATCGGTCCCATATGGTCACCAATTCTGGCGGCGGTCACTTCTCCGATATTAGTATTTAAAGCGACAAAATCGATGCGAAAATTGTGAAAATGTTTAATAAAACACGACTCGTTTAAAATAGAGCCAAAATCTCGCGGGGTTGTCTTAAACAGCATTCAAAGAAACACTGTGAATTTTTTCATACATATAACTTGTAAAATAACTGAAACAAACGTGTTTATAATAATTTTGGAGCATACTTCGCGATTTTTTTCTATCGAGGGAATTTTATATAATTTGCGTTTCGGCGCTGGTAATGTCTACATATTATCTTCATTTTTTTCAGAGCTTTAAAACTTTGACGGCCTGCATAGTCCAGCGGTAAGGCTCTTGACTAGCACTCTGAAGGTCGCGGGATGGAATCCCGGCGTTGCAAATAAATTTTATTTAATTAATTTGTGTTATTTCGCAATTTATTCATTTAAAATAATATATAGTATATTTGCGGCACGTTCCAGAGTGGAAGATACTCTCAGTATTACCACCATTGAGAATTGAAACGTTGCTTGAAATGGCTTCAGCCGTGTTTGGTGACCAGATCTGAATAGCCAGGTACTTCCCCACCATCCTCTTTCCTATCTCATTCCCTTCATCACTACTTTCAGCCTCACAACATACCCCAATCGGGGATGCCATAGTCCCACTGGGAGCAGTTGGGACTTTTGTGCGGTATTCATGTAAAAAAAAAAAAACTTAACATGTTTAACGGACATATGTAAGAAATCGGTAGAAATTCGGGTAGCGGTGGCTTGTTTAATTCGTAAAAAAAATAACAGTATCCCACAGAACTAATGGTGTTCGAATGTAAATAATACTTGAATTTACAAGTTAAACTGAGTACAATTATATAATCAGGGCGTGATGTGAAAATACGTTAGGGGTAGGAGGAATATCGGGAAGTACTTCGTTACAAACAAAATAACGGTACCGATTCTACAGTATCTTCCACTAACTAAGCACAATTAAATAATTTGTACAAACTAATGATGGTGTTGACGTCTTCATAATGGATCTGTCATTCAAATGCGTTGATGATTAGATTGTGAACTGGTCCATGCAATGCGTATTGTCTGCTCCACTCATTGTTCTAATCATTGTACCTGCGAGCACGCTGGATTAATTTCTAACAAATCCATGTGCTTATGCCAGCAATTCCATCCACCGTACTTATCACTGGCAAACATTACTATCTGTCTGGTACAATAGCCCAAAGGCACAAACATATTACGAACTTGTGGACTGCAAAATACTAGAAGGAAATAATTACCAAACCAAACATGATTACCAAATTGTGTTCTTCCTTCCTCATTATATTTTTATTCCTTGTAACTAATTAAACCTCACTCATATTTTATTCTATGTAACCAAAAACACATTGATAAAATGTCAAAGTTAATTAGCGCGAAGATTAATGATAAATTTATATTTTAGTTTAATCTTTACCACGATTCGGTTTACAGTATAAATACAAAAAAATGCTTTGGATAAAACGACCGTTTCCATTGAGTAGAATTAAAATAAAACTGTTAATAACTTTATAAAAAAATATAAGCGTAAACTACTGCTAAAATTTTTATTTTTCATTAAAAATGTATGTATTGAGCGCATGTATGAAACAATTGTTAAAAATACAATTTTATGACTAAAATTTGATTAACATTTTTCTTTCGTATAAAATTGTTCATTAAAAATAAGAAGGAACTACGAGTAATTTTGAGCTTGAAATCGTTACCTCTAGACTCAGATTGCCAAGCGATTTTTATGCCTATTATCTCTATAATCGTGGCGATAAGGCACACTAAGAATGTATACATTTTTGGCTTGTGATTATTCGGCTATTAATGTGATGATTCTTTGCTAAAAATGTAAGTGTTCTCGACGGAAAGGAAATAAAAACAAAGCTGGATAACTGAAGAAACCTGTAGTATACGAGTGTAGTGGTGTAGAATGCCACACGAAAAGACCGCGTTCATTCGGAGATGGTCGGGCGGCGCCGAGTATTTCCGAATGTGCGTACAAGTAGAGCAGTCTGCCGTTCGGCGAACCGTGGTCAGATCTAATTAGAGATCGCCTGTAAACAGATGCTACTAACAATATTTGTTCCTAATATAATTCGCAATAAACCAGTAAAAAGAACTTACGTTGTAATCATTACATTGTGGGCTAGTGAGCCACAACACAAATCAAAGAACATTACAAAACCCAATCTTTGTATTTATTATCAGGTTAGCGCAGACCCGTGACCAAATCACGGAATATTAAAATTTTTAGGATTTGTGAAGCTGAAAGAATTTATTACCATATTTGCCTCAGGATCGTTGCCTTTTAAAATAAGGCATTTACCTTTCAAATGTTAGCAAACTTGAAAAATTACGACATCTATCAATTAAAATTATCACAATCGAGACAAGTTATATTAACACTAATCGAACAAAAAATGTGGCACTGCTTATGAAAAGGATAGCCATTCAAAAATATGTATATATAAACGGGCCCCTTAAGTATCGCCATTAGTCCTTGTTCAGTGAAATCAAAAATGATATCTTAGTAACGTATCTTCACTCTATTAATTCATTTAAGCATCTGTCAAATTGATCTTTCTGAATCTTTCATTAAAATAAATACGTATTTCGAATAAATAATTATTTTCATTAATTTCTGTTGCCTACATTATCGCTTGTCTTATATTATAAGTAGTCACAATTTTGAAAATGAAAAGTGCGGTGAACTGGAATAATTTTTCGCATCAGGCTGGAATACTTAGTAATATTTCACATCACGCATGCACGCACCGACAACAGAAATTAGTATGTTTAATTGTTGATTCGCTTTTAATCTGCATTTGAAAGATAATAGTCTAAGGATTTGTTTTGTACAGTGTTTATTATTTGTTTTGTATTATTATCAGTTTCCTTCATTCTTTGAATATCCGTCAGTAGTAAGTACCTGAACAATTGTAAAGATTATTATACTAAAACTACCGATCACAAGCAGTTCAGATAAAATCTTAAGGAGATTGTGTTTTGGATATTAGGCAATTTAATGCCAAAAAAATACTGGAATACCTCTTCAAACACAGAACTACTTTTAAAAATGTCCAAACTGCTCGAGAAGAGTCCATAATCACTTACTTATCCCTTTCGCTAAAACAGCTTTTGGCCAAAGAAATTTTAGATACTTTGCAATAAATCTATCCAATGCACTACCACTGGCTATTAGTCAAAACACAATGTATCTTAAATATAAATCAGACATCAAGTCTTGGATCATCAACCATCAACATCAAAGATTTTATCAAAACCAATTTATAAGAATACATTTTCAATTGTACGATGATGATTGTTATTTTAAAAGTAATATTTTGATATTATTTTTATTAAAAACAGATCATGTTTTAAAGCGCTAGCTCCCGACACAGGATTTCATAGTAAAACAGGAATAGCATATCACTAATTGTAAATCTAGAATTAATAAAGATGAATTTCAAATGTGTTTTTTATAGGTATGAAGATAACAGTTATTATTTAAAGCCGTAGTAATATATTCAATTTAATAAAAGTAATATCGTTAAAGTTTATCTACCATGGTAGATTAGATAATGACCTGTAATGTAACGTTTGTGAGCTTAAAGCTCCGGGCATTTTGTTAGTTTTTTTTCTGTTTGGCTGACTCCCTGCAGTTTATTTCCCCAACAAAAAAGCAGGACGAGGCAGCGACTGTCACTGTGGAACTGTGGCGAACCAATTTTGCATAATTTAAAGAACAGTTAAAATTCATTTAAATAATGCTTGTGTTAAAATTTCGCGTTTTTTCTGGACTCTGTACCGAGTTCATATTATCTGCAAGTACATACGTAGCTTAAATGTTCGTACACATTGTTTTGTTTTTCATAATTAAAAAAAGGTTTTCGGTACTATATTACATTAATCAGCTTTTTTTATTTACATTGAAAGGCATGGAAAAGTAGAAGGTCATCTTTGCCTTTTTTTAGACTGTTTAATAGCTTACAGTTCTATAGCTGATGATGTAACCGACATCTCAAGCGTTTACAAAAATTCTGCAGAAATGTGCAAATTTCATGATTCATTCAGATTATAGTTCTCGAGTTAGATACGTGGTGAATTGATTTATTTTTATTGGCATTTAGTCTGTTTGTAATTTTGTTTGTTTGTTCCGTTTCCGGTTCAAGATGGTGACCGTGTTAGATACTAAATTTTATCCCGCCAGAGTTCACCTGATAATGGTTCCTTCTACGAGGTGTCAAGTGGGAATAATCAATATAACGGTATCTATCGGCTTGAAGAAGTTTGAGGAAAGAATTTTTATTGAGATGGTGACATTTCGTTGAACAAATTGTATAATTCCTTATTTGAAATAAAAAAATATTTGGTTTATAATTTAGTAGTTAGGTACCTACTTACAAATCTTATGATTTCAGAGAAAATTGTGACTTTGATAGTATTAAATAAGAGAAAATATTGTCATCTCCCTCTTTACTCTACACGAGCTAATCCCCAATTTCTCCTCTGCAAGTTGCGGGAGAAGAAATCATTGCGTTCCTGCCTGTGGTATTTTTTGGTTCCATGACAACTCAGAATTATGCAATTTCAACACCCCTTTTAAAAGTTATGAAAAAAAGAAAAATAGCTTATACCTAATCTAACCCATCGTAACCTATTTTACCATTTTTAAATATATTTTACACATTTAATGACTTTCTGGTGTTGAAGTTGCATGATTCTGAGTTGTCCGATCCCCATTTTTTTACGTTAACTCCACACGGAAGTCCCGAAGGAAAAAATACCTTAGAGCTATGTCATCTTTAAAGATGCTGTGTAGAGTGTCTTTTTAGGGAAAGGCAGGAAAAGAAATTCTGGAAAAGAAAAAGGAATTGGTGGTAGGTAGGAATCTGGGGGTTAATGTGTCTAGCAGTGACTGACGTTTGAAACCATCCCTCCCACTGCGGTGCATGGCGATGGGTTGAGAGATTCCAACTGGAGAGGTCTAGGTTAGTTACCGGCTAGTTAGTTAGTTAGCAATCGGTTTGTGCAGATCCGGCCCGCCATGCGTGGACAACCGCATTCACCGCTAAGACCCAGACAAACCTCACCCCATGAACCCGAGCACCCCTGCCAAGTCACGAAATGTAGCGAACCTCTTGGGATGACCTATGGCACGGGTGTTAGTTAACCAATAAACGGTTCACGGGGCGGATTTACTCCTACCCTCCTCCCAAATTGCGGCTTATTCATTTCTCCTTTGTCACAGGTGTGGTGACACGTGTACAAGTATAATATGTACACAGGTTTGCAATACTAGAAACCTTATTATTAATGTTTATCCGCTCCGGCGATTAAGTGAAGCGGAAGGCTCTCACGGGACAATTCCACATTCCACGTTCCACTCGTCACGGGCTCCGTTCCGTGGAAGCTGTCACCAACACATTAATTGAATCCTTTGTCCCTGAATATGGATTATTTCGACCGGTCGCTGGAGGTTGTACAAAATTTGAGGCACTTCTATCGACATTCGCCTCCCAGCAGGAATTCCCAATTATTAGCCAGGAATCCGAATACATTTTGAGGTTTCATGTAAACGTGGAACCCTGAGTTTTGTGTTTCGCTGATATTGTATTAACTAGATGATGGTTTCTAAATATATTCATATTTGGGATATTTCAAGAAATAGCTACTAATTATATCAGTACAAAGACTTTCGCGATATTGTTATTTATAGATGATAATAAACAAATAGTTTTGTACAACGACGTTTAGAAAAAAGATCACCTCAAGGGCGCATTCTCCGTTTGTAGATCGGAGTTTAATTAACACTTTATTTTACGATATCTAATAGTATTATAATCTTATTGACTGTACAGTTTAGGATTGTTGTAAACGGAAGTGGCACCCTCTCTTATCTTCAAAAAGAATCTTTGAAGTTCCAAACAGCATCGTCTATGAGAAGATGTCCAAAACATAATTAACAAAGCATGGAATTTTTCAGTTTTAAAAACTTTATTACAATTTTTTTATCCACTTTCCTTGCTATTTTTTTTGTGAAATAAATTTTCCCAACATGTAAAATTTCCAAACTTCACATAATATCAAAAAGATGCTCTTTGCCTAAACAGACACTCTAAACAGTCTTTAAAAAAATTTCCCGTCCAATTTTCCGATTTCCTCAGAATTTTTTCAATTTAACTAAATTTTTCCAGGATCAAAATGTTCTCAACATGAAAAGTTTCCAAACTTCTATTAACAAAAACAAAAATATAAATATCTAACTAAACATGAAGATTTCCAAAATAAAAAATCAGATAGTAACGGTTTTTTTGTCCCGGTGACCTTTCTGCCGTTGGCTGAATCGAGCAATATTATTTTTTCCAAGAAGCGGCTATTTTTGGAATCGGTTTCTCTTGACTTTAAAAAATTCTAAAAT
Organism: Limnephilus marmoratus; assembly: GCA_917880885.1. Lineage (NCBI taxonomy): Eukaryota > Metazoa > Arthropoda > Insecta > Trichoptera > Limnephilidae > Limnephilus > Limnephilus marmoratus. The sequence goes on from OU862908.1 coordinate 66,875,653, forward strand.
TTGACTCTCCACAGATACATTTTTGCTTGAATGTGTTTTCCACAATATTTCAAATAATTCATAATATATAGCAGTAAAGTGGTGTAAAGTTTTTATTATGTATTTTTCTGTGTAAATAATTTAACAATATCTAATGCTAATTACACTTTTTTTCTGTTTTCTACTTTCTATTACATTTTTTCCAATTTTCTCAATTTTTAGTGTGTTTATATATTATGTAATCCAAGTGTTTTCGTTTAATACAAAATAACTATATTACACTGGTCACCACAAAATGGGCAGCGGAGGCTGCTTATATGGTGATTTGACGTATCTATTCTTTTTAACTGATTTTATTTTAAATTAAACATCACTTTAAATAAACACTGATTAAGATTGGGCTTATCTTAGTACAATAAATAAATATATCGATGACCGAAATTCTGTTATATATCAATGGCTCGATTCTATCGAACCCGAAGTTTTATTGGTCTGACTCCTTCAGCAGGAATCGTGTTTCACTCTAAATGCACACGTACAAGTACAAATCCAATTATTGTGTTCTTACCGTAATACGTCTGATTTATGTCTGCTCTTGTTGTGGTCGAGGAAATCTGTAAGGATTTAATTCGCTGCCCACCAGGTTTAGCAACATATGATTTATGACCGGCCACAATAAATAATACAGAAAGGGGTTGTTTGTTGTTGGCTCTATACAACTGTAACTCTTGCCCGGGGCTTTTGGCTTCAAATTTCTTTTCTCATGTCAAAAAGGCAAAAAATACATTCACCTAAAAAAGCGAAAAAATGGAACGTTTTTTTTTCAGGAATATCTGGTACTCCTTTACCAAAGAAAATTCTTTAGCGGAAAATTCAAGCGAAATTCTATGCGAAACTTTCCTCTAAATTAATACACTTTAAAATTGTTTTATTAAACTGCTTAGTTTTATCCACTTTTAATACGGTTGTCTGTGCTTGTTTTGAGACATGGATCATAAAAAAGTAATAAAAAATATTCGGTCTTCAAACCGTGTTTATACACTGAATGGTGTTCTTACACCAGGGCGAAACTGAGAATATCTTTCACTCTAGAATATGCCGCAAATATGCTATACATTAATTAATTCATTGAGAAATAATACAAATTAATTAAATACAATTTATTTGCGCACGCCGGGATTTAAATCCGCGATTTTCAGATAACTAGTCGAGAGCCTGACCCGTCGACCACGGAGGCCGTCAAAATCATAAAAGATGTTGATTTCGAGGAACGTCTTTAGAAGAAAAATATAAAAGATTGGAAAGCCGGGTAGTAACAACTAGCATCAAATACATTTCATCAAAGCTAAAACTATTTAGCTGCCAAAATGTCCAATAATACCTGTGTGGATTCGGATTACGTGTTTGACGCTAATCAGCAAACGATGGTCGCTTTCCAAATAGAATAATTAAATTAGCGAAGTTAGGTTAGGTTAGTAGCCACTAAAGGGCAGGGGGTTGTTTGGTCTGTGCGGGACCTTGACCCAGCTCGGTGTTAGGAGGTGCTTTCAATCCGGATGTATTTTGGTAACTAATTTACAAAAATATATCGAGGTGGCAAAGGTGACAAGGCTATTTATAAGTATAACGACCTTTCAACATTTACCAATAATTGAAAAGTCAATATGGGGAAACCATTTATTAAATAACCAACACCTGTGCAATAGGTTGCCTCGAGCGGTTCGCTACGCTTGGTGATTCAGGGTGTGTCCGGAGTGCCCGGGTTCACGGGGTGAACTTTGTCCAGGTCTTGCGGCAGACGCGTTTGTGCACCTACTGCGTGTCGGGTCGGATCGAGAGAGACTGGTTGAGGTAGACTCTCGATCCATCGTCTTGCACCGCAGTGGGAGGGATGGATTCATGCGTCCGCCACTCCTGGACACATTGGCACCCCGATTCCTTTCTTTTTAAATATGTATACCTCACAAGAGTCCCAGCTGCTCCCGAGTGGAACCAGTGAGACTATGGGTATGTTGTAAGGCTGAAGGTAGTGGGGAAGTGAAGGAGAGGGCAGAGGAAGGTGGGGAAGTACCTAGCTATTCAGTTCTAGTCACTAAACACGGCTAAAGCTATTTCAAACAATGTTTCACTTCTGAATGGTGGTCTTACACCAGGTCTATATCTTCCACTCTGGAACGTGCCGCAAATATACTACATATAATTTTAAATGAATTAATTGTAAAATAACACAAATCAAACAAATAAAATTTATTTGCCGATGCCGGGATTCGATCCCGTGACCTTCGGATTGCGAGTCAAGAGCCTTACCCCTCGAACACGCTGGCCGTCACCCAATCTAACCATCTCTCATACCATTTTTCTTTCCAGAACTTCCTGTCTTTCCTTTCCTAAAAATACCCTCCAAACAGCATCCCTAAAGGCGCCAAAAGCCCTGAGAGGAATTATTTTCCCAAGGGCCTCCTTTGCAGAGCTAATACGTTTAAAAATAAAAACGAATTACTCGTATATAATCTTTTCTAATTACTCATGATTTACTCGTTACTTATCAGTAATCAACCAAGTGTTTAATCAGAATTTTAAAAAAATCTTTCCTTCCTCAAAATCGAAAAGCATTTATTTTTTACAGAACCACTTCACATTAAAGCACACATCCCAAGGAAAAAACTCTGTCGAATTTGCCTCCGCTTAATGTTCTGCGAGAGACGCAGAAATTGATTGGAAATGTACGTAGATTGGCACTTATGTTTTATTCAGGTCCCCCAACACTCCACGATCAATTCCAATCAGGATGCGGAGCTTTGTACCGGATGATAAATTACCTTCGTTATAATTTTTATCCCCAAATTGCAAAGACAAAAGTTTTACGTTTCACTTAGAAGTATAAATCCATCAATTCAAATGAATTTAGATTTCACTTGGAAAATAAATTCTTAGATTCAAATAAATTATTTTAGCGAATAAATTCATCGAATTTCGGCTAATTTATATTTCAACTTGAACAACTTGAATTGACCGCTTTTATTATTATCATGACGATTCACGTTTACGGTACAGTGATGGCGAAAAAGGCAATAACCATACGCTCCTTATCGCTATAATGCTGCAGCTCTTTCAAAAAATTGGATACACAATGTAGGTAGGTCTCCAAAGGAAAAACAGTGATCATTTTCTTTCATCTCTCACACACCGCACCTTTACGTCTCCGTAGACCACTACAATACTACTAGCCGTGACGATAATTTTGAAAGCATGGAATATAGTTACAAGGATGACAGTGAAGTGTGAGTGAATTCCAAAAATGAAAAAAAATCAGAGTGTGTAATACACACGCGAAAATTTTTACTTTTTAGAAGTGAAACTAGAAAGTGGTTTGAAGATTGGATATTGATTTCACAAAATAAAAATGTTTGTTTCTGGATTTCGTAGGATTCGAACCCCCTTTCGCTTGATTTCTGTCTCTCTGGCCGCTGAGACTTGCTGAGACTTGCCACTACGCTATTGATGGCACGCGTCGAGGTGCGAATTTACCGCATTATATTAGAACCGAGTATTTGTGTAGAACTGATTTGTGACGTATTTACGTTTCACCCGAATTTCAAGTCACTAACGGCGCTAAAAAAGTTTCACTTTAAAAAAAGTCAAATGTCAATGCGCTGATAATTTTGTTCTTAAATATAATATAATGCTGCAGTTATTTTTTACACACTCAATAACAACAATTGAAAATGAAACAAATGATGAACGTACGAGTAAGTCTGCACCCCCCCAAAGGAATCATACAATCATTATCATACATCTTCCTCCTCGTATAAAGAAAATGAAATGCCAGGAAAAAGTAGTAATTTGGAGGAAACACTCACACGTATTTTGTCTCACCATTATTTAATGTGTAAGAAAGAGCTGCAGCATTATAGCGATAAGGAACGTATATTTATTGCTTTTTTTTTGCCGTCACGGTACCATAACCGTGAATCGTCATGGTAATTATAAAAGCGCTCATTGCAATAACTCATCGATTTTAAGTTACCTCCTCTCTTTAAACCGGCTTGTTTGAATTATTCAGAATGTTTTATTTTTGAGCATTTTATCTGCATTATTGGTCTATTTCCGTACCGTTGAAGTCAGAAACATACAATTTTGCATATCCAAACAAACACGCTTGTTCAGATGAACCATATTATGTACATAGCTCGGTTAGAGCGTAGACGGTAAAGGTAAGTACATGTTTGTTTGTAGGGAAGGTATCAAAGGTGGTTACTGAGTTACGACATTGTACAGATAAATGTAAGCAAGAGCTATCCGACTAATAGTAAACTGTAAGATAAACTATATCTATTCTATAAATTCAGGTCACAGTCGGCTAATTGCCATTTAATCTGATTTTTTTATGGAAACGGTGTAAGTGAATACTAATTGCACAGCAATCAATGCTATGCTACATGTTTTGGATTGTTTGTGCATTTTCATCCCGCGACAAAATACCCCCGACAAAATATCCCAGACACAATATCCTATGGACAAAACATCCTTCAACATATAAAATTTCTAAACCTAACCTAACCTAACCTAACCCTACAGGATGTCTGTATAATTTTTATCCCATTTTACAATTTTTTAACAATAATTTACTGTCTTTATAGGATGTCTGTATTATTTTTGCCCAATTTTACTAATTTTAACCATAATTTATTATTTTTATAGGATGTCTGCGTTATTTTTGTCGAATTTTTTTATTAGGTTAGGTTGACGCATCTTTTTTCTACTCAACGGTATTTTTTACTTTTGGATAATTTAAAACTAAAACAATAAAGAAAATATAATATAATGGAAAAAATGTAACAACAAAAGCATATAATATGAAATAAAATACATTGGTAAAAATGATAAGAAGTCTAACATAAAAAAATATGCAATATAAATAAAATTGCAGAAATTATCCACGACTATTTGTGTCTATTACGACTATTAAGAAAACGGAGCGAGCAGGTATATACATCTCCTTTAATACCTAGATCTGTCGTCTCGCTCTTACATATTCAAAAAGGCAAGCGTGCCACCTAAACCATTCTTAAGGAATAAACAATGGTTATATTGGTTATTCTTAAGGTGAAATATATCTCCTAGATCAAAATATTTATTTCCGAGATTATGAAGTCTCGCAATCGGGGAATTTTGATAAGAGAGTGTCCTGGTGTTGTTAAAGTAAAAGGGTAGTAAATGTCGGCAAGATCTTTTGGGAATATGGATGTTGATTAATTGAAGTAATTCAGGACAGTCAATTTTGTAATGCAGTATTTTATGAAATAATGTTAAATCTATGGTAGTTCTTCTTTCTGAAAGTTTTAATAGGGACATTTTATCCAGTAGGTAATTATGATCAATATTTAGTACAGACATATGCAATTTATAGTTTATATCCTCAGGAACTTATGTTGAATCTTTTCAATGCTGTCGGAATGAATATTGTAAAATGGAGACCATAACGTAGAGTTGTACTCTAGTTGGCATCTGAAAAGGGTTTTATGTAACATGATAAATGTGCCTAAATTATTGAAGTCTTTTGAAGCTCTCAAAACATATCCAAGAGTTTTAAGGGCCTTATTGATAATATTGATATGGCAAACAAATGTATGATAGTAAACTAATGTTTGATAGTAAACAAAGTTTGCTATCAAACATTATACCTAGATCAATAATTTCACTAACGCCATTTAAATTTTTATCATTTATTGCACATTGAAATAATATTGGATTATTTATTCTGTAAAAATAAATGAACTGAGATTTATTTATGTTCAATGCTAGTTTGTTGATAGAGCATTTTATGGAGCTTTTCTGGTATAATTGAATGTCATATTAAGATAAGATATCATAATTTAATCAAAATAGATATACATCACGTTAATTAAGTTCAATACAGAATTACATAAAACAATAACAAATAAAACAAAAAAATGTGTGCCATCTTGAGCATAATTCGTCAAAAAGCTCAAAATCGTGGAAAACTGCCAATTAGCACCAAAAAAGTACCTGATTAAAGAGCGGGTACTCTCGACCCAATCACTTCACCAATGAGTCGAGAAATGATCGATCAACCCAGATCTAGTCCATATTGAGAAGTTAAGTGGTGATCAACACTAAATCCACAGAATATTTTTTACGATAACTTCAAAGTAAGTGAGTTAAGATTGAATATTAATCTAATTAATATAAAACCTTAACATAATAACTTTTTCATCAATTACAGTGGGAGTGGGAGCCCTTCTCCGCTTTAGTTTTTTCGCCGTTTCCTATTTCCACTAATCTACGTTTGGCTAATTTCATCAGACACCCAGTCTCACACGGAGCAAATTAACCCTTCTTATTAAATTTGTTATACGAAAATGTAATGTCATTTCTGTCCGTCTGCGTCTGAATCTCGACTTGTTAAACAAACTTAGTTGTCTACCATTCTAACCAACGATGAAAGAAATGTGAATGATGCTTTTCGCGAAATCAAGGTAAACGGCTCTATATCTGTTGGATGTACTTAGATTTATGTTATCTATGTACGTTTAAGAATGTGGTACAAAGTTTGTGTAGTTATATTGGTGAGCGCTGTTAAATGTTTGTTAATATATAAATTTAAAAGATCTGTTTTCAAAAATGGGGGATTTTTTTACGATTGCTTTGTTGTTACCGATTATCTTGTTTCTTGTAAACTGCAGAAATAACAATTTATATGAAAGTAAAAAAATATATTTACTTACACATAGATACTAAGAAGGTTATTGTCTCTTCACTTTTTTGTTACATGTAAAAATAATTATTAAAAAATTGACAACCTTTGATAAAACTTCCGGATTTTATTTGATTTATTTTGCAAAACCTATATTAACATTATTTGGAAGTGCATGGTAAGCTTTTAGATGCAAATACAAAGCGTGGTGTTATATCTTTCTGACACTAATAACTGCTTAAATTATATAACTCACCGTACAACAGAAGAAAATAGAACAACTATTAATTTCCGACCACCCGGGTCCGTCCCAGTTTAGTACTGAGCATAGATGTATTGAGTTGACCCTGTTAATAAAAAACAAATTTTTAACAAAACAAAAAAACCACCTCAAAAAATGCACTAAAAAGTAAAAAAATAATTTCGTATTCTTCTACAACTTCATAATCAACTTCCTTTTTCTAATCATCAATATGTAGGTACGATTGTTACTTTTGGAGTCGGTGTCAGTCAAGGTAGGTTTGTAACTACATACATAGTTATAGGTGAGATTTGTTTGTGTCGCACAAGCAACTTGACGAGGCGAGAGGCGAGAGCGGGGCCGCGGCGGCGCGGGGAGCTGTCAAGTGAACACGCCGGGCCAGGTACCTTTGCTGACACCGACGCTGATGATTAGAAAAAGGAAGTTGATTATGAAGTTGTAGAAGAATACGAAATTATTTTTTTTACTTTTTAGTGCATTTTTTGAAGTCGTTTTTTTGTTTTGTTAAAATTTTTGTTTTTTTTTTTTATTTTTAGTGAATCTGAAGTACACTAACTAATTTGTCTGAATATGGGTAAACCTACTAAACGTGCTGCTCATATAAGACAGACATAATTTGACAATAGCGACGTTAGGGTCAAATTAAGAGATTCGGCCGAGTTTCGTTAATTTGTCATGGATCCGATAATCAGAACCTAACCAAACTCTTATCAAATTACCCTTGAAGTACATCCTTTCCAATAAAAAAAGAATCTTCGAAAAAAGAAGGTTGCCGTGATATTGAGTTATTCGTCCATTTGTCGCGCACATATTAATGCAAATTTATGACTTATATGGTTTTCTCATGGATGTAGTCGGAACTGGACCAAATTAAAATGGGACCACACGAAAATCACCAGCTTTCAAATAAAAAAGAATTATCAATATCGGTTCACCCAGTCAAAAGTTCTGAGGTAACAAACATAAAAAAAAAATAAATAAAAAACAAAATACAGTCGAATTGAGAACCTCCTCCTTTTTGAAGTCGTTTAAAAACAGTAAGTTTTTTTTTTTTTTTACATGAGCTCCACACAGGAGGCCCTGAGGAAAATAACTTCCCTCAGGGCCTATGTCATCTTTGGGGATGCTGTGTGGAGGGTTTTTTTTAAGGAAGGGAAGGAGAGGAGAGTTCTGGGAAGGAAAAGGGTTTAAGGGGTGGGTAGGAATCTGGGGTTCAGTATGTCCTGGTCATCCGACTCCAAGATCTAGACAAACCTTACCCCATGAACCCGGGCACCCCTGCTAAATCACCAAACGCAGCGAACCACTTGGGGTGACCTATGGCAGAGGTGTTGGTGACTGGTGACATCACATGGCTCCTTATGACGTCACGGGCGTTTTAGTGGGAATCGAAAAATTAAAACTAATTATTTTAGCTTGTAAAATTAACTATAAAAATAAAAATGATGTTATTTAAGTTAGAACGTCGTTAATAATGAAAAAAATAAATAATGTACTGGAAAGTTCCTTATTGCGGTGGCGTAATAGAGGTTAAATGACGATTTTCTACTTTTATTGGACTATTAGACGCTGGGCTTTATTAAAAGCTATTAAATGCTAAATCATGGTTAAAAAGTTATCTTTATCAAAGAACACAGCAGGTGAAGAAAGTAAACAACGAACTGAGTGAAATAGAAAACATAGGTTTATGAATTCCACAAGGAACTGTACGAGGCCCTTTACTATTCAAATTATACCTATAAAAATGAACTTTTTTGAACTCCCAGTCGTTGAAATTTTAATGCAGAAATATTGAAAACATTTTTTAATACCCACTCAAAAACTAATATAACCAACATTCATTCTTTATTATTTTTATATTTCGGCTTTACGTCTTGGATTTTCAGATTTTATTTATGTTTATTTTAACTTGTCTTCTTTTAAAAAAAAATTATTTACTAACTACATAACTGGCACACTGTTAGTATTTTACTTGTATCTTTTATATTATAACATGTTAATATTGTTTTTCTGGTTCCTGCCTATATACATATATTATAAGCTTAATACTCCTATTGAAAATATAAACTACAACTGTCTAATAAAAAAATCTAAAATAAATAAAGCTGTTCGACAAAAGATTGATATTTGTTGTCAATTTTAAAATCATTAATTCCATTATTGACAGCCTTGCATTGTTGCAATTGGTTTTATTTCATGTTCCTAATAGTCACACGAAATAAAAATATCTCTCAGTGCAATAATAATGTCAATACCAATTGGTTTAAATTCTGAATTTAAAGATTTTGTATCGTAAATAAATAAATATTAACTGGCACATAATAATAATTGTTTATATGATTATATAGATGATAATAAGCAAATAAAAGTTATGTAATAAATAATTAATGATTTTTTAAATTATTATTTGTCCATGAAGTGAAGATTAGTTAATGGGTTATAACCTAATTATTATATATATATATATTTTTTTTTTTTATATGTGTGTAATGTTATTAGTCTGTAAATATTCCTAATAAAATAAAATAAAAAGAATGCCAATGTTGCTAAAAACTACCTAACATCACGCCGTTTCCACGGAGGGGCAGGCGGAGAGGACGGACCGCCAAACAACTCGGTATTGGCATACACTCCTTGCCTCGTTCACATTCATACATGTCTCATACATGCTCTTCTATTATTCCGACTCTTGATATGTTCCGACTCAAGTATCTAATTCACTTGGTCGTGCCATGTCTTTCTCGGGCGTCCCCGACTTCTTCTACTCCTTTATATTCTCCTTACACTCCTTTCCTCGTTCATTCGCTCTACGTGCCCAAACCATCGGAGCTTTCCTTTCTTAATCTTACTCATTACGATTACATCAGCCTTGCATTCTTTGCTGATCTCCACGTTTCTCACACGATCGTACATGATTTTACCACACATTCGGCTCAGGGATCTCAGTTCTACAGCATTCAGTCTACTTTCATCTTTCCTCTGTCAGTTCCTTGCCTCACTGCCATACATCAGGGTAGGTATCAGCTGTTATGGACGACTAGCTTCGCTTCTTTAAACAGTTTTTTGTTGGTGTTAACGGCGTTCTGTTCTTCATTAATACAACTAATGCCAATTTCGCATTTTAAAAATGTGCTCAAAAACTATCACATCCCAAAACGAACTCTACAAAAGTGGAAGACGAAAAATGCTACACACATTCTTTGATTTCTTTACCAGAATTGAAACTTTAAAGTCATTCATCTCAGAATGTCATTTATTGACAAGTCCTACACTAAGACTAGAGGGGCGATATACTATTATTATTCTTGAATTTCTACTGAAATTGTCACACAGTATGACGCTTTGCTTGAACTAGTCAAATTGATGACTGACATGAGCGAGTAAAGATAGAGGAGCTACTCGTATATCGCCACCCGGTGGGGCAGCGCTGTGAAGCGGGTAATGGTAAGGGATGTAGGAATGCGGGTTTTAGATGCCCTGATTATGTTAAGCAGGAAAAACAGATGTTGGTGGAAATGCCAAAAACGAGTCGAAGATACTACTCGTTCTTATGAAACCAACATCAACTATGAACGGGTGTTCCTCCCGTATCCGTAGAGTTTTGCATATGTGTACCGAGCATCAATGCTGTTAGTTTTGTTTGAATTCGACTGTTTTACATTTCGTCTCTGTTAATTTGTGTGTACGTTCCGTTTCGGTTTCAAGGTGGTGGCCGTTTTAAAAGTTCAGTAAAGATTCTTTTTTCAAATATCAAATCGTGGTGGCGCATCTTTTTGGTATCTCTACATATTATAAATTAAAGTCTTCCGCCGCGTCTGTCTGCTGTTTACGATAAACTCAAAACCTACTGAACGGATTTTCATGCAGTTTTCACCAATAGATAGAGTGATTCACAAGGAAGGTTTAGGTATATAATTTGTCAAAGTTTTGTATAAATTGTTTGAAATATATAATATATAAAGAAGAATGTCTGTACGTGGTGGGCACTGTCTTCATTTGATTTCGAAAACTCTTTTTTTTACATGAGCTCCACAGAGGAGACCCTGAGGAAAATAATTTCCCTCACGGCCTATGTCATCTTTGGGGGTGCTGTGTGGAGGGTTTTTCAAGGAAAGGAAGGAGAGAAGAGTTCTGGGAAGGAAAAGGGTTTAAGGGGTGGGTAGGAATCTGGGGTGCAGTGTATCCCAGTCATCCGTCTCCAAGACCTAGACAAACCTCACCCATGAACCAGGGCACCCCTGCTAAATCCCCGAACGTAGCGAACCACTTGGGGTGACCTATGACAGAGGTGTTGGTTATCCAATAAAGGTTCCCGCGGTACTTATTCCCGCCTCCCAAATTGAAAAACTCTGTGTAAAGCCCAGGCATCGCCGGGGACTTCAGCAAGTATTAAATAAGAGAAAAGCAGTAACATACCCTTTTGGTCGCTCTGTAATTTATTAATGATGCTTGTAAGGCTAGGGACTCACGGAGCGATTTTTACCCGCGCCCGCCGCGGTTGCGGGCCCGCAGCCTTTGTAGAATGCAGATATTTATGTAAAAAATTAAAGCACATTTCACGACGCGTTTTACGCCCGCGGCGTGTGCGATTGTTTGCGGGTCCCGCTGCACCGGCGGTCATCTTGTACCGGCGGGCGCGGGCGCGGTCCCGCAACCGCGGCGGGTTGCTCCCGCGCGCTCTGCGATCGGTTGGCGGGCGACCGCAGTGGGCAGCGGGGAGGGGTGTAGAGAAATCCCGACGCATTTTGCAGTGACCAGTGGCAGTTTCTGGTGTGTGTCCATGGCGGTCTGGAACTCAACTGATCGTTTAACTGCCCGTCTTGCAACCGCCCGTCTTGCGGTAATCAACCGCCAAGATTGCGATCGATAACCGCAACCGCGGCGGCTGCGGGCCCGCAAAAAACTCCGGTCTCGTGAGTTTTGAAAATAAAACTCCATCCCGCGACCGCGGCGGGCGCGGGTAAAAATCGCTCCGTGAGTCCTTAGCCTTAGTCTATTACAAGTTCTTCATAACAATAATGACTAAATGTAAAGCGAACATTTTTAAATTTTATCATCCACAAAAGGAAATCTTTATGAATCCTAGACTGTGCTGTAGAATGACCGCCTCAACAAAAAAATGAGCAAATGAACATTTTAAATATCAGAATGAAAAATAAAGTTTTCCTCTGCTTCTATTTTTTGTAAACTGGACTATCACATTTAATTAGCGTAGTAACGCAGGCAGCGATGCGTTATTTCCTTGCAAAGTACACTGCATTGTTGATGCAAAATTACACTGCATTTTCCCTAGTTTCAAAGTATAACTCTGTAATGTAGAGTAGTAGAAAAGGAATTGAAATGTCCCTCGCGGGATAAATAAACAAAAAATTATAACCTCCCTCCCGACTGTGCTTGACTTTTTTTGCTGTTTTCTCCTTCAAGCAGGAAATGCTCGTCGCAATAATGAAATTCCTCATTTATGAAACATAATTTTTGTTATTTTTTTATTTTTTTTATTTCAACGAACTGCAAATAATGTTTTTTAAAATTATATTTCCAGGATTGAAAAATTCCATTATTTTTTGAATTTTTATGAGTTGTAGATACTCTGAATATTATCCCTGTTGAGAGACTATCAGTTAGGGCGAAATGTTTTACAGAATTTAAACAATTCATCAAATTTCAATGTTACTGTTAATATTCCAAGTACTGTGAAACGACTGGGCCCTGATGAAATAATAACTGAACTTTCACACATCTTGTATTATCTCTAAAATTCGATATATTGTTCAAATTCTGTGAAACCCAAGAGTCCCTAAATTGCTTGAAATAGCCTAATCCGCGTTTCAAACAACCACCGTGATCACATTCAAACATTTCTGAAAACAAAAAATTATTCTACCTTTTTTTCTTCGTGTATTCTCATTGTTATTTGTGCTGTATTTATTTTTTATTTGTATTTGTAATTTTTATATATTCTGATTATTATTCGTTACATATCTCACGACACGTGTATACTTGCTACGAACTACGAATCATGGGAAAGGAACGCGCCATTATATTTGGCCGCATTTTTCACAAAAAAGTCAAATTCTTCGAATGTTTTGTATCTTTTTGTTAAATAAAGAAAAACGTTCTGTATAGCCAGGTATTTCTAAACCTGCCGTGCCCAATTTTCATTCTAACAAAAAGTAAATTTTGTAACAAAGCTTTGAAAGTGCCTTTTTGTCGCATGTATAAATATTTTTTACATTAGCTCCACACAGGAGGCCTAGAGGAAAACAAATTCCTCTCAGGGTCTGTGTCATCTTTGGAGATGCTGTGTGGAGGGTCTTTTTAGGAAAGGAAGGAGAGAAAGTTCTGGGAAGGAAACATGTATGGGTAGGAATCTGGGGTTCAGTGTGTCCAGGAGTGACGCATGTATGAATCCATCCCTGCCACTGCGGTGCAAGGCGATGTTCCTAGGTAGTACGACTGGGGAAGTCAAAGGGACTGCCTCAACAATTCTCCCTCGATCTGGCCTGCCATGCTGTGGGCTGATACTGTGATATTCACTGCACAATCACACATTAAAGATTCGAAATTATACAGACCAAACGAGTACCAGGTGGTTACTGACACCAGATTTCTTGAGCCGATATTAAGCTGTTGTTAATTGCACGCATTAATAGATTGATTTTACCATGATTTATTATTGCATATGCCATGGGAAAATTGTCCACACACTGTAAGATAGGGACAGGTACTTGGATAGCAGGTTAGGTGGAGGAAGGGAGATGTATATAGTTGCGTCAACATACCTTATCAAAACAATTAGTAGGTTTTTCAACAAACAACTAGGAAATAATATTACACAGTATTTTAGTGTTAAATGGACTGTGTTTACAATTCTGTGATAGCGTAGAACAGTGATTTCCAAGGGGGGACGTGGGTAGGTGAGATTCAGGGGGGGAGTGATAACCTCGGGAGCAAATAGCAATTGGGGCGGTGGGCGAAGGATGCTGAAAGAAAACGTTCCATTTTCAAAAGAAATTGAATTTGGAAGATGGTGTGAAAAGTAATAAAACAACAAAATTTAATTGTTTCAGGCAACCCTCGGAACAAATGCGCCCTGCAGCCCGGCCACAGTCTCATGGACTGGATTCGCCTCGGCAACTCTGGGCGGGACCTCGCGGGCACTGGGGGCCGCATGAGGGCCGTCACGCCCAAGGAGCTCGCCGCCCACAACCAGCAAGGTAGGACACACTGCACTGGTCCCCGAGAGAGCCTTTCCCTCTCATCGTCGTCCTTTTCCTTCTCACACGTCTTGTATGATAACGAGAAAGATAGAAGTTACTAAAACGATGATGTTATGTACAGCCTCTCGCTGGTACTAGTTTACCTACACTAGACTAGTCTTACGTGCATATATTCATGGAGCAATGTTGGAAGAAAAAGATCAGGGGGGGCGATTCCGGTTATACTTAAGGATAATAATGTTTTTGTCCTTAAAACTTAAAAATATTAACGAATTTTTCGGATAATAGCAAAAAAGTCGTTAATTTTAAGGCTAAGGACAATTCCTTATCCTTAAGTAGAACCGGAATCATCCCACATTATGTACGTTTCAACTGGATAAATCTCAGAGTTGCACGTATCACGAAATTTGATGAACTTTGTTTGTACTGGATTACGACGGAAGGTTTTATAAACAAAAGAATCATAAACCGACTGAATTGCACACAAAATTCAGAACCTTAACTAGTGTTTGTTAACCTTTGTTTTCTTAAAGAATTAAGTTCAAATGTAGGTGACTTACGGTGAAATAGTTGGATATAAAAGCTGTACAAAGGTTTAACTTTATTTATGTATTCAAGTTTTAAAAGTTTAGCAATTTATTATTCTAAACTACTCTCCCCATATAAGAAACTTAATACCTTTATCTTGTGTTATATAATTGAAATACAAGGTGTCCGGGGGAAAAGTGCATCAACTTCAACAGGGAGGTGATTCTACATTTTGGTAGGAGTAACAAAGATTAACAACTATTTCTGAAATTCCAACTTTTTTTTCCATACAAAAAGACATACCTACTAAAAATCCTTAGTGTAAGGTAAAAATGACTCGGTAAAGTTGCTGTTAGCTTGCCGGGCGCGATTGTTGCAACGTTGCTTGGTAATAATAATGATGCCCGCACACGCCGGTCCAATTTTTTCTTTTTACCACAAAACTACCCCTAAAAATTGGAATTTCAAAAATTTCAAAACTACCCCTAAAAAAAGTTATTTATCTTTTTTACTTATAATATCATGTAGAATCACCTCCCGAAGTTAATGAATACATTTTACCCCCGGACACCCTGTATAAATAAAAATAAAATTTTGGCACTTGCCGTTCGTAATTGTAATGATAATAATAATCCTTGGATGAATTGTATAGCGCTGTTTTAGTAAAAAAAATCATTAATTCAGGGGCATTTCTAATAGTGTTAGTAATTACATAGTTATGTAGGTACGATTGTCGGAGAAAATGTTATAGCGAAAAATGTTAACAGTACTTTTATAAAACGACATAATAAAATTATTTTAATATGAAACTCATTTTAATTATGTGGTACCAAAGAGTTCAAAAAGTAAATTACCTCGGAAAAACAGAATTTTTCAATAGACATACGAGTGTCAGTAAAATTTATTTCTGCCTTATTTTTTTTCTTCATAGGCCTTCTTTAAAATATGTTTGCTAATTCTTCCCTAAAGTCTAAAAGTTAAAGGTTGTCTAAAATAATTATTAATCATATATTTCAAGTCTACCGTTATTATTCCATTTGTTGTTGTTTCCATAATCTTTTTTTTCGTTTTTAAACCCGCAGCGATCTTATAAATACATCGCTCTTATAAATCGGAGAATTTGAGTTAATGTTGAATAGAGATTATAAATTTAAAATGCCACAGAATGTCCCTGCATCTATCACCTACACAATCCGTAAAACCTTTTATGTAAAAATACCAGCAAAAACTTTAACAAATTCATTCAGTTTGATTGTGGATAACTTTGTAAGAGTTCTCGTCGATGAAAGGCTCCAGCGAAGCCTGTGTGTTTAAATCAAGGTGTGGAATTACGCTTTGAGCGTCTGCTTTATCCGAAGCTCCATACAAAAGTTCACACACTGATGGAACGGTCTCTAATTTATACATTCAAAATGGCAACGGTAACGAAGTCTTTCTAGTCTGAACTTTGACCTGGTTTTCTTTCAAAGGTGAAAGAGTTAACGAGATAAATTGTTGTACTTTATATTGTGGCTTTTGGTCAGAGAGGAAACTGTTTCAGGAAATCGATTTTCAAGACCGTCGTCATTTGTGAGTGAAGAAAACCTTCCAGGAAGTATTGAAAGGAATTACAAATTGGTTTTTCGTTTTCATCAAATATTTTGTGTTAATGTAGGTAGTATACCAACTCAACTATATTTAGGTCATTTTACTGTAACAATCAACGACCTTTCCAAAATGACATCTAAATGTTTACCTTTTTTCTTTCAAAACAACCCCACTTTTTGCTAAAATCATAATTTAGCTTTTTTTCCTCTTCCTGTATAAAAGGAACTTCCTCTTTTATGAATAATTCATATTTAGAACAACACCAGATGTATTTTAAGGGATGCGAAAATAACCTTATCAATCCTTAAAAATAGAAAAGGCTCTCAATATTGATTTTATTTTACACTGTTAAACACTATACTTTTCTAATACTCGTCTACATCTCAGTTAATATGTAAGAAGGGACTTCAATTTGAGAGACGGGTAAGGGAAGTTCCATCCCAGGAAGCATTTGTTGGATAATAAACACCTCTGCCATAGGTCACCCCAAGGTGACTCTGCCATAGGTGACTTACATCCATATGCATAGTCGGTTCCTCGAGACCTCCTCCACTCGACCTTAGTCGAGGTCACCTCAAGTAAATCTTAAAAACTTCCTTGAAATCAGTATGTTCAGTTACGGCTTCACCCTCCAGTGAGGAACCTCCAGTAAGTCGAGTTGAGGTTGAGTGAAGGAAAGACGTCATTAAAATTCTTATTATTATGTTGGCAAACTGTAGACAATATGTTTATGAAATAAATCGAAATCTTCTTCGGAATTCCACATCATCTAAATATTCCATAGTTTTTTCAGTTCTGCATACCGAATTTATCCTTGAGGTTGAGTCGAGTCAAAGTCGAGTGGAGGAAATCTTGAGGAACCGACTATGCATATGGGTGTAAGCATGGGTGCACAAGTTCTAGGTGAGAGGTATATCCGGGTCTTGGCGGTGGATGAGAGAGACTGATTAAAACTCCAGCCCAACTCTCTCGACCCATCGCCTTGCACTTTGAATTCATAGTGGGTTTTCATAGTTTTGGGGGTCAGTGTGTCAAGGAGTGAAGTCAAGTGTCAAAATCCTAACCACCCCTCATACCTTTTTCCTTTTCAGAACTTCCCATCCTTTCATTAAAAAGGCTCTCAATGTCACGTTGGGCCTTTTAAAAAGGCTCTATGTCATAAGGCCCTTTTTTACATTAGCTCCACGCAGGAGACCCTGAGGAAAATAATTTCACTCAGGGCCTATGTCATCGTAGGGGATGCTGTGTGAAGGATTTTTTTTAAGGAAAGGAAGAAGCTGGAAAGAAGAAGTGGGAAAGAAAGGAAAGGAAATAGGTATGAAGGGTGGGTAGGAATCTGGGGGTCAGTGTGTCCAGAAGTGGCGGACACATAAATCCATCCCTGCAACTGAGGTGCAAGGCGAGGTCGAGGATTCTGGCTGGAGTGTTCAATAGACCTACTCAACCAGTCTTTCTCGATCTGGCCAGCCAGGGGCGGCCCTAGGGCGGTGCGACCGCACAGGGCGCCGTCGTAAGGGGGGCGCCGAAAACACCCGACCACTGACCGACTATCTATCGATCGTGCGCTTAAATCGTGTGGTCGGTGCGGGGAGCAAGCAGTATTACCAACGTATGTGGTTTTTCGCCATTTAGGCCACTCAGGACGAGAATCGGCGATGAAAAAATCTAAAAGGCGACTGTTCGCCTATTAGGCTACTTCAGAGACAAGTTATTTAAATCAGCCGAATCGCAAATAATTAAGAAAAAAAATACAATAATGCTTTAACTGGAAGAATTTCTAGCATAATGGGGACAATCAAAATAATCATGGACTTGGCAAACGCATCGCAATTGCTGAAAAACTGCTCGAAATTTGTGAAGCAGTACCGGACTTATTCGTCTGCACAAATAACAGCTTACAATTGAAAATGCATTGGTCACTCGGTTTGGACAATTAGCTAAATTCAATAATACGTGGTCTTTTTTGTATAACATCAAAATAATTCCTGGTAAGTCTTCATTAGAAAAAGCGTCTGCAGATTTGCAAATCCTTTTAACCGATGGGGAAAAATGTGATGTCTCTAGTTGCGAATTGGTTGAAAATTTTTTGAGCCTAAACCCATTACTAAAATATCTTGACTCAGCAGAGCCACTACAAGTTCTTCAACTTATAAAAAAAATGATTGGCAGGATATATTCCCAAATGTGTGGACAGAGCTTCGGATTTTGATGACCATTGTCGCCAAAGGAGAAAAAGTTTTTGTAAATTAAAACGTACTTACGTTCGGCTATGTGTCAATCTTGATCAGTCAATTAATTAATTAATCTATCAGATCTTGCAATTTTATCAATTGAGAATGATATTGCCCAAGGGTTAAATTATTCTGATTTAATAAAAAAATTCGCAAGGGCAAAAGCAAGAAAAGTTGTGTTCTAGTGTTTTTATTGATTTCGCAGATTTAATTAAATAAATGTAATCAAACATATATTTTTTAAACAACTTCAAAAAGGAGGAGGTTCTCAATTCGACTATATACTTTTTTAATGTTTTTTAGCTCAGAACTTTCGACTGGGTAAACCGATATTGATGATTCTTTTTTATTTGAAAGCTAGTGCTTCCCGTGTGGTCCCATTTCAATTTGGTTAAGTTCTGACAATGGCATCCATGAGAAAACCATATACGTAAGTCTTAAATTTGCATTAAGTATGTGCGCGACAAATGGACGAATAACTCAATATCACCCTAACCGATTTTGATGATTCTTTTTTATTGGAAAGGATGTACTTCAAGGGTCAGGGCCGGATCTACGACATCTGGCGCCCTATGCAGTAGGTACCGATGGCGCCCCCCCCCCTACATGTTTATTTTGATTAAAAATTCGTTCACCCCAATTTTTTATTTATTTATTTATTTTTTTACACTAATTTATCTAATAAAATCAAGACATATAAAGGGTGTAACTTTTCCTAGTGACCTGGCGGTAGCTTTCACACTCGTTTTTTTAAAGAGAGAATCGCCAGAAGCCCTATACTCTCTGAATCTATTGGGTAAACTTAAAATTATGGTGCTATTTTAATTATTTTAGGAAAAACTCTTCTTGTAAGTCATGCCTTAAAATAATACAACGAATTGTTTATACACCCAACGCGAATATTAATAGAAAAAGCAAATATAAATACGTTCTCTTCGCAACGTACAACACAACAACACAAGAATAGCATCTACAGCTTCTGACTAATAAGAATATAACCTCAAATTTGTACCTTGCATTTCCCCTGTGTTGAGCGAACAAACACCATACAAACACTAAACACTGACGTATGGTATCAACGACTTACGAAAGACGCTTACACTGACACCGTAAAATAACAAATCCAACAAATCTAATAGATTCTAATTATACATTTAACGAACTTCAAATAATATATCAAATCAATGATGAAACATGAAACTGTCAACACGTAACAGGTTGCAACCTGCAAATCCTACAAACCGTGCGATGTTTTTGTTAATGGAATTTACTGAAGATTTCATAAGAAAATGGTCTTTAACCACCTTCTCCTAGAGACTTAAATCGTACAAAATAAAACAATAGCGAGCGTACGCTAACTAAAATTGTCAGTTCGGTTTGTTTTTTTTTTTTTTTTTTTTTTTACATTAACTCCACACAGGAGGTCCTGAGGAAAATAATTTCCCTCAGGGCCTATGTCATCTGGGATGCTGTGTGGAGGGTCTTTTTGAGGAGAAGAAGGAATGAACATTGGTCTTGAAGAGACCCATGTTGTAGGAAGGAGGAAACACAGAGGCCGGCAAATCATTCCACAGCCGAGCTGTTGAACACAAGAACGAGTCGAAGAAACGACCCGTTCTCATGTGACAAATGTCAACCGTGTACAAATGTTGGGCACGCGTTTGGCGTGTTTCCCGACTATGCACCGGTGCCGAAGGGATCAATGATGCTAGTTCCTCGGAGCATCTTCCATTGTAATACCGGTAGAACAAGGATAGCATTCCCACCCGACGCCTGTGCTCTAAAGATTGCAATCCGTCTGTTAAGATGGGAGAATCTATCAAACGGACCGCCCGTTTCTGCACAGAGTCGAGGGTATTTTTCAGGTATTTTGGAGCTCCAGACCAGAGATGGCTGCCAAATTCAACCGTGGGGCGTACTTGTGATTTGTACAAGGTTAGCAGTTGTGTACTATTAAAGTATCTGCGGGCCCTGTACAGTACGCCAAAATGTTTGATTCTCTAGAACAAAAGTACGGCGCTGTGATTGGTTATTGAATTTGGATCGCACCCGTTTGTCGTAAAAGACGGTAATAGATATATGGAAAAATAGATCTTACGTTTAAACTTAATATATGGAATTTGTAAAAAAATTCTGTAACTGACTACAAATTCGTAAGCCGTTGATACCAACCTGATGCGTGCGCATTCTGTTTCTTTGGAAAGTGTTGCTAGAGCGTAATAATTATTTCGTACTATGGGTAATTTTTAAACGATTCAGGGAATATTATAACAAAATTTTAATACAATATTTATTTTCTCACGGCGCCCCTTCGGAGTTGGCGCCAGGTTTTTTGTACGTTTTTGAACGTATGGCAGATCCGGCGCTGTCAAGGGTAGTTTGATGAGAGTTTGGTTAGGTTAGGTTAGCTGAATATGGGATCCATGACAAAGTAACGAAACTCTTCAATTCCTAGGAGCAAATTAACGATACTCGGCCGAATCTTTTATAGGCTATCCGGATCTTTGAGTCACCTACCGTAACGTCGTTATAGTCAAGTAATGTCTGTCTCATATGAGCAGCACGTTTAGTAGGTCTACCCATATTCAGACAAATTAGTTAAAGTACTTCAGATTCACTAAAAATCAAAAAATATACAAAAATTTTAACAAAACAAAAAAACGGCTTCAAAAAAGGCGCTAAAAAGTTAAAAAAAATAATTTCGTATTCTTCTACAACTTAATAATCAACTAACTTTTTCTACCCATCAATATGTAGGAACGATTGCTATTTTTGGAGTCGGTGTCAGCCAAGGTACCCGGCCCGGCGTGTTCACTTGACAGCTCCCCTCCTGCCGTGGCCCCGCTCTCGCTTCTCGCCTCGTCAAGTCGCGCGTGCGACACAAGCACATCTCACCTATAACTATAGATGTAGTTACAAACCTACCTTGGCCTGACACCGACTTCAAAAATACCAATCGTACCTACAGATTCATGAGTAGAAAAAGTAAGTTGATTTTTAAGTTGTAGAAGAATACGAAATAATTTTTTTACTTTTTAGTGCACTTTTTTAAGTCGATTTTTGTTTTGTTAAATTTTTTGTTTTTTTAATATTATTTCTCTTCTGTCCTATTAGTAATTAGAGTTGCATAACTGCATAGAAAGAGCTCTATTTTTTGTTAAGAGGGGGGGGGGGGCGCTACCAAGAGATTTCGCACCACCTAATAATGTAGCTAGGGCCGCCCCTGTGACCAGCCATGCAGCAGATGGGCAGACACATCGGCCGTCAAGACCCTGACAAACGTCACCCCATGAACCCGGAAACCCCTGCTTAGTCACTAAACGCAGCGAACCATTTGGGTTAACTTATGGCAGAGGTTTTGGTTATCCAATAAATGGTTCCCGGGGCGGCGGTACTTGTACGCACCTCCCAAAATATTTTTGGTGCCTGTTATTTATTACAGGGCCACTTTCGTGCAGCTATGTAAAAAAGGATTGAAAGGATTAAATCACATTTTTGAAGTCAAATTATCAAATTAATTAAATTATTTTCTAGCAAATTATCAAAATGTGGGAATCGTAATGTCGTTTTTATTGTCAGTCTTAATTCATTTTACAGATCAAAGTAATGTTCTCATTTTAATGATTGGGTTTATAAATACGACCGCAATACTTTCAGATAAACGTGAACGCGCCACATTTAAACCTAAAATACGAGTATGTTACTGTACAATGAAAATGGCAAAGGCTTTTTTCAAAGATTTCGTAAATGTAGCCTTCTGGCTTTTCACAATCAATGTATTATGCGGCTAGAACATTTTTTTTCCAAATGGAATTAGAAGATTTTCACCGAAAGCGAAAAGGGCCAAAGAAAGGACTTACCAGCCAACAATATATTTTTTCGCAGACTCATCTACTATATTTTTTATGACTTGGGTACACGCTTTTTTCTCGTGTTTTTCTGAATTTATTTCTTTTAGTTTGCCAAATAAAACATTCCACCAAAGGACCAATATGTTTCTCGAAAATACAGGTTTGTTAAATTCATTTTTGTAATTGCCAATTATTAACACATTTTCGAAGAAATTGTCAATAATTGCTAATGATGGAGTCCTACTAAATTGTATTTTTTTTACATTAGCTCCAGACAGGAGACCCCGAGGGAAAAAAATCACTTAAAAGAGGGTATTCTAGTCTAGACTCTTGAATTCTAGGTATTTTTTCAAGTGCAATATAAAAAATATATAAATAATATTTAAACTAGCCATTATTTTACTAAACATTTATTAAGGGCCCGCAACCCGAATTTCTACCGATTTGTTACATATCTCCCTTAAACACGTTAAGTTTTAAAACACGTTAAGTTCAAACACGTCAAGTTCAAACACGTTAAGTTTTAAAGATCTTTAAAAAATATATGTTATTCTTGAAGATAATATCTAGACATTGCCCGCACCGAAAAGCAAATTATATAAAATTCCCTCGATAGAAAAAAATCGCAAAGTACCTATGCTCCAAAAATTATTATAAACACGTTTGTTTCAGTTATTTTACAAGTTATATGTATGAAAATATTCACAGTGTTTCTTTAAATGCTG
Source organism: Limnephilus marmoratus (assembly GCA_917880885.1). NCBI lineage: Eukaryota > Metazoa > Arthropoda > Insecta > Trichoptera > Limnephilidae > Limnephilus > Limnephilus marmoratus. Next base: position 66,898,754 of record OU862908.1, read on the forward strand.
TTTAAGACAATGTCCGCGAAATTTTTGCTCTATTTTAAACGAGTGGTGTTTTATTAAACATTTTCGCAATTTTCGCATCGATTTTATCGCTATAAATGTTAACGCTCTCCTCTAACATTCGTAATTTCGTATCTCTGCATCTTCTTCTTTTCGAGCCCGGTTGCGGAGCCTTAAACATTAAAGAATATATTTTAAAAAAACCAAGCGAAAAAATTTTAAATTCCAAAAGTTACAGGGTGTTGAAGTGGGGGGATCTCAAAAAATGGCGCGCCCTGGTTGACACGATTGCAACTTGCAACTCTCCTGGTAATCCGAAAAAAAACAAATTAATTCTTAATTCAAAAAAATGTTGCTATGACTCGTACCTCGAAAATGTAAAGAAAGAATATTTTGGCAAAATGGCAGCTGTCTGAAATAAAAGGTCATTATTAATCAGTTTTTTTGACCTTTGCAAATTTTTTAAAAATAGTAAAAATCGAAATTGTGTTATAGTTCTGGTAGGAGCGATAGAGTGATGTACAGAGAAGGCTCACACCAAATTTCAAGTAAATTAGTTCAGTAAAACTTCAGATATCTTGTCAACCATCTCGAAAAAAACAGTTTTGAGAAGATACGGTTTAAGTTTTGTTCTATTTAGATTCTAGTTAGATTCCGTCTTAACTGCGAGACTAAAATGGCTTTAACTTTAAAAATAATTTGAATTTCGAAAAATCCTTTTAAGGAGATATTTTTAATATCTAAACTATGGAATTATGAAAAAAAAACTTTTTCTAGACTAGAATACCCCCTTAAGTCCTGTACCATCTTTGGGGATGCTGTGTAGAGTGTCTTTTTAGCGAAAGGAAGGAGGGGAAGTTCTGAAGGAAAATATATGAAGGGTTGGTAAGAATCTGGGGTTCAATGTGTCCAGGAGTGACGGACTTATGAATCTATCCCGCCCAATGCGATACAAGGGTCGAGAGAGTTCAGCTGGAGAGGTCAAAAGGTCTCCCTCATCAATCTCTTCCTATCCGGCCCGCCACGCAATGGGTACCCTGAAGACCCAGACGAACCCCACCCCTTGATCCCGCGCACACCTGCTAAGTCGCCAAACGTAGCGAGTTACTTGGGTGACTTATGGCCAGGGTGTTGTTATCCAATAAATGGTTCCCGGGGCGGCCGTACCCACACCCGCTTCCCGAATTGAAGCTAGTTATTATTTCTCCCTTGTTACATATTAACTGAGAGGTGGTTCCCTATTTGATACTTGGAGCTATGACCTCGCATCTCCTGTCTTTGAACATACTTTTTTTAATTTTTTTATTCAACAATAAATTGATTCACTTGGTGTAAGCAATACGGTGACCAGTGGTGTACCCAAGATTTTGTCAAGAGGTTTTTTTTTTAAATGTAAAACACATGTTTTGCGGATGTTCTTATTTACCAGTGGACAAGCCAATTTAAAAAAAATGCTGATCCATGGTGAGTGGTGAGGGCCTGAATATTTTGCTTTTTTTAATACTGCACAAGAATCCCAACTGTCATATTGTCACAAATATTATATGAATCATCCTTTTTTGCTTTTTTAAAAACCATAACAGAAAATAAGTAATTCTGAATTTTATGTGGACGTTAGGACTTGCCAGTTGGTCACAGAAACGGCGGCACAAAGTGGCTCAACTGATTTTGATGTTTCGTGACAAATACAGCACTACATTAGCCCAAGTGGTTTTCAATAATCATTTGAAAGTTGACAATCCTTTGCTTTGACACGAAACTCAACTTTATGAAGCATATAGAAATAATAACCAATAAAGCTTTGAAAATGTTAGGATTTATTTTAAGGGTACCTAGAGATTTCAATAATGTCAATACTGTAAAAACAATATATATGTCATTATTAAGGAGTCATTTAGAATACAATTTCACGGTTTGGTCCCCAAATTATGAGGTTCATTAACATGAAAGAATCCAAAATAAATTTTTGAGATATGCAAATTTTAAAATGGGCAATCCTAGTGAATGCCTAAATTACGATAACATTCTTTGTTCATTAAATTTAATAAAATTATCTGATCGTAGAATCATTTCCGATTTAACCTGTTTATATAAAATATTAATTCAATGTTTGATACTCCTGATTTATTTGATATATAATCTCTTTTCATACTCCAGGCAGGTCAGTTACAAGACAGTACCTACCATATTATTGTAGCAATTCTACATCAATGTCCCAATATTACACTATGGGTGGTTTGGTATATTTATGATTAAACTCCTACGCGACGAATTCAAAAGCTAGCAAACAAATACTCCGATGTTGTTGATATATTTAGTACATCAATTTTAATATATAAGCATACCTTATTGAAGTTTTTTTCATCGAGTAGGTGAATATTTTGATAAAGCTCTTTAAATTGACTAACACATTAACAGTATTTTATCGGCTGAAAGAAAAACAAACTATTTTGAATTTTTTATATTTTGTACCTACATACTGTGAAGATCAAATTCAATATTATTAAATTTAATTTATATTTATTTTTGTGCAAGTGTTTTAAACAGTCGTTTCCTGCACTATTTACGAGTATAATTTCGTAAATATTGTTATATATATATGTAAAAGCCTAATTAGGCGTAAATAAATAAATAAAATCCAATAAAAAATTGTCTGGAGCTTGCTGTCTTTGTTTTTAACTTTCCCTTGAAATAAATGAATCGCTTTCGAAAGCATGCTGCCCTGCCGCAGAGGTCGTCAAACGTGAAATTGTTCAAATGGCGACAATCTTATTTATTCCTTCGCTTGAATAGTTATGCGACTTAGTCACAAATACCAATGGCGGTGTCTAGTTTTCTATTCCTCCCCGCCCTCGCCCTCAACCCCGCCCTGGAGCTGTCTAAAGTGTGTAGCCCGCTTCTGCTAGAGTGCTCCGCCGCGGGGTAATCTTCCCGCCATAATTGCCAATTTTGAATAGTTGCATTCCATTTGGCGCCCGTCACGTCCTAATAACTGTAATTTGATTTCATAAACGTCCAATTGCCTCCCCCCCTCCCCTCCGCCCCCAGCTACAGTAATTCTGCGCCAATGCGGCAGGCCCTCTCTGACTACAGCGAGAATATTATCACACCCGCATAAATAATTTTCCACGTTTTCCAAGAGGCACGGAATGCAAAACCGATATGATTTCGACAATTTTAACCAATTTGGCCGATTTGCAGCGAAGGAAACATTTTTTAGTATTTGTGTGCAGTGGTGCCAACCAATATCTGTAATATTGACTTCCACCAATATATTTCAAGGTTCCGCGCGTTTTAATCCCGTGATAAAACATCCCTCGACAAAATATCCCATGGATAAAACATCCCCCAACAAAATATATACTAAAACCTAATCTGTAACAAAAAATGGGACAAAAATAATACAGACATCCTGTAAAGACAATAAATTATTGTTCAAAAATAGTAAATTGGGAAAAAATAATACAGACAATTAGTTATTTATTTTTATTTCTACTTTATGAGTAAAACCTCAAATAAAGTCCTGGGTACCAGTCGAGTACCAGATGTGTAAATATCTTTTTCTGATTTTTCTGTCTACAAATCTTCGATTGAGTTTGGCTAAATATTACAATAAATTATTGTTCAAAAATAGTAAAATGGGAGAAAAATAATACAAACATCCTATAAAGACAATAAATTATTGTTCAAAAATAGTAAAATGGGACAAAAATAATACAGACATCATTTAACGACAATTAGTTATTTATTTTTATTTTTAACTTTATGAGTAAAACCTCAAATTAAGGCCTGGGTTCGAGTCCCAGAGGTGTAAATATCTTTTTCTGATTTTTCTGTCTCCAGATCATCGATTGAGTTTAGCTAAATATTACAATAAATTATTGTTCAAAAATAGTAAAATGGGACAAAAATAGTACAAACATCCTGTAAAGACAATAAATTTTTGTTCAAAAATAGTAAAATGGGACAAAAATAATACAGACACCTTGTAAAGTCAATAAATTATTGTTCAAAAATATTTATAAGAAAGAATTAAGCTTAGTAGAGATACATTTTTTCCTTGGGATATTACGTCGAGGGATATTTTGTCGGAGGATATTTTGTCGCGGGATGAAAACGCGCATTAGCATATTTTAATACATATTGTACCTACGTACAAAACCATTGTTTCAGCCATATTATGCAAACAGTATTTTGTGTGTGTTTTTTTTCCAAATATCTCTAGCTTTCACCCTTGAAGGGTGTTCTAGGACATTGTTTCAAATTACAAAGATCGAGAAAAGGTGAATTATTTATATCTTATTTTTATTCATGTGGGCAGATTTCTAAATTATATGGAAGATTGCAGTCGAGTTCAGACTTAGAGATGAAATGTTGAATGGGGGGAGACAATTTTAGATAAGGCTTGATAAAAGGGAGGATATTTGTTTAAAAAACGACAAACAAAAAAGATTTGATCTAAAGTTTTAACTTCTAGGTCGCTTTGTGTGTTTAAATATGTCGTTAATTATTTTAGGTATCTCACAAATTAAATCAAATATATTTTTTTTTCATTTTATACAATAAAATTAAGAACAAATGCTTTGCTCTTTTTTTCTTCTTTTTTTTTGTAAATATGAGTAGATATCGTATAAGAGTTCGCTGCAGATCAAAATGTCGTTTTCATTTTTTACTCCAAATGATCTCACGGATCACTGGTAATAAAAGTTAGCCAGGTACGTCTCAACACCCATTATATAAAAAAATAAATACTCTTGGTGATTTGGTATTATTAAGGGATGGTGGTAAAAATAATCTTGCAAAGTGCTATTCTTATTTGCCTCATCCCGTTGTTCTGAATTTCGGCTTTTCCTCCTATTTATGGTTACCAGCACACCCATTATTTTGTTCGTTTTACCGCCCTGATAAATTTCTATGGGGTGGTTTTTTGAGGTTGGGACATTTCTTACAATACAAATTACAGCACAGCTGTGCGTCTCTTTCTTTCTTTTAACCAAATTTACATAAAATAAAAAAGTTTCTGATAGATACATCATGCTGGAGTAATGTTTTATTTTTAACTTTGGAATTCGAATTAATTTATTTGATGTGTACGTTTTTCGTTGCACTTTAATATTCTATCCAATTAAACTCAGTTTTGTGCATAAGTCTCTCTCTATTTTGGCAAATTTTAAACAGAGAACTTGGGAGGCGGATATGGGTACCGCCACCACGGGAATCATTAATTGAATAACCAACACCTCTGCCACAGATCATCTGAAGTGGTTCGCTACGTTTGGTAAGATTCAAGTCTGCGTAATTTGATGATAGCGTTTCTTCTAGTAATTGGTCGATGATTCACGGCACAGTTTCAGTCTGCAAAAGAATAATGAATAAAAAAAATCATTTTTCTTTGCAAAATAATCTTTTGAATATAATATTGGAACATTATACGACAAAAACTGGAATAATGAAATTGGTATGGATTCCTCAAATATAACATCCTACGAATATCCTCCCCTAAATGACGAATTAATTTTGTACAGGTTTATTTCTGCCCTTCCCTCTGAAGAAGAGTGTAATACCGCGTTTATTTACCCCCTTCCGTTGACACCGGTAATTATTAACGTTATAATAAATATCAAACGAAATGTTTGAATTACTAATTCACCAATTGCTTCGATTTCCTAGATAGGTAGGTAGTTAATTCATGGGAAAATAGAAAGCTAAGAAATTACTGGTATGGTCGATGATAAAAAGGCTGACGTTCAAATTTCGAAAGGAAAAGCATGTTTTAACATTTCGTTTTGTAAGCACCACCCTACAAATTACTCCACAATCGACTCATACCAACATCAAGCCACTTTACAATCAAGACATCCACAATCACAATCTCGGAATAACAATAAAATGCGCGTTTCTCAAACAAACACTACAAAATATGGAATAAAATCTCTGAACTATATTGCCTACACACTATATAATTCGCTTCCAGATATGTACTAAAACATGTAGCATAATAAAAAATTTCAAAGTAATACTTTAAAATGTATTTTTTAAGCACATTTAAAAATGTAAATAGGTATGCAATTTTCTTGTCATGTTTTGTTTTGTCTTGTCTTATTTTTTTTCTATTCTTATATTTTCCCTATATTTGTGGTCACCCAAATTTGTGTCTGCCTTTTTTAGTTTTATGCTGTATTGTGTGTAAAACTTATATTTTTTATATCGAAATACCTATGAATTGTACTTATTACCTCCCACTTTTGAATTTTAAGTTCCTCCCGTCAAAAATGAGTTTTGTAACTCATCGGGATTGCCCTAGCAAGAAATAAAACAGTAAAAAAATGATCGATCATTTCGAAATGAGTATCTCGATTATGGCCAACACTAGTTTCGAGGTCCCACGGAGCAGTAACAAGATTTGCCTAAAGGTGCTTGCTAGTAGTATAGGAGCTATATAGAAGCTGTACAGAGGCTGTATGGGAGCTCTGAGGATCTACAGTTCTACAGTCTACAGCCGGCGTCTTATCCCGGCTATTTGTTATTTTTAACGAGACAAGGCGAGAGTGGCGCCCGAGAACCTTTTCTCACACCTGATACTGACAAATGTATGGAAATGGGAAGCACTTGAGATCTTGAGATTGTATGTGTTGGGTTAGTAGGCACTACTACCTACCGTGTCGTGATACATCGTAAATGAATTTGTCTTGTTTACTATAAAACTGGAAAATACGCTTACAACTTCAACCTTGAACCGTTGTAAATGTGCATTTAAAAAAAATATTATTATTAAGTTACGCAAGTATTTTAGTTTTTATTTTTGTGACAGCTGTTTCGGCTTACAAGGCCATTTTAAAACTCTGGTTAAATTTCAATTTCTTTAAGGTGTCTAAATTGTTTTTTTACCGGTTAAACCAATTTGCTAAGAAAATAATTAAGACAGTAGATACTCTATTATGTGGGATACTTCGAAATCTGTTGTCCCCATACTAAATGTTAATGTTTTCTTAATTATTTAATAACGACTTTACTGCTATGAATTAATTAAGTGTGTTATATTGCTTAGGTTTTGTAAACTTTTCGAGTGACTATTGAGGTTTTATTTTTAAACTTTTTCTTCAAAATCAAACAAAGTTTCTTCGACATTCTTCTTCACTAGTCACTCAGCCGAGTAACCAATAAACCTCTCACCCCACCCCTAACTGTCTTATACAAAACTGATTTTTTGTGTTCTTATTTGAAAAAAAAAACATTTAAAATGTCACCGGAGACCAAAATTTTATCTACTTGATTATTATTCGAACTCGCATTTTTTACATATATTTTTGGGGATGGGCGTACTGCTGAAACAAGATGTTAAAAATGCTATGTCTAAGTCACCCCTTTCCAAAAGGTGACTTTTTATTTATTTATTTATTGTTTCTTTACATGGAAGTTATTATTGTTTACAATTCAATTTTGATCAACGTGTTTTTTTTTATTCTGCAAACAAATATACAATTTGTGTTACATTATATGTCGATAATTTAAACGAATGCAATAAATATACATAAAAATTTTCCGACCCAAATTATTATAGTAAAAAGTTATTTAGTTTCAAAGTTAGAAATTTTTTTAAATGACCCCATTTTAGGGTATCTATAAATTGCAAACTATTTTCGGACACCGAAATTTCATTTTAATTTTTTAGTCCAAATAATGGCAGCAATCACTGGTTAAAGTAAGTCAAGTATCTACGTCAAGTACGGTAAGAACTTATACACCTATACAAAAATTGTATGTGATGTGTAAGTGTATGTGGATCTATGTGACTGAATTGTTTTTTTTTTTATATGAATACCTCACAAGAGTCCCAGCTGCTCCCATCTGGAGCCAGTGAGTCTATTGCATCCCCAATTGGGGTATGTTGTGAGGCTGAAGGTAGTGGGGAAGGGAAGGAGATGGGGAAGAGGAAGGTAGGGAAGTACCTGGCTATTCAGATCTGTTCACCAAACACGGCTAAAGCCATTTCAACTTTTCAATTCTGAATGGTGGTCTTACACCAAGGCAATACTAAGAGTATCTTCCACTCTGAAACGTGCCGCAAATATACTATGTTTTATTTTTAATGAATTAATCGTTACATAACACTAATTAATCAAATAAAATTTATTATCCCACGCCGGGAATCGATCCCGCGGCCTTTGGATTGCCTTGCGGCTACACCACCGCGCCGGCCAAATTAAATTGTTTTATGTAGTGCAGATTTGTGAGAGCGCATTTATGAGTAATGTTTTTCTTTAATTGCGATAGGGAGTCAAAAAATATGTCGACAATTGAGTTGGTACAAAGTTATTGAATGTTTGGAAAACACGGGAAATTGACGAATTTACGTTAAATTTTGGAGTTGTGAAGACTGACCCAATGATAGTCAACCCCCGATTGGAATGGATATCTGGGGAAACAGATTCCTTCTACGAAATTTACTAAGTTTTATGCGCCTTGCTTTGCGAATTTATAGCTTTGTGAATTGACAACAAAGTTTGCACAGGTAACATATTTGCCTACCAAATAAATATTATAGTTTCTTACATACATTCAAGGGGACTTTGGAGCTTGTGTATGAATTTTAAATAGGCACTCAGTGCCGTTTTGCTCAATTTGATTCAACTACGAGTAGCATTTAAATAAACTTTACAGAAAATTGTTGTATCTCTGTAACGTCTTAAAACATGTAAAAATAGAAAACTTGCAAGATAAATAAATGCTGATGCCGGAAGGAATATTAAAAATATAATGACAACAAAAGACGAAACAACTGCGGAAAAGACAAGTTCTACAATGTTCTACAGTGTATTAGCATAATGACGATGATAAAATAATGGTTTAAACTTTTTCAATATATATTATTTTGTCATTGTGAACATTTTTACTACTTTCATAATTTCCAAGAAAATAATTTATTATTTGTAATGTTTCCCATCTGTCACTTATTATTTGAATATTTTAATTATTTAAATGTTACCTCAAGTGGTCGGCATTTTTAGACTTAGCAGGGTTGTTCATGGGGTGAGGTTTGTCCGGATGCGTGGCGGTCCAATAGGGACAGACTGGATGAGAGAGACCCTTTGACCTATGCAGTCGAACGCTCGCGAATTCTTCGCCTTGCACTGTAGTGAGAGGGATGGATTCATAAGTCGGTCACTCCTTGATACAATGACCCCCTTCTCTCACACCTTTTTCCTTCCCAGAACTTCTTCTCCTTCCTTTCCTTAAAAATACCCTCCACACAGCATCCCCAAAGATGGCATGGCCTCTGAGAGAAATTATTTTCCTTAGGGCGTCCTATGAGGAGCGAAAATGAAAAAATGAAAAAAATAAATAAATGTATAATAATAATATTTGGCTAATTTATATAGCGCCGTTTTTGTGAAAAATCACCTCAAAGGGCGCTGTATAAATAAGTATTTAAAGGAATTAATATTACTGGTTTACAACTAAGATTTACAATCAGGGGCGGCCCTAGCTAAATTTTTAGGTGGTGCGAAATCTCTTGGTGGCGCCCCCCCCCCCCCTCCTAACAAAAAATAGAACTTTTTTTATGCAGTTGCGCAACTTTAATTAAAGTACCTAGTAGGACAGATGAGAAATAATATCAGAAAAAACAAAACTTTGAACAAAACAAACTACTAAAAAATGTACTAAAAATTAAAAAAATAATTTCGTATTCTTCTACAACTTAATAATCAACTTACTTTTTCTACTCATCAATATGTAGGTACGATTGTTATTTTTGAAGTCGGTGTCAGCCAAGGTAGGTTTTAACTACGTATATAGTTATAGGTGAAATGTGCTTGTGTCGCACGCGCAACTTGACGAGTCGAGAGGCGAGAGCGGGGCCACGGCGAGAGGGGAGCTGTCAAGTGAACACAACGGGCCGGGTATCTTGGCTGACTACCGACTCCAAAAATAACAATTGTACCTACATATTGATGAGTAGAAAAAGTTAGTTGATTATTAAGTTCTAGAAGAAAACGAAATTATTTTTTTACTTTTTAGTGCATTTTTTGAAGTCGTTTTTTTGTTTTGTTAAAATTTTTCTTTATTTTTTAATTTTTAGTGAATCTGAAGTACTTTAACTAATTTGTCTCAATATGGGTAGACCTACTAATCGTGCTACTCATATGAGACAGATATTACTTGACCATAACGACGTTACGGTAGGTGACTCAAAGATCCGGATAGCCTATAAAAGATTCGGCCGAGTATCGTTAATTTGCTCCTAAGAATTGAAGAGTTCCATTACTTTGTCATGGATCCCATAATCATAATAACCTAACCTAACCTAACCAAACTATCATCAAACTACCCTTGAAGTACATCCTTTCTAATAAAAAAATAATCATTAAAATCGGTTGGGGTGATATTGAGTTATTCGTCCATTTGTCGCGCATGTACTTAATGCAAATTTTTGACTTAAATATGGTTTTCTCATGGATTCCATTGTCAGAACTGAACCAAATTGAAATGGGATTACACGGAAAGCACTAGCTTTCAAATAATAAAAAAAGAATCATCAATATCGGTTCACCCAGTAGAAAGTTTTGAGGTAACAAACATTAAAAAAATATATAGTCGAATTGAGAACCTCCTCCTTTTTGAAGTCGTTTAAAAATATACGTTTGATTACATTTATTTAATTAATATGCGAAATCAATAAAAACACTAGAACACAACTTTTCTTGCTTTTGCCTTTGCGATTGTTTTTATTAAATTATAATAATTTAACCCTTGGGCAATATCATTCTCAATTGATAAAATTGCAAGATCTGGTAGTTTTCTTGACACATAGCCGAACGTAGAGTCCGTCAAATAAGAGTAGAAAATATAAAAAATTGAACTAAAAAAATTGTAGGCTGGTAACACCAATTTACCTGTCAAATATTCATCTAAAGTGCAATGACACTAAAAATGCAGAACACCGTATACACATTTAAAAAAACATTTTTTGTTCCTAAAAAAAAAAAAAATTAAACCGAGGATGCACTTTTGTTAAGGTATCTACTAAATGACATAATTTGATTAAATTGTGTTCTACAAAGTGATTGGCTTCCATTTCATTTAACATAAATTTGAATTTGATAGTAGGTAAAAAGGAAGAATTTAATGGTGAGTTTAGTTACACTATTTTTAGATCTGAATGAGTTACATATATTCAGATCTAAAATTAGAGACATGGTCTAAAGCCTGGACAACGCCAGTAGGTACTTACGCTAATATTAAATAAATGTGAGCAATTTCTAAAGTGTGCTTATGAGCTCCACACAGGAGGCCCTGAGGAAAATAATTTCCCTCAGGGCCTATGTCATCTTTGGGAATGCTGAGTGGAGAATTTTTTTTAAGGAAAGGAAGGAGAGGAGAGTTCTGGGAAGGAAAAGGGTTTAAGGAGTGGGTAGGAATCTGGGGTTCAGTATGTCCTGGTCATCCGCCTCCAACACCTAGACAAACCTCACCCCATGGGGTGATTTAGCGAACCACTTGGGGTGACCTATGGCAGAGGTGTTGGTTATCGAATATAGGTTCCCGGGGCGGCGGTACCCATTCCCGCCTCCCAAATTGTTCTTTATATTTTATTACAATATCGTTATTCTTCATTATGTTAACATAAAATTGTAAAGATATGATAATAATATACCTATATGCAATTCTAGTTTGAGATCAGTGGAATGAAAAAATATTTTTTTCACTTTTATGCCTTTTAATTTTTAATTAAAATGTAGGTTACACAGCTTTAGATTAACACCGTGATTATATTTTTAGTATAGCCATTTGAACGACAGTGGGCCCTCCTATGTTTTGTACTCTTATTTGACAGACTGTAAGTCCGTTTTAATGTACTAAAGCTTCGTTCTCATTTGGCGACAGTTACAGGGATGATCAGCAAAATCCGAAGCGCTGTCCACACATTTGGGAATATATCCTACCAATCATTTTTTTTATAAGTTGAAAAACTTGTAGTGGCTCTGCTGAGTCAAGATATTTTAGTAATGGGTTTAGGCTCCAAAGTTCTTCAACCAATTCGCAACTAGAGACATCACATTTTTCCCCATCGGTTAAAGTGATTTGCAAATCTACGCCGGCTTTTTCTAATGACTTATCAGGAATAATTTTGATGTTATACAAAAAGATCATGTATCATTGAATTTAGATAATTTTCCAAATCGAGTGACCAATGAATTTTCAATTGTATCTATCTTGTATCTTTTAGATTTTTCGTCGCCGATTCTCGTCCTGAGTAGCCTAAATGGCGAAAAATCGCCTACGTTGGCAACACTGCTTGCTACCCGCAACGACCACACGATTTAAGAGCACGATCGATAGATGGTCGATCAGTGGTCGGGTTTTTTCGGCGCCCCCTTACGACGGCGCCCTGTGCGGTCGCACCGCTTGCACCGCCCTAGGGCCGCCCCTGTTTACAATTATAACTAGTGACTTACATCTAAGACTTATAGTTAGAGACTTATTTTACTGGCTTAAAGTTAGGTAGGTACTTAAAGTATGTTGAGACGTGACGTCCAGTGATCGAGACAGTATTTTTTTAATAATATTTAATTAATTATAGATAATTATATATATTTAATTAATTATAGATAATTATATATATTTAATTAATTATAGACAACAGAACCAAATTTAACTCCATAAAATTAATCATTATATCCCGCCACAATTTTTTTTCCTTTATTTTTTCACATTATATCTTGATACATTTGAAAAGAAATTTTTTACATATTTTCTAAATATATATAACATAACACAAGATACAAATAATGTAAAAAAGTTAAAAATATGTATAAGATAAAAATAGAAAATGGGAACCCACTAAGACGCTGCCTGTGCGTGGGTAATATAAACTAAAGTGCTAAATTACACCAATAAGTTAGTGGTACAAGAAAAAAATATAAATTTCAAGGTGAAAGTTTAAAAATATAGGTATGTATTTTTGAAAATATTGTAGTAACAAAGTGACACATACAAGTTAGTTTTTTGTTACGGTTTAAAAAAGATGAGTAAAGTTAGTCTTGTTTATTTGAAAATTGCGTGCATTTTTCTAGTTGGCGTGAGGCGCCTCCGCAAATTGAAATTCTCTCGCTTTGCCTTCCCCTAACTTTGTATTTTATCAGTGAAGAAGATTCCAGGTGAGACGCAAGGAGTAGTCAAGTGTGGTCCGCGTTCAAATATCCTCCGTCGAGGGCCTTGGAAAGTCACTTTGAAACTTCCCTGAAGATTTCTGCTTGTATAGCGGTACGGAATCCCTATTTGGATGAAACTTCAAGGCTCGCATAGTACTAACGTCGCTTTAACCTTTAGAATTGTAACCTTTTTTAAAGTTCTACTTCTGGTGGCTTAAAATATTTACATCGATTAGGGCTGCCAAAAAAGTTTAAAAATGAGATAGACTTTAAACAAAAGTTTTTGGTATATACATTGTTATGAAGCAATTCTTAAAAATGTATTATTCCGTCAAGTACTTTAAAAAAATGATAATGTTGGCGACACTCTCAGGATTTTTGGTGTCTAGGCGAGGCGCGAGAGGGCGTTGTTCCGGTTCCGCACACTTTGATTTCGAAGCGAGAAGAGCGGCCCGCTTTGGAATCGACGAGTCACACATTGCGAGTAAAATGTGCTAATTGTACGAAAAAGAATTTAAGAAAGTATACGCGGGCGACAATGGATTTTTAGTGAAATAGCCATCCTGTCGGTAACAAGTAGTGTACGCTGGCAATAATCATTTTCCCGCGGCCGACAATCCCGTGGTGCTCGCCATTTTTGGAGAACTCGCGCCGTAAAGGAGTAAGAGTGTCGCCACCATTTGCAATAGGACCGATAGTCAGGAGAGGTTCATGGGTCCCCACCATCGGTGATCGTTCGGCTCCAGAGCCGAGGCCAGGAGAGGAAGCAGGAGGATCGGCATCCCGCGGAGGGTCATAGGATTCCGCCTGCCACAGTCGAGCGGAGTTTTACCGATTGATGGAGAGAGTTTGGGCCTCCCAATCGGTAGAAATTCACACCAGGCGTCTCCGGGAGAGGCCACAAGGGCCTCCAACTCGCAGCTGCAGTCCGGGGGGGGGGGTAAATTGGTAGATAGTTAGAATTAGGTTGATTCAAGGTCCCGGGTGAGTCCTTTTTATATGTCATTTATTAACAGTTATTCCTTTAAACAATATACTATGCTTATGTTCATTTAAAAGTGGGTTTTAATGGCAATAGCCCAACACCCCACTCCTTTCCAGGGATGATACATTAGGAATGCCCACGCCGTGAAGGGTGAGTCTTATGCTTGCCGCAGATTGACATTCTTCGACTGTATAGTCGAAGATTGGCGTCCAAGGTTCCATTCGAATCAAAGTTGATTTGGGGTGAGCGGAGGTGAGATGAAGTATTTGATTGGCATCTGCGCCTTACAGATTTTCAATACTTCGTTTGCATGGAAACACTATGATATGAAACAAAAATACGATTACATTATAACAACATGTTGTCCGGGAATCTGATTTTTTTATTTGTTTAATGTGCATACCCTTCAAGAGTCCCAAATTGATCCCATTTGAAGCCAGTGAGACTATGGCATCCTCAATTGGGTTATGTTGTGGAGCTTAAGTTGGTGGGGAAAGGAATAAGATGGGACAAAGCCATTTCAAGCAACGTTTCGATTTTGAATTGTGGTCTTACACCAGGGTGATACTGACAAATCTTCCACTCTGCAACATGCCACAAATATACTACATTTTATTTTTAATTACTTAAATAATTGAGATATATCGCAAATTAATCAAACAAAATTTATTTGCGCATGACGTAATTTTAACCCGCCGTCTTTGGGTTGCTAGTGGAGAGCCTTATCCCTCGACCATGGAGGCCGTCAATCTACATCAGTTGAATACCGAGATCAAAAACCCTTTATTTTTTTGAACCGAGACTATTAATTGTACTTTTTCCCTTTTTTCGGCGATTAAAGGATTTTAAAAAACGTTCGGAACCGAGTTCCCGCTTCGAAGCATTTCAAAAGGTAGTTTAAATAAACAGCTGATAGTTACCACGGAGCTACGAACGATTTTTTTCAAATATCACCTAAAAATTCGTCGGATCGTATTTACTCAAAAACAAAAGCTAAAAAAAAGTTATGCTCCAAAATCGATTCTAAATGTGGTGTAGATTCACGAGTACCCTTGTACCACTAATTTACGGACACCATGTACTCATAAATCCATGGACTTGTTCATCGATGTTATTGCTGAGTTGGCAATATGTGGACTGAATCCCACAAACACCCCGCGTTTTTTTAAAGTTAACACTCCTCCAACTAGCTTCCCAGTTATAAGGACGTATGTCCTCTGAAACTATATTATTTGTAAAGTACGAAACAAGAATAAACAGTCACTGTAATCTCAAAGAACTGAATTAATTTAATCAATATAGAATAGTATTGAAGATACTGACTCAGTACTAATAAAATATTATACATCTGGAGAGGACCACAGACATACTTTACAAAGATAATTTACACAGCATCCTCGAAGACGACTTAGGCCTGAGGGAAATTATTGTATTCAGGACCTCCTTTGTCGAGTAAATGTACCAACGACAACAACAGAATTAACGTTTCGAAACTTAAAAAAGTAAATATGTTGCAGCAACCCTAGCCTATTTCTAACTGCGGAATGTGGAATTGTAGACCTACTTGAAATATGGACGTCTATAACCACAATATTTTCATCACCGCCACCGCCTATTAAAGTCCTAAGAACTCCGGCCCAAATTTGCCCTTTATTTAGATTTCAGAAGTAAATTTGCATTTGTAATAGTTTAAGTCGAAGCTTTGCTAAATCATTACATTATGAATGCAAACAAATGTGCTTTGGATAAATTGAAGCTTTTACTACCGTTTCTATTGAGTACAATTAAAATATATTTTTTAATCTAATATATAAAATTCTCGTGTCACGGTGTTTGTTACCATACTCCTCCGAAACGGCTGGACCAATTTTGATGAAATTTTGTGTGCTTATCTGGTAGGTCTGAGAATCGACCAACATCTATTTTTCATACCCTTAAAAGTAAAGGGTGTTCCACTCCGAAGAAAATTATTTTCCCCATACATTTTGTATGGAACGAATTCTCCTATTTTGAAAGAACTGCAGCAATATTGTAAGGGGTATAATATTGAACTGTGAACCGGGGGTGGGGAAAGGGGGGTGGGGGGGGGAAGGAACTCAGAAAGGGGGGTTAGCGGGACGGGGGAAGGGGAGAAGTGGAGTGGGGAGAGGGAGAGGGAACGCGAGAGGGGAAAGGATACGCAGGGAGAAACAATTTAGATCAAGGTATGGTATACGCAGGGAGAAACAATTTAGATCAATTCAGCTAATAAGTTGACAACAGTTTTTGATTCTGAGGCGGTACGAAGTTCGCCGGATCAGCTAGTTACTCTATAAAAAAGACTCCCTTTACTTAGAAATATATTTGAATGCATTTAATAAACAACTTTTAAAAAATACAATTTTATGGCTGAAATTATCTGTGACAATGTCTATTGATAAACTTTTTTTCTTTCTTAGAAAATTATTCACAAAATAGAAAAATAAAAAAAAAACACTTTTGCTCCTAAAATCGTGACTTCTAGTCTTCGTTTGCCAAGCGATTTTTATGCTTATTATATATACTAGCAGACCCGGCCACACGTTGCTGTGACTAACGAAACACAACGCCATTACCCGACCTTTATAAAATCCACACCACCCGCTTGCCAGCTGCCCGCTGCCCTCTGCCTGAATTGAATATTTGAATTTCTCGACTTTTCTCTACTATAATAAGCATGTTTTTATACATATAAACCTTCCTCTTGAATCACTCTATCTATTGGTGAAAACCGCATGAATATCCGTTGCGTAGTTTAAAAGATCTATGCGCACATACATTTTGAGCGACTTCATCAAATAAAATAATTCAAATCAAATACCTACTTCCTTTAGACTCTAGGACATCTATTTTCCAATTTCTTCCGTAGAACGAAATTCAAAAGTGACTATAGTACCTACGGCCCGCCAGCCGTTTTAAATCACACAAAAATATGCTTTCTTTAAATTTCTCGGCTTTTCTCTAATATAATTTACATGTATTATACATATAAACACTCCTCTTCAATCACTCTATCTATTGGTGAAAACCGTATGAAAATCCGTTGCGTAGTTTAAAAGAATAACGCGCACATACACTTTGAGCGACTTCATTTTATACTATGTAATGTAATGATGTTATATAGGGGCATACATTAATTACGTGAACAGTTTTTCTTCCAATCTAGATTCCCCCCCCCCACTTGGTGAGAAAAATTTGGGCCATTTATTTATTTATTTATTATTACATTTATTACATACAAGATATAACAATATAAAAGGAAGCTTTGACTGTCCAACTAGGAAGGTTTCCCGTTTTAGGACAGTCAAATTGGCAGGTTGCGTGTACATAATTTCACATTAATGGATTAAATAATAATTAACAATAATGGTACATATTGGGGGAGTTACTTAGATATTAGGTACAATATCAGATATAAGTTGTGTTATTCTAGGTATGCATCAGTAATAAACAACATTTCGTATATTCTTTTCAAGTAACGTAAGATTTTAATGGACCCCCCCCCCCTTTTGAGCTTACGTAATTAATGTATGCTCCCATACAGTTTTGGATTGCTGCTTCCTCTTATTTTAAAATATGAAATACTGTTCAGAATTATAAACAACAGACTATTCATTTTGTTGTTATCTAGAGCAGTGGTTCCCAATTAGTTTTTAATGAGAACCCCTTCGAGAAAGTGCCCAAGCAAGCGTAGGTATTAACTTTAAAATCTAAAACTATTAACTTTAAAATCTTAATCCTTATTAATGGAGTAACAATTCTAATAATAATGAAAATTACAAATATTTGTGTAGGTACTTTTTTACATTAACTCCACACAGAAGGTCCTGAGGAAACTAATTTCCCTCATGGCCTATGTCATCTTTGGGGATGCTGTGTGGAGTGTCTTTTTGAGAAGAGGAAGGAGTGAACTTGTAGGAGGGAGGAAACACAGAGGCAAATCGTTCCACACCCAGCTGTTGAACTCAAGAACGAGAAGCGACCCGTTCACTTGCGTTTGACGTTTTTCCCGACTGAACACCGGTACCGAAGGGATCAAAGACAATATTATATAATAATTCTTTCCCACAAAGTGTTTGCTACATGTAAAAATTTAAATAAAAAATTGGTTAAATTAAATTGGTTAGGTTAGGTAATAGGCTATTTTTCTTTTTTCATAACTTTTAATGACTTTTCAAAGGGGTGTTGAAATTTCATAATTCTGAGTTTCATACACGTACCACTAATTGGGAACCACCGGTCTAGAGACAACTGAAAAACAAATCAATTTATATTAACGATTCGACCTTGTAATACGGTACGTTCAAATAAGTTTTATTCCTCTCTTTGCTTATGTCATTATGTAAATAGTTTCCCCTGAAAGCTCTTCATAAAATTGAACAAAATGCATGCAACGAAATTTCATTTGATGCACCTTGTTTCCTCTAGAGAGCATCATATAACACAGTCACTGGAGGAATGGTTCTGAACAGCACATAGTACCTAAGGCGGAAAGGGCCGCCGAGTGAATACACTCCTTCCGTACCTGCTTACTGTCCAGGGCCGGACTTTATACTTAATACAATACCCCGAACTGATGTCCCCCCGGCGTCCTTTTTTTATTTGTTTTAGGGAAAATACCTTATACCCACTTAAAACACAAGTAAGTGTCCCTGAAGAGAGGACGTACCGCCGTATAACAAAAGTATAAAACATATTTTCAATCAAATTCGTCGAGGATAAAACTACTGGTCTATATACTGTATAGTGTATATACCAGCGTATAAGTACATACAAAAATCGACATGCACATAAGTTCGTTTGATATTCATACCAACTTATTATTAACCTATAATTGCTGACGTTTGAGTCTGTCAGACGTCATGTGTACATTTCGACGGTCCCGAAGAACAATGTCGGATCTAATAAAATTTGAAAATCGTTGTGATGACTTATTTTTTGGCTTATTTCGTTGATTTGAAAGTCTGTATTTTCGGAATTTTTAATGAAATGAGATGAAATGCAAAATTTCAAATTTCAATTTATTCCTTGATTCCAAAAACGGTAAAAATGCAAAAACGATACTTTAAAAAGCTCTTCTCTAATTTCCTCCTTTTGTCTTACCACTCCATCCCTCCTCGTACCTTCCTAAGATCTCTCGATCTATCGATCAGTGAGCTTTGATTCGTCGGTGCAGTGACAGTGTTCGTCGCATGCTTGACGACCCGCCTGGTATACGGCTGGTCAGCAATAACATAAGTATTTGCTTGACGTCTCTGAGTCGGGTTGTTGGTATTTGTGTATTCTCTCTTAGAAACTCAATGGCCATATTCCACCGAATATTAGATTTGGTTATCAGTCATGCGAAAATACGGAACCTATGGAAAGGTCCCTTTTCATGAAACAGCTGTCAAGAGAACTTGACAGTTAAAACAGTCTACCTACTGTGAAAGGCTTGATACCATTGAAAGGGTTCTCGGTCAAGACAAACCTGCATCACCTCAACCAGAAGCAGTAGATGACGAACTTTCTGTGACCGACAAGAAGAACTTTTGAAGTACCCACCACTGTCCCGCCCCGGTATAGGCGACTTATGGTCGCCCCTTCGGAGCTCTCGTAAGAATCTAATTTTTTGAATGAATAATTTTGAATCTACATTTAATAAAACGAATCTAGACCTTCAATGCCCCTACATACTTTGTTAGGTGGCGGAAATGTAGGATCGCCTACAGTCTGTACTGTAATGGTCATAAAGGACTAATCTACAGGTGTTAGTGAGCATAAAAAATGTAATAAAGAAAAAAAAAACCAAAAAGTAGTTATTATATAATAATCAGAGGGAGACCACACACTCCAGGACTGCAGGCAACTGCGTATAAATAAGAAAAGGATAAGTTGTAAACAAAGCAATAACATTTAGTAAAGGCGAAAAAAAATAGTGATGACCGTCATGACCATCCTGTGCCCGGCAGTCCCCCAGAGAATGTGTAAGGTTATTAGTCCGACGTCATGGCACCCAGTGGAGTCATCCTTTAGCCAGCTATCCGGTGGTGCCTAGAATAAGTAAATGGACTACGATACGAAGACCCTAGGGAAAAAGAGCGTCGGGTAGCTGGAGGAGGGACGGACAAACCTCCGGATGCCACTCTATCTTTCCTCTAACCTTATCATGTCAGGGGGGGTGGCGCGGGCACTGGAAGGAGATAACAGAGGTAAGTTACAAAAAAAGGTAGACCTATAAAAAATATGATAGGGACAAGGCCCAAAGTCCAACCCCTTTAATGGGGAAGTGGACAAAACATAACAAACAACGGAGTTCTGTTCTAGTTGTTATCAGGAACTGAAAAGAACATGGAAAACAAAATAAACAAACTAAAAAAATGCAAAAACATAAGAGAGTAGAGGAAAAAAAATATGAAATCATAATGCACGCAGGCGTGTCAATTCACGCATTATATTACACTGTAAATGAAAAAGAAAAACACAAAGAAGTGTAAAAGTGTAAATAACAAGTAAGTGTAAATAAACAAGAGAAAATAATAATAAGAAAAAAGAAAGAAACAGAAAATGTAAAAAACCAGGCAGATAGGGTTGAAAGAGTAAATGTGGGGTAATCCGTGGATATCAGGAGACAAGTACACCTGGTCACTAAATCTTCTAATCAGCGACTCTAAGATCAGGCCATCTCTCCACCCAGATTCTTGTAAACTTCTTCAAGCACTCGAAATTCGTCTTATTCGAAACCAGATCAGTGTTCCACACTGGTCTGATGGGTACGTCCAAACCATCTAGCATTTGACCTCTGGCATCCGTCATTATTTCACACTGCCACAGGATATGCTCGGCCGACTGGTTCGTGCTCCCACAGGCACAGTTGGGGTGAGGGGACAGGGAGAGGGCGTGAAGTCTTCCCCTGAATTCCCCATGGCCAGATAATAATTGAGTGATGTGGTGGTCTAACTTGAGGAAGACCGCTTCCATTCTGAGTTTAACTGATGGGAAGAAGGAGAAAGTCCATCTTCCCAAATTCGATCTATCCCACCGGGCCTGCCACTCTTGGAGTCACAGGTCTCTCATTTGTCGAAGCAGCCCAGGGAGAGTCCCCGGCCCGCCCGGAGTTAGAGTGACTCCTAGGTGAGTGGCAGGGGTTCCTCTGGTTAACCTCTGCTTAGTAAGCACTTCCCTGATTTCCAGATCGATTGGCAAAATGCCAGCCAATACAGGCAAAGCGTCCGAAGCCACGGTTCTATACGCCCCGGATAGTGCCAACAAGGGAGTTCGTTGGCCCCGCTTGAGAGCCAAGAGTATAAGCGAGTTACCCAAGCGATGCTCCCAGACAGACGCAGCATACGAAACTTGCGCCACGTATACGCATCTGTACAGAGTGCGCATGGCTGGGCTACGCAAACCCCACTCAGCTTTGGAGAGTCTCCTAAGCTTCAAGAAGAGGGCCTGAGCCTTGCCGGATACATCCTTGACGTGAGCCAGAAAAGAGGACGATCGATCTAGTGTGATGCCTAAGTATTTCACCGTTTCACGAAATTTGACACTAGAGTCCCCCATTTTGATGACGGGATTTCTTTCTCTACTGAGAAAGCCCTTCATCAGGAGGCCCTGGGTCTTGTGGGGAGCGAATGTCATCTTGTTTCTCTTACCCCAATCGAGGAACATGTTCAAACCTTCACTGCCTTTGCTCTCAACTTCCTTTCTACTGTCCCCAGCGACCAAATACGTCTTGTCATCAGCGTAGCATACCTGCGGGCATCCAATATCAGCTTCCCTCTCGATCAAAAAATCTCCAAAGCTGATCGTGATCGTGCGATCAGAAAGGTAGTCGTCGATTGACTGGAACAGAAGTTTGGAGCACTGCCTGGTTTTCACCTTTGTACGCATCATTGCCCACCACGCGTGATCGAAGGCACCAGTTATGTCGAGGAAGATCGCTACTACATACCTCTTTGGACAAGCCTTCACCCAATCAAGCACATACAAAAGGGCATGCACCGTAGATCTACCGGGGACGAAGCCGAACTGCAGGTCACTGGCCGGTGACAGGGTTTGCCGAAGTCGCTCTCGTAGCAGTTTCTCCAAGATTTTGCCGAGTACAGGGAGGAGGGTAATTGGCCGATACGCCTTAATGTCGGTCAGTGGTTTTCCGTTCCCCTTTGGTATGATCCGGAGCACGCCACGCTTCCATTCGGAGGGGAAGACTCCCCTCCTCAGGCATGTGTCCATCACCTGGAAGAGCTCTTCCTTGGCGTGGACCCAGACTTGCTTCGCAATCACGCCATTGAGCCTATCATGCCCTGGTGCCTTCTTAGGACCCAATCCCTTTATTATAACATCAATTTCCGCTTTAGTGACTCTAATGAAGTTATCCTCTTGGGCAAGGTCCCTAGGTGGTAGCCGTGACAGATTTCTAATCTGTTTGTGGTGGTCATTCTCCCCAATTACTGATTCTAAAGGAACTAACTCGCCCAGAAGTGTCTTGAGAGTGAAGGCCACGTCCACAGTCTCAGCGTTCCTCCAATCTGATTTCCCAATTACTGTAGACAAATACCGGTCAGATCCTTTCCCGGATTTTTCAAGAGCGCTGTGGATTTCCCACGGGTTGGCGTTACCCACATCTTTGACCCAATTATGCCAAGCAGCTCGTCGACAAGAAGAACTGTTTGGTGTGTTCATATCAACTCAAAAGATGCACGCGCTTATGGTAATTCGAGAAGCCAATTGGATTGCAGCAATATGACGTGTCGCCGTTGTGAGCTAAAATTCACCTACTTGAAAAGCCTGTACGTTTTTCTGTTTGTATTTATGGACTATTTTTTTATGGGAATATTTTTGCCGAACAAGTTAATAAAGTTCAACTTATCTGAATTGTAGTTATATTGGGCTTGTTTTTTTTCTAAAAATAATAAAGATATTCAGATAAACATTTCACGTTTGCACAAAATGTTCAATGCCGTAGGTAGTACATAATAAAACCTGTCCTTCGGGTGGGTCCTCAGCAATTGTGCATCTACTAACCCACGTCAACTACTAAAGGTAGTTTTCAAACTTCATACTTTTCTTCATAGTTTTCAACTGTACGTCACCAATTTTTTCTATGGTTAGTTTTGCATGAAATAATTACTGGAAAATGAAAAAAAAATCTATTGTCGGACTGGTCTTGACGGTATGTGAAATGTATAAAATTAATATCAAACATTTTTCGAGAGATTAAAATTATCCCTTGAATTTTATTACTCCTGGGGGTTAAGTTCTATTAATGCCTACCCTGAGACCAGCCCTGTCCGTGTTCCTGTGCTGCTGTCTGTAATACCCAGAGGTACTACCTGTCTCACGTACCTCCGCCCAGCCAGTTTATTGTCCGCAGAATGTTCAAGGGGAGACACCAGTTACCAGGCGAAGCGTTGAGAATTCAAGCTGAATTGATGGTGTCTCCGCTCCGTGTTTGAAATATTATTCTCTGGAATGAGAGTGGAATTATTTTGCAGTTAGATTAATCATGGATGGAGAATCATAAAATAGATAAGAATTTTTCATTTTTCGACGACGATGCAGAGATTTCTACTTAAACGATTATTCTCTCTGAATAAAATTTAGACAAAAGTACCTAGAGATTCATTCTACTAATATTATGAAGGCGACAGTTTGTATAGATTTATGTATGGATGTATGTTTGTTACTCTTTCGCGCCAAAAAATACTGAATGGATTTTAATGAAACTTTACAATAATATAGCTCATACATCAGAATAAGATATAGGCCCATAGCTCAGAGCTCTGACATTATGAAATTTGTAAGTATACAAAAAATTGCAATAGGTGGCACGATTACTAAGATATCTATAATTCTTTATTCGATTCAAATTATTAGGGGAGTACTTCAAATAAATGCGGGGGGGAGGCAGAGGGGAAGGGGAGGTGTAGGAGGCGGAGTGGGAACCCCCCTAATACCATGCGAGCGAAGCCGCGGGAAAAAGCTAGTATTATGTTTTTTTTTAATCAGTAGGTATAAAGCTATCGGAGTGAAGTATTACAGGTAGTTTTTCACGTTACAAATGTGAAACACCCCTGCCGTAGGTCACCCCAATAGGTTTATTATGCTTGGTGCTCTCTTGAAACATTTCCTTGCACCGCAGTGGGAGGGATTCATACGTCCCTCACTCCTCGACACACTGACACCCAGATTCCTACCCATCCCTCAAACCCCTTTCCTTCCCAGAACCTCCTCTTTTTCCTTTCCTAAAAAGACCTTCCACACAGCATCCCCAAAGATGACATAGACCTTGAGGGAAATTATTTTCCTCAGGGCCTCCTGTGCGGAGCTAATGTAAAAAAACTACATTTTAGATTATTTGATAACTTCTAAATTCATTTGGAACTAGACGTGTTTATCTGACGCAACGCGTTGAATTAGTTAAAAAAATATAAACTGTAAAAATAAATTAAATCGAAATTTTTTTTTTTTTAAATTTATTAAATCGAAACTGTCAAATCAGTATAAGCTTTCCCTGACGAAGGAACGTTTGTTCCGAAACCGGTCGGATTTGCACATTATATAAGTGGTTTATACAAAGTTGTATTGTTTCATTTTTCTAAAAAAAATTTTTTTTTTAAATATTACGAGAACTTAGTTTGTAACCACGATTTAATTATTTAATTTTTTATATACCGACTGGTTTCGCTTTATCTTCAGGGTATAAAATTAAACTATTCTAGATCAATAACATAATTTCATATCCGATACATGATACATCAGGGGTACTCCAAGGATCAGTATTGGCACCAATTTTATTTATTATCTTTATAAATGGCATGGTCGAAATAATCAAGTGTGGTCTGTATTTGTAGACTTCCGCAATTCATAATTAATTGAAGATTTTATATTAGACACACATTTACGTAAACATTTTGAGTACATGCGCGTAATTCATATTTGACTGGTCTTACAAAAAATACGCACGCTTCATGAACAAACATTTTATGTAATTCAATTCCAATTGATTATTTGTGCCTTCGTCTAACTTAAGTCCTAAGTTCTAGAAAAAAGACTTGAGAGATTTCCTTTTCATGTCTTTTCCGTAATTTCCGATCCCTTGCTTAGTTTTATTTCTGTGTAGAAACCTAATTGCGCTTGGAAAACTTTAGATTTCTTTGCTAATCCAAGCAGATTTCACCCTCGGCTGTCTGGCATTTACATTGCGAAATTTTGTATGAAAAACCTAACTTATTTAAGGAAATTAGCATTGGGTAAAAACAAATTTTCATGTAAATTAGTAAGGATATTCAAATGATGATATTATTCATAAATTGGTTTCTAGAAAATGCTCTCTAAAAAATATTCCAGGCTTTTTTTCATTTCAACTAATATTGTATTTTCAATGAAAGCCAATGTTGTGGGTAAGCTGTTGGGTTTATTAAAATTATCCGTGCTTTGTAGACAGCTATTTCTAATAAAAAAATACTCGAAGCCTAATCTTCTAGGCTTAATGAAATTTGTATTCATAATTTTAGCTTTGAACTTTTGGCTCTGTGGATTTAACCAATATTTTTTGCACCTTTTCATACCGCCTTTTCTATGCTGCCTTTAAAACCCTTCAAAATAATCAGTAAAATGAAGTAATTGAACTGACGGGGATTTAGCCGTCTACCGAATGCTGTTTGTATGGACTTAATTTGGATTGAGTGAATGTGATAATTGAAAAAATGAAACTTTTCTATTTTTTCATAAGTCCTTCTGCTTCTCTACCCAACTTCGTCAGAGTTTTAGTAACTTTTTTTATTTAAAACTAGTGAGTTCCCGTTATGCGTTGCGATCTCACTTAAATAAATAAATGGTTTCTCCCTGCGTGTCCTTTCCCATTCGTCCCCTTCCCATCCCCTCGTATAATAAGAACATCAATCAATTTGGTACCTAACACAGGTACCTATTTAAAATACTTATTTTTCTTACTTAGTACTTCAAGTAAATTCATAAATTTAAAGAGTTCATTCGAAAATTGAATTTTGATTTAACAATCGACGGTTTGAAAAATGTCATTATCAAATTGTGACATTTTTGACAGTTTCGTAAGAGTTTTTGTAATGATTAAAAAACTTTTCAGGTGTATTGTCAAGTGGTTGTAATAATCCAGAAACCTTTGTGAGGGCGGAAAGAAGGTATTTTGAAAGTTTCAAACATTTCCGACGCTTAATATAGCAATACATAAATAACATGGATAACATACAAGCAAGCATATTTTAATTTACATATACAATATATATATATATTTTTTCTTTGTTTTACAGTTTTTTACAGAAAAATGTGTCCTTACTGGGGTACGCCGTTCTAAAATATGAAGAAGATAGGTATTATAATAAAAGGTCTGGGGCCTTGTATTGAAATCCCTCTACATGGCATCAGTGAAATTTTCATGTCTATTTTAATTTTATTTTTATAGCTATTGCTCCTTTTTTACAGAGTGGAAACAATTTTCTAAACTCTTTGTTATTATGTTTACGATTAGGTTTCGTCTGAATTGCTTCTTACTGTTAGGTAAATTGATGTCTGTTTGTAATACTATTACGGTACAAATCGTGTTGATGTTTATTTAGTTGCCTATGTCCTGTAAACCCTAGATAAACCAAATGCAAATATATCCTGTCAATCAATGTCGATGTAAATATACCTAGTCAACTTGATGTCTGTGCAATATGTCTGTAATGTTATGATGGCTGACAGGAACCGTAAATATCCTGTGATATCGGTAGGCTGCGTTGAGAGGCTGTGTTGCGAGATGAGATGAATATGCAGTGGTACCTATCGAAAATTAACTGTAAAAGTTTTTTTAATTCTCAGGCCTCGGGTACATTTTTTCACGAGGTCAAAATATTTCCGCAATGCAATAAAATCAAATAAATGGAATATTTCTGAATGTATCCGAGCACGACCTGTTTTGATAGGCGATAAAAAACGTTTTGAAATTTTATAATTCAAAATAAACATGGTTTTTGAAGTACAAAAATATTGAATGTGAACATAAAAAAAATTAAGTACAGATAACACGCGGTAGAAGCGAAAATTTACCAAAACAATCTCAACCAACGAAGAACCAAGGAGCTTTGAAAAGTGAGGTCATAATCAAAGCGGCCAATGAGCGGAGACCTAGCGTCATTTCTGTTTTATATCTCAACGAATAGGAGTCTTGATAGGAGTTTGATGCTTCGCAGGTGCATAACGCGTCATTTCCGTTTCAGAAGAATTTCAAATCACAGCGGGGCTATAGAAGTTTCACTTCAAAAAGTTTTAGAAATGACTCACCTTACGATTGTTCTAACTAAAATTGCTGATGATGAAAAAAAACAAAAAAATACACATATTTTATATTTTTGAATGTAGCTATCACTTTGTGGTTTTCCATTATAGAAAAATGAAACATTACAACTTTGTATAAATCACTTATATAAAAACATCTACACTCAACAATGACGGAACTAAATATCACAGACTCAAATGCCATAGAAATTACCATAAATAATGACATATGTATTCTAGCCATGTACCGATCTCCATCTATAAAAAACATATTTCCCTTTCTGAGATCCCTAGACAGTCAACTCAACAAAATGAAAAAACTAAAAAATATCTGCTTAATAGGAGATATGAATATTAACATTTTAGAATATAAAAAGCATCCTCAAAGTAACGACTACTTAAACCTTTTGTTGTTTCATGGACTCATTAGCACCATAAATGAACCCACAAGAGTCAACTTCAATCAAATCAACCTTTTACCCACCCAAACATGTATTGACCACATTATGTTAAAAACAAAAAGATCGTACCAATCCATAATCCATCACTCAACAATCACTGACCACTACTCACTTATCCTAAAAATAAATACCACAAATAATCCTCAAGTTAAACATTCCAATACCTCAAAAACATATATAATAAAACCGATTTTTTAAAACTAAATGATAGTTTACATAATAAAAAATGGGAAGAACTTGTAGAAAATAATACAATTAATAGAGCATGGTCACTTTTTATACAATGTATTCAAGACGAATTTAATAATAATACTGTCGTCACCGAAAATGTTCTCCAACTAAACTTAAATTTCTAAAACCGTGGATATCAAAGGGACTTTTAACAAGTTTCAGTAAAAGAGACACACTTCATAAACAATGTAAATCAAACCCATATGATATCTATCTTATAAATTTCTATAAACGATATAGAAACTTATGCACACGGCTTGCACGCATATCGAAAGAAATATATTATAAAAATAAATTAGTTAAATGCAACAAGGACCCCAACAAAATATGGCAAATTCTAAAAGAAATATCCCACACAACTACAATGAAAAACGAAGCCATAACTGAGATTAAAATAAATAAAGAAATTATTAAAATATCAGATCAACCACAAAAAGTTTGCAATTATGTAAACAATTATTTCGCTAATGTAGGCAAGGTCTTAGCGAGTAAAATCACAACAAACTACGATACCTCTAAATCCGCAAACCACCACACACACACAGGTATTGCTCCATTTAAAATACCATACATTACCCGAAAAGAAACACTTAAACTTATAAATGACCTAAAAAATACAAACTCACAAGGCAGTGACAGAATTTCACCGATAACACTAAAAATATTAAACTCCGCACTTCATATCCCCCTAACTATACTCATAAATCGGTCCATTAAAGAAGGCATTTTCCCAACAATTTTAAAAACGGGCAAAGTGATTCCAATCCACAAAAACGGAAATAAAGAAGAAATAAATAACTACAGACCAATTACAATCTTAAACACACTCTCAAAAATTCTTGAGAAACATATCAATAACAATCTGTTAACTTTTCTTAACAAAAATAATATACTATCACCCAATCAATACGGATTCAGGGAAAATATGAGTACCTCACATGCGGTAGCCTCTGTAACAGACTTTCTCAAAACAAATATAGACCAGGGCAAAAAATGCCTTGGAATATTCCTAGATCTGGCAAAAGCGTTTGACACAATTCATCATCAAAACCTATTTGATAAACTAAAAAATATCGGAATCACAGGAATAGAACTCAAATTAATTGAAAGCTATATGGGAAATCGCACACAGTATACCTCTATAGAAAACACATGTAGTGACAAGGAACAAGTATCCTACGGAGTACCCCAAGGCAGCGTACTTGGTCCAATCCTATTCCTTATATATATTAATGACCTGTGTCACCTCCAAATAGACGGGGAAATTATAAGTTTTGCTGATGACACTGTGTTACTCTTTAAGGCCAAAGACTGGAAAACATTAACCCCAAAAGCAGAACTTGGCTTAAATATTACTAAAAAATGGCTCGACTCTAACTTATTAACTTTAAATATAGATAAAACAAAATTCATAACTTTCAGCATAAATTCGAGAGGCCAACCCTCCAATAACATCCACCTTAAAATACATTCCTGTCAATCAACCATTGATATATCAACACAAACCCCATGCGACTGTCCCCCAATTACACAAACGGAAAATATTAAATATCTTGGTATATACTTCGACCGTTATATAAAATGGGATAAACATATAGATTCGGTAGTAGGAAAACTAAACAAGTTGATTTACTTTTTTAAAAACTTGAGAAATATTTTAAACATATGTGATATAAAAAATATATACCTCGCACTTGCACAATCCATAATGGAATACGGCATTATTGCCTGGGGCTGTGCCAGTAAAAAATACATTAATACACTGTTTAAAGCTCAGAAAACCCTAATAAAAGTAATACTTAAGTTACCAATACTAACACCCACATCAATCATATTCGAAAAATTCCCAGTGCTGAAAATTCAAAAATTACATTCAAAACAAATACTAACTTTCCTTTACAAGAACTTATCCACATTTAACATTTCACAAAACTCTCGCAATACTAGAGCAAGACATGCTCTCCAACTACAAATACCAAAAACAAACACATCCTTTGGACAAAAACACTACAGATACCAGGCTATAAAACTATACAATTCTCTTCCTACACAATATAAAACAACTAATATTTTTGAATACAAAAAAAACATAAGAAACTGGCTACAATCTTTCTAACTTTTAATTTATAATTTTTGTCGAATTGAAGTCGATTTTATATTTTGATTTTTATTGTTTCTCTTCTTTATAGTAGCTATTAACACTCTTTTGTTTTACTATTCACAATTTATAATTTACTTCTGAAAAATGTCCTCCACAACACAGGTGAACTCCTAGTGTGGAGGACAATATATTATACCTTTGTAACATAAATGTACTAAGAATAAATAAATAAAAATAAATAAAATGCGTAAATCCTACCGGTTTCAGAACAAACGTTCCTTCTTCAGGGAAAGCTTATAATAATTAAGTAGACATATTTTATTAGACAAACGTATTATGAACATTATTATCACCTCACGTTTTTGTCGTTCCGTGTAAAAATAATTGACAAAAATTCCCAATATTTCATAAATTTATTTCAAAATGTGATTCGAAACTTTGGTTTCATAAAGGTGTACATTTTGCTTCTTTTGTGTTTAGTTTTTGTATTTGAATATAAAGCGTGGTATTTTCTCTTTCTAACACCGCTTTTATCATATTTCTCACTACGATAGTAAGGGAGATACAACCATTTCTATAAGACCTACAAGAGTTGACCCCTCTAGTGGTCAAATTACGGTACTCTTACGGTGAAATTACTCTATTATGAAAATTAATTTAAGAGGCTATTTTTAAAATAAATATTTGGTTATTAATAATCTTTATGTGACTATTATCACTTTTTCTAATTTCTAAAAATTTGTAAGTTATCTAATAAAAATTTAAAACCCTTTATTTATATTAAAATAATAATTTGTTTCCAAAATGAGATTGGCAAATTCAGAATTTAAAAAATCATTAATTAATCACCACTCCCAATAATATTTTGTCTGTAATTCTTATTTGTCTGTACTGGTAGGTATATATGTTGTTATTTTTTTTAATGTTAGA
Organism: Limnephilus marmoratus; assembly: GCA_917880885.1. Classification (NCBI taxonomy): domain Eukaryota; kingdom Metazoa; phylum Arthropoda; class Insecta; order Trichoptera; family Limnephilidae; genus Limnephilus; species Limnephilus marmoratus. Next base: position 66,929,909 of record OU862908.1, read on the forward strand.
TAATTTTGATTAAATTTGTTCCAGTTATGAACTAACTACGTAGGATTTTCTTTACTTAACTCTCGACTAGAGCTTTCCTGTCTGTTCTATGTGAAACCATGAGAACTACATATACACACATTGGGAGGTGTTGTGAAGCGGATTAAGGAAGGGGTTAGTTAATCCGGACCTTGAAAAGGCGCAGATTAAATGGTAGATAAAAGAAAATTGTCAGTCGCTGCGCTTGCGTGTCGGTTTACAATGTTTACGAAATTACAAGAAAAAAAATCTCTTTCGAGCTGTTTACATGAATAACAATTGTTAGTGGGTGATGTAGCAATTACTTTTTAATACATCCAGTAAAGTATAAGTAGGAATGAGGTTTTAATATAAGTGTATACAGGTGTGATAAATAAAAATATAATGTCTAGACATTTCAAGAAAATAAAATAAAGATTCTTTTGCTTCAAGCAAAACGCTTTACATTTTCACACCTATGCATCATAATAAAATTATACGCGAGCATAAAATAGTTTAAAATTAAAATAGTGTTTTGAGGTGGATGAATAATATTTCCAGTAAAAATAATTTATGGCCGGGGCGAAAAAGTAAAAGAACGGCCCAAAAATACGGAGAAAAAACTCTTTAGCACTTTCTGGGAGCGTAGATCAAATCATTTTATGGTATTAATATTTTCACAATGCGCCTAGAGAAATAATTACAAAAGTTTTGGTCGATGTGTCGGAGATTGGCTCCTGAAAGTTTTAAGAATAAGTTTATCATCGTAACTTCAAGTTCAGAAATTAATTTATTGATTTTATCCACGTCCCGACAGAACTTTACAAAATGTTGTTTAACAAAGAAATATTCAGTACGCAATAGCGCTATTAGCGAAGTTGCATAAACAAAAAAAAAAATTATTATACTTACTTAAAATAGATTCACTCAAATTGTGTATTATAAACATAATTTATTTATTGCTTCTTTACAATTTAAATACATTTTTTAACATGTGATTATTAACCCCGTTGATACTGCCACCATGGGTCGACCCACAGTGCCCTTCTTGACAATATCAAGGAGGATACGGTTATTATTTTTTAATTGTTAAACTAACGTTTAAGACAATAGCACAAAGGGTAACAATTATTATAAGCAATAAATATCAGCCTGAAACACTCATCCACATTGAAAAATCTTCCGAGAAAAGATACATGACGCCAACGGGACATGAACCCGTGTCCTTCTGATTGCCGGTCAGCTGCTCTCCCAACTGAGCTATGGCGGCTTATCTTGTACCCTCCAAATGATTCAATATATACTAGTGTTTCATTCAACAATTACTGCTTATTATATATATATATATATATTCTTTTTTTTTCGTTTTTTTTTTTGTTCTTTCTCGGAAGATTTTTCAATGTGGATGAGTGTTTCAGGCTGATAATTATTGCTTATAATGAGGATACGGTGTTTCTACTAATGTTGACAGAATAGCACTTAATCCCAGACATGGGAACACCTCAGCACAGGTTCGCCTAGTGAGGTGTTCACAAAATACTAGGTACTACTTACCTACTTATACACAGTTCGGATCATTAACTTTTTTTTTCTTATTACCTACTAAACTTATTATCTATGAAAACCAAAGTAATAATTTGTACAGTGTATGTTCAAGAATAGAAATAAACAAATAAAAAATAATAAAAAATAAAATAAAATGTAGTCTGTCTCTAAAGTAGGTTGATGGTAAATTGTTATTATATTATAAAATTCGTATGAGAAAATCTGTTTGAGAATGAAAGAGTGAATGAAATGAAAAAGGAATGAAAAAATAAATAAAATATGTTATTCAAAATGAAAAAAAATGAGCAGGCTTAAATTAAAAATAATTATAATTGGTCTTTTTGGCATCATGAAAAATTCATATTTAATTTTTATGTAGAATTTATTGTGGTAACACAATTTATTTTCTAAACTCTTGAAATAAATTTTTAATTCATGAGCCAAGGCGCTTTGGGGTGGTCGTTTGGATGTACAAAATAAAACAATTCACTGTAATGTTCTTCAAATGTATTTTTAAAAGGTTCAATAAGAAAACAGATTTCGCAAAAATATATTGTTGTTTACTCGGGTATTAATAGAATATTCGGAAGCTTTTGAGACCAATATTAAAATAACTCCCTCGAGTAATTCCTAAAGCAAACTTGAGCTGAAAAATATAATATTCCTTCGAAACGTAATAAATTATTCCCTGGTCGATGCATTCATTCGAATTGGAGTGCAAAAATAATTTGATTGAATTTGGGAGAGTACAAAATGTCATGTAAGGAAAGAATGTGAAACCTTCTGTTACAGTAGATCAGAATCGAATTTAGAATTAAATATTTAATGGAAATCTTGTGTACAATATTTAGAGAATTAATTTTTCTAGTCTTTTAGAGTATTACTAAGAATAAAGCTATGTTTGTCAAACATCACTTTAGCAGTGCATGTTTTAAAGAGGACACTGCACAAAAGTTTTTTGTTTTTGTTTTTATGAAGCATTAATTTAATTTACTTTGTCCTGTTTTTTTTTTAACTTATAAAATCAATTTAACAAAATATATTTTATTTCTTTCTAAATACATTTTATATCATTTGTACTATGACTGTCAATAACTACTTAACTACAGAAAGAAAAATAAAACCTGAGTGCCTATGTCATCTTTAGAGATGCTGAGGGGTGGGTCTTTTTAAGCAAAGGAATGAGAGGAATTTCTGGGAAGGAAAAAGGTATGAGGGGTGGGTAGGAATCTGGGGGTCAATGTGTTCAAGAGTGACGGAAGTATGAATCCATCTCTCCCACTGCGTTGCAAGGCGATGAGTTGAGAGAGTCCAGTTGCAGAGGTCAAAAGGCCTCCCTCAACCAGTCTCTCCCGATTAAGCCCACCACATAGCAGTTGGGCAAAAGCATTCGCCGCCAAGACCTAGACAAACCTGGCACTCTTGTTAATCTCCAAACGTAGCGAACCCTGCCATAGGTCACTGGAGGTGGCCGACGGCAGGGTGTAGGCTATCCAATCAACAAAATCAACGGTGGTTAATCAATAAATCCCCGGGCGGGTAGCCATACCCACCTCCCAAAATAAAAGTATAATTAGTATTTTGTTCGACAACTACAGGCTACTTAAAGAGGAGTCTGCAAGTAAAAAAAATACGGTTTTACAATTGGTAAAATTGGCAACTTTACTATCAACATGGAAAACTTTACTGTCAACATTGACAACTTTACTATGTTGCCAACTTTTGTCAACATTGACAACTTTGCTGTCAACATTGACAACTGTACTGTCAACATTGACAACTTTACTATCAAAATTGACAACTTTACTAATAACATTGACAACTTCTATCAACATTGAAAACTTTACTGTCAACATTGACAACTTTACTCTCAACATTGACAACGTTGCTATCAACATTGAAAACTTTACTATCAACATTGACAACTTTACTGTCAACATTGACAACTTTGCTGTCAACATTGACAACTTTAATGTCAACATTGACGACTTTACTATCAAAATTTACAGCTTTACTATCGAAATTGACAACTTTACTATTAACATTGACAACTTCTATCAACATTGACAACTTTACTGTCAACATTGACAACTTTACTCTCAACATTGACAACGTTGCTATCAACATTGAAAACTTTACTATCAACATTGACAACTTAACTGTCAAAATTGACAACTTTACTATCAACATTGACAACTTCTATCAACATTGACAACTTTACTGTCAACATTGACAACTTTACTCTCAAAATTGACAACATTGCTATCAACATTGACAACTTTACTGTCAACATTGACAACTTTACTCTCAAAATTGACAACATTGCTATCAACATTGAAAACTTCAATATCAACATTGACAGCTTAACTGTCAACATTGACAACTTTACTAACAATATTGACAACTTTATTGTCAACGTTGACATGTTTACTGTCAAATTTGACAACTTTGCTATCAACATTGAAAACTTTACTATCAACATTGACAACTTTACTGTTAACATTACTAACAATACTACAACTTAATAATTTCACTATTAATACAACTTTACTAATAATATTGACATCTTTATTGTCAACATTGACAACTTTACTATCTACTTTGATAACTTTACTGTCAACATGGACAATTTTACTATCAACCTTGACAACTTTACTATCAACATTAAAAACTTTACTGTCAAAAGCGACAACAGTGAAAGTGACATCGACAGAAATGATCACCCAACTAGATCAAGTTTACAAATCTTTCGTAAATATCCCTAATTACTGATAGTTTCAGCCGAGCTACATGGCTAAAATATAATAAACACTTTTACGGACTCAAAAAAATCACGGGCCCAAGCAGTCATCCTGTTTGCCTTGGGCAGAGTCCGTCCCTGAACAATCCCGCTCAGTTCAGTCATGTTCCTAAACTTATTGTATTTGAACTGGTACGTGTTCTCCAGATCCAGAAAATGACAATATGACAGTAGATATGGCATGTTGCATATTTTATTTCCGCTCGCTCTGGGTCCCTCTTGTTCCAGCCTTCTGGATGTGCCATTCCCTTTCCGAGTAATTAATATTGTATGGCGGATTTCCATACATAAATATATATTATTCTTCCTACCAAAGCCGTGCCGCTTGTTTCTATCCTTGCCAAATGCGGAAATATCTCGTTTTTTCCGACTTAAGCCTAGTATTCACGTACGGACATGTCCGGCCGAGCATGACATTACAGGAGCATTTTTGTACTGTACCTACACCTACAGGGTGGCTAAATCTGTCCTGCAGACAAGCTTACAGAAATTCTCGTCACTCGGCCTGTGGCATCAATTTGAATTTTTGAAATATTAGCATACAGAGCTCCGGGCCAAAAAGGCCCCTTTCTCTTTCATCATGAATTTTTTTATTTATTTGGTTGTTTGTGAAAAATGATTTGCATGGGGACATGGCTGCAATATGGGGAGGTTAGTCTTAATGGAGGATTTATTTAAGATTTTTATGTTTGGTGCGTACGTTTTCGTCATACCGGGCGAGGCAGTTTGTGGACGCGTTTTCATGGGTGGGATTTCCCGCATAAAATGTTTCCGCGAGACTTAAAATGTGTTTTTTTAATAAGGGGATTTCAGAATCTTTGTGGAGTTGGGATACCCTTATCCATTTGGGGGCACCCAGGGCTATGCGTATATTTATATTCTGAAATGTTCGAAGTTTTTTTCAAATGAGGCTCTGAAGCAAGGGTCCAGATGGGACTTGTATAAGTTAGTTTTTGCCTTATCGTTGATTTATAAAGTAGGAGTTTATTTTTAGTTGATAGTTTTGTTTTTAATTTCTTTTCCTGTGACATCATGCTCGCCCATGAATACTAGCTTTGTTCTCCGTAATCCTCACCAGTAACCTGGGTGGATTTCAAGGAATTTCCCAGATAGCAAACCATTACGATAATAAAATATTCTTCTTATCCCTGCAAAGGGCTTACATTTCATTTTCATCTGTAATAGTATTTTTTTGTAGTTAGTCTAAAATACAGTAATTTGAAACATTTTTATGAAAGTACTCTTACACTCTTCAGACTTCGCCTGCAACACTCTTTTTTCTGATTGAACGATTTATATAAACATAAATCAAACAATACGACGTCCTGCCTTATTTTTAAAAGCTACGTGGCTCGTGATTTTTTTAATTTTTTTTACATGAGCTCCACACTGGAGGAAAATAATTTCCATCAGGGCCTGTGTCATCTTTGGGGATGCTGTGTGGAGGGTTTTTTTTTTAGGAAAGAAGGAGAGGAGAGTTCTGGGAAGGAAAAGGGTTTAAAGGGTGGGTAGGAATCTGGGGTTCAGTGTGTCCCGGTCATCCGCCTCCTAGACTTAGACAAACCTCACCCCATGATCCCGGGCACCCCTGCTAAATCACCAAACGTAGCGAACCACGGTCACAAGGTGACCTATGCCAGAGGTGTTGGTTATCCAATAAAGGTTCCTGGGGCGGCGGTACCCATTTCCGCCTCACAAATTGATGGAATGGTGTTGGAAGCGACTCTCCGATTATAAAATAGTTTCGATGGCTTATAAATTACTGTGCACTTTTCAAGACGCCAGAGCCCACCCTTCGAGAGTTTTTCAACGTATTTTAGCTTGTCGGCTAAGGATAGCGAAGTTCTGTTTTAAGATGAATATATACGTGAAATCCTATTTAGATACTATTTTGATTAATCTTTACCACGAATCGGCTTACAGTTTGATCATGAAAAAATATGCTACGGATAAATCGAAGCTTTTACTAGCTTTTCTATGTATTGGAATTACAATAAAATTATTATTAACGTAACTAAAAATATGAGCGTAAACCACCAACAAAAATGTTTTCTCATGACTTAACTATGAAGTAATACAAGAAACAATTTTCAAAAAATACCTCTTTATGGCTAAGACTATTTTTGAGGTTTTCCATGTTCTAACTTTGTTTCGTTCTTATAAAATTATGCACAAAATAAATAAAAACCACTTTTTCGCTTACTGGCCTGTGTGACGTATGTGTATGAGGGTGACGGCATGAGTGCGAGACAGCGAGAATGGTATGTATAAAAGGGATGTACCCGCTGTTGAGCGCTCTCTCCATATTAATCTGGCAACCAATAAACATTGTAACATTAACAGATGTTATTACTACCCGATCCCAAGACATCACAGTTGGCGCAGCTCGGTAGTTCGTAAATTTTTACGTAAATTGGAAGAATCTACGCGGTAGATTTCGGGATCTGACGGATTGTTGTCAGGATTGCAGGAAGCGATCGCAGGAAGCGATCGCATTAAGAAGAAATTGGAGCAGCCACACGCAAGTATTCGCGTGTGTGGGACCGACAAATTACAAAATTATTGTCGTTCGGGTACACCGTGTAACGGGGTACAAAAGGACCGGATCAAGGATCGGGTCAAGGACTGGATCATCGTGTGGATTAGCCGGGAACCAGGACTTGGTTTCCGTCGCTGCAGTCTGGGAAGGAAGACCTCGGAGTAGGGATTGGATCCGCAGCTGTCGGGAGACGGAGCCAGACGGGGACGGTGATCTACAGCTCTGGGTGGCGTGCACGTGGAACGTGGAACGTGGACCTCGGAGTGTAGCCTTCTAGGAAGTGCTGAGATAAGTAGTATTGATTATTTTGTTTCAGCTCTTCCCCCAATGGAGGGTGTTTGTAAAAATTTGGGGACGTTCTGTTACAGAACGGGAAACTGGTCATTGTTCAAGGAACGACTGGATCAGGCCCTCATTTTACATGATGACAAAGTGTTATCACAAGAACGCAAAAGAGCATTTTTGCTGAGTTGCCTCACCGAAGAAACTTTCTCTTTATTATGTGATCTATGTTTCCCTAAAAAGGTTTCTGTTTGTTCTTTTGATGATTTATGTAAATTATTTGATTCACATTGCAAACCTATTCAAAATATTTTCGAGTCGCGTGAGTTATTTTATAAGTGTAAACAGCTAGCTAACGAATCTATTAAAGATTACGCTGCTAGGTTGAGAGGACTGAGTTTGACGTGCAATTTTGAATTGAGGCTGGAATCTTGTTTAAAAGACATATTCATTATTGGAATTTTCAATGAAAAATTGAAACATAAGTTGTTCGTTGAGGGGGTAAATACTTCTTTTTCGGAATGCATTCAGTTAGCAGCTTCATGGGAACATGTTGTTAATTTTAAGAAAGTTGATACGAATTTAAATGTTGTGCATAAGGATAGTAATGTTGTCCGTAAATCCAGGTCGGATAGTCCGATCAGATTTAAAAGTGCAGTGCGTAGTAAGACGCCAGTAAATATTGCATTAAAAAAATGTTTTTTGTGCGGAAAAACGAATCATTTGCAGAAAGATTGTTGGAAGAATATTTTTTGTAATCGGTGCAATAAATCGGGTCATCCTAGTAATGTGTGTAAAAACAGTAAAATTAATGTAGGTAATAAGAATAAACGATTAAATTCGGTTTTTATGTTGCATGACGGCACGGGGCCGGAACCGATATTCGTAGATCTCATTATTGGTAACACTGTTCTGCGAGCGATTGTTGACACCGGCGCTGAGATTAATGCAATTCCATATGAAGTGTATTTAAAAGATTTTGTTTCTTGTAAATTGGAAAGATGCGATATTCAATTGTCAGGATATGACGGGAAACGGTTAAATATTGTAGGTAAAGTTAATTTAAGTGTGTTATTTTTTAAATAAAAGTGTAGATACGCAGTTTATAATAATTAAAAACGGTAATTCTACGATTGTTGGTAGAAATTTTTTACAAGTTTTCGGTATCGGATTAAGTGGAATAAATGCGGTAAATACCAGTGAGACTAGTTGTGATAATCAATTAAATTTTCGTGATAGTTTAAAGAAAAAATATGCTCATGTGTTTTCAGAAAAATCGGGTAGGCTTATAGGTTATGAAGCTAACATCGAAGTTATTTCGGAGTTCAGGCCAAAGTTTGTGAATCCAAGATCGTTACCTTTTAGTTTACGTGGAAAGGTAGAGGAGGAATTAAATAAGATGTTACGTGAAGATATAATTGAAAACGTAGAAATAAGTGATATGGCTAGTCCGATTGTTGTTGTAAAAAAGAAAGACGGTTCAATTAGAATTTGTACTGATTTTAAAACCACATTAAACCCTATGTTAGCGAAGTTGAAATATCCATTGCCTCGTATAGAAGATTTAATTTCATCTTTAAATGGTGCGAAATTTTTTGCGAAAATAGATTTGCGTAATGCTTTTGGTCAGATTTCGTTAAACGAGAAGTCGAGAAAATTATGTGTGATAAGTACGCATGTGGGTTTATTCAGGTATAAAGTGTTGCCTTTCGGTTTGACCACAAGCCCGGCTATATTTATGCAAGTTATTCAGGCGGTAGTAGGTAGACTTCGTAACGTTCGTATATTTCTAGATGATATTTTGTTGTTTGGAAATTCTGAAGAGGAATTATTCTCTATTTGTGAATCTGTACTTAGCAAGTTAAGTGATTGTGGATTAACTATTAATGAAAATAAGTGTTCTTTTCTAGAAACTGAGATAGAATATTTAGGTTTTAAAATTTCGCGGAAAGGAGTTATGCCTTTAGAAAATAAAATCTGTGCGATTACTCAAATGGCAGTACCGAAAAATGTTTTAGAACTTAGGAGTTTACTTGGGGTTATTTCATATTATAGAGCTTTTGTTCATAATATTTCAGGTATTTTGTCTCCATTGTATAACTTGTTAAAAAGGGGAGTAAAATATGTGTGGTCTGAGGAATGTAATATTGCGTTTGAGCGAGTTAAGAAACTGCTGACGTCAGATAATATTTTAGTGCATTTTGATCCTAATTTACCAATTAAACTTATTTCAGACGCATCTGAAAAAGCGTTATCAGCGGTGATTTGCCATGTATATGATAATGGTTTAGAGAGACCTATCGCATTTGCTAGCCGATTATTGTCAGAAACAGAATTAAAGTACTCTATTTTAGATAAGGAAGCGTGTGCTATAATTTTTGGGTTGAAGAAATTCTTTCAGTATTTATACGGCAATAAATTTGTTTTGGCTTGCGACAATAAATCGTTAGTACACATTTTGAACACGGATAAGCAAGTACCCGTTTTGGCCGCTAACCGTCTGCAGAGGTACGCCCTAATACTCCAGACTTTTGACTATAGTATAGAGCATATTAAGTCAGGTGATAACAAAGCGGATTTCTTATCACGAATGCCGATTAATAATAAGGATAATTTAGATGTGTGTAGCGACGATATTGATGCTAGCGATTATTTTTTAAATTATATTGATTCTTTAAACGTGAATACGGTTGAGTCAGAGTTTGTGAACATAATCGAGTCAGAAACAACATTAAATGCGGAAACGATGAAACAGTTTTCGATTAATGATGTAAATATAGCGAGCATTATCGAGTTCACAGCAAATGGTTGGCCGGATAAAAAGTTCTTAAAGGATGATTTATTGAAATTCTGGTATTTTAGGGATAAATTATCGACTTATAATTCATGTTTATTTTATAATAATAAATTTGTAGTTCCAAGGGAATTAAGGGAAATTATATTGAATTTTTTACATCAATCACATTTAGGCATTGTAAAATCGAAAAGTCTTGCTCGAAATTATTTTTTTTGGCTCGGAATGAACAATGATATAGAAGTAACTGTGAAACAGTGTGCTCGATGCATGGAATGTTTACCTACTCCATGTAAAGTTGAGTTGGCACCTTGGCCAATCAATGGGTTAATCTGGAGTAGATTGCATATCGACTTCATGGGGCCGTTGGGAGGTCATAATTTTTTAATTATTGTTGATGCAACTACAAAATGGATAGACTGTCATGTTGTAAATAAGGTAGATTCGTTTTGTACAATAAAAGTTTTGAAAAGATTATTTTCTATGTTCGGAATCCCGGAACAAATTGTAAGTGACAATGGTACAGCTTTCACATCGTCAGTTTTTAAGGAATTTTGTCATAATTATAATATAGAATCTTTGACTTCAGCTGTACAGCATCCTGCTTCTAACGGTTTAGCTGAAAATGGGGTTAAAACAGTGAAGAATTTTTTGAAAAAAATTATGGTAAATAATAAATTTCCTACTGATTTTGAAGATAAACTTTTGACGTTTTTAGTTGATATTAGAAATACGCCTTCAATGTCTACGGGCATTGAGCCTAGTACATTAATGTTGGGTAGGAAGATTAGATCAATTTTTAATACGATTATTCCAATAGTGGATAATGTTGAGAGTCAAGGTTTTAAAGGAATTGACAACACGGTTAAAAACAAAATGTTATTGAGCCAGCATAAACAGAAAAAGTATTATAGAGGAAGAAAATTTAAAAAGTACTTTGAGGTTGGTTCTAAAGTTTTAACCAGGGATTTAAGAAGTAATGATAATAAATGGATTTTAGGAAAAATTTTTAAAAGATTGGGGAATAGGATTTATTTAGTTAAAATTATGTCTACGGGACAAATTTGGAAACGTCACCATGATCAGATTTCAGTGTGACAGGTCTGATGATTTGCTGGACCTGGGTCCACTCTCGGATGTGGACATGACCAAATTTCCTAATTCCTCTAATTTTTGCAGGTCACCTACACCATGGGAGGGGAGGTTACGCCCTCGAGGTCAACGCCCACGCTACACGTGAAGAACAAGAATAATTACATATACTATGGAATGGAAATATTTAGATATTTTGTTTTGTATAAATTTGTGAATAAAGAAATGTATGTAATTAGGTTTTAAGTGTGGGGGTGTGACGTATGTGTATGAGGGTGACGGCATGAGTGCGAGACAGCGAGAATGGTATGTATAAAAGGGATGTACCCGCTGTTGAGCGCTCTCTCCATATTAATCTGGCAACCAATAAACATTGTAACATTAACAGATGTTATTACTACCCGATCCCAAGACATCACAATTATTAACGTAACTAAAAATATGAGCGTAAACCACCAACAAAAATGTTTTCTCATGACTTAACTATGAAGTAATACAAGAAACAATTTTCAAAAAATACCTCTTTATGGCTAAGACTATTTTTGAGGTTTTCCATGTTCTAACTTTGTTTCGTTCTTATAAAATTATGCACAAAATAAATAAAAACCACTTTTTCGCTTACTGGCCTCGTGCAAAAAGACGCTCGATTTTAAAATTTTGCAGGCATGAGATTCGAAATATTTCTAGCGTTTATATTCCTCTTAACGCGACCGTTTGCATTTTGTCAGTCTATGAATTTGTTTGTACGTTTCGTTTCAAAGTGGTGGCCATTTAAATGGTTCGGTGAAGATTATTTTTAGAGAAATCATCGTGTTCTTTTGGACTCTCTCGTTCGCATGTTTTCAGTTTTCTGGTACCTATTTGCCCGTGGGAAGTTTAAAAAAGGATTGTCATTGAGATAGTGACGTTTCTTTGGACAAGTTACATAATTCCCCTTTTTAAATAAAAAAATGTTACATATAAGCACACAATGGATTTTATTTGCTAGTAAGTATTAAAGTTCTTTTTCATCGAGTGTTATATCTTATGATGGGATTTGGCATTTTCGCAAGTGCTCTCCACCGGCACTCCTCCCCTCTCCAGCCATTCTTCTCCAGTTCCAACACAATTTTGAATTTCATTGTTTATTTTTCTTTAATTTTATTTTTCCCACGGTTATTCAGTTTTTTATGAAGTGGCTTCTTTGCCGCATTTGTTCCTCCGGGTGAATAAATCGTAAAACGGGGGCACATAAAACGGCAGAATTATTATTTTATTATCGGATTATTTTTTAACCAAGCCTAGTACTGGATATTCATGCGGCAATAAAAGCATTAAACTGAAGGAATGACCTGACTTTCTTTAGTTATTGCGCAGTTTCAGCAGTTATTGGACTTCATGAATCCTTTGAATGGTGAATTTATTCCTGACTCGACGGTATTTTATTACTCCCTATATAGATTAGGAAGGATTCCGACAGGTCTATGAAAACCAAATATATTAAAAGCACCATGTAATTTGTTAGATACGTAGGGACCAAATGAAAATAAATTATGTGAAGGAACGTTTCCGCGACTCTTCTTTCATTTGGAAATGTGAATTGAACAGCCTAAATAATTTCCAATTTCAACTGAGGTTTTTTTTAAATATCTTCTGAGTTGCTCCGTGTAAAAGTGTAAACTCGTATTCGAGATGTTGAATAAATAATTTATTGCTGGAAATGGGTTTTCACCCTTCTTCACATAGATACAATTTCTTATTCCGATCAAATGCATACAGACGTTGATGACAATTACAGTGAGAAGTACCAAATTAATTATGAAATAAATTCAGTATTTTTAGAGTGGAATAACTAATTGAGTATAACCTCAAATTTTAATATTTAATTAAACAGAAAAGATTCGATCGCATCTAGGAGTTGAATCCAGGATCTCAGTCTTGCCGGGGCTTTGCTCTGATTTTTCTGATACGATCTGATACAATCTGATTTTACTGTTTCACATTTCTCATTTAAGAGTTGTTAATATTATATTACAACTGCCTGACAGGCCGGATTGGAAAGGACTGGTTGAAGGAGACCCTTTGACCTCTTCAGCAGGACTCTCTCGGAACACCACCTTGCACCGCAGTGGGAGGGGTGTATTTATACGTCCGTTACTCCTCAACACACTTGTCTTCGAGTCCTACCCACCCTTCTTACCTTTTTCCTTCCCAGAACGTCCCATCCTGACAGAGGATCTGAAGGGAATTATTTTTCTCAGGGCATCATATTTGGAACTAATGTAAAAAAAATATATTCACCTACCTTGCTCTTTTTTACAAGGATATTTTTGCGAAATATCACCCTCAAAGGCGCTGTAAAAAGTTAGAAAATAACTCGAAACTGAACTAAAAGAAATAACAGCAAGAATTTACATAGATTAAGGTTTATTTTATTTGTTCGAACAGGATTTAGATTTAAGGAATAATCCATCAAGAATGAAGACAAAGAAGATCAAAGTTGTAAAAATAGTTTAAACGGAAAATATTATAATAAATAAGAAAGGTATTTTCTATGCTATTTTCTGTGATAAGGGTTTATTCCTAGATTCCCAAACTTATTTTGACCACCGCCCACTTTTAGATTTAAAGAAAAAATTGTGCTCCCCATATCTTTTAACTTACCTTTTTATATTACATACTTACTTTTTACATTATATTATCAGCTTATATCGAACGTGTCATAGGAATACGTGTGCATTGAACGAGTGCGCGAAAGCATATGACAACCCTGGAAATTCAAGATTGGAATTTACGCTGTCAGAGTACCGTGCCGCGAGCACGACAATCTGAGTGCTGCTATTGGCTAGCGATGTGCATGTGGTGCCCCTTCCAAATGATTTGTCTACAACGCAATTATGTCCTTTAACTAACTAATCAATTGAAAACATTAATGAAATTGATAATGAATACGTGCGGCAGCCTCATTGGACTGGAAAACACATCTAAATAACCACCTAATACTTCCACAAGGGAGTCTAGACAGCAATGATCAACGCCAAGGAATTGGCTGTCTATTTACGTCACCCCCACCATGCGACCAGCCGAGCCACTATTGGTCAATTCTGAACAAAGGAAAAATCTGAATCGTAAATATTTACGACAGCGAATTCATGTTCCGAAAAATTTGGAGCTCAATTTCGAGAAATTGGGAATAATTTGGATCAAGAAATAAACATCATCACCTAAAAATGAGTATATGCTACAAAAACAACCCAAAAACTGACATCTATCAGTGATTGTTGCACTTTAAGAAAAATATTTACTGTTTAAAATTGTACCTTATATCACATATGTATACTTGTACCTTTTCTTGTAAACACAATAAAAATGATATGAGGCTTTGGTATCCTAAGTTGGTAAGATCATGGCAAAAACTATCACACATAATTTTGACACAGCTGACTTCCAATCGTAGCGACCAGGGAAATTACCTAAAACAAGTACCTTAGAAAAATTAAGGAGGTTCTGTCCCCCAAAAGTCCGACCTGAGTTTGCCCTATAAAAATAGAAGTCAAACCGGTAGGAAGTCAGTTCAAAACTATCAGCCAAGAAGAATGATACCAACAGTCTCCAAGTTCAAACCTCTTTTCAAGTGTTTTAATCAGTCTTAGATTCAGTTTACCTATCCCAGTATCCCAGTAACCTAAAAACCCCAGTCTCCCACAGTCTCCAAAGTGAAAAATATTTATTTTAATCCAGTACTCAAATCAGTTTTGCCATTATACCTAGAAGCATTTTTTGTCAAAGTAGTAAATTCATTTAAAAGACCAGTGGCGTTCCAAAATCCACTGGCGTACGAAACTCCATTAGCGTGTCATTGTGGCCAGCTCCCTATTATATTTAGTTTATGTACAAACGTCTAGTACAGAGCTGTTGAGTATCTCAAAAACAATTATTGATTGCAAACATAATTTTTAAACATGCATTATTACACGGATTGGATAGATAGGGTGTGACCTACAGAGCATTCTTTAGAACGGACGATAGGTCCAGTTTGATATTCATTGTTATTACGATACGATAATAAACAAGACTAACCTCGAATTCGTTGTTATTACGATACGATAACAAGACTAATCTCGAATTCATTGTTATTACGATACGATAATAAACAAGACTAATCTCGACGAACCGAAAATTGAAAATGAAAACTACCGATCATCAGAATTGTATTGTTGATCAGTTGAATTAACAGGATGCCACATTATGTAAGAACTTTCTAATAATACGGTTGTTTCAGGTTCACACCCTTTGTCAACGAAATTAAAATATTTTCTCTGAAAATATTTCCCTACGGATGGCTGCTTCATTATGTTGTCTAGTTCTAATTAAGTATCTACTAAACTAGGGGTCACCAAATAGCGGACCGCGGTCCGAATCCAGACCGCCGAACTATTCTGTGCTGACCTTGTGTTAACAGTACAAAATATTATACACATGTAACTTGAGAACGTAATTTGATAATTGTTCCCGCGCTTTGTCTTTGATGCCGTCGATTCGCCAACGAATGGGCTTCAAACTGTACGTTGTGCTAGCATTGGCGCTACTTGCGGCCAACGCCAAACCCAAAACCTGGAAAGGACATGCAATAAACAAGCCGGCGGCTAGCTCTGCACAGCCGGCGCGAGCAAGGTCCCTCTTAAACCCTGGGCGAGTGTTTGTGGTTCGCTTGTAAATTCCTACTCCCCTTCCTTTCCTCAAAATCTCCAGGTCTCCTTCCTCAATCAGAACACAGTAGTTATGCACGAAAAAGGGTTTTATTCATTTAAAGGTGAACAGGGTTCTACAAAAGGCCAGCATCGGCACTACACACATGAGTATTTGGCTATCTCTAATTAATTCTATCATAACGGGGGAGCTTCTCTCAACTCTCTCTACACGTGTTTAGTGAATTTAAATGTCAGTTTTTAGCACACAGAGGGGTAGCAAGGTTCATTGGTACTCACAAGCAGGAGATAGGCGGTCGGCAGACAGGTACTGAGGAGGCGGGAGCCTCTGGAGCACAATGCATAATTAAAATAAACATCGCGAGCGTTTACGGAGAGCGCAATCACGGGGACACAGTTGTTATGCCGAAGGTCGGCCGAGGAATGAATGCCGGGAGCCGCTCGGCTCTTGGCTACTTGTGTCGAGCGGTGCATGAAAATGAAAATGTACATGAAAGAACAGTGGCATACATAAATATAAACAAGGACCTGCTGGAGAAAGGTACAAGGGTTATGCAGTGATAGAAAAAAAATGACTCTAAATTGTATCATTGGTCTGTGAGCTAAGTTTGCGTAGCGTGGTTTGCGTAGGATGTTTGGGGTGTTTGAACGTTGCACTGAAGTTACAAGGTTACTTTGTCACAGTAACCTGGCCCGTTTGAGATTACACTCAAGGAACACTAGGGCCTTAAAGAAAACACGAAGACGAGAACGCAGGATGAGGCTTCTTGGTGGTGGAGAGGGTTCTACCTGTCACAGAGGTCAAAAAGGTAGCTGCTTCCGGATCCTGTGGGTGGGCCAGTATGACATCATTGAGGTACTGGAGAGTGGAATTGTAATTGGTGGTTGGTCCTTTATAGAGGAGGTGGTTTGTGTGCATGACAGCCGTTATTGTGATGGTGGTTGGTACACTGGTTTGTATACAGTGGGATTGTTGTATGAACAATTGTTGGTATTGTTATTTGCGCAAGGGCACAGGAGCATTGGCATGATGGCAACAGAGCAATTTGCAAGGTGCAGCTGGAACATTTGCAAGATGCAGCAGGAACATTTGTACAATGGCAACAGGAACATTTGCGAGATGCCGCAGGAACATTTGTACAATGGCAACAGGAACATTTGCGAGATGCCGCAGGAACATTTGCACGATGGCAACAGGAACATTTGCAAGGTGCCGCAGGAACATTTGCATGATGGCAACAGGAACATGAACCAACTTAGAGCTGACGTGCTCGGGTTTGTTTGAGTGATGGTTTTGTGATGATACAATTCGCAACTACACGCACGACTCACACTAGGTTATGTTAGGTGTGGTCGGGTGCTTTTGGTACGTAGGGTTTGAATGCATGGGACCTCCGTGACGGTAGTGAAGGCAGCATGAAGAGAGGCGCAGGTGTAGATGGGGTGAAGAGCTGCTGGTCTTCTTATTAATCCGGCGAAAAAATTATTATTAGAACAAAATTCTTGAAGTTTACTTGCCTGGTAGACCAATGATGAAAAGGTTTGGAGAGAAACAAGGTGTGCATGTTGAGAAAGATTGGATTTGTTTGACGTGTAGATAGAGAGAGAGAGACGGAGAGAGAGTTAACTAAATGCAACTACAGACTTATACATATTACAAAGGTACGTATTCAAGGAAGGTTCTGTTTAACCCATTTAGTTTTTTTTAAACTAAATACATTTCCAAGAACACGTAGGTAAGGGTTTGTACGTATGACAAAATGCCACGTTCGAAAGAAGTTGGTCTTCCATGACCTATGCTCACGTCTATACGGTAGCATTTTTTCTACTTTCGAAGAACAAAAACATTGAGTACAAATAAGTTATGAAAAGTGGGAAAGGAGTAGGAAGTTGAAAGGATCCGTGTATGAAGGTTGTCCCATTTGACAAACGAAACGCCAAGTGCGTAACGCATATATCCTCATTCACGGATAATTTCGAGGAAGGGAAAGGGTGACAATTGGGAACATTTGAACGAAGAAAACTGCTGAGGACTCGGCTATTTCCGAAATTCGACCTCTGAGTGGAAGGTGAAACAAGGTCTACAGCAGTTATCCTGGCACATTACAATACCATTTGGTAGTGTGGGACAAAAGGAATACACTGACATAAAAGAGTCTAATCCTCCACGTGTATTGGGTAGAAGATTAGAGGGTCGTTTTATTCTCCTACTTGTTTGCGAGAAATGACAGACCCTTGCTCAAATCTCACAAACCTGGGGGGTTTTCTTGTTCGTCTCCCAGACAACGAGTTAGGTGTTTTTTGTGTCCATCAAACTTAACTCCTACGACACGATGCCCCATAATCATGAGTGAAGCGTATGATTAGTCCTTTTGAGATAGTGGATAGTTCCTGGGTTCTTGTGACAGGAAGTCCACGGGCATGTTAATGAGTACTCTGCTGCAAAAGCAATAATTTTCTGATAACAGAAAATAAAAGGCGTGTGATCTACACTTGGTAGGTCACACAAACATGGGGTAGATATTATTTCGTTCGCACGACTCATGGTGAGTATTGTAACGTCTTCACGTTTGGTGCACAGATTATATAAGTACACAGTTATAACAAAGCGGTTCTCATGCCAAAAGACACACGACCAAAAAGGGGCGGTTCTCATGCCAAAAGACACACGACCAACTCAATAACATTTAGTTAAGAGTATAAAGTAATTATAACGAACTTCTCGTATCATGGCGGATGTTTTGAGGATCTCTCCTATGATGGTAGATATTGTCACGTTTTCACGTCTCACGTGACAGGAATGAACGATTTACAACAAATTTTGCCCAGTATTGAAAGACAGTAACCCAATAGGTATTTAAAACAATTTAATGAGATAAATCACCCTCTCGATCAACAACCCTGTGTTGACGAGCAAACAATGAGTAGTTATGACGGACTCCCCGTGACGTGTAAAAACACAAAGATATTATGAGATTCGCATCTATAGCGGTGGATATTGTAAGGTTCACACCTATAATAGTAGATATTGTAAGGCTCGCGCCTATAATGTTACAAAAGTTTACGTTCGAAAATGTTGGTCCCCATTCAATACAGACGGCGGTTTGCAATGATGTAATTAATACGGCACTGCTGTAGCTTAATAATTTCATATTAGCATACGTTACAAGACTTGCCAAAAGGCGATAAACACAAATTTTATTGAAGATCTGGCCAAGATTTTAAACTTCAAACAAAAATAATGGTACAATAAAGGACAAAAGAAACTGATGTCATGATAAAATATTGTACCTCATAATGAAGTTGTATATGTACAAAGAACAATGTTAATGAAGGGACGAAACGTATTGTCACTTTTATAACAAATATTTTTCTCAGAATCCGACAAAATACGATTCTGGAAAAAAATAGAGCAATTGGGTTGAGCGCCATTCTAATTTTTGGAAAAAGAAGAAAAACCACAAGTAGCAACAAGGTTGCCCTTGAATTGTTTCGAATCCAGCGAATGTGACCTGATAGGTGTGTACATTTGGTGTATTCGAAACGATCCCCAATATACAACATTACTATGAATGTGTTAGGATGGGGTGAAGAGGAAAAAGAAAAAAGAAAAAACGGGAGGATTTCCTATTATAACGGAAATCGTCGCGACATTCTTACAATATGGTGCTGTGACCATAGTAGTGAGCTGCGGCAATGGTCTGAAACCAATGGTTATTATACAGACTTGCACTTAAGATTTTATATTTACAACATTAGGGTAGGGACGTACTGGTACGACAAAAACCCGACACAAAACAATTAAAAAAAGGGTGATATGACAAGATGAGGCGATGAGGTGGGAAAAAAAAACGCGCGGATGCTGCAAGAATTGTGAAAAGGAAAGCGACGTCTTGGAGCAAGAGTTTTCCGGAACCGTTGATGGTAGGAGGAAAAGGAGGCCCTTTCCCGAAGTGATCAATTTCAAGAAGAGGATGCATACAAGTATGAAAACGGTGCCCCAAGAGGTGCTCTTGTGGTACAGCAGGCAAGGCACGCAGGATGTACAAGAACATATAAAATTATGCAAAAAGAAAAAGAATGTACAGGAGTTAGGCTACCGTTGACATTAATGTGCCTTCGGGTGTAAGGATTACCTTACGAATGCCCATATGGGTGATTATTTACATTTAATATTTACAAGTAACTCACGTCATTTATGACAAGAATTATAAGACTTTTAAAGAGACCGCATCGCACTGATTGACGACTGGCCAAGAGAGGTCAGGGTTAACAAGATGCATGTTTTGCCAATTTGATAACGCCTGAGGACTTGATGTGATGGAATTTACTGATTCCGTGAGAGGTGACTTCCGGTTGAAATTGCAACCTCCTGATGTATTTTTTGTTGTAGAAAGAAGCGTAAGGCATTTTTTGGATTTATTCCGAGGAGAAATCTTTCTATTTCTCAGAGCCTGTAGTAGTTCTTCCTTTCTTGAAGTAAAGACGTGCGGGATTATACCCAGCGTAACTTGAGGAACTTCCATGGTGCATAGGATTGTGTTAGAGTGACCTTATGTTGGAAAAAGTGAGAACTAGACTCGCAATTGGAAAGAAATTGGGCAGAGATTGACCACTGGGGACGTATTTTTACAAAAAGTTTTTGAAAAAAAACGCGTTTTGTATAAGTGTTTGGTTTATTTGAAAATTTGGGCAGGGGTTTGCCTCAAAAAACGTGATTTTGTGAAAAAATCCAGATGTTTTGGAAATTTGTTGAAAATTTTCCAAGTCCAAAAACGAGAAAAATTTGGGCAGCGGTTTCCCTTAAAAAACGTGATTTTGTGAAAAAATCCAGAAGTTTTGGAAATTTCTTGAAAATTTTCAAAGTCCGGATATGAAAATTTCACAGGCCGGGATTCACCTTAATGGAACACGTTTTTAGAATTTATTCCGATGTTTTTGAAAAAGGTTTGCAAATTTGCAAAAGTCCGGAAAAGAAAAAAGAAAAAATAAAAAAACGGAAACGAGGTTCGCCTCAAACGAACATGTTTTTGAATATTTCCATTAGCTTTCCAAAGGGGGGTTCTTCAGAAAAAGAAGGAAATATTTTTTCTTTTATACAAGTTTTCGTGGAAGTATTTGTTTGATAATTCAACAATGTCTTGGGGAATAGTTTTTTTTATTTACGTGGCTAGACTGTAGCCTGATTTGAGCTTCACCAAATATTGGTATTTACACGCCAACTTCCTTTCGTCATAACAAGTTATATACAGATATTGTATACGGTTGTAATGTTAGCTTTCGAGGAATCGACGTCAACGCGAACTAGGCATTTTTCGAATTATGTCGTCTGTTTCTTTATGAAAGGTGATAGGTGCGCAAGAAAAAGGGAGAAACGGACGACAGAAGTACAAAAAAAATGCCCAATTGTCAAAAGGTAGAAAGAATTTAATCCACTTGTTTCCCTTAAGCTGCAAAATATGCCGTTATATATACAGGCCAGTATTTTGCGAAATAGTCCCCTACCCGCAGAATATGTCGATATCAAATACAGACCAGCACTCTGCGGAATAAGTTTATTAATAAAAACTGGTTAATTAACTTTCGGGAAACGAAGCGGGTAATTGGTTTATCATATACAGGATTTTAATTGTTGAATAACTTTGTTTTAAATATTTGTGTACATTTACACTATTAATCTTGTATTTGAAACTAGCAAATTTAGTCGGTCGACACTTGTAAACACTATATTATTCACGACGGCAACTTTCTTGGTTGAGCACTTTACGTAGGAATACCGGTGATAATGTTTTGTCGAGTGACGACTCGAAAATGAAGGAATCGTGCCCGTGATAATTTAAATTGCAATTCGAAGTTACAATCGCGCCGGGGTTCTTGATGGAAATGCTAGACAAATTGGGGATAACGAGACAAAACATTATACATTATAATGTTTAAACAATTGCTGATTGAAGAACGAGACTGTGGGATCGTGAAGAGGGAGGAAAAAAAAATGCCACACGTCGGGCGACAGTGCTAGCATTGGCGCTACTTGCGGCCAACGCCAAACCCAAAACCTGGAAAGGACATGCAACAAACAAGCCGGCGGCTAGCTCTGCACAGCCGGCGCGAGCAAGGTCCCTCTTAAACCCAGGGCGAGTGTTTGTGGTTCGCTTGTAAATTCCCTCTCCCCTTCCTTTCCTCAAAATCTCCAGGTCTCCTTCCTCAATCAGAACACAGTAGTTTTTTTTTTTTTTTTTTACAGTGAATAACCGCACAAGAATCTCAACTGCTCCCGTCTGGAGCCAGTGAGACTATGCCATCCCCAATTGGGGTATGTTGTGAGGCTGAAGGCAGTGGGGAGGGGAAGGAGGTGGGGAAGAGGAAGGTTGAGAAGTACCTGGCTATTCAGATCTGGTCACCAAACACGGCTAAAGCCATTTTCAAGCAACGTTTCAATTCTGAATGGTGGTCTTACACCAGGGCGATACTGATAGTATCTTCCACTCTGGAACATGCCGCAAATATACTATATATTATTTTAAATGAATTAATTGTGAAATAACACAAATTAATCAAATAAAATTTATTTGCGCATGTCGGGTTTGAACCCGCGACCTCCGGACTGTGAGTCAAGAGTCTTACCCACTGGACTACGGAGGTCGAAAAAGGGTTTTATTCATTTAAAGGTGAACAGGGTTCTACAAAAGGCCAGCATCGGCACTACACACATGAGTATTTGGCTATCTCTAATTAATTCTATCATAACGGGGGAGCTTCTCTCAACTCTCTCTACACGTGTTTAGTGAATTTAAATGTCAGTTCTTAGCACACAGAGGGGTAGCAAGGTTCATTGGTACTCACAAGCAGGAGATAGGCGGTCGGCAGACAGGTACTGAGGAGGCGGGAGCCTCTGGAGCACAATGCACAATTAAAATAAACATCGCGAGCGTTTACGGAGAGCGCAATCACGGGGACACAGTTGTTATGCCGAAGGTCAGCCGAGGAATGAATGCCGGGAGCCGCTCGGCGCTTGGCTACTTGTGTCGAGCGGTGCGGGGAAAGGGGGGCGGAGGGCCTGTGTAAGGGGTCAATTCGCTATTAGCTCGCACGGGAATCAATTCCGTAACGTAACAGTTGCTTCAAACTCAATACTAATCTCGATAGAATAATGCAAGAAGTGATGAAAATAATAAGTTTTCTTTCGAAAACTCGATGTTTCATCGCCGATATTGATAATAAACGCCTGCACTTCCCTAATTTAAAAAAAAAAAATCAGCAATGACACCGAGCTTGACGTCAGCCAATACAAGACGTTCATTAAGGATCGTCAATCGGAAATTGAAAACAGACGCAGATTTTAAGAAAATTGAGAATGTCGTCGACATCCTTAGTAACAATTACTCTCTGCATCCTGGTGATGAATAGAGCGATGAAGCTGCAAATATTTTCGGAAGTAAGAAAGTTGCTCTCCAGATGGAAATGATGAATTTCCAAGAAAATACAGTTTAAAAAAAACTAAAACAGGAAGTTTCTTGTCAAGAGTTTTGGATAAAATTTGTTTGTGCTAATCAATACCCTGAATTAAAAAAAAATGCCTTGAAACTTCTCCTCACTTTGTTTGGGTAAATATATGTTTGTGAAGATGAATATATACGTGAAATCCTATTTAGATACTATTTTGATTAATCTTTACCACAAATCGGCTTACAGTTTGATCATAAAAAAATATGTTACGGATAAATCGAAGCTTTTACTAGCTTTTCTATGTATTGGAATTACAATAAAATTATTATTAACGTAACTAAAAATATAAGCGTAAACCACCAACAAAAATGTTTTCTCATGACTTAACTATGAAGTAATACAAGAAACAATTTTTAAAAAATACCCCTTTATGGCTAAGACTATTTTTGAGGTTTTCCATGTTCTAACTTTGTTTCGTTCTTATAAAATTATGCACAAAATAAATAAAAACCACTTTTTCGCTTACTGGCCTCGTGCAAAAAGACGCTCGATTTTAAAATTTTGCAGGCATGAGATTCGAAATATTTCTAGCGTTTATATTCCTCAGAAGCAGCATTTTCCAAGATGAACTTCATTAACCCTTCGAATAATAAGAAAATAATTTTCTGTCAAATTTTGCCTGTCAAGGTTTGCGCGCAAAATTCTTGGTTCTTCCCAAGCATTTTAAATGTTCCTATTTATTGTTTTTTTTAACGCTTTTGCAAAAACAAAAATTGTTCTAAAATCTAGATAAAATAATCTTTCCGGTGTGTTTATTAGAAATCAATATTTTGGTTTTTAAATATCAAAATTTTAATATTGGAAATTTAAATTGGCTAAAAAATGCATACTTGCGAATATTCGAATTAAAGTAATTAAAATAGAATAAACTAAAAATTTTAAATACAGACTTCTTTTCTAAATAAAATTTGTAATAAAACTGTCACCTCACTTTTTATCACTTTCATACAATTTTATTTTAAAATTAAATGTGTGATACGTCACAAATTGGCGAAAAATTAAACCGTCACTTTTGATCGGGTTTGTAAAATATCTGAAAAATCTAGCTCATATAATTCTGAGACAATGAGAAGCATTATTTCATTCAGTTTCTAATATAAAAGAAATCACAAATATTCGCATGACAGGAAGAGAGATATCTAACTTTTAATAATGCACTGTCGCTCTGGGACAATCTGGGTCTCCTGTTCTTATAACGGCATATGATGTTTTGGGACAACTTGGGTCTCCTGTGATTAGATGGGTTAAAAACAAATTCAGGAACAGACTTACCGATGAACATATCTCCAAGATTTCATGACAATAGCCTGCACACACTTTAGTTCAAACTTTGGAAGGATAGTGCAAGGCAAAAAGTGTCATTTTTCTCATTAATATTGTAATTGGTACTTGTTTTTATTCATAATATTTGCTTATTAATTATTTATAAAAATAATGTTCCGAAACCCATTCGTTTTATTTGTTCATTGATATTGTATCTACACATATTTAAATAGTTCTGTTTATTATTTCAATTGTTAAGCCGATGGGGGGAGGGGGGGGGTAGGCTTTTTCCCTTCCGGACCGCGACGGTCATGTTATTTTAAAAAGCGGACCCCTAATGAAAGTAATTGGTTACCCCTGTACTAAACCTTTATCAAGTTTCCACTCTGCTTCCGTTTCGTTTAATTTCACTTTACTATTATGTAAATATTGTCGAATCCCTATTTCAATATAGGTATCTACTACATATGCATAAATGTTATCTCTAATATAAAGTTGCTCTACCCTCTGTATACAATTATAATAAAACATATGAGTTGTGAGGGAACCAGTGCGTGGCATGAAGTTCTAAAGTTTAATATAAAAAGATTAATTAACCTGAACGTATAAACATAATTATGCCTACAATACACTGAATAAACCTCATCTTTTTTCAACCCGATTCCAATTAGAGACCAAAGTCAACATTTTTCGCTTTACGCGATCGCTATTTTCATGTCTATTTTCATCTCTATTTTCATATCTACGATTTCAGTTGGCGTCACAGCAAACAGCATGGTTCATGTGTTGTTTGCAGCGATGACAATTGAAATCGTAGATATGAAAATAGAGATGAAAATAGCGATTGCGTAAAGCGAAAAATGTTGACTTTGGTCTCTAATTGGAATCGGGCTGAAAAAAGATGTCGTGTATTGTAAGTTCAAGTTCACTATAAATCGATTTATTTCTAACAACATTTGCCGACCTTTGTGTTTCCTCCTTCCTACAACATGGGTCTCTTCAAGACCAATATTCATTCCTTACTCTCCTCAAAAAGACCCTCCACACAGCATTTCAGATGACATAGGCCCCGAGGGAAATTATTTTCCTCAGGGCCTCCTGTGAGCCTCCTTGTAAAAAAAACAGTTTAAATAAAATTATAACGGCGTCAAATATTTAAAAAATATATTTTTGAGCATTAAAACACGCCTACGATCAATGTATTTGAATTAATGAGTTTGACACATTTGTTAAAATCCCTTAAAAATAATGCCTCTATTAAATCTATTAAAATCTTATATTAATAGTCCGTTTATTGAAGTCCCGGGCTTTTTTTAATTTGATACAAAAAAAATGTGTGGCAAATACCGACGGTCCCGAAGAACAATGACGGATCTGCTAAAAATTAAAAAAATGATGCGTTGGCGTATTTATTGGCTTATTTCGTTAACATAATACCTTTTTTTTGATGGCAGAAACAGTAAAAATGCGGAAAAGAAACTTTAAACAGCTCTACTGCAAATATAAAAAATTGCATAGGTATCCGACTTTGTTCTTCGGGACCGTCGATACATTTTTTCACCCGCCATGCTAGGGTATGTCCATCGTCCATGTGTTACGGCGGGTGGCGTTGCCCGGGATTTGGTGGGTTTACAAAAACTTTTTTATACCAAACCCTGAGACTGTAGACAGTGACTTTCATCTTGTTTTGAAGGTCAAGTGTGTAAAATTTCATCACCTTCGGAATAGAAGGATCGAGCAGCGAGTAGTAACACTCGAATCAAAATTTATTTTACAACATATTTTACATTTTAAACTCGTTTTCACTTATTTGACAGTTTTTCGTAAACAATTCTATGTTATACCTAGTGATTTTTTAGCATGTTGCGCTACCTCCTCTTTAGCCGACGTTTCGGGCAGTATTGCAAAGTCCATCATCAGGGCATATGCAATCTCTGTTATTCCTGATAAATTATCTGTTTTCCCAATGTGACCGATTTTCTCTTCTTTTTCAGCAAATGCTTGGATTGCAATTCGTGGAAGAGTCTACAACATCTCAGAATACATGAACTACCATCCTGGAGGTAAATATATTTCGATGGTATTTTTAAAAATAGTTTAAATTATGATATAAAAGTTATTAATATCAAAACATTTTAAATGAAAACACGTATTTGTGAACTTGTCACAAGAATTAGGAAATGTATTTATCTAATATATAAAATTCTTGTGTCACGGTGTTTGTTACCATACTCCTCCGAAACGGCTGGATCAATTTTGATGAAATTTTGTGTGCTTATCTGGTAGGTCTGAGAATCGACCAACATCTATTTTTCATACCCCTAAAAGTAAAGGGTGTTCCACTCCGAAGAAAATTATTTTCCCCATACATTTTGTATGGAACGAATTCTCCTGTTTTGAAAGAACTGCAGCAATATTGTAAGGGGTATAATATTGAACTGTGAACCGGGGGGGGGGGGGAGAGGGGGGGAGGGGGGAGGGGGGAGGGGGGGGGGGGAGGGGGGAGGGGGGAAAAGAACTCAGGAAGGGGGTTAGCGGGACGGGGGAAGGGGAGAAGTGGAGTGGGGAGAGGGAGAGGGAACGCGAGAGGGGAAAGGACACGCAGGGAGAAACAATTTAGATCAAGGTATGGTATACGCAGGGAGAAACAATTTAGATCAATTCAGCTAACAAGTTGACAACAGTTTTTGATTCTGAGGCGGTACGAAGTTTGCCGGATCAGCTAGTATATTTATAAAATTTTGAAATATTCTTAGACTAGAAAACCTAAAAAGAGTGTACTATGCAATTGTTCAATCTATTTTACAATACGGTATTATAGGCTGGGGAGGAACATATGATATTATTTTTAATCCCCTCAAAATAATTCAAAGATTGAAAATTATTAAGGTAATCCTGAAAAAGCATCTTCATTTTCTACTGAACAAATCAATTCAATATTCAATGTACCTACAATAGACAAAAAAATTAAATATTACAGACTTTTAAAGAAATACAGCTAAATAACTTGCATTTCAATATATCAAATTAGAATAATATTAAAATCCCAAAATTTAATGCCAAGCACATTCAAAATGCCTACTTGTATCTAGGTATAACTTATTTCAACAACCTCCCGTTAAATCTAAAAATTATTGAAAATAATCATGAATTTCAATTTAAATTGAAAAATTACCTGAAACTACTTCAAGACTTTATTTATTGTTTTTCTTACTTATCTTTTGTTATTATTTGCAATATTTTATTATTTACTTACTTACATGACATATAATTGAGCATGAATTCCCTCACCATCCACGGGCCTTGTCTCTTTATGGTGAGGAAAAAATTTTTTTTTGATACTAGCTGACCCGGCCACGCGTTGCTGTGGCTAATAAAATACTTTGTAAAATCCAACCTTTGTAACCACCGCCGTCTTTGAGTTCACCGCGAAGAGATCATCAGTGCGGTTTGTACGTGAGCTAGCTCGTCGCCCATTTGATCGACTTCGACGATCTATGTCAGCTCGTCTTTTCCTTGGTATATTAAAACAGTAAATAAAGTTCTCACGCACTGACAAACTGATGATAGAAGATTTTAAATGGTAACAGAATGACAGGTAACGTTTGACAGCGACTGAAATATGACAATCAGAATTCTTTTTTTTTTGCATTCCAATTCTAGATTACGTTGTGCTTTTGAAAGTAGGTAGGAACAGTAGAACTGTTTATATGAGAAAATGAAATTGTTGGTTTTACTATCTTCCTCACAATTTTTTTCATATTATCTCACCGTTTAAACCTTCCCTGGACTACGACAAACATTTCAAAACCAAAATCACCTAAATCGGCCCAGCCGTTCTCGAGTTTTAGCGAGACAAACGAACAGCAATTGATAAGAATAATAAGATAAGAAGAAATAATGTGTATAGTAAGCTATCCGTAAAAGATAGATATATGCCTTCGCGGACTTTTTTGTAGATCTATAAAAGAGGAATATCCCACCATTAATTGTTTTGTTATATCCCAAAAGGATTAGGCAGCGTTTTCGATGAAAGCTACCAGGCGGCTGGACTTTTTTCTGACACTTCTAACAATTATCCTTATATTTCAACCAATGTACATAAATCCTTGACAAATTACACACCTAAACCTTCCTCACGAAACACTCTATCTATTGGTGAAAACCGCATGCAAATCCGTTCAGTAGTTTTCGAGTTTATCGCGAACAGTCAGACAGACAGACAGACGGCGCGGGGGACTTTACTTTATAATATGTAGAGACTTTACATCTTTACAACACTGTGTAACATCTAAAATATGTATACTTTTTGTAAAAATATACAAATATTAAATGAAAACATAAAAAAATTACCTACTTATCTTTAATTGGATAAAAAAAAATCTAACTCGTAAGGAGTTATTATAGCGGTAAGGACTGGAATTGAAATATACTAAAACCCAATGTGTTTTTACGGGGAAAATCCACCTTTGGGTGTTTTCAACAAATATACCTACATTTAATGAAAACAATAATTAACAAAATGAGTTATAAAACCGTATAGTCAAACGGCGCGGCGGCGCCTGGCGTCAGTAAAAACCTCATGGGCTCAAGGTTATTTATCAGCGCCTTGGCTCCTTAGCTCTTGACTCCTCCAATTGCGCCTGCACAATACCGGCCCTGGGCCCTTGGCCCTGGTAGTAGCTAGTAGTCATTGTGAGTGATTTTAGGTAATAAAGTGCAAAATGTGTCTCAATGTTATACGGGATGGTAAGGGACTGATTCCTGACATTATTTGGAATAAAAATGTACTTAAATAAAATTTTGGTCTCTTGTGACATTTTTAGTGCTTTTTTTCAACCAAAAACAATTGGGAGGGGGGTGTGGGGGGTTGGCTGGTTACTCGGCTAAGTGACCAGTAACGGCATGTGTAATAATTTTTTTTTTAAGAAAAAAGACATAAAAAGTCACCAGAGACCAAAATTTCATTTACATTTTTTAATCTACTTATACTTCCTCACCTACCTCTTCCCCATCTCCTTGCCATCCCCGCCATTTTTAGCCTCACAATATTCCCCGATTGGGGATGTCATAGTCTCACTTGCTCCAGACGGGAGCAGTGAGTGTTTAAATAAAATTTTTTGAGCGTAACAAAGTGTTATTTTAATTTCACCGTTTTGCATTTGGTCGGTCTGTAAATTTCTTTGTACGTTCCCTTTCCGGTTCATTTTTTTTATTTTTTTTTTTTATTTATTTATTTCTATATATTACAGTATTTACCTTTAACATTTTTACATAATAGATAAATTTTGAAAACATTTTTACATAATATATTTTGCAATTTTATTATGTTGGGTGTAAGGTAGGTTTGTGTAGGTGAAACTGTGTATAGGTATTGTTGTATGTTTCGTGAACACCTCACTAGGAGAACCTGTGCTGAGGTGTTTACGTGTTTATTTATGATTATGTGTGACAAGTATTTATGTGTTGTATTAGAAAGTTTTATTTTTTATTTTAATAGATATTGTACATTTAGAAGAGAAAAAAAAGTTTTTTTTATGTATATATTAGAGAAAAATAAAAAAAATATATTTATAAACATACACATACATACACATCCATATACATACATGTACATGCACATATATATATATATATACATATGTATACATACGAATACACATTCACATACACATATGTACACACATATACAAATTGTAAGTGTATGTATTGTAAGGGTTGCGTTGGATACTTGAAAAACTACTTAAATTTTAGGTTTATTTAATTTTACACTTTTTATGGTTTTATTATGTTTGGTTAGGAATAATAATGTTTTGTATAAAGTTAATATCTTGATTTTTAATCCAGTCAGTGATATGTTTTTTATGAATTTTTGTAGATGTATTTGCAGATAGTATTTGTTTCAAAGTAATGGGCATGCAATTAAAAAGTTTGGTTGCATAATACTGAAAGTGTCTTTGTCCATGTGTGGTGTGTGTTATCGGTATATTCAGTATTTTATTTGTTGAGGACCTGGTTTTTGTTATGGTTTTTGGTTGAATTGGAAGATGTAGTCTGTTTTGGATAAGGTAAATTATAGCAGATTTGGCATAAAGTTGTCTTATTGACATGACTTCTAATGTTTTGTAGATTTCGCTAGAATCTGTGTGAAATGGTACTTGCAAGATGAGTTTAATTATCGCTTTTTGTATTTTTTGAATTGGGTCAATTGCTATGTTTGTAGCACTTCCCCAAGCTAGTATTCCATATGTGGCAATGGATTGACAAAGTGCAAAATAGATCGATCTTAGTATTGTAAGTGGGAAGATGTTTTTAATGTACTTTATTAGGTGCATGACTCGTTTCAGTTTATTTGTGATGAAATTAATGTGGTCAGTCCAGCGTAAGTGTGAATCAATAATAACCCCCAGGTATTTTGTATGTTTTACCCTTTCTATATGTTCGCATTGGCAGTTGGATAAAGTACAATCATGTAGAAGCAAGCCTATGTTTGATGGAGGTTGACCTCTTTGTGTAATACTATGAGTGATATATTTTGTTTTGATTGTATTAACGGTTAGAGTATTACTGTTTAGCCATTTTTTGACGATTGATAAACTTTTTTCGGCTATTATAAATACATCTTTCCATGTGGCTGCTTGACAGAGAAGAACTGTATCGTCAGCGAAAGTCACGATTTTACCTTCA
Organism: Limnephilus marmoratus; assembly: GCA_917880885.1. Taxonomy (NCBI): domain Eukaryota; kingdom Metazoa; phylum Arthropoda; class Insecta; order Trichoptera; family Limnephilidae; genus Limnephilus; species Limnephilus marmoratus. The sequence goes on from OU862908.1 coordinate 66,961,102, forward strand.
ATTTTAATGTCGCACAGTTCATTTATATAAATGAGGAATAATAAAGGGCCAAGTACACTCCCCTGTGGTACTCCGTACGTAATTGAAAGTGGTTCACTTGTCTTGTTGTCAATTTTTACTTGTTGCGTTCTGTCAGACATGAAGCTTTTAATTAAATTGAATTCTACTCCATTAATGCCAATGTTTTTTAACTTCTTGAAAAGTTTTTCATGTGAGATTGTGTCGAAAGCTTTACATAGATCTAAGTAAATAGAGATAACTTTTTTCATAGCGTCTAGATTATGTGTAATGAAGTCTGTTACGGTAGCTATTGCATGTTCTGTGCTCCTGTTTTTCCTGAAGCCATATTGGTTTACCGAGAGTATTTGTTTTGCTTCTAAATAGTGTTGGAGCTGTTTTTTAATAGTTTTTTCCAGGATTTTCGAAATGGTATTTAGTAGTGTAATGGGTCTATAGTTGTTAACATTATTTTTTTGTCCTGATTTGAAAATTGGAATAATAAGGCCTTTTTTTAGTAAGCTAGGAAAAATTCCTTCTTTTAGACTACGATTAATTAAATATGTGAGTGGTGTAAGTAGTTGTTGGCTTAATGTTAAGATAGTTTTAGAGTCTATACCATCAGGATCTGTAGTATTGTTAATATTTAGTGAATGAATTATTTTATTGGTTTCTTCTAGTGTAATATTTCGTAATTTGAAGTGTCTGTTAAAATTTTCATTGCTTATATTAGATGTATTGTTTTGAGGTTCCTGAATATCTTGGGGAGGCTGCGTAATTTTGATATTTTCAGCTAGGCTAACTCCAATATTTGTGTAGTGTTTGTTGATATGATTAAGGATACGTGTAGGATTGTCATGGAAGTGGAGTTCTTTATCATCAATGAGTAGATTTTTTATGATATCGTCTTTTTTCTTCTGTGAATGCGAACTTTCCCTCAAAATTGACCACACGCTTTTAGGGTCATAGTTTGATGTTATCAGTTTGTTTCGATAGTATAATTCTTTGGCTTTACGTATTGTTAGAGAACAGATGTTTCTGTACCTTTTATAAAAGAAATATAGTGAGGTATTATATGGGTTCAGTTTGACTTGTTTGTGTAATTTGTCCCTTTTTTTAATGCTATTTATGATGCTTTGGGTAATCCATTTTTTAAGTCTTACTTTGCGATGTGGAATAGGTATGTATATCGTTTTGGTATTTTGGGTAATGAGAGTTTGTAGGTATGTTAAAAAGAAATTCCAGGCCTCTTCTGCCGAGTTAAATTTTGTAAGATGTTTCCACGTTTTTTTCTCTAAACATTGTTTTAGGTTAACGTAATCAATTATTTTTTTTGTGGTATTATTTTGAAAAGTTGAGTTTCTAGTTGGCGAAGTTAGGCCTATCATAATTGTGTAGTGATCTGTGATTGTGGATTCGTATACTGCACTACATATTTGACTTTTTGATTTTACCATAAAGTGATCTATACATGATTCTGAGTCTTTGCTTACTCTGGTAGGAGTGTTAATGATGCTTATAATGCCATGTTCCAGAAGCATCAGTTGGTAATCGATATTTTGAGGGTGGCCATTAGGAAGTATGTTTATGTTTAGATCACCAGCTATGATGATGTTTTTGTATGAAGTGAGTTTTTTTAGGTGAGTATCTAAAGCTATTATAAATGGTGTAACGTTATGTGTGGATGGTGATCTGTATATAGCGAGAACACATGTATATGAGTCGATGATTATTTGTAAACAGTTAGTATTTATCAAGTCGATTTCTGAAACAGAGGCGTTAAGATTATCATGTATGTACACAACAATCCCATCATTTTGATTTTTGTTTTTTAATGTGTGATACTCAGTATAATTTATTTTATGTTTTTTTGTAAAAGCGGTTGATATCCAACATTCCGTTAGGATTATAATTTTAAAATCTGTATTAAAGTTGCGTAAGAGTATGTCAAGTTCGTCATAGTTACGATTAAGTGATCTTATGTTTTGGTTAAGTAGTGTCAGAGAGTCTGGATTGTTAAAAATATCATCACATAGTTTTGTGTCATTGGTTGTATGATGTTGGTGAGAGCTATTTAAGTTAATTGAGAGTAGATCAGCCATGATGTTATATAAATCCGGATAGTTTTGTTACGAGGTCTGAGTGACCTTCATTAGTTACATTATTTTTTTAAAGTCATTTTCATGTTTTATTTGTATAATTTTTTCCCCCGGCCCTTTCCGGACTAGCGGTTTTCCGGATTTAAACCATACAAATTGGAAGTTTTTGTCTTTTGCTGATTGCTTCGTTTTCCAAAGTAATTCTTTGTAGTACGGTGTTAGTACTTCACTTATGTATATGGGGGAGTTTGAAATTAATGTTTTGGCCGCGTTTTTTAGTGATAAAAAGGAATCCCTAGTTTTCAGGCTGTGGAAGGCAGCACGGAGTTTGTCCGTGGTGTTGTGTCTCCGGTCCTGTGTTGAGGTCACCATTCGCAGATCCTGCTGTAACAGTGGCATTCCCAGGGAGCTGGCGACCCGAAGTACCGCTTCCACAGGTGGTTCTCCCGGCTGCAACTTTACTCCCGCCATCTCTATACTGTCAAAATGTTTTTCCTGCTCCAATTCTGCCAGACGACATTCTAGAGAAGAGATTCTGATGTTTTTATTTTCGTTTTCCTCGCGTAGGTATTTGGTCTCTTTGTGAAGATCCTCCATTTTTTTAAATCTTGTGAGCAGGTCTTCGTATTGGTTACAGATGAAATCACTGCTTCAGATGAAATCACTGCTTCACATTAAGATGACCTTTTCAATGGTTCAGTTGAAGTACCTTTTTCTAAAATGTGAGAAGGTTGCAGGAAATATTCATGAGATGAGACAAAAAACAACATTGAAAATGTAACCATCTTGTTTACAGGAATCAAAATTTATTTTATTGAAGGATGCAAATACTTTGTGGTGTGACATTATATATTAAATGATAAAACCCACTTTGTAAAAACCATTATTTATCCGCCATTTGTTTTGAATTGTTTTGAAAATTACTTGATTTTTTATAATTTAAAACCCTCCACTCACTAACAGTTTCTTCAGATAAAACCTTTCCAATTTTTCCAACCCTTCTTTTAAAGGTAATGCTTTTTGAATTCACATTTTGATTTCTGTGATTTCAGGTCCTGACGAACTGATGAGAGGAGCAGGCCAAGATGCTACCAAACTCTTTGACCAGGTCCATGCCTGGGTCAACTACGAGTCCCTTCTGTCCAAGTGTTTGATCGGACCCCTTAAGAATTCCGAAATTTCTGATGAAGAATTCAAAAAAATTCTTTTTGGTGACTCCACGGCGAGCCCAAAATCCCAAGAAAAGCAAGTCTTGAGGAAATCAATGGAGAGCTTAAAGAGCTCCGGAGATAACCAGTCACAGAGTAAAGATTCCAACAACTTCAACCTACTAAATGAAAGTGATTTAGGCAACAAGAGTTCTAGCGAGAGCAGTCTTAACGTCAATGAATCTAAATCTAGCGACAGAACGTTCAGCAACAGTTCTACGGTCAAAGTTGTTGACATCAATGTTGTCATCAGTGAAGATACTTCGGATGAGTTCTCAATATCCAAGTTCAAATATCCAACTCTCACATTAACCAAAGCTGACTCCTCCAAATCAGGAGCATCGGAATATGCCGATGATAAATATGATTCCACGCCCAAAAGAGCGTTACCCAAATTCGATTGGATACAAAAAACTGATTCACTAACCTTAATTTTTTATACCAAACCATTGTGCAACGCCCAGTGCTGTGTTTCTCTAACTAAAGGGGACAACCATTGTTTACTTATAAAATTAAGCTATGAGTTCAACACATACCAATTTGATATCATTTTAGAAAATTTAATCAATTGGCCTTGCTCTGTTAGTGTAAACCACGAAACTGGAAAGTTGGAAGTTCATTTACAAAAAGAGAAATCCAAGATCTGGAATTCTTACGGTCTAACGAGAAGTTCAGAGATTCTAGAACAATCTATTATAATAAGCGATAACTTCTTGCAGTATTCTGTTTTGGATAAGTTGGATATCAACCATAATACATCTCTTATTCTCTTAAAGTGCCTGAGGGACGAATACATCACTTTCCCAGTTGGTTATCATTCGAGGGTTTTCTATTGCGTGGAAGGTAAGCTCTATTCAACCTCTATTCAGAAGAATTTGAAAATTACACCACCTTTCAACTTAATGACATCAAGAAACCACTACTAATGTTTGGATAGATGGTAAAAAATGCATAAAAATTCATTTTTTATTCAATCAAAGTTAATAATTTCCCATATATAAAATATCTTCTTTGTCGCCAATTTTTTTCTTGTGTGGATTTGAGATTTGAGAAGTTTTGTTTCAATCTACACACTTAGTTTTTTTCATACAGAATTGCTTAGTTTACCTAAATTAAGCATAACCCATTTTGTGTAGGTACGTAAATAGTTGTTTCTTGTAGTAATTGTTGAAATGAAGTGTGATTTTCATAATCTGTGTTTAAAAGTTTTTTTCATACAGAATTGCTTAGTTTACCTAAATTAAGCATAACCCATTTTGTGTAGGTACGTAAATAGTTGTTTCTTGTAGTAATTGTTGAAATGAAGTGTGATTTTCATAATCTGGCGGCTTATGGAACAATTAATAAGATACCTCTTTAACTATGCTATTTTACAGAGATTTCTCATAATCAGACATCTTAATGTACAAGAACATAGGCTTTTGCTGCATTCGAGATCTTCCGCTGACTAAATAATAATCCCTATTCTCATGTGATTTTTTAATTGACTGAGCGCAATGACGTTATATAAATAGACTTGCCATAGTCTCACAAACTCAAGATATAATGTGGCAATTAATCAAAACTCTTTTGTTTTCAGCGATTTTCAATAATTTCTTAATTCAAAAGTTATTCGTGTATGATAAAGATAGACGCTTAAAAGAATATGTGCATATGAACGAAACAAAAGATAGAACGCGGGCGGCATTTTCGTATTCAAAATTCAAAAGTTCCATCGAATACTGTCTCAAGCCCAACTAAAGTAGTAGGCCTGGGCACCAGTCGAATTTTGAGGTGTCAAATAGCTATAATGAACAACGATAGTTTGCAAATGGCATTGATTGTTATTGTATTTGTTGTTTCTGCTGATTTGTATGTTGTTTTACCGCAGGCAAGTAAATAAAGTATCATTAGATTATTATTATAAAGAGTAAATAGCGACGGCATGGCATCGACTTTGTAATTTGGCTGTTGCGCATCTAGACCTGTACTTTAGTAGGCCTTGAGTTCTCTAATGACGCATAAAATCTTTGGGCGGAAAGCAATTGTATTATTTTTATAATCGATAATAATAAGTAATTTGCATGAAATGTTATTCCTTCGCTTTTACGACTGTTTACCGTGTAATGGAAACATTTTCTCATCACACAGGAGGGAATTTTGGCGCTTTTTAATGCAATTTACTTACTAGTAGGACACGACCTTACTTGACGCGTGGCAGTTTAGTACTAAAGTACTAGAAATCGAATACTCTACAATTGTCTTGTTGTTGGCTTCCCATTTTGAGATTTCTACCCCGCGTCTAAAGTATGTAACGCCTTTGACTGAGCGTAGTAAAGTCCCCTTTTAACTTGTCAATTTGACAATTCATCTGCGTGTTAATCTGTTTGAGTGACCCGTTTCCATTTTCGAAAATTTGCTGCATACACTTTATTCTTCAAGCTAGCCTTAAGCTCCGTACACACTTGTGTGGTGTGGTGTGTCGTGACTACAAATTAACCAATCATCGTCGTCGCTTGTCGACATGCCACAACCTACAAATATGTCTCTAACCATAATAAATGTATGAAACCGATGTGCTTCTGGCGCGCCACGACACACCACACCACACAAGTGTGTTTCCGCCTTTACTTTGACTAGGTGACTAACTTTGACTATGGTTCAGTAAAGATTCTTTTTTCAAATGTGAAGTCGTTGTATTTATTTGAACTTTCTAATTAGCATTTTTTCTACGACGTTTCTAGGAAGTAGGTAGGTATTTAAGTACCTACTAACAAATCTTATGATTTCAGAAGAAATTTTAGTTATGTTTAAATAAGAGAAAATTAGAGGCGTATTTTATTGGACGCTCACAGAACTACTAGTGAATGATAATTTATTTGTTTTCAAATATTTAATATTCAATCATGATGGTAGGCCATACAAACTAGCCCTACTAACATTTTTGATGAATTACAATTTACACAAACATGGATTATAATCTTTCTACTTCACCTCCATTACACGAACAATACACTTTTTAAACTAATTTTTCTGAAGGTACCCACCATTTGAACATGATGTAATTTGATTCTAGATTCACTATCCCGATCGTACACCACGGTGCCCCCTTGTATGGTGGCGGAGTTCCGGCCGGCGCGGTGGACACCCGACGCCATCTGTCTGATGGTGAAGAAGTACGAGCAGGGGGAGATCAGCACGTGGCTCACCTCGCGGGAGGTCGGAGACCAGGTCACCATCTCACGCCCACTTGGCAGCTTCCAGTTGAATATGGTAACTTTCTTACCTAAAACCCGCTTGAGAAGTTCCTGTTCAAAATGTTTTCTCACCTATGATGAAATTTATTCACTGAAGACAATATTGGCACTGAAAACAATTTGAGGTTTTACTCATAGTTAAAATAAAAATTAATGTTCATCCTATACTTGCAGAAAAGTCAATAGATGTCACACATTACATAAAAATGGATAAATTTATTCAAGACTTATCTAGATAGCATTTAGTTTGAGAAAAATCTTGCAATCATACATACATAAAGGCACCAACCAATAAAAGATGCGTTAAGAAAATGAAGAAAATGTTGGTAGTTCTTAGTCGAAATAAATATGAGTAAAGGCTTAGGGTCGCATTAGCTCAGTGGTAAAGCAGAGGTAGAAGGCTAAGGTCCTGGGTCCATTTCCTAGATGCGACCATAACTTTTTCTGACTTTTCTGTTGCAAATTTTCGATTGAGTGTTGCTAATAATAAACTCAGTAATTTATTCAATTTTATTCTTGTTAAGATGTGTCCCTTGTGATGAGATTTCCCGCATAAAAAGTTTCCAAATATAGTCCCACAGCAAAATTACCCTTTAATAAGTTTTACCGGACAAAAATATTATTTCCTCAGGGCCTTTGTTAGGAGGATCATTTTGAGGAAAGGAAGGAGTTAACTTATAGGCCTGGCAAATAGTTCCATAATCATAGAAACAATACATTCTCATGTGACAAACGTCAACTGTGTAAAATGCGCGTTTGGCGTTTTTCCTGACTGTGCACCGGTGCCGAAGGGATCAATGACGGTATCTAATGACGGTAATCTTCCGTTGAAATACCGGTCAAGGACAGCATTCCCCCTGACACCTGTCTTAACTAATAATCATTAGTTATTTAGCGACTACCATAATACGGGCATGTGCCTAGCGTGGTAGTCGAATCACCTGTAAAAACTGTAGGTATAAAAAATTATATGATGAATAAAGAAAAGAAAAAAAATAAAATTTTACGTTTCCATGGCAAATCAGAATCAAGTCTACTCAACACCTATTTGAAAAGTTATTAAAAGCTATGAAAAAAATCATTTTAAAATAGCCCATTAACCTAACCTATTTAACCAATTTTTTATAAATATTTTTTTTCACCACTTGATGACTTTTCAATAGAGGTTCTGAGTTAATTTCATTCTGAGTTGTCCGGTCACCTAATTTAATGTGGCTAATAAAAGTTTTTTGTTAGTAAAATTAAATAAACAAGCTATCCTTAATTTTTCAACTGCACTAAATTGAAGAAATTTTAGTTTGAATTAAAAAATAGTCATTAAGTTTGACATTATATAAAATTTCAGTTTTAACCTCTAGCTCGCCAGCGTACCCGGATACTATACTGATAAAAATCATTTCTCTGAATATAACTAGCTATTCTGGAGAAACTACTTATGGTAGATTATATAGTTTTTTTATAAATGCGTAACAAAAACATCATTTTACAAAAAAACAAATTATTACAAAAGTAGAATCAGCTGGCGCAAGGTGAAAATTTAGTGTCGGCAATCAAGAAGTTAATTCAGTTCTAATAAATTGAGCTTTAATGAGAAATTTGAAAATCCTCCATTTTTTTTCGTTTAAGAATTTAAAACTTGCTAGTAGCTTTTTCTTCTTTGTAGATTCTTAAAAAAGGTTCAAAGAAAACAAAACACTCAAAATATTTATTTTTACTACCCTTTCTATCTTAAGAAAAAGTGCTTACAAAAACGCACTAATAATGATAATGATTTCTAAAAGAAAATAATAATTTTCAGATGCAGGATGCGTCACAATTTTTCTTAATAGCAGCCGGGACCGGGCTTACTCCAATGTTAAGCGTCATCCAGTTTGCCTTGCAGAGAAGAAATCCAAGATGGTAGCCATTTTTATAATACACGTTTATGTTTGATTTGGAAGAAATAAATTATTTGACTTACCTGAAAGTAGTGTTGTGCAGGACTGCAGGACACAATCTCAGAATGAGTTTTTATGAGGTACTCAAAACTGAAATGAGGTGTTGATGTGTCCCAACTCAAATGAGTTATGAGATGTGAGGTATGAGATTTGAGGTAATGTGAATGAATGATCAATTACTGAACACTATGTTTCATCGTCTTATATATTATATACTCCTCCTTCACATTCCCGAGGCATTAAAAAATAATTTAATTACTCTTGGTAAAATGGAATGCCTAATTTGTATCCAAAACCATTTTATAAAATATTGGCTGATTTTCAGTAGTTGTGGAAAATCGACAAAAACCTTCCCTGAACCAAATAATTACATCAAAATTGAGTAGGAATTATATTTACATGCTTCTGTCACCATTTTGGTTGTATTCGGTTTTGTCCCAAAATATTTCTGTCATTGACACGATACCTTGCCCCAAGTCCTCCAAACATTGTCAGATTTTCTTTAAAATAGGAATTTTCATACTTAGTATAAATATCGGTTCCCTCCTCAAGGCCCTCATTTGTCATCTTATAATATATATTTTAACTTTCAGCAAAAGAATAGACCTGCTCTTCTTCAACCGCTCTGAGAAGGATATTCTGTGGCACGATCAGCTCTCAGCTTTGTCCAGTAAAGATGAAAGGTTAGCAAAGTCTTTTCTATGGCATTTTTGTTATAAGTTGGTACTAATTGTGTGATAAATAAAAAATACAAAACTACCATGCATTGCGAAGTAATGCATAATCATGTATTCATCATTGTCTATAAATATTACACATGCTTTATCCTCTTGTTCGCAAGCATATAGAAGCTGTTAAAAATGGGAAACTACTTATGGTAGAATATTTTAATACACGAGGGTTGTCCTTAAATTAAGGTCTCCAACATAACATAACGATGACGATATTATTACAGCTTTCCATAAGCTAAAACCTAAATACTCCGTCGGCCCAGATTGTATTCCACCTATAATCCTCAAAAGATATGCAAGTTATTTTATTCAACCTCTAAAACATATTTTTAACCTATCACTTCGCAAAAATATCTTTCCGGAAATGTGGAAACTAACGAAAGTAACGCCTATACACAAAAAAGGAAAAAAGTCAGAAATAGATAATTACAGACCTGTAGCTGTGTTGTCAGCACCCGCAAAACTTTTAGAAACCATAATTTATTCACAGATATATATAACCAAACAAAACACGCACTCACCGAAAATCAGCACGGATTTCGTCCCACACTGTCACCTTCAACGAATCTTATGAATCTCACCACCTATATTAATAATTCATTCGAAAATTTTGTACATGTTGATGTGATTTATACAGATTTCGAGAAAGCATTTGATAAAGTTGACCATGATATTTTATTAAAAAAATTAAGTGACATCGGATTCTCTCAGAATTTCCTCGCTTTTGTGGCTAGCTACTTACGCAATCGTCGTCAGTATGTCAGTTACGGACACCATCTCTCTCACGAATACAAAACTAACTCCGGGATTCCCCAGGGATCGAATCTAGGACCCCTTCTCTTTCTCTTATTCATCAATGACATTGGCAACACCATAAACCACTCAAAATATCTCCTTTTTGCTGACGATATAAAACTTTTCAAAGCAATCAAAAGTTACATCGATTCCATTCTTCTGCAGAACGATCTTGATTCTCTTGTCAAATGGTCGGAACTGAACAACTTACCCTTCAGCATTCAGAAATGCAGTGTCGTTACATTTACAAGATCCAAAGATACATTCCTGTTCCCCTACCACATTAATAAACATAAATTAACACGTAAAAATGAGATTCGAGACCTTGGCGTAATTTTTGAAGCAAATCTCTCTTTCAAATCCCATATATCTGATATTGTCTCCCGTGCCAACAAAATGCTTGGATTTGTTCTTCGTAATTCAAGATCATTTACCAACGGAATCGCAATCCGAAGAACGTATGAAGCACTTGTTCGCAGTATCTTGGAATATAGCTCCATTATTTGGGCCCCTTCTGAGCAAAACCATATTCTCGAAATAGAAAAAGTACAAAAGAGATTCATGCGTTACCTATATATGAGAGAATATATGTACTACCCTTTCCTGTATCCATCCTTATTCTTAGCAGGAATGCTCGATCTTAATACATTAGAAGCCCGCCGAAAAATATTTTTAGGAAAACATTTTTTTAAGATAATCTCTGGAACTATACATAATCCACCTATTTTGAAAGAAATTAACTTATATGTCCCAGACAAGTACACTCGTGGAAGGTCCCATACCCTTTTTTATGCTCCAAAAGCGAGGACTTCTGCCTATCAGAACGCGCCAGTCAACAGAGCGACTGAACTGCTCAACGAGTCTGCATTGACCATTGACATTTTTAACGTAACCTACAGGCAGTTTAACAATTATCTTTTGACGTATGTCACAAAGTAGTGAAACTGACCTTTTCATGTGTTTTGCTATACATTTTGTCAAATTTGTAATCTTCTCCATAATGTATTGGTGAATAACCGTTTTACGGAGAACATGAAAAATAAATAAATAAATAAGATATAAAAAAAGAATAGTCCAATCAATTTAGCAAAATTCCTTGCAAAGTGTTGGGTGGTTTTGATTTTTTCATTGCCAAAGGTTAAATTATTAATAGGAAACAAAATATAGTGTTGTGCAGGAATCATCACCAAGTAATGGTTTAGCTTAAGAATGTCCAAGAATGGTGCATATGTAAAAGCAAAATTTGCATTCATGAATGCAAAAATAAATATATCTAGGAACAACTAAGTAAAATTAAATTAATTCTAAAATAATCAAAAAACTTCATTCTTTATAACGGCTGCCTCCAATGTAATGTAATTAAATATAGCCATGTTGGTTTCCAACCTCCAGTTGAAAGAAAATGAATTCTATACTATGGACTTGATAACTATTTGTTGATCTCTCCCGGTTGCTGATGGTTTACTCGTGTAACCCTGAATTTGAAAACTGTCAACAATATCCTCATAATTTTTGATAATTGTTCCAGGTTCAACCTAACGAACATCTTATCAGCCGCATCTTCCACCTGGGAGGGCCAGCGAGGCCACATCAACCAGGCCGTCCTCATAAGCCAATTCTCCAAGGTCTACCACGAGGAGTTGGACACCTCTCGCTCCGGGCCCTCACCCCTTAAGAGCAACCTCGACAAGCTGCTGAAGACCCTCCACAAGGAGCTGTACCTCTGCATCTGCGGTCCAACGGCCTTCACAACTCTCGCTAAAACACTGCTATCGGGATTGGGATGTAAAGATGAACAAGTGTACTGTTTCGTTGGGTAATCCATAATCCATTTCTGACACCCGTTACCTTTTCATATGTGTGAGAAATGATAGAAAATCTAAAATAAAAATTTCAATGGAAAGTCACTCTTCTCTTACACAACTTTAAACCATGTTGTAATGAAATATATAATGAGCGGTCAGTGGCTGAGTTGGCATCGTGTTTGGGTCCCATCCAGGCGTCATGAGTTCAATTCCTCGGCTGGCTAAGTCCTCCATCATGACACAGGCAACATTTTCCGCTCACTATTTATCAATATTTGACTTTTTTTTTAAATATATACCTATTGCCTGAAAAATAGTAAAATTTGTGGAAACTGTAATTTCTGGAACTGTACATTAAACATAGCAGAAAACTGTAAAAATAAAGTATTCACAGCTTAGGAAGTTCAAACAATTCCTCACACAAAATTAAATAGTTGTCATTGGCAATTTTCACTTCACATTAGTTGTCAGTTTGTTGAATTATAATTAATGATTAAGAATCCTAGAATGAAAACCAACAAAGCAAAGAGACCATCATCTGAAAGAGAGCTTGGAAAATCTAACAAAATTGATTAATTAACCCAACCAGTTTACTGGAACCAATTCACATAGTTGCGTTTTGTATGCCTCTGTTTGAAGATGTTGCAGTAAGCAAAAATAAATCCATAAACATTATTCTATTTGGCCATGTTTGTTCTGTTCATATTTAAAAACCATTTGTTTTTGCTTTTGACTCAATTTTGCTGCCATTAATTTTTACATAAATTTGTAAATACATATCTCAAGGATCTGTACAAAACACCAGTTTTTCCAAAACGTACCATTCACCGTTGCCCATGCAATATTTTCAATTTATGACGAATTAATTAAAGAAAAGATAGACCTGCCTATTCGGGAGAGGGGAAGAAACCAAGTTGCGCAGAGCAGGGGAAGTGGCGTGGGCGTGTCCCTTTCAGTGATTTGTCAATAAATGAATCCAACAGTCTGCAGGCAACTCGCATCAAAATATTACTATTTTAGTCTTCGAAAATGAAATCTGCTTACGAAAAAGTAGTCCTTTATACAAATGCACACGATTTACTCGCTTTGTACTTCCCGTAACTTTGAAACCCGTATCGGGCTAATAAATGTTTAGCTTGTTTCCAAAACTGAACATTTTGTTACTGAATTTATTTAGACACTTTTACAAATGTTTTATAATTTTTTCACTACAGTAAACGAACACTTGAACGATGAGTAAGCGCCTGACGGTCTCATTAGAAATGAACATACCCTGCGCAGAAAAGTCCCACAATGGACTTACCTTACTTTAGCCAAATTTACTTTTCTGCGTAAGGTCTGGTTATTTCGAGTTGACTCACCGGTGGTCAATGTACGAATGATGTCGTAGTTTATTCAAGACACATTCGAACCCTCCTGGTGCTAAAAAGATTATCACATGGTTTGCCTCCAGCTCGTCGAAATGATATCCAGATTTTGCAATAGGACATGAGTATTTGGTTCACGTCTATAACAAAATGTTTCACCGACCGAGGGTTAAGTAAAAATAGATAATACTATCACTCATTATACAATCCTTCCCATGATTGATATGTGTGATCTAATGCATTTGAAATGAAGTCAACCCCCATTTTCCGATAGGTTGATGACTTTTGAGCCACCTGTTAGTAACTTAGTTATATATTTCAATTACAAATAGTTTATACTTAATGGCAGTCAACGGTCAATGTGTATATTATAACTACAGATAATAAGAAATGTATTGGCTTTAAAACTAATGATGTCAGCCATAGTCAGAATGGAAATACAGAGGTATATATGAATTTTTGTAAATGTACCTACTAAAGTTTTCGAGGATGTTGTGAATCTGTAAAAACATTTTTCAATAAAATTAATGTACCTAAGAAACAAACTTTGACGATATGATGATTCCATTATTTCTTACCTTCGATTTATCAGTGACGTAAAATCTACTCATAAGTAAAAAAATCTAACCTAAGCATACCTACCAATTTCTAACCCCGTAATTTTTTTTTCTGTTTTCCCCAATAAAATCAGTTTTTCTGCCACTGATTCTGCTGTCAAAACCATCAGAGCTTTCATTTAACACAATTTGAAAAAAGAACACATCCAAATTGAAAGAAAATGTTACTAGAAATAGTAGAAAGTATCTATCTACTCCAATTTAGTTCCAATATTAATTTTATAATTTGTTTAGCTCTACATAGGCATGTATTACAGAAGTTAAAGCCCCAATTTAAAGTAACTTGAGAACAAAATATGGTCACTAATTAGTCTATTTAAATCAATGTAGGTATAGGTTAAAATATAATATTAAGTAAATTAATTTAATGGTTTGATAAATATATAGTTTTCTAAGAAATATAAGAAAAAAAAGTATAGCTTTTCCTTTTCAACTTATCAAAATTGCAACAGATCATCAACAAGTGAACAACACCAAACAACGGCCAAATTCCAAATTCAAAAACAAATATGGTTTTAACCTTTGAAATGCTGAGCTCCCACAACCCAATATCCATGTGGTGTGTCGAGGGTAAAAATCCCACAAACAGAAATTATTGATTTCAGATATCCAATTGGACACTCTGGCGCTCAACGGATCCAAATTTTTCCTATCCAATGACACTAATCGGAATTTTAGATCTTAATATCCTTACACTACTCCGCCATAATATTGATTTGTTCTACAGACCTGCTTAAAAAGCTGCTGGAAATAAGCATTACATTGTGACATGTTTACTTACGCGATTGCGTTTGATTATAAAGATATTTTCTTTTGGGATATCATTATTTTCATCAATACAACTTAAAATTACAAATTTTACAAAGTATTTATTCAATATTTTGATTTCATTGTGTTATTTTGGGTTGTATATTCACAAAACGCCAATAGAAATTATAAAACTTTTAATTTATTTATCTATAAAACTTTTTTTTTGAGAGAAGAACTGAATATTGCTTTGTTCATCGTCCACAATATTTCTAGCGAACGACTCAACGCCATTGGTCAAAAAGAATATGGAATAAAACAATATGAAATAAAGTATACCTTTTTCTATTCTTAAACTTATCAATAGGGGATGGCGAATTATAAGGCTGGGCAAGACGAGGCAGAAATCGGTGACCAGCATTTGCTGCGACAGGCGATACAGCTTAGTTAGCTTAGTTTAGCTTGTTCACTTCCTTTAGCGATTTTTTGGAGTAATCCGGATGCCAAAAAAAACATAATTCAATTAATTTCTCAGTCATTTTGCAATTTAACACAAACATAGTGTAAAAAATATTGCCCACCTATGCACGTGTCCAGTTGAAACTGTGCCATGGCCACAGCTGAGCCCAGGACAGAGCAGTTTGAGTTGCATTGCGCCACACTGCACCGCATGCGCCTGTGCCCCTGCATACAGCGCTCCATACTCATTATAGATTATAAAATCTGTGTTGACCTCTGCACGAGCACGTTGAGCTCTGTACGAGCTGTGCGGTCTGTGTCTCAGCATATGCCCTGCCTTAATGTTCTTCTACATCTGGGTATCGAACAAACCAACATAAAATATTGTTTTTTTTTTGTGGATTTAAAACAAAAATACTCTTAAAACTTTTTAAAATCTTTATTGTTTCTGTTTTTTTTTTCTGTTGAACGAACCAATTTTCGGCAAACAACCAATCAAAATATTTTTTTGTAAAATAAAGATTATATTATAACTAGTCAACATGTCTATGGGGTGAAATTTTGCTAGGGTTTATCTTGTGTAGTGTTGTTTGTTTGTTGAAGATATGTAATTTTGTATGTTTTATTTATCCATTATAAAACAATGATTTCCTGAATCCAAAAAAAACACATCACTACAATGTAATAAATGTTCTTCAATACATTTTATACATACCTAAAAAAAAATTACCTTTTAGGAATATTTTTATTCTTCCGTATACCTAAAACAAATATATTACAATAGGGTCATATTATATGCAATGTAAATAAAGTAAAGTGGCCTAACATTAACACCAATCATAATATTGTCCAGCCATATTTACTTAAGCTAGTTTTTATAATTGAATTAATATGGTCACACCATTTTCCGAATTTTAATAACTAAGATGAATTAAAAAATATAGTTCCATAAAGGGCTGATAATTTAAAGATTTTTTAAATTCTGTCCCGTTAAAAAAACATCTGAAATTAAAAGACTTTTGGAAACTATAATTGTTGAGCCAGTGATTAAAATCATAGGTGTCTGCTAAGACAGGTACCTATTTTCCAAAATCTTTTATTTTATACAAATTTTATGTTTTTGATAATAATTTTTTGAATGATTTAAATAGTACTGCTTTTGTGAGAATTCACTCAAAGGGCGTTGTCAGCATAGTTGTAAAGATAATTTATTTTGAATCTATGAAGTAAGTAGGTACCGCTCTCAATTTTTTTTTTTTTTTTTTTTCAGCATTCAAGCAGGTAGGTACTTGATTTCCTCTTTTTACAAAATTAGGTTCTTATTAATTTTTGTTTGGATATTTGCAGGTAGGTAAGTACCTACCTAATTAGCAATTTCTAAAACATATAATTTAATAGTATTGGAAGTATGTATTAGAATTTTGTTTGACGATAAAACATTACATTTCATATTCAATCTAATGGAAAAAAAATTGATGTTTATGTTTTTACATGCTTCGTTTTCAAATGTTTCAACCAAAATAAATTATATGAATTGTTATTTGCAGGAAGATTAGCGATCCTCCCCAAAAACCGTTTATTAGCAATAAATTATTAGTAATATTTGTTTTGTAGTAGGCTTGCTTTGTAAAGAGGATTGGTGATGCAATAATTTTTTCATATTAAGTTTGCTTATGATTACACAAATTTGAAAAAAATTACTGAATTAAGCGGTAACAGCGAGAATGACAACAACAGTTTGGTAAAATACCTATTAATCAAATTTCTCCGCAATTGTGTTTCCTCTTAATATTGATCCTATTCTTGAAAAAGGGTATTTTATAGTTTAAAATTGACAAATAATTTTTATCTTTGGATAGTTGTAAAAATATTTGGCAATCACAATAACCTCAAAAATGTATGCATGATAATCGTTGGATCACTGTATTATTGATATGAATAAACATTGCTTGGATTTTTACATTCTCTTACTCTTTATTATACTTAGAAACTAATTTCTTTCATCCTTTTTATATATTAATTTAAATGCTATGTGCATCATTTAAAAAAATCTATCTATTGTTACTACTTTACTTGACTTGATAAAAAAATTTATGTGGAGAAAAGAAATAAAACACAATTTATTTTTTATCGAATTGTAAAGCCGCATTCAGATGGGGGTAAAAAAAGCAGTCTTTTTCTAGTCTCGGCAACAATGGCGACCTTTTCAGTCTGGGCTACTTTTTACTCCCATATGAATGTGGCTTCAAATTTAGTTTATATATTATGTAACAAATTGATGGTCAGTGGACGATTCAATGGTTCTAAAATCTGTTACTTTTGTTCAGTGATTCCCAAAGCGGGTGGACTGCATTATGATGCACGATGATGTGGGCAGTAAGAGGCACAAAGAGCGGTGAAGAATGCTCTTTGTACGATTCTCTGAACGAAAAATGTACCCTATTAAGGCGATGCAATGGAAAGTACTTTTAATGCAAAATCATGTGTTTTTTGGTTTAAAATTTGATGGCTTGAAAATATTATAGATACTTTAATTAGAAAACATCTTGGCCTTTGCTATAATCGAGCATTTTTGTAAGTATAGAACAAAAAAAATTAGGCCTGAAAAACATGCTTTTAAGTGCAAATTCTCCTACTTGCGAACCCCTTTTTGGATATGGTTTGATTGTATAATGTGGCAAATTAAGTTCTAACAAAGTAAAATGAAAAACATTTTTATACACATAAATCAAAACATTAAGAGGGAATTTCAACCTTATTGCCATCTGCATAAGGAGTGTTATTGTTAGTGTTCCGATTCTGAATGTTATATTTTGAGGTGTATCGCCTTAATAGTTGTACTTACATTGTGAGTCGTTACATTGTTATGGTAAATAATATTTTTATTGTTGGGGTGGGCACTATTAATTTCTGTAATTAGAATTCTGGTCTGGTCCTGGAATTTTGAGTTCAATTTTCGTCAAACTCTAAACTTCTTACGTGGTGGTTTGGTTTCCCGAAGCAGAAAACATTAATTTCTGGTTACAAACTTGATAATAATAAGGCCATTGAAAGTGCAAAATACCCTAGAAAGTAGGGCATTAGGGTTTATAACACCAAGGAAGGGAAAGTAACAAAAGTTTTGGGATTTACTGCTCTGGTCAATCTGAATGCAAATTTTACATCACGTTTCAACCAAAAATAAATAAATACAATTAAACAAAATGTCATTCTATCGTAAATTGCAGGTTGAACAATAATGTATAATATGAACTGTCCATTGATGAAAATGAAAGAAGCTGTACATTTACTTAAATAAATTTAAATGATATGAATACATGTTTTTTCTATCCCACATAAACTTCCCCATTATTTGCTGAAACAAAGGGAGAACCCAAAATGTAATTATTAACTTCTAGGAAAAGGGTCATGGCAGGGGTGGTTGGCTAATTCTTGGAATGTTCAGGTGCTAATAATATGCAGGTATGTCACTCAAGGGTCAAAGAAAAGGGGACGAAATCACCTCACTGATAATAAAATTCTATGAACTAGTATAACAAAAGGGTTGGACCCATGCAAATGTGTAAATTATAATCTAAGAACATATTCAGTTTTCTACAACCCTTCAAATGGATAGCACTTCTTTAATAGTCATCGTGTTGTAAGCATGCTAATTTATAATCAGAAATTGTGTTAAAATCTTGATAGACTTTCTTTATTTGTTTTTAATAATAAATCTGTGAAAATGGCGCACAGCCGAATCAACGAGCATATTATTAGAAAAATTATAGCCGAAATGAACTCAAAATCATCGCAAAGTGACACTGATACTGATGAAGATAATGATTTTGGATTAGCTCATTTAGAAGAAAGACCGGAACAATTAAATACAGATAGGCAGTCTTCTATATTACCATCATCGTCGTCTTCATCAGCAATGGAGGATGCAGGAACAACCGTCAACAGAAAAAATATAATAACAGTTTTTAGTAAAGGTATGCGCGAATATTATTATTAGTTATTGTTGTTGCTGTGCCAAATATGTTTTCAATGGGATGAAGCCAGCTAGCAAACAAACAATTAATAAAATAAAAATTATTAAGAACCTAAATCACATTCATAAAGTGGAGATAAGTGCATCTAAGGGGTAAGTCCAGGTTTTATGACCAAACAATTTGTGTCTGTGTGTGACGTTAGGAACATACCACGTACAACAACTGTAGATACTAAACCTGTTGCAGTTTACTAGATCTGATCTGTGCCAAGGGCGGCTGGTTGAACGGTGTGTTTGTGTGCAGCACTGGTAAATTATATCGTCTAAAATTAGTTTATAATATCTTACCGAAAAATATAAAATCTATGAATTTCATTAAAAATATCACCTACCAATATAATGCATAATATAATATGAATCAGGGAGAGCAAATTCTCAAAGTTCCGCGCGAATTTACACTGTCCGGTGTGCAGGCCCATTGCAAGCGGAACGAATTATGTTTTTGTATCGAATATCCCAAACATCGCCAGCGCACTACACCGGCCATATGTATGAAAAATTAAGATATTTTGGTGTGCCACCCAGCGGCCTTTATCATACAAACTTAAATTCTGATTTAAGGCCAAAATACTTAACCAAACTGAATAATTCTTTTTTTAATCAAAAGGTACAGCAAATACCTAAATTTTACATATATTTTCTTTTTTATTGATTGGTGTTTTAAATTATAAAACGCAGATCATTAAGGAATACAATTTTTTCATAGGTAACTTTGACAATTTTGCCCTCCTGTTGTTTATAAATACTGTTTGTATCCTGTTTAAAATGAAATATAAAACTAACTAACCAACCATCACGCCGTTTCCCCACAGGGGTAGGCAGAGAGGACGGACCGCCAAATAACTCGGTCTTGGCACACACTCTTTGCCTCACTCACATTCATACATCGTCTCATATATTCTCTTCTATTATTCCGACTTTCGACATGGCCCGACTCAAGTATCTGATTCACTTGCTCGTGCCATGTCTTCCTCGGGCGTCCCCGACTTCTTCTACCATTCACATTTGCGTCGTATATTCTTCTTACACTACATTGTAAACATTGTAATAAAAAGAGTTTTTTGGGTTGAAATTTAAGATTTACTCACGAAAAAATAGTATTGTGTTTTTATTTTCTTAGTACCGAAAAATAAAACTTTTAATTAAAAAGCGATATGTACAAGTTTTCGCACTTCGAAAACAGCTTAAAATAGATCTTCTCTCCAAATAAGATTAGTGGGATCATTTTTACCTAATGTTGCTTAGTAATCGTTATCTCATAGTTACGGATTATCAGTGAACCACCACGTTTTCAGGGCAGCGGCCGCCACTGGTCTGTGCGCGCCAATGTTATTCTGAGAGACATTATTTTTTTTTTATGAGGGTTTTTACACCATGTCAGAGGACTATAATATGTTTTTGTCAATTTTCATCACACCCTACAGTTATTCTTGAATTCAGTTCTGTTCAGCTATTCATAATGTACGTACTTACTATGTATTCTATGGGAGACACTCAGGATTCCCTATGTATGAATTTTGATAGGAAGTTACAATGCTTACATTTACTTACCTTTTTGGGTTTTCATACCCTTAAATTATACTGCGAGTATCATTCTTCATGTATTGCCTATAATATATCTTAACCAAATTTTCTTATTGGACTAACATTTTTCAGAGCCTTACACCTCTATCTCTTACCGAGCGACAAATTAAATCCTTGTACTCTTGCATCACATATCATTATATTAGGTCCTTACATATGAAATTGGCGTTTTGCATGGGAGGAACATATAGTCGATTTTTTTAAAATATAATATATTTATTTTATCAAAGTATGTACCATTGCTATCTATGCACTTTTGCCATCTCATAGGTAGTTCATCAATCCCTTTACTAAAAAAACCATTCGGACGGGAATCAATAAAATCTTTGAAGGTGGTTTGGACTGCCCCATCGGATTTGAATTTTTTCCCTTGCAAGAAGTTATCCAAATTTCGAAAAAAATGGCAATCTGTTGGGGCAAGGTCCGGAGAGTACGGTGGATGTCTTAGACATTCCAATTGAAGCTCCTCTAATTTGGTAACCGTCTGTTGTGCAGTGTGTGGTCTAGCGTTCTAATGCGCGTTTGTTGATTTGCTTCACTCAATTCGTGAGGTACCCACCTTTCAAGCTTTTTCACCTTCCCAATTTGCTTCAAGTGGATTAAAATAGTTCGATCACTAACACCGCAGCCTGCAGCAACTCGGACGTGGTTTGCGATGGATCCACTTCCACAATAGCCTTCAATTCTTCATTATCAACTTTGGTCTCCGGCCGACCACGGGGCTTGTTCTGTAGGTCGAAATTTCCAGAACGAAAACGTTGGAACCAAAAACGCACTGTGTTTTCTTTTGCGGCACCGTCGCCATACACATCATTAATCCTTCGAGCCGTTTCTGCAGCCCAGGTGCCATGGTGGAACTCGTACTCGTAAATAACGCAATATTTCAAGTTTTCCATTTTGTAAACTAAGTGACGCAAAGAAAAAAAACAATTAAGGAAAAAACAAATGAATTATAATTTTCGAAATACAAATACATGAGTAAATAGCTGTATAAATTGAAATTTGGAATTCCTAACAAAAGAGAAGATATTTGAGATCAAAGTTGCCAGTACGGCAAAACGCCAATTTCATATGTAAGGACCTAATATAATAAGTGGAGAGGTGCTTGTCAAAAAGATAACCCTCTTGAATGGTGCTATCGAAATGAATTGGTGCACATTCAACGAGATCGTTGATGTGCAACAAAAACAGCTTTGGTGTCGGCACAGATCCTTGTGGCATCCCAGCAATGATTTAGAGCAGAGAGGAAGAAGAACCGTCAACTACAGTATGAATTCCATTGAGAGAGTCCGCAACCCGACCATGCAGTTTTGAATGGACGCCATATGATGGTAACTTCCCGACAATCGCCTGGTGCCAGACCCTATCAAAGGCTTTGGAGATATCCAATCCATCGGTTTGAGTTCTCCAAAATGTTCCAAGTGTCACCCCCAAATACGGATCACGTATCCAAGCAGATCGTCACACGATCAATTTCATTGAAATCTCATAGCTGATCGCTTAGGATGTTTTTATTATCGCTTAGATTTGGCATCATTCGTAACATCATGACATCATAAACACTTGCAACATCATGATCAAAAAGCCGTAACTCCATTTCAAATAATATATAATTTTTTTTTAGTGTATCCACACTATTGAACACTTTGTAATATTATATTTTGCTCATATACCAAACTCAAAAACTAGTTCTCTTCATTGGCTTAGAAATACTTAAAAAATTGTTTATTTTATTTTGAAAACATTACATGTTACATCTTTATAATGATCTTTGGCTGTCCAACTTTGGCTGCCCGTTTTAGTATGTATTCCACTATTTCTTCTAATGGCATTGTATTATGTGTTAGTGTATTAAAATTTAAAAATAATATTAAAATTTAAAAATAAAAAAATTGAGCTTTGTGTTTCTCAAATAAAATCAAATGGAAGTCGATGGGCTCTGTGCATTTCCAGTACCTTAGGCTCAATAAAAGAAGAAAAAACCCTTGACTGTGTGGAAATGGGCTGTCCATTTGATAAATTACCCTATCTTAGGTGGGAATACTATCCTTGTTCTACCGGTAATGCGAAAATTGTTCCACCAGTATTTCAATAGAAGTTGCGTTGAGTAACTAGCATCATTGGTCCCTTCGAGAAAAAAGAAACACTCTAAACCCTCACCCAAAATCATTTACACAAGGTTGACATTTTGTTAACATCTGATCAGAATGGTTTCTTTGTCTACAACTAGTTCCTGTTTTCAACAGCTTATCATGGGTCTCTTCAAAACCCAGGTTCATTCCTAACCTTTCTTCAAAAAATATACCTTAGCATACCCAAAGATGTTCCAAGGCTGTGAGGAAAAATAAAAAATTATACCAGAGTGAAAAATATAAAATCAGAGTGTTCAGTTCACATGCGGTAGAAGTGAAACCTTTAGAAAACTAAAATAGATAAGATTGGGGAGGCTACGAAGAATCGCACAAAGAGGAGACCGATAGGCTACGAAGAGGAGACTGATTAGTCTATCTCATTCTCTCGCAGGCTTAATCCCGTAGATGCGCGTGTTTGTCACTTTTTAGTGTCGCTATTTTTTGTTTCATCGAGTTTCAAATCACAACGGGGCTAAAGAAGTCTTTATTAAAAAAAATCATTCAAATAAGCTTGAATGAAAAGATGATAAATATATTTTTATTTTATAGTATTTTGGCTTTGGGATGTTCTGTTCAGAGATAACAACCTCTAAATAAACTTTTCATAGAGCTCATTATCGCAAGTGACGATTCTATCTTAGAAGAAACCTTGTTCTAGTAGCCGCCAAAAGCAAAAACAACTGAACGAATAAATAAAATTATATTTAATTAGGTTATAATTTCTACTAAATATTTACATGATGGAATACAAAATATTATATTCAAACGCAATAATTATATAAAAAGTTTGCAGCTTCTCGTATATCGTGGGGCTGCCATAAGAAAGTAACTTATTCCCTGGAAAAGTCTTACTAGAAAATCATTGCAAAAAAAATCTGTTCAGTGGTACAATAAAACTACAGCTTCGAGAAAATAAATTAAAACAATATTTTTAACTGCATTTTATGCGACAAATACTAACGAAAATACGATCGTTTTTGAAAAATACAATGTGACGTTTGTTCGAGAAAATAGGATTTACTCGTGTCAGAGTATGGCATCACCAAGTACAGCTGTCTTTTGACGTCTTTTGTCTTGATCTTAGAAATTTCCTGTGCGTAGAGTTGTGCAAAACCTGTGTTTTTCCGTAAATCCACTTTAATTCATAAGTTCGGCTGGCTGCATATGCGTCGTTGCGATGAAATGAGAGTATAATGGACGAATTTTCAAGTAATTCATCGCAACAACACAATACTGACATTAAACAGGAGATCGTCGACCAAATAAAGAATGAGTTTGACTCTAGTAGCCAAGATAGCATTGCCAGCCGAAACAGTGGAAACAACTATCCGAGATGGGCGCCTAATTTAACTGATGGCATGCGAAAGAGTGCCTTCCTGCCCTACAAACCAGTTCAGTGCACGGTTTTAACTAATTTACAACGAGGTGAGTCATTGAAAAAAAACTCTTCCTTTGTTAGTGTCAACCATCTTTTTTTCACAACAATGTTGCGGTCTTTCATCGGATATAGCGATCAAAGTAGGTTTGAGCAGTGCCGTGGTGCGGTGTATCGAATGACGTCTAAACGTTCGGTTTCTAAATAACACCAAAATTGTTTGTAGTTTTCTTTGTGTTTGGAGGATTTTTTCATTGGTTGATGATTTGAAGCAAGGGTGTAGAGTTTATGATCAGTTCTATTATTTTTTTCTTGTTTTGCTCCATCTGTTGAACGTTGCCTTGAGATGATAGGCTGGTAAGTTGGAATTCATTTCTATGTTAATAATATTGTTCTGTTACATGTTTTATCCAACGACAAAGTTTTGTAATGACATTTGTTTCAGATGTCAACATGGCTTATTGTTTTCATAACACAATAATTGAAAGGTTATCAAAATAATCAATTTCATTGCATTTCCCACACAACTTTTATACAATATTTATTATTTTGATTGGGGTGTTTAATTCCATATTCAAAAGTAAACTTTATTTGAAAAACATAAGAAATTAAACTTATGTTAACAATGGATATATATTTAAAATGTAATTAAATTAGTTAATGAATGTTAAGTATCATAATATTATTATATTGTAACTTTGCTTTAAAATATCAATCAAAATGTATTCTTCAATAAAGTTTTTATTAATTTTTGGGGAT
The DNA here is from genome assembly GCA_917880885.1 of Limnephilus marmoratus. NCBI lineage: Eukaryota > Metazoa > Arthropoda > Insecta > Trichoptera > Limnephilidae > Limnephilus > Limnephilus marmoratus. The sequence continues at coordinate 66,985,983 of OU862908.1, forward strand.
CGCTGGCAACGGTTAACCCTTCAAAAATTTGGCTTTTTTTTTGGATGGTCAAAATATTTTCGCTTTACAATAAAATGCAAATATTTGGAATATTTCTGGGCACATTCTAAAACCAAAAACTGTTTTAGAAAGGTGATGAAATACGCTTTTAAATTATACAATTCGAAAAATATATATATTTTTTATTTTTTTTTATTTTTATTTTAACTTTATGAGTAAAACCTCAAATTGTAATATTTAATTAAAATGAAGACAATATAAGCGAAACTCAATCGAAAATCTGAAAACAGAAAAATCAGAAAAAGATATTGAGTTAAAAAGATAAAAAGATAAAAAAGTTAAAAAAAGTTAAAGTTAAAAAGATACTGGGTTCGTGTCCCAGATGTGTCAATATCTTTTTCTGATTTTTCTGTTTTCAGATTTTCGATTGAGTTTCGCTTATATTGTCTTCATTTTAATTAAATATATATTTTTTTTTAATTACAAAATTTTTGCATACAAACATAAAAAAGTTTTCAAAATGGCTCACCTTATGTTTTTTCTAACTAAAGTTACTGATAATAAAAAAAAATAAAAACACATGCATATTTTATTAAACAAATGTATAACAAACACATATTGTAACCTCAATTTTTTGTCGCTCTATGAAAATTTTTTTTAAAAAATTGCCGAAGTTTCAAATTCTTTTTTCAATTTGCGATTCAAAACTTTGTGTACATAAAAGTGTACATTTTACTTTTTTTGTGGCTATTTTTTAGATTGGAAAATAAAGCATGATGTTTTTCCTTTCTAACACCGATAAGAACATATTTCTAACTATGATAGTAAGGGAGTTACGGCGTCTTATGTGAGAACTATGTGCGTTGGGACAAATCTGGGGTGAAATGCAGATCCGGGCACCATTTGGAAATTTAATAAAAATGCACTTTCTAGATGAGAAAAGTGTTGAAAAGTTGAATAAAAAAGAAATTAAGGCGCGCTCGGCAAAATTGAGGGAGATACAGCCGTTTAAAGAATGTATGAAATGACACTTCATGAACAGATAATGTCCGCCATTTGATACTAATTTGTTGGTAGGGATACCTGATACAAGAGCCTAGATACGATTGTAGGGAATAAATAATAAGGCGCGTAGGTACTGGAATGGAGACAAACCATTCAAATCCTGGGATGTTTTTTAAAATAAAGATAACATACACAATCCCGTTAGACAAACCATTTAAAACGTAGATTGTTTTTTAAAGTAAAGATAATAGGTATTATACACAATCCTGCTAGACAAACCAGTGCCTGAAGTGGCGCGGGATTCGATCGTTCTGAAGTGTGCTTGTAAACGGCGCTTTACTATACATACGAAGGGGGCACTTTCTTTTCTATCACAAACCATGTTACACAAACCTAGCGTATTTGATGTTTTAAATAATTTATAAATAAAGATTATTAAAAAACATTACAGCTTATCATTTATTCATTATTATTCATTATTTTTACAAAAAAAAAAAATTTAGGGGTATTTTCAAGTAATTTGCCGGTTTCTAGGGGTTTTTGAGTTTAGTTTAGGGATAAATATTTTTGGGAGTTGGCAACACTGACTTTCTTTTCTTAGGTTAGTATGACTGGTTTATTTATAAAATGGCGGGCGTACTGACATAATCTGTTCGTGAAGTGAAATTTTACTTAACGTAATTGAAAATGAATTAAATATTCAATTTTTTTTTTATTGCTTTCCGCACTTTTTTTCACCTTCCAGGTTAAAGTTCTTAACTTAAAACGCGGTGAAAACATGGTTTTCTGCCAAAAAAAAGTGGTGCCCGGATCTGCATTCCTCCCCAAATCTGGTCTCCTGTGATTAAACGGGTTAATATGCACTTTTTTTTTAAAAAACCTTTTGATTCACCTTAATTACATTAAAAGGCAACTATTTGCATTGGGGGAAGTGGAAAATATTTCATACTAAATTTCATTACGTAAAATTAAAATTAGCTTTCGTCTTGTGAGATTGTACGCCAGAATCACAAACCATGTTACACAAACCTAGCGTAGCCGCTAAACTACTTGAAAACTGGGATGTTTTTCTTGCCTTGACGTGAGTAGGCGTTATAAAGGGGCACTTTCTTTTGTACCACAAACCATGTTACACAAAAATATTTTCCACTTCCCCCAATGCAAATAGTTGTCTTTTAATGTAATTAAGGTGAATCAAAAGATTTTTTCAAAAAAAAGTGCGTATTAACCGTTGCCAGCGATCCCCAAAATTTACCCGGCGGCGTTTTTACAATCCCTACCGCGTTTCAGTCGCGCTACCGACTGAAACGCGGTAGGGATTGAAATGCACAAATCACCTTACAAACACTACCTCGTTTCAGTCGCCTTACGCGCTTCGTTGCTCTATCTGTTTCTGTGAGAGTGACGACCGTAATTATAGAGGGGTTCGCAGAGAGGATGGACCGCTTTTTTTTAACTTACAAATTTTTTTTTACATTGAATAAAAAAAATTTGTAAATAATAATTTTTATTTTTTTAAAATAAGTAAAAACAAAAACGTATTTTTTTTTAACTGAGGGTGACGACCGTAATTATAGAAGGGTAAGCAGAGAGTTAAAAAAGCGCATTTTATGAAAAAGGTTTTTGTCCAGTGTGGGTAAACGTGTAAATTTTTAGATATCGTTTTTGTAGCGAATGAATAGTCGCAGTCGGGACATGGAAAAAGTTTTTCATCAGTGTGAGTTAGCAAGTGACATTATAGTTATTTTTTCGAGAAAAAGAAATGTTGCAGTCAGGGAATGATATAGGTTTTTCTCCACTGTGGATAAACATGTGATTTTTAGATTTCTCTTTGTAGTACATGAATAGTTGCAGTCGGAACTTGAAAAAGGTTTTTCTCCACTATGAGTCAGTAAGTGACTTCTTAGATATCCCTTTTGAGAACACGAATTGTTGCAGTCAGGACATGAAAAGGTTTTTCTCTTCTGTGAATCGTACTGTGGATTTTTAAATCTTCCTTTTGAGAACTTGTATAACTGCATTCGGGACGGGAAAATGGTTTTCGTCCGCTGTGGGTTAACATGTGAATTTTTTGGTGCCTCTTTGTAGAACATGAATAGTCTCAGTAGAAACATGTAAAAGATTTTATGTCAATGTGAGTCAGCAAAAGATTTCTAAGAAGATCCCTTGTACAATATGAATAATTGCAGTCGGGGCATGAAAAAGGTTTCTTTCCACTTTGGGTAAACGTGTGAATTTTAGATTACGTTTTGTAGTGCATGAATAGTCGCAGTCGGGACATGAAAAAGGTTTTTCATCACTGTGAGTCAGCAAGTGCCGTTTTAGTTTTTTTTTCGAGAAAAGAATAGTTGCAGTCAGGAAATGAAATAATTTTTTCTCCACTATGGGTAAACATGTGATTTTTAGATTTTCGTTTACTTTGCAGTACATGAATAGTTGTAATTACAGTTGTAAGTACATGAATAGTTGCAGTCAGAACTTTAAAAAGATTTTTCTCTGCTATGAGTCAGCAAGTGACTTCTTAGGTATTCCTTTTGAGAACACAAATAGTTGCAGTCCAGACATGAAAAAGGTTTTTCTCTTCTGTGAATCATACTGTGGATTTTTAAATCTTCCTTTTGAGAACTTGTATAGCTGCATTCGGAACATGAGGAAAGACAGTTGTTAAATTGTGGAGATCCGGAAGGAATACGAAGCCGATAAAAATAATAATAATTTCCAATTTTTTTATAAGTAGCAACATGAATAAATAAAATAAACAATATACGCGTGTATCGCGAGTTAGAAATCTCTTGTTTTATTTATTACCGCAAACGCGATTAAAACAAGAAAAAAGAAGTTATTTCCAGTACTTTGCACAACTTAATTGTGACTTTCAGGTAAAAATTTTCACTTGGGCGTTATGTAACGTTTAGGGGGGTGTACAGGAAAACGTTACTGGAAGTTACAGGGAGGGGGACAGGGGACAAAAATCTTCAAAAATTGCATTACATAATATTTGAACGCCCCCTTAGGGATGGAGACAAATCCAACAAATCAAAGATCATAAAAATCGGTCCAGCCGTTCTTGAGTTATAAATGATGTAACTAAAACCTGACTTTGTTTTATATATTAAGATATTGTCTCTAAAAGAATCTAAGGGTATAAACACATGCTGTGATTTAATAATAATATTTGGTTGATTTGTATGGTTCAATGACAGTTGATCCACTGACAATTGGTCCTTCGGCATACTTATATTCAATGTGCAATCGGTTTAGAGAAAATATGGTATACCTAATTACACAATTATTTCACTATTCTCACTATTTATCACCAAGATTTACCATTTATAATATTTTCAAAATGTCTCTTATTTGTGGATGACATTAAACTACATATTCCTTTTAATTTTGCATGGAATGGAGTTGCACCAATAAATTAGTATTTAATTTTAAAAAATGTCCCATTATCTGCTAAACGAAAGCAATCAAAACGATTTATTATAACTACAAAATGTCTCATTCATTTCTTAAGCACATTGTTATTTAGAGAGAATTGGGTTTCTGAGATATCTACGTGTTAGAAACTTCGGGTATTATCCTTGGTTACATCCATCAGCCTTTTTGGAATAAAAACTGCTTATATTCCTAATATAAAACAAAAATTTTGTGTTTTATTTTCCCGACAACTTCACAAGAGCGCGTAGGCACAGGACTTTTGTTGTTTCGAGATGCAGAACTAACCTACCATTGGTAATGCCGCTCGGAAAAATGATTCTGCTATCAAATAACTTTTCCCCCTACAGACATTTTTCAATTAAATATTCCAAAATTAAGAAATGTTTTTATTACTTAACCAAATGTAATGTATATTTATTATTGGTTATGATAACTGTAATTTTACATTTAAAATAACGTACATAAAAAATCACGGGATAGTCTGAAACATTGACAAATTTGCTCAAATATTTAAAAAATTCTCTGAAAATATTATCATGTATTTTGTATTTATTTATTTATTTCTATTGATCCCTTCGGCACCGGCATCCCTTGCATAGTCGGGAAACATGCCAAACGCGTGCCCAACATTTGTACACGATTGACATTGTTTGTCACATGAGAACAGGTTGCTTCTTCTATTCGGTCTTGTGTTCAACAGCTCGACTGTGTAATGATTTGCCAGCCTCTGTGTTTCCTCCTTCCTACAAAATGGGTCTCTTCAAGACCAATGTTCATTCCTTCCTCTCCTCAAAAAGACCCTCCATACAGCATCCCAGATGACAGGCCCTGAGGGAAATTATTTTCCTCGAGGCCTCTTGTGTGGAGTTAATGTAAAAAAAAAGTTAGGTTTTCAATTTATTTAGTAGATAGGTGATAATGACCGGTCAGTGGCTGAGTTGGCATCGCGTTTGGGTCCCACCCAGGCGTTGCATGTTCGATTCCTCGGCTGGCTAGTCCTCCATCACGACACAAGCAACACTTTCCGCTTACTGCGGTGGTAGTCGGAGATTTTCAAATATTGTCGGGTTATTCGTAACGACTAGACTATTTAATAAAAAAATGCTTATTCAGAGGACAAGCTCTTATGAAACTCAATCGAATTTCTGTTAATGTGTCATTTTTATACCTATAAATAAATGTACAGAGATATTGTTGATGCAGATTGTTGCCAAATGCTATTAATTATTGTTTACGCAGAGAGTTGATTGTTGGTGAATTGGTATAGTCTGATGATGACACTCTAATTGCTGTTGTAGGCAACACCCAGGCTAGCACCCCGGAGCTGCAGGCACCTGACGCGGGGTTCCACAAGCGCGCGGGCCGCGGGGAGGTAACGCGCGAGGAGATCATGTTGGAGAAGGACGTGGACCACCTGGACGAGAACGGGCTAACGCCGTTGCACTGGGCCGCCTCCTACGGGCAGGTGGCCGCCACCACCAATCTCGTCCGGTAAGACTATATCCCCACCTCTCTAATTTAATCACTCAGGCCTCTCTGGCATATTCTGTCACAAGGTCGAAACCACGATTTTTATGAGACCATATGAGCGTTTCCCAAAAACGAACAAATTAGCCTGAGGAATTAATCTTTACGCACCTGATGGTAAAAATCACATATCACCGAAGGGGGGGTCACTAGGTTCCCACTTATATCAGGGAGTAATTGTGTCTCTTAACGTCTCTTTTGTTCTGAGGGAGCGGGAGACTGGAAATGAAAGACGGCAAGTCGAAGTATGAGTCAGTCGTTTATTGGGCTACGTAGCGAGGGTCGGTGAAGCAGTAACCAGATGTATGCAGGGTGCAGTGATGAGATGTTGCAGGCGTACGGATGTGATGGAGATGGTGTGGTGAAGGTCAGCGAGTTGCTCGACACCATGGCGGTGGAGATGACTTATCTTCCAGGCCGTTGCTCGACGCTTTAAGTCGCGGAGATGAACGGTGAGTGGCTCGGTGTGCTGAGCCACCAGCAGGTAGTCCTGGCGAGGCGGAGTGTGTTTCCATGGTAGCGAAGCACGGTGGGGCTTCGGGGTGCCATGAAGTTGTGAGCTGATCCCTTGGCTGAAGGTGGCGTCAAACCTTATAAGTCGCGGGATGTAGCTGTTCTCAGGAGCTGAAGGCACGATGGGCCTTGTAGCTGAGACGTGGTGATGAACCTCGGGAAGCTGCCCTGGATGTGTAGAGATGCCTGCAGGAGCACTTGTGCGGAGATCTGTTACGACGAGCTGTTGACCGACGGTTAGTGTGAGACTGACTGAGCTAGCGCCGAGTTTAGTCGCTTTATATATACCAGCGCGACCGGTGGAGTAATGTTCCATTCGCCGGCAATGTGCACACTGGAAGGTACTGGAACATACGCGGTGCCGAATATTCAGGCGGCTTGTAAACTCTAGACCTTTCTAGGCGGTGGCGATATTATCATTCATCGGCGGCTGCAGCAGTAGGTAGGTATATACTCAGGTAAGTAGCTTGCCCGTATCGCGCGAATATTAGATATTTCTCGTTCGTTCTTTCTGATAGCGAAAGATAATGCGTCGCCACAGTTCTTTTCAGTAACACTCAGTGTATTATAGTAATTACCAACAGTTTTGACCCGACATCATCCATCTTTGCTGAGCAATTATTAAGGTTAAACGCCACGTATGTTATAATCTAAACATTCACTGATGGCGCCAATTAAATTATTTTAGGTTTTTAATACTTTTCACACGTTAGGGAACGTACCCATACTACGTGACCTGTTTAGGGGGGGGGGGGGGGGGGGGAGGGGTCTTCAAAATACCACGCTTGGTACAAATGAGCAGCGGGGGGCTTAGGTTTTTGGTCACCGGGTGGGGGAGGGGGGGGGTTAAAAATTGCAAAAAGTTGGTCATGTAGTATGGGTTAAAATATTAAGGTAAATTAATTGTTTGCACCCATACATATTTAATATGAATATAAATAAATAGTTTTGTCCATAAACAAATCCAAATCTTTCCAGAGAGGCTGAAAAATTTAATTTCGTATCGGTGACTCAATCCAATATTGTATTTTTAGGCCTTTCTTGAGAGATTTGGGTTTGTTTATGGACAAAACTATTTATTTATATTCATATTATATATGTACGGGCGCAAACAATTAATTCATTTCACTATTTTTAAGCAAAACGTGCAAAAAGTATTAAAAACCTAAAATTATTTAATTGGCGCCATCTGTGAATGCGTAGATTATAACGTACGTAATGTTTAACCTTAAGAATTTCAAACCGGTAAAAGAGATACTACAATATCGAGCTTAACTCAAATAGAGTGAAATTTCAATCAATCGTTCCTTGAATGTTTTCCCGCAAGAGTCGTATTTCTTCCGGTCTTGAATTAATTTCTTACAATGCTCGCAAAAATGGATTGCATCGTTTAAAACACGCAGATTTTTTACTATTTTATTCAATCAATCGCTGCCGTTGGCCGCTTCTGTCGTAAGATGTTCACAATACGATATGTTCACAAAACACAGGGGTTATCTTTTTTACTGTAAGCCGTCTGGTGAAAAAAGTACCTACTCTTCAGGAAAGATTAAAAATTGTCAAAGATGTGGTGAAATAAAAACATTATCAGTAATTACTAAATAGTTTTTCTAAATTATTAGAGTACTAGCATGTGATGTAAAATATATTGTACAAAACTCTTATTTGGGGGGATTGTATTACCCCCCTCCGGTGCTGGAGGGTTAATGCTGTTTCATACACCCAGCTGTGAGACGGTTGTCACATTCTGTTAGGATGTTTCAATTTTGTAAATGAAGCTGATAGCTATTGCGCCTACCATAGTACATAATACACTTGCCCCTCCGAACAGATTATCTGATAGCATAGATTGTAAGAATTTCGCTTTTTGAAAAAGTTTGGTATGTTTTTTCTGAAGTTCAAATGAATTTGACTTTATTTTGAGTACATGGATAATTCAAAAATATATTTCTAACCATTTATCTTTTCATTGGTTGGAACCAAAGTTGGAAGGTTTTGATATTACATTGTATTAGTTTACCACTATAATATTTCCAGCGATAATAAATTAATTTTTCCAACACACAAAGAAGATCATATTTCTTGCTAACAAACAAACGATGAGATAAGAATGTCCTCTTTGCTTCCACTACAAGAGAGCTCTGGAAAACTACAACATTTCATTTTGTCATGCATGCTGCTATTCTAAATATGATACCTGCAATAATAATATTATTAGAAGATTTCTATTGAAGATTACAAGATGTGAGTGAATTTATGTCAAAGTCAGCCCGTTTTACTGGGCTTGGGCTGTTTCAACTTAAAAATAGGTTCTACATGATCCTGTGTCCTTTATTAAGCCTAATGAATAAATATTGTCAAAACAGTCTCTATGTATTTGTTCTGCATTCAGTAGTATCCATTGGTTAGGGTTTTAAAAATCAATAAAATTGAAGGTAATCAAAGAACTGACACTTTAATTGCTGTAATGGCATCATCGACATTTATAATATTTTGAATTCTGCATATTTCAAAAAAAGGTTGCTTTCAATGTCAACGTTTCACTCTTTTCATTTTCCTTACACATTGGGAAATTGTGTCGATCAATCATTTTACAAGACTCACTGGCAAAGTGATCGGGTTCTTTCACGCTCGTAAAAAATGCCATATAGAAGAATGATTAATGCACCGCCGTAAGTCGAAAATAGCCATTGTACCCAAGACTCAGTCAGACCAAATACCAGATGATGGGTACATGGGTGATGGATTTTTCCTTTATCATGTGTGCTGATGAACTGATCATTTTTGAAATAGTAACCTGCTCACGAACCACCATTGATGTAGTGTAGTGTAGGTACTCAGCTTATTAGCTCCCAGTTCTTATGCATATAAAAATAAAGCATGATATATGTGGGTTATGTTCTCATTTATTCGCACTATAATAAATCAATGTCTGTGACTTATATTACACGATGTTTGCAATTAAGTAATACATAATTTACTCATGTTTATAAAACAAGTAACGAGTAGGTACTAGTTTTAATTTTATTTATTGAAATCCTTTTGGATACACTCTCCCTTCCCTCAATCCCCCTGCCGCGAACTCCCCTCCTTCATTTCCCTTCCCCCACACTTCTCACAGCTGTCCGTGAGATGCATGGATTTCCCAACTTTACTCCCTGCTATCCCCCTACTGCTACTATGTCTCCCATTCAATCTCTCCCTCTGCTTCTCCCTCGTCCCCCACCCTCCGTCACTCCCTCGTCCCTCCAAAGTGTCCTTTCCCAAGCACCCCCGATCCCCTCCTGCATCCCTTTTTTGTCTCTCATTCCTCTTCCATCTTCCGAGCCTTCCTGCCTCCTGCATTCCCTCTTTCCCGTGACCTCCTTTCCGTCTTCCTCCTTTCTCATTCCTCTTTCTGCCAAACCCCCTCTTATGAGATTTTAATATTACTTAGGACTTCTTCTTACTAAGCACCCACCTTCGCAACTTTCTGAATTCCATTTCTCCACACTCAAATGAAATCAATTGATTGCATTTACAACGTCTTTCAATTCCACGAGCTTCATTAGTCTGCTGCCATTCATTAATAAACCAGTAATTTTGCATATCGAACAACACCTTTCAAAAAGTTGTGTATGTTCACAGTTAACCTACGCTTATCTGACAATTTGGAGGTCGCCCTAAAGTTAGATGGCTTTTGTATCTCGGCTGTCGGATTATTTTATATCAGTTGCTATGTAGAGAGCCCCGGAGGAGCATATATCTGCCTGTTTGTACAATGCATATTAATTCACAATGAGCCCTTGTAATCCTTGCAAGCCCCCATGTATCATCTTTCTGAATGTTGGGTTCTGTTGTCAGGTGTGGAGCGTCGGTGAACTGCGTGGGACTGGAGGGGGAGACGGCGTTGCTGCTGGCCGCGGCGGGCGGTCACCACGATGTGGTTCGAATATTGCTGAAGGAGGGCGCTGACGTCAACCACCAGGACAATGTAACCAAATTGTATTATATACATATTTCAAATTACACAGTGTGAGGTAAATGGCCAGGGACTACAGGCAGTGAAGAACATATTTGTGGAAAGAGGCCAAATCACCAAATTATACAGAACTTCGTTAATTAAGAGCAGCTTTTTACAACAATTTCTTATCGGAAAGGTATTTCCATCAAGATTTCCATATTGTCAGTCAAGATTGCGCAAGATTGACATGTATTGCCTGTTCTTGTCAACGTGTTGCCCTGTTTTGATGGTGAATTCTCTCGATTACCGATATTAAGACAATATTAACAATCTAAATATAATTCCTTCTCACTCTGTTACAATATGAGTATTTGTTTTTGTATTTAATTAAATGAAGACAATTTAAGCGAAACTCAATCGAAAATCCGAAAAATCAAACAGAAAAATCAGAAAAAGATATTGACACCTCTGGAACTCAAAAAGATTTGTTTTTGTGTTTAATTCGTAGAATTCTATTTAATTTAAAAATGATTTAATTTAAATTTAATAATGTTATTATTAACAAGTATTTTAGTTTTTATTTTTGTGACAGCTCTGTCGGCTTACAAGGCCATTTCTGAACTGTGGTTAAACCACTTTAAGGCGACTTATTTATATGATTCTAAATTTCAATTTTTTAAGGTGTCTAAATTATTACCGGTCTTATTACTGATTAAACCAATAATTAAATAATTAAGACATGGCCGTGTAAATGGCATTGTAAGACGAAACAACTGTTACAAAAATTATAACTAAAATACTTGCAGAACTTAATAATAACACTATTAAATTATTTTTTTTAAATTCAATATGAGCATCTCTGTTCGCCACCTACCGGTTACCAAAACTGTCATAATTTACAGAAGTTTGGCGGAGTTATTACAGGAAATCGTTTTTTTTTTGTGTTGTGAATTTGTTTTATACATTACGGCAATCTTGACAGGATACAATAATATTGAGAGCCGAAACTCTTGCTCTGCAAGACTATTGACGGCCAAGACAATTGTTCGGCAATAGGCAGTTTATCTTGCTCGTATACCAGCACGTTTAGGTCCCATGGATTTCAAATGAACAAATTTAACTTATTTTGGACATTTATTTTCTCAAAAATTGAGCACATGCCAATTCAATTTTTACATAATTTTATTGTACAAATACATTGATTTCTAAACAAATCAGTAGGTACTTAACCGATATTGCCAGGTGTAATAATAAATTAATTGAATCCTTTATAACATCTGATCTGGTTATTTGTTTGTTTGCAGGTGGGCAACACTGCCTTGATGTATGCAGCCGGAGGGGATTATCCGTACGCCTGCTACGAGCTGCTGGTGAAGGGGGCCGACCTCACACTCACCAACGAGTGTGACCAGGATGCGTATGGGATCGCCATCTCTAACGGGAGCAAATTGGGTACGGCCACTCTCAATTAATTCATTCAATACCGTGTCATTCATCCTGCCGTTGGTTGGTTGCAATGCCAATCAGCTGATCTGCTCAGTGAACACACTGCTAATCAATGCCCCCCCACAAGATACATATTCATCAGCTATTTATTGTTATCAAGTTAAACCCGTAGAACTCCATTTTAATTTCAGTTTCTTTTGTATTTGCGTTCATTTAAATTATTATTTTTATAAAAACACTTTATTTATAAACAAGTTCTGCTATGTAATTATTATTACTCTGAAGGCACTTTCAAACTGTGGTTATACCACATACAGAGGATACATTTATATAATTTCTAGAGAGGTACTTATGATGAATACAGTAATTAGGAAAACTTTAAAGGGGTAACAATCATTAATATTTACCCTCATTTTACTCAGAAATGAATAAGGGCATAGGTAATAAAAATAAAAGCAATAATTTTTTTTCATCACAAGTACATAAGGGAACGACCCATACTACGTGACCAATTTTTTGCAATTTTTAACCCCCCCCCCCCGGTGACCAAAAACCTAAGCAACTCGCCGCTCATTTGTACCAAGCGTAGTATTTTCAAGACCCCCCCCCGAACAGGTCACGTAGTATGGGTACGTTCCCTAACTATCTAGAAATAATATAAATGTATCATCTGTAAGTGGCCTTGCCACAGTTTGATAATGCCATCAGAAGGCAAAACAGCTGTCTTGTATAATAATAATTACATAGCAGAACTTGATTATAAATAATCTGTTTTTCTAAATTATAAAATAATATTATGAAATATATGAAAGCTATTCTATGTTTATCGTTGCATGAATGTTTTGAACTTGTGAACTTTCTTAGTAAGTATGGTTTAGATTTAATTAATCTAGCACTGAGATGACTTTTTTGCAGAGTTGTAAGCTCTTCAATTTCGGACACTTGTAAAAAAAATTAATGTGAATACCGCACAAAAGTCCCAACTGCTCCCAACTGTCTGTAGCCAGAGGCCATTCTATGGTATAACCAATACACAGCTAAAGCCATTTCCAACCTTTACAATTCTGAATGGTTGTTTTACACCAGGGCGATACTGAGAGTATCTTCTTTTCTGAAACGTGCAGGTTGCAAATTCCATTCCCGGCGTGGACTATAATAACAATTAATTTGACTGGATTTTTTCACAAGTAGAATTTAAGTATTTCAAAACATGAAACATGAAAATTCCAGATAAGTTACCCAACTTTAATGCATTTTGACAATACTTTTACAACTGTAATCCGAAAATTTCCCATTTTATTAACATACAATACAAAATACTATGCAACTTACAGGAACATGCAATGTGTACATATGTTTATAATGTGTGCAGCTACAATGCGCTTTGACCATAAACCATTTTACAGAGTCTCATGCCAATCAAAGTATTTATTGGGGCTGACAGTTTAAGTGGAGACTGCTCCAGATTAGCACCAACATGTTAAACAGGTCTTATTAGTTTTTTTTATTATTAAGAGGAAGCAAATGGATTCCCCAATTTTTTCTCTGGATTTTGACCCCAGTGTAATTATTTTTTAATGTAATATAGATATCGACCAGTAGCTTGTCGGTACTTTTTGCTTTTTTTGATAAGTTACTTCTTATACTAGTTTAAGGAATAACTTATCAAAAAAATTATTCTCTCCAAAAATTGCTAAAATTGCCTAGATTGAACGCTATCAACAGACAGACAATGTACTTAAAAAAGAAAGTAAAATGTGCAGACATTGAGATTTACAGACATGAGTCATAGAAAGTACCCATTCTCATTTCACAAATGTCAACTGTGTACAGATGTTAGGTGTTTGGCTTGTTTCCGGAATGTGCACCAGTGCCGATACTAGTAGAACAACGACACTAGTAGAACAAGTTCAGCAATCCCGCCCAATGCCTTTGCTCTAAAGCAGTGGTGCCTGACCTTTTTTTTGACCAGGGAACACCGTGCTTATTTGTTCTCACAAGGACCACAAGTGAGCTCTTCTTGAACTTCTTCAGCTACCTCTCTAACACTAATACCAAAAGGGTTACGAGTCAGCTTTTGAATACCTTTCAAAATAGGAGAATCTATCAAACAGACCTCCGCGTCTTCTGCACAGATTAAAGGGTTTTTTCAGGTATTTTGGAACTCCAGATCAGAGGAGACTGCCAGATTCTACCGTGGGGTGCACTTGCGATTTGCACAGAGTTAGCATTTGTGCACTATGAAAGTATCTGCAGGACCTGTACAGTTACGCCCAGCTTCTGATAGGGGCTTAATGGACACCTTGGCTTAACTCTGGCTTCGACGAAGTCCCTGTGCCTGAGCTGGTCACTTAAGAATTACACTATGCATTAGTCCTGGGTCGATCGATCGTTTTACACGACCCGGGTCGCTCACGACACACTGGCGTCACGAGCAGGTCGCGAAGACCCGCTCTTTTTGCGACACAAAATATGAAACTCGATTATGCTTCACCCAGCTATTTTCAACTACCTGAGTCGAGAGAGTGGGTGGCGAAACCCGGGTGTTGACAATCCGTTCGCTCTCTCATACATCTATCTATCGTCGCTCGCCCCGCCACATCCGCACCCGAAACCCAGGTTGCAGTAGTAGAGCAGTTGCGGGAAGTGGGTCGCGAGACCCGTGTGCTGACGAAAAAATGACCTGCTCGCTCTTTGGTGGTCCGTGAGCAGGTTATTCACGACCGACCCAGGACTGCTATGCATATAACGGAAGGCTTGTTACCTGTACAATATCTAGTTTTTTTTCTTCAAAAGATGCAGTTATGTAAATGATAATATAATATATTTAATGAAAAATAATAAATGATTTGTTTTGGGTTTTTCAGCTCAAATAGTCATCGAGAACTACCTGGTGTCGAGCCTACTGAAGATGTGAATGTGAATTATAGCTTATAAGGTGGAAATAGATGTTACGAGTGTTACTAATTTAGTATACTATGCATGTCTTATTTTCACAACCGTGTTCCTTATGCATCAATGTTGTGCACAAATATATGATAATTGTTATAAATGTTTAATACATGTTATTATTATTATTATGTATTTATTATTATTATGTGATGTTACATATTTAATAATTGTTTTCAATGAGTAATGTAACCTTGTTTGATATATTGATTGACAACATTAAACACACTTCAATAATATTAGTTTAACGCAAAATTACGGGCTTGAGCATTTGAATTATACATAATTACTTTGTCACTGAAACTTCAATGTTACTGTCACATTCCATTAATGTTTTCCGTCACCTTTGTCACTTTGATCGTTCACATCTTCAATGTTTTAGTAGGAGAGCAGTCCGATGCATTTATTTTATTATTCGTATTACCCGTGTAAAATGCTTTTCGGCCTCAGGAACTGTTTTCTTGCTAAGGACGACTTATTTCCAACTTGCATTTTATTCTTATGTATCTCGCTTAAAATATTGTGTAAAGTAGAGTCGGTTAAGAAATTCAATACATCTATGTGCCAAATAAAAGTACACATCTCTTTAAAACATTTTATAGTCATTGTAAAAAATGTTCGACCACTTTTGAAATTGCCATTGCACTCTTCAACTGAATTTGGAGATGGTTTGAGTTTTGTGTATTCTTTGTGATTTCTTTCTCTAGTGAAAATACACGCAGAATGCAGAATTATTACTATTAACACTAAACATACGGTAAAGATTGAGGTGTAGTTTTTAAGTAGAGTGTGTGCGTGGGTCCACTTTGATGTAATTTACCTTTTTATAAACAAATATAATTTGTTTAGACGGTTTGCTATTTTGTTTCTTTGCCACCCGCATTATGTCATTATGTTGGTTCTACCCATGTTTTGAACATGTTAACAAAGGGTTATTAGTGGTGCAATGATTGGTAATGATACTTTTATCATTACAAGTTTATGATTGGAAATAAAAACAGTTTGGCACAACCTTGTTATCAACGTCGCCCCACTCAAAAAGGTGACTTTTTATCAACATATTTTAATTTTTTTGACTCGCCAAACATATAAAATTTTAAAAAATCTGATTTTTGATAGTTTAAACATGTGCAATAAATATAACATAAAATTTTCCGGTACAAATGTTTTTATAAAATTTATTTAGTTTCAAAGTTGAAAATTAAAGTCACCCCATTTTACGGTACTACTTCTTTGTATTAAAAGTGTATTTATCTGCTACAGCCCTCATTGTTAAAAAGTGAACCGCACTGCAGATGTGTACATCAAAATATAAGCTACGAAGTACCTGTAGAAAAGGGTAGTGAGTCAAAATTTTCTGTTTTATGAAATTCTATTTTTATCTCTGAATAGTAAAGCGATTGTTATTATCTATGCCTAACGAAAACCGGATTTAAGTTAGATCGCTCTATCTCCACAAGATGTCGCTAGTATCTCTTTTCGATGGGACCGCTTGTTTCATTAATCATCATTTTGCACCCGGGGAATAACAATGGGACAAGTCCAAGAATGGCGTTTTTGAGTTAAGTATGCAGAAATGTTCCTGGATATCTTTTTTATCCTTGAAAAAAACTGCACAATTCTTAAAAATATTATAGTGACTTTAAAAGCGAAGATGTCATTGTCAAATTATATTGTTTTACTTAAATTTAATCGAAAATAGTGGCGCAATGATCATTGTACCACTATTATAATATTAAACCTAATAAATATTAAAACACTGCTTTTCAACTTTTGTAAAACAATGTTTTTTTATTGGTTAATAAATTATTAATAAACAAAATATTCAAACTGCTCTCTTGAAAGATGGGGTTTTTTGAATTGTGCCATTGTTATTCCCCGGGTGCGATTTGTTTTCGTTCTCTTGTAAAATTGACTTTTTTGCATTACGACTCTCCTCTACGGGATGTGCGATATCTGAATGGAATCATTGCATCACTAGTCATAGGTAAATCTTATTTCGGTAGTTTTTGTATTGAAACAAATTTCCTTCAAATTGGGTGCTAGCTTCAGGCAGCTTTCTTCAATTGATTTCAAGTTTTTATACACGCTTTAAATACGAATTAAACGGTCATAATATAGTTGGTTAAGTTATATTTCGTTTGAGATTATTATGCTTAAGGGAATATTGATATGATAGGAGTAAGGAGCTAAGGAGGAAGAGCGCACCAAACTGTTATTTGCTCTGAGAAGTTCACAACGTGAGGCCGGGGCTACCGGGGCTACTGGGGCTCCTAGGGCTCCTAGAGCCATCCTCGAGAAGCTCAGAGGAATTAAAAGGTGCCTGTTTAAAGATTAATATGAAAAAGACAATATGGAGCATTATGTAATTCATACCTTTATTCAAGTTATAATTATTATTGATTTTTTTGATATTTTATAAAGGATGATAACGCTGCTGTTTTTTTCTATCGCCATTTTATCTTGTGCATGAAATATTGTATTATTTGTTCAGACATTTAATTATGTACATTATATCGTCTATATAAGTTCAATACTGCGTACGAATCAATCATTTCTAAATATATGTATATGTTTTTATTGGCATTTTCAGTTGAATGGCACAAGCTGTATTGATTGGTGCATTCAAATTTTGAAATCTGTTAATCGTATTATGTTAACGCAATAAAAGTAAAGTATCGCTTCTACCGCATGTAAACTGCATATTGAATTTTTAAAAAATCTTTTTATTGAAGAAATAGCAAGATTTTTTGTTCCTTCTGAAGGCTCTACCGCAGTATTGATATTACACCGACGATATATCGATGATGTATGGTACATTCATTATTAGTACGTTCCATTGTTTATCCCTTTGCTTAAACCTTAAAAAATAATATTGTTGTTATTGAATCAAGATTTCAATCACAACATGTCTTAACTGAATTTGGGTGACATAATTTATTGGTTGACAAGGATATGACATTTGATATAAGAGTTTAAGGGCCGGTATTATAATATCCAGATAAGTTTGCCAAAAAATCCCTGAATAACTCATCCAATTTATTAAAATATGTCAGAATAATGTGATGCTATCGGTTAGAATTATGGTCTGGAGATTTTTGATTTTTAAGCGGCCAAATGACTATTGACGCTATAATTTTTTTTTACATGAATACCGCACAAGAGTCCCAACTGCTCCCGTTTGGAGCCAGCGAGACTATGGCATCCCCAATTGGGTATGTTGTGAGGCTGAAGGTAGTGGGGAGGGAAGGAGATAGGGAAGAGGAAGGTGGGGGAAGTACCTGGCTATTCGGATCTGGTCACCAAACATGGCTAAAGCCGTTTCAGGCAACGTTTTAATTCTGAATGGTGGTCTTAGACCAGGGCGATACTGATAGTATCTTCCACTCTGGAACGTGCCGCAAATATACTGTATATTATTTTAAATGAATAAATTGTGAAATACACAAATTTTTCTTTTAACTGTATAGTGTATGTCTTGAAGGACTTACTAAAGCCACACTTGCATATCCTATGTCAAAGATTTCTGCGTGCCCAATGTCCATTGGAAAGGCAGATAGAACTAACCCTAAAGCATACAACACATAGCATATAACTCAAAGATTAAATTTTAATGATGTCTATTTTTATCTTAATAAATTGTGTTTTGTTAAAATATATGTAAATGAATAAATAATAAAGCCAAGCTATAATTTGACAAGTGCCTACTCGAAAAATTTGGTTTGTTCTCCTTTGTTTATTTCCATAAAATAAATGTTTTTTTGGGAACTATTTGACATAGTTCCTACTTGCCATAAAATGCATGACGAAAATGACTTAATTCCTTTTGACTTAGTGTGATTTGTAATTTATATTTGTGAGTTGAGTTGTCAAATGATATTTAAAGCTTATTTTTCTTTGGTATTTGTAATCAAGCAAAAATGCGATGTTCCACAACAAAAAAATAGGTTTGTACTGTGGCATAGCGACTGTCTGTGCAGCCTGGGCAGTCACTAGGGAGCCGGTAAAGGACATGTACATATTACATATTACAAAAAGATTTACCTATACGATTAGGCCTTCATTCGGGCTGCGGTGCTAATCCTCCCGAATTAATTGAAACTATGATGAATGTATTCTGGGCGGCCTCTGTAGCATAGTGGTCTATATTGTTTTTGAGTCAGTAAGTTGTTGGTTCGATTTCTGTTGCAGTGCAAAAAAATCATTTGCGATTTATAAATTGACGTTAGGTTGAAAATAAATTTGACAATTTTAATTAGTTGTTTATGTTGTCGTTATTATGAAAGGGGTGGAAAATAGACTGCACTGCCCGGGAGTTTGTCGCTATGCCACTGTGTTATTCCCTTCTGCCTTTTCAATGTGGACACAATATAATATATTTTACAATTTTCTTTATAAATCGGCCATTGAAACATAACCGAGAATGTAATATTTTGATTCGGTTGCTTGAAGTCAAAGTAATATCAAGTATGATTGCCAATTAGGCTAATGCTAGCGACGGGAGGTCACTATCGAAATGTATTATTACTTTACAGGGTCTAAAATAAGAAGTTGAAATAGAAGAAAATTAAGGAACATAACTTTTATAAAGTCTTCATTGTTTTCCATATCGCTTTGTGTTCTAGAACCATCTACTTTTGCAGCAATTGCTTTGGAATCTACTTAATGGGGACGTGCTGATCATACTTAGCCATCATTTATTGAAAAACTTATTTCAATAAAACGACTTCTTGTTAAGATACAAAATTATGTACATTTCTTATAACCACTGGAGCGCTTTTGACCAAATCTTAGCCAAAATGTGGCCAATTTGAAGAGTTGGCAAGAGAATTTAAAACATTTGTTGAAATTATTTCAAAAGTTCCCATTGTTGTTTTCCCTCGTTGTTTACTTCGATTAATCACAAAGATAACTTAGTAGTTTCACTTTTTAACAAGAGATATCTCGCATCTCTTCTGAATTATTAGTTATTATTAGAACTGAAATTGTTGAACTTTAATTTCTTACAAATCATTGATCATGTGTTTACATATTGAAAAATGCATGTTCAAATAATTTAAATTTACGTCTGTGATTATCAACTAGGCTCTAGACAACATATAGAAGTCATAATATCTAATATTCTCCAAATACGTACCAAGCACTCCAATCTTCAAGTAAATAATATGCAGAATTCACGCATTTACAGATTTAATTTTTTTTTTAAATTTTTAGATGGTTAAATATACATAGGTGTATTCAATGGCTCTCTACCACTAAGCAGTTTATGTGTCACCATATTAAAATTCAAAGATATAATTTTTTGAAAGAGTTCGGGAAATTTCCAAGCCGAAATCGGTTATATAGCATAACACTCCAGTGGTTAAATTGAAATACATATATTTTTATTGTCTTCTATGAATTCAAATTTATCATTTTTTATATCCAATATCTTCATTTTTGGATTTTTATCTGGCAGTCATGGACAAGGTTGTTCTCCCAGATATGGGGTTAAAACAATCAACTGGAACCAGATCTTTTTGTCTTTGGTAATTTGAAATGGATGCATGTATATACAGCACGCCCCTGGTAAGTATGTAATGAAATTTAAGAAAGTTGCATTCAATTTAAATAAAATATTCGGCTCAATCTAAAAGATAAATTTTTCGCTTCTGTAATTCAACCCCTATTGGATATTGATACCTTGCTTCTAAAGAATGTTCAGAGACGTTCTGTAAGTAAGTAAGTTAAGTACATACTTGGTTGCTGGATGTATAGTTACAGTTTCACACATTTTGTTTGACTTTTGATTTTTTATTATTTCCGTATTATTAGGTAATATCTCTTCAGCATAAGTGTGATGAATGTGTTTTTCTTTGAATGTATGTATAACGGCAGTAGCCAGTCGGGGGTAGACTCTCTGTCTTGATGATTAAATTAAATCTATTTTGGTGACTGCTTGTCCCATATCAGTGATTTTTGTGATCTTTAGAAAAATACATATATATGTTTCTGTTTATTTTATGTATGAAGTGATGTAAGGATTCTTACTTTTTTACATCTATCTATGTATGGTATAATATACCTTCGCTGTTCAGGCAAGTCACAAACCACAATACATAATATATGTTTTAAGTCAATGTAACGTATATTTAAAACTTTTATCTACTGTCATAATAATAGAAAAAAAAATTAAAAGCATTCAAATAAGATTATTTCTCTGGCATTCAAAATGAGGTAGGTATTTCAAAACTTGTGCTTGTGAATTGACGATTTTTGGCTGAACGGCAATGAATTATAAATTTTGCTTTTCTTTTTCACTTTAATTTGAAAATGACCAATGTTAACAATAGTCTTTAAAAAGTGATCGCTAGTTAGAGAGCTATTGCTGCTCTTTGTTGGGAAGGATTATGTATGTGGTGCGTGGTATATGGTGTGTGGTATGTGGTGCGTGGGATGTGGTGCGTGGTATGTGATGCGTGGTATGTGATGCGTCAGGTGTGGTATGTGGTGCGTGCTGCAGGACTGTCCCAAGTGTTTGGAGAGTCTACTCCCGCCGTAACTAAATGTACTTGGTTTGAGTGGTGTGTTTGTTGCCACGGATAATTCCTTCTCAGAAGTCATTCTATATGTGTTATAGGTGTCACATTACGTTGAATAAATGTACTTGAGTGTAGCATGAAACCATAAATGTATGTTCCAATGTTTCTCAATATACTAAATGTAATCTGAATAAAGTGTTGTTTATTCCAACTGTGTTTTTGGTTTCTCCCAAGCTTTTGTTTTCAGCATTAACCATATAGCAAGCAGTTCTGGATTTACAAATAATAAACTGTTAAAAGTTCCTAGAAAGCTTCCTTAAAACACATCTCAAATAATGCCAAAGTCCCATTCAGTGGCGGTTCTTCACGGGGGGGACAGTGGGGACAGCCTCCACCAGTTACACCCGAAACCTACTAAAGGAAATAACATATAAATAGCAAGCTGTTCATGATTTACAAATAATAAACTGTTAAAGGTTCCTAGAAAGCTTCCTTAAAACACATCTCAAATATTGCCAAAGTCTCATTCAGTGGCGGTTCTTCACGGGGGGGACAGTGGGGACAGCCTCAACCAGTTACACCCGAAACCTACTAAAGGAAATAAATAATAAATAAATAAATTGTCTTCACCAAAATGAATGAATTCTTTAAACATAAAAGCAATTAACATTTGCAGAAATAAAATACAAAAAATTATTTCGGATGATTTTAATGTAACCCGGCGACCACCCGCGCTAACCATTGCTAGCCGACCAGCGCACGAACCATCGAGGTCCATTTCTCAGTGCGCAGAACCTGCCGCGCGCTTGGGGGCAGGGTTGATAAAAATCTTCTTTTTTTTAAACCATAAAAATCGGATTTATTTGATTTAAATCGGATTTATTTGATTTAAATCAGATTTATTTGATTTAAATGGAACTTATTTGATTTAAATCAGATTTTTTTATTTAAATGGAACTTACTTGATGTAAATCAAATTTATTTGATTTAAATTGAATTTATTTGATTTAAATCGAACTTATTTGATTTAAAACAAATTTATTTGATTTAAATGGAACTTATTTGATTTAAATCAGATTTTCTTTGATTTAAATGGAACTTATTTGACTTAAATCAAATTTTTTTGATTTAAATGGAACTTATTTAATTTAAATCAAATTTATTTGATTTAAATCAGATTTTTTTGAAATTTTACTACAACCAATCATCCGCCAAAAGTAACGAGGGTCTTCCTCCGGCATAAACTATGGCGCGCAGAAACGTACAATGCTAAAACTGCTGAGTGTAGTCGCTTTTTCTGCTGGGATCGAAAAAATATTTTCGGCATTGAATTTGGTGCAAAGTAAAAGAAGAATTAAATTAGGCAATGAAAAGGCGGGAAAATTAGTTTTCCTTTTAAAAAGACTAAATTCGGACAAATCACAAAACCAGTGTAAACAACTTACCCAAATGGTTTTATTTCATTGTAAATATTCTTACTTTTTAAGTATTTTTAATTTTCTGTTACTTTTTTTTATTGAATAAGCATATATACTATTGCTAGTGTTAAAAAATCTCTCCAAGTAAATGTCTTATTGCCGGTGGGTTGGAAGAAATTTCTTTAAAAGGCAAACCCCTACCTTTTGTGTTCTTTTTGTGATGTGTTCATTTTTTTATGTTATAATGTTCAAAAATGTTTGTGTACAGTAAAATGTTAAATAAAAATGAAGACATTTTGGAAAGACTGGTAAGTTGATTTTGAAATTTATAAATTATTAATTAAAATATATTTTTTTAACATAGACTAACTTCCGAGTTAGAATATTTAAATCAAATACATCCGAGTTTTATGATTTAAAAAAATCATCATTTTTATCAACCGTGCTACCAGTACCTACCAGTAACTACCAGTATACCTACCAATACCTACCATTACTTACCAGTATACCTACCAGTGGCAACCAGTACCCACCAGCAGTACACCTACCAGTACCTACCATTACACCAACCATTAACAACCAGTAATTACCAGTTCCTATCAGTACTTACCAGTACACCTACAAAGTAATTGCAAGTACCTACCAGTATCTACCAGTGTTTATCAGTTACCAGTGCCTACCAGTACTTGCCAGTACACCTACCAGTACATACCAGTACATCTACCAGTAAGTACCTACCACTGCCTATCAGTGCTTACCAGTACCTACCAGTAACTACCAGTGCCTACCAGTACACCTAGCAGTATCTACCACTGCCTACCATTGCCTAACAGTACTTACCATTGCCTACCAGTACCTACCAGTGCCTACCAGTACCTACCAGTACACCTACCAGTGCCTACCAGCACTTATCAGTAAACCTACGACTACCAGTATCTACCAGTACCTACCAGTACACCTACCAGCACCTACCAGCACACCTACCAGTACCTACCAGTACACCTACCAGTAGTTACCAACACCTACCAGCACTTACCAGTATTCCTACCAGTTATAGATACCAGTACCTACTAGTTCACCTACCAGTACCTACCAGTACACCTACCAGTAGTTACCAACACCTACCAGCACTTACCAGTATTCCTACCAGTTATAGATACCGGTACCTACTAGTTCACCTACCTGTACCTACCAGTACAACTACCAGTAATTACCAACACCTACCAGCACTACCAGTATACCTACCGGTTATACATACCAGTACCTACCAGTACACCTATCAGTACCTACCAGTACACCTACCAGTACCTACCAGTACACCTACTAGTAATTACCAATACCTACCAATACTTACCAGTATACCTACCAGTACCTACCAGTAATGATCAGTACCTATCAGTACTTATCAGGACACCTACCACTACCAACCAGTGACTACCAGTACCTTTGACCAGTACCTACCAGTCAGTGGCGTAGCGTTGGGGGGCGGAGGGGGGGGGGAGGGGCGGCCCGTCCCGGGCGGCACTTTTAAGGGGGGCGGCAAATTTTCGCAATAAATAATAATATTATCTTGGAAAAATTTAAACCTTATCAAATGATTATTTTAAAATATTCTACGATACTTTCGTTTACGAATCCAACTATTTTTTTTTTATTTATTAAAAATAACAATAATTATATTTTTTTAAACTGTAATTTTCGCAATTCATAGGAAAACAGTACGCATATTATGCGAGTAATAATTTAAATTCGCCAGGAACAGATTTAATTTAAACCAGTACAAAATGTAAAATTCCAGTTGGATTCGTCTGCTGACACATTTCGAAGGAAAAAATTCTGTTTTTCGATGTGCAGTTGTAAAATTCTGGTTCCAGACTATTTATTTAATGCCAGAATCAAAGAAAAACCATTTTCATGTTCTGAGTGTAGTTTTAATTCACCGCATACAAACTGGTTTTGTGTTCAGAATACAACGATAAATTAAATAACAAGTTGCAGATTCATCGTGCATCGAGTTTTTCATTTGAGTTACATAATGCTGTAAAATTCGGAGAAAATGATTGTTGCATATGTAACTATTATTTGGGGACTAACGCGGTATCAATCAAACAACTTTGGAGTAGGATTTGTAAACATGATTTTCGTTGAAAGAATACTCGTCAAATGTGATTATTAAAAAATCCAACCAGTGACTACCAGTACCTACCAGTACACCTACTTATACCTACCAGTATTTACCAGAACCTACCACTGCCCACCAGTACTTACCAGTACACCTACCAGTACCTACAGCTACCAGTACTTATCAGTACACCTACCAATACCTATCAGTGCCTACCAGTACCTACCAGTACCTACCAGTGCCCATGGGCGCCCGCAGAAAATTTTCTAGAGGGGGCAAAATACTTTTAGTAATGTTTTAATGTAGTTTTAATTTATTGTAGCGTATTTGTATGGTGAACGAAAGGACACGACACTGTAGTAATGAAGGGCATACTGTAGCAACAATTTTTTTATTAACACAATATATGTATATATAAGAAAAATATATATTTTTTTTTTATTTATAACGCCCAGAGGGCTTTTACATGTTTAGTAGTACAATTATTTCATGACAGATGATTTTAAACAGTTAAAGAAATAATAAAAATAAAATTAGATAAAAAATGCAGGCAAGTCACAAAAAAAAAAAAATACAGCGATAGGTTAATGATAGGTTAACAAAAATACAGATATGTTTAGGAATAGTTCTGGAATAAGTTTTTTAAAAGATCCACAAAATTCGCCAAGTTGATATTAAATATGCTAACATCACCTAAGTACTGATTTCCCATAGTGTTACATCGTTGTATTGGAGAGTGGGTAATGTAGTTCCTCTTATGAATGTTGCAGTAGAATAGTGTATTTGGTCTTGTGGTAACTGACGGTATTCGTAAGTTTATGAGTTGCAGGAGTTCGCAACAGTCAAATTTAGAGTTAAGTATTTCTAATAAAAATGTTAAGTCGTTTATTTTACGCCTGTCTTCTAGTGTGTGTATTTTTAGAATATTTAGTAATAGATTATGTTTTAAGTCTTCTAGTGGGATATTTAATTCAAAATTTATAAAATGCAAAATTTTTTTTTGTATTCGCTCAATGTTTTTAACGTGAATTTTGTAAGATGGAGACCAAAGTACCGAGTTATATTCAATTTGGCTTCTAACTAGAGATACATGTAATAGTTTAATGGCTTCTATGGAATTAAAGTTTTTAGTTGTTCTTAATACGAAGCCTAATGTTTTCATAGTTCATAATAGGCCACTTGCATGGATTTCATAACGACTTGGAAAAAATCGTGTGGATAGATTTTTTACTAAGATTACGAAAATGTTGGTAACAATTTTTAGAAATGTAAATAAATAAATCCATTATTTGGGCTCGTGACGTCATTACATGAGAATGTCCCGTCTCCGAAAATGTTCATATTAATTTAAAATTTAATATTCCACAATGATTTTTTTTTTATATGGCAACACTTTGATTTCAGGCGAATTCTTGAATTTGACATTTAGCGTTCACTAGATTTATTGTTTGTTCTGTGCGAGTTTATCATTTGGTTTGACTTTTTGACAGACGTTATGAAGAGAACCCCATGCATTTTATGCTGTCTGTACGTGTTTTGGAGGTACAATGGTAATGGTGCTGATTTTAACAAAATCAGATTTTATAATATTCTTATTATTATTATAATTTACAAGTACAAGTATATTACATTGGATTTAATAATATAGACATTGATAATTCAATTTATGATCAATAAGATGGATCAAGGAAAAAATATTTATGAGATGTAATATTGTTGGTATTCCTCATTATTCTCCTGTGCCATTCGTGTGGAAAACGTTCTTTTTTTTTTAAATGATTATCGGCTATGTAATTATCGTTTTTTCGCACCCATAAAATTATGTCCTGTCTTTCCGGTTTATAAAAAATGGTCTGATTTTTCGGATTGAAATTTTCAAAAAATCGCCAGGGTTTCAAAAATACGATTAAAAAAATACAGCATGGCTTGGAATATTTGTCTAAACCAGAAAAAAATGTGATGCAAGTGGCCTATTTGGTAGATATGATTGGCGAAACTTAGTTTTTCAACCAAAATAATTCCAAGATCTCTCATTTCCGTGACTCTTTCTAAAGCTGTGTTATTGATGGAATATTTGAAAAAAACAGGATTTTTATTTTTGAAGAAACCCAAGGTTTTGCACTTTTCTACATTTAAGAGTAAATTATTTTGAAAGCACCAATTTTTAAACTTACTTTGACTGTAGTAATAAATATTTAAAATTAAAGTAACATTATTTGACTATTTTAAATCATTACAGGGGGGGACAAGTGCCTCCCCTTGCCCCCCATTGCCCCCCCTGCGGGCGCCCATGCCAGTGCCTACCAGTACCTACCAGTACCTACCAGTACCTACCAGTACCTACCAGTACCTACCAGTACCTACCAGTACCTACCAGTACCTACCAGTACTCCTTACCAATACCCACCAGTATCTACCAGTAATTACCAGTAGGTACTTACCATTGCCTTTATTGGTTTACCCTCCGACATAGAAATTCGCCTGCTGCAATTTTTCTGTGTCCTTGTGTGAATGCAAAAATTCGTATTCCGCCCCCTTATCCCGGGGATACCCATGGCCGGCCCTGAGCCAAACGGCGCCTGGCGCTAGTAAAAACCTCAAGGGTGCTTGCTGTATTAGACGTTAGGTAGTATCAGCGCGTGGCTCCCGAACTTGGGAACTCGATGCCCGGAGCAGACTGTTCCAATTTGCCTCTGTACAGGACCGGCCCAAGGGGGGAACCAGTAAAATTTTCCATATTTGTAAAAAGCATTAACTTTGTGGCTCGCCATAATTTACAATAAAACACATATAAATTTGTTGTAGACCACTTTTATTTTATAAACACTCTACCGGTTTCAGAAGCACCCTTCCTTCGTCAGGAGAATATTATAACAGTTATAACACAAACAGTTATAACAGTTATAATATTCTCCTGACGAAGGAAGGGTGCTTCTGAAACCGGTAGAGTGTTTATAAAATAAAAGTGGTCTTTGTTGTAACAAATTTAACAAATTTATTGTAACAAATTTAT
Source organism: Limnephilus marmoratus (assembly GCA_917880885.1). Classification (NCBI taxonomy): domain Eukaryota; kingdom Metazoa; phylum Arthropoda; class Insecta; order Trichoptera; family Limnephilidae; genus Limnephilus; species Limnephilus marmoratus. The sequence continues at coordinate 67,013,881 of OU862908.1, forward strand.
ATGTGTTATATTGTAAAGTAAAATTTTCGTCTGCGGCGCTTTTTCGCGTCTTTGTGAAAGTTATAACCAATTTTCCACTCATTTGCTCTCGTCACTTAGAGGCTCCGGGATTATTGAGGGACTGGGACTAATGTGCGGCGTTCGCAATTTTATCTAAAGTTTTTTTATGTCGCTTTAGGTCAGCGTTTCCTAACCTTTTTCAGCCACGTACCCACAGGAAATCAACTACAATTTTCAAGGACCCCTTAATAACAAAATAACAGCAATAATTTTACAAATTCAAGAAAATACCTTTTAAAAATAAATATGTTACAATTAACGGTTAATTAATGTAAAGTTTTGTGTTGCTTTTTCGCAACCATATTCGTGATATTCGGATTGATGTTACTACTAAGTTGTAATCTCAAATCGGATTCCACTTGTAATCTGTTTCTGTATTTGTTTTTAGTAAAATATACAAGAGCAGAGAATGCCTTTTCACAAAGGTATGTGGTTGAGAAAAGCAGTAAATATTTCAGTGCCTCTTCAGATATTTCCTTATAATCTTTCTTTCTCAACGGGGGATATACACGTAGGACTAGGTTTTTTTTAATGATTTTCGTGATTTTTTTTTGCATAGAAGAAATGTATATAATTTATTGAAACTTTGAGGTCATTTTATACATCAATTAAAAATATATTGTGAATTTTTTTAAGCATTTCCTCGGAAAATATGAAAATTATCAGCTGCTACCCATCGAACGTCACCATCAGACGTAGCTGAAGCACTCTGAAGGCCACAGTTTTCATCTCAAATCAATAGGGTTTTGAATTTAATGAACATGTGTCTCTTTTATGTAAATCTAACTTTTCTCAAAAAAAATATAATTAAATTTTTGACAGGCGTGTAGACAGGAAACCTTGATTGTTTGCCATTTTTTTGGGATTAAAAAATACTCTGGCGGATGATAATACCTAATTCGAATTTAGGTTCACATAATTCACAATTTTTTAAATAGATTGGTTAAAAATTTTCTGAGCTAGAGAGTGCGCACAAATTAAAAAAAAATCGTTTCAAGAAAAACGCGTTTCAAGTTTACCACGCGGTTCGGCACTTAAGGGGGGAGCTCACTTTAAAATTCTCATAAGACCGGATCGAATTGCAATTTTTATTAAAAACTTTGGGAACATATTTATAGTTATCCTTAATTAGTTATTATTAATTTATGAGATAAAAAATCTTTTTTTTTTTTAGTTATCTACTTACTATTTAGTTCCCCCTTAAAGATCTGATATCCAATTTTTATTTTTGTCGGGTACTGGAAAATAACTTTTGGTGGCATTTATTTATTATTGTTAAATGGTCCAGATAGGAGACTGCGGATCCTCATACACATATTCGCGGACCCCCAGGGGTCCGCGGACCACAATAATTGTATGGTTTTGAAATGAGAATATGCTTAGTTCCTACTGGGATGTCATTTTACCCAGTACCTACCTCTCCCTAACCACATCACCTTGCTGGAAAAACATTTTGAATTTAGAACAATGAAAAGAGCAAAATAGCAATTTCGAGTGCATTTGTTTTTGATAAACAGAAGAAGAATTGGGACTGGCAAGTTGTTGGTGTTGTTCGTGTTTATAATCTCGTTTTTGAACAAAAGAGAAGGTTTTTGACCATGTCGAAAGTAAACAATATCGTTTTATTCTTATCTGTGTGGTAGTGGCGATAATTACTTCGGGGCACCGCGGTGGAACTCGTAAACTATATTTGTGATTGTGTTGTGTGCTCCTTCGCAGAGGTTCAGAGGTAAGTGATTGGTTATCCTTCTTCCTTGCAGTGGCGGATACAGGGGGGGGGCGCAGGGGGCGCGCGCCCCCCCCCCCTTGGCCACCCTAAATACAAGAAAATCTTTCTTCAATCATTCGCTCTACATGTCTAAACCATCTGAGCGTCCCTTTCTTAATCTTACTTATTACGCTTGTATCAACCTTGCATTCTTTTCATATTTTTCTCACACTATCATGGCTTTCTATAGCATTTAGTCCTTCCTCGCTTTCGCTTTTTTCGACAGTTTTTTGTTAGCGCCAACGGCGTTCAGTCCTCCATAAATGCGGAGTTACCCGCATTTACCCTCCTTTCAATATCTCTATCAGACTCCCCATCTCTCGTAAACATACTTCCCGAATACATAAACTTATCCACTGTCATTTTTGGGTAACTATTACAAAATATATTATTATCTTATTATTAAAAATAAATGTTTTTGGAGATGCTATGTTGTGATGTCTTGGGATCAGGTAGTAATAACATCTGTTAATGTTACAATGTTTATTGGTTGCCAGATTAATATGGAGAGAGCGCTCAATAGCGGTACATCCCTTTTATACTTCCCATACTCGCTATCTCGCTCTCATGCCGTCACCCTCATACATATACGTCACACCCCCACACTTAAAACCTAATTACATACATTTCTTTATTCACAAATTTATACAAAACAAAATATCTAAATATTTCCATTCCATAGTATATGTAATTATTCTTGTTCTTCACGTGTAGCGTGGGCGTTGACCTCGAGGGCGTAACCTCCCCTCCCATGGTGTAGGTGACCTGCAAAAATTAGAGGAATTAGGAAATTTGGTCATGTCCACATCCGAGAGTGGACCCAGGTCCAGCAAATCATCAGACCTGTCATACTCCCCCCACCTAACCTTCCTCTCTGAAATCTGATCATGGTGGCGTTTCCAAATTTGTCCCGTAGACATAATTTTAACTAAATAAATCCTATTCCCCAATCTTTTAAAAATTTTTCCTAAAATCCATTTATTATCATTACTTCTTAAATCCCTGGTTAAAACTTTAGAACCAACCTCAAAGTACTTTTTAAATTTTCTTCCTCTATAATACTTTTTCTGTTTATGCTGGCTCAATAACATTTTGTTTTTAACCGTGTTGTCAATTCCTTTAAAACCTTGACTCTCAACATTATCCACTATTGGAATAATCGTATTAAAAATTGATCTAATCTTCCTACCCAACATTAATGTACTAGGCTCAATGCCCGTAGACATTGAAGGCGTATTTCTAATATCAACTAAAAACGTCAAAAGTTTATCTTCAAAATCAGTAGGAAATTTATTATTTACCATAATTTTTTTCAAAAAATTCTTCACTGTTTTAACCCCATTTTCAGCTAAACCGTTAGAAGCAGGATGCTGTACAGCTGAAGTCAATGATTCTATATTATAATTATGACAAAATTCCTTAAAAACTGACGATGTGAAAGCTGTACCATTGTCACTTACAATTTGTTCCGGGATTCCGAACATAGAAAATAATCTTTTCAAAACTTTTATTGTACAAAACGAATCTACCTTATTTACAACATGACAGTCTATCCATTTTGTAGTTGCATCAACAATAATTAAAAAATTATGACCTCCCAACGGTCCCATGAAGTCAATCTGCAATCTACTCCAGATTAAACCATTTATTGGCCAAGGTGCCAACTCAACTTTACACGGAGTAGGTAAACATTCCATGCATCGAGCACACTGTTTCACAGTTACTTCTATATCATTGTTCATTCCGAGCCAAAAAAAATAATTTCGAGCAAGACTTTTCGATTTTACAATGCCTAAATGTGATTGATGTAAAAAATTCAATATAATTTCCCTTAATTCCCTTGGAACTACAAATTTATTATTATAAAATAAACATGAATTATAAGTCGATAATTTATCCCTAAAATACCAGAATTTCAATAAATCATCCTTTAAGAACTTTTTATCCGGCCAACCATTTGCTGTGAACTCGATAATGCTCGCTATATTTACATCATTAATCGAAAACTGTTTCATCGTTTCCGCATTTAATGTTGTTTCTGACTCGATTATGTTCACAAACTCTGACTCAACCGTATTCACGTTTAAAGAATCAATATAATTTAAAAAATAATCGCTAGCATCAATATCATCGCTACACACATCTAAATTATCCTTATTATTAATCGGCATTCGTGATAAGAAATCCGCTTTGTTATCACCTGACTTAATATGCTCTATACTATAGTCAAAAGTCTGGAGTATTAGGGCGTACCTCTGCAGACGGTTAGCGGCCAAAACGGGTACTTGCTTATCCGTGTTCAAAATGTGTACTAACGATTTATTGTCGCAAGCCAAAACAAATTTATTGCCGTATAAATACTGAAAGAATTTCTTCAACCCAAAAATTATAGCACACGCTTCCTTATCTAAAATAGAGTACTTTAATTCTGTTTCTGACAATAATCGGCTAGCAAATGCGATAGGTCTCTCTAAACCATTATCATATACATGGCAAATCACCGCTGATAACGCTTTTTCAGATGCGTCTGAAATAAGTTTAATTGGTAAATTAGGATCAAAATGCACTAAAATATTATCTGACGTCAGCAGTTTCTTAACTCGCTCAAACGCAATATTACATTCCTCAGACCACACATATTTTACTCCCCTTTTTAACAAGTTATACAATGGAGACAAAATACCTGAAATATTATGAACAAAAGTTCTATAATATGAAATAACCCCAAGTAAACTCCTAAGTTCTGAAACATTTTTCGGTACTGCCATTTGAGTAATCGCACAGATTTTATTTTCTAAAGGCATAACTCCTTTCCGCGAAATTTTAAAACCTAAATATTCTATCTCAGTTTCTAGAAAAGAACACTTATTTTCATTAATAGTTAATCCATGTGATGAATGCCAACCTTCAACCTACGAGAAGCCTACAAGGATTTTTTTTTTGGGTATTTATGTAGAGAAAATCGTACATTCGGCGACATCTGTCCGAGCAGTTGGGAGCTATTACAGAGATATGTTTAAAGACGGGAGCGAGGGAACCCCCATATCATAGCTATCTCGAGGACAAAGGAAGTTTAAATTCTACCAATAAGAGAGTGGACTTTGATCATTTTGGGCGGCCTTGAATTCTTTCCCACAGGAACGAAAGTTCAACGAACGGAATTGTAAACAGAACTAAAGACAAAGAGTTGAAGGATTATTGACCCGGGTCATGTTTATTTAAGGCGCGATCGAGAACTGGGGGTTTTGGACACCTAACGTTTCAAATGGAAACAAGAAAATCTTAGGCGGAAATGTTGAAAATAAATAAATGAAAAATCATCGATAAGGGCACGGAAACGTAACATGAATGGTCCCAGGGGTCGATTTAATTAAAACCGATCTGGAATGATCACAAAAAACGGGTAGGATCTCGGAAATTTTCACAAACTGAATATAATAACCTGAAAAAGTGGGAAAATCTATTGATATGGAAATGGAATGGTGAAACGAAGTTATTAGAGCCAAATATCTCAAAAGAAAACTGATTGGAACTACTTAAATTGACTTTAATAAGTACCGATATAAGGATTACTCTGATCTGACAACACTATTCACGATAAACAGGATATTGAAAATATTGCATATCAAAGGCCACGGTACATTTTGGTCACTCTACAATTAAATCAAATCACAGGAAAAGATGCTTAACGTAGCCTGACACTGGGAAATGCGTGTGAACCGTCGAAGGAATCGCTAACCGTTTGACTAGAGAAAAAAGGTTGGCTATCACTTTGTTGATATGACTTTATCCAAATAAAATTATAGAACATGATTTCAAGCAATTAAGGGTATCATTAACACGAAACGACCTAAACAAAATTATACAAGTTAAATACGAATATTTACTCTAAAATAAAAACATTACTTTTATGGTGTAGGCATTAAAAAATGAATTACGAGCAAGTACATGAAATTTTTAATATAAATACCTGTCAATGAGAAAATTTATGTGATTTTTTACGAGAGAGAGACACTAAACTAATTTGGTTCTAAGACATGAGATAGGGGATTAACAGAGATTTGACAAAAGGTCATATACGGAGGAACCGAATTTGGTCCTTTTCCTATGAAAGTCTGGGCGATCAGGAGTGATTTTTCTATGAAAGGAGAGCTCTAAAAAGTCTTTAAAAGACCATGGTTTGATAAAGAAGAGGAATTCGTTGGGAGATTGGGGGAGAGTTCGGACGAAAAAACAACGGGAAGTGCGGGGTCGTGGTCGTGGAAGACTACTAGTAAAGTTGAAATGTCTACAAGTGTTTGCAAAAATAGTAAATTCAGTGTTTTATTTTCCTCTTAAAATTGAGAAATAAAAGTCCGATAAAGTGCTTTAAAATAATACTTCGTGAAAGTTCGGGTGTTTTATAATGAAAGTGTTTAAAGTCAGTAAATAAGAATTAAATGACATTCGGGGTTCTTTCTTACAACTTATATTTAGTGGTTTTATAACATTTAACAAAAATCCAGTGTCTTAAAATAAATCAAATTACCGGATAAAAGAAAATATAACACGCGATTTTAAAATTAACTATAGGTGATATAATAATTAAAACTTTAACTTTACTTTAAATAACATGACATAGGTAAAATAAATAACAATAACGAATTGTTCGAGTCACGTTTAAACTACAGTGGTTCAATAATTAGCGGTTAAAAATCCTTTGTGAATTGAATAACGAAATTGTAATAAACAGTAGTGATAATAATTCGTACACTTGGAAAACGTGCGTATCTACGGTTATTAATTCTAAAGTGATATTAAAATATTGAGAATAAATAATAATTTACCTAATTCCGGACAATAAAATTAAACATCTGACTTGTTATTTGATGAATCACCTCTCGAAGGCGAATGAAATAAACCATTAGTTAATACAAGGTTGAGGAACTAAGCGAAATACCGAAGTGAATCTTAAATAGACAGACATTTGAAGAGTTTTTTCCATCAGTCTTTTCTCAAAAAGGGCCGATAGGAATCCATTAGCTAGGAATCGAAAAAAAGGAAAACCTCGATCACAATGTCGAATTTATGAAAGTCCCGACTGGAAAAAATTGTAATCGATCGAGGGCGGTAAGATAAAACCAATTATTAATTATTTTCAGAGACAAAGAAGAAAGGGACGAGCGTGCATCACCAATAAATCAATCGGAGCTTTGGAGTTTTGTACTAACACACTGCAACTAATTAAAAGATTATGTTATTTTCCACGCAGGATAACAATGCCCACCAGCTCGAAAGCAAGCCAACCAGGAAATATCTACTCTGAGTTAGGCTACATATGTAGGTTTTTGCTTCAGTTAGGTAAATACGCTAATTTATTATAACTCATATAAAACGAATCGAGGCGAGTAGGACGTAATAAATGACTATCGTGGAAGCTCTTTATTCTATATTTCGTGTGCGGGAGTATACATGCGTCTCAAAATTAGGTCAAACAAACAAATACCTACTTATAAATTGGGTTATACAAGTACTTGTTTTAGTTAGGTAGGTCTATTGTTTACATAAGCGCGTGTAAGGATGGGCGACATGCGATATCAGTTTGATTCGTAACCGAAATACCTATATTTCTCAGAACTATGTAGGTCAAGCAAACTATACCTTGGTTGAAGCTAGGTCATCCAGATACCTCTTAGGTTGGCAAGGTGCCTACTTAAACGACCAATGTTTGGGCAAAGCTAGGACAAGCGAAATATAAAAGAATTGGTTAACCAATGAATTGTGTTTCAAAAGGTCAATGACCGTAGAAATAAACAATCTCCAAAGTAGGTCAGTATACCGAAGGTCGTCTGTGTGAAGAGTAAACAAACAAACCATAAAAATGATGTACCTATTTAATATCGGTCTTTCGTTCATCGGAGTTAATTAACTATTGGCACAGTTTAATTAGGTATTACAAGATGTGATAGGAGTGTGCCTCTTAATCATTCTAGGTAATTACATTGGCGTGCTTGAATAATAATAATAATAATAATAAGACGAGGGAAAATAATTAACGACAACACATAAATTAAATAAACAAATAACCATGAGAAATGAAATACGTAACGCAAAAATCAATAGAAATAGCAAATTGATAGGTATAGCTAATACCTACCGAATCCTTTCACCGACGAGATTAGGGTATGTTATATGACCTTCGATTGTGTATCTAAAATTTCGATTAGAGTTCAATGACACGGTCACCTAAATTCCATCAACGAATAAACAAAACAAAAGCACAAAAGTCAAGGGGCAGGTTTATCAATCATAGCTTACGACGGAAACTTCGCCCAATATGTGAAAGAAAAATCGACGTTAAATTCACTCAATTCTAAACAACTGATTATACTAGAGCAATCGCCAATAGGTAGCATTGATTCCGCGCGCAAAATTTCGCAAAGTAAAGTACTGCGACTAGCTTCAAACTCAAAGAGAGCTCATCACAATTATTCAGGAGGTCATTAATTCAATGAAAACTTGACTTATCTCGTTTTAAATCTTTCTTATAGCAAGTAGGTATCCAAGAACCCATAAATACCCATAATCCTAAAACCTAATACACGAGGAGCTAGTGACCTCATTTAAAAAACACTGGTGTTCAAATACTCATACAGTCCTGAATCCTAACTTGTCTTCGAATGTAAGCTTCAAGGCTTCTGTATGTAGGTATGAGCCATCTGGAAATGTAAGTGTCAACCTTTCTCGAACGGACGGCTTTGATCTTGTGGCGGTATTGTCGAGGTGGGCATGCGGGGAAGAGGAAGGACGTATGCGGACAGTACGCTGACGCGGCATTAAAGCCACAGGTTATTTGCATACCGTGAGTCTTGTCGAACCTGAAAGCAAACATAAGGTTCACGAGGTGAGTTTTATGTCAGCTAGTCAGAGGTGGAGTGTAACGCTGGGTCGGTCACGTGGGAGGAAGGATCTGCCCGTCACAAGCTTACGCCACATTTAACGGATAGAGGCATGATAAGGGAAGACATGAAATACCCCTTCTAGACTCAGTAGAGTTAAATTCAACCCGGAGACGTCGGAAGTCGGAGTGGGACAGAAAAACGGCATGAAGGCTTGGTATTCCCCCTGCTGGCGTGAAGGGCCCCTTTCATAGCATGAGACGCTCGTCGAAGAGAGTAAAACTCGGATCTAAGGACAAGCCTAGCAAACGTACTGGGAGAATCCGGGTTTGTAATTGTTGTTCATCGGTTTTCACTTGGTTAGCGGAGGAGCCGACTTTTCAGCAAACATTTTATCCCCCTCCCCATATCCATCCATTCCTGCTCTTTCAACAATTTTGCGAATACTAACCAATAACACTAACTATGACTACAAACACATTATGTTAGGGGAAGCTGCAGGCAAGGACTCCAATTGAGAAAACCGGACTCTCGAACAGTGGCGGCTCGTGACTTTTGGGTGTGCTAGAGTGCTGATATTAAAAAAATGGCATTATTGATGTTGTTGTAGCCGAAAAAATTGTTTTTATTTTTTTTTTAAAATCAGATTTTTGAATGAAAAATTTCAGGAAGTTTCAGTTTGGCGGTGCGCCGCACCGATTTCCTGAAAAATCTTCATACAAAACACCAATTTTTGAAAAAAAAAAAAAAATATTTTTCACATACGACAACATCCATGATGCCATTTTTAAAATATTAGCACCCTAGCACACCCAAAAGTCACGAGCCGCCACTGCTCTCGAATATGAACATTCTACACTGGTAAGATAAGGTTTTTATTTTTTTGAAATGATGTAATTTGTTAACTGTTGTTTATGTTATCGGTGTATCAGCGGTGATAGGAAGAATTAAATAAACACACTAAATTCCTACGGAAATCAAATAGACACAAAGTTAAAGGCGGGGTTAGTTTATCAAACTCGGTTAAATATTCAAAAATAATAATAAATAAATTGATCGGAAAATTCTCACCCTTTCTCTAAAAGAATCTAGGGGTTACCACACGTAATACATTATCTTCTCTACATATGTGTGCATATTAAGTATGCAAACAGATGTAAAATCTAAAATAAAAAATCACACAACGCAGATTATAGAAATAATGTGAACTAAAATCTTAAATCTTGATTACTGTGAGAAAATCGCAGGGATTTAAGAAGATAGGGTAGGTTTAGCTAGATTATAAGGTATAGGGGTTTAGAAATCACGAGCCTGAGGTAGAAATAAACCGAAAGGAGGGTTGAGTCAGGCCATCATACCTAGTGGTGTGATCAGTAGGACATAAGGGTAGAATTATGAGCGTGGCTATGAGACAGGAGCTACGAGATTTAAACTACGAGGTAGAAGCTTAGAAAAGTAAATCAGCTAGGTAGGGTTCATCACAATTGGTGTCAAAAGCCAAGGGTGGCGGACCATTACATCCACAATCACTTAACTTGCTAAGTACAGATTCACAAATAGAGAATAATTCCTCTTCAGAATTTCCAAACAACAAAATATCATCTAGAAATATACGAACGTTACGAAGTCTACCTACTACCGCCTGAATAACTTGCATAAATATAGCCGGGCTTGTGGTCAAACCGAAAGGCAACACTTTAAACCTGAATAAACCTACATGCGTACTTATCACACATAATTTTCTCGACTTCTCGTTCAACGAAATCTGACCAAAAGCATTACGCAAATCTATTTTAGCAAAAAATTTCGCACCATTTAAAGATGAAATTAAATCTTCTATACGAGGCAATGGATATTTCAACTTCGCTAACATAGGGTTTAATGTGGTTTTAAAATCAGTACAAATTCTAATTGAACCGTCTTTCTTTTTTACAACAACAATCGGACTAGCCATATCACTTATTTCTACGTTTTCAATTATATCTTGACGTAACATCTTATTTAATTCCTCCTCTACCTTTCCACGTAAACTAAAAGGTAACGATCTTGGATTCACAAACTTTGGCCTGAACTCCGAAATAACTTCGATGTTAGCTTCATAACCTATAAGCCTACCCGATTTTTCTGAAAACACATGAGCATATTTTTTCTTTAAACTATCACGAAAATTTAATTGATTATCACAACTAGTCTCACTGGTATTTACCGAATTTATTCCACTTAATCCGATACCGAAAACTTGTAAAAAATTTCTACCAACAATCGTAGAATTACCGTTTTTAATTATTATAAACTGCGTATCTACACTTTTATTTAAAAATAACACACTTAAATTAACTTTACCTACAATATTTAACCGTTTCCCGTCATATCCTGACAATTGAATATCGCATCTTTCCAATTTACAAGAAACAAAATCTTTTAAATACACTTCATATGGAATTGCATTAATCTCAGCGCCGGTGTCAACAATCGCTCGCAGAACAGTGTTACCAATAATGAGATCTACGAATATCGGTTCCGGCCCCGTGCCGTCATGCAACATAAAAACCGAATTTAATCGTTTATTCTTATTACCTACATTAATTTTACTGTTTTTACACACATTACTAGGATGACCCGATTTATTGCACCGATTACAAAAAATATTCTTCCAACAATCTTTCTGCAAATGATTCGTTTTTCCGCACAAAAAACATTTTTTAAATGCAATATTTACTGGCGTCTTACTACGCACTGCACTTTTAAATCTGATCGGACTATCCGACCTGGATTTACGGACAACATTACTATCCTTATGCACAACATTTAAATTCGTATCAACTTTCTTAAAATTAACAACATGTTCCCATGAAGCTGCTAACTGAACGCATTCCGAAAAAGAAGTATTTACCCCCTCAACGAACAACTTATGTTTCAATTTTCCATTGAAAATTCCAATAATGAATATGTCTTTTAAACAAGGTTCCAACCTCAATTCAAAATTGCACGTCAAACTCAGTCCTCTCAATCTAGCAGCGTAATCTTTAATAGATTCGTTAGCTAGCTGTTTACACTTATAAAATAACTCACGCGACTCGAAAATATTTTGAATAGGTTTGCAATGTGAATCAAATAATTTACATAAATCATCAAAAGAACAAACAGAAACTTTTTTAGGGAAACACAAATCACATAATAAAGAGAAAGTTTCTTCGGTGAGGCAACTCAGCAAAAATGCTCTTTTGCGTTCTTGTGATAACACTTTGTCATCAAGTAAAATGAGGGCCTGATCCAGTCGTTCCTTGAACAATGACCAGTTTCCCGTTCTGTAACAGAACGTCCCCAAATTTTTACAAACACCCTCCATTGGGGGAAGAGCTGAAACAAAATAATCAAGACTACTTATCTCAGCACTTCCAAGAAGGCTACACTCCGAGGTCCACGTTCCACGTTCCACGTGCACGCCACCCAGAGCTGTAGATCACCGTCCCCGTCTGGCTCCGTCTCCCGACAGCTGCGGATCCAATCCCTCTTCTCCGAGGTCTTCCTTCCCAGACTGCAGCGACGGAAACCAAGTCCTGGTTCCCGGCTAATCCACACGATGATCCAGTCCTTGACCCGATCCTTGATCCGGTCCTTTTGTACCCCGTTACACGGTGTACCCGAACGACAATAATTTTGTAATTTGTCGGTCCCACACACGCGAATACTTGCGTGTGGCTGCTCCAATTTCTTCTTAATGCGATCGCTTCCTGCGATCGCTTCCTGCAATCCTGACAACAATCCGTCAGATCCCGAAATCTACCGCGTAGATTCTTCCAATTTACGTAAAAATTTACGAACTACCGAGCTGCGCCAACTGTGATGTCTTGGGATCAGGTAGTAATAACATCTGTTAATGTTACAATGTTTATTGGTTGCCAGATTAATATGGAGAGAGCGCTCAATAGCGGTACATCCCTTTTATACTTCCCATACTCGCTATCTCGCTCTCATGCCGTCACCCTCATACACATACGTCACATATGTGAAGGGTCATTTTAGTGGAAGGAAAAAGGTATGATAGGTGGCCAGGACTCTCTGGGTTAGTGTGTCCAGGAGAGATGGACGGATGAAACTTTCCCTCCCACTGCGATGCGAGGAAATGGGTCGAGGGATTCCTGCTGGAGAGGTTAAATGGTCTCCCTCAACCAGTCCTACTACTTCCGCTACTACTTTGAAACCAAACTTAGCGACCCACTTGGGATGACTTACGTCGTTTCATGTAAAGGTACCCTTAACACGGCGCGACTCAAGTATTTGATTCCCTTGATCGTGTAATGCAGCCCTACTGCTCCCTGTGGCCAGCCAAGTTTTAAATGTGCGGTCCGTCAATTTATTTATTTATTGAAGTGGAAACTTCTTTAGCACCGTTGTGATTTGACAAACATATGCATCTGTATGTTTTAGCCTGCGAGAGAATGAGATAGTATTTTTTTTACATTAACTCCACAGGAGGCCCTGAGGAAAATAATTTCCCTCGGGGCCTATGTCATCTGGGATGCTGTGTGGAGGGTCTTTTTGAGGAGAGGAAGAGATGAAATTGAACTTGAAGTGTGTCCATGTTGTAGGAAGGAGGAAACACAGAGGCCGGAAAATCGTTCCACAGCCGAGCTGTTGAACACAAGAACGAGTCGAAGAAACGACCCGTTCTCATGTGACAAATGTGACCGTGTGCAAATGTTGGGCACGCGTTTGGCGTGTTTCCCGACTATGCACCGGTGCCGAAGGGATCAATGACGCTAGTTAATCGGAGGATCTTCCATTGTAATACCGGTAGAACAAGGATAGCATTCCCACCCGACGACGCCTGTGCTCTAAAGATTGCAATCCGTCTGTTAAGACGGGAGAATCTAAAGCGGACCGCCCGTTTCTGCACAGAGTCGAGGGTATTTTTTAGGCATTTTGGAGCTCCAGACCAGAGGTGGCTGCCAAAATCATATAGTCGGTCTCCTCTTTGTGCGGTTCGTCGTATTCTCCCCGTTGTCTACTTTTTAGTTTTCTTACATCTTTAGCGCCCCCCCAAGGGCGTAGCGAGGTACGGGCAGGGGGGGGGGGGGGCAGCTGCCCTCCCCTTGAAGGTGCAGAAATGCTCACAAACCGTAAAGTTTACGTCGGTAGCCTATTGTTTGTGAGAATCAATTTAATTTTTATTATTAACTTTTTAGTTTGTCATGATTAATGAAGCATCAAGAAAACGTGCCTATCAGTTGCATTGCGCTGTTATTAAATCAGTTTTCATTATATGTGTTCAACTGATAACCAAGTACTCGGGCATATTGGAACCTATTGCCAATGCTTTACAATCGAAAACTATCAATATGTACGCATGTATGAGTCATATTAATGGTTTAATTTCTGTTATAAATGATCATCGAAGCAACGTAGACATAGAGAGGCAAAATATTTTAGATATTTCAATTAGAACTGCAGCTGCCTTTGGAAGTGATATACAAGTCCCACGCATTGCATCTTGCCAACAACATCGGTCCAATTACCTCGCTGAGAATTATTATTTTTAATTGTTAAATTGTTACCTTGCTGAGACTTAATGCGATTTTTGGAAGCGATCGATTATCATTCCTTATTTAGATTCCTTAATATCTGCATTGGAGCAGCGTTTTGGTGACCAAAATTTGCCTGCTTTCGGATTAATGTCGCTACATCCCTGTACAATGCATTGTTGAATACGTCATTAATTGATTTTAAAGAAAAAGCACAAAGTTTTTGCCTATACTACGATTTACTTAATTTTAATCAAGAAGCCGAACTATGATATAAAAAATGACAGAACAAGGGTATGACCAGAAAAGATCTCAAAAAAATAGATTGTACTGAATTGTTTAAGGAGGCGAACATTTTCTTTCTCGCAACAAAAAAAGCAATACTTATTTCCTTGGCACAACCTTGCACTACAAGTAACATAGAGAGGTCCTTTTCTACACTGCGTCGTGTTAAAACATGGCTGAGATCAACGATGACTAAAAACCGTTTGAACGCCGGAGAGGTGACACTACTAAAGATATTGTTATATTGAATACGGTGTTATTTATATTTTCGTAACTCTATGGCTCCCCGTGGAATGTTTTTTTATAGACGAAAATAGCCTATTTCTGAAATTCTCTAGAACCACCCCCCCCCAGTAGGTATTATTTTGTTGCATTTACATTAGATATATTCTTGGTTTGTCTACACCTGCCCCCCCCTTAACAAAATCCTAGCTACGCCCTTGCGCTTCCCCCTTGAGTTTTTTCTGTATCCGCCACTGCTTCCTTGCTTTCCTATTTTTCCCTACACCCATATTATCATCCAATTCCAGCAAACACCATTTCGTACCTATCGATTCATTGTTAGTATTTACAGTCAAATTTTATTATGAAAACTCCAAGTGCATCTGAAGCTGTAATTCGTGAGCAGTTTCAGATGCAACAATAATAGTAGCGGTATTTTAATTATTCGACAAATTACGATTATGTATCAGAGCACTGGCTTGCACCAACCCCTTCAATAAAATTAAAGAAACAAATCACATTAAAAATTTCCTTTTTGCGTCCCCCCATGTTTGCTGATTGCTTTTTGAGTTTTAGATCCTGCCGCCCCTGATCTCAACTCTGTTTCTTTATCTTTATTGTGAACTGTGGCGCTTACAAAAAAACATTCCAAAACGCAAACTAAATTTAATTTTAAACTTCAATTTATCTCGCTTTTCCTCTTAAAATAAAGAAGAACACACAAACATGGCATGTGGGCTTTTTTCGTGATTCAAAAGTCTGACCATTCTTTGCTTAAATTTCATACGCAGAACTGTATTTTCCAATCATGGATGCCGATATACGACGTCAGGTAAGTGTAAGAGACGCAGAGCGTGCGCTAAAGGACCAGAACCAAAAGGTTCTAAGTCGGTGGCGACATTGGTTTCCATTCAAATCTATCATATGGAAGGCATCTCTAATGTTCTTCATTACTCCATGCTTTTTCCACACCCGTCCATTATATCCCAAGTGTAGCGATACTTCCCTAAATGGATCTTTTTTGTAGTGTATAAAACGTTATTTTGCGCAAAAAGATAAACAAAATAATAAATCCATTTTCTTTTTCAATTTCCCGAGTTACCAGAATTAAGGTTAACATAATTTCCTGAAAATCCCGGAAAGAGTTTATTCCGTATGATCCTTACGAAAATATTTCGTCAATTTAGAAAATCCGGTTCACATTTTCTTGAAGCTTTTTTTACAAGAAAATATTTGCTTCCGAAGGAAGAGTTTTTCAAATTTTATTATGAAAATTCCTCAATATACTTTTGCAAAGGTATTTTACATTGAGATTCTTACTTTCAATGGTTCTCAAGATCAACAAAGTTAAGTTAGGGATAGGGATGGACTTTTTTACAACAATATATACGTACGATAAGTAATATTATAAAGTTAATCTTTTGAGATAGGTCTTGCATATTTTTGTATTGTTTGTCCTTGGTTTGATTTAATTTTACGAATGTCGTTGCATTTACTGTTAATGAGTTTGTTTTACAAACGTATCATATTAATTAGAGCATGCTGAGAACAGAAATTCTTGGAAATTATTTTTGGAAAATACCGAATAGTACCGATGGTACAAGCCGTCAAAACGTTGATAATTGCAGCCGGGGTGGCTGAAAGCTTGAAGAAAATTTGGATATCATTTGCTTGATATGACAGTTATGTAGGTAAACGGTTTAAACGATAATGTTTTAAGATATTAAACGTAGCAAACCACTTGGGGTGAACTATGGCAGGGGTTGGTTGTCCAATTAATGGTTACCGGGGCGGCGGTACCCATATACGCCTCCTAAATTGAAACGTTTGCGCCGCAGGAAAATATTTTATATCTCACAATTATTTCCACTTAACCTGGGCACTAGAGCTATATATTTCAGTATTCTGTCAATAATTGCCAATTAATGATGAGTTCTTCCTTGAATTTAGTTGATGACCTAGTTTAGATGAAACGGATTCGTAAATTAAATTATTTTGAGCAAAAACAATTATTCATCGCTTTGAGGAAGTAATCTAAATTTCCTTTCAACGTATTTTAATATGCAAAGATGCTAGAGATACCCCCAATCTATTGTCAGTTTAACCGTATTTACAATGATGCATATTTAAAATGTTTATGTTTTAAATATTCATTGTTAGGGTCATAATTATTCATCAATACCAAGTATTTAAAATTCTTTGATTCCTGTGATTAATAAGTAATAATAATAATAGGGAGTTAAGTTTCATTTTGGGAGGAGGGTAAGAGTACCGCCGCAACAGGAACCATTCATCGGATAATCTGCCAAAGGGCACTCCAAGTGGTACGCTACGTTTGGTAACTTTGTTCCCGGGAGGGGGGGATAGATTTGCCAAGTTTGCGAAACAGCTCCGTGGTGGGCTAAATTCGGAGGCCGGTTGAGGGAGACCCTTTTATCTCTCTCGCTGGACTCTCTCGATCTCTCTCGATCTTGCACCACAGTGGAGGGGGGGGGGGATGAATTAATACACCTATCTCCTCACATTCAAGAGACCCTCCACACAGCCTCCCCAAAAGCGACGTAGACCCCGAGGGAAATTATTTTTCTCTGGTCCTCCTGTTTTTTTTTGTTTTTTTTGTTGTTTTTTTTTTGTTTTTTTTTCTCTTTTTTTACATGAGCTCCACACAGGAGGCCTTGAGGAAAATAATTTCCCTCAGGGCCTATGTCATCTTTGGGGATGCTGTGTGGAGGGTTTTTTAAGGAAAGGAAGGAGAGGAGAGTTCTGGGAAGGAAAAGGGTTTAAGGGGTGGGTAGGAATCTGGGGTTCAGTATGTCCTGGTCATCCGCCTCCAAGACCTAGACAAACCTCACCCCATGAACCCCTGCTAAATAACCAAACGTAGCGAACCACTTGGGGTGACCTATGGCAGAGGTGTTGGTTATCCAATAAAGGTTCCCTGGGCGGCGGTACCCATTTCCGCCTCCCAAATTGAATGTGAATTCTCCCAACGTAAATCTTGCAATCATATATAAAGATAGCAACCCATTCCCACCTCCCAAATTAGAAATGTTTGGAGCTAATGTAAAAAAGTATGGAGTAAAATGTACGTAAATGCAAATGCAAAAGATATGGAGTGACAGAGGCATTGGAGGGGACCCCACCACTCTCCCAACGGAGTTATAAGGAAACATATAGTTTCCTCCTTCACCGCGCACGTCAAGACTCTACTTTTTTATTGAACGAAGCTGCATTTATTTGAACGACTCTAGACCCTCCAATGTCCATGCATACGGGGTTAGTAAGCAGTATGCAAGTACTTACTACTTACATTAAAATTATACAAAATATAAAATAGAAGTAGCAGCCCGTGGAATAATTATTCTGAAATGGGTAACATAAAAATAGGAATAATAGTGTTAGTAAAATGAAAAGAAAAATAATGACAGAGGCAAAAATAACGAAGACCGCCAAGATGAGACTCGTCCGGCCGTTGATTTTCCCCACATTTCTATACGGTGTGGAAACATGGACGCTTAGAGCCAGCTAAAGAAAGTAGTTCTGGAGAAAAATTCTCAGGATTCCTTGGACAGCAAAACGCACAAATGTATCCATTCTAGAATAGCTGGGCATCTACAATAGGCTTTCAAATATCTGTCTACAAAGATTTTAAGATACTTTGGATTCGTTGATCACCAAACTGAAGACTCCAACGTGGAGAAGCTCGTAGTCACTGACTCGAAGTGGAAGGCAGAAGAAGCAGATGAAGGTCAGCAATGCGCTGGAGTGACCAAATACGAGTATCACTAGCGTATGGTACACCGGTGTCCCCAGTTTTCCGTGCAGCGCGGAACCGCGAGGAATGGAGGAGTCTTGTCCATCTTGGAAATTGGAGAAGGGGTCACGATCAATGCAAACAATGAGGAACCGACTTAAGAAGAAGAAAAGGTATTTGAATACTTACTAGTATACCTCTAAAATATGTGATTTTCAGAAAATCTTATGCTTAAACTTTTCGGAATCCATTAAAACACGGTTCGCAAAACTTTATTCTCAAAATTCAGAACGATCAACTATTATTGCTCTTTCCGCCATTGCATCGCTTCAACGGAACAAGAATTTGCGTTGATGGACACCATTCAAATCGTGTCTTAATTATCATAATAATATGTTTTATGAAAACAAGAACTTTGATGCTTTTGAAAACATTGAGTTATTTCTTGTTATTTGGGTAATAGAAATATACTCTGAGAGATGAAATGCTTCTTCTTTCCGTCGACTTTTGTAATAAAAGGAGGCATTCTCGGATACGAATTTCTTTTGAAGTCCTTTCCCGCCAGAAAGATTTTATGTAGTGAGGGATTCTTAAAACTTTCATTAGCAAAATTAAAAGGGAAAGGGAGTCGTAAAGCTGTTAACTTCCAAAAGAGCCTTTACGCGTCAGCGGCAGATAATGTAACTGTGGGATGTAGAACTACGATGAGAGTGTACTACCAAAACTATAATAATGCCTGACCCACGCTAACCTAACCTGTGAAAAATCGCAGGATATTATAAATCCAATTTTGGAAAAGATAATTAAAATAATTTTCGCTGAAGAAGAAGATAACACTAATAATTTAAACGAAAATATGAAAGAGAACAAGACATTATATTTTCTATTTTTCTGTGCCGTGTTCTCTTTCATATTTTCGTTTAGATTTTTAGTGTTATCTTCTTCTTCAATGATATATTACATTGATGGGATAACCTTCAATAGTTATAAAAAGAGAGTTGTTCTTATAAAAAAATTATAATAATTTTCTTTTAAAATATTTTATTACAGTTATAATTATTTGGTCGCTGGTCTGAATCCTTCAAAAAATGCATTCCAATTTTGAAAATGACACTTATTCACTGTCATATCCATTCAATTATTTAAAATCAGTTGACTTAGAATAATGCGTAAATTAATTTTTACCTGTATTGTCTTTATATTTTAGCGTTTTTGTTGTTCATGAAAATTTTTATTGTCATTCAAAATGGCGTCCGATTCCAGAAAAATTGTGATAATTCTTCATTAGACAATGAATTTTATGGTGTGGTACCAAAAATGCCTTCAAAAACACAAGTGGAAGAGAATTTTTAATAAAATTCAAAAATGTTGTCATAAAAAAGAATGCGTTTGGCGTAGTACACAAATCCAAATCATTACTAAACCTGGTGTAACAACTCTGTTGAAATCGAAGAGTTACACCTGCAAGGAATTGAGACGGTACGAATGAAGCCAGCAAAGAGAAACCATCTGCTTGGATTGAAGTTTTTAACATTAGAAAGCGTAGAGTGGTTCGAACAGATTGCTGAATTTAGCAGCGAATCGTAGCCAGAAATGAGGAGTGTGATTAATAAAGTCTTTTTAAATTTTTTTATTATTACTTCTAATTTATCACATTTCTCAGTACAATGTTTTTTCACACTAATCATTCAAGAACAGAGAATAACCTTTATTCCTTTGAATTTATTCAGATATATAAATAACAGCTGCCCAGTTTAATTAATATTTCCATATGTCAGATAATAAGCCTCAACACATTAAAAAACGGAGACGTTTTATCCACGGGAAGTATTCTACAACACTTCGTTTTTGAGGATTGTTTTTTTAATATGGTGTTTTCTCACGTATGTTTTTATTGCACCCATCTCCTCAATTATTACATGAAATGTATGTTTAATTTTAATGTTATTCTTGTATTAATAAAATTATAATAATAATATTCATGTTTAATTTTTATTTTCATCTCACACAAAGTGAAGTAGAGAAAATAAGTAAAATGTAACAAATTGTGAATTAAAATAATAAATGAACCCTCAAAATTGGACCAGAGTTAAGCAGGACAGACAAACAACCAAAATTAGTATGTTTGATAATAAACAACGTATAAAAAGTTAAATGTTTACGAGAGATGAAAAGGCTAATAAAAAAAAGGTAAACGCAGAACGCGATTATAAAGAAGAGCAATAAGCAATTTAATATGTGGCCTTTGTCAAGTCTCAAGTGTCTAGTCTAGAGTCTAGCAAGATACCGAAAGTCCTTTCGATAACAGTTGCTGCTTGTTCCAGTTTAGTTATATCGGCATGGCTTCATTCGTTCCGGCCTCAAGTTACCAAGTGAACTGGATATCCTGCCTGGGCCTGGCAAAGTGCTTTTCCTGGGGCCTCCGCCGCCGAGGGGAGTCTGCAGGAAATTGCATCTCGGCTTGATAAATCGAATTTTTGATTCAGCCGGAGGAGGGGCGGGGGTGGGGGAGGTACAAAACCGATACGTGAAAATAGATGCATTTCAATCCCACTGCGAGGTATTTGCATTCATAATATGCAGCCATCATATCGGGCTTCGGTCAAATTACAAATTTATGGTAAATACTTGCATTCAGAGCTTGCAACTAATATTGACAAACTACCGAATTTAAAATCATTTTGTTTTATCCTCCATTTATTATGGTTTTAATAAATAACATCACGATAGAGCACAGTAATAATTCAAATCGACTTGAAATTGATTAAAAAAGTAATTTTGAACTACCATATTTACCTCATACTCGGTGGTTGTTCATGTTAATCATAAAATAAATGAGTTTAACACAGTAACATGCCACTTTATTTAAGTTTTTTTCCGACCGTTTTCGAAACCATCAACAGCTAATGTATTTTCATGATTTAATTTTTGGGGAATGTTGTATAATGTTGCCCTTCTTTCAACTTTAGCTTTATTGACCTTAACTAACTAACTGACTAACTAACCATAACGCCGTTTCCCCGCAGGGTAGGCAGAGAGGACGGACCGCCAAACAACTCGGCCTTGGCACACACTCTTCGCCTCACTCACATTCATACATCGTCATATAAATACTCTTCTATTATTCCTACTTTTGACATGGCCCGACTCAAGTATCTGATTCACTTGATCGTGCCATGTCTTCCTCGGGCGTCCCCGATTTCTTCTTCCATTCACATTTGCGTCATATATTCTTCTCACACTATTTTCTTCTTTCATTCGCTCTACATGCCAAACCATCTGAGGGTCCCTTTCTTAATCTTACTCATTATGCGTACATCGGCCTTATATTCTTTGCGGATATCCACATTTCTCACACGATCATACTTGGTTTTACCACACATCCACCTCACGGATCTCATTTCAACAGCATTCAGTTTACTTTCATTCTTTCTCTGCCAGTTCCGTGCCTCACTGCAATATATCATGGTAGGTACCAGGACTCCATCGTGGACTGCTAGCTTCGCTTCTTTTGACAGTTTTTTATTAGCGCCAACGGCATTCAGTCCTCCATTAATGGAGTTTATTACTCGAATTTACCCTTCTTTCAATATCTCTATCAGCCTTCTCATCTCTCGTAACTGTATTGAACTTTATTTTGATGGTAGCTGACCCGACGAACTTCGTAGCGCCCACGGACATATGAATATATCTGGACCTGCCCTAAGTGATAAAAACGTATTATTTCCCCCTCGCCATGGAACCGGCTGGAGCTCCTCCTTGGCGCCAGTTCGCCCCATGTGGAGGGGATAGAGAATCGCTTGAATCTAAAATGTGTGACGTCATCATTCTTGCCGTGGGCAGCGCGAAGCTAACATCTATACATTTAACGAAAAAATAACACGCCAAAACAGTAGCTTGTGCTATACAACATACCTACATATCAGTGTGCACATAAATGTGGGCGGTTCCTTAGTGTGCTCGTCGCTGGTTACAGGGGTAAGTAAATTATGAAACATTTGTAAAAGTGTCTTAACTAAACACGGCAAAAAAATATTGCTATGTGAAAACGGGCGAATCTTTTTGGGGTGTACATTTGGCCTACGCAAATATTTTATTATCGTGGCAAGCAATTCGCGCTCCCATGTAAAAAGGTCTATTCATTCAAAGCAGATTTTGCTTTTAAGAACTAAATGATGATATTATAATGCGAGATGCCTATATACTGTCAGATTAATTTTTCAACCAATGACAGTCATCTTCCCCTCTTCGTACCGCCATAGTTGATTTTTCCCCTCACCTGTTATTTCTGGTCTATTGAATTTGGATATCTATGGTAGCGCCTCAATATCAATAACTGTTGTGTTAAATTATTAGCTGAATTAAATTTAGTTTTTTTTTTTATTAAGGGAACGTACCCATACTACGTGACCAACTTTTTGCAATTTTTACCCCCCCCCCCCCCGGTGACCAAAAACCTAAGCCCGCCGCCGCTCATTTGGGATAAATTTCGGTTTAGGGGCGAAATTCCTAGAAAATCAAACTAGTTATTTTTATACTAACTATGGGCCGGGAATCCGAATCTGAAAGAATTAGGCGGCGGCAAGCAATATTAACTGAATTACGCGACTTTAAAATTTTCTATACACACACACACGAAAATAGCCATTTTGGAAGCATACGAAGCACACGAAGTACGAAGATCATAGAAAAACAAGATAAAATTATGTTTTTACCACACAAAATTAAGTGTTGCCATTAAGCAGTAATATCAATAACGTAAAATAACATGTTTATATTTTAAGTACTTATTTTTTATAAATTTTACTCACTTTTGTATCACAAACCATGTTACATAAACCCAGCGTAGCCGCTAAACTACTTGAAAACAGGGATGTTTTGTTGCCTTGACGCGAGTAGGCGCTATGAAGGGGGCACTTTCTTTTCTATCACAAACCATGTTACACAAACCCAGCGTAGCCGCTAAACTACTTGAAAACAGGGATGTTTTTTAAAATTGACGCGACCAGGTGGTATAAAGGGGCACAAACCATGTTACACAAACCTAGCGTAGCCGCTAAACTACTTGAAAACAGGGATATTTTTTAAAATTGACGCGAGCAGGCGGTATAAAGGGGCACAAACCATGTTACACAAACCTAGCGTAGCCGCTAAACTACTTGAAAACAGGGATGTTTTTTAAAATTGACGCGAGCAGGCGGTATAAAGGGGCACAAACCATGTTACACAAACCTAGCGTAGCCGCTAAACTACTTGAAAACAGGGATGTTTTTTTAAAATTGACGCGAGTAGGCGGTATAAAGGGGCACAAACCATGTTACACAAACCTAGCGTTAGGTTAGGTTAGGTTAGGGACGCGAGCAGGCGGTATAAAGGGGCACAAACCATGTTACACAAACCTAGCGTTAGGTTAGGTTAGGTTAGGGACGCGAGCAGGCGGTATAAAGGGGCACAAACCATGTTACACAAACCTAGCGTTAGGTTAGGTTAGGTTAGGGACGCGAGCAGGCGGTATAAAGGGGCACAAACCATGTTACATAAACGTCGGAAAGTTTTACGTTATTGATATAGGGATAAATATTTTTGAGAGTTGGTAACACTGCCGGCACATGTTTTTGTACATTTCTTGTTTTTCTATGACTTGTTATGTCAGTTCATTAAAAATGACGTTTTTCCTTAGTGTTTATAGAAAATTTTAAAGTCGTGTAATTCAGTTAATATTGCTTGCCGCCGCATAATTCTTTCAGATTCGGATTCCCCGGCCCATAGTTAGTTTAAAAATAACTAGTTTGATTTTCTAGGAATTTCGCCCCTAAACCGAAATTTTTCCCTCATTTGTACCAAGCGTGACATTTTGAAGACCCCCCCCCCCCTAAACGTGTCACGTAGTATGGGTACGTTCCCTAAGTTAAAAATTACACTTTAAACAATTTTATCGATAGGCAACTGTCCGTGTTTTGTTTTTGTCAGTATCAGAGATGGCGTTGTGTACTGATTTATAATTTTTGTTATTTTCTTACTTTTCCACTTACTTACGGGAATTGCGTTTCATTTTCTTTATACATGTGAGGGAGATTTATTATAATTATTGTATTTTTCCTTTGGATGGGTGCAGACATACGCTCACCGTTTGTCCCATTTTTGACTGTTGACATTTAGTGTGTAAGAAAGAGGGGCAGCATTGTATGTTTAAGAACAAAAGCAAAACAATCAGCGCATTGACATTTCACGTTTTTGAATTTTAGGAATTCACTCCCTACTCAATATTATAGGTACTTATCACAATATTCCTGCAGCTCTTTCAAAATATGAGAATTCTTTCGGTACAAAATGCGAGGAAAAGCATTTTCTTCATAATTATTTTTTTCGTGAATTTTTGTGATGTTTTAATAGCTATTCTGCTATTTAAAATGAAAACAAATCCAACAAATCAAATATCATAAAAATCGGTCCAGTCGTTCTTGAGTTAAAAATGGTGTAACTAACCCGATATTAAAAAAGATAATGTAAAGTTAGTACCTATATTACATTCGCTAGCTTTTACCCGCCGCTTCGCTCGTGTCGTATTAGGCAGAAATTACTGTACTAGGAATTTTCCCACAGAAATGAAATGTTTCATGTCTCGTCGCAGTTTTTCAACTATCCCTTTGCAAATAATCATGTCGGACGGTCTCCCCGTTGCGACGTGAAAGAAGGACAAACAAACAAACAAACACATTTTAAGATTACGTTATGGTTAAATACTCTGATGAAGGAATGGTGGTTCCGAAATAGGTTAGGAAAATTCTTTAAATAAAGGGTTGCTTTACTGAATGGATTTTTTTTATTTAAAAACAATCATTTGTTTATTTGTGTGAACATTGATGTGTGTTCCTGTTTTTTATAATGGCTGGCAAACGAAAATTTATATTATCTTTGTTGGTCCGTCATAGTTAATACTTAAGTAAACAAAATGTTAAGGGACAATTTTTTTTTAAAGTGTACACAGCACAAGAGTCTCAACTGTTCCCAACCGCCTGCAGCCAGTGAGACTACGTCATCCCCAATTGTGGTATGTTGTGAAGCTGAAAGTAGTGGGTAGGGGAAGAGGAAGATGTTGGAGTACCTGGTTATTCAGATCTGGCCACTAAACACGGCTAAAGCCATTTCAAGTAACGTTTCAATTCCGAATGGTGGTCTTACACCAGACCGATATTGAGAGTATTTGCCACTCTGAACGCCGCAAATATACTACATGTTATTTTAAGTTGTTAGTTAAATTGTAACCCAAATGAATCAAATACTATTTTCTTGCGCACGACGGGGTCTGAACCCGCGACCTTCGGATTCGGAGTGGAGAGCATTACGCCCAGACCTTTGATATTTGATGAATTGTTAAAAGACTACGAAGAAAAATTAAGAAGGCACAACTTATTTTGTTTTATGCTTTAAAGTTGGATTCTTTATAAAAGTTTTACAATCATCAATTTGTCAATGCGCGAAAGTATTGACTGCACTGAATCTGAGGAACAATCACCATTTAAGTGGAATATAAACGCTAGAAATATTTCGAATCTCACGCCTGCAAAATTTTAAAATTGAGCGTCTTTTTGCACGAGGCAAGTAAGCGAAAAAGTGGTTTTTATTTATTTTGTGCATAATTTTATAAGAACGAAAAAAAGTTAGGTTAGGTAAACCTCAAAAATAGTCTTAGCCATAAAGGGGTATTTTTTAAAAATTGTGTCTTGTATTATTACTTCATAGTTAAGTCATGAAAAAACATTTTTTTGGTGGTTTACGCTTATATTTTTTGTTACGTTAATAATAATTTTATTGTAATTCCAATAGATACAAAAGCTAGGAAAAGCTTTGATTTATCCATAGCATATTTTTTGATGTTCATACTGTAAGCCGATTCGTCGTAAAGATTAATCAAAATAGTATCTAAATAGGATTTCACGTGTATATTCATCTTAAGGCCTTGTAGTACCTGCTCAAAAAGAAGAAGAATGAGAGATATGTAAATACGAATGTTAGAGGGAGCGCGTTAATACTAAAAATGATAATATTTTAGTGAAAATTGTGAAAATGTTCAATAAAACACGACTCTTAAAATAGACCAAAAATGTTGTT
The DNA here is from genome assembly GCA_917880885.1 of Limnephilus marmoratus. Classification (NCBI taxonomy): domain Eukaryota; kingdom Metazoa; phylum Arthropoda; class Insecta; order Trichoptera; family Limnephilidae; genus Limnephilus; species Limnephilus marmoratus. The sequence continues at coordinate 67,040,485 of OU862908.1, forward strand.
TGAATATCTGAAATAGCATTTAATGAAACACTGTGAATTTTTTCATACATATAACTTGTATAATAACTGAAAAAAACTTGTTTATAATAATTTTCGGAGCATACTTTACGATTTTCTTCTAATTGAGCGAATTTTATATAATAAGGAACAAAAATTATTAAAAAGTGCATTTTTAAACCTCTCGTCAAAACACACTGTAAAGTTGGTATTACTGAATGGTTAGTACTGACGTCACGCGTCGCCAGTCATTGTATTTAAATCTTTGATTATGTAGGTATGACATAAGCCAACAGTATTAACAACATTTCATGTTATTCGTTATTTCATACTGTTTATAGAGATTTAGTTGTTGCGTTTATTGAAACAATATTTAAGCTTAAATAATTCAGTATTAAAAATAGAGGTATCTCTATTAGTTTATCCCTATCTTTTATTAGTTCATCCCTATTATTTAAAATATTGAAAAACTACTGCAAAAAAAATAGTAATGCTACTTCTAGGGAGAATGCTTCGAATAACGCTATACAAAATGGCGGCACTTGGTCAGCTGATTGCCCAATCCCATAGTAATTTTTCAGGAGTGATGACGTCACACGATTCACCGTACATACGGTGGTCTTAGGGGGATCTTGAAAATTTAAAAATAACTCTAAAAATAAAAATAAAAATGCAGTTATTTAAGTTAGAAGGTCATTTTTCATAAAAAAAAATAAAAAAAAATTGGACTGGAGTTCTCTATTGCCGTTTCGGCAAGGGAATGTATAGATATTATCTTCAAGAAAAACACTTTTTTATAAAGAGCTTTAAAACTTAAAGTGTTCAAGAAAAATATGTAATAAATCGGTAGAAATGCGAAAAGCCGGGCCTTAAGGAATGTTGTCAGTTTGAAGAATTAAATGTGTAGTGGAAGAAGAAGGCGAAGAATCGAAAGAAACAAGAAAAAGTTTTTTTTGTTGTTTTAGTTTCATCAAATAATAACGGTCAGGTAGAACACGCGAGGGATGCGAATGGAGGCAGACAAAACTACTCGTAGGAATAATTCTAGTTGAAGTGTTACTCAGAACACGGTCGTGAGCTTTCATTCTCCGTAATGAGATTACCTTTACTTCACCGGAGCCGTAGTTCCGGAATAAAGGTGGTCCGTGTCCGCGTCCGCCATGACACGTGAATGGCGCCATCCCCGGAAACTGAATTTCCCACTCAGATTCCGGATCCGCTTCCTGTTCCTGTTGGCTGAACTCCCCGCCCACCTGGACTGAGGACTGAGGATTCACGTGTTCACTAGGCTCACCTGGTACCAGGGCCGCTGCGAGAGGCCGCCGTGTCCGAAAACTTAAAATGCCTCCTCTTTCAATAAATTTGTAATGCTATCATGATATAATATTACTATTTTTTGAAGGGAAAACTTCTTTGACACCGTTGTGATTTGAAACTCGACGAATCGAAAAATAGCGACACTAAAAAGAGACAAACACATACATATCCGTAGGATTTAGAGTGCGAGAGATGGAGATAGTATAATCGGTCTCCCCTTTGGGTCTCCCCACTCTTCTCTAGCTTTCTTAGTTTTCTGAAGGTTTCACTTCTACAGCGTGTGAATTGCACACTCCGATTTTTTGAAGTGAAAATAACTTTAGCACTGTTGTGATTTCAAACACGATGAAACGAAAAAGCAATGATAGAAGGAGACAAATACGTAACTCTATAGGATTTAGTCTGCAAGAAAATGAGATAACAAAAAACACATTTTGGGTCAGTAAACAAACTGAAAACATTTTTTTTTACATTTTCTTTCAAGACCTATACAAACCTCACCCTACGAACCCGGATACCCCAGCTAAATCATCAAACATATCGAACCACTTAAGGTGACCTATGGCAGGGTGTTGGTTAGCTAAAAATGGTTCCCGGAGCGGCGGTACCCATACTCGCCTCCAAAATTTAATCGCCTCATACATACAGGTTTTGATTTGAATGACTTTCAGGAAAGGAAAGTTAGATTGTCGCATGTCAATATAAATTAATTTTAAAATATAACATTAAAAAATAAGATAAAACTAATAATCACAGAAAGCCCTAAGTTATCAAGGGTTTTATTTGGTTTACCAATTTTCGTTACATGCGTTAAAACAAAAATAGAAGGCGCCACATATAAAAATATCGGTTTGGAAGAGTGTAACGGTTGTCAAACTCCACTCATCTGAATTTAGATTTGCTTAAATTCATCTCTTTCCTTTGAGAATTCGAAATTTTGTCGGTTCATTTTCGGTCAAAACGATTTGTGGCCCACAGTCTCCCCTAAAATAGGCCGCCCGTGTGCGCTGCTCACGTTGCACGCATTGAAGTCCTGGACTGGCGGCTGCCTGGCCTCACCACACACAATAATAATGAATCCCAGGCGCGAGGGACGCTCTAAACCAAAAAGGCTTTAAATGCGACTAACTCAAATATTCGCATGGGGTCAGTTGTTAAGTTGACGGGCTTTATTCATCACGCGGTTAAAATTGCAATAGTTTTCCAAAAAACGTTCACTGTTATTATTATACATACTATCGTCTGGCCGCACGCATTGCCTAATTTTTTTACTATATTTTTGTTTACTTTGTTCAAAATTATTGTTAATATTTTTTTATCATTGTTATTTTAATTATTGTTAAAATTATTTATCGCAAGCAGGGCCGGATCTACGAAATTTAGCGCCCTGTGCAGTAGGTACCGATGGCGCCCCCCCCCCCCCCCTACATTTTTATTTTGATTAAAAATTCGTTTACCCCAATTTTTTTTTATTATTTAATTTTTTTTTTTTACACTAATTTATCAAATAAAATCAAGACATATAAAGGGTGTAACCCTATCTAAAGTTTTCGAATAAATAAGCCACGATCTATGTAATTCTTCTCCATTAGGCAGTTTCTTGTAATAATACTTAGTATTAAATTTACACTTGTTCGTAATAGGAAAATCAAAACCTTTCAATTGTACAGGACCTTCCTGAACTAATAAACTAATGGAATTTTGAGTTTTGAAACGAGTTTTTTTATGTCATTATGCTCTTTCATTCTAAGTTTTAGATTCTGCGAGCCTGAAAGTTTTTTTTAATTATTGTTCTATTCATTGTAATCCACAATCCACAACCTCTAACAACCAATAGAAATTTAGTTATTAATTAAAAAATCTAATAATATAACCTCAAATTTGTACCTTGCATTTCCATTTCCCCTGTGTTCTGTGTTGAGCGAACAAACACGAACGTATCTATGGTATCAACGGCTTACGAAAGATGCTTACACTGATTATTACTGACTGTAAAATAACAAATCTAATAGAAATTAATTATAGGTACATTTAACGAACTTCAACTGTCAAATCAATGATGAAACTGTTAACAAGTTGCAACCTTGCAAACCGTGCGATGTTTATGCTAATGAAATTTTGAATTTACTGAAAATTTCACAAGAAAATGGTCTTTAAGTCCCTTCTCCTAGAGATTTAAATCGTACAAAAGCATTTTGAAAGGCGCCGTCTGTTTGTTTGTTCTCTTGAATAAAAGTACGGCGCTGTGATTGGTTAATGAATTTGGATCGCACTCATTCGTCGTAAAAGACGGTAAAAGATGTATGGAAAAATAGATCTTACGTTTAAACTAAATATATGGAATTTGTAAAAAAATTCTGTAACTGACTATAAATTCGTAAATCGTTGAATTTCGTTGAATTCAAACCAGATGCGTGCGCAGTCTGTATCTTTGGAAAGTGTTGCTAGAGCGTAATAATTATTTCGTACTATGGGTAATTTTTAAACGATTCAGGGAATATTATAACAAATTTTTAATACAATATTTATTTTCTCACGGCGCCCCTTCGGAGTTGGCGCCAGGTTTTTTGCACGTTTTTGAATGTATGGCAGATCCGGCGCTGATCGCAAGTTATATTCTAAAGATAAATGAATATAGTAAAATATGCATTAATTTATTGCTCGTTTTAGAATGGTCAAATACGATGAAACATTAATTGTTTTTGTGTTTAATTCGTAGAACTCCATTTTAATTTTTAGAAATTTAATTAAAATTAAATTCGATAATGTTATTATCGAGTTCTGCAAGTTTTTTGGTTAGTGTTTTAGTTACAGCTGTTTCGACTTGTAAGGTCATTTTCAAACTGTGGTGAAGCCACGTACGGACGACTTATTTATAAGATTTTAAATGTCAATTTTAAAAGTGTCTAAGTTGATTTATTACCGGTTAAACCAATTTGTAGAGACACTAATTGAGAGAGTGCTAATGTGGGATTCGGAGTATTTCCCTTTGGTTTGCCTTGCACTAAGTGTAAGGGTTTTCTTAATTGATTTAGAATGACGTTATTGCTATGACGATGAAACATGGTGTGATGTTAAATGTTATATACGTTATGGTAGATTGTTCATTTTGACAATATTTTTTTCCTTTCGGACAATCATTTTGCCTTTTTTCATTTCAATGGTCATCTTGTCTCTTTGCAAAGATGCTCTGTTCCTTTGGACAATCATTTTGTCCATTCGGACATTCATTTTGACTACAACATTGTCCATTTGGATATTAATTTTATCCATTCGAACTCATTTTGTCTTTCATTCTGTCATTTTAATAGTCATTCTGTCCATTTGTACAGATGGTTTGTCCATTTGTACCGACGCTTTGTGCCTACAATACACGACATCTTTTTTCAGCCCGATTCCAATTAGAGACCAAAGTCAACATTGCTCGCTTTACGCGATCGCTATTTTCATCTCTATTTTCATATCTACGATTTTAGTTGGCATCACAGCAAACAGCATGTTCATGTGTTGTTTGCAATGATAATTGAAATTGTAGATATAAAAATAGAGTTGAAAATAGCGATCGCATAAAGCGAAAAATTTTGACTTTTGTCTCTAATTGGAATCGGGATGAAAAAAAGAGATGGTGTAAAACCTACTTAATCCATTTGTTCAGACACCTTGTCCATTTGGACAATCATTTTGCCCATTCGAACACTCTTCTGATCCATTTTGTATATTGTTCATTCGGATAATATTTTATTCCAATCATTTTTCCAATTGGACTTACACCTCCATTTTGTTCCTTTTGCATTTATTCTTATCCGTTTATATAGGAATTATTTTTTAAATTGTGCGTAGCCCAAACCAAAAGCTGCCCGCAGGGTATGACAAAATATACTATTTTTAAAAATTTCAAAGAAAAATGTATTATCATACTAAAAAAAGTTTTAATTGTGTTTTTCTTACAGTCGATGTGTATACCTAACAAAGATTTATGGCTCTTCTTTATTACCTAGCATTACAATAATGTTTTTATTAGGGCGGCAGTAATTTTATCGGTCGTTTTTTGTGAAAACTTTATCAATTTCTGCCGATGTAAACAAAACATGCAAACAGTTTGGCAAATGGCGAAGACACCGAATGTTTTATCGCTGCAAATTTTCATAAATATGACCATTATCTTTCATGGCGTGCTAACATTTCCCCTCTACCGAGGAATAAATAAAATTAAGGTGATTTAGTAAACAAACTTCGACATTTACACATTCGAACTAAACACGTTACCATTATTTGTTGTGGAGGTGGTGTTGGGTATTCTAGAAAATTATAATTACTAATTACTCTGGGTTTGTGAAGGTATACGCATTACCGAAAGGTTAAGAGGAACGTTTGCGCGGCCCGTTTTCATACATATATTAATTTTGGATTTGAGATTAAAATACCCAACCAAACTGAAAAATTATTTTTGTAATCAAAAGGATAGCAAATATCTAATATGAATACGAGCTACTTTATATATTTTTGGTTTAAATTATAAGATATACGTCATTGAAGATTTTAATCTTTCATGATTTTAGAGACAACTTGGGCAATTATTTGTAAGAAAATGAAAAACATTTCAAAAAATAATTTTACTACGTTTATACAGGGAGTTAAGGGACGTACCTGACTTACTTTAACCGGTGATTCCTGACATTATTTGGAGTAAAAAATGTAAATGAAATTTTGGTCTCCGGTGACTTTTTAGATGACTTTTTTTCAATTTTTTTTTTCTTCCGCATGTCGTCACTGGTCACTCAGCCGAGTAACCGACCAACCCCTAACCCCGCCTCCAACTGTCCAACCATTTTTTTAATGTTTTTGTAGAAAAAAAAAACTTCATAAATGTCGACGTGGACCAAAATTTCATTAACATTTTTTACTCCAAATAATGTCAGGAATCACTGGTTAAAGTGAGTCAAGTACGTTCCTTAACATCCGGTATAAAAATATGATGAAACATAAAATAAAGAATAAATCGACGATAAAATACATTTTTGGGTAGTATTATTAATACACAAACGACAAATTCCGACTGTTCAGTTTGGTCGAGTATTTTGACCTGAAATTCAATATTAAGATTTGTATGAAACGGACCGAAACGGGCTAGATATTTGATATATCTTTTCATAACCAAAAAATCAAGTGCAGTTCACACGCGGTAAAAATGAAACCTTCACAATAACTTAACACAATCTCAACCAATAGGAACCTTCAAAAGTGAACAAATAATCAAAGCGTCCAATGCGGTAAGATTTCAATCTATCTCATTCTCTCATTTCAATCTCCTAAAGATGAAGTTTGTCTCTTTTAGTGTATAGTGTTTGTCTCTTTTTGGTGTCGTTTTCGTCTCATCGAGTTTAAAATCACAACGGTGTTGAAAAGAAGTTTCACTTCAACATAATTTTTCAGTTTGGTTGGATATTTTGATCTCGAATCCAAAATTAAGATTTGTATGAAAAGGGCCGAAACGGGCCGCGCAAAACGACCCTCTTAATGCGTTTGAACATTGTGTTTTAAAGGAAGGTGCTAACTTCATTCCAAATTGAAGAAGTTTTTAACATAATTGCGCCGAGTTCAGCCCTCTTGTTGCCAACTAAAGAGTTATCGTTGTTATTTTAGTTTGGGCGAGGAATGCCAGCAGTGATCTTACTACGGAAGGAATAACCTTTTTCTGAATACTTTCCTGACTTTTCGGCTTCATTCATAACTATGCTGTATTACAGATACCCGTTAACCTACAAGTTTGAACAAATATCTACGCAACTTTATTTTATGTTCTCTCGGCGGCCTCTGGTCGGCAGCTACACGAGATACAACTAATCGCTAATATATTACTGGAACTTATCGGCTTCATCAGAAGTGCGTTCTTAAATTTAACTCATGGACGTACAATGAAATCATTTTACCTAAAAAGCATAAAGCCAATTTTCAAAATAGCTTACAGGGATGGCAATATAACGCGCTGCCGGAAACCATAAAATCAACACTAGTTAGTAAATTCAAAATATATTGTAAGAACCATATTAAGCCGCCGCTACCCGAGTTTCTACCGATTTCTTACATATTATCTCTCTTAAACACTTTTAAGTTTTAAAGCTCCTAAAAAAATATACGTTATTCTTGAAGATAATATATAGACATTCCCCGCGCCGAAACGCAAATTATTTAAAATTCCCTTGATAGAAAAAAATCGCAAAGTATGCTTCAAAAATTATTATAAACACGTTTGTTTCAGTTATTTTACAAGTTATAAGAAAAAAATTACAGTGTTTCATTAAATGCTGTTTAAGACAACCCCACGAGATTTTGCTCTATTTTAAACAAGTCGTGTTTTATTAAAAAAAATCACAATTTTCGTATTAATTTCATACTTATAATACGATCGTTTTTCATATTAGCGCGCTCCCTCTAACACTCGTATTTACACGTCTCTCCTTCTTCTTTTTGAGCGGGTAATACCGGGCCTTAAGGGCCATTAGGCTGGGCGCAAAAGCACGTATTCGGACATCCGAATGCATGGAATCAGTAGAAAATACATTAACTGACGCACACGTTCGCTTTTTTTCCGAACGGAAAAAATTCCGTACGTACGTTTCGAATGCAAGCCGGCGCGTTCGGAGAAACCTAGTGGAAAAAAACCTAATGACGTCATGCGGAACGCAGCGCTTGCATACATTTTGTTTGTGCCGGCGCACACGCTCGGAAATTTCTATTCAGTATCGCACCCGCACCGCGTGCATCGGACGTATTCTTTGTATTTGTTACGCATAGAATCGCAACACAAGAATGTGTGAGGCAGAAACTTTCATTATTAATTCATTATTTTTCATCATTCCATTATTTTTTTCTTCTTCATTATTAACAGAAATGCAATTGCTAATAAACGTCGTCCTCCATCGTTGTGCGTTCACCACGCTATCACTATCTGTACTGACGTGTATACATTCCGAATGAAGAAAAACGAACGTTTGCGCTAGTCTCATGGAATTCCAAATCGAAATTCCGCATTAGGAAATCGAATAAGGAAAACGCGTGTCTGCGACCAGCCTAAACCAGCCAGCGGCCGAGAATTCAAGTTTCGTCGAAAGATTTTCTTACGATCGTACAGGGCGGTTCCAATGAGAAAAATGAATTATTCTCCGAACCAGCGTTTTTAAATAATAACTCAATATCGGTTTTATTTAATTCAAAATTTGCTTTAATTTATACCTACATCCAAAAATGCTGATAGGCGTGATGATAAAACTAATAAAATTATGTACTTTTTGTAATTCTTTTTTGTTCATAAGTATTTATAATTTTTCAATAATGTCTAAGCAAAATAAGAATATAAAAAAAATCTTAAATATATTAGTTTGTAAGACCGTAATTAAATAGACAAACTGAAGTATTTTCGTCATAAAACACGTGTGCAGAGAACTGGTCACTGAAGGTGCCCAACAGCCGATTGTACATCTTCAGCTATCTTCATAACCGCTCAGGTACCTATCAGACTCGAACGGGTAACAGTTGTCTCTATCGGTGACCCGACATTGGTCTGGCGACAGTTTTTTTAATTTTTTTTAAATTGTCGGCAACCCGGGCGTTTATTGAAATAAAATTAACACGTACAAACACGTAAGTAACTCGCCTCAGCCTTTAAAGTGATATTATATGCAAGTAGGAATCTTTAGCGTTTTTTTGCTAAGCCGACTGCACGTATAAGTATGTCGTATTTTGTGATTGCCGCATGCTACTTCGGACAGTTGAAATTATTAGTAAAAAACATCTTTTAAACTTTCGGCCGGACCAATTGTCGCCGGACCAAATGTCAGCCGGACGAACTGTCGGCCGGACCAACTGTCGCCGGACCAACTATCGCCGGACCAAATGTCGCCGGACCAACTGTCATGGAACCGTCTCTATCTTGTAGTACAATTTTACTGACCTCTGTTGAGATACATCAAAACTATGTGTAGTTATCTAGACTAACGACATCTGTTGAAAAACATTGAAACTATATTCACTTTCATTTACACTACAGTTAATAAAGTTCTCCCAGATAGTTTAAAAATTTCGCAATACCTAAAGTGATATCTTAGAAGTAATATTCCGAAATTATTATAATTGTTATTTCTTACCGAATTCAACAGTTGGTGTTTAGCAGTAGAAATATATTATAAGTTGAAGGAAGCACGTGCTCGTCATTAATAAAAAGCGCCCACACTCCTGTGAATCGCTCCCGGTTAGCATCCCCTCTCCCTCTGACCCCCTGACCCTCCCCCCTCCCCCACCCCCCCCCTCTCCACACCCGCCCGAGGGGTGAAACCTTTCATTATCTCTCCGCCCTTCTCCCATGATTCAGAAACCACGGCCATATTTATGGCGTCGTAAATTCGTGACGTATGAACTAGAGGTGGGTAAGTTCTGCATTTTTCCGGAAGCCTCCGAGACTTGCTTCCTTTTAAAAGTACACGAGTTCTAGGAGCAGGTCCCGGGTCCGAGTTCTTAGGTGCGGACTAGGCACTGGGTATTGTTGCGGCGCACCGAAACGGGACGCACGGGTTCAAAGAACTCGGAACCAGGACCTACTCGTAGAACCCACACGAGAACTCAGAACCCCGGAGTCGGACAAGACCCGTGTAGGTACATTCAATGTATCTACACTGCACGGTCTTTTATTGAGAATTTAAATAAGTAAATTAATAAGCTGTAATGCTTTACTATAAACTATTATTTTATAATGCACGTCACCCGTTGATTAACGATACCAGATAAGACGCTCTAATTAAAAACTACTCCGTGCCTAGCCGAAGGGATCACGCACGTGTGTGTCGATCAACGAACAGCGATCGAATGAACGCCCAGCGCCCAGCTCGTGACGTGACTCAAGGGGAAGTGTCATAGTTGGCCGGCCGCGGGTAGCGGGGAGTGTCGGGAACTCACCGAGACCCGCGACTCATGAGTGGAATGGTGAGTGACGCCGGACCGTGGATCGCGGAGCAAGCCGGCGCGGCGGCCACGGGGTGAGTCAGGAATGTAGTAGTTCGCGGCGTTCGCGCGAGTCCGGGAGTGGGCGAAATGAATGGATTGTGTCGCGATTCACGTAGCTTGGAACAAGGCGCTTGGGTTTAAAGGAACCCGGGATTTGTATTCGAGTGCGGTTTTCGCGCTTCGGCGTTGAGTTGCTCGGACCGCCGGATTACCGCCGGATTTATTTGGATGCGGAGAGTACTGGGACTGGGCCGGGTTCTCTGGGAGTAGTCGATTTGAAAAAGGAGTGGGAGTAGGAACCGCTTCCCGCAAAGGAGCGGATCACATGAGCCCATTCCAGCTGAACTGACACATCGCTAGTATGAACCGAACCGTTTTATTTCTATAAGTAAATGTGGAAAAAAATATTTAATCCTTCGGCTGCTTTTCTTACAGTAAAACGCTTTCGGAAACATTTGGCCGACACTTTTCACCTCGAAAATATAATAATCCAACCCAAGGGTGTTAAGGGACGTAGATACTTGACTTACGTAAACCAGTAACTCTTGACGACATGAAATGAAGTAAAAATTGTAAAAGAAATTTTGTCTACGGTAACTTTTTTGATGTTTTTTTAAATTTTTTTTAAATCCATACAAAAAAATATCTTTCGCATGTCGTTACTGGTCACTCAGCCGAGTAACTGCCCAATCAATCCCTCACTCTGACCATAACTGTTCAATACCTATGAACTTTTTATGTTTTAATTTGGAAAAAAAATCATCATAAATGTCATCGAAGAGCAAAATTTCATTTGCATTTTTTACTCCAAATAATGTCAGCATTCACTGGTTAAAGGACGTCCAAGTTCACCCCTTAAAACACTGTGTAATATGTAACAGTGGCGGCACATAAAAACATACTTTTTATGACCCAGAGATAATGAGATTTTTTGTGAGGTGGGATGTTAATTGAGTTGAAAAGTTCTGCAGAATTAACAAGGCATTAAGTATTAATATAACATTTTCTGAATTTATGACAAACATGTTTCAGGAGTTGCCAAAACTCACTCTATAGAGCAACGGTTTACATTATTTTTCCGCAAAATAATTACTTGTTATTACTTATTACATATATGTATTTACATATACGCATTATGGAGTTGGTCCAACTGCACTGAATAAATACGCTTTTTTGCCAACTCAGAATAAAGTCGATTCAACACCACTTTGAAAACTAATTTTTCATAAAAAAATAATTTTAAAATAACCCTTCCCTAACCTTACTTAACCCATTTAACCAATTTAACCAATTTTTTATCATCGCTTTTAATGACTTTTCTGAAGAGGAATTTTATGATATATTACCTAATCGAAATGGAGCAGTCCATCGATTCAAAACTCATCGGGTTAAGTTCAGTTCCAATCTTATATATAAAAATGAATCGCTGAATGTGTTGCTAAGCGCAAATCTCGAGAGCAGCTGAACTGATTTCGCTAATTCTTTTTTTAGAATATTCCTTGAAGTACGAGGATGGTTCTTACGGAGAGAAAAATTAAGAAAATTGCGCAGAAAATTAGATAATTTCAGAAAACCTAACGACTATCGCACGTTTGACAGTTTGCTTGTTTGAGAATGACATTTTGCAAAACAATGATTGTTAAATCAGAATTCTATTTTTGAAAATCTTTAAGTTGATAAATTTATTCAAAGTAGGTACTCCCCTAATAGTTTGAATCGAATCAAGAATTTTAGATATTTTAAATAGGTACCTATGTTAGGTACCAAATTTAATATACATGAATAATGGAAATTTGAATAAAAATTGTAAAAGGTGGCACGCGGGCTGTTTAAAAACTGAATGTACTGGGATTGAATGTATGGAGCGCGGGAGGAGGGTTAGCAGGACGATGGAGCGGGAAAGGGAAGAGGGAAGGCGGGGAAGGTGGAAGGGGAAAGCGGGAGGGGAAGGGGGCGTGTGAGGGGGGAGGGGGACTCGGGAGGGGGGTTCGCGGGATGGGAAGAGGACGCAGGAGAAGAAGGGGAGGCGGAGGGGGAACGGGACAAATGGGAAAGGACACTCAGGGAGAAACAATTTCTTTATTAAATGGCATAGCAACGCATGCCGGGACCAGCTAGATAATAATATATTTAAATAACTGAAATTTTATATTTACCCAAGTGATTATGTTAAGGTACATAATTCGTTAATATCCGACCTGTTACTCGTAATCCCAGATAGCAAAGGCGGTTTATCAAAATTGCGCACACATTATCGCGCTCTCATTCTTGCATCACCTACCTCAATCTTTTAAAATAACATGCACTAAGGTACAGATGTACACAGTACACAGTATGCTAAGGGACATCTCGAAAAGAAGAAGATGGAGAGATACGAAATTACGAATGTTAGAGGAGAGCGCTAACATTTACAGCGATAAAATCGATGCGAAAATTGCGAAAATGTTTAATAAAACACGACTTGTTTAAAATAGAGCAAAAATCTCGCGGGCATTGTCTTAAACAGCATTTAAAGAAACGCTGTGAATTTTTTCATACATATAACTTTAAAATAACTGAAACAAACGTGTTTATAATAATTTTTGGAGCATGCTTTGCGATTTTTTTTCTATCGAGGGAATTTTATATAATTTGCGTTTCGGCGCGGGCAATGACTAGATATTATTATCAAGAATAACATATATTTTTTAGGAGCTTTAAAACTTACCGTGTTTAAGAGAGATATGTAAGAAATCGGTAGAAATTCGGGTTGCGGACCCTTAACCAATAATTCCTTTTTTTTTCAACTTAAAACATTAAAAAAACCAGTTAGTATTGGACAGTTATGTTCGGGTGAGAGTTGGCTTGGTAACTCGGCTGATTTTGAAGAAAAAATGATTGGAAAAAAAACTTTAAAAAGTTGGATATTTAAATTTCATTCAAAATTTTTACTCCAAATAATGTCAGGAAAAATCAATTAAGCACCTTAACACCCTGATTATTTTTAACAAACAATATGAAAATTCTTTAGCTTAGATAATCTCACCACGAACGCCCCTGTTAGTTGACCAGGAAATAGCTGGTATAAATGGAATTAATTTCAAGGAAATCTACCGTACCGGGCCACTTGATAGACTTATAATAAATACAACAAAATAAATGTATTTTTTTGTGTATTCTTTATATTCATTAATTTACGTTCACAATCACTACAAAAAGTTTGTCAGGACCACACACAACATTAAGAGTAAGAAAAGTTTGCTAAAGTTCGGACACAACTGTTTTTGTTAACATCTACATCTTTTTCCGAAAAAAAGTTTAACAACGAAGAAAATAACAAGCTCGTAAATAACAGTGCTTAGCCGGGTAATGTTGGATAAACTTTAACCCCCGGTTAAATAGTAAAATATGCACGGAGACATTAAACCAACGAAGCCGACGCGACAGTCGGTTTTGTACTAGTCTAATAGTACCTACCTAGGTCCTAGTTACACCCACTAACCCAAATCCACGGAAAACTTCCGTTTCTCAAACGAGATAATATTTAATATTCCTGAGAAGTAACATTGCGCTTTGAGATTTATTTATTCACGGTACAAGTAGATATCATTGAATACAGTGATAACATCATTTTTAAACCTACTTGTAGTTCTGTGAAGTAGAGTAGATCTCGCGTCCAAAAAGTATATTACTAATTTTCTCTTACATAATAATAAGACAAAACTAAAAATACCTTTACACTGATAAGATCTGCAAGTAGGTTCTATACCTACCTACTTAATTATAAAGTATGCATAAGCTTCGTAGAAAATTCATACATTTTTTTAGTTAGTTCCACGTAGGAAGCTCTGAGAAAAATAATTTCCCTCACGGCCTACGTCATCTTAGGGGATGCTGCGTGGAGAGTTTTTTTAAGGAAAGGAAGTAGAGGAAATTCTGGAAAGGAAAAGGCTACGCAGCAGATGCATCCCAGGTTCCCCTTCCCCTCCCTCCCACCCGCTTTCCATACATTCAGTTTTCAAACCTCGCGTGCACCAATAGCAATTTTTTTATACAAATTTCATAATGCCAGAGCTCACCGGAAGTTTTATAAAAACCTTGTCCTGACAATAACGAATACACAAAAAAAGAATTATCCAATTTGGTGTAGTCGTTCGAAAGTTATGCGCTTAGCAACTCACTCAGCGATTCATTTTTATATATATGATTTTTATAATGCACTTATTAAGTGAATGTTACTGCATCCTTGAGGTGATTTTTCACGAAAAAGGCGCTGTCCATACAAGTTATTCCATTTTTATCATTATTATTAGTCCTCCTAACAGTATTTGAATAAAAATACTCAATTGAGAGTGTTCTGTTTATTATTTTACTTTTTTTTTCAAAAAATTTTTAAATAAAAATTATAATTTTTAAAGTCAGGTCAATTATTACCTATTTTCCTCTATTTTTTAATTTTATTTTTTATAATTAATTACACAGTATTCTCAAATTCGTAGTACAATGTCCGAGTCACCTGATTTTTGTTTTTATTGTGAAATTTATAATGATCATGCTTGGAGATTTGCACACACGGAGAGAGGGAGACCTTATAGAGACCTCACCTCACCTCACAGCTCACAGGTGTCACTTTAGGTGCCCTCCAGGCGGCCGGCTGCCTGCCATATTGCAAGTTAATAATGTAAAGTAATTACTTCACGATTACTGTATGGCGCTAAGTAACATTTTCCCTTGATACTTGAGCGTGTGGTCTACCGCAGTTACTTTCGTTAAAAGAAATGTAATTAAGCGTTTATCAAGACTCGGTAGCTTGCTAAGTTTGTTTTTTTGTGAACCAAATACCATTTTCAACATTCAGGTGGATTATGCTACGTTATTATATGAAAAATTATGACGTGGGTTCCGGTAGACGAAACGTTAAAGTTCACATTCGACATATAGTCCACTTAACCAGTGACTCCAAGATTATGTTAGGTTTTATGTGCTACTAAGTGGTAGATAATCGCACTATCTGCTTTTGGGAGGCGGGTATGGGTTCCGGGAACCAAATACGCAAGGATTAATCAAATGAGAGAGGAGCTAAATTGGATTCCAATAAAAAGAGACTACTATTTAATGTGTTAATTTTTGTGCATAAAATTATGAAAAAACAAATTCCAAAATACTTTAAGGATGAAATTGTTTTTAATAGAGACATTCATAATTACGAAACAAGAAATATAAACAGAGTGCGATTACCACAAATGAAGAAATCAAAATCACAGAACTGCCTAATGTACAGAGGACTAAAGATGTATGATGAAATGCCTGAAAGTATGAAGAATGAAAGTATTTAAAAAGAAATGTTATGCTTACTGTAAAAATATTTAAATTTATCAAATGAAATGTTACATTGTGCTTATTAGTTTGTATTCATGTAGTATAAACTAACTAAAAAATAATAAAAAAAAAATATATTGGATAACCAACACCTCTAGGTGATAGGTCATATCCAAGTGGTTCGCTACGTTTGGTGACTTAGCAGGGGTGCCTGGGTTCATGAGGTGAGGTTTATCCGGGTCTCGACGGTCGATATGTCTGCCCATCACCTGCTGCGTGGCGGGCCTGGATAAGAAGGTCTGTTGACTTCTCCAGAATCCTTCGACTCATCGAATGCACCGCAGTTGAACGGATGGATTCGTACGTCCCACTGAATTTCATCTGCTTTCAAAACCAGTAATTCATTTTGGTATGCATTCAAATTTATTTTATTTTATTTTATTTATTAGCGTTATAAACAGTCTGTACAAAATTCATAAATGACAGTGATAAAAATAAGTATGTCATAGACCAATAAAATAACGACAAAATTACGAGCATTTTAGTTTCATAAATTCCGGGAAACAGAATATAAAATTTTTCGTTCAATACTAGAATTTAAAACGCATTTAATGATGCTAGAAACAGTCGATGAAGTGGTGCCAACACAAACAAGGAGGGCGTTTTGAAGGGATACTGTTTTGTTCATGTTTAAATAACGATTTATCTTTCTACGTACAATTAATTATATGAAATAGAACATATAAATTCAGAATCGGCGTTTGTTGACCTACATGAATATGTATTTTTAAGCCATGATAGTTTTCAACGGAGTCCCGTACTTGTTCGAAAAGCGACTTAAAATCGTCACCAAGGGAAAATAATGACAGCCTGCTCATACATCACGGGATTAGGCTAATTCCTCGGGCTGTTAGCCGCCACATGGCCCGGAACTGCTGACCGACGCGAGACGGAACCTTCGACTGGAGTAATCTTCCCCACAGAATTATTGTCTCATCTCACCACCCTCCCTTCCCTCTTTCTTCTTGCCTCTCCCACCTCCAACACCCCCCTCTGCCCGACGTCTTCACGTCCCGAAAGATAGGTAAGTTACAGCAGTCACGGCTGACCTCGGGAAATAAATAAATATAAATACATACATACTCTCTGGGGATGCACTGATCGTATTAACCGAAGCCAGATTTGTCAAGTAGGAAATTCCCCTTGAATCAAGTCAATTGCAAAATAATGAAATAATCCCACGCTTCCCAAGAAAAAAAGGGAGATGGATTTTGAATTTAAGAGATGTTCTTGGTCCATATTAAAAATGTAGATTATTATACTGTCAATCAACAAATGAAAATTAATTCCGTCAAGATCAATACTTCAATCCATTTTCTTTATTTGCCCACATGTAGAACTAACACTAGAAAAAATCCCCAATTCCCCATTCATGTGCATAATATAACACAAAATTTCAACTTGAAAATTTTAAACAATAACCTTCAGATATAATAGTACCAATTTGGGAGGCGGGTATGGGTACCGCCGCCCCGGGAACCATTCATTGGATAACCAACACCCCTGCCACAGGTCACCCTAAGTGGTTCGCTACGTTTGGCGACTTAGCAGGGATGCCCGGGTTCATGGGGTGAGGTTGGTCCGGGTCTTGGCGGCGGATGCGTCTGCCCACCAGCTGCATGGCAGGCCGGATCGGGAGAGAATGGTAGAGGGGGTCCTTTTGACTTCTTCAGCCGTACTCTCTCGGAAAGTCGCCTTGCACCGAAATGGGAGGGATGGATTCGTCCGTCACTCCTGGACACACTGACCCCCAGGTTCCTATTACCTTCACCCCTAATACCTTTTTCCTTCCCAGAACTTATTCTTCTTCCCTATCCTGAAAAGAACCTCCACACAGCATCCACAAAGATAATAGAGGCCCTGAGAGGAATATTTTACTCAGGGCCTCCTGTGTGGAGCTAATGTAAAAAAAAGTAATGCGTACAAGCGTAAATTAATACGATAGATGGAATTCACCAGAAGCACCTTCTAACCATTTTTATATGAATACCTCAGAAGAGTCCGAGCTGCTCTTATCTGGAGCCAGTGAGACTATGGCATCCCCAAATGTGGTATGTTGTGAGGCTGAAGGTAGTAAGGTAGTGGGAAGGGGAAGGAGATAGGGAAGAGGAAGTAGGGAAGTCTTATCCTACATTCCTCTTCCTCTCTCCTTTACCCAAAATTAATTTTAAGACATAATGAAACCCTACTTCCAAGCAACATTAGCATAAGGGGTCGTCCATTAATCACGTGATGTTTTTTAGCAACTTTTTAACCCCCCCCCCGGTGATATGTGGTGAGGTTTTAGACTAACCCCCCCCCCGAAAATCACGTGCATTTTTTTGTACAAAGTATTTTGAAATTTTCAGAATATTATGACGAAAAATAAATACACGTGATATCTCATTATACCCCCCCCCTCGTGATATTTCGTGTTTTTTTTTCCGAACCCCCCCTTTCGAGCCTCACGTGATTAATGGACGACCCCTAAGAGACTTTTTTGGCTCGACTTTGGTTGACTTAATAAATATAAATATTTTTTTCCTTGTCCTCTATGTACGAGCTGTTTGTTTCTTACAAATAAATAAATAAACAATCGTCGCCATTTGTAAAGTGTCTTTGCTCGATGGCACTGACTTGATAACGTGACATTTGAAAGCCCGTCGCTCGTCCAGACTTGTACTCTAGTCGGCCTTAAGTAGACATGTACGAGATCTACGAGGAATTTAATTAAAGGGGTGTTGTAAAACAATTAATTGGTAATGAAAACTTGTGAGCAATGAATATGAAGAGCGAGATGTTTGGACAATTTACATCAGTCGTAGCAAGACTTTAGTGTCAGCAGAATTGTTTAATTATATTAGTTGGAAATTATTCTTAAAGTATTAAAAACAGGAGGCCCTTAGGATAATAATTTCCCTCAGGCCTATGGTCTATTTGAGGATGCGTGGAGGGCCTTTTTGACGAGAGGAAGAAGTGAACAGTGATCATGAATTTGTCGCCTTAGATTACTCATAAAGCGTAGGAACAGAACAGGGTTTGCTAGGAAAGCAAACAAATTAAATTATTTCTTTTGCGTTCAGAACAAAGGGGTTACATTCCAATTAATTTCTTTTAGAATTCACTCTAATTACTACAATATGTTTTTTTCAGTTTTATTTTTCTAATGAAAGTAAAGCTAGAATTCTCTACTTATATTTCAATATGATATTTCTCCTTACAGCGTTAAGAATCAAAAGGTAAAGTAACAAATCGCTCTGCCTTTCAAAGCAAATTCCCTGCACATTACGTAGGACAAACGGGAAGAGCAGTATCAACCCGTATAAAAGAACATTTCGCTAGTTGGGTTAATCAAAAAGGGGATCTATCGAATGTCGCCTTGCATTTACTAGAAAACCAACATACTTTTGATAAAATCCTTCATGTTTGCAACAAAGGACCAAAATTAGACAGGTTAGAGTCACTAGAAATTAATCGCCTAACGAAGAAAATAGATCGAAAATACGCTATGAATAAATAGTTGGAACATAATGCTCAATCACCATTAATATACCCATTATAATTCACTTAGAATAATTTTACTTCGGAGAGCAGTGGGGTAATTTAAGTATGTAATTTAAAAATGTAATAACCCAAATACACGGAGAATCCTAATAATAATAAATACCATAGTGCATAAATATTTGTCAATTAAGCCCTAAGCAACAAGGAGGGAATAACCCAACATTACCAAAATAAAATATCAGTAATCACAAACCTTTTAAATTATATAAATTCATGAATATTCATTTGAAGTAAAAATATCTATTTAATATGTAAGGGAACGTACCCATACTACGTGACACGTTTAGGGGGGGTCTTCAAAATGTCACGCTTGGTACAAATGAGCGGCGGCGGGCTTAGGTTTTTGATCACACCGGAGGGGGGGGGGGGGGGGGTTAAAAATTGCAAAAAGTTGGTCACGAAGTATGGGTACGTTCCCTAACATCATTCATAATTTTAATAATAAACTTTATAATCACCTGTATGTACCTAAAATAACTTATAATACCTTAAAATTAACAAAATAGAAACATTCATTATATAGAGACAATGTTGTGTACCCCTGCCTAAGTGTGTATAAATACCGTAGCATAAGAATTTCAACTACCAGTCTGAAAATGTCCGTAATAGGATGAAACCGGTCCTGGTAAAATATAAATTTGTGGAAGAAAGTACAAAAGGGTTTTAATTTTAAATTCCAATTTCATTAAATAAATGTCATTTAATTTATTCCAGTAAAATCGTTAGTATAGGAATATGTTTTAGACAACGCGTTGAGAAATTAGCAATACAATACTTCATGTTGTCTGCAACTTCGGTTAGATATAATCACGTGGATTATTTTCACTTTGAGCAGTCAAAAAGAAAATAATTATATTTAAATATAATACCACAGAGACTTAAGGAGTCAAGAAGGTTCAAGAGATTAAAGGGAAATTCACTTCGCTCGCAATAAGGATTATTAGGTATTTGTTTAGGAAGGACTGTTCCTTGAGTCTTGTCATGTTGAATTCTGAAAGGAAGTTTGCGGAAGAAGTTGTGTTTGAATCTCATTACTCAAGCTGTCCTCGGCCGGAACGGGAAATGGCCTGATAGAAGCAGGAAGTTATTATTGGCGCACGCACGCCGCGTGAGCTTTCACAGAAAAGATTTTCCACGAAGAAAGTATATAATGGCAGAGAATTCATGCCGCTGAGAGCTCCGTTAAAATAAATTAAAAGTACATGAAATAAATATGTATTGGCAGTTAGCGGTGGGCAGGTTGTATGGTGTTCATAATTAATTTTATTCATTAATGGGAGTGTTGGCAGTGAACCAGTTAAATCTGCGTCGTATAGAAAATTTATTTATTCCAAAGCTTTTGTCCTTTACAGGGAGCAGAATAAAATAGGTTTTAGCCAAAGGCGTTATCAGAATACTGCTTTAGAATGATTTCAAATGTTGAAATATGGTGTTATTTTAATATTTTTTATGTGAATGCCGCATAAGAGTCCTTGCTAACCAACATGAAATCACCGTGCTAAATATTTTGTCATAACAAAATTATAATTTGAACGAATATTTTCCGCTCTTTTTTCATGTGAACACCGTACAATAAGCTCAATTGCCCCAAAAGCCTGGAGCCATTGGAGGACCCACCACTTACCCGCCATGGTATAGGTAACAGATGGTTACCCCTTCAAGGCTCTTGCAAGGACTCTAAATTTTTTTTTGGTAAAAACGACTCTTCATTTGATAACGAAACTAGACCTCCAATGTCCTTGCATACGTGTTAGTAAGCAGTATGCAAGTGCTTAGCGGGAAATACAGATACAATATTTGTTAGGATGACAAAATATAGACAAGACAATGGGACAGCCTGGAGCCGTTGAGACTATGGCATCCCCATTGGGGTATGTTGTGAGGCTGAATGGTATGAAGATGGGAAGAGGATGGGGAAGATGAAGTACCGGGCCATTCATACCTGGTCTCTAAACACGGCTAAAGCCATTTCCATCAACGTTTCGATTCTGTATGGTGGTTTTTGATTCACCAGGGCGATACGGAGAGTATATTTGTTTTTTTTTACGTGAAATTTTTTTTAAAACAAAGACAAACGTTCCCGGGTTACGAATAATCCAAAAATGTTTGAAAATCTCCTACTTCCACCACAGTAAGTGGAAGATGTTGCTTGAGTCGTGATGGAGGACTTAGCCAGCCGAGGAATCGAACACGCGACGCCCGGGTGGGACCCAAACGCGATGCCCACTCAACCACTGACCGGTCAAATGGTCAAGTGACATCTCATAAGAGCGTCCTTTTCTGTACGGTATAAAAGCAGGGGGACTATGTCGCCACTCGATTGGCCAGCATTGTTGGGCGGGTTAAGACAGGAGCTGTAGGAAGGCTTTTTTTAAAGCTGGTCTTGAAGAGACCCGGATTATACGAAGAAGGAAAAATAGACGCCGGTAGCTCGTTCCACATACAAACCGACATGCAGAAAAATGAGTCGAAGAAACGTCCCGTTCTCATGAATCCAACATAAACTGTGATCGGGTGTACCGCTCTATTCCCCCACCGGGAATCAACGCTGCTAGTTACTTAGAGCAGGCTACATGAAAACACATGTAGAACAGACTCAGCTTGTCCACCTTGTGTCTATGTAATAAAGATAGCAATCGGTCTGTTAACATCGGATTGTCAATC
Source organism: Limnephilus marmoratus (assembly GCA_917880885.1). Classification (NCBI taxonomy): domain Eukaryota; kingdom Metazoa; phylum Arthropoda; class Insecta; order Trichoptera; family Limnephilidae; genus Limnephilus; species Limnephilus marmoratus. The sequence goes on from OU862908.1 coordinate 67,062,361, forward strand.
AGACGGACCGTCCTCCTTTGCTCAGTATTTATTTATTTACAGTGATAAATATATAAGGGAACTGAAGTCAAGCCACAGAAGTTTCTTATGTTAAAGTACATCGGAAATTAAGTTTTAATATCTTAAAACTAATTTTGGATTATTGGAAAAGGAGAGGAAGGGGAATATAGGAAAAGGATAGGAGATGCTCCCGATATATTTGCAAGTATTCTGGGGCTCCAGCCAGTGGTGGCTCCCAAATTGAATTTTTGGGCGTACTAGACGTATACGGAGAGATACTCCGGTGAAAGCTCTCTTGCTCCGGGAAAATTATCAAGGCATTATATAATTTCTATAGAAATTAATTTTGTTGTCGATAATTATCGATGTTATCACCAGGGCACCTTCATTCGATTATTAATTTAATCAACGTGCCTCGATTGTTCCCATCCTTAGTAAAGTAGTTGTGACCTGGGGTTTATGATGAAAAGCTTCACGATACCTTGTCGGTGTTTTCTTTTGCCGTATTCTCCGACGAATAAAATTTTTAAGTTCTGAAATCTGATTGAAAACAATCCGAGGAAAATCTCAAACAGTAGATCCCTTCAATTTAACTTGCTGGGAGGTTTCTCAAGTTTTAAACTCAATCGCAATTCTGAGAAAATGGCATTTGATTTAGGTTAAAGCTAATAAGATGAACTTCTGAAAACTTTTTTCTTGAATAATTTATATTTTCTTTATCTTTCAAAACAAAAATAACTTAAGATGAATGATCTCTAATATAGTTTAATTTATGTATTAAAAATTCACCTGGTTTGGCCAACAGCATGATACCTTCAGGACACTTAGAAAAAATACGAAATCAAATTCCTACATGTTTTAAACAACACTGGATATAATTTGAGATTTTTACGGCCAAAAGTATTATCGTGATTAATTTTTGGGTTAATATGGCGCGTTGCGCTTACTGTCTTTAGCCGACGTTTTGTACAACGTTAGAGTGTCCATCATCGCGGTCCGAAACCTTAAGTAAAGAATAAAGAAACACAACATGGCATACTAAAAGTAACGTCTGTACGCGATGGCTCTATAATATGTGTGTATGTTTGTATTTATTAATATTTGATTTTGATCTTACTTGCTTTATATACCCACTTTCAATTTAATTTATTATTATTAATAATAACAATAATAATTGGATATTTTTTGTAGAGCGCCGTTTTGGTGAAAAATAACCTCAAGAGCGTAATGTAATGTATTCTGTTGGCATGCCAATAATTAAATACATATATATTTTTAAAGGTCCTCCTCAGAGACATTTATTATTTATTTGTTATTTATCAGTACTGTGACCAGTATTCTCCACTACTACTAAAAGATTTATGTCTTTTTAATCACAGTGACTTTTTATTGACGTTACGTATTTATAAATATAGTTCAGAGGACTGACGTCCTTTCTAACTGGAAGCTAGGTTATGTCTGCGGAGCTCTAGGATTATAATGACTCGGCAAATCTACTATCGGATACCTTCGGCACTTCTCGTAAAGGAGACCACGTGACCCGAAGAGCCCAAAGACAACTAAAGCAATATCAGAAGCTAATCATGGCCTAATTATGATACATTAGCCCATCCGCTCATTGGGCAACTTAAAAAAAAAAACAGTTGGCAACTCAATCGCTATCTACAGGAAGCAATTTGCTAATTTTATTTTCGGTCCGCGCACAGGCAACTTCTCATATACCAGTTGTCAAGGGTGACGCAACCAGTCACTAGAAACTCGCCTTGCTAGTCACCGCGGCCGAGGCGTTTCAGTTGCCAGGATGACAGGTTGCCACGGTTGCGCCTCATGACCTGTCAAGTTTTCGAATAATTTGCGACATGTTAGAGCAGGAAAATATGGATTTTGTTCAGAAGGTTGATAAATTATTATTATATATTAAGGTTTATAATTGATAAATTACTAAAAAACCATATTATTGTTAAATAAGCTGATTAACTTACTGAAATGGCAAGGTGAGTTGAGCCGTGAATTGAGTTGCCAACCAGTTTTAGTTTGCTTTCGGTTTCTCCATGAGCGAAGGACCTTATATTTAACAAAAAATAGTTACGATAATTCTTTAGTTATTTGCAGAGTATAAAATAAAATGATTTACGTACACGTTTAAAAAATGATATATGTATTTATTAATTCCACGTAGGAGGCCTTGTGAGAAATTATTTTCCTCATGACATTTTGACATCGCATAATGGAAGGTCCACTCTTTGTGTATCCATTGTTATTTTTAGAAAATATACCTTAGTTCGCTAATAACGTTTGATAATAATGCTGCAGTGCATCACACTAATAATAACATATAATATTTGTGGAAGTGGCAATATTTACCCTTTAGTACAACTCATTACCTGGGGCTAAATGCCATATTACGCCTGTTCCTATCTAGTGGGCAGACAGCAGGCAGTAGACCATCAGGGGTGACCACCTCAAACGAGGGTGATTTAAGGCCTGAGGCTAGATGTTGGATGTGACGCTGCACGAGGGAGGATAGGGGACGGTTACGGTAAAGCTAGATTTATGCCAGCCACCGCTTGTGTCAAAACGCCTGCGGGGGTATTTAAAGATAATATTGAGGCATCAACGAACGTGTTTTCATTAGGTTGCTTGTTTGTTAAACAAATTACATTCAAACACTATGTTAGTTTTTTCAGATCATTTTCTTAAATAATCTCCAGCCCCAGAATTGATCAATGAAAAAATATTTTTTTGCATTAGCCCTACACGGGAGTCCTGAGGTATAAATCCCTCAGTGCCTGTGATATCTTTGGGGATGCTGTGTGGAGGATCTTTTTAAGGAACTTAAGGAGAGAAAGTTCTGGGAAGGAAAATGCTTGAGGGGTGGGTAGGAATAATGAATTAATTAGTGTATTAATCCATCCCTCCCACTGCGGTGTAAGGCGATGAGTTGAAAGAGTCCGGGTGGAGATTATTAGGATAGATCTCCAACCAGTCTCTCCCGATCCGGCCCGCTACGGAATTTGTGAGCAAACACATTCGCCGCTAAGAACTTGACAAACCTCATCACATGAACGCGGGACGCTTGCCAAGTCACCAAACGTAGCGATCCACCTGGCGTCCTATGGCAGAGATGACAAATAATTACCAGTTTAGTTGCGGTAGCGACAACTAACATTTTAAATATATCTCTATTTCGGTTATTTTTTATCACTTTGCAAAAACAAAAATTGTTCTAAAATTTAGATAAAATAATCTTTCCGTTGTGTATAATAGAAATAAATAATTTTATTTCTAAATATTTAAAATTTGATATTATTCCCATAAATTGTAAATACACCTCTATATTGGTTATTTTTTTAATCACTTTGCAAAAACAATTTTTTTTCTAAAATCTGGATAAAATAATCTTCCCAACGTGTGCAATACAAATTCATAATTTTATTTCTAAGTATTAAAATTTTGATATTGAAAATGTAATTTGTTTAGGTTTTGGAAATACGCTTCCCGGGGCGGCGCACTCATACCCGCCTCCAAAATTAATATAAATATAATCATGTAAAATAAATATTAACTCTGCTTTTGCCAATAATCTTCCAATAAATATAATGTGCATAGTAAAGGAGAATAATAAAGTTGCTTTAAAATATTTGTATGTGCAGAGTATTTAATATTGTGCCCTCAACTTGCGAAATCGTATCTTTCTCCAAGCTTTCTATTAAATCCGTGTTTATCTGAAGAAACCTGTCACATAAGCATTTTTTTATATTTTTCATAAATAGACAGAGCCCCAGAAGTCATGTACCAACAGCGGTATTGAGGTGATTTTCCACAGACATGATTCACAAATTGTCAAATTATTATTATTTTGCATATTATTTAACTTAAATATAATTTAGACTATTTTGGTCAGACCGTATTTTGAAAAATTGTCCAATTTTGCATACATTGAGATATAGAATTTGGAAAAAACCTAGTCTTTTTTTTTTTCTAATGGAGCGATACAGATTTTATTGCAGGTTAAGCAATACCTAAAAATCAGCATAATTTTTGTCCAGTTAAAAAGTCCAGAAGTAGAAAAAAGGTATGGATTAAAGTTCGCCAGTCTTAGAACTGCCAGTGTGACGTATTTGCGGGTCGGCTTAACTTTTTTTTTTACATGAGCTCCACACAGGAGCCACCTATGTCATCTTTGGGGATGCTGTGTGGAGGGGTTTTTTTTAGGGAAAGGAAGGAGAGGAGAGTTCTGAGAAGGAAAAGGGTTGAAGGGGTGGGTAGGAATCTGGGTTCATAGTATCCTGGTCATCCGCCTCCAAGACCTAGACAAACCTCACCCCATGAACCCGGGCACCCCTGCTAAATCACCAAACGTAGCGAACCACTTGGGGTGACCTATGGCAGAGGTGTTGGTTATCCAATAAAGGTTCCCGGGGGCGGTGGTACCCATTCCGCCTCCCAAATTGAAAACAGCTGACAGCTTAGTCAAATCTAGACAATCGTCTTAAATTCTATTTAAAAGTTTTACTTTTTAAAAAAATTTCGTCCATTGGGCATTGGACGAACGTTCTACCAAACAAATTTTTGGGTACCTCTTGGATTTGGTAAAAGATTTTTCTTAACTAGTCTGAGCGTTCATTTTGAACTAGCTGGTTCACGGCATGCGTTGCTATGCCACTTAATAGAGAAATTGTTTCTCCCTGCGTGGCCTTTCCCATTCGTCCCGTTCCCCTTTCGCCACCCCTTCCTCTCTCGCGTCCCTTTCCCCTCTCGCATTCCCACTCCGATTCCTCCACCTTCCCTCTCCCCACTCCACACCCCCCCTTACCCCATCCCGCGAACCCCCCTCCCGAGTTATCCTCCCTCTCATTCCCGATACATTCAGTTTTCAAACAGCTCGTGTGCCACCTATTGCAATTTTTTATACAAATTTCATAATGCCAGAGCTCGTATATGTCATTCTGATTTATGAGCTATATTATTGTAAAGTTTCATTAAAATCCATTCAGTAATAAACCATTCATATAAACTTTCGCCTTTATAATATTAGTAAGATAAAGATGTACGTTCAGTTTTCAATGAGGAAAAGGCGAAAGACATCTTTGTTTTTAAATCTTTAGACAACAAATTTCGAGTTCACATTTTTTATCAAACATTTGCACGAAAGAGAAAATTATAAATTGGTGATTTTCAAGAAAGAGAAAATACCGTGGCTATTATGAAGGTGATTATTCTGAGATACCGAACCGCTTCCCACAAAACCAGGCTTTTCCTGGCATAAATACCCAATATTAAGTCTTTATTGTAATCCAGAAACGGTTGAGATCTAGATTCTTGCTTCATATTAAAAGCTTCGCCCTGAGTTTAAACTACAGAAATATGGAAATAATCAAATAAATAACGTAGATAATCGCTTTCATTGAAGGTTTGTAATTTTCGCAGAAAATAATATTTGCGTTTTATCTTTTAACATTTCAACTATGTGAAAATTGTCGGCTTGTTTCTCAGAACAGATAAAATACAAGATCTTGCAATGCTTAATAAATAGTACAACATTTTAATAAGATAAATGTTAAAATAAAAAGAATTGTGGTAAAACAATTAAATTGTATTATTCAATAATAACGAAACAAGAACGTGGACTCAATTCATAAACAAAAGAATATTATTCTAATATTTAAAACTCAGGGTCGTGTTTAGCCTAACAGAAACTAAAGAGTTAGAAACTGATAAAATCAATCGATGGCTTGTCGCGTTTTAAAATAAAATCAAATGTTTTTAAAAAGATCATCACGATGTGAAAATTACTACAAGGGGGACGCCAATTCAAATTGAACAGAATAAATCAATATTAAACTCAAAACTAAACGAAGTATTGGCTCATGAGATCCACCAAAATACGTGTCTTCCCTCGTCGAAACAAACGTCCAGACTCTCTGACTTTCTATTCTGAACGGTTTGAAAAATTAGCTTGCCCTTAATATATATTTTATGCAACAGAAGAATGCAGGATTTCATTTGTTCTAATTTGTCTTTCCAATGGTATTAAAAATCAATTCGAATTAATGTGTAGCAACCGACTTAATGACTGGGTGCTTACTTAGCATTATAATTTCAAAGTGTTACATTCTATGGATATCGATTCGAAACAAATCCACTGTTGTAATTGTATCTCGACTTTGAATAATTAACACTAATCGATTAAGGTCCAACTAATCCCTTTCTGTAAGTCTCTGCTCTTCGTAAATTGAAATGGCAATATTTGATCCGTAAAGTACACGAATGAAGGTTTTAAATCAATTAATTAATGTTCAGCGAAGTATCGGATTAAGAGTTGTGCGCTAAATCACCTTCGATAGGTTGCAGTTAAAGACTTGTCGTGATGTTAATCCTGCTTATTTCCGTCCAGTGGACTCGAGATAGGACATAAAACAGAAATGCCGTCGTTCTGAGGGATTTATTTCAAGGAAACCTTTGAAAGGTTCCGCCTCACTCCGAGGAAAATCGTTCGTCTTTCACGGCTCGGGAAAGGCCTCACTTAAGAAGATACCAACCGTTTATCAATGAATCGAATCCCCCCCTCTCTCTCTCTCTCTCTCTCTCTCTCTCTCTCCGTACAGCATTAATTTTATTTCCTTGTGGTACGACTGGTTCTTGGCTTGAAAGCCTGTTCATAAATTGTATCGAAGCCAGTGGCGTAGTGACCGACCGGGAAGAAGGGGCAACCGTCCTGGGTAGGATAGCGGGCCTTGAAGGGTCACGTGTACGTGTAGGCACATATACAGGGGGTAAAGGGATATTCTTATCCTACTTTAACCAATGATATCTGACATAATTTGGGCGGCGGGTATGGATACCGCCGCACGGGAACCATTTATTGGATAACCAACACCTCTGCAGCATATTTAGCAGAAAATGGTCAGAGTCGAATGGTCGATTTCAGCAATGAAATGCTGCCTCGTGAGCTTCTTGAATGAGTTTTATAATTTTTTTTTATTATTTTTGTTTGCATTTTTTTTATTCCGTTATTTTTCCAATATTTTACAATTTGTATTTACATATTTTGAAAATCATAACAATAATGTGGGAACCAGAAAGTCCTAGTGCTCGTCGTCACGTCAGTGTTTATTTTCACATATAGATTTTTTCTAAAGAACAGTTTTTTTTTTCAAAAATTAAAAAAAAAAATATTCTAATCTTTACATTGGTAATCTTATGTTAACATCAAAATCTTGCCGTTTTCAAAGTTAATAATATTTTTACCAATAATTAATATCAACACAGCAATTCTTTTTAAAGATTTACAAACAATACTTCGTACTCTCACTGCCCTGTCTATAAACTGATAAAAGATGAACGGGTAAAGTTTCAAAAGTCTGAGGCTAGTATTGGGTCACAAATTATTGTCTTAAATTTCCCCTTCCAGGATCAACAGCGATAACGCATTTACTGTCGCATCAAAGGACTCGGGAAGGCTTTAGGCGGGGGAAGGAAGTACGGAGGACTTTAATGAGGAAGGATTAATGAAGATCGGAAAAATTGAGATTAAACTGAAGACCTAAATGTCTTTCTATATAATAATTAAAAAATGACTTCCGGAAAATACACCCCAACTTTTAAAATTAAATTTGTATTAAATCCCTTCATTAAGATTCTCCTTTATTGTTTTAAAACACGGCACCAAGTTTTAAAGAAATATGGATGAGAATAAATTAATTCGTTTAAAAGTAATCCCCTTATTTACCTAACCCTCTTCTTCTTCTTCTCCCTCTCTCTCTCTCTCTCTCTCTCTCTCTCTCTATCAGCTGAAATAGTACTCGGTGATTATTATACAAAACATAGTCCACAATGAAGTGCTGGTACCTCTCTTGATGCATGGCAGTGAATCATTTAACTTTGCAGAGGAAGGATGAGAGTAGACTAAATTTATATATACAAATCAAAATATGTTTGTTTCTGGGTTTGTATGTATGGGGCCTATGCGTTGCTAAACCATTCATCCGATTGCGATGAAACTTTGGGGATTTGATGTGCTCATGCCCGCGATGGTTTCTGTATACAATAGTGAGCTCTCGCATCATGGAATTACGCGTTGCTAAACCGTTCATCCGATTGCAATCGATGAAATATTTTGGTGATTTGATGCAGTGGTGGAGGGAGAAGGGGGGAGGGGCGGAGAGGGGAGTAGGGAGGGGGCAGGGGGGGGGAGGAGAGGGGAGGAGAGGGAGGAGGGAGGGGGGAGGTGGAGGAGGCGGAGTGAGAACCTCCCCTTATACCACGTGAGCGAAGCCGCGGGAAAAAGCTAGTAAAGATTGCAAGGCTGATTTAAGCGTAATTAGTAAGATGAAAAAAGGAATACCAAGATGGTTAAAAGGAGAATATAGGACGCGAATGTGAATGGCAGAAGAAGTTGGTGATGTCCAAGGAAGACATGCCACGACCTAGAAAACCAAATACCACCATTAAAAAATATCATACTTACATTAAATATTAAATAAATAAAAAAAATTGTGGGCTTATTAAAAACTTGTTTCTGTTAGATTCTACCCGATACCACCTACAACGATAATTGTTAATGATTGTTTCTAATAATTATTATTAATAATGTAATTACTTCAATAATTAAATCACTGTTTTCCAACCGAGCCTATGTCAATTTATTGAAAGCATGAAAACCCCTCTCCTTAAAAATAGAAAATTGTTCTGCTAAATAGTCGCCAGATTTCAATTGTAAGCCAAAAATCTGATTTTCGTTTTGACCGCTCTCCTTGGAAATCAAAAATGCCAAACATCTGATGTCATTTATCACACAAGAGATGTAGAGAGGCTACAATTTTATGCAAGTCAAAAGTTAAACAAGTGAAGCTTTTAGTTTTGCTTCTATAATTTCAGTAGTTTTAGAGGCTTATCTTATAACGAAACCAAGTACGGAGTAGCTCGTTATTAATAACTATTTAATAATAGCAGGTATATTTCACAACTTATATTGTACCCGTGTACTTAAGTTACCAGCCACAAACTACTTGCTTTACTTGTATGAAAAAAGCTCTTTATATCAGCGGAGCTTATTGCGAGCTTTAATTCGGCGCTGCGAAAGGAAGCCAGTCAGGAATACGGAAAATAATCCCGCTGAACCAACCATCTTGAGTTTATGGTTATTTTATGCTGGAAAATTGCTTTTAAACTAATAATTTAAAAGCAAGTACTTTACAAAAGTCCTTTATTTATTTTTTAAAACCCTAATTTAATGAATATTTAGGTGTCTCTGAATTAATGTGCGTAAGTTTTGTTAAATAAAGCAGACATAGTACCAACTCGTGTACGCAATTAATTTATCATTTAGAAAAGTTCTCAAATTTGAAGTTGCTACTATTTGTGAACTGAAAATTGTTGCATTAACGCATAAACTCGTTAGTGAACAGTTAAGAAAACGTTACTGAACAGTTTAACTAGCGCAGACCCGTGAATTCAAGTGATCGTTTGAATTCTTGATACATCAGTGGAGGTTATCCACCTCTTACCTCTTACCCGCCCTGGTATAAGTAACTGATGGTTACTCCTTCAAGGCTCTCGCAAGATTCTAATTTTTTTTTCTTAAACGAAGCTACATTTATTTATTTTGAAGGAATCTAGACTTCCAGTGTCCTTGCATACGTTGTTAGTAAGCAGTATGCAAGTGCTTAACAGGAAAAACAAAATGCAAAAAAATAGGTTAGGTTGATACATCAATTGATCTTGATACACCAGTTCCGAATTTGAAAACAACGATAAAAAAATAATGTTAACTTAAATTCAAAGCAAAGAAATTCAGGAGACGGGTGTAGGTACTGCCGCCTCGGGAACCATTCATTGGATAACCAACACCTCTGCTCATACCAATTGGTTCGCTACTTTGGGTGACTTAGCAGGGGAGCTCGGGTTCATCAGGTGAGGTTTGTTCAGGTTTTGGCGGTGGATGCGCCTGTTCACCGGCTGCGTGGCGGGACGGATCGCAATAGGTCAGTTTAGGGAGACTGTTTTACCACTACAGTTGCTATATCGAGACCCATCGCCTTGCACCGCAGTTGGAGGGATGGATTCATACGTTCATCGCTGCTGAACACACTGACACCAGATTCCTACAAAACCTTCCACATATCGTCCACTAAAATGATATGTGCCCTTTTTAGGGAATTTTTTTTATCTCTTATGTGTGGAGAAAATGTAAAAAAATATAAATTCATTTACATGAACTGATAATATTTTATTTGATTTTACCAGAAAAGTGAACTTTTAACGTAAACTGAGAGATTGTTTTTTTAAATCTGTTGTTATCACACATAAAGTAAAATACACGTTGCTTATTCCAAGGGGTTAACTGATCTACAAACAAAAATACAGCACTAGATTCACGCGCAACGATGGGTTAATAGTTCCGAAATTTAATAATGAGTACGGACAGAGAACGTTTGAATACAACGTACCGAAGATATTTAATTTATTACCTGACAATATACAGCAATGTAATTCTATGAATAAGGTTAAATATATGGTGAAAAATTTGCTATCGGAAAAAATATTTATATTGATATGTATGAAAAAATGTTGAATCTGTAGATATAAGATGTAAATTATAACTATTAAAATGTATATGTAACTAAACTATAAGCACTTGTTGACAAGCCAATTCAATTGGCTTAGCAGGACTTGTTTGTTGATATGTATTAACTATTCTTTCAATAAAAAAATAAAATAAATAAAAAGTTCACATCCATCATTTGATTCTGTGTAGTGTCAGTGTTTAATAATGTGTGATGTTGTAGAAAGGATAAAGGAAGTAGGAAGAAACAGAAGGAAGAAAGCAACTAATCCAGTTTCTTTACGAGCGCGAGGGTTTCTGTCCGACCGTCAGGAAGGGCGTACGATAAACAATGTGGAACTTCAGAGCACCAGAGATACTCGTTCGCCAACGTTGGAATTGTTGCAATTTATATTATCGCTATCACTCAATCCTTATTTATGGTAACCGGCCAACTCAGAATGAAACCAACTCAGAAGCACCTCAGAAAGGTTATTAAGAGTGATGATAAAAACTTATAAAAAAATGGTTAAATAGGTTAAGTTAGGTTAGGATTACCGGCTATTTCAAAATTATTTTTTCATAGCTTTTTGGTTACGCCCATACACATACCTACATACTGTCACTGCTTGGGATTGGTATTAATAATGTTGCAAATTCCTTTCTTACCTATCCTTATTCCTACCCGTCAATCTTACCCATAGTCAGTCTGTAATAAACGCCCGCCGCAACATAAAGCTATTGTGCTTCCGCTATCGGTAAAAATACCAAAATAACTCCGCCGTATACTATTAAATAAACGAAACTCACGCCTATTGCTGTTTGTGCCTGTTGGATGGGAGAGAAAGCAGAGAAGTGCATTTGCCAGCATACAAGTTCTTTTATCCTTTTCGGTGAGTCCTTTCCTTTCTATGTAACATGTGTTTTTATCATTTCAAGCAGTGATAGTTACACAAAATCAAGGTCCTTCGCCAGTCATTCTTTACACAAACTTATCAATCCACTCTAAACAATCATAATCTCATTCACTTTTAATGACCTTTCTGAGGTGGTTCTGAGTTGGTTTCATTCTGAGTTGGCATGGAGCCCTTATTTGTAGCTAAATGAATTCAGGCTAAACATTTTTGATACTTATTATTAGGTTTAATTAGATGTACTCTATATGTACTTCTTTTAGTTTTTTGTCTCGAAGTAACGATAAATAATTAAATATTATTTTTGCCTCAAAGATGGTTTTCCTGCCTTTGTGTATTTGAAGTTAAATGTAAATGCATTCTAATATCTGTTTGGACAAAATTCAAAATATATTTTTACCGTCACGCGCATTTAAATCACCGGCGATATCATTATTTATTTTATTTTTTTATTTAAGTTTTTATTCCAGCAAAGCTGGGAGGGTAGTGCAATCCCAGTCTGCCATATTACATAAACTATAGTACAATATATTTAACAGAGCAAATAAAAATCTAAAAGAAATAAAATATGATAACGTATTAGAGGTACCTAACGAAAACAAATATTATGAATATGGCTTTCGTCGAGTCGAGTTGGTAATTTATTTATCATGCAGCATGAGAAGTTTTAGCAACTATTTAGCACACATTTGTGTGCAAGTTTAATAGACGTTATTTACAGGAAAATATCGCTTCCACGTGGGAGCCAATTTTTTTTGCATACATGCATTTTTTAAAGATTATATTTATTGAGATATTTACGCCGCGAAGTAAATTCCTTTCATTACTTTTAAGGGTAGAAAGCCCGCTTGGTTTGGGGCTATTCATGCGTCTCAGGCTTTTACATTTATTTTTGACTACTCAGTTGTTGGCTCTCAAAATCACCTTCATCGAAAAAGTCTTCATGTATTACGCGGGATGCTTAAACCTGTTTTCTTCATATCTTGTTAACTCCCACATCAGTGATAAATCGTCATTCCGGGATCTCCGCGATTTATAATAAACCCCCCGTATACATTCGTAATTTTATCCAGTTTTGATTTCAATACTGTTTTTAAGTGACAATTAATTTAACGGTTCTTCAATAATTGTTATTTTCATATGGATTGATTGATTATGCTTTAGAGGGGGAGGTAATTCCAATATTTGGTTGCAACTGGGATTCGAACCCAGAACCTCTCGTCTCACCAGGATAAACGCCTTACCAATTCGGCTGAGACCCACGTTTAAACGTGGGTTGTCACGGTAAGGCAATAAATTTACGTCCGTACGCTATAATGCTGCAGATCTTTCTTAGACATTAAATAATGGTGAGACAAAAGACGAGACACACAAAATGTGTGTGACTATTTCCTCCAAAGTTAATACTTTTTTCCTTTGGAGAAAACAGAAATGGCTCAGCTACGGTGGTGGGAATGCGTTTCATTTTCTTTGTAGGTGTGACGGAGATGTATGAAAATGTTTCCTTTGTGGGGGTGCAGATATATGTTCACCGTTTGTCTTATTTTCGATGGTTGTTATTCAGTGTGTAAGAGCGAGCTGCAGCATTACATGTTTAAGAAAAAAAGCATAACCATCAGCGCATTGACATTTGACGTTTTTGAATTTTTGGAAATCACTCACACTTCAATATTATCCTTGTAACTATATTATATACTTTCAAAATTATCGTCACGGCTAGCAGTATTTTAGGTATCCACGGAGACGTCACGGTGCGGTGTGTGAGAGATACGCAAGAAAATGATTATTTTTTTCCTTTGGAGGAAACAAACCTATGTATATTGGGAATCTCATCTTTTAAAAGAGCTGCAGCATTATTGTGATTAGGATCACATGTTTATTACCCTTTTAATGCCGTCACGGGACGTGAATCGTCACGGTAATAATAAAAGCGCTCATCCGGTTTTTAAACCTGGCCATGGCAAGATTCCCAGAATAACTTTAAATCTTCCACCACAAATGTTCAACATTTCCTTAGAAACGTCTTACTAGCGCTAAATCATAACTGCGCACATTCAAAGGCCAGTGTTTCGGCAGTGTATATGCAACAAGAGATCTGGTGAACTCTTCAACAGCAATCCGGCAGTTCGCTAAGGGCGTTTATTTTTATTTTCAATCCAACAATAGTAAGATTAAAGGTTCCGGCTGTCAAGATCTGGCCTGTGTATTTTGTGTTATATAATGGAAAAATGCTATGTGATGCTGTTGGGAAATATGCATGAGAAAGTTCCGAGACAAATATGGCGCTAACGGCGAAACATTATAATTTACGGCCAAACTGCTCTCAAAAGAATGTGTCTTTCGTGCTTTCACAGCTTTTCTTTTGAAAATCTTGCAAGGCTTTACGAGTGTTCACGCTCGCACTGTTTCTGACTGCCTCTAAAGAATGTTGTTTTTTTTTATTTATGTAAGTCTTTCTCTTTTATTGAAAAAATTGGAAATCAATGTCGTAATTTGGGAGGCGGTACCGCCACTCCGGGAATCATTTATCGGATAACCAACACAACTGCCATAGGTCACCCAAAGTCGTTTCTCTACGTTTGTTTAAATTTCTTTCACTTTTATCTTATTATTATTATTATTTTATCTTATTATATTATTTACTTGTTAAAAATGCGAACGGATAGAAAATAAATCATTTTCAAAATCTGCATAATGCCATGTTCGAATTTGAACAATTCACCAAATTTCTAAGTTTATTTTTTCCCATTAAATTTAAACACATATTACCTATGTACATTTCCAAAATAATTTTAAAATTTTTTTCTAAATATAGTAAGATGTAAACATAAGGTACAAGTAATATTGTAATAGTTAGCAATAAGTAAATATATAATATATAATATAATAATGAGAACCCACAAAGGCACTGCCTGTGTGTGGGTAATACAAACAAAAATGCTACATTACATCAATAAGTACAAGAAAAAATATTAATTTAGAATTTTAGTTATCTGTGAAAAAATGTAGTAAATAATGTGAAACCAGATAAGTTTTAAGATTTTCACGGCCAGAAGCATTTTCGTTATATGTTTTTGGGGTGTTGTGCCGTGTTGCGCTACCTCCTTCTTTAGCCAACGTTTCGGACATCGTTGCAGTGTCCATCATCAGGGCAGATCCGGCAGATCCGGTAGATGTGTAATTTTGTCGTGAAGTGTGTGCTTATTTACTTCGAAGCGATACCGTGTCGCCAGCAGCACTAGCTTTCACCAGTACAAAATACTCGTGACAAGCAGTGGCGTCATCGCCGCGGAACGGAATAGAAAGTTCATTAAAACGTGGTATTTATGCTAGCCAGGGGCAAGTCCGTTTGCGAGATGCCGACGGAAGTGGCTCCATCTCTTAATGAAATCTAAAATTAGAAATCACAGTGGTAAGAATTTAGGAAAAAATAAAATAAAAAATAAAATTACAATTGTTAACTTTCACCAGTACAAAATAATCGTGACAAGCAGTGGCGTCGTCGCCGCGGAACGGAATAGAAAGTTCATTAAAACGTGGTATTTATGCTAGTCAGGGGCAAGTCCGTTTGCGAGATGCCGACCGAAGTGGCTCCATCTCTTAATGAATTCTAAAATTAGAAATCATGATGGTAAGAATTTAAGAAATAGAATTACAATGGTTAAAGCGAATTTAGTCAATATAAATCAAAATGGTTTACCACGAGCTCGCATTACTATATACTTAGACATGGTTTTTTAGCTCTATTAATAATAAATGAATTTTACTAGAATTAGAATTACACTGGTTAAAGCGAATTTAGTCAATATAAAGTTATAACAAAAAAAAAAATGGTTTACCACGAGCTGGCCTTACTGTATACTTAGACATGTTTTTTGCGTTTAGCTTTGGTGTAGCCGTCAATCACCGGATACCAAGAGCTATTGAGCTTAGCTCCGTCGTCTCTATTAATATTGAAAGGATTTTTGTAGATTTCAATTGCCTCCGTAATTAGGCGTGCTCTATAAGTTTTAGGTCTTCCCAAGACCTCAGGAACAAATCCAAAGTAATGGCCGGTTTCGATTAAGTGCTCAGCGATTGCCGATTTATCAGGGTGGCCGAGTTTGCAAGCACGAAAGTGTTCTGCTATCCTTTTGGAGATCGTCCTCTCTGTTTGGCCTACATAAACCTTGTCACATCCGGAACAGCTGAGTTTATACACTCCATCTGCTTCCAGAGGAAACTTAGTCTTGGCAGACCTCAGTAGGTCTTGAATTTTAGTTGTGGCACCGAAGACAGTCTTGATGCTATCTTTTCTCAACAGCCTGGCGATTCTGTCTGTCACATTGTGAACGTAAGGCAGGAAAGCGCAGCCTTTTAACTCTTGTTTAGCTCTGTCTTCATTTGGTGTAGATTTGGCTCTTATGATTTGCCTTGTCTGACTAGCTGGGTAACCGTTGCGTTCCAGTGCATCGGTCAGCTTTGTAAGTTCTGCTCCAATTTTAGTTTCTTCACATATTCTGGTCGCTCGCGTCACCAACGTATGGATAAGTCCTCTCTTCTGCGCTGGGTGGTGATGCGAATCGGCATGTAGATACCGATTTGTGTGCGTTGGTTTTCTATATACAGTGTGTCCTAGATTACCATCTTCTTTTCGCATCACCTCCACATCTAGAAAAGGCAGGATTTTCGCATCGTTTTCTACTTCCATTGTGAACTTGATTTTACTGTGGAGTGAATTAAGATGATTCAGAAATTCATTCAGTTTCTCTGTTCCATGAGGCCAGATGGCGAAGACATCGTCAACATAACGCCACCATACCTTGGGAACAGCTGAAGCTGTGTCGAGTGCCACTTCTTCAAACTTCTCCATAAAAAAGTTGGCAAGTACTGGCGACAATGGACTGCCCATCGCAACTCCTTCCACTTGCTCAAAAAGTTCACCCTGGAATGCAAAATATCCCGTTTTGAGACAGTGTTCAAAAAGTTTGCAAATGTCGTCCTCATAGATCTCCCTGAGCATTGTCATGGAGTCTTCTAGAGGCACATTTGTAAAAAGGGACACTACATCAAAACTGACCAGGATATCGCCTTCCTCAGTCTTGACCTTTTTTAGCTTACTGATCAGATCTGTGGAGTCCTTGATCCAAGATTCAGTTTTACCAGTTTGCATCTGTAGTAGTCTGGAGAGGTATTGGGACAGTTTGTAAGTAGGTGCACCAATAGCACTGACAATCGGTCTCATTGGGATATCCTTTTTGTGTATTTTCGGAAGACCGTATAGGGCAGGAGTTCTGGAGGCTTTTACGAAAAGCCCAGATCGATCCTCTTTCCTAATACTGGAAGCTTTAACTAGCTCTCTAGTCTTCAGGTCAATCTTATTGGTGGGGTTGTTCTTTATTTTCTTGTAAGTGCCGGCATCGCACAGGAGGTCTTCCATCTTCTTAATGTAGTCAACCGTATTAATCACCACAGTGGCATTACCTTTGTCGGCAGGCAGAACTAAGATGTCCTCATTGGCGCGCAATTCTTTTAGGGCCGCAAACTCTCCTTTTGTGATGTTTGGGCGGGGTATTTCAGCCCTTTTCAAAATATGGCAAGTCTCTTGTCGTATGTCCTCTGCTTGCGACTCTGACATTTTATGGACTTTCATCATCGTATGTAGTGCTGTCTCCACACCACATATGATAGATTCCACAGGTATCTTTTTGGGGGCAACTGCGTAGTTCATCCCCTTGGCAAGCACAGAAGTTGCGTCTGGGCTCAGCGCAAGGGACGAAATGTTAATAACAACTTTATTATGATCAAGTTGTTTTCGATCACCTTTTTTGCCTTGATTGAGCCTCTCAAACTTGTGTTTATGCCTCGCATCTGTTGTCTGCTTAGAGACTTGCCATATTTTGAAAAGGGCTGAAATACCCCGCCCAAACATCACAAAAGGAGAGTTTGCGGCCCTAAAAGAATTGCGCGCCAATGAGGACATCTTAGTTCTGCCTGCCGACAAAGGTAATGCCACTGTGGTGATTAATACGGTTGACTACATTAAGAAGATGGAAGACCTCCTGTGCGATGCCGGCACTTACAAGAAAATAAAGAACAACCCCACCAATAAGATTGACCTGAAGACTAGAGAGCTAGTTAAAGCTTCCAGTATTAGGAAAGAGGATCGATCTGGGCTTTTCGTAAAAGCCTCCAGAACTCCTGCCCTATACGGTCTTCCGAAAATACACAAAAAGGATATCCCAATGAGACCGATTGTCAGTGCTATTGGTGCACCTACTTACAAACTGTCCCAATACCTCTCCAGACTACTACAGATGCAAACTGGTAAAACTGAATCTTGGATCAAGGACTCCACAGATCTGATCAGTAAGCTAAAAAAGGTCAAGACTGAGGAAGGCGATATCCTGGTCAGTTTTGATGTAGTGTCCCTTTTTACAAATGTGCCTCTAGAAGACTCCATGACAATGCTCAGGGAGATCTATGAGGACGACATTTGCAAACTTTTTGAACACTGTCTCAAAACGGGATATTTTGCATTCCAGGGTGAACTTTTTGAGCAAGTGGAAGGAGTTGCGATGGGCAGTCCATTGTCGCCAGTACTTGCCAACTTTTTTATGGAGAAGTTTGAAGAAGTGGCACTCGACACAGCTTCAGCTGTTCCCAAGGTATGGTGGCGTTATGTTGACGATGTCTTCGCCATCTGGCCTCATGGAACAGAGAAACTGAATGAATTTCTGAATCATCTTAATTCACTCCACAGTAAAATCAAGTTCACAATGGAAGTAGAAAACGATGCGAAAATCCTGCCTTTTCTAGATGTGGAGGTGATGCGAAAAGAAGATGGTAATCTAGGACACACTGTATATAGAAAACCAACGCACACAAATCGGTATCTACATGCCGATTCGCATCACCACCCAGCGCAGAAGAGAGGACTTATCCATACGTTGGTGACGCGAGCGACCAGAATATGTGAAGAAACTAAAATTGGAGCAGAACTTACAAAGCTGACCGATGCACTGGAACGCAACGGTTACCCAGCTAGTCAGACAAGGCAAATCATAAGAGCCAAATCTACACCAAATGAAGACAGAGCTAAACAAGAGTTAAAAGGCTGCGCTTTCCTGCCTTACGTTCACAATGTGACAGACAGAATCGCCAGGCTGTTGAGAAAAGATAGCATCAAGACTGTCTTCGGTGCCACAACTAAAATTCAAGACCTACGGAGGTCTGCCAAGACTAAGTTTCCTCTGGAAGCAGATGGAGTGTATAAACTCAGCTGTTCCGGATGTGACAAGGTTTATGTAGGCCAAACAGAGAGGACGATCTCCAAAAGGATAGCAGAACACTTTCGTGCTTGCAAACTCGGCCACCCTGATAAATCGGCAATCGCTGAGCACTTAATCGAAACCGGCCATTACTTTGGATTTGTTCCTGAGGTCTTGGGAAGACCTAAAACTTATAGAGCACGCCTAATTACGGAGGCAATTGAAATCTACAAAAATCCTTTCAATATTAATAGAGACGACGGAGCTAAGCTCAATAGCTCTTGGTATCCGGTGATTGACGGCTACACCAAAGCTAAACGCAAAAAACATGTCTAAGTATACAGTAAGGCCAGCTCGTGGTAAACCATTTTTTTTTGTTATAACTTTATATTGACTAAATTCGCTTTAACCAGTGTAATTCTAATTCTAGTAAAATTCATTTATTATTAATAGAGCTAAAAAACCATGTCTAAGTATATAGTAATGCGAGCTCGTGGTAAACCATTTTGATTTATATTGACTAAATTCGCTTTAACCATTGTAATTCTATTTCTTAAATTCTTACCATCATGATTTCTAATTTTAGAATTCATTAAGAGATGGAGCCACTTCGGTCGGCATCTCGCAAACGGACTTGCCCCTGACTAGCATAAATACCACGTTTTAATGAACTTTCTATTCCGTTCCGCGGCGACGACGCCACTGCTTGTCACGATTATTTTGTACTGGTGAAAGTTAACAATTGTAATTTTATTTTTTTATTTTATTTTTTCCTAAATTCTTACCACTGTGATTTCTAATTTTAGATTTCATTAAGAGATGGAGCCACTTCCGTCGGCATCTCGCAAACGGACTTGCCCCTGGCTAGCATAAATACCACGTTTTAATGAACTTTCTATTCCGTTCCGCGGCGATGACGCCACTGCTTGTCACGAGTATTTTGTACTGGTGAAAGCTAGTGCTGCTGGCGACACGGTATCGCTTCGAAGTAAATAAGCACACACTTCACGACAAAATTACACATCTACCGGATCTGCCGGATCTGCCCTGATGATGGACACTGCAACGATGTCCGAAACGTTGGCTAAAGAAGGAGGTAGCGCAACACGGCACAACACCCCAAAAACATATAACGAAAATGTGAAACCATTTTATAAATTTTAAATTATTTTTAAAGTCATGTTGAAGTTCTGTTATTAAATGATTTTGGGCCAGTTACTTCACAGTACTGAAATAATAACAGAACTTGAATAGAAATTTCAAAAAATTTAGAAATTTCATGAATGGTTCAAAAATTTGTGAAACAACCTGTCCTTAATGTATTCCTTCATCAACAAAAAAACGTATTGTGTGAAAAACAAAGCAGGGGGATGTTTTAATGTCATCTGTCAAGGCTTGACGGCGGTTGCAGCTCCGGAGGCATTTGGCTGGAGGGTGGAAGTAGGTGGAGAGGGGATGGGAGAATCAAGGGGACTCCCACCGCCCCCGCACAAGCAACTACCGGAGGCCGTTATCTCTACAGAACGTTTAAATTCCACAAAGTCAAAAGGATACACTATTCCTGGAAACACAAGTCATAAAATAATGTGGAATAATATCAGTCTTTTCTAGAATTTGTTATTGTTTTGATTTCATTATCAGAATAGTTTTTGTGTGTTTTTATTTTTTTATTTTTTTTAAATCCTTTATTTTCCCAATTTTACATTTTATAGTTACATATTTTAGATATAATAAAAATAATGGGAACCCACTAAGGCGCAGCCTGTGCGTGGGTAATATTATAGTTAAATATATTTTATTTTAGTACCTAGAAAAAACAAACAGTGGTATATGTACAAAAAGTGTGTTCAATAGTGTACAAGGTAATAATTAGTGTATAGTGTAATAACAGTTATAAGTGTAATAATAAGTGTGAAGTTTGTGAGAAAAATAAACTGATGTAAAATTAAATAAATAGAATTTTTACATCTGTGTGGTTCAGCCATATTTTTAACTCTTTTATGTAATGCTGAAGTTTAGTTGCAACTTGGATATTTTTTGGTAAAAGGTTAAAAGTGCGAGGTCCAATAAAACTACTGTGAGTTTG
Source organism: Limnephilus marmoratus (assembly GCA_917880885.1). Lineage (NCBI taxonomy): Eukaryota > Metazoa > Arthropoda > Insecta > Trichoptera > Limnephilidae > Limnephilus > Limnephilus marmoratus. The sequence continues at coordinate 67,083,157 of OU862908.1, forward strand.
CATTTGTTTTGTGTTTGTTTGAGGGGTATAGAATACATTATTATTTCTAATGTTTGTTCTGTTTTCATTTTTTTCGAATTTGTTTCTGTTTTTATAGATATATTTCATAGTTTGCAGTATAAATAGTTTACGGAGACTGAATAGTTTAGATTCTTTGTATAAAGCATCTGTTGAAAATGTTTTAATTCTATGAAACATAATTTTGACAATATAATTTTGAGTTGTTTGTATTGATTCGGGATTTCAGGCATTCTTGATTTTTCTCATTTCCACCATTCTCCTAATTGGTTAAATTTTTTTATAGTCATTCAAGAGTTTAAAAACAGCCTTTAAGTCCACATGTTCCTCTTTGGGTGAATCAATCAAAAAGGTGAGCAACCGGTTATCCAAAACTGTCGATCTCATAAGGTATTTTTAATTTTTATTTATTTTTAAAATTCACTTTCTTACTATTTTACTCTTTCAATGTTGATACCTTCTTCTACATTTATTATTTTTACACAAAAAATATTTTTTTGGTATAATATGTAGTTTTGTTTGGGGGAGGGTATGTGTAATTTTTTAAAACTTTATTTAGTATTATTTGTTTGTAATGTGTTACCGCATCTTTACATTAGCTTAATTTTTAAACCATTGTTTCTCTTTCGATCTCAGAGGTCACCTTATGTCCAGTAACATTACATTAAAAAATTAAAAATATTCCATTTAGCCCATTTAGCACACGCTCTGTCTCACTTACACTCGCCTGGCATCGTAGATATACAACCCATTTGAAATGATGTTGAAACACACTTTTGTATGGCAACTATGCTCGTTTGAACAAATATTTAGATCCAGAAAGTCCACGAATCATTTCTTGTGTTCTTCTTTGTTCTATGGCAAACTATTTTATTTATTTTTACAATTTTTGTGAAGAATGTGTCTTTATTGGGGTACCATGTTCTAAGGTAACATTGTTCATGATTACGTGTTTGAAGTATAAGTAGGTATTTATTTTTAAATATTACAGGAAGAAAATTATAAGTTATATCTAGAAGAAAACACAATACAAGCATTAATCTTTGTTAGATTGCAAAATTGTATCTATGTATATTTTTTTTATTTTTATTTTTTATTTTTTTATTTTTTTTTATTAATAAATTTTTTTTTTACATACATAAAAATATTACAAAAAACATTTCTTTTGATAAGAAGTAAAAAAAAGGAACTATAAAATTAGATATGTAGCTTAACGATAAACAATAAGTAATACAATTTAACAACAAAAAAAAGATATTAAAATAGTATACATATATGTATGGTAACAAAAAAAAATCCCACATAGGCATCGCCAGTTCGTGGGTATACTTAAGTTTTTTTTTAATGCAGTTAAGATACAACATAGCAAATTAAACTTTAAATTAGTAAATTGAAACATAATTATGTTTTAACATATTAATAGAATAAATAATTCCGTATTTAAAAAACTAAAGTTAAGAAAAATATATATATATGAAAAACAAAAAAGGTTAAATAAAAATTAGGGATTTGTAAAGTTATAACAGGTAAGATGTTATAGCAGGTAGGTATTTGTGTCATTTGTATTTACCCAAGTCTTTATGATTTTTTTGTATATGCTGTAGGAGGATATGTTTTTAGATTTAATTTCTATAGTCTGATACAGTGCATTATAGATTTTTGGTGCAATGAAAAAAGCATGTCTTTGCGCAAGCCTAGTTTTGCATAGGGGAACCTCAAATGCATTATTTACTCTACTGCTGGAGCGTTTTTCGTTTTTTGTAAAATATACATTTCGTGAAAATATATATTTCAGGCATTGCATACAGTAGATTTTTCTTATATCTAAGAGTTCAGCTTCTTGGAATAATTGCAAGGAGGGGTAGGTAACATCTTTATGCAACATTATTTTTATTATTAATTTTTGAGTAATTTTTAGTTGCTTAATATGGGTATCATAAATACCCCCCCATCCAATTATTCCATAAGATATTGATGATTGCACCAATGCATGATATACCAGTTTCATTCTTTTAATATCAACTATGTTATTTAATCGTTTAAAAATGTACGTCAAATACCTAAGTTTATTTACAAGGTTTTCTACGTGATTTGTCCATTTTAGTTGGCTGTCTATAATAATTCCTAGGTATTTAATTGTGTTCCCCGAATTCATTTCTATACAGTTAGAACACAAAACAGGTTTGCAAGAATTGTTGTGAAACCTTATATTTAGGTGAGTTAAGGGTGCCGCCCTTTTGGTATTATAGAATGGAATATACATAGTTTTTTCACAGTTCAGAGTTAGGAGGTTTTGGTTTAGCCATTCTTTGACAACGGATGTGCACTTATTTGCGTTTTCAGAGACTTCTTTCCATGATTTACCATGGACTGTGATAGCAGTATCATCAGCATACGAGAATAGTTTTCCCGGAATACTGATATTACACAGGTCATTGATATAAATTAGGAACAATAATGGACCGATAACTGTACCTTGTGGAACCCCATGTCTCACATATTCTGGTTTACTAATATTATCACCAATTTTTGTACATTGTCTGCGATCAAGTAAATAATTTGTTAATAGTGACAGACAATTATTTTTAATTCCAATATTATTTAGTTTTCTAATCAGTTTATTATGATTAACGGTATCAAACGCTTTTTTTAGGTCTAAAAAGATTGTTAAGCTTTTCATATTTAAGTCAAGATTGGTGTATATATTTTTTGTTAGATTAAATAAAGCGTCATCTGTACTAAGACCTTTTCTGAAACCATATTGATTTGGGGACAAAAGTGCATTTGATTCTAGAAACTCTAGTACTTGTATTTTAATAATTTTTTCTAATATCTTCGCTAGTTGGGATATTAGCGATATTGGTCTGTAATTGTCAAGTTTAGAGATTGATCCAGATTTATGTATTGGTACAATATTGGAGAGTTTAAATGCGTCTGGGAAAACGTTTTTTTCAAAACAGGAATTAAAAATGTGTTGCAAGGGCTTCGAAATGTGTTGTTTAATAAATTTGATAGCGATGGCGCTTAATTCATCTGGTCCATTGGCTGTATTTGTGTTAAGATTGTCAATGTGTTTTATTATTTCAGATTCGGTAATACGTTTAAATTGGGTTAAATTAGGACTATTTTCAGAGTGTTCGTCCATTTGAGTGTATTGATGTATATGGTTTTGAAAAGAGGGATTGTTATTTATTATATCTGAAGCAACATTTGTAAAAAAATCATTGAATTTATTTGCAATATTTCTTTTATCCGTTATGACTATTTTATCATCTGTGACAATTTTTTCAGGGAATGTTTTTGCTTTATGTTTTCTATTAGTTATTTCATTTATGACTTGCCAGGTTTTTTTAGAATCATTATCAGCTGTTTGTAATTGTTTAGTATAATACTCTTGTTTACATTTTTTTATAAGAATATTGAAAAAATTTCTATAAATGATGTATTGCTGTCGTAAATTTTCATTGGGTGGAATGTTTTTAGCCATACAATAATTCTCATGATTTTTGTAAATTTTGTACAGTTTGTTCCTGTGTTGGCTTGCAATTATCAAACCACGCGTGATCCATGGTTTAATTTTTTTATGTTTGCTTCTAGGTATTGGTATTGGTTCAAGACTATTCTTGATATTATCATTTAATATTGAATAGAAGGTGTATAGTGATTGATTTGGGTCATCATTGGTTAAAACTGAGTTCCAAGTTTCTTTTTTTAAAAAACTGTTTAGGGTTTGATAGTTAATTTTATTTTTTCCCACTTGTTGGGCTTTAGTTGTATGATGATACTTTAAGGTACTGTGACCGAAAAAAGTTGGGAAATGATCGGTTATATCAATTTTTAGGACAGCTGATTTGGGTATACAATTTTTATTGGTTTTAAGAAATATATGATCAAGACAAGAACCGTATCTGGTAGGGCTATTTATATAAGATAGATATCCTTCGCTGTATATAACATTTAGATATTCATTTGAAATTGGGCTCAGGATAGAATGTTCTATGTTAATATTTATATCCCCTACGATAAATGAGAAATCTGATTGGTTGCAATTATTTTCGTTTATGAAATATTTTAATTCTGTGATAAAAGATTTAGAATCTAAAGAAGGGGAGCGATAAACAGCAATTATAGAGTATTTTTTACTGTTTAGCTTGAATGATAAATGTATGGCATTAGAAAACTTAAATTTTGGGATGTTTATTATTACATCAGTTATTTTATGTGCACTATAGAAAATCGTTAGACCGTCATGCGAAGTATGTTTTGAAGGAAGTGAGTAAGTCTTATAATCAGAGATGGAGTAAGGGATTAGTTCACGCATTTGCGTTTCCGTAAGTATAATAACATATAAGTATAATAACATATTCCGTAAGTATATTCTTCCTATCTATGTCCGTGATCCATACCTCAATGCTTCTTTCAAAGTCGGTTACTTTTTTAATGGTTTTTATTGCAACAGGGAGTTTATTAAATAATTTTGTAGAGAAATATTGCGTATTTCTTTGTCTAAAAGTTGTTTTGATTGTAGGTTGGTGGAATCTTTATTGTAGTGTGGATCTTGTGAATCGGCCGAGTGTGTGTGTATAATTTGTTCTCAGCGGTAAACATGTATTGTTAAAAAACCAACCTCTTTAGACCCAATGCATGGTAGACACTATTAGATGAACACACAAGCATACAAAAGCACTCAGTCCCATCTTAACTTTGTGTGAAAACTCTCTTTATAATGTACCCACACCTCCATTTAAGAATATGTATTGTCCAAGATAAGTGTAGCGCTACTTGCTCCAGCTAGACTGCTGAGAGAATGTGTTTTAAGTCAGTGAAGCGTAAACTTATCTTCACTTATACTTCGTTTTACTTTCATCTCAAAGTTTAATTCCTTACATATCACGTAAATAATAATTAAAAAGAAAATTAGGGAAACTCAATAGAAAATCTGAAACACAAAAATCAAAAAGAGATAGGGTCACATCAAGGACTCGAATCGGGTCAGTGCTCTACCAACTGAACTAATGTGTCTCTAGTCCCTATCCGGTTCGGTCATATTTAACTGTATCATGCGCACGAAAACCAAAAGTTCGTTTAAAAGTATATAATAATTATTTGATTAGCGCAGACCCGTGAAAAATCATTAACTAGTTATTGTTTGGTGGGTTTTGCGCAGGTTTTAATTTTTTTTTAATGTTTTTATGCTCCCCTTTGGAACCAGTGAGACTGTGGCATCCCTAATTGGGGTATTTTGTGAGGCTGAAGGTTGTTTCGAAGGGAAGGAGATGGGAAAAGGGAAGGCGAGGAAGTACCTGGCTTTTCAGATTTAGTGACTAAACACGGCTAAAGCTATTTCAAGCAACGTATACATTCTGAATCGTGGTCTTACACCAGTATCTTCCATTCTAGAACGTGCCGCAAATATACTACGCACTAATTTTAATATATAAATTTTGAAAAACCAAAATTAATCAAATATTATTTTGAAACCGTGACCTTTGGATTGATAGTGTAGAACCTTATCCCTTGACCACGGAGGTCATCGAGTAAAAATATTTTTAATGTATTTGCCTCAGAATCCTAAGTCTTCCAACAACAAATTTAATATTTTTATTTGTATTATAATTATATTTTCTTGTTGACAAATTCTAATTTGACGATCAGAAATTTATATTTTTAATTTTTAACTTTATGAGTAAAATCTCAAATTATAATATTTAATTAAATAATGACAATATTAGCGAAACTCATAAAGTTAAAAATAAAATTCATTCTAGACTTGCAGAAAAAGTCAAAAGATGTCGCGTATTAAAAACAAAATGGATAATAATGTATCCAGACACTATCTAGATAGCATTTACTTCTGGTTGAATCTTGCAATCATAATATATAAAGATAGCAGCCAATAATATGTGCGTTAGGAAAATGAAGATAATGTTGGTAGTTCTTAGCCGAAGTATGATACAGTTAAAGGTGACCGAATTTGATATCGACACCTTAGCTCAGTTGGCAGAGCACCTGCCGTGTAAGCAAAGGGTCCTGGGTTCGAGTCCCAGAGGTGCCAATATCTTTTTCTGATTTTTCTGTCTCTACATTTTCGATTTAGTTTCGCTAATATTGTCTTCATTTAATTAAATATGAGAAAATTACCTTTGGAATGAAGACGCTTAGTAAATCTAGTTATTTACCTTAGTTAACTAATAAATATTACTTTCTTATGGAAAAAGCGCAGAAGCTGAAAAATCAAAATCTGACTTTATTTAAATCTCGAAAATTTAAACGATACAATTGTAATGAAATACACAGTTCAAATACAGAACAGAAAATAAAAATAATTTTCTTGTGAAAAAAGCTATATTATAGGCAGGAACTTGTCTGAATTCCTTACAACCAGTTTAGTAACGTTTATTATTTATTGTAGACTAGCAGACCAGGACACACTTTGCTGTGGCTAACAAAGCACAACGCCATTACCCAACCTTTTTAAAATCCACACCACCGCTTGCCAGCTGCCCGCTGCCCGCTGCCCGCTGCCCGCTGCCTGAATTGAATATTTGAATTTCTCGACTTTTCTCTACTATAATAAGCATGTTTTTATACAAATAAACCTTCCTCTTGATTCACTCTATCTATTGGTGAAAACCGCATGAGTATCCGTTGCGTAGTTTAAAAGATCTATGCGCACATACATTTTGAGCGACATCATTTTATACTATGTAATGCAATTCGAGCGATCGCCACTAATTATACAATGCTTGCAATGCAACACTGGATATTTGAAAAGGGAAAATCAAATACCTGCTTACTCTAGGACACCTATCTTCCGTAGAACGAATTTCAAAAGTGACCATAGTACGGCCCGCCAGCCGTTTTAAATCACACAAAAATATGTTTTCTTTAATTTTTTATATTTTACTCTAATATAATTTACATTTATTATACATATAAACATTCCTCTTCAATCATTCTGTCTATTGGTGAAAACCTTATAAAAATCCGTTGCGTAGTTTAAAAGATTAACGCGCACATACATTTTGAGCGACTTCATTTTATACTATGTAATGATAATGATAATGATGATGATAATGATTGTAGATTATTTATAGAAAACAAGGATAACTATTTTCAATTACTTTATCAATTTATACTTGTTTCAGAGATAAACCACAGACAATAATATAATCATAGCTACAAGCAGTAGTGCTATTACAATATTTTGCATAACTACCTCAAAATTAAAATATATAGCCGTAGGTTTAATTGCATTATAATAATATTTCGTAAACACAACCGTGAGATAAATTTTATTCTAGAAGGGCACCTATGAATATGTAAATTATCTATGCAAATGCATTGTATAATATAGGTTATTTAATATAGCTATTAGAGTAAAGCGCACTTGGGTTGAAATTTCACTGAATTGCAAATTTCTAATTTATTACATTTCGTATACCTAGTTGTGGGTGAAATAATAACTGGAGGTCTAGCAGAATAAAATCGATAACTTTACAATATCAAATAAATTCATAGGAAAGATGACTGTTGACAGCAGAACCGATATTGACGGAGAGCATAAAAATTGGTATTAACCGGTGCATAAAAATTAAAAATACACTACTAAATAGAAAATTTCCAATTGAAATACTAACTTTAATAATCGTTGGCACTTCGCATGTACTTTTTGATATTAAACGGGTGTTAATTAGTTAACGACGTCTTCTGTCATACTTCAACCGCTTTCGTTTAATAAGACAATATCAATAAATTGATCGCGTCTTAGATTCGTTAATTAAGTCTATTGATCGCTTATACATTTTTTTCAATTCTAAAAGCTACGTCAGTTCACCCCCATTCTTTAATAATAAGTCAGTTTTGTTATATTATTATAACGAACAACATTATTCAAAAGGTTGTGTGTATTGATTAACACTCAGAAGGCCACGCTAATATTTATTGTCAATTGTTGACCGTGCTCGCAAATAACGACAACTTACTAAGCATAGATGACGAATTTAGTAAATATCATATTGATATAGTAGCTCTGCCTTCATATGCATCGTGTACTCCTCTAGTTATAAGGGAGTAAAATACTCGGATTTTTTTTTATTTCGCAGGACTTGTTACAGCGTTATTACGAGAGTTCATATAGAACGTAATTCCTCGATCAAATATTCAAGTACCTACAGGAATAAATTACAATACGCGCAGAGTATTCAGTGCACATACCAACTGCCAGCAGATCCTCTCGATTAATCATTTCATCAGAGTGCCATAAATAGAGGAAATAAACGTAAAAGTCCGCACAGTTGCCATGCTATACTCGATGAAAAATTGCGTCCCTTTGGAGTCATTAGGCTACCCTCCACTAGCCGAGTTGGGGGTGGCTGGGGCTAGTTGGGGGAGGGTCTGGAGGGGAGGCAGGAAGGAACTGCATGAACTACAGCCTCCTACCACCGGAAGTGAACAAACTGTTACCCGCTGGGCGCGGTGTGCCGCTACAGCACACTCGGTTATGCTTTGGTATGAGCGGCGGTCGTGAATATTTCACTTGCATTTTTCAGGAAAACTAACAGAATTGCGGTTTATGTTTCAACAAAGAACCAGGCGCAATGCTGTGCGGATTTTAAATGTGGGAATTGAGATATATCACACTCTAGTGTGTTTTAGTACCGGCGGACTGAATGAATTACAAATAGTTACTTACTTTTATATTTTTGTATTATAATACATACATACATTTTTTACAGATCATATTTTTGTAAAATGTTTTGGCTGTTCAACTAAGAGGAATTCCCGTTTTACAAATTCAGTCAAACTTGGATAAAGTAACAAACATATTATTGCACAAAAAAAAAGAGAAGAAGAGAAATAATACAAAACAAAATTAGATTTAAACAAAACTTAACTGATGTTCATTTAGCAAACTTATAAAAAAAAAAAACAAATTGAAAGGTAAGTACGAATATACAGGGTGTCCGGGGGTAAAGTGCATTAACTTCGAGAGGTGATTCTACATGATAGTACAAGTAAAAAAGATAAATAACTTTTTTCGAAATTCCAACCTTTAGGGGGAGTTTTCAGATTTATTATTTTCCGCTGTTACGATACGGGCCAATCACAATCGAGTCGGGCGCCCGGCAGGCTCTCAGGAAGTAAGATCGTACCTCACACTGAGGATTTTTAGTAGGTACGTCTTTTTGTATGGGAAAAAAAAATGTTGGAGTTTCGAAAAAAGTTGTTAACCTTTTTTACTCCCACCGTCATGTAGAATCACCTCCCGAAGTTAATGCACTTTACCCCCGGGCACCCTGTATACACTCATACTTAATAATAAACGATTATAAAATAAAGGTAAGCAACTTGGGTTTGCATTTGCAAATTGTAATCCTACATAGGTACATATTTCGTAAAAAGAATAACGAAAAAGAGAAGAGAAGAAAAAATAAAATAATAGATTAAAACATAAAAGAAAACTGCTATTTGTTTAGCATACTTATTAAAATAATAGGCAGGTACATATGTTTAATAATATAGGATTAAAATATAACGGATAAAAACTGGTGTTTGCTTTGCATACTAATTAATTAATTAGTCCATCATATATTATATTTTGTAAAAGGTAGAAATAAAGAGAAAGATATGGTTCAGGTAAGTAGAGCAGATGGATAAAGAATGGAGATGGATGGAAGAATTGGGGGAAGTTCTAGGGGTAAGTCCCAGGTCCCTTTAAGTACGATATACTTTATCAAAAACTTGAGTCAAGGGATTTCTAGAAGAGAGCTAAAAACGATATATGAATGTAGGTGCATCAAGGAATAATAGCCGTTTTACACAAACTCTTTTTTCAGCCCGATTCCAATTAGAGGCCAAAATGAACATTTTTCGCTTTACGCGGTCGCTATTTTCATATCTACGATTTCAATTGTCATCACTGAAAACAACACATGACCATGCTGTTTGCTGTGATGCCAACTGAAATCGTAGATATGAAAATAGAGATGAAAATTGCGATCGCATAAAGCGAAAAATGATGACTTTGGTCTCTAATTGTAATCGGGCTGAAAAAAGAGATAGTGTAAAACGGTAATAACACTGCTTGTTCTCTGGTACATATGCCATTACTTAATTACATATCGTTCCATCCTCTACATATTGCACATTCATTGCACCAATTCGAAAAATTGGTGCAGTGCTAAAATATTCAAAGTAAATAAAACAGCGAACAAATCGCCTGCGTATTCCGAAATGCGAAAGGTAATCAATATATTTTGTGATGCAATGTATTTTTTTTACAATAACTCTCATTTCCAGACCAAATTCATTTCCCTCAAAGCCTTTGTCACTTTTGGGGACGCTGAGGGATTTTTTTTTTAAAAGGAAGGAGAGGAAGTTCTGAGAAGGAAAAATGTAAGACGGGTGGGTGGTGTGGAGGACGAACAAGGACACCGATCTGCAGTCGCACGGCAATCTGGTTCGTCCCCCCACACATTAACAGGAATCAATCTTTATCACAAGTCACGAACAAGCCGCGACGAAAATCATTCTCATCATTCTGCTTTACACTGCCGGAAAATACCCTATCTTGTAAATCGTACTTGTTCGCTCTCCACTTTTCTATACAACTGTTTAGAAAAAAAAAAAAAAAAAATGAAAAAATTGTTCAAATTTTATATTTTTAATTATGGTGCTTTATGTTCGTATGTAATTTGTTAAATAAGCCTGTAGGTATTGTATCTACGATCTGCTAATTTTATTTAGTACACATCACACACACGTAAACATATAACCCCATTGTAGGAATGTTGGGGTCAGTGGGTTGATGGAAGTGTGTGTATGAATTCACCCCTCCCTCTAAGTCAAATTGTCTCCCTCAACCGGCCTCTCCCGATCAAACCACCAGAAGATGGGCAGAAACATTCGCCTCTAACTCCTGGATAAACCTCACCCCATAAAGCTTGCACCCCTGAAGTCATTCAACGTAACTTGCCACTTGGGGTGACCTTTATTAGAGGTGTTGGTTATCCAATGAATGTTTCTGGGGTGGCTGTACTCATACTCGCCTCGAAAAATTGCCACAAAATTAAGGGAATAGATTTATATTTCCGCTAGGACTAAATATAAAATTGGATAAAGCTATATTTACCTTTGTACTTTCTCCCCCAGAGAGATAATTAGAGAATATTATTTAGACTGATTCAGAATTATCGATGTTCCTGACAGATATCCGGCAGATAGGTTTGGAGGTCAGCGAAAGTCCCCATTCCTCATTCCCCATACCCCATTCCGGATCATTAAATATGACGTCTGTCCAATTTGACGATTCCGGGGAATTATTCCTTCCAATGAATAAACCGAATGTCAATTATTATCAAGGAAATGTTAGAAATTCATATCGGGACCCAAATGAGAATATTCCGTTCCTGGGAAAGATATTGTCATCTTTGGGGAATCAAATCGCTATGTCAATTTATATGCAAATTTGGCTGACAAAGGCTGACGCGGTGCGTATTTACGCAGTGTCTCCCCCAATACTTACGTCTATTTTAAAGACATTTGCATGTTAATGTACGATCACAAATAGTCATTAATCAATTGATAATAAAGGGTAAGACACATGGAATTATATTATTGTTATTATTTCAGAATTAACTAATATTGAATTTGGTCACTTTTACGGTTTCGTTCAGGTAAACATACATATGTTATTATTTTTCCAAACGTTCTAATTTTGAACTGTAAACACTTGATGTAGCCGATTTTTGTAAGATGATGATTTTTTGTTGTTGTGGGACCTAGGTACCTACATCAAAAATATTGTATTCAAATATGCCTAGAGTTCAGGAATAATATTATTGTTTCCAAAATTATTATTAACTAGCTCAGACCTGAGAAAAATCACGGATTATTGTTATTTCAATTTTGAAAAAGACAAATAAAATTGTTTTCTAGAGGTGTTGGTTAACCAATAAATGGTTCCCGGGGCGGCGTAATCACAGCCGTTTCACAATTGATTGTGCTGTAAAAAAACAATTCGCACACGAAATAAAGAGTCTTAACTTTCAATTATTTAAATTTTTTTTATATAATATTTCACTTAATTTTATTTCATAGTATTTCATCCCTAAAGACTCTTGGCTTTGTTTTGAGAGCTGCAAAAGATTTCAATCATTTAGGCACATTTATCATGTTATATAAAACCCTTGTCAGATGTCAACTTGAGTATAACTCTACCTTTTGGTCTCCCTTTTTCAATTTTCATTCAGATAACATTGAAAAGATTCAATGTAAGTTTCTAATGTTTATAAACTATAAATTGCATATTCCTATGCAAAACATGGATCAAAATTACCTCCTGGATCGAATGTCTCTATTGAAACTTTCAGAAAGAAGAATAAGCATAGATTTAAAACTATTACATAAAATACTGCATCACAAAATTGACTGTCCTGAATTACTTCAAATTATCAATATCCATGTAACCAAAAAATCATGCCGACATTTATTACCCTTTTACTTCAATAACACCAAGATAACCTAGCTTTTCAAAATTGTCCGTTTCCGAGACTTCACAGTCTCGTAAATAAATATTCTGATCTAGGTGATATATTTCATCTTAAAACTAATCAGTATAAATGTTGTATATTCTATCACTTTTATTCTTCTAGACAAAAATATACCTATGTACCTGGACCTTTATAACTTCGACAATTTTGTTTTGTAGAATCTTTTAAATTCAATTATGTGCGTGATTATTCAAAGGCAGAAACATACTTGCGTGTCGCGGCGTGTCGTGTCGCGCCAGAAGCACATCGGTTTCATACATTTTATGGTTAGAGACATATTTGTAGGTCGTGGCTTGGCGACAAGCCACGACGATGATTGGTTAATTTGTAGTCACGACACACCACGACACGCCACGACTCGCAAGTATGTTTCTGCCTTTAAGGCAGACAAACATACAACTTGTTTCTGTTCACATTTTTATCTATGTATTTTGTTTTGTGTTCTGTTGTCATTATTTTTTCTCATTACCTTTTTTCTCGTTATCTTTGTGTTTTTCTTTATTGTTTTAATTTTTAAATATTTGCTTTGATACGAATAGTTTGTAAAATTTTATAAGAAAAGCCTACTGGGGCGTGTAATAAATAAATAAATAAATGAAAAAATAAAATAAATAAATAATTACGGGAAGGTATACGTAAAATAATTCATAATCTGCGCTTTTGTAGGTGGTGTTAAATTAATTATTTTTGAATGAATTATTTGTTTAAGCCAGTACATAACGCAATATGAATATGAATAAATAGTTTTATCCGTTTACAAAAATATATTTTTTATTTAAGGCATACACACACACTGGGCTGAATCACGGATACAGTAAACAACTCTGCCATAGGCCACCCCAAGTTGTTCGCAACGTTTGGTCACTTAGCTGGGGTGCCCGGGTTCATAGGGTGAGATTTGGCCCGGATCTTGGCGGCTGATACGTCTGCCTACCAACTGCATGGTAGGCCGAATAGGGAGAGACTCGTTGAAGGAGATCTCAGATGTCTAGTGAATCTATCGCCCAACCGTAGTGGGAGGGATAGATTCGTACGTCCGTCACTCCAGGACACACTGCCCCCAGATTCCTACCCACCCCTCATCCCCTTTTCCTTCCCTTTTCCCTTTCCTAAAATACCCTCCACACAGCATCAAACAAATAAATCGTCGTAAGTAATGAATTAAAGCGTAACTGGCAAAAATGGCTTTTTCCTAAAATAATTATGTAGTACCGTCTACGAAGGAGCGGATTATGAATTCTTTTAAGTATAGCCTTAATATATTCACCTGTTATAATCTCTGCAAAAAACTATCCAAAACTGAAGCTAGCAGTCCACAATGGAGTGCTGGTACCTGATACCTACCCTGATGTATGGCAGTAAGGCATGGAGCTGGTAGAGGAAGGATGAAATAACATTCCTGAGACACATGTATGAACAACCATGTATGATTGTGTGTGATAATATGCGGAGATCCGCCAAGAACGCTAGGCTGATGTAAGCGTAGTGAGTAAGATTTAGAAAAGGATGCTAAAATGGTTTGGGCGTTTAGAGCAAATGAACGAAGAAAGATGTTTGAGGATAAGAAAATAAGTGTAAATATATGACGTAAATGTGAATGGTAGAAGAAGTCGAGGACATCTGAGGAAGATATGGCACGATAAAGTGAATCAGATACTAGAGTCGGGCCATGTAAGAGTCAGAATAATGGAAGAGCTTTTAGGAGGCGATCTGTGAATGTAAATCAGGCGAGGAGTTTGTCAAGACCGAATTGTTTGACGGGTTGTCCTCTCTGCTTACCCCTGTGAGAAAACTGTGTGATGGTTAAATGGTAAAAATATTGGATTGTATCATTGTATGCTATTTTCCTTGTATATATATTTTGGGAAAAGGGACGTTCTTGATTTATTTTAACAGTGATTAATGATTCCATATATTATTTGTAGTAAAAAATGTTAATGAATTTTTGATCTCCGAGGACATTTTTGATGTTTTTTTTTGTTCAACTAAAAACATATAAAAATCAGTAGGAATTGGAAAGCTGGAGTAAAAAAAGACATCCAAAAAGTCACCGGATACCAAAATATTATTTGTAATTTTTTGCTTCAAATAATGTCAGAATCACTGGTTAAAGTAAGTCAAGTACGTCCCTTAACACCGTGTTTAAATAAACTAGGCATTTTCCGATGCTTCTCGACGAATGAGAGTTAATGGAAACGGTCTAAAACCGTTTTATGGTAAAATGAAATATGGTTTAGTAAAAACATTTCAATTTAATGCAAATAATGAAGGGTTAGAAGTTGACCCGACCCCATGCGACCAGATCCTCTCCACGAGCTGTTATATATTACTGAATTCATGGAATAAGCTGAATTATTGGACCTTTCGAAGTTGGCTTGTTCAAGTTTTGGGAAAAGGTTCAAACATTAATACGCAAAAAATAATATCACTGTGAAAACCTCGTGCGGTATTAATAAAATTTAATACGTATTTATGAGGATGTTGTTTTTTTTTAAAAAAATCCGCAAAGGCCAACTTTTTTACCGTCAGATTATAATTAACGCGCAGGAATTTCGATATTACTGGTTATTTTTGTAACGGCTGAAAAATAAATGTGTTTTGGGTTGAAATCGAAAAACTTGAAATCACTGGGACAGAACTTTATCTGGGAACTATGATGTTTTAGAATGTTGGTTAATTTAACCTTTATTGGTACCAGCACCAGCGAATAGTACAGCTTTTACAGATTTTGAGTTTACTTTAGAATTAAAAAAAATATGTAGAACGCTAACCAGCTCTCAACCGTCTTTTTAAAATAAAAATTAAGTATATTTTAGTTAGTTTTACATTTTTACGACTTGTAGATATCTAGTATATATTTGAAAACTTTGAATCGTTACAAATCATTAAACTACTGTACACATCCCTTGTTAGAAGCCTAATAGAATATAACTCCATAGTCTGGTCGCCCTTCTACAATTCTACAAAATTCATATTCATACTATTGAAAGAATTCAAAGAAAATTTCTACGTTTTGTAAATTTTAAACTTAACATCCCTTTAGACTGCATGGGTCGGCAACCTGCGGCCCGCAAGATTCTCGCCGCAACGCACGTGATTTTTAACTTGCCTTGGATTTTTAACTGATTTGACTACCGAACTGAATCTACTCAATACTCGTTTATAGGGAAAAAATAAATTGATATGCCAAATGTATTCAGATGTTAAATCATTTGAAATTAAACTATCATTGTTTATCAAGCATATCGGTGAAAGGAAACTCAAACATTTTTCAAATAGCAAGAAAGCAGTAGAAGAAGCTGGGATAAATTTTGTTTGGGAAAATACTAACTTGAAAAGAGCATTACCACAGCTTCAAACTGAGTTTGAAAACCGGTTTGCTGATTTGAAAAAAATCTCATGTAAGATGGAGATTTTCGAAAACCCCTTCGCAGTGGATATCGATAAATGTACCAAGCTATTTGCAAATCAACATGATAGATTAGCAAAGTGATAATATCCTCAAAATGGCATTTAAGGAAAAAAATAACTTGGTAGATTTCTACGGGAGTTTGCCTTTCGAAAAGTACAAAGAATTAAAAAGGTTTGCTCGGCAAATAATTACTATGTTTGGTAGTATGTATATTTGTGAGCAAACTTTTTCAGTTCTTAATTATTGGAAAAACAAACCCTGTTCTCGATTACCACATTTACATTTGGACGCAATACTAACAATTAAAGAACTTGAACTGAACTTCTTTTATTCTTTCTTAAAAAATGATTTATATTGCCATTTTATTTATGTAGCCATTTTAACAATAATAAATGTCGTAAAAATACGAAAACCGTTTTATTTTTAGATTTTAGAACTGAAATATTGTAGTTATACTGTAATGATATGCAGTGGCGTAGCTAGCATGGGTGCCACCCGGGGCGGATAACGTTGTGTCACCCCCCCCCCATTAAAGTTGACTTGAGCAAATTTCGACCTCATAAAAACTACTACCTAGTCACCGTCCCGGGGGGGGGGGGGGTGGCTAGAGAATTTTCCCACGTAAATATTTGGCCCTTGGACCACAAAAGGTTGCCGACCCATTTAGAGCACATAAATCGTTAATGAATCTTTTAATACTTTAAATATTCCAAACATTAGAAAACAGACGAAAAATAAACGACCTAACCTTTTTATTAAAATTATTAAACTCTAAATTCGACAGTTGTGAACTCCTGTAATTAATAAATCTACATGTACCTACACGAACAACTAGATAAACATTGACATTTTATATACGTACATCTCATTCGAACTATGATTTACATTCTCCCATACAACGTTTGCATTGTCTTTGTAACAAATACTTAAACAATATGGATGTATTTCACAATAATTTGAACTTAACAAACTTCAAACGCCATATGTGCCAACTATTTATTTCTACCTATCTCATAAACTAATGTGAACAACAATTTTAAATGTAATATTTTGTTTCTTATATTTTATGTTACCTGTATTTTGTTAACGCTTGTATTTTATGCAACCTAAATTTTTTTAAATTTTTTAACGCTTATATTTTATGTAACCTATATTTTGTTTTTAACATATATTATATTACTTGTATTTTGTAAACCCATTCTTTTCACTGTAATTAAAAAAAATGTACTGCATTCTATGTAAAAGCCCTATGGGCGTTTAAATAAATAAATAAAAAAATAAATATATCTATTCTAAAACTACTATAATAATATTCTATGACCTACATACTAAAATTTCGACTTCACAACGCTGAGACAAAACCCACGAAAGACCGAATTGGATATACACGCCTTAGCTCAGTTGGTAGTGCATTTGCCATGTAACAGAGGGTCCTGGGTTCGAGTCCCAGAGGTGCCAATATCTTTTTCTAATTTTTCTGTCCCTAGATTTTCGATTGAGTTTCGCTAATATTGTCTTCATTTAATTAAATATTACAATGTGAGGTTTTACTCATAAAGGTAAAAAAAAATAATGTTACGAGTATTATTAAGTTCATTAAGTTTCAAGTATATTTAAGTTTTTATTTTTGTGACAGCCGTTTCGGCTTAAAAGAGCAATTCCAAACTGTCAAAAAAATTGCTTATTATCTGCAAGTTATTTGAAGACAACTCTAAAAGATTCAGATTTTTTAAAATATTCCATGTTTAGTAAATTTGAGAAACGATAAAGTACTTTGAATTGGCAATTGAAAGGAAGACCACAGCAATTGGCACATCTTGTTAAAGTATATGAAAAATAAATAGGTAGATATATATTCTCTGGCTTCTGGTCTAGTCAGGCTTTGTCATCCGAGAGTAGAAATGTGGAGGCAGAATTATTTATGTTTCGACAATAAACCCTTCCGTACATCCGTTTTCATTTCCTTTCGGGAGCTGAACCACCCTCTGTTTACTCGGAAATTAAGGAACGACTTGATTGCCCACGAAATTATCACACAAAAAATAGCGACCTTACAAAATAATATACGGGCCAAATTATCTTTTAAAAAAATGTCTGTTGTTGAAAGGTTGTAATGTTGTAGGGGAAATAGGGGAAAAATAGTTAGAAACATTAAAAATAAGGTATTATTATTTTTGGTTTTTAAAAAATAAAACTTTCGAAGTGAACCTTTTTAACAATCGTTGCGTAATACATTTGCTAAAATGAAAATGCTTCTACCCACATATTAATGTAACGTTTCTTTTGTTTTCCGTCTTTTAATTGCCATATTTTTCACTTAAACGCAAATCTTAGCCGATATAACTAGGTACATGCGTAATGACCAGATATGAATAGTCAGATATCTTTGTTCATTAGTCAGAATTCCACTGGAGTACGCTTACAAAACATGGAATCCACAATATTTATTTATTTATTTATTGTTGTTATACGCCCGTAGGGGCTTTTACATATATTAGAAAATAATATTTAAGATATCGAGGATTACACATACATAGAATTTATACCAAAAGTTATAAAAGTGAAAAAACTTTTAAGACTATACAAGTAGTTTTTAAAGAAAAAAAAAACCACTTGTATAATCTTGTGGAAAACCGTGAAATATTTTAAACGATGTAATATTTCACAATAACATAGAACATAATATAATATAAACATTACAATAACAAATCAAATCATTAAATATATTATTATATACCCATGTTATAATAATGTGTAGGATTCCACAAAGTGTTGGTTTAAATTGCATTTTGAATGAATGTAAAGGGAATCAGCGAATACATATACAATACCACCAAACTTGTTGCCTAAATAACGCATCCTATTGGTAAGTGAGTGTGATATATTTTGTCATGTATTCCTTGTCGGTACATGAAGTTTAATAGTAGCAACGATGGCAGGGCTGTCAATTAGGTTGTTCATAATTCTGTACAATAAAATTAGGTCTGAAATGATTCTTCTGTCAGACAGCGTAATTAAATTTAGTCGATTCATTAAACTTAAATAATTAATGTTTTCTATTGGAATTTTGAGTTTGAAATTTAAGTAACTAAGAAATTTGTGTTGAACTCGTTCTATTTTGTTAGAGTGTACTTTATAGAAAGGGGACCAAATAGGTGAATTATATTCTACTTGACATCTAACTAATGAAATGTAGAGTGATTTCATGCAATCCAAGGACTTAAAATCAGTTAGGGTTCTACAAAGGAAGCCAAGAATCTTTAAAGCCTTATTAGCTATATTATCTATATGTGGTGTGAATGTTAAGTTTGAATCGAATATAACTCCCAAGTCGCGAATTTGTAATACTGGTGTTAATTTAATATTATTTAAATTATATTCATGTAAAATATGAGAATGAGTTCTGGAAAATCGTATTACTTGACATTTCTCAGTATTCAAAAATAACATATTTTGTACGCACCATTTAAAAAATTCATCTAAATTAGCTTGTAAAATTAGGCAATCATATATATTTCGTATTCTTTTAAACAATTTTAGATCATCTGCAAAAAGTAGGACTTGTACATCTATAAATATGTTTACAATGTCATTAATGAATATTAAGAAGAATGTTGGGCCGAGGTTGGGACCGTTGGGACAGTTGGGACCCTTGCGGGACACCACTTGTGGCCTCGAATACATACTCGAATATGACGTATACACGGATTTAGTAGAAAATACAGAATAAATTATTGAAAAATTTACCTCAGAAATACAATAAAACTACAAACTAATGTTAACTTTACAAAAAGGCGTACATTGTTTGATCTATTGTTTCTACACAATCGATTAAATAATTAAATAGATTGTTCCGAATCGCTTTCTGTCATTGGTTTAAAAGTTACAACGAGGGGTACCAGGCACACTACGCGTCTTCACGTAGAAGCCAACAACACTAAGGGAGCAAATAGCTCACCTCTCGCGATCGACCCACTTCGAAAATTTCATAAATTTTTTTAGCGTAATATAAATTATTTGAAAACTTAATTGAATGAAAACAAATAACTTTGTAAAACACCACATTTTATCAAAATTATCAACATATTTCGAAACCAAAGGTATTCTTCGTCGGGAGAAGATTAATATTAATAAAAACAACAAAAGATAAACTAATGTAGGCAACTAAGAAATATGGACAAAAATATTATAGGGAGAGGTGATTAATTACATAAAAATATAATAAAAAACTATTATTTAAATAAAAAAAATTAAATTATTTTAGAATGTGAACAAATTGCACCCATTTTTTTTTTTGAATTTATTTTATATATTTAATAATATTATAATTCAATGTATAAAAACAGTTTATTATAAACAAGTTCTGCTTCTGCTTCGTAATTATTATTATGAGTTACAGCTGTTTCGCCCTCTTAAGGCATTATCAAACTGTGGTTGTTACCACCTACAGACGATGTATTTATATCATTTCTAGACAGGTACTTATGATGACAAAATCAATAGCTTTTAATTATTATTACTTGTGCCCCTAAACTTCTAAGTAAAATGACTGAAATATTAATGGTTTAGTTTACCAATTACTGGATTGTTTAAATTTGACTGAAGGTCGTTAATTATTCCATAAAATAAACCCTTGATGATTCATCAGGATTTACCTAATAATACAATTGACATTTGAAATGCTCATCATTCTCTTGGATAACCCACTATGACTCATGTATTTACTTAATACCACAGTTAGGTATTTGGACTGGATTTAAATATATCTAAAAGTGGCGAGCGAATTATATTTGTTTGTTCATTAATTAAAATAGCTTTCTGATTATTAGAGTTTTTATTAATTTCTAACTGCTCTAACAGATTGAGTTTGCGTCCTTTATTTTGTAAGTGCAACGGAAATGGTTTATTATTATCACTAAGTGAGTGATTGTTTTCTAAGAGATGTTTAGCAAATTGTGATTTTATTTTATTATTATTTTTAAACGATCGCATGTGTTCTTTGAATCTAGTGTTAAAGGACCGGATTAAAATGGAGTTCTACAAAATAAACTTAATAACAATAAATAAAAAAAAAATAAAAAAATTGCATCCATTTAATTGGTAATTTTTATATCTTTTCACTTTTATCATGATGTACCGCGTATTGTCTATGTAAATATAAAAAAAAAATCATGTATAATCCAAATGGGAATTGGATTACCTCCACTGGTTCCAAGTCATCAGAAATCTCGTACAAATATTACTTAGAGGAATGAAGAATATTATTTTCTTCTAAATAATTCTGGCGGTGCTTTCTGAATCCAAGAGTAGTGATAAAAGCGGGCCGAAAACATCCCGTCCCATAAAAGCGGGATTTTACTGGTTATTTTTATTTATTAGTGTTAAAAAATTCCTGCCTTACACACTTAGAAAGTTCATCATCACAACTGAGTTATACATTTAATATGATTCGAAGCGTTGGCCCCAGATACGGTATTTAAACTGGAATTGGCTCAAGTCGCGTATCTCGGGGGCTGGCGAAAATGCGCTAAGAGCGTAAGGCGGCTCCTCATGGATTAAAAGCGTTAAAACTTTTTTCACATTAAACTGAATACATCAACAGCCTAACGCACATCGTACCCACTAAATTTGCTGATATTTCTTTTCTGTTTTCCGGTTTAACATAATATTTTTTCTGCGTTATGGACATCGATGAGTTTTTAGAGTCATTTAAACTTAAAAACGAAATTTCTGTGAGGCTTCACAACAAAAATTCTCAGATGGTGAGCACTGGCGTTATGAAGTTTATATATTATATCTGTTTATAGAAATAGAAGAGCGTTATGAAGTTTATATATTATATCTAAATAACTAACCATCACGCCGTTTCCCCGCAGGGGTAGGCAGAGAGGACGGACCGCCAAACATCCCGGTCTTAGCACACATTCCTTGCCTCGTTTACATTCATACAACGTCTCATACATTCTCTTCTATTATTCTGACTCTGGACATGGCCCGACTCAAGTATCTGATTCACTTGGTCGTGCCAAGTCTTTCTTGGGCGTCCTCGACTTCTTCTACCATTCACATTTGCGTCATATATTCTCCTTAGACTCCTTTCCTCGTTCATTCGCTCCACATGCCGAAACCATCGGAGCGTTCCTTTCTTGATCTTACTCATTACGCTTACATCAGCCTGCATTCTTTGCGGATTTCCACATTTCTCACACGATCATACATGGTTTTACCACACATACGCCTCAGGGATCTCATTTCTACAGCGTTCAGTCTACTTTCATCCTTCCTCTGCCAGTTCTATGCCTCACTGCCATACATCAGGGTAGGTACCAGTACTCCATTACGGACGGCTAGTTTCGCGTCTTTGGACAGTTTTTTGTTGGTGCCAACGGCGTTCAGTCCTCAATTAATATAGAGTTACCTGCATTCACCCTTCTTTCAATATCTCTATCAGCCTTCCCATCTCTTGTAAACATACTTCCCAAATAAATAAATTCATCCACCTGCTCCAAGTATTCATCATTCACAACTATATTGCATACTGTTTTCGTACTCTCTCTTTCAAACACCATGACTTTAGACTTACTTATTATATCTGTTTATAGAAATAGAAGGTAAGGGAACGTACCCATACTACGTGACCAACTTTTTGCAATTTTTAACCCCCCCCCCCCCCCCCCCCCCGGTGACCAAAAACCTATGCCCGCCGCCGCTCATTTGTACCAAGCGTGACATTTTGAAGACCCCCCCCCCCCCTAAACGTATCACGTAGTATGGGTACCTTCCCTAAGTACTGTTATGAAGCGGTGTTAAGTCATATTTAAAAGTTATTATTTTTTAAACACCTCTTCAGAACAAGTACCATTGTTTGTATTAATTTTCTTAAAGTTATTAAGAGCACGGGCGGGCAACACATAGACCGCCGGGAATCTATGGTTTCCTATCTAAACTATCAAGTTGTACGATTTCTGAACTTGATTAAATACACGATATGAACAATGTTGATGGCATGCAGCATTGCACATTAATTTAGTTGAATATTAAATGAGGATCTTATTCAGGCCAAGAGTGAAACTGCATATTTCAATCCGGTGAATGATTTCCACCCACGGACATATGAATATATCTGGACCTGCCCTAAGTGATAAAAACGTATTATTTCCCCCTCCACATGGCGCCGGCTGGAGCTCCTCCTTGGAACCGGCTCGCTCCCTGGGGAGGGGATATAGCCTCGCTTGAATCTAAAATGTGTGACGTCATCATTCTTGCCGTGAACAGCGAGAAGCTGACATCCATACATTTAACGAAATAACGGCAGCTTGTGCTATACAATATATCTACGTATCAATGTACACATAGCGAATGTGGGCGGTACTCCAATGTGCTCGTCGCTGGTTACAGGGGTAAGTAAATTATGAAACATTTGTAAAAGTGTTTTAACTAAACACGGAAACAAAATATTGATATGTGTATTGGCGCGAGTCTTTTTGGGGCGAGCATTTGGCCTTAGCAAATATGTTTTGAACGTGGCAAGCAATTCGCGCTCCCATGTAAAAAGGTCTATTCATTCAAAGCAGATTTTGCTTTTAAGAACTAAATGGTGATATTGTAATGCGAGATGCCTATATACTGTCAGATTGATTGTTCAACGAATGACAGTCATCTTTCCCCTTTTCGCTCTCCATAGTTTGGTTTTACCCCTCATCTGTAACTGCTTGTCTATCCATTTGGATGTCTATGTTTCCACCCCAGGATTTCAGGCACTTAAATCGTGAGTCGTCCCCTTACTCCGAATCCTATCTTTTTTTTTCCGTCTCAAAGATGTTTCGAGCATTAATTCATTGAATATATATTAAAATTTCAAAATCACTCGGCTATTGTATATTATATTGTTTAATTGTCCCTCTTAGATTATAGAAAACAAAAAAGGATAGGAATTTCCTAAAAATAATTTTCTTTTTGCAATGAGAAATTAATTGATCATCGGTCGTAATTTTTCACTATTTTCGTATCCTTCTACTATCTATCTATAGTTTAATATGTAGGCACAAAAATAATATAAACAAATTAAAACTTACAAGGCAAAAAAAAACAATTAAAACGTTCTGCCGTTTTAATATTCGGAATATACAGGGTGTCCAGGGGTAAAGTTTATTAACTTCGGGAGGTGATTCTACATGATGGTAGGAGTAAAAAAGATTAACAACTTTTTCCGAAATTCCAACTTTTTTCCCATACAAAAATACGTACCTACTAAAGGTACGATCTTACTTGCTGAGCGCCCGCCGGGCACGATTGTGGCAACATTGCATGGTTGTTCCTGGCCCGTATCGTAACAGCGGAAAATGAAAAAGCTGGCGGCACACGCTGGTCTATTTTTTATCATTTTACCACAAAACAACCCCAAAAAGTTGGAATTTAATCTTTTTTACTTATAATATGATGTAGAATCACCTCCCGAAGTTAATGCACTTTACCCCCGGACATCCTGTGTAAGTGGTTCTAACAAAGAAATATTGTTTCATTTATCATTAACTTCTTTATGGTTTGGTATAACTGCCATCCAAAAAATGTAGTTACAATCTTGTTGTTAAAAACTTGTTGTCAAAACATAACACATAATCATGATGATTAAATTAATTGTACCTAATATTTTTAAATTACCTGCGTGGCAACTTTCCCTTATCCCTGTCCTTCCCTTACCCGTCCCAATCCAAATACCTGTTTCGCACCCTATTTTCTTTACAGTTGTAATCGCATTTATTTTATTGTTGTGTTTTTATATTTAGGTTTATCACTTGTTGAATCTACACCTGTATTATATATATACATTTTTTTTTAATTGCTGCTTCGTCCTGTTTTTTTTTTTCTTTTCTTAAATATTCTAGTTTACATTCAGTCACTTTTATGTTTCTGAATACCTATCTGTGAACATTAATAATTGGTCTGTTTTTTGTCATCCTCTTATGTATATTATGTTATGAGGACTGTTTATGTTCCTTAAATAAATAAATAAAAAACAAAAAACTGCAAATCTAAAAGACAAGCCCTTAATGGGGATAATATTTAGCTTATTTTTACCTGAAAGTCATCATCGTCTATCTTTCCTGATTATTTGATGAGTTGTTTGAATTTTTGGGTGAACACTGAACCTTGAAAGCACCTACCCCGATATTGGCAGAACCCTTGGCAAGGGAGGGATCGGCTAAAATAGATATCATAAGACTACTGGTGAACAATTTATCATGATTTTATCATTAAAATGCCAACAGAAGTTTCAAAATGGCTCGCCAAGTGGAATAAATACAATTATTAATTCTTTCACTCGTCAAAATATATTTGCATAAAATCTAAAAACGGTTTTAAAGTTAGCTTTTTGTAGGTTGGGTAAACAACATCGATAAAGTATGATCTTGAATAAACAGTGTGATAGCTCACGGGTTGAATTATAGGTAGTGTGTATATTATACGTTATTTTTGCTGGTAAGCGAAAAACTGAAATATTCATACTAATATTTACTTTAACCTTCTAAATTGAAAACGATGTACTATGTGAGTGGGGCCGTGACTAAAAATATGTTTTTGTTAAACTCCATTAAAAGCGTATTATTATACACTCTTCCATGTCGCAGTGCATATTTTTTAATTCCTACTGATATATTTATCCAGCCGGAAGCGGTGAAATTACACCAAAATTAATGCCCGTGCACACAAGGCTAGTATTTCAAGCCAGGATAGGAAACTTGTATGCCGGCATCATGTTCTGGTAAGATCCTGGCTGGGCACAAACCAGATGGGATATATACAATGCTACGAAATTATAAGCCAGCATCATTGTAGTGACCACGGCAACCACACATCCGCGTTCATTCGTGGAGAAAAATGACACTTTACTCAAAAAGATTAAACGTAGAAGTTCATTATTATGCGGATTTTTTTTAACATTAGATCCACACAAGAGGCCCCTCAGGGCCTATGTCATCTTTGGGGATGCTGTGTGGAGGGTCTTAAGGGTGGGTAGGAATCTGGGGGTATGTGTGTTCAGGAGTGACGGATGTACGAGTGTGAATACATCCCTTACACTGCAGTGCAAGGCGATGTTCCGAGAGAGTACGGTTGAAGAAGCAAAGGGACTCCCTGAACCACACTCTTCCGATCCGGCCTGCCATGCAGCTGGTGGTCAGACGCATCCGCCACCAAGACCCGGACAAACCTCACCCCATGAACCCGGGCACCCCTGCTAAGTCACCAAACGTAGCGAACCACTTGGGGTGACCTATGGCAAAGGTGTTGGTTCTCCAATAAATGGTTCCCAGGGCGGCGGAACCCATACCCTCCTCCCAAATTTGTCTTTCAAATGCTGAATTACACATAGACTTATCTTTATGAGATTATTTTTTTAATGTTTTTCTTTTAATTACAAATAATTGCCTAAGTTGCCTTCAAATTCATTAAACACTAAAATCTTTAATGACCTGTATCTTATAATTTAAAGCAAAAATAAATAAAGGAGCTCACATCCTGACTAGATATTTGATATACCTTTTGAATGCAAAAATAATTTTTCAGTTTGGTTGGGTATTTTGATCTCAAATCCAAATCTAAGATTTGTATGAAACGGGCAGAAATGGGCCGCGCATACGTTCCCCTTAAGGAGTTCTATGTAGCGAGAAAGTAATATTATTATAATGAAAGGGCAAATATTATGTACTTCAAAACGGTCGTCCATTTTACCTTCAAATATTATAAATTTAGATCTGCTAAAGAAGTTTCCGCAGAATACTAATAAGGTCTTAAGCATTAAATCATTTTGTATATAGATTTATTGCTTCATAAGTTTCGTGTCTAAGGCTGCGTACACATTTGCGAACCGAGACGCGAGCCGAATAACGAATTATGCGCCGAATTAAGCCCCGATTGGCGTTGCTTCATTCCTTTCCCATAATTCGTGGCTCGGCTCGCGTATTGGTTCGCAAATGTGTACGCAGCATAATAGGAAAGAACGTTATTAAATGTATTAATGTTATATTTTATTTTTTAATTTTTCGAAGAAAACTTCATCTAAAAGGTTGTTACTTTGTGATGTCATTATTTATTTATTAAAAGAAAATAACTTAGTTTACATCACTTTATTTTTTATATTTTATACTATCAACATGTTTCGTGAACCATGTTCACTTCTTCAGGAATCAGTATACTTTTATTCCTGAAGAAGTGAACATGGTTCACGAAACATGTTGATAGTATAAAATATAAAAAATAAAGTGATGTAAACTAAGTTATTTTATATTTTATACTGACTCATGTTATGTTTAGGTGAGGAAATATATCTAATAATGATTTTTTTAAAATATATTTATTCCAAAAGTAATGTTAAAACATTTATAACAATTTTTTTACTACAGATCCACACTGGAAGCACTGAGGAAAACAATTTCCCTCGGGGTCTATGCCATCTTTGGGGATGCTGTGTGGAGGGATTTGTAGGGAAAGGAAGAAGAGGAAGCTCTAGGAAGGAAAAAGGTATGTGGGGTGAAACCATAACCAACGCCCCTGTCTTGGACGACGGATGCATCTGTCCACCTACTGCGTAGTGGGCCGGATCGGGTGAGGCTGATTGAGGGTGTCCTTTTAAATTCTCCAGTGGGACTCTTTCGGCCCATCGCCTTGCACCGCAGTGAGAGGGACGATTTCATGCGTTTGTCACTCCTGGACACGTTGATCCCCAGATTCCTACCCACCTCTTTTTTTCTTACCAGAAATTCTTCTCCTACTTGTTCCCAAAAAGACCCTCCATACAGCATCTCCGAAAATGACACAGGCGCCAAGGGAAATTATTTTCCTCGGGCCAACCTGTGTGGAGTTAACGTAAAAAAGCTTTCACATGGAGCATGACAAAATTAAGGCTTAATCAAAATACAATGACTATTTTTTATAAATTACGCATTATTTATAAAATCTTAATGAACATAACTAAACGATATTCAAAAAGGC
Organism: Limnephilus marmoratus; assembly: GCA_917880885.1. Classification (NCBI taxonomy): domain Eukaryota; kingdom Metazoa; phylum Arthropoda; class Insecta; order Trichoptera; family Limnephilidae; genus Limnephilus; species Limnephilus marmoratus. Next base: position 67,111,132 of record OU862908.1, read on the forward strand.
TACAAAGCGATTTTTAATTCTTAAGAAGAAGATTGTAAACCTCTAAAAAGCTCATTTGCAACTTTTCGTTTTAAAGTTTCCCCAAGTTCTCAGGCTAATTAGTAACTTTAGCTAGCTTCTTTCATGTCGTCATAATAGCTTTTTATGTAATAATGATTACCTGACTATCATTTACTCATAATAATAATGTTAGTTAAGTTATAGGTTCATTCACAAAATGCTCCATAAACGTTTAAGTTATCGAAACGTACACAAGTTTTGAGTATGTATTTATTTATTCTTCGTTTTAAGCACGGTCAATTTAATAAAATGAATACAACACAAAAGCACACATACATATAACGAGAAACCTCAATACAGAAAATAGATACCACCTACAGAAGAATAATATTTCAAGTAACTGTAATACAAAGGTATTAAATACATAAGTATAAAATGGGCATATTTTTACACAAGATTACAAACAATATCAACATTAAAAATTTTTTGATTTTTTAACCATTTTTGATATCGGTGGTGAAATTTTAATCACTTTTTATAATAATAATAATAAATTTGGACAACTTATATAGCGCTGTTTTTGCGAAAAATCGCCTCAAGAGCGCTGTACAAATTAACAAGGATTTTACATTAGAATTTACTTAACTTAGGAGGCTAGATAACAACTCGTCTTGCAGCTATCAAGCGCATGGATTATTGAAATTCTAGCCCCCCGATAAATTAAATAAAATATCTTTTTATACGTACGTATTTCAATTTACTTAACTATGTAGGGGGCTAGATACCCACTCGTCTTGCAGCTATCAAGCGCATGGACTGTTGGAATTCTAGCCCCCCAATAAATTAAATAAAATATCTTTTTATACGTACGTATTCTAATTTACTTAACTATGTAGGAGGCTAGGTATCAACTCGTCTTGCAGCTATCAAGCGCATGGATTATTGGAATTCTTGCCCCCCAATAATACATTTACCTTCTGTATTTAATAATCTACTTAACATCCTTAGTCTAACTTAATCTAACTTAATCTACTTAATCTAACTTAACCTAACTTAATCTTACTCACACATACTCAAAACATATATGTATTTAATAAATCGCAGTTCATAAAAACAATTGCAAAGAAACCATAAAAATAACACGTAATCAACGCTAACGAAAATGTATATATACTCGTAATACACTGTGATAATAAATTGTCACTGTGAACTGTTAATTAATAAAGTTTTTTAATTTTTCATTTATCACTCCATACGTACGGCACAGGTAGAAACCGAAGGGCGCGGGCTATATGCATTGGCATCTTATTAAAAACAGTAGGCACAAGATAATCGAATGTCCGTTGCCCGTATTTGTTTGTTTAAACATTTTATTCATTACTAGCAGACCCGGCCACACGTTGCTGTGGCTAACGAAACACAACGCCATTACCCAATCTTTATAAAATCCACACCACCCGCTTGCCAGCTGCCCGCTGCCCGCTGTCTGAATTGAATATTTGAATTTATCGGCTTTTCTCTATTATAATAAGCATGTATTATACATATAAACTAATTAACTCGCCACTAATTATACAATGCTTGCAATGCAACACTGGATATTTGAAAAGGGAAAATCAAATACCTACTTACTCTAGGACATATATTTTCCAATTTCTTCCGTAGAACGAATTTCAAAAGTCACTATAGTACGGCCCGCCAGCCGTTTTAAATCGCACAAAAATATGTTTTCTTTGAATTTCTCGACTTTTCTTTAATATAATTTACATGTATTATACATATAAACATTCCTCTTCAATCACTCTATCTATTGGTGAAAACCGTATGAAAATCCGTTGCGTAGTTTAAAAGATATACATAACGCGCACATACATTTTGAGCGACTTCATTTTATACTATGTAATGATAATGATTATTGGGTTCATTTTAAAACGTCTGTGCGCTCAGTTCTTTTAAACTACGCAATGGATTTTCATGCGGTTTTCACCAATAGATAGAGTGATTCATGAAGAAGGTTTTTAGGTATATAATTTGACTAGGTTTTGTGTAAATTGTTTGAAATATATAAATAAAGGGAGCGGGCTGGCAAGCGGGCGGTGTGGATTTGATTTAACAGATGACCTTGGTTATAAATTTTGGTTAATGGCGTGGCGTTGTGTTTCGTTAGCCACAGAGCTGTGTGGCCGGGTCTGCTAGTTAATTATAATTCACATTTTTCGTTATCGCCTTATCTGTGACAAAATACACTCTCTATCACAAGAAATTAAATTTCGATGTATAAAACTGTTTAAAAATAATAAATTGCCAACTTTAAAATTGCTTTTCGAGAACCTTTCACCGCGACCACGGAAACCGTCGTATTTCATAATTCGATTGTTTCTTGGTATTTCTAAAAAAATGCAGTCCTTACTTTTGGGATTACCCTCGTAGGTATAACAGAAACGTGGTCAAATATATGCTTAAAATAGAACCTAAGCCTTTGTTATAAAAGTAATCCGAATACAATTTTTTTCTTAAACATTTAAGTCGTAATCAAATCAATAAATGGCCAAGTTGACAAGTACGTCCGGTTCACATTCAGACGTTGTGAGATCAATTCCTCTGCAGGCTAAATTGCCTAATATAGCACAAGCAACATAACATTCCGGTAATAATTACGACAGTAGAAGTTGTTGGGTTATTTGTATTAAAAAACTAGGTTATCCCTTTTCACAGTCTACTACACGAGTCAAAAGAATTAATAAAAAAAAACTTTAGAATATCCCTAAAACAACATTTATTCATAAAACTTTTTCCGGTATCCATAATAAAGGACTTCACTAAGTATCTTTTAAAAATGTGCTTTTGAAATATTTGTTACGGAATGGGTGAAAAAATGTTAAGAAATAAATCCACGAAAGCATTCCTCACTGGGCTGAGTAAATACCCGAATTTCAGTTTTTATTATTCCCAGTCAATCATTTCCCCATTTTACTACCCCAAATTTTTTCCACGGAAAGGATTGGGGAAAGCAATTTCCAGTTTATGGCAACATTCATAAAGCCTCTTTTAAATGCTTTTTTATTTGTATAATATTTTTCGGGTCAATGATTTTGGACGGATCTTTCTAAGTTATTCAAGAATCATGAAGAATCTGAAACGGAGCATGGACGAAGCAAGTCGGCACCAATAATAAATAAAATCCTATGGGAAAGATAAGTTCAAGAAAAATTAAAAAAAGGCAAATTAAACAGTGATTTAAAACAGCCGCCTTCTAATTTAAAAAGCTCATATTATTATATACATAAATGGTTTTCGCATCACTATGTACGTACAATTTCGACTTTCAGAGAGAAAAGGTGAAGTTTTTAGTATTAAAAGATTTTCTGGAGTTTTCTGGGAACATTTTTGGTCTGGGAGCGAAAAGCCCTCGTGGCAGCTCTGGGAGAAGAGGCACGAGTCCTTTCACTTACACATAATAGTCATGCAAAACGAGTGCTCCTTTAAACCCACAAATTATTCCTTCAATTTTAAACTTATCAGTCTAAATGTAAACATTTTTTGAATGCTAAAATGGTTTAAAAATATGGAAAATATATATAAAATAGGCAGAAAGCAGTTTTGTCTTATATCATATATAAAATACAAATAAGTATATTAAGAGTATACATAGAGCACGCGGCTGCCTGAGTATATTGCACCATAATTAATCACATTTTCGCTTGTGCAGGGAAATTGATACAAGACTTACTCTAACCAGTGATTCCCGACATTATTTGAAGTAAAAAATGTAAATAAAACTAACATTTTTTAGATTACATTTGAGAATTTCACGGCCAATGCTGCATTGCAATTCCCCATTCGTTAGCCAATGTTTCGGATAGTATTCGAGTATCCTCAGCATCTAACACGGTTATGGACGCTATAAGGCTGTCCGAAACGTTGGATAACAAAGGAGGAAGCGCAGCATGGCATAATACCAAAAATAAATCACGATAATGAGTATTTTATAGACGGTACTTAAAATTTTCTGTAATAAATAGAATGGTGTTCACGGATTAATAATTACAGCAATGCCGTTCCCTAAATAAGGGCCAAAATAACAGATTTTTTGAATCCCGTAGGCGTTAAGAAAAAAAAAACACTTCATCGAGATGCCTCGTTAATACCCCGGTTCTATGAAATACAGCACCAAGTATGATGATAAAAAATGTTGTGTTTCATGACGACCTGAGCTTGAAACAATAAAAACTTTTGACTTCGCACAGAAAAATAATGTCAATAAATGAATAAATTCTTACCGCGTAAAAACTTTGTATCCCAATAAAAGGCAGTTTTACTATCAGGTAAGATAAACAGCAAAAAAGGTTTTATTGCCGACATTATGTGCTCCCCTCCCCCTCCCCCGCAACATGCATGAGAAGATTACTGAATCGTCCAAAAGTGTGCTGAAGTCAACCACAAAGCTTTACCCTGTGAAGGTATCGACAGTGAAATGACAATAGATAGAACTCACGTTCACAAAATTCAGACACCAAAAAATCACTTACAGGCTAAAAAAGCATTTTAAAAATGATTTTAGGACAAGTTTTTGAAATAAATTATTAGCACTGAAAAAGCACTCATAGATACCGACTCTCAATATCGCCCTGGTGTAAGACCATAATTAAGAATTGAAACGTTGCTTGAAATGGTTTTAGCCGTGGTTGGTGACCAGGTCAGAATAGTTAGATACTTTCCCACCTCCCTCTTACCATTTCCTTCCCCTCCCCACTTTCTTCCTTCTGTATTCCTTGGCTTCTGACGGGAGCAGCTGGTACTCTTGCGAGGTATTCACAAAAAACCTCCTTCTCTAGCTTTTTTTCTTTCCGTCATCAGGGCAGTGGTGGTGATGGACACTGTAATGCTCTCCGAAACGTTGGCTAAAGAAGGAGGTAGTCCAACACGGCATATTACCCAAAAAATAAATCACTGTTCTACGTAAAATGTAAAATTAAAAACTCGCGAATCTTTTTTTCAGTATATATTATGCATAGTGATTTTCGGCCGCTATTCCGTAGAGTAGATGATGGTGTAATGGTCAGCGGAGTTGCTTCCAAACAGTTGATTGGGGTTCTATTTTCAATTCCATCGTTCAATGTCCATCATTTTTTTTTTACATTAAATCCACACAGGAGGCCCTGGGTAAAAAAATTTCCCTTAGGGCCTGCGTCATTTAGGATGCTGTGTGGAGGGCCTTTTTGAGGGGGAGAAAGGAATGAACATTGGTCTTGAAGAGACCCATGTTGTATGAAGGAGGAAACACAGAGGAAATAGGGCTTAACGAACATTATTCGATAATAGTGAAAAAATTTCTAAAGATTACGAGTTGATAGAGATGGGATTGTTTTGTCACAGGAAATTCAGATACAATCTTTTGGACCTGAGAGGGGGTATAATAATGAGAACGGACGTGAATTCGGATCAGTCTGCGGTCGGTTGTGAAAAGTTGAAAGTTCGGGAGACGCGACGAAAACGCTCGGTAATTTACTTGTGGAAAAATTCTAAGTGATTAGAATTGTGGACTTAGAAAAATTTCATATTCAAGACAGTGACTTATAAAGACTTGAGAATTAAAATCAGTGAAAATAAAGATAAAGATTACGCTTTAATTATTTGTGAAAAGTTAAAAGTGCTGTGATAAATACAATTTGTTTAGTGAAAAATTCGGTTTTTATAATCAATAAATATCATATTTTTAGACTTAGACATTTCGCGTGGTAAATAAATGAAGTGATGTAATAATGAAAAGAAAAGAAGTTATAATTAAATACGTGTGTTCAGTTTAAACGGAAAGAGTTCTAGCAAATATCAAATATTTAAATTATTTATTAAAAATAAAAATAGTGCAAATTAAAAAGAGTTACAATAAATTATGTGCGTTCAGTTTAAACGGAAAAGTTTCAGCGAAAAATCTTTAATTAAGTTGAGTGCTTTAAATTAGTGATAGGTCTTTTATTAATTTTAAAATAGTATAGTCGAAATGAATCTACTCGTAAAATTATAAAATTTGGAATAAATGAAGTGATTAATCATAATTAATTGTGTCATAATAAAAGTATAGTTATTAGGAAAAAAAGTGGCAAATAATAATTATTCGGTACCATTAATATTATACTTTATAATACTATAATAATTTATTAATCCAAAATTTTGATAAAGAGATTAAAGAAAAAGAAAAAAAAATAATAATAAAACAAAATAATATTTTATTACTACATAAAAGTTCGGAGAAAATAAAAAAAAACTAATTTAACAACAATTTACCGTTCCGAAATTAATCGCGAAGTAACTATCGTTAAAAAGTTATTTAATCAACGAGTTTTGAAATAAAATGCAGTTAGAACGATAAACATCAAATGCCGATTAATTTAGTTAGATTAAACGAGAATATAATAAAATTGAAATCGAAAAAAAAAAGGAAAATTTATTTGAATTTAGTTGATAACATAAAAATAGATTCTAGGTAGGGAAATCAAAAAACAAGGTTTATCCGTGTAGAACCCGGGTGGGAAAACCTTGAAGGGGTAAGTTTTCCTATTATAAAAAAAAATCCAGATTCCAAGGAGAAAACGGCATGCAGCAGACCGTTGGTATTTGAATTAATTTTATAACAAAATATTACTTGCTTAATATGTGATATGTATCTACATATATTAAAATATTATATATAAAATAGGTATATTTATATATATATATATATATATATTATTCCAAGAAAATTTTAATCAAAAGAAACACACTTATATTAAAAGTAAAGGTATCGATTTCGAATACCTACCTCTGAATTTATCAATAGCTATTGAAAATAGTTATGTGTTTGATAAATTTCCAAGTCAAAGTTTTGTATTTATTTTAGTATATGTTCAATTTATTATAACTTCAGCTAATACGTAACGATTGAAATTAGGTTATGAACGAGAATTTATTTCAACCATAATATAGTTGTATATATCAGTATATTTATTTATTGAGACAAAATATATTTGTATAGGGTGTAACAGGACGTACCCGAGGGATTTTAACCAGTGATTCCTGAGCATATTTGGAGTAAAAAATGTAAATGAAATTTTCGTCTCCGGTGAAATTTTTATTTCAAATAAAATCATTTTTTTGGTTTTTTTCCACACGCCGTCACTGATCTCATATTTCGAGTAAAGGATACGGCAACTCCGCGCAAACCCCTCCCCCATATCCGCTAGCCAACCCGAACCCCGTTGTTGGCAGCGTACTCTTTCACTCTCTACTGCGCTTCCTCGTAACGCGAATAAACATATTGCCAGGTGGTTTTTTAAATAGATATTTTTTTGGAGATAATATTTAACATAACTTTCGCATACAGTATTTTTAAATAGTGTAACAGGACGTACCCGAGGGATTTTAACCAGCGATTCCTGAGCTTATTTGGAGAAAAAAATTTGTATATCATTTTGCTGTACGGTGCCATTTTTTTTCAATTAAAAACATTTTTTTTTGTTTTTTCTACACACCTTCACTGATCTCATATTTCGAGTAAAGGATATGGCAACCTCGCGATAACCCCTCCCCCTATCCGCTAGCCAACCCTACAGTTATCGGCAGCACGCTCCCTCACTCCCATACCGCGGCGAAGCTACCCCTTTCCGAATACCGCTCGGTCAGTTGTGTTTGGAGTTTGACGGTGAACGGGGTCGTGCGTAGTTGCTTTGAAATTTGTTTTTGTTTTACTGTTATTATTAGTGTTTATTCTAAAAGATGCCTCAAAATTATCCACCTGCCCATGAAGCAGATATAGTGTTTGTTTATGGAATTTGCCGAGGAAATTCAGTGGAAGCTGTAAGAGAGTATCGCAGAATATATCCAGAACGACGTCTACCACACCATACAACTTTCGTACAGGTTTGTACCTAACTACCTATTTATTATCGTAGAGCTAGACACACATTTAATGCCGCCATCTCATTGTAAAGGCTCCCAAAAATCCGCCTAATTGTGTCTTGTAATGTTACGGAAAAAGGTTATCACTACGTATGTTTATTTACAAAACTTTCCAAAATTTTATGTTTCACTCTCGGAAATCCAAGATAATACCTATCAAACGTGCCAAGTAAAAAAAATAGGGTAATGTTTCCCAACTTGGCTAATTCTTTAAGCTCAAATTATTTAAATAACACTTCATTTAACTTAATATCCTCCTCACAGCATCCCCGAAAATGTGTGGAGTTGATGTAAAAAATGAATAATAATACAACAGAAACAAGAATAATTTACGTAGGTTAATTGGTAAAAGATGCTTTAAAGTTCCATTTTCATTACAATTAAAGTTCTAAATTCTTGTGAAAAAAATATCAAGCCGTCGCGTCATTTTGAAATTGTTATTAACACTTATTTATAACCCAAATTAAGAACTAAATAATCATATTTTGTGCTTGTCCCCCAACGTAAATAGTTGCTAATCAAAATCGGTTCCAAGAAAGCTTGTTTTAAATAGTTTCACTCACAAAATAAATTAATTCGTACTTACGGAACGTTTTCTATGTTAATCAAATATTTCTATGTTCTCAGAAATAAACTGATATAAAACGCACCCGTCATTCATTTTTACTGATATTTTATAACAGAATAATGTTAGCAATTGTATTTTTGTTTGCAGATGTATCAACGCCTGCGCGACCATGGAATCGTACGGGTTCAGGGCGGAGGAAATAATGATGTTCCAGTTCGTGTTGAAGAGAGGATCCTCAACATGATGACAGAAGACCCGACGCTTTCCGTGCGTCGCGTCGCCATGATCGTTGGAGACATAACACACACGACGGTATGGAGAATCCTAAAAAAACATCGCCTGAAACCTTTCCACTACAGGCGCTGCCAAGGTCTACTGGAGAACGACCATTTCTCAAGACTAATTTACTGTAGACGGATGCTACGAAATGTGTTGAGAAATGGAGATTTCATGAAAAATATTCTATTCACAGACGAAGCCCAATTTACAAAAACAGGAATATTAAATATCCACAACCTGCATCATTGGGCCGAAGAAAATCCTAAGCTTGTCCGGGAATCGTCGAGCCAAGAGAGATTCTCAGTAAATATGTGGGCGGGTATTTTGGGTAACAAAATAATTGGTCCGATCGAGTTGCCTCCCAGGTTAAATGGACCGATGTATCTGGAGTTCCTGCAAGGGCAGCTGGGCGACATTCTGGACGAAGTAAACTTACAAGCACTGCGAAGGATGTGGTTCCAGCACGATGGAGCTCCACCCCATTATTCCGTTGCCGTGCGGAACTACCTGAATGTAGAGTTTCCTGGACGGTGGATAGGCCGAGGTAGTCCTAACATTGCATGGCCACCGAGATCACCCGACCTAACACCGTTGGATTACTACCTCTGGGGAACTCTGAAGGAAAAGGTATATTCGAAGCCGATAGCGACGAGAGAGCAATTGATCCAACTGATCATGGAGGCAGCAGACGAACTGAAGGCGAATCCTGCTAATTTAAGCATCCATAATGTGTTAAGATTGCATGCATGCATTGAAGCCGATGGCGGCCACTTCGAGCAACTTTTATAAAAATAATAAAAAAAATATTATAACCAAATGTCAGCATTTTTATTCTTACATGTCATTCATAATATTATGTTCGTATCTGTGACAGATGACAGACACAAACGCGAACAAAACATTGCCAGGTGGGTTTTTAAATTATTTTTAGAGGTATTATTTAATTATAACTTTCGCAAATAGTATTTTTAAGTATTGTAAGTTCAGTCAACATTACACTTAAACAGTAGATACTAAAATGTTTTCAAAGCTTATGATCGAACCACCACGATTAATTTATTTGAAACTTCTATAAGAACTCACATTTTGTGTCAAAATTATGAAACATTCCAATCCTTCATAATCGGACTGTTTGTGGTTAGTTTGTATTTTATTGGTAAGGCTGAATACAGTCAACTTATTGACTTGATTTTTTTTTCTTTAAATCGGCACCATTACCTTAGGGAACGTACTCATACTACGTAACCTCTTCGGGGGGGGGGGTCTTCAAAATGTCACGCTTGGTACAAATGAGCGGCGATTTGCTTAGGATTTTGGTCACCGGGAGGGGGAGGGGGGGGGGGGGTTAAAAATTGCAAAAAAAATTGGTCACGTAGTATGGGTACGTTCCCTTCTGTAAAATGATAATATTATTTGTATCGGTAAAACAGGTTATTATTGCAATCCTTATTCTGGATAGTTCCTTGTAATCCAAATGTATGCTATTACATTCAAAACATTGCTAGATCAACTTATTTTCTAAGAACTTTGTCAACATACTTATTGATGGGTTGGTAAAACCAATAGTTTATTGTTTCAAAACACTGGTTAGGCCACATTATAAGTCGAGAACTTTCTAAGAATTGTGTTAGGTATCCTGTTCTTCATAATACGTATTAATAGATCGGTAAAACCAATAGTTTATTGATTGTAACCCTTATTCTGAGTACCTACATAACTGAAAAATATTAGTACCTACATTGTGTAGTTAGGTAAAAATAAATGGGGAATTTGAATTGGAATTTGAATCATGACTAGGTACTTCCAAGAATACACAATTACCTACTACGTGGAATTGCGAGGAGTATGCTAAGACCGAGTTGTTTGGCAGTTCATCCTCTCTACCTACCGCGTGATGTTTAATAAATCTTTTGAACAAAATATTTCACACGGTTTTAAAATTGTTCCAATATGTAATTGATTTATTTTTAAATTCATTTATAAAATTAAATATTTTTCTTATTCAAATAATTCAGCACCTGGCAGCATTCTAATTTTAAAATAACATCGTATTCTACCTATACATGTATGTATTTCATAGTATTTTAAATTCTGTGGGTCAAGGTCACGGTTACGCATTTGCAGCTGTTGACAAGTTCGTTTTATATGAGCATTGATTTTATTGACAATAATTTCGCGATGATAATGCGCGTTTCGTTTTGGTGATTCTGGATACCTACTTAAGCAAGTGCAAGGGAGATTGTTTTTCGCGATGATAATGCGCGTTTCGTTTTGGTGATTCTGGATACCTAATTAAGCAAGTGCAAGGGAGATTGTGTTTTTAAAGGTGGTTAAATATTTATCTTATCTTATTTCTTAATATTTATGATAAAAGGACCATTGGAAATTATTCTCAATTATTGTCAACAAATAAGTTATTTAATTACTGTTTTTGTGTTTAATTCGTAGAACTACATTTTTTTTTGTTTAAAAGTTATTTAATGGTGGGTTTCTTCATTTACCGAGAATGCTAAATGCAATGCTAATTGTAAAAGTAAACGGTCAAATGCATAGACATTTTTAAATTTCGATCGTTTACTTTTACAATTAGCATTCCATTTAGCATTCTCGGTAAATGAAGAAACCCACCCGTCTTCTAACCACAAATTATTTAAATTAGAATTCCATCAGGAATTTTCGGTACTTAAAGTCTTTACTTAAAGCTAGCAATAATATCTGAGTAAAATAAGCATAATAATTATTTACGCAATATTAAATATTACTTGTTTGGTATTGGAGCATATAATATGGTCCTGCCTTGAAGCGCGCTGGCCGTTGTCGCCTCCCTTCCACTGTGTGCACGTGTGAAATTGCGACGTTGTCTCCCGAGTAGACCAATGATCATGCCATTGGCGACGCGTGATTTAAAAACATAATTTTTGTTTTTAATAGAAAAAAAATATCACCGGAGAGCAAAATGAAATCTACATTTTTTACTCCAAATATGCTCAGGAACCGCTGGTTAAAATCCCTCGGGTAAGTCCTGTTACACCCTGTATATATATATATATATATGCATTATGATTATATTTATCGGGGAACAGATTAGACATTTGCGAAGAGAAATTACCACTATTAAATTCAAAAGAAAAAATTTAGGACCATATAAGCTCGCGTTCGGGAATTTTCTAAAAGTAAACAAATATCACACGTTTTGAATCTAGGTCACGAGGCCAGCGGGAATGTTTACATAATTAAAATTGTTTATAAAACAACTCGGTCATTAGGACACTACGTCAAATGCTTTTAAAGGAAGATGTCCTTGGATCTTGAATAGGTAATTGACAGGAATGAGTATTGTATTTAAGTATTAATTTTTAGAATGGGACAAAACCATGAAATTGCGCAATTATAGAAAAAAATTTAAACACAATCTTTAATTTGAACATGAAGAGATATTTTTAGAACTAAACAATTGAAAATAAATAGATTTATTATAGCTAGACAAATAATAGGTACATCAAATATTTGAGAAATCACGGGTTAGTTTAGAGGTGTATTGAAGAATTACATGGAATATTCGAGAAAAACTAGATGAATAATTACTCTCGTAGGTATCAATCATTTACATGAAACAGTTGAAAAATCACGGGATAGTCAAATAAAAGAGTATTGAAGAATTACATGGAAGATTCGAGAAAATTTTTATGGAGTAATTACTCTCATAGACATCAATCATTTACATGAAACATTTGAAAAATCACGGGATAATTTATTAAGGTCATTGATGGATTACATGAAGCAGTTGAAAATCACGGGATAGTAAGAATTTATCAAAAGTTGAACCTTGGGGAAAATCAAAAATACAGTTCAACTAATAGAAGGCAGTGGTCGCTTCTAAAACAAAGACCATTAACCAAATCAATAGAGATGACGACTTTCTCAAATAAAATCGTCAAAAAACCAAACAAAAGCTTGGAGTTGTCGGCTCTCCAGAACAAACCGAAAATAAGATCTTATTCTACTAGTATCTATTAATATTACCCACTCTTCTTATGTATCTATTCGGTTACCAAACTTAGGATTTCGCAGAATTTTATGTGAGGGATCCGAGCTCGGGACGCGTAGCATATAGTTGCGTATTGCGAGTTATAAAACCTTCCCAAATGTATGTTTACATATGTATCTTTTTATGCACTGTTCATTGAATGAACCGAACTCACTTACAGCTAGTGCTTAAGACCTGTCGGGTCACTCTCGGCTCATTTCTTGAACGTGGAGGGAGGATTCACGACCCGCAATTCCACACAATACCGTGAGTATATGATTGCATATAGGACAAAACCGGTTCGCCCTAAGTAAATAGTAAACTTTGGAGGGGTAGGAATTTGGGGGTATCTAGGCTCGGGTGAAGACCTGAAGGCAGTGCATGATGGCGAAGGAAGGTTCGAGTGGGACGCGATAACTTAGGTATCAATCATTCGAACCGTGCCAGAAGATCACCTGAATCTGATCACCTTGCTTACTTGTCGGAGGCAGGAGCCAAATTTTGCCAGAAAAGGGTTTTCTGAGTTCGTCAAATATGCAATTAATTAATTACATTAACCTACTAAATCCATCTTTATATGTACCTTATAGCAGCTGAATCATAATGGAGGGGCGCCAAGCAGATACAAGATACAATCATAATCAAATTTACTAACATTTAATCATTTGAGTTATATTCATTAATCTATTCAAGTAAACATGTGAAATTTCAATTAGTACAGTTTATTTACGAGTTCGTTAGGATGTAGGGAATTATAATAAGCGACAAAGGAAAGTTAGCCCATTTAGAGAAATTATTTAAAGTTAGATTTGCAAGAGAGAGACCAGTACAGTTTGAAACTCAACGCTCTGTTTAGAATCAAAAGGTTACCACAAAAAATGAAAGTAATTAAAGTCCCATATCATAAATCAAAAAAATTACACAACGTTTGATGGAGTTTAATTACAACATAAATACGAAAATATTTACGTTCAAGGTCGTAAATAACGTATTAATTAGTTAAGTACATATATCTCTAAAGATATGTAGTACAAGGGAGCTACAAGTAGCTTTCTGTAGTTACCAAAGAAAATAAGGGTCCAATTTTCATGAAGGCTTGCGTGACGTAGGGGAGGAATTTTTCATCCCTACTACACACATGCAAAGCCTTAAAAATTTAAATATCGATCAGAGCCAAGAGAAAAGAAAGGGTTAAAAAGAAAAATATAAAAAATAATAATAAATCAGCGTAGAAAAGCGAAAAATTATCACACTGTCTTGCCGATGACCAGGAGAGTTATATAAGACTAATATATAGGGGAAAGAAAGAAAAATATCGCAAGTTTTCAAACTGCTCGCGTGCCACCTATTGCAATTTTTTATACAAATTTCATAATGCCAGAGCTCACCAGTAGTTTTATATAAAAAAGAATTATCTAATTTGGTGCAATCGTTCGGAATTTAAGCGCGTACGTACATTTCGGCGATTCATCGTTTCCACGGCAACCGTTTGTTTTGCTTTTTTTCTGACGTTTGCAATAACTCGATTTTGTTAGGGACAGAAAACGTTTGATAAATAATTTCATAACGCCAGAGCTTAGTAATATATAACCTATATTACTCGCAAATAATATAGCTTTCCACTAATGAAAGAATTTTAAAGTCCATTCAGTATTTTTTGCGTGAAAGAGTAACAAACATACATACGTCCATACATCCAGACATCCATATATCCAGATATCCATACATCCATACAAACTTTCGCCTTTATAATATTAGTAGGATATAAACCTCATATCAGTTACAAAGCACACAGGTCTCTAATGTTAGAAGGAAAAAAGCGGTGTTCCAAAAAACTGTTTGAAAGTTTCCTAGTCGGAAGAAAGTTCTTTCTAACAAATCTAATTATTGTCCCAATTCGCAAACAGCGAGCACAAATTTGTAAGATCTCCAGTCTTAGATTAGTTATTTGTTTCTTGGCGAAATATATTTTGAAAGAGAATATATAATCAAGGTCTCAATATAATATAAAAGGCACAGTAAAATATAGATAGATTCCGTTTGCCGTATAAGTTCTTACCGAGTTGCCGATATATACAATCGTTCAACCAACCAATCATTGGTTCGTGAATTAATCGTTAGGTGGTTACCGTTAAAATAATATTGATAGTTTATTCCAGAATGTATGCTGGTGTAGAGTATTGAAATACATTCCAAATTTAAAAATAGCAAAATGAAATTAGACAAATAATAAGAAAATGCAAAAAGTAAAAAACAATATAATAAAAACGCACGAATAGTAAGAAAACTGAAACTGAAACTAAAATTAAAGCAAGCAGCCGTAAGGAGTATGTTTGACGTTTGAGGTTTTTCCGGGTCTTGGCAGCAGACGCATCTGCCCACCACCTGCTTGGCAGGCTAGATCGGGAGAGACTGGTTGATAGAGACGTAACCTAGACCTCTCCAGCCGGACTCTCTCGACTGGAATCTTCCGCAGTGGAGGGATGGATTTATACGTCCGTAACTCCTGGATACATTGACCCCCAGATTCCTACCGAAACATCATACTTTTTCCTTTCCAGAACTTCTTTTCATAAAAAGGCACTTCACACGACATCCCAAAAGATGAAAAATGCCCTAAGTTATTTTTTTTCCTCAGGGCCGCCTATAATTACTAATGTAAAAATAGCACACAATTTTCGATTACACATCTGCCGTAATGTTGTCCGAAACCGTCTGCGTCTTCAGAGATCCATCGGGGGAATCCATCATAGCAGTCATGGTAGTAAAGATTGTATTCTTCGATTGGCGTAGTCTGCGTCATAAACATCCCACGCGGTGGCTGAGAAGTGCTCTAAAAGTGTGCACTCGTCCATGCAGGAACATTTCTGTAGGGCTGTAGTATCTAGGTAGGCGGAAAGTGGGCGGTAGGGATTATCGTTATCGACTTTTAGCTTATGCTGTTGGGATGCAGTATAATCTGCCCACAGTTTTGACGTGTACAGCGATGTGCAGAATGCGTTGATTAGTATTATTTTCACGTTTGGACTGCGAAAGCGAAAACGCCTTGATATATTTATTGTCCCAGGCTCTTTACGCTTCGACTAACTTCCATTTTACTTCCGTATAGCCACACCGAGGATGATGGCAAGAGTTCGTTTTTACATTTGAAAACCATAAGGATTGATTGCATTATATACAAGGATATGATTTTTTGCAAAGTAAAAGTCACAAATTTGGAGTAATTTCTTTAGTGCGCTGATACAATGTCAACACAGATCCATTGAAATGTGCAAATATCTTAAACAATTATTTTGGGTCAGTTGGTGAAAAATTAGCAATTAAAATAAAAAACAGAGATAATGATAATTATAATCTACCAACACCTTCCATTCCTTGTAACACCCTAACACAATTTCAACGAACTAACTCTGATGAAATCAAAGATACTATTAATGAATTAAAAGGAAATTCTTCCCCTGGTTATGACAATATTTCTGTAGAAATACTTAAAAGAAATTCTAACTCACTTTGCAAGCCTTTGGCACACATCATAAATACAAGTTTTGTTAATGGCAACTTTCCCTTAAATTACAAAAAAACTATTATTACCCCAATTTTTAAATCTGGGGACCCCTGTCTAAGCAGTAACTATAGGCCAATTTCTCTTACTTCAAACATTGCAAAAATATTTGAAAAAGTTGTAAAAAAACAAATATTTAAATTTGTGAAAGAAAATAATATATTAAATGCACATCAATATGGTTTTAGAGAAAATTTGAGCACTCAAGATGCTATCGTTGATTTAACATCTAAAATATATAAATCTTTAGATAGTAAAAAAAATGTATTGGAACATTTGTTGACTTAAGAAAAGCATTTGACAGTATATCGCACTCTAACCTTATCTCTAAACTAACGAAAATTAGTATAACTGACAATGCTTTAACTTGGATCGAAAATTATCTATTTAATAGAGAGCAATTTGTTAAATTAAAGGGCCTTATGAGCGATTCTCAGACCACGAATTTTGGCATCCCGCAGGGAACTGTACTGGGGCCAATTATTTTTATCATTTATGTCAACGATATGTTTAAACTTAACATCAAATCTAAACTCATTTCATATGCAGACGACACAGCAATTCTGACTGAGGGTTTAACTTGGAATGAAACCCAGAAAACAGCAGAATTAGACTTAAACATCCTAAAAAAATGGTTCGATTCAAACTTGCTGTCACTTAATACGGAAAAAACCTTTGAAATACCGTTCACCATTAATAAACATGCATTCCCTGAAAATTTAATAATAAGTATACATTCATACAATTGCAATAGAAACACAAATTTATGTAAACCTGACTGCTCTGTACTCACTGTTAAAACTAATATAAAATACCTCGGTGTAATTATAGATAGCAATTTAAAGTGGAAAATACAAATCAATGCAACAGTAGAAAGATTAAGAAAATTAATGTACATTTTTCTTAGAATACGAAACATATTAAATTTTAAACTATTAAGAACTATCTATTTCTCACTGATCCAATCTGTATTACAATATGGAATTCTTGGTTGGGGTGGTGCATTCAAAACTTCTCTCATGCCTTTAGAAATCATCCAAAAATTATTAATAAAAATAATTCTAAAAAAACCATATGATTTCCCCACCATAAGATTATTTCAAGAATTTAAAGTCCTTTCACTACACAATATTTATAAAAAAATTACACTTTTACAAATCCACTAAGATTGTTTCAACAATGACAACTCATTATCTATTTCAAACAGCAAAAGACCAAATATTCTTGGCTCTATAACTATCCCGCGTTGTAATACCACTACAGCCCAACATTTTTATAAATATTTTGGAGTCAAGTGGTTTAACCAGTTACCCCTTAACTTAAGATTGGAAATTAATTATAAAAAGTTCAAAAGTTCTATAAAAACACTAAATCATTAGCATATTACAAAAATTCAATTTAATAATACAATAGAATGTCTCTCGACAATTGATTTTGGAAATCCATTTACTTTTATATTCTTTTCTCTTTTCTCTCTTCCTCTTCCTCTTCTTCTTCTTTTTTATACTGTTTTCTTTTTTTTCTATTCTATTTCATATATCTTGTTTTGAATATTTATATGTATATATATATATATATATGTATGTATATATATATATATATATATATATATATATATATATATATATATATATGTACATATATGTATTTATATATATATAAAATATATAAAAATAAATATTATAATTCTAAAAAAATATGTTAAATAGTTTTTCACACACGCTGCTCCACCTTTTTACACGAGCATGCTCTAAAAAAAGGTGAATCACGTTATATAAAAAATGTATCTGAAAAATGTAATGTCATTATTGTATGTACAAAAATAAATAAATTAAAAAAAAAAAAAAAAAACGATTTAGAAAATGAAAACTATTTCTGTGGGCAACTCTTATTTAATTAAATGTGAGATGTTTGCTTTATGTTTGCGTCAAAAGCCGTTTACAAGTAGAATCAAAGAAATTTCTCATTTCTATATTATGGAAAAATATCAACATGAAACGTAAACTTATCTGTGGAAAATCAGACATTGATCGAAACGCCGTAAATTCAGAGAAAGTAACTGAATCTTTTATGTTTGTTTTCGTCTGTCAAAAAGCTCAATAAATATTCGAGAGGTTTTTACAAACTGCTTGAATAACAAGCCCTTCGTGCGTTATCATGATTCTATGAAAATAAACTTTTCGACCTTAGAAAAACCGACAAAGAACAGACTAGCAGAATACTTGGGGAAAAGTTTTTTTCTGTTGAGTATATTTGACGACAAACACGTCCATAGATTCTGTAAAAAACGATTGGTGAGGATTGATTTAGGTTTCCATTTACCATTTAAAGTGAAGCTAACTTGTATATTTTCAGATATCGTTAAATACTCGTTTGAGAGAAATGGCGTCCGAACTTGATTTGAATGTTAAATTTGTTCTGGAGGTGGGAAATAGTCCATGTTTACATAACTACTTTACTGGAATACGTAAGAAAGGTTTTAGTGGAGAAGGTGTAAATTGAGTTTAGAAAAAACTCAATTTGACAT
Organism: Limnephilus marmoratus; assembly: GCA_917880885.1. NCBI lineage: Eukaryota > Metazoa > Arthropoda > Insecta > Trichoptera > Limnephilidae > Limnephilus > Limnephilus marmoratus. Next base: position 67,130,030 of record OU862908.1, read on the forward strand.
CATTCTCATACAGTTCCTTTGCGTCTTCTTTTTTATGCTCGTAATGATAAAAAATAACAATATTTATATCTTCGTCGTTAGGCTCGCTTTATACATCACATTAATTCCATGGCTCTATGTGAATAAATGATCAACTTCAGTATATTTTGGATAACACCGTCTATGGAAACCAGTTTTAAATAGTAGCTTAACGGTAGGCAACTTGCGTTACAGTCACGTAGCTTGTAAGTATCTCCATTTACGAACGGCCTTAGACTGTCCTGTAAGGAAAAAACAAAGCTGGGTGTGATATTATTAATATTATGACATTAAATCAGAAGTGAAAGGTCATAACAATTAAAAAAGTAATATTTAATTATAAATGAAGACAAAATAAGCAAAATTCAATCGAAAATCTGAAAACTGTAAAGTTAGAAAAAGATGCGGTCACATCAAATCATACGATTGAGTATCGCCAATATTGCCTTCAATTAATTAAAAATTACAATTTGAGGTTTCACTCATTAAGTTAAAAATAAAAATTAAAAAAAGCCTGGCAATTTTCTTTTTTTGATTTTTAAATTAAAAAATTTAAAAAAAAACTTTTTTTCAATTTCTAGAACCATCTTGGTTTTACTATTCCCAACCGGAGCAAAATAATTCATCAATATTAAAGTGTTGAAAAGAAACAAGGAAAATGTCAGATTTAAAAATGAGATAAGACAGTTGATTTGATTTGACTTGATTTACATACCAACACCAAATAATTTTATTATAATATATTATAGCAGACCCTTTAAACACCACGGAATATATATTTTTTAAAGTACTTAAAAAATAAGTAAAATTAAAAAATATAAAAAAAATATAATTTAAAAAAAAATTCAACCGAACCCTAATCTATGCTGACCACCATTAAATGTACTAAAAATAATAATAATACACTACTTCAAATACAGCAAATTTATTTTGTGACCCCATTGTAATTTAAAATCAATAAAATACCCCGATGAAGTATTCATTGCTTACGAAACACGTTGGTTTTTTGAACAATAAAACTGGTAAAACTAAGCATTTAATTAATTTTTAAGAATAATACATCCGAAAGTACATAGTTTAATTTAATATTATTTATTTGTAGCTCGTTTACTCCTTAACTTCCTAACGGCACTACATTATCAACTAAGAATTTTTCAATAAAGATATATAAATTATTTGTTCATGTGAATCAAAAGCTTTGTGATGTAATATTTTAATTTAGAATAAAACAATAACTTAGTTAAAATCACTTTTATTTTTTTATATGCTTAAGATGAAGTCATAGTAAATAATGCAAAATCATATGTTTTTGTTTTGAAAATTTGATCGCTTAGAAGTATTGTAGATGCTTCAATTAAATACTGCGTGTAGAACATACCTTGACCCTTAAAAATATCGGTCATTTTTTTTATAAGTTTTTTAATAAAAAACACACTTTCAAGTCCAAACTCTCCTATTTATAAACCCCTTTTCGGATATGGTTTTATTGTGTAATGTGGCAAATTCAGTTTATTTTATAATAATCGCCAAAAAAGTTGATATTTACACCCAATCTTCCCAAAATAAAATAAAATATGCATTTTCGCGTTGATATTTTACAATACGGTCGCTAGTCGACGAATTCGGTTATTCAAAGTGACCCCTATGGCGTCCACCGAAGAACTACTGTCCACGGCACAGTAGTGAACTAGTGGATCGCCTTAATGCTGATCGGGTTTTGCTTCAACCATAACTTCTTCAGGGCAGTACAATACTCAAATAAAATCTACAAGTTTAGCAACATTTGTTATAACTAATATATTATGCTTTCACGTCGGAATGAAAAAAAATAGGCCGAGCTCCAGTGGAGAAGGTCGGAGTATGGGAAGGCGGAGGATTGAAAAGAGAGTGCTCTTTGTCAATAGGTAATTAATAACGGGTTCATGGGATAAGGTTTGTCCGAGTCTTGGAGGTGTATGCATCTGACGGTTCCATGCCAACTCAGAATAAAATCAACTCAGAAACACCTCTTCAAAGCTATGAAAAAATAATTTTAAAATCGCCGGTAACCCTAACCTAACTTAACCTGTTTAATCAAATTTTTTTATCACCACTCTTAATGACCTTTCTGAGATGTTTTTGAGTTGGTTTCATTCTGAGTTGTCTGGTCACCCATCTGACCACCAGCTGCGTGGCAGGCCGGATCAGCAGAGATTGGTTGATGAAGACATTTTGACCTCTCCAGCAAGACTCTCTTAGAACATTGCCTTGCACCGCAGTGAGAGGGATGAATTCGTACGTCCATCACTCCTGGAGACACTGACTCCCGATTCCTACCCACCCCTCATACCTTTTCCTTCCCAGAACTTCATCTCCTTCCGTTCCTCAAAAGACCCTCCACAAAGCATCCCCAAAAGATAGTATAGGTCCTTTAAGGAATTATTTTCCTCCTATTAGGGCCTCCTCTGCGGAGCTAATGTAAAAAAAGGAAACAGCATCTAGCTTTTATTATCAGCAAAGTAATCAACAAAAAAAAATATTTGAAAAAAAAAATTATTGCTGTAGAGGAAAATATTATCGATAAAATTCCTAAGTAGATACCATTTAGTATTTATTTATGCTCTCATTTTGTCTGTTCAGAGCTGAATATCACCGCCATCTTTAGGTATTTTGCATAGTACAACAATAACCTCATCTCAGTGAGCACGCACTTTTTTCAAGTCCCAAACATAATAATAATAAACATCGATTAAAACTACTTTGAATGCCCTTTTACATCGACTAGAGTTTGAAGTGATTCTGTGACAGTAATCCAGTTGAAGCGCTAAGAGGAACTTATGGTAAATACTGTGAATTCTAACAAATTAACAACACAATAATCAACACATTCAAATTCAAAATGAACAACGACTGCAGCGCATGCGCAGACCCGACCATTGCAGCCAATTCAGTCTTTGTGTGCACCTTATGCAAAGGGACATTTCATCTTCACTGTGGTGGAGTAGCAGAGACTTCTTATCGTCGTCTTACTAAAGAACGCCGCGCTCAAATTAAGTGCAAGCAGTGTATAGCTACAACCCATGTAAAAGCCAGCGGTTCTACACCTTTGGAAAGCGAATTGCTGTCTAAGCTTCTGGAACAAAATACACAAATTCTTGCAAAACTCGATATCATGACGAAACAATACGATGATATTCTACTACGCGTTCGCGATCTCGAGGACAAGAATAATGCTCTAGAAAAAAAGAACTCTGACCTCGAAGCGAGAGTTGAAACAATGGAAACCCAATTGGAACAAATCGATAGACTAAATAAATCCAAAAATGTGGAAATTAGGGGGATACCCGAAATCAATGGGGAAAACCTAAAAAATATTATATTTAATATCAAAAAAACCACAAACTCAAACGATGACAACAACATCGATGCAGCCTACCGCGTCACTCAAAAAGTGACAAAAAATCAACCCAGACCTGTCATAATCAAATTCAAAACCTACATGGACCGCGATGATTTCCTCAATAATATTAAAAAATTCAACAAACAAGCTACCAATAGAGAAGAAACACTTAACACAACACTCATCGGCATGTCAGGACCTGGCTCTCGGATATACGTATCGGAACATCTGACATTTCAAGCAAAACACCTGTGGTTTCTTGCTCGGAAGGCCACGCGAGAAAACTTATACAAATTTGCTTGGACCAGGGGAGGTCAAGTGTACGTCTAAAATCTCTATTATTAACGACAGTAAACTATTATTACATATTTCAAGCGTAAAGGCATTATCTTTGAACATAAATTTTATTATCGCCATTACATTAAATGTTAATTTCAACCTATTATATAAACATGCAGAACCCATTGTTATAAGCGATGTGACTAAACCGTTTATATATTTTATACAAATAACTCTGTTTTCACTACAAACAACATCAATAGTAGAAATACCAGAACAAAATATTAAAATAACACCCTATATAAAATGTACTATATCAATTATTAAAAATGGAAGATAACATAACTAATACTTTGGACAATATATCGCAGATTCCATGTATCGAAACAAATAGCTCCATAGAAGTTCGAAAAACCCTAAATCAATCTAACCTAAAAATATTTTCCATGAATATCAGAAGTATGAACAAAAATTTCACCGAACTAATGATATTACTTACCGAACTTGACTCAGACTTTGACTTGCTTATTTTGACCGAATGCTGGATCAAAGATAACTATATTCCAAAAAACATAAAAAAACTATAACCAATACAGCACCCAGAATAATCAATCTCAAAACGATGGCGTCATTATTTACATAAAAAATCATATACAACACTCTGTAAAGGAAATCACAATAACTAACTCAAACTTACTCAAACTCGAAATAGAAAACATCGTTACTATACTATCAATATACCGATCACCGAGCACTTCCAACATAACACCATTTTTAAACGCACTTAATCAATTTTTGGTGTGTATTAAAGAACATGAAAATGTCCTTATTATTGGTGACCTTAATATCAATATTATAAATACAATGCATCCCCAAGCAAACGAATACATAAATTTACTAACTCTGCAAGGATTTCTCCCAGCTATCACAGCACCGACTCGTGTAACAGAGTTATCTGCCAGTTGCATAGACCACGTTTTTGCCAAATGCAAACTAAATATCAAATCTTTAATATATCAATGTACTGTAACAGATCACTACGCCACTATCACTTCCATTTCCCATAAAATACCAAAACCACCAGCATCTACTTTACAACAATACAAAATTTCATATGACACTCTCTTCAAACTGGTTTCCGAGGAAAACTGGTCAAATTTCTATAAACTTAGTGACCCGAACTTAGCATGTGAATCGCTCATCAACACCCTTCACAAACATCTGGAAAATGCCACATTAAACCCAAACAACCACCAAAATAGACATAAAATTAAACTGAAACCCTGGATAACAAATGGCATTCTACACTGTATACGTAAGAGAGACAAACTTCATAAATATTGTAAAAATAATCCCACTGACTACGAATCTCTATTATTCTATAAACGATACAGAAATGCTTGTAAAAAAATTGCATGTACGGCCAGAGAAGAGTATTATGGGAAATAGATAGATGAAGCTGCTAATGATAATAAACAAATCTGGAATATTATCAAAGAAATATGCTGTACAGAAAAAGTTACCACACCCATAAATAAGATCACCATCGCAGATAAAACATTTAGTGCAACTGAAAACTCAGAAACAATTACAAATCATTTCAACCAATTCTTCTCCACAATCGGATCAAACCTAGCTAATAATATCCTAAAAAAAAATAGAACATCTGAAGATAACCTTGCAAATAATATCTCTCTCGCTAATCTCAGTTATAACCTTTTTAACCTCACTCCAACAACAGAACAAGAAATCACCGAAATCATCTCTTCACTCAAAAATACACACTCCACGGGAATTGACAATATATCCACAAAACTAATTAAACACCTCAAGCCAATCATCAGTAAACCCCTCCAACATATCACAAATCTAAGTTTTCGAACTGGCCTCTTCCCAAGCACCCTAAAACATTCAACCATTTTTCCTATCTTTAAATCAGGGGACAGATCATCTGTGAATAACTATAGACCAATATCCTTACTGAGTCCGATTTCAAAAATAATTGAAAAAACAGTTAAACGAAGGCTTTACAAGTTTCTTGAAGATAATAAAATCCTGTAAAATAATCAATACGGCTTCCGCAAAGGTCGTAGTGCCTCAGATGCAATTGCAAACTTCACTAAATTAATTTCTGACAAACTCGATAAAAGTAGCAAACCCCTCGCTGTATTCTTGGATCTAGCTAAAGCCTTTGATACTGTATCTCACCGCATACTTCTGAAAAAACTCCTGCATATAGGAATAAAAGGCATGCCCCTTAAATGGTTTGAGAGCTATCTAACAAACAGGTCCCAGTCAACTATTATCAACTCGGCTAAAGAGCATAGAAGTACAAGTTTACCAAGCACATATGGCGTGCCCCAAGGCACTGTTTTAGGCCCACTTCTTTTTCTAATATACATCAACACGTTATGCAATCTGAATACTGGTGGCACTATTATATCTTTCGCCGATGACACGGTTATCGTATTTGATGACGAAGATTTAAATTCAACCTTTAAAAAAGCAAATTATGGCATGAACTTAGTTAAAAACTGGTTAGATTCCAACCTCCTAACTCTTAATATAGATAAAACAAAGTATCTACTTTTTTCCATACGTAATTCTAATCTCCTCCACAACTGCCAAAACTTACCATACATTCATGTTCACAGAACCTTAACACACCTACATCACCTCACAAAAACTGCTCATGCGATAACCTAAAATTATCAAACGAAATTAAGTACTTGGGAGTTATCATAGATGATCAATTACGATGGGAGGCACACATAAATTCTGTAACAAATAGACTTCGCAAATTATGTTACATTTTCTACTCTCTTAGATCTATCCTTAACCTACAAACACTAAGATGTGTTTACTTTGCACTTTTTCAATCAATTGCCACATATGGTATTATAGGATGGGGAGGTTGTGCAACATCAATTCTTCATCCCATGGTCTTAATACAAAAACTATTGCTAAGGATATTATTCAAATGTAACCCATCACACCCATCAGAACCACTTTTTGAAAAACTCACAGTATTAGACATTCGACAATTATACATAAAGACGATTCTCATATATTTATGGAAAAAGGATTTGATGAAAAAAACACAACAAAAAATTCGCACCCGGTACTCATCCCAACTAAAATGCATAATTCCTCCAACAAAAACAGCCTTCGCACAGCGCCAGTTCTCTTACATTGCGCCCAAAATGTTTAATTCGCTGAGTATTGATATCAGGAAATCGAAAACTGGCGATAGTTATATCACAAGGGTTCAGAACTGGTTGATTCTAAAGGGAAGGGACTATTTTAAAGAATGCCTCACATCATTAATTTAGGCTAACTTGAATCAACTTAAATTAACTAGATTACCTAAACTAACTTAATTAACTTAACTTAACATTTTCTGCTAAAACAGGGATAGATATATAATTATATAATATAATTTTATTATGAAGGTCAACATTTGCCTAAACTGCTTTTATTACTGTTATCTGTATAATATAATATACCATTTTACTTCATTTATTTGGAGGAAAACATCATTTTATTTTATTATCATTTTATTTATTATCATTTGTTTTATTTTCATTGTGAAAATATAATAAACCTAAAAACTTTGTTTTATCAAAATAGGAGAAAAGAAAATCATTTCTTAGCCCTTTCCACTCCAAGCCTTTTTTTATTTATTTATTTTTTTATTCTTTGTTTCTTGGTTTTATTTCACCAGCTCCACGACGAAACTGTGTATTTAAGTTTGAGTTACTTTTTATAAATAAAATTGATAATAGATTATATACCACCAATAAAAGTTTTTTGTCTGTAAAGAACTATACGTAATTACTATAATATAATTAGCTGAAAGTTTAAATACTTTTAGACTATTTACTTAAAACTGTTTGGTACCACTGTGTATCGAATCCGACGAAGTCCCATATGTACTTCCCAGCAATAACCATGGTAACAATAATTATAATTTAGTATTCGCCGGACTGAAACATGAACAACTATAATATATACTACATACTTACTGTACAGCTGTTCAATGTAATTCGCCGGACTTGAAGAATAAAGCCCAACATTTAATTGTACAAAAATTGGTGTTAAATAATGTAGATTTTCAACATAAAAATCCTTCCTCATTTGCTTACCATTAAGTACTCTCTCTGATTTTATAATCGTAAATCTTTTAAATTAAATTCTTTTATACTATTTTGTATTATATAATATTCTTTATTATTATATTATTTTATGTATATATTTTCTTAATACTCTCACACATTCTTGCATATGTTAATTTACTGTATAAAAAATCGACCACCACAACACGGGCATGTGCCTAGCATGGTGGTCGAAAAATCCCCAACATTTGTAAAAAAAATTTTTCAATGAATAAAGAAAAACTTAAAAAATAAAAATAGTTTTTTTATAAAAACGCTCTTACTCCAGAAATGTTTCCTGGCAAATGCTGGCAAAGATGATGTAACAATAAATCTCTGAGCACCTTCGCCATTGCCCTCCCCCTCCCCATCTCCCCCGCGAACCACGTGCCGGGTAGCATAAACCACGGGGTAAATAGTTTCCGAAAATTGTTCGGCTTTCCAGTGGCGCGTGACTCCGCGCGGCCCCCGGCCCCCGGCCCCCGGCCCCGGGGCACGTCTGCCGATTTACTTACACTTTGAGACCTGAATACGGAAAATAATCATTTTAATATATCCCTAGCCAACTCTCACAAGGTTTTAACTATCGCGACATTTTCAATGTGGAAGCGGTTTTTAAAATTTTCAATGTATCAAAAACATTTGTTTGCGTTGTGTGAGAAAACTTTTCGATTTCTATTTCCAAATACAGAATCAATATGTCCTTATCGTACAAAATACCCCACAGAATAGATTTTTTTAATATTTGTTAGATAAGAAAACAAACCTGTTTAAATTTTAAATGTAAAAAAAATGTACGCGCCTTGGACATTACGTGGCTAAACTTTTAATGTAATGTCGTATGCGTCATTGCCACCAAAAGTTGTAAGCATGCATTGTCATCGACATCGAGTCTCGATACCTAGTTTCAGTTCGATCGGGATACTTTCCACTTTTACGATTCTACTACATTCATAATTTCATTCAATCAAGAAAACAAAAGTGAAATTCAAATAAATTTATTAAAATAATAAAAAAATGATTGTTATTGCGATAGTGGTGTTTTTCAGACAAATTGTGTAAATACATTTTTTTTTTTACATGAGCTCCACACAGGAGGCTCTGAGGAAAATAATTTCCCTCAGGGCCTATGTCATCTTTGAGGATGCTGTGTGGAGGGTTTTTTTTTAAGGAAAGGAAGGAGAGGAGAGTTCTGGGAAGGAAAAGGATTTAAGGGGTGGGTAGGAATCTGGGGTTCAGTATGTCCTGGTCATCCGCCTCCAAGACCTAGACAAACCTCACCCCATGAACCCGGGCACCCCTGCTAAATCACCAAACGTAGCGAATCACTTGGGGTGACCTATGGCAGAGGTGTTGGTTATCCAATAAAGGTTCCCGGGGCGGCGGTACCCATTCCCGCCTTCCACATAAATACATAAATTATATAACGTTATACAGGACTACATAAATAATTACTAATGTAATATTAACATTATTTTGTTGTAATTGAATAAATGAAATTTTCTCCATGATTACTGAAGCACTATTTTTTTTAAAAGATTTTATGTCCGGGTTGAATCTTCCACACAGGAAAAATTAAACCCTTCCACAAACTTTTCCACAAATAATCATCTAGTCAATAAACGCTGTGCAAGTGCACTATTTAAGTATAATAAATACAAAATAATACAAGAACAACATGAGAGACAACCTACCAGAGACCAAACAATACAAGAACAACATGAGAGACAACCTACCAGAGACCAAATGGGAAAATAATTCACCTCCAGATATTTTCATATCGATCGATAAATCCTACAGATCCCTCAAGATAAATATTTAAAAAATCTTTCGTAATCCTACATGTATTTAAAATGACTGATTTTTGCATTTTTATATATAAATTCTTTGACAAATCTAATAAGCCTAAAATTTTGAATGAAAGAGCTAGGTATAATGCCAGTATCATGTTTAATGTTTAATGTTTACAATTTTTACTTAAAAGCCCGTATATTATTATAATTAAATAATATCCCGTGATTTTTCGTGGAATTCAAGCCAGTTGTATATTATTATCAATGTTCACAGATGGCAGACATATTGTCCTTCATTATTTTTGATAAAGTTTGAAATTTGGAGGTTCAAAAAATGCTTAATTTAAATTAATAATAATTTTTAATGCAAAAACCGCACTAGAGTGCCAACTACTCCCGTCTGGAACCAGTGAAACTATGGCTTCCCCATTTGGAGTATATTGTGAGATAGTGAGGAGAGGAAGGATATGGTGAGGAGGAAAAGGTGAAGTGCCTGACTATTGAGATCTGGTCATCAAACACGGCTAAAGCCATTTCAAGCAATTTTTCCGTTTTTATGGTCTTACTCCAGGACAAAACCGACAGTATTTTCCACTCGCAAATATATTATTTTTAATTAATTAAATGAAATACAACATATTTATCAATTATAATCGACTAGTAATCCGAAACCTTCGGATTGCTAGTCGAGAGCCTTAACTCTTGACCACGGAGGCCGTCAATTTTTTTTACTATTGCAAGATTTCGTTCTCGCTTACCGGATCTTGTGCAAAACATATTTTTTTGCTGTCCTGTTTCCATAAATAATTAAGGATTTATAAGAAAAAACTTATCCCGGGATCATCGAAGTAGATATCCGAAAACCCGGGATTTAAACATTACCTTGGGATTGAACAGAACCGATAAAAAGCATTAAAGTCCTCATATATTATGTCGATCGTTCGAATATCCCATCAGGAGATCAGTAGCAGTAATGGGTTTTATTTATTCATCTCAAGTTTCCTCCAGAATGTCAACACAACGCACGTGAGCTGTTCCCAAATAGCAAATAAATTAATAAACCGTCAAAAGGGTAAAATAAAGCGAATAAAATAATTTGTGTCCATAATAATAAGATCGAACTTTTCCAATATTGTTCAATAATTTCTTGGTAATTTTTTTCACTCATCTAGATCTTGCGTCGCAATTTGAGAGGCGAAACATTTATTGGATAATCAACTCCTCTGCCGTGGTCACCCCAAGTGGTTCGCTACGTTTGGTGACTTAGCAGGTTTGCCCGGATTTATGGGGTGAGGTTTGTCCAGATTTTGGCGATGGATGCGTCCCATTAACTGCGTGATAGGCAGGATCGGGAGAGACCGGTTGAGGGAGACCTTTTTATCTCTCCAGAAGGACTCTCTCGTAACATCGCCTTACTGCAATGGGAGGGATAGATTCATATATCTGTCACTCTCGGACATACTTACCCCCAGATTCCTACCCACCCCTCCACCTCTTTCATCCCAGAACTTCCTATCCTTCCTTTCCTAAAAATACCCTCCACGCACGACGGGAATTTTTCCTGAGGGCCTCCTATGCCGAGCTAATGTAAAAAAAAAGTCTGGCCGAACCCAATGGGTTTTCGTACATATACATTTAATCTATTAGAACCACTATAAAGCCGGGTACAGACTGCTGTAACCAGGGCTGGGCAGTATTTGAATTACTAATAATTGAAACACGTATTTGAAATACAAATACGTATTTTGTATTTGTATTTCAATTACTTCCTAAAAATGTATTTTGTAATTGGTATTATTTCAATTACCTGCTGCTGAGGTATTTTGTAATTTGTATTTCAAATACTTATGGCTTCAAAATACATTTTCAAATACATTTATCTATCTTAATAATGATAATGAGAAATAAACTGACATAGATAATACATACACTAAAAAATGCTAGAATCCTGTACTTTTGTCCTATTGTCCTGTGCTATAGCACTCTTACTAAAGATTATTTGTAGTTCTCTTATCAGTGCTTTATAATGTACTGTACATTTTTTTATGTCATGCTAGTTATTATTATTGTCCTTTGCTATAATAGCACTGTTATTTCGGGGGTTTAGAATCACAGGGGCCTAACTACAAAAACATAGTTTTGAGATAAACGCAATTAAAGTTTTGAATGCTTTGAAACTCAGAAAATAAAAGGAATTTAAGTAAACAAAAAATATTTGTCAACGAATATCTAGTCTCCAAAGAAACGAGCTTGCTCTTTTACGAAGTGAACTAGAATCGAGACTGAAAAACGGCGAAACCAACATAACTATCAAATATGTCAATTCAATACCAAAAATCGTTAAGGCTCAAACAAAAAACTATCAAAATCCAGCACACTGAACCTTTACTATCAAAATGTACGTGGACTGCGAACAAAACTAGATAACTTCAGAATTTGTATACCATCAGTGATATGTGAAGCCGTGGTACTGACTGAAACGTGGTTAGATCCGTCCATCAACTCTTCCGAACTAGGATTATCATCATATAATGTTTACAGGAATGACAGAAATCTTGCTACCAGTTCTAAATCAAGAGGAGGTGGTGTCCTCGTCGCAATTAAAAAGAAATTTACTTCAAGGAAATTAAACACAAAAAACAGTAACGTTGAACAATTGTTTATATTGGTGAAATGTAAAAGTGAGAAAATAATAATTAGTTCTGTATACATACCCCCCTCGGCCAACATTGTTGTCTTCAAAAACCATTATGAGGACGTAGAAATAATTAAAACAAAATATCCTGATGCCAAATTTATAGCCGTGGGTGATTACAATCTTCCAAATGTAAATTGGAATTTGCACGACCCCGAATTGTCGAATACTTGTAATACAACTATCTCGGAAAGTGAAAGAGTAATACTCGACATGTCAATATATTTAAACTTAACTCAACATAATCTTGTCAGAAATATTAACAATCGTGTTCTGGATCTCGTATTCTTCAATTCTCAATGTATTAAAGTGAGTAAGGCCATAGAAGTTGTCATAACCCCTGACGTCCATCATCCTCCACTAAATATTTGTATAACAAACTTTGGCGAAAAAACTCTGAAGTCTACGAGATCATGCTATAATTTCAAAAAGGCAGATTATTCGGGTATGTGTGACTCTCTTGCATTGGTTGACTGGTCTTTCTTAGATAGTGATGATTTAAATCATAATACTGAACAGTTCTACTTAATTCTCAGTAATAATATAAATCGCTTTGTCCCTTACACTCAATATAAGGAATCTAAATATCCAGTCTGGTTTAATAAAGATTTGATTAATTTAATTAGACGTAAAAAAACAGCTCACAAACTGTATAAGGATCACGGAACATCGAAGTTGTATATAGAATTCTCTAAAATTAGGAGTGATTGTAATAAACTATCAAGGGCGTGTTATAACGACTATATTAAGCAGACAGAGAATGACATTTTTAATAATATAAAACGTTTTTGGCGATTCAGTAAAACATTAAGAAGTGGTGACTCTGATATACCAAATACTATGTATTTTGAAGACAGAAAGGCTGATGGCATCAAAAATATTGTCGATCTTTTTGCAGACTTCTTCAAGAACGTTTACGATAAAAGTCAACCCAATCAGTTCTCCTTACCTAACTATACTCCCAGTTTCAATATAAACCTGTCACATGTGCACATTGAACTAAACGAAATTATAAAACAAATTAAACTTCTAGATCCCAATAAAAATGCCGGTCCTGACAACATTCCACCATTACTCTTACAGAAGTGTGTCACCGTTCTCGCTTATCCCCTGTACACACTATTTAGTCATTCTTTGTCGAAAGGTATATTTCCTGATCTATGGAAACATAGTTATATAACACCTATCTTCAAAAAAGGGGATAAAAACGAAGTAACTAATTATAGACCTATATGCATACTGTCAACAATTCCAAAACTGTTTGAAAAACTGATTCTGGATAAAATAACTAGCTCATTTAAAGAAAGTATATGTCCTGAACAGCATGGTTTTATAACCGGCAAATCAACACTAACTAACCACATTCTGTATCAAAATTTCATTTCCAATGCATTGGCGAAGAAGCTTCAAGTTGACTCAATCTACACAGACTTCAGCAAGGCGTTCGACAAGGTTTGTCACGCTATTCTTGTAGAAAAACTGTTTAAAGCTGGAGTTCGTGGAAATATGTTGCATTGGTTTATAAGCTATCTTTCAAACAGAAAAATTTGTGTAAAATTAAATGGGGAATCATCATATGTTTTTTTTGCATCCAGTGGTGTTCCGCAAGGTTCCCACATCGGACCTATATTATTTATCTTTTTTGTGAATGACATTTGTAATATATTTAAAGATATCGACGTACTTATGTTCGCAGATGATTTGAAACTTTATAAAGCAATTCGAAGCCTGGACGACTGTTATATTCTATCAGCAAACTTATCCAAATTAGTCGAGTGGTGTAGCGATAACAAGCTATACCTTAATGTTAATAAATGCATAACAATGAGATTTTTTAAAATAAAAAATCCAATTCTTTTTAATTATTCAATCAATAACTTCATTCTCGAATCTGTTTCCGAAATTAATGACTTAGGTGTTACTTTCGACACCAAACTTAGCTTCATACCACACATTGAGAATATCTCAAAGAAGGGTTTAAAAATGTTAGGTTTTGTACTAAGAGTGGCTAAAGATTTTACCAACATTAAAACATTAAAACTTCTGTACACATCACTAGTGAGGAGTCAGGTTGAATATAACTCAACTGTATGGTCTCCTCACTATGACGTGCATTCTCAAACAATAGAAAGAATACAAAAAAAATTCCTAAGCTTTTTAAATTATAAACTAAAAATACCAAAAGAACAATTGAACTGCACTTATCTATTGCAATTATCTAATCTATTAAAGTTGAGTGATAGAAGAAATATTTTTGATCTAGTTTTTTTATTTAAAATCTTACGTAATACAATTGACAGCCCTGAATTCTTGGCGCTCATAAATTTTAATGTGCCGGCGAGAAACACAAGGTCAGTACTACCATTTTACTGTGGTAATACTACGACCAGGGCACAATTCAATATACCACTACACAGAATCCAACACTTGGGCAATATGTATTCGCACATAGATGTATGGAATATGTCACTGACACAATTTAAAAATGAAATAATGAAATCATTTATCCGTGATACAAGTACTCACTAAGGAATTCTTGGTAAATTTAATAAACTACTCGTTCATCGACAAATTTGCTAAACTATCTCTACCTATCCTATTAATGTAATTAAATGTAATGTCTTAGTAAAATCATTGTAATATGTATTATAATATTATAAACCATCATAACCTGTAGTATTATTCAGTTATATTTTAAAAAAAAATTATTTAATTTTCACTATAATATTAAAATCCAAATTGGAGTTCTGAACCCCTGCAACTTGCAGAGGTACTGGAGGTACCATCGATGTAGCGGTTTGCCACTTTGCGAAACTAATACTTACGTTTTAGTAGACATGGTTAATGTTGCAATTTTGTAAACCTCTGATCACCTTACTTTAAAATTTTTGTTATTTGTATTTTTATATCATGTATGTATTTTTTTATCGTAACTTATCGTTATTATATCTTACTGTAATTTAAGTTTTTATTGCTTATATTTCTATTTAACTAATGTACTTTTTTATTTCTATTGTAATTTTATTTATATTATTTCCTTATCATGTTAAAGATGTACTGCCTTTATTTATTTATGTAAAAGCCCTCTGGGCGTATAATAAAACAAATAAATAAATAAATAAATAAATAAATAAATAAATATATTATCACACTCTTTGAAAAACATATTTTTAAGTAATTATTAAAGACTTGTGATGATTAAAAAAATATATTTGTGAAAAACGACTGAGATATGCCTTTGTGTTCCTAACTATACAGCAATACTTGACAAGAGAGTTAGGATCACAGGGGCATATCTACAGTTTTGATACTTTGAAACTCAGAAATAAAAACACATTTAAGTGTAATACTTTTTTTATCAATAAACATATCGTAACATTTATCATCACATTTCATAAATTACATATTTTACACAAAAAAAAAAATATTTTGGCAACTAAAAATATAAAATTATAAAAATTGACGGATTGCCTTTGTGTTCCTTAATATTCAGCAATACTTTAACAAGGGGTGATTTAGATCACAGGGGCCTTTCTACAAAAACATAGTTTTGAGATGAAGATTTTAGATGCTCTTAAACTCAGAAAATATCATCTATCAGTCCAGCACACTGCATAAAAAACACTTTTATAATAATTATCTTGGGCCCGGTACAATTGAATAAATTTATTGAGATATGCTTGTGTGTCCCTTCCTATATATTTAGCCATTATTATTATTTACAAACATGTAAACTCCTCTCGATTCCTTTTTTATGAATAGAGAAATAATATAAATATCATAACATTTTAACAAAATCTATGAAATATCTATTTTTTTTCCTCTTACGTTATCTTCACACACGAGGCCGGCGAGGCCCTGAGCCAAATATTTTCTCTCAGGACCTGTCATCTTTGGGGATGAAACACAGAAGTCGGCAAATCATTCCATTGTCGGGAACTCAAGAACTCAAGAGTCGTAGAAACGACCCGCTCTCAGTGGTAAAGGTCAACTGTGTACACATGTTTTGGCGTGTTTCCCAACTGTGCACCGGTGCCGACGTGAACGATGACGATAGTTCCTTGGAGCATCTTCCATTAAAATATCGGTATAGCAAGGAAAGAATTACCACCCGATACCTTTGCCCTAAAGATGGCAATCCGTTTGTAAAAACAGGGGATTCATCAAATGCACCGCCCTTTTCTGCACAGTCAAGAATTTGTTTCAGGTATTTAATGGCTCCAGATCAAAGGTGGCTGCCAAATTCAACCATGGGGTTATTCGTACATAGTTAGAATTTGTGTATTATCCGCAGTATTTGGTGGTCCTATACAGTACGCCCTGTTTCTGAGAAGCTAACTTGACTCTGGCTTCGATGTAGCCGCTATTCCTGAGCTGGTCATTTAGAGTAACACCAAGCATATCAATGGAAAGCTTATTGGGAAGATAGCTTTCACTGGCAGAATAATACCCACTGTTCAAGAATCCTTCAAATCTAAAGATTTGAAGGATTCTTCAAATATTAAAATATTTTCCACTGTAAATGGTATTGTAGCATTATATTGACCGGTCAGTGGCTGAGTTGGCATTACGTCTGGATTTCTGGATCCCATCCATGAGTAGTAGATTCAATTCCTCGGCGAAGTCCTCCATCACGACACAAGCAATACTTTCCCATTACTGTGATGGTAGTGGGAGTCTTTGAAATATTATCAGTTTATTCGTAAACCAGAAATGTTTGCCATTCTTTTTAAAAAAGAAAGCAAAAAGATAAAGTTCTTCAAATTCATAGAAAGGTTCTAAATGCTTCATCAAAATTATATGAAAAATCGATCATGTGTGGATTATTTTTTCGGTACCTATTGAAACTATTTATTTATTGTTATGTTCTTCACTGAATAACAAGTGTTAGGTCAGCGTGACGCTACTAATAAGATTTTTGTTTAATGTCACAAAGGCATAACAGGCGATATGCCCTTGTGCTTCTAATTTTATGTCTAAATTTCCAGATTTGCTCATCATTATCTCTTAAACGGCCGTATATTCGAGATAGAGCTTCGTGTCACTAATAGATATGATTATAACATTACCGAAACCAAGCTTAACTCAAAACACCAATTTTTGTAGTTAGGCCCCTGTGATTCTAAACCCCCGATTGTACATTTTGTATCATATTATATTATACTTGTCATTGCTTTGTATTGTACATTTTGTATCGTAGTATTAGATCAAGCACTATAGGAATAATTTTACTGAATACTAGATTATTTTTAAGTTAATTACTGTAGAGCGCACTTGAAGTGAAATAACACAAAACTGCTCTTTACAAACGTCATCTATGTTTATAAAAATGAATCCTTGTTTCCCTTGGTCACGCCATAATTTCAGAACGACTTTACCTATTTCATTCATTTTTTAAAGTTTTCTAATACTTTGTAGAAGGTTCTTACGGAAAGAAAAATTAAGAAAATTACGCAGAAAATTGGATAATTTCAGAAAACGACTATTTTAACTTTGCACGTTTGACAGTTCACGCTATTGATGAAATTGAATTTCAGGTAGCTGTTTTTTTTGGTAACAAAGGAATTGTCTATGGATTTTTTAAATTACAGATATTTTAAATAGGTACCTCTGTTAGGTACCAGATTTGATTGATTGTTCTTAAAATATACAAAAATGAATAGTTGTAATGTGTGAAAAACGAGAATTTGAATAAAAAAATTGTAATAGCTGGCACGCAAGTTGTTTGAAAACTGAATGTACTGGGACTGAATATATGGAACGCAGGAGGGAGGTTGGCGGAACGGTGGAGAGAGGTCAGGGTAGGCGGGGAAGTGGAAGGGGAACGCGGGAGGGGAAGGAGATGCAGGAGGGGAACGAGGACGCACGGGAAAGGACATGCAGGGAGAAACAATGTATTTCTTTGAATATGCCATTGCAACGCATGCCGGGAACCAGCTAGTGTTATTATAATAATAATTATTATTATCTAACACCTAAGTCCTATATCACAAAACTTTACAAGTGGAGCGGAGACGAGATGTGTCTTCTGAGCAAAATGATTTCACTCGGCTCAGCTTTTCTCTGTTTCACTCTGCTCAGCTTTGCTTCTATGGAAACGCACCCTTAGGGGCCATGCATAAATTACATCACACGAATTTCATGATTTTTTGACCCCCCCTCCCCGTCCCTGTCACATATTGTTACGTTTGTGAGACCCCCTCCCCCCTAGTGTGACGTCACATATTTTGCAATTTTACATTTAAAAATAATCAAAACAGTAGTTAAATTTTTTTTAATGTGACGTCCCGAAGCTGATAGTAGGCCTTGGCTGATAACCCCCCGTACCCCTTGTCACACAATGTCACACTTCTCTACTACCCCCCCTCCCCCTTAAGGTGTGACGTAATATATGGATGTCCCCTTAGATAAGGGCACTTACGACAATTTATTGTAACTAAAGGTTCTACCAAAACCATATATATTTTGTATTTTGTAATTTGTATTTTGTATTTGAAATTAAAAAAAATGGTTAAAATTGGTTAAAATACTGTATTTTGTATTTCAAGTACACGACTCGAAAGTATTTTGTATTTCGTATTTTAAATACATGAGAAAAAGTATTTTGAAATTTGTATTTTAATTACAGCGAAGTATTTTGCCCAGCCCTGGCTGTAACGTAATAATAATAATAATAAATTTGGACAACTTATATAGCGCTGTTTTTGCGAAAAATCGCCTCAAGAGCGCTGTACGTAACATGCAACGTAACATGAAAGGACCATATCATAAGTGTGGACGCCTTGCGCGCACGAACCGAGCATGGACCTACTCGCATCTGTTTCCGGCATGCGCGCGGTGAACATAGCTCAGTCTGCCGAGAACAAGTCCTCCATTGTTCAGTGTACGCAAGGCGTCCATACTATGGGAAATCTGTTACATTGCATGATTCATTGCGACAATGTGGACGGCAAATTCTGTCATTGTGTGTTACATTGCATGTTACATTTCGTAAGTCTGTACCCGGCTTTAATGGTCGCACCCAAAAAAACATGCTGATGCAAGAAAAACTACGAATGATGATGTAAGTGAATACTAAAAGGTTTCACGTAAAAAAGTTCTTAGATCGTAAGTTTTTGAGTTCTACTTTGCGAAATTCAAAATATTAAATTTTCTATAACGTTTGAAATTACGGTAATTAAATATTCAAAATAAATTACAGAAATTTTAGTACTTATTTCAAGGAATTAAAAGAGAACATTTTATGGATTTTTGTTACTCGAAACCTTACACATTTTTCAACAACCAGTATCGAATTTGCAGGTAAATCATTTGTAATATTGCTTGCGAAGACTTCAACGTGATGTTTAGGGACATTTTTGAGTGCTGGTCAAGTTGCTGCATATGTTGCAATTATCTTTCACGTTCTAGGTACTATTTTGCTGATAGATATTCTAATTTTATTTTTTATATTTTACATGGACTGCTGCTCCCAAATGTCTGGAGTCAGTGAGACTATGGCATCGCCAATTAAGGTATGTGGTGAGGCTGATGAAGGTAGGGAGGGCAAACACGATTAAAGCCATTTCAAGCAATATTTTTATTACGAATGGTTGTCTTACACCACGGCTGTATCCAATACACCAGCGGAGTATTTTCCGCTCTGGAACCTGCAGGAAATATGACTTATAGTATTTTAAATGATTAAATCTTCTAATGAAGAAATTCGATCTAATAAAATTTACCAGCACGCCGGTATTCGAACCCGCGACCTTACCCCTCGACCATGGATGCATCCATTAATAACTTTACACAGGAACAAAGATTGAATGAATGATTTTCCCTTCTATACAAAGTTTTGGTTCAAAATTGAATAGGAACCGACAACGCGTTTCAGCTTGTAAAAACATTTTTAAAACCGTTGACGTATAATACCAAGGTGCGCCCTAAGGACTTTAAAACGACCCCGTGTTTAGTCAAAACTAGACCCATCACGTGACATTGGACGCAGGAAATTACGTCACGCAAGTCATAGGGTGTGTGGATTGATATTGGTTGTGGTGTGATCTTTTAAAGGCGACCACAAATATTTTGTCCGAACATTATTTCATTCCGTCTCCTGCGTTTGCTGAAACATTAGAACGCGATTGGGGAGGCCACAATCATTTTATAAAGTAGTCTGAGGTATAGACGTATTGACCCACCGTCAAAAAATGTCTAACAATAAAAAGCTTCTAACGGTTTTAGCGATAAGATTGTAGATGGAATATCAGGGAGAAAACCCAAACCCGTTTACTCGTATCGCAGTGGCATTTGTACGCTCTATTAGATACTCCGACCACTCCCACTTCTCATCCACATTCACACGGAATCCCCAAAGATGACATGCCCTGAAGGAAATTATTTTCCTCAGGTCCTCCTGTGTAGAGTTAATGCTTAAAAAAGGCTGAAACTCCGATTTAGAAAAGATAAACGTATTGTCAGGTTTGAGACAGTTGTATGAAAAGTTCAAGTCTATACAAAGAAACTTTTAACCGACTTTTTTCACTTTCTACGTTCAGCAATAAACTTTAAGCGTGTGGAGAAATGGAAGCTTTTTAACACCCTTCAAAAATCCCCTATTGTTCGAATTCTTTAAGTACAGAATTTAAAGGATATTTTGTGTGAAGTTCTTGAGTTGAATTTTTCGATTCTTTTTTCGTGTTCAGCAACTTATTTTAGGGGTGTAAACAATGCACCATAAGTTTTTATTTTTACTCCACATTTATGCATTTTTTTAACACAGGAGGCCCTGAGGAATAATTCTTCTCAGGGCCTGGGGATGCTGTGTGGAGAGTCTTTTAGGAAAGGAAGGAGAGCAAGTGCAGGAAATGGGAATGAGGGATGGATAGGAATCTGCGGGTCAGTTTGTCCAGAAG
Source organism: Limnephilus marmoratus (assembly GCA_917880885.1). Taxonomy (NCBI): domain Eukaryota; kingdom Metazoa; phylum Arthropoda; class Insecta; order Trichoptera; family Limnephilidae; genus Limnephilus; species Limnephilus marmoratus. The sequence goes on from OU862908.1 coordinate 67,151,245, forward strand.
TGGCGGACGTATGAATCCATCTCTCCCACTGCGGTACAAGGCGATGTTCCGAGAGAGTCCGGCTGGAGAGGTCAAATCAATCACAATAAATAATTCCCGGGATGGCGGTACCCATTCCCGCCTCTTAAATTGGTGCATGTGATAAATTTTCTGCGAGTTATATATGTTTATTTTTAACTTTATGAGTAAAACCTCAAATTGTAATATTCAATTAAATGAAGACAATTTTAGCGAAACTCAATCGAAAATCCGGAGACAGAAAAATCGGAAAGAGATATTGGCACCTCTGGAACACGAACCCAGGACATTTTGCTTAGATGGCAAAAGTTCTACCAATTGTCTGATTTTTGAATTTTTGAATTTCTGTCTCCAGACTAGGTTCGAGTCCCAGAGGTGCCAATATCTTTTTCTGTGTCCAGATTTTCGATTTTGTTTCGCTAATATTGTCTTCATTTAATTAGAGTTTTATATGAACTATTACAAAATAATGATTATTACTAAATTATACAAATGAACCAACCTTAAATACATGTAAGACAGGATATTACAAAAAAAAAATAGTTTACAAAACGCGTAACGTCAAATAAATAAAAAACCGATGATTTTATCACCTTAACGTGTTTTGATAAGTAAAATCTCACTTTAAAACTTAAACTTTAAAGTAAAATCTTTCTTATATAGGTATTCTTTAAACTTTTAATGATAAAACAATTGAAAGACAGTAGTTATAAAGGTATTTTTCCGTAAAAAGTCACATGAAAATGGAATTTCCCAATCAATTAAAGGTTTTATAATTAGAAATAAGTTAGAATGTATATTGATAAAGTCGGTCCAACGGATCAGCTCGTCATAAGTAAGGACGTGATATTCATAATTGTGTTACATTGATTTAATAGCATGATTATTCACAATGTGATTTTACGTTATGGAGTGCGAATTAGAATAAATTAATACGGCTGCTCGCTCCCGTCGAGACTGAATGTTCCGAGTACAAAGTGTGCCGAGTACCGAGAGTGAACAACTGAACGTAGTACTGAGTGAGCAGGGTACAAAGTGAGTCGAGTACTGAGTGTAGTGAGTGCGTCCGCCGGCATTCCCGTCACCTGTCGCCGTCATTTGTTCAATTTGCCTGGTCATAATTCACAGCCCTCCCCGGTTCATGTTGACATTACTCTGTAAAGCGGGCGACTTTATTCCACGCGCGACTTCTTAAATTAAGACGGAATGGGGTTTTGATGGACAACTTATGAGATTGTCGGGGAATTGGTTATTTTTCGACTGTAAAAAGCCAGACGGGTAAATCGTGACCTTTTCGCTTTCTTGTAACCTTCATACATCCAGACAAAAGGATATAATGAATATACCACGCACCAAATGAAATATCAGCACTTTTTAAAGTTCAGACGCATTAAAAAAACACTGCTTTACGGGTTGTTTTGAGGCTGGAATCATTTTCTGGATGTATTTTAGTGAAAGGGTGTTAAACCCGATTGCTCCACTGGAGCGACAGCGCAATTTAAAACTTTTTTCTCCGATTGCTCGAGATTTTTTGGTAATCATTTTGAATATTTTACGCCCACATTAAAAAAATCATACCTCCGGATTTTAATATGGAGACATACAAATTATTGCTCTATAGAGCCAACGAATTCATCTATCTCTTGTCGATTATCACATATTCGTAAGATTTATAAAAAAATCGTAAACTTCTACTTAATTACTTGCGAATAAGATTTTTTTGCCAAAAATGGAAGCAAAGCAATCCGAGGTATTTTAAATAGTGCCATATTATGGCAAAAAGCACTCCAGTGGTTAAGAAAAATCTTGTCAAACGGCTCATTCGCAGATTCACAGTTCAGAGCTGTTGATCTTTATACCATCGGTGTTCAGAATTGGTTTTTAAAAGGGAAGAAATATTTTAAAGAACGTGTAACGTCATTGAATTAAGTTAATTTGCTCGATAATAAATTAAAATTCTGACAAAAATATTTGTTGATTAATTTTTAATTGAATTTTTATTTGCTAATTAATTTTTAATTATAACAAATAAAGTATTTTTATTATATTTTAGCCAAATGAGCAGTCTACAATAATCGTGGTTATCTATTTAACTGAGAAATTAGTTACAGAATTCCTGATTACATTAATATATTATATTGAACAAAATAATATATTATTTAACAAATCGTAGATATTACGTATTTATATAATTATGTACACAAATCTCGACTACCGTAACGCGGGCATTTGCCTAGTGTGGTAGTCGAAAAGCATGTGAAAACTGTTTAAAAATCTATTTTATTTATTTATTTTTTATTTTTTTATTTTATTTTTTTTTATTAATAAATTTTTTTGTTACATACATAAAAATATTACAAAAAACATTTCTTTTGATAAGAAGTAAAAAAAAGGAACTATAAAATTAAATATGTAGCTTAACGATAAACAATAAGTAATACAATTTAACAACAAAAAAAAGATATTAAAATAGTATACATATATGTATGGTAACAAAAAAAAAATCCCACATAGGCATCGCCAGTTCGTGGGTATACTTAAGTTTTTTTTTAATGCAGTTAAGATACAACATAGCAAATTAAACTTTAAATTAGTAAATTGAAACATAATTATGTTTTAACATATTAATAGAATAAATAATTCCGTATTTAAAAAAACTAAAGTTAAGAAAAATATATATATATGAAAAACAAAAAAGGTTAAATAAAAATTAGGGATTTGTAAAGTTATAGCAGGTAAGATGTTATAGCAGGTAGGTATTTGTGTCATTTGTATTTACCCAAGTCTTTATAATTTTTTTGTATATGCTGTAGGAGGATATGTTTTTAGATTTAATTTCTATAGTCTGATACAGTGCATTATAGATTTTTGGTGCAATGAAAAAAGCATGTCTTTGCGCAATGTTTCATTACAGCTAGGCTTTTTTACATGTTTCATTACAGCTAGGCTTTTACATGTTTTTTATAACAAAGAACATCTAAATGAGCACAACAAAATCAAAACCAAACCTCAAACAAAAGCAAAAACAAAATTAAAAACAAAATCAAGAGCAAAATCTAAAACGAAATAAAATATGTTTTTTAATTTTAAATAAAAATTTAATGAATAAAGAAAAAAATCATCTGGTTTAGATTGTTAAAAAAACGCTTTCGTGTAATTGAAATGAAACTGAACTGTATTTACTTTAAATATTTCCATCGATATATTAACTTCTCTTATTATTGCTCTCTTAGTACAATCATAAACACAACTAATATAATATATGTATTAAATATCTTATCTTACAGATAAATCTTTTTGAAACCTACACAATTACCACCATCCTTATTCCAATCTCAAGTATCTCTCTTCTAATATATTTTGTAATACAAGTATATAATCTAACTATCAATATTTTCCTAACAAATTTTTATACGAGTCATAGCGATAATATTTATATGTGTACTCAATATACATTCTTATATTCCTTATTAGATTCCTCTGGTTCTACCATAATAACCTTAAAATGTGTTATTTCTTATAGTATTGCCCAATATTCTCAGACTGTAAACAGGAATCAATTATACCACACACGCATATACTATCTACTAGCAACAACATTTACAGTAATATATATCACAATAATAACAAAACTTGGAAAAAATATACTGCAAATTCTCAAGTCGGTTTTTATCATAATATTGAAATGATTGTTTTTGTTTTAAAATATTTATTGCACTCAGTTTGCTCTAGTACTTACCTAGTTCTCGCCTATTTATCACACTTCACACTGACATAGTCTCTTTATATTTACTGATGTTACATTTAGTTCGTATTTAAAGAAACATTGTTTTTTTCAAAAAAGAAAATTTTTGTCATAAGAAATGAATGATATTAATTCATAATTTTTTTAAATAATTTTACTTTAATATGTTTACGCTTTACTAGACTTCACTTCAAAATAACTATCCTCCATTGGTCACCATGATACAGGCAGCTGCCTAGTATGGTGACCTAATGTATCTTACCAAGTAAATGTATTAATTATGTAACATGTAATAAATAAATAAATAAATAAAAATAAATAAATAACCTACATGAAGATGTAACCCAAAATTATGCAAAGACGCTGTAAAACAGAACAATACCTTTTCACGATGATGGTAAACGACATCATCATGAAAAGGTATTGCTTTCGCGAAAACATGGTGCATGGAAGGAGAGAGGCTCCTCCGGATAGCTCTCACTCCAGAAGATAAGAGAAAACTTGAGCGGGAATTGGCTGACGTGAGAAATGCTCATCTTGTACAGTCCCCACTGAGAGACAGCCCGAGTTCTCACTGCCTCCATCAATAAAGATACTCCCACAGCCGTTGTAACAACATGATTCGTATGCGGGTTAAAGAGTCGGCGAAGTGTGAATGCTTTGCGGTGCTGACTACCGAACATTTTTTTTTTTACATTAACTCCACACAGGAGGCCCTGAGGAAAATAATTTCCCTCAGGGCCTATGTCATCTGGGATGCTGTGTAGATGGTCTTTTTGAGGAGAGAAAGGAATGAACATTGGTCTTGAAGAGACCCATGTTGTAGGAAGGAGGAAACACAGAGGCCGGCAAATCATTCCACAGCCGAGCTGTTGAACACAAGAACGAGTCGAAGAAACGACCCGTTCTCATGTGGCAAATGTCAACCGTGTACAAATGTTGGGCACGCGTTTGGCGTGTTTCCCGACTATGCACCGGTGCCGAAGGGATCAATGATGCTAGTTCCTCGAAGCATCTTCCATTGTAATACCGGTAGAACAAGGATAGCATTCCCACCCGACGCCTGTGCTCTAAAGATTGCAATCCGTCTGTTAAGATGGGAGAATCTATCAAACGGACCGCCCGTTTCTGCACAGAGTCGAGGGTATTTTTCAGGTATTTAGGAGCTCCAGACCAGAGATGCCTGCCAAATTCAACCGTGAGGCGCACTTGTGATTTGTACAAGGTCAGCAGTTGTGAACTATTAAAGTATCTGCGGGCCCTTTACAGTACGCCCAGTTTTTGGGAGGCTAACTTTACTCTGGCATCGATGGAGCCCCCATACGTGAGCTGGTCATTTAGGGTTACACCAAGCTTATCAATGGAGGGCTTGTTCAAAAGATTGCTTCCGTTGAAAGAGACTATGACATGTGGTCAACGATTCGTTGACGTTGAGTTTGACAACTAATGCCCGCTTCTTTCATTCCCCACAAGGATTGATGAGGTCCACAGGGCAACGCTGAGGGCTTAGACTGGTTTGCTGACCTAGATGTCTCCCCGTGACCTGCCACAATACGAAAGAAAAAAAACCGCAAATGCTACTCGTAAAAACAACGTTAATTTTATAAGTAATGCTTAATAATCAATAAAATCATTCATTTTAAACAACAAAGGTTAAGTTCTACGTATAATGTTCGTAAAATATAATATAATTTTTCAAACCAACACATCGAGTTCATGCATTCCCAGAAATTTTGTTTCATATTTATATAGGTTAGAATACCCAAGGTTCGTAGAAAATGCGTTTAACAAGGATAGCTTATTGAAGGGGTAGAGCGTTGATTGGCTAAAAATTTGTGACGAAGCTTGATGTCCATATTCCACTGGGAGATTTTAATTAAATGCAATGTACTTAAGTAAAAAAATATCATTTGTTTCGGAACTTCAAACTATGTCATGCTTTCGAAATTTCGAAAGCTGCCGACGCGTTTTTTTTCGGTAAAGGCCCGTATGAGCTAGTCTTGTTAAACGCATTTTCTACGAACCTTGATATAATCCCCTTTATTATAGTGATTGCTAAGATTGTGTTCATTTATCACGAAGACCATTAGAAAGTTTGTTGGAAGAGCACCACCGCAAAACCGTAGTCAACATCTTATATTTTCTGTTTGTGACTGGTTGTTGGAGAAATCATCAAGAATTATCCAAAACCATCTTCCATTTATGTCTCCGTTAATAACGTTAATGTAATAAGTACACGAATAGCACAAAAGCTCGGATTCAGTATGTTCTTGCGTGGGATTTGGCTGAATTAAGTTTACATAGATAAAGCTATTTGTTTTGTTGTGAAATTGAAGTATTTGTAGCGTGAATAACGCCTTTAAGAAGTATTGTAAAGTTCTGGTTGTACCTTCGGTTGACTTCAATGAACACCGAACTCCTGAATACAGCTTCCCATAGAGCTTTGTAATAATGTTTGTTCACCAAGGAAACCGCGCGCATTCTATTGGAAGAAGAACTTGTTTAGAATACTTCTAGACTGGTTTATATACCAAACAAAATTTTATTTCCACTGTTTAAAGACAACAGCGCAAGTATTATATATTAATTCGTTGTTTTGTTTATTAAATTTTCTTTGCAAAAATTAATATTAGTACTATTCTGCAAAAGAAGATAATATTTGCCTCATGAACCGTAAGAACTACATTCTAAAGTTGATGACAATCGTTTTTTTTGTATTTTAAACTAGCAAGTTTTCTTAAACTAGAAAATAATTTCCCTCAGGGCCTATGTCATCTTTGGGGATGCTGTGTGAAGGGTTTTTTTAAGGAAAGGAAGGAGAGGAGAGTTCTGGGAAGGAAAAGGGTCTAAGGGGTGGGTAGGAATCTGGGGTTTAGTATTTCCTGGTCATCCGCCTCCAAGACATAGACAAACCTCACCCCATGAACCCGGGCACCCCTGCTAAATCACCAAACGTAGCGAACCACTTGGGGTGACCTATGGCAGAGATGTTGGTTATCCAATAAAGGTTCCCGGGGTGGCGGTACCCATTCCCGCCTCCCAAATTGTGCGTTGCAATGACACTTAAATTCAGAGATTGTTTCTTCCTCCGTGTCCCTTCCCATTCATCACCATTTTTTTTCACCTTCCCAGCTTTCTCCCTCAGGCGTCCCTCTTCCCCTCCCTCGTACCAGTTCCACTTTACCTGCCTTCCCCTCTCCCTCGTCCCTTGCATTTCCAGCTAATATCTCTGCAAAATAAAGTGAGGAAAGGAATGAAAAATATCTTCCTTTACATATTAAAAAGATAAGTTTCTAATTTGTATCAGAGTTGTTATTTCAGCATGTTACTGCGGGACTGATAATTTGAAAACCCCTCTGAAAAGATGCTAACAATTTATGTTCATGTTTAATATTTTCGCATTTCTCACAGCCGTAAACATGAAAAGAAAATGTTTCTTTATGTTTTGAAACGTAAAACTTTTAGGGATTGTGACTAGAAGGCAGAACACTCTGCTTTAGGAACAGTCAGAAAGAGACCATTATAATAAATACGTTCATGTGATGTTTTTCCATGACTTATAGCTTATTCAATGTTGGAGCGGTTGAGAAATACCCAGTTAAACTTTGTGTATTTATTTGCAAATTCATTTCCATTTCTTCGCGAAATGTTTAATTCAGCCCGGCCTTATAAAAAACTTTGCCAGCTGGTTTTTATAAATTTTTTTCTTTATCTATTCCAATCATGAATTGAAAAATAGTTTTATTATTCAGGTTTTCCCAGTTTGGTTACGTCATTGGAGAGGACCCTACCACTTTCCCAACTGCGTTATAAGGAAACATATGGTTTCCCCCTTCACCGTACACGTCAAGATTCTATTTTATTGAACGAAGCTACATTTATTTGAATGACTCTAGACCCTCCAATGTCCATGCACACGGGGTTAGAAAGCAGTATGCAAGTACTTACATTACAACGTGGAATAATTCTTCTGAAATCTATAGAGAAAAATTATATTCAGATAAAAGTGTTAATAAATAAAAAGAAAAATAAGAGCTGCGCCCGGTTGAGGAAGCTTGGAATAAGAGAGATAACGAAAAAATAACAGTAATAATATACTACAAGTATTTACAATATTAACAGAGAGAAAATAAAACGCATAAAGAGAAAATATTCAGAGAAGGTATTCCACAAACCACCAGGCAGTCCCAATGGCAATGTGCATATGGCTATCGGCCCAACCGCAGACGAAACCCTGAGTCCGCGCCCTTTAGCCGGCTCCACAATTTTGCCTCGAAGAAATACATGTGGGAAAGAACAGAAAGTTTTAGAAGACTCTGGGAAAAGATGAGCGTTGGGTTGTCGGAGGGCTATTCCTCAAGCCTACACATTAGGGTGTGTCAATTATTTCAACTTTTGAATTTAGAAACGCCCGGGGTCTCAAAAGTTGCGTCTTACAAAGAAAATGAGTGCTGCATATAATTTTTTTTTAAATGGTTATTAGCCCACCAAAATGCATTGAAAATCAGAAAACAAACCTAAAACCATTTTTTTTTAAATTTTCAATATTTTTTTTCCAGTAATTTAACCTTTTAGCGTTTGTTTATAATTAAAAAAATGCCTATAACTGACAAAAATGAAAACAGTTCAAGTTTATGAATGCAAGGAAGTCAACAAGAATTCTGATTTTATCCAGAAACAGTGTTATTTTCCCCTTTTATATTTTTAACCAACACATCACATATGTTTAAAAAAATATTTTTTTGGGTTCTTTGTAATGCAGTTATGGAATGAAAAATAAGTTTGGTATAAAATATAAAATATGAACCCTTTGTTTTATATTTTTTCCAAATCACGAAATCTATTTTTTTTCAAAACTTCCGGCCATTTTAGCGGGCTAATAGTGAACAATAATTTAATTTATTTTTACGTTTTCGAATAGCTACAGATCATATGAAACTTTTGAGACCCCGGGCGTTTAAATATAAGGCCATTTTTTTCTCTCTATGAAGAGCGACACAAGCTACTATACATGTCATTGGAGGAGGTGCGGGAGGATCGCGGAAAAACCGCTCCGGTCTGTATTCGCCTGGCTGTATGCACAGACAGAGTCTATCCCTCCCTTAACGGTTACGTCAAACATATCTTGACCAAGGTTTCGCCAAGAATTTGCTAGGATTAGCCAAGATTTCACTAAGGTTTTGCCAAGATTTTTCCAAGGTTTCACCAACCGTTTCACCAGGTGAAACCGAGGTTTCCAAAGGTTTCACCAAGGTTTTTCATTCCATCATAATTCAAAATTCAAACGATGCAAAAGCGCTAAACTTGTCATTATCACTTACATTTGTCATAGCGTATTTTAAGCACAAATCCCGGTGTACGCAATAAAATTAGGTTTTTTCACAAATAGTTCCTTAAAAATACACAGTATACATATTTGCGGAACGTTCCATAGTAGATGATATTCTCAGTTAAGAGTTTAGTTTTGATATTCTCACGTTTTATTATGAGTTATTTCTCAGTTTTCACCTAGGTTTCGCCAAGGTTTTGCCAGGGCTTGCCAAGATTTCGCTAAGGTATTGCCACTGTTTTTCCAAGGTTTCATTAACGTTTCACTGAGGTTCACCAAGGTTTTTCATTCCATCCCAATCAAGACTCAAACGATGCAAAAGCACTAAATTTGTCATTTATCATAGCGTATTTTTAATCCAAATCCCGGTGTATGTAAGAAAATTTTGTTCTTTCACAAATAGTTCCTTAAAATTACAAGGTATACATATTTACGGAACGTTCCAGAATAGATGATATTCTCAGTTTAGCCCCTGTAGACCGCCATTCAGAATTGAAACGTTGCTAGAAAAGTCGTGTTTAGGCAAAGTTCTGAATTGCCAGGTAGGACTTCCCCACATCCCTCTTCCCCTTCTCCTTCCCTCCCCACTACCTTCAGCCTTTCAAAATACCACAAATGTGGAAACCATATTCTCATTGGCTCCAAGTGGTTGGGAATGCGTTACCCACCTAAAAAAAACAAAACTTCTGCCCATTCCCAAATTACCCGATACAAGTATTCTTTTTTCTTGATCAAGGGGTCCTATCATGGTTGATCGATAAAGATTGATAGGAGAACTGCAGATCGCTAAAGTACAAATAATAGTTGACGTCGATTATATTAAGAACATTTAGTCATTGTGAGCTGTTACTTATTCCTTGGCGATCTGCAGTCATGCTAGGGAACGATAAGAAGTTACCGAAAGTTATCCGATCAATCCTTATCGATCGACCATGCTATGACCTGAACCTCATCGAAATCTATTTCTATGTAGTTTATTTCTCGTCAATTTTTCACTTGATATCCCTTTCTCCCTCCATGTGCTCTAATTGTTCAATTCTAAATTCTAACCATTTAAAATAGTTTTGCCAGTAAATCTATTTTATTAATTGTGCTTGCATCGACCTTAATAATATTTTCGGAGCTCTTTTGTCAAATAAAAATACAATAATAATGTTTCTGTAAATTGTCTGCTATGTTCAATGCTTTCTTCCTTCCTTACACACACATAGTATTATATTAAAAGAAACCCTCAAGAAGCTTACATTTAAATAAAAAAGCTCACTAGAACGTTAAACACGTAGACGCTCTAAATCTACTACGTTTTTTCCTGTATAAAATAGATTTTGTTTACGCATTTTATGAATTTACTGGTAACGATTTAGGTCAATTTGTATCTCAGTGGAAGTATCTACGAGAGTTTGCATGGAAATATCTATAGAGGGTAATGTATTCCGCTTGGCTTAAGAGCGCGATCAGTCTGAGGGGCACTTGGCTAATTGAACTTTCACGTGCTACTTTACGGCTCCTCTTTTGGGCGATGGTAAAAAATCGATTTGAAATACATACCATCCCCTGAATATTAAAAACTTATCCATTCGGGTGACGAAGTGCCATGTCTGTCACCAAATGATAAGTCCTCTTATGAAATATTTTTTCCCGTTTTCTGTTATAGGCAAACACGTGATATAAACAAATGTTTGAAGTGAGAACACAAAGTTTTCTGCCTTTTCTACATAGGTAAGATAACCAGAAATATAAAAATTCGAATCACAGAACATTTAAGATGCTTAAATAATAATACTTTTTCAGAGTTTGCTAATCATCTCATTTCCAGAGATCACACATTTAATAAGGACACAGGGGTTAAAATTCTGCACTCTAACAATAAAAGCAAAAAACCAAATAACTTAGAAGCACTTGAAATTAGAAAATCCCTAATTTCAAGTGCTTCTAAATAATAATTCTAATATATTGAATAAACAAATTAATTTATCTTTTAGTCTCATTTTAAATATTTTTCCAATAAACCACTCTGTTCTTCCTGGAAATCCCGCAATTACCCCTCCCTTTTACTTACCTCCCACTTAAACACCTCAAATCTGTCAATATTCTATATCATAGGTTAGTTATAATATTCTCCTGACGAAGGAAGGGTGCTTCCGAAAACGGTAGAGTGTTAATGAAATAAAAGTGGTCTACAACAAATTTGTGTTTTTTTATTGTACAACGTTTTCTCTTTGTATTTAAACGTTTACCACATACGCTCTGGTATAATGTGAAATAATTATATACGAGTACAACAGAAAAGGAGCACACAGGTGATGGAAGATGAAGGGTGGGAGGGGGGGGGGGGGTGGTAGCAAAGGGAGACATAGTAGCGGTAGTGGACAGCAGAGGGTAAATTTGGAAAATCCGAGCGCTCTCACGGATAGTTTTATGTAGTTTTCTCGACCACTGTGGCATTGCAACGCACGCCGGGTACCGCTAGTTATTTTTATATAAAACAATAAGAAAATATTAAGAATTTCCTTTTTTCGTTAGTTGTTTTTGGGGTGTCGTGCCGTGTTGCGCTACCTCCTTCTTTAGTATAATTAACTTTATATAACACGGCATAACACGCCAAAAACAACTAACGTTAATACTTTTAGACGTGAAAATCTAAAAAACGTATCCACCTTTTCCTTTTTTTGACCGGCTGTATTATTATGTTTGTTGTGGTTAAAAATTGAGTCAAGATCGGATAAGATTTGATAGACACTACGCTAAACGGTTCCATGGCAACTCAGAATGAAGTTAACTCAAACCTCTTTGAAAAGTCATTTAAAGTTATGGAAAAAATAATTTTAAAATGTTAACCCTAACCTAAAATAACCTACTTAACCATTTTTTATCATCGCTCTTAATAACCTTTCTGAGGTGGTTCTGAGTTGGTTTTATTCTGAGTTGACCGGTCACCACGCTAAACACGGATAATGAATTAATAAATTATTCTTCAACGATAAATGAATAAATAGCCCATATATTTGGAAACACTATTGAAAAGGAAATAACATTTTATAATTTATTTTATTCTTTTAAATTTGTAAAATTTTAATTTGGATTGTGCAAAAAAGTTATTTTTTACACGATTTTCCCAAATGTTTAGGCACACGCCCGTATTATAGTAGTCGAAATTTGATGTCGAGTATCATGTTTAATCATTTCTTCTCAAGTTTTCTTTGTTACCGGTGGTATCTTCAACGTTCAGCTGTAACACTTTAAAAGAATGATAAATTCGTAAATTTTAAAATATTTCACAAACTAACCGCATTTTAAAAATACGTCAAGCGATCCATCACGTCAAATAAAACAAGAATAAAAATAGATGCCATCACAAAATTTACAGGACTTATAAATTCTGAAATTTTTGTACTTAATAATAAAAATAAATTACGAAACGTGATAACTTATTCGTCACTGCCATCTAGTCCTGTATACCAGTGTACAGTGTACGGTGTATAGTGTACAGTGACGTATAGTTCAGGCTGAAGTGTATTAGCAATGTGCCACATGCGAACACCGTCAATATTTAAACACGTCGGAAATATTTTCCTCACGTTTGAGAGAGGAATTTGCAGGAGGCAAACTTTATTGGACTTGAGGAAATATGAACTCATTTCATGCGGATTCACCATAACTGTGTAGCAACATTCCAATCCAATTATCCTCGTGACACCGAGAGGCTGTGTATTGTTATATTATGTATTCTGTATTTTGTCACGTATCACAATCAGTTAATCACCTGTACATTTTTTTAATTACTAACATACCTACTAGTTTATTTCTATGCCAATTGCAACTGTCTCCAAAATGTCTCTGTATTATTGAGTGTCATATAAATGCCCATCAGGGCGTTGAAACTAATAAATAAATAAAATAAAAATTAAACTTAAAAACTATTGAACTCACATTGTGTATTACGTAAAATTAGATTTTTTTACGTTGGCTCCACACAGGTGGCCCTAAAAGAATTGACCCCCCTCAGTAGCTCTGTTGTCTTTGGGAAGCTGTGTGGAAGGTCTTTTCAGGAAAGGAAGGAAAGGAAGTTCTGAGAAAGAAAAGGCTACGAGGAGTGGGTTGGAACGTGGGGGTTAATGTGTTTAGGAGTGAGGGACTTATGTATCCATCCCTTCCACTGCGGTGGCCAACATGTAAAATATATAAATATATCACAATATTATAAGATAAAGTTAGTTCCCTAGTCGGTTCAATTTTGGAGGTGAGTATGGGTACCGCCGCCCGGGAACCATTTATTGGATAACCAACACCCCTGCCATAGATTATCCTAAGTGGTTCGCTACGTTTGGTGACTAAGCAGGGGTGCCCGGGTTTATGGAGTGAGGTTTATCTAGGTCTTGGCTGCGGATGCGCTTGCCCATCTACGGTGTGGCGGGCCGGATGAGGAGAAGATAGTTGAAGAAGACTTATCTCTTACTCTCGACCCATCACCTTGCACCGCATTTGGAGGGATGGATTCATACGTCTGTCATTCTTGAATACTGATCCCCATATGAATATGGGGATATATACCATATATGTATATATATATATATGTATACCATATCCCCATATTTCTCATTATTCTCCCCATGTACCCACCCCTCAAACCTTTTTCCTTCCCAGAACTACCTCTCCTTTCTTTCCTTAACTCTCCCACAGACAATTGGACCGAAGGTAGACCCCAAAATTACCATCCTTCTTATATCTAATTAAAGACACGAAATATATTTTTTTATAATTTTAGGTATACCCGCGCTAAGGATTAATACATAATGTGCCGTTTAAAAAAAAATGTGAAAAAATCGTTGATAAAAAAAGAAATGTAAGGAAATCGTTGAAAAAAAAGAAAAAGGGATATATATGGTTTAACCAGTCTACTTGTTTAGGAATAAATACATCCCAAAACACAAAATCGCGTTATACTTTCATAAGACCAAAAACGTCCCAGAGTGACCTTACATTTTAAAAGCTTTATATTTCTCTTTCTCTCGTGCAAACATATGTATTTTTCTTTTAATCAGAAAGAGTACGAAATAATGCTTCTTATTGTCTTTGAAATATGAAAGCTATTTTGCGTAGATATTTTACAATCTCGATCCAAAGTGACTGTTTCAGAATTTACGCGCGAAACCGAGGCTTCCGGATTGTGAGGTGTGAATATATTTATTTATTTATTTATCTATATAAGGTATGTTTACATGACATTATTCGATGCCTGTCTCACTAGGGTATACCTGTGTTGAACCAAGCAGACGGGTTAAATACCTATAAAACAAAAAAAATCATGGATCGTCGACCGACCCACTTGGTTACGGACTTTATGTTTGGCATCTTCGCCTGTCGAGAGTTAAAAAGACCCTTCACACAGCATCCCCTAAGATGACAGGCCCTAAGGGAAATTATTTTCCTCGGGGCCTCTTGTGTGGAGCTAACATAAAAAAATGTAAAAACATTTCCAGAATTAAAGGAATTGGAAGGAATTAAAAAAGAGAGAATTACACGCGCTGGAATTAAAATGAAAATAAAATATGAACGCCTAATTTCAGGGTGTCGAGTGAGGGTATATAACATGAGAGCCGGATCGGGAGAGATTGGTTCAACCTAACGTAACCTAACCTCACCTAACCCAAACTACACTTCTCCAGCCGGACTTTTCGACCAGTGGAGGGGATAGATTCATACGTCCGTCACTCATAGATACATTGACCCCCAGGTTCCTACCCACCCTTCATTCCTTTTCCTAATCAGAACTTCCTCTTCTTCCTTTCCCTAAAAAGACCCTCCACACCCAAAGGTGGCAAAGGCCCTTAGAAAAAAATCCTCAGGGCCTCCTATGTGGAGCTAATGTAAAAAAATGTACTCGTATTAATTTGTAATACAATATATTTATTTTAAAATGTGTTTTCATTAATTAAATTTTCTGATTCAAAAATGCTTTCAGGAAAAATCAACTCTGTATTAACGACATATCCCAAGAGACTTGCTCTTTCAATGCGGAGTATTAACTAAATGTTAGCGTTCGAACATCGCTTTCTCTCTATTTAAATACGACCAGATAAAACTCCCTGAGAAATGTCCTTAGATAGGGTTTTTCATGATGTAGAAATAATGTTTGTTCAGGAACAATACGGATGACTTTCTATCAGACCTGATAATCCCCTGCGGCAGGACAAAGGCTATTTGTTTTCTGTTTTCTTTGGAATTTAACACCAACAAGCGACCTGGATAACATTATTGAAAACCTTGTAACACTCAGGAGGGTGCCTTAGCAAATCCAACGTAGATCTATTCAATATTCAAGATCAGAGTTTAATTCTTCACACTTCTCACCCGTCGCAACCCTTATAGTAGCGCATGTGAGAAAATTTCTAGTACAGAATTTATTAATATTTATAATTATTAAATTTTCTTCAATAATCGCAAATTCACTTTATGGTGTCATTTTAATTAAATGGAAAGAAATAAATTTGTGTACATTCTGATACATACGATTGCTTAATTTAATTATTTTTTTCATGTAATAAAAACATATATAATAATTAGAAAAAGTCAACAGTGTCCTATATTTGGGTATTGTATTTTTATATTAGCTCCACACAGGAGGCCCCGAGGAAAATAATTTCCCCCAGGGCCTAAGTTATCTTTGGATGAGGATGTTGTGAGTAGGGTCTTTTTAGGAAAGGAAGGAGAGGAAGGAAAAGGAAAAAGTATGAGGGCTGGGTAGGAATCTGGGAGTCAGTGTGTCCAGGAGTGACGGACGTATGAATCCAACCCCCCCACTGCGGTGGGTCGAGATAGTCCTGCTGTTTTTTGTAAAACTTTATATATTTTGTATTGTCTACTCCACCTCAGTCTCTGTATCTTTCAGGTGACTTTACTTGTAATCTTAGTATTTTTACAGTTATTATTTTTCCATTGTTTTGAGTGATGGCATTGTTTTTTCTTATATTTTTCTGCAAACTTTTATAAAATAATATTGATCATATTCTCTGTATTTATCTCATGTTATGTTCATCATTCATTACACTAATCCATCACCCCATTTTCAGACTAACTCCTGTTTTACAGGGATATTTGAGGGTTTAGCTTCGTGCATCATAAGTAGCTTCGTTTATTAAAAAAAATTAGAGTCCTTGTGAGAGCCCTGAAGGAGTAACCATCTGTTACTTATACCAGGGCGGGAAAGCGGTTGGATTACATCAAGTGCTGTTTTTTTTTCCACATGATGAAATGCTGCCTCATGAGCTTCTTGAATGAGTTTTGTTTTGCTTTAAATATTATTTTCTTGTATTACTAACCTGGTTTGTTGTATTATGTTTTATTTTCCTATTCAGCACTTGCATACTGCTTTCTAACAACGTATGCAGGGACACTGGAGGTCTAGATTCGTTCAAAATAAATAAATGTAGCTTCGTTTAACAAAAACATTAGAATCTTGCGAGAGCCTTGAAGGAGTAACCATCTGTAACTTATACCAGGGCGGATAAGTGGTAGGTAACCTCCACTACTGGAGAGGCCCAAAAGTCTCACTCAACCTCCAGATCAACATTGCAACGCAGTTGATGGGCAGGTGCATCCGCCGCCAAGACCCGAATAAACCTCACCCCAACCTGAACCCTGTTTATCCCACGGGCATGAATTTTACAAAGCTATATTAATTATACTGCCGGGATTAAAACACTTATAAAAGAAATATATAATTACACGTACTGGAATTACAATGACAATAAAAACATAAACGCCTAATTTCGGGGCATAAAGCGGTTTTTAACATATTGAAATAAATTTCGGATTCGGTTTCAGTGTCGGCAGGAAATCTGATTTCAGTTGTCACTACATATTATAATGCGCCAAAGACAAAGTGCGCTGACGATGTGGAAAATAGTGCATTATTCTTCTCAACTTCACAAAATGATATTCCTTATGAAAACGGATCAAAATGGCTGAGATGGTGGAAAAGTTGTACCCACAAAGTGGAATGAATTTATGTTAAAGGAAAACTTTACGGTGAAACCCTTTCAGATGCATCGAAGAACCGAAGAGGAAAATACTTGTATAAAGTCGGGATTTACTACGTTGCAAAGGTTTGCTTTGTCACATATCTATCGGTATAAATGAGCGACACGTCATTGAAGACAAAGGCCCGAAAAATATGCATATTATGTTCGTTTTCTTCCTTCTTATATACCTCATAATTTTGTGATTGTATTTATACTAGCAGCGGTAGTCAACTTACTTGAATTGGAATTGGTAAACGCACGTCCCGGATGGATGAGAGGTTCTGGGTTGAAGTCCAGTTGCGACCATTATCTTTTTTTTCTGTGTCTTTCATATTTTCTTTTAGATTATAATTATTATCTTCTTCTTCAATGATATATTACATTGACGGGAATAAACTTCAAAAGTGATAAAAAGAGAGTTTTTCTTATAAAATTGAATATTCACTTAGACTTTTATAAATAGAATCGTATATATTTATCTAGGTTACAAACCAATTCTTAGAATGATTGTTTCCAATAAAAAAAGGTGGTTGCCTATGATACGGAAAAATAAATTAGTTGAAGATAATATTGTTAATTCTAATATTTTAAATATGAGATTGACTATTATGACGGCTTGACAGTAGGGCGTAATGGTGGAATTGGTAAACGCACGTCCCGCATAGACGAGAGTTTCTGGGTTCGAGTCCCAGTTGCGACCATTATAATTTTCTGTTTTTCTGTGTCTTGTTCTTTTTCATATTTTCATTTAGATTATTATTATTATCTTCTTCTTCAATGATAACTTACTTCTACTTACTTTCCAACAAGAGATAATTAGTGAAAAGGTCAGGATTAACAGTTAGGCTTTTCTTAGCTTATTATTTGAATAATTTCATGCTAAGCTTCTTTTTCCTTTTTTCAGAATACTTCCACAAAAGAGGCCCTGAGGATAAAAATACCTCAGGGTCTATGTCATCTTTGGGTACGGGGGATGGGGGGATTGAGTGTTTTAAGTGAAAAGAAAGAGAGGAAGTTCAAGGGAGAAAAAGGTATGAGAGGTTAGGGGGTCAAAGTATCTAGGAGTGACTGACATATGAATCCATCCCCCTTACTGCGGTGCAAAGCGATGGGTCAGGAGAGTCCGGCTGAAGGGGTCTGGGTTAGGTCACTTGGGGTGACCTATGGCAGGGGTATCGGTTAGCAAAGAAATGATTCCCGGGGCGGCGGTAACCTAGCAAGGTACCCACACCGCCTCCCAAACTATACATACCTCCTTATTTTCTATTTACATTTATACTAGAAGTGGAAGTCAAATTATTTCCTTTCCAGCTTTGAATAATTTCATCCTAACCATTTTGTTATTGATCGTTTTGTGGATGTTGTGAGATTGACGATCATTATTTCAATGTCTGAATAAACTTAATATAGAGCACAGTCGTAATTATTAACAGTCTACAAAGAGGTTCGGTTTACCTGTTAAATTTTTCATCATGTTCAGCTTCCTCGAGCAATCTCCAGCTTTCTACAGTTTTCTTCTTTTCATTTTTCTTTGATTCTTTTAGTTTGGCTTATCTTTTTGCATTTCCTTGTGAAAGTTGTCATAAGGTTTTGAATGTTCTCTCTTAAAATTTATCTGTTTCTTCCAGCTTTTTCACAGTTTTCTACAGCTTTTTTCCTAGGTAACCCTCACCTTCTCTGCTGTCTTAAAATTGTTCCATCTTCATCAATCACTTGAAAGAGATCTCCTCTCCCCAAGTAAATAATAAAAATTCTAAATTACTGATTTCACCGAGTTAGCTACATCATAAAACGTATTTATGCTGTGCACATACAGATATCACAAACATTATTTAAAAACAGTTTAGTGATAAAAAAACATCTGAATATTATTTTTAGGAAAATATCACTTCCATAATGGATACAGCATTTCGTATATGGGGACACTTATCACTATAAGAATGTCACATAATGTCAATGTTATCTCTGCAAAATCTAAATGGTGACATTCCAGCCCCGAAGGAACATCCATGTGTATATTAAGAGGCATTCGAATTGCCGTTTATTTTGACAGCGTTTTCCGCAAAATACTCGTCGGCACCCATTCCATTATTCATTCTATCGATTCCCCACGGAGGAGGAAAAATGGACGGGAATTCCATTCCACAAAATGCGTTATTTTTCATGCATACATTTTATAGACGCACCCGGCGTTTTTTGCGGAATGAATTCGCATTTAAATAATATATACCTACCTAGGTCAGGGGTCTGTAGACCAAGAAAGAAGAGTTGTCAAGGAATACGGATAACAAATGTATTAGAAAGCCACATGACCTAAGGCCTGAGCTAATGTATGTTGCATTATAGTATTAAAAATAAAATTAATCTATTGATTCTTTATGGTTTTAATTCAAATGAAAGGCACTCCGTTTCAAATAAGAATTATACAATTTATTTACTATTTTTCTTTAGACATGACTTGCACTATTCTTTGACTGTACATGGAATATGATCCACAACGGCTCGATCCCTGGGATGTAAAACACTCCTGGTTCGCTGATTGCTTCGCGTAAAAAGAGGGAAGATTAAAAAATCACATCATATTTATAAAAATGCTAACAAAAAGAAACCTACACAATACCTACATCACGAATAACACACAACTGTCAAACTGTCATAATCCCGCTGGATTAGGAATCTATTTTATCAACTGGCGATTAGTTACTAGAACACACAACAGGGGTTCAGCCAAGCACCGAACCGAAAAGTTTTTACAATATTATAATAATTATGATTTTTTTCCAAAGAGAGCCATATTAGCAGGTTATTGCTTTTAATATATATATTGAAAGAACAATATTATTACATCCCTTTTACAAATAATATCTATGTCTGATCGTAATTTAGTTACCATGCAGGGTGACCATACGTTGATGTTTGATTTAAATAATATATTAGGGGGCATACATTAAATAGGTGAGCAGTTTTTCTTCCAATCTAGACCCCTCCCCCTTTGGTGTGATAAATTTGGGCCAATTCGTATATTTTTTTCAAGTAACGTGAGATTTTGCTGGACCCCCCCCCCCCCTTTTGAGCTCACGTAATTAATGTATGACCCCTTAAGCAATTATTATAAGTAATAATTGTTAGCGAGGTACTTGAGAGGAGTGGCAGGGGTTACGAAATGGGATCGTATAAGAAACTCGACGATCTGAGATGATCTAAACATTGAACCACTGCTACTCTTCATAGAAAAATCGCAACTGAGGTGGCTTGGGCATGTACTAAGAATGTCTGATGACCGAATTCCGAGGAAGATACTGAGTGCGATTCCAGAGGGTAGACGTCCAGTGGGCCGCCCCAGACACAGTTGGGCGAGGCAACTCCAGAAACTGTGTGAGGAGAGGATGGGTCTACGAGAGGATGGATCAGGCCGAACAGTCCCGAATGGGACAAGGGGAAGAAGATGATGATGAATAATTATTAGCCTGAAACACTCATCTACATTGAAAAAATCTCTGCAATGGGTCTCGAGAAAAGATGCATGCCGCCGACCGGACTCGAACCCGCGTCCTTCTGATATCCGGTCAACTGCTCTTTAACCACTGCGCTACGTCGGCTTGTCTTAAACATTAGTTTATTAATTAAAAAAAATTATAATTAATATATTAAGCTGTTAATTTAAAAAGGATAAAGATGAAAAAATATATACTTTATATATTATGCTGTTAATTAAAAATGGACAAAGACGAAAAAAATGTTGACAATCCTCGGCTAACACAAATAATTTAACAGTCTTTTTAAAAGTACATAGATATGGTTTATAATGCAGATAGTTTTTATCGTAGTTAATTTTTGGGATATTATATGGTGTTACGCTTCCTCTTTCTTTTCAAATAAGGGAACTTGTTCACCCTGAGGATCGACAAAATAAGGTCATCCGAAATAAATCACGATAATACTTTTGGACGTGAATATCTGAAATCTTATCAGTAGTTGCTAACCGTAATCAGTGGAATTCAGTCTTGGCAGACACTCTTTGTTTCATTCACATTCATACATCGTCTCACACAAGCTCTTTTACTATTCTGACTCTTGACATGGCCCGACTTAAGTATCTGATTCACTTGATCGTGTCGTGTCTTCCACGAGCGTCCCCGACTTCTTCTACTATCCACATTTGCGTCACATATTTTCTTACACTTTTCTTCGTTCATTCGCTTTACACGTCCAAACCGTCTGAGGGTCCCTTTCTTAATCTTACTTATTACGCTTACATCAGCCTTGCATTCTTTGCGGACCTCCATATTTCTCACACTTTCATACATAATTTTACTACAAACACGCCTCAGGGATCCCATTTCACCAGCTTTCGTTCAGTCTTTTTTTTTAAATTAATTATTATTAGGTAGATCAAACAACAATAAAGCACGCGAAAATTTAATATTTTTATTCAAAATTAATTTCTGATAATTGCTTCACGTTTTAAAATGACTATGGCGGTGGAATGAACATCAAAAGCAACGAAATGTCTGGCGCAGTATCGAAAATAAAATTTGATTAAAATTCTGGTATTTTAATATTTTTGAAGAGTTTTGAAACACGTGTGTTTTAAAGGGGAAATGTTTATGATCAGAGGCGGTTAGTGGGAAGAGCAATTTAACTTTTACGGGTAGCATTATGGAAACATGCTCTTTATTGCTGACAACCCTTGAAATATTTTTCGCGTTGTTCCCTAAATATAGGCTTTGCAACAAAATGAAAAATATGACCAAGTATTAATCCTGGAATAAAGATTTATTAGTAGATATTATTAATTAAATCGCATACACAATTTGGGAGGTGGGTATGGGTACCGCTACCCCGGGAACCGCTTGTTGGATAATCAACACCTCTACCATAGGTCTCTCCAAGTGGTTCGCTACGTTTGGTGACTTAGCAGGGATGCCCGGATTCATGGGGTGAGGTTTGTCCGGATCTTGGCGACAGATGCGTCTGCCCACCAACTGTGGCAGGCCAGATTGGGAGAGACTGGTTGAAGCTTTTTGACCTCTCCAACAAGGCTCTCTTAGATTGCCTTGCACCGCAGTAGAAGGGATAAATTCATATATCCATCACTTCTGTACACACTGATCCCCAGATTCCTACCCACCCCTCATACCTTTTTCCTTCTCAGTACTTCCTCGCCTTTATTTCCTAAAAAGACCCTCCACACAGCATTTACAAAGATGACAAAGGCCCTAAGGTGGAGGCTTATTTTGAAGGAGGCCAAGGCTCGAAATGGGCTGTAGCGCCATTGAAGAAGAAGACAAAGGCCCTGATGTAAAAAAATATAATGTTCAAACTTCAAACCGATAATATTTTTGGTAATATTCGTGGTAATGATTTGAAAAAAAACAAAAAAATGTTCTCTATTGATTTTCCTCCAAGTAAGTCAACATTTTAGTTAATTGTTTATGGAGTACAGCGTTACGGAGTAAAGCCGGTAAAGTGGCGGGCCGGATGGGGAAAGACTGATTGGGGGAGATCTTTTGACCTTTCTCGACCTCTGATGACCCATGGCCTTGCACCGCAGTGGGAGGAATGTATTAATACATTGATCCCCAGATTCTTACCCACTCCTCATACCTTGTTCGTTCCCAAAAATTTCTGTCTTTCCTGTACCTTAAAAGACGCGCCACACAGCATCCCCAAATATGACAACTAGTTGTCATCATAAAAGTGTCGGCTGATGTACGGCGGGCGATTGGAATTTTACTCTTGGCATTAGGTACAAGGATTAAAAAGCCCTTCACACAGCATTCCCAAAGATGACCTACCTCGCCGAAAATTATTTTTAGTTTATGTAAAAAAATAGTGTGTGCAATTTATACGCGGTAGAACTGAAACCTTTAGGAAACTAAAGTTGACAAGGGTGGGAAGGCTACGAAGCACCGCACAAAGAGGAGACCGATTATACTATATCATTCTCACGCAGGCTAAATCTTATAAATGTATGTGTTTATAAATATATCTATAAATTTATAACTAAATAACTAACTAACCATCACGCCTTTCTCCGCAGGGGTAGACAGAGAGGACGAACCGCCAAACAACTCGTTCTTGGCACACACTCCTTGCCTCGTTCACATACATGCTCTTCCATTATTCTGATTCTTGACATGGCCTGACTCAAGTATCTGGTTCACTTGGACGTGCCATGTCTTTCTCGGGCGTCCCCGATTTCTCCTACCATTCACATTTGCGACATATATTCTCCTTACACTCCTTTTCTCGTTCATTCGCTCTACATGCCCAAACCATAGGAGCGTTCCTTTTTTAATTTTACTCATTACGCTTACATTGTCTATTTTTAAGGTCACTATTTTTCATTTCATCGAGTTTGAAATCACAACGATGCTAAAGAAGTTTTCTCTCCAATAATATATAAAAATACAGCTTTTTAGTACCTTTTTATTTAATGGGTAAGTTTATTTTAGCATTCAGCAATATCCAACCTCACTAAGTGCTTTTGAGGCAATATATCATTTTTTATCAAACTCCCCGACGACACTAAATTATACTGAATTCAAATAAGTGTGATAAAATCCCTGACGACGAAAACAGAACCCTTTTTGCCGAATAGTCAGCAAATAAAGTTATAAAACGATCAGTTCCGATTGACCGGACCGTGAACACCGGAGAACCCAAAATTCCATTAAGTTTACAATACCTATAATACCCGTCGGGTGTGAGCCTACTTCATAGAGTTTGAAATCACAACGATGCTAAAGAAGTTTTCTCTCCAATAATATATAAAAATACAGCTTTTTAGTACCTTTTTATTTAATGGGTAAGTTTATTTTAGCATTCAGCAATATCCAACCTCACTAAGTGCTTTTGAGGCAATATATCATTTTTTATCAAACTCCCCGACGACACTAAATTATACTGAATTCAAATAAGTGTGATAAAATCCCTGACGACGAAAACAGAACCCTTTTTGCCGAATAGTCAGCAAATAAAGTTATAAAACGATCAGTTCCGATTGACCGGACCGTGAACACCGGAGAACCCAAAATTCCATTAAGTTTACAATACCTATAATACCCGTCGGGTGTGAGCCTACTTCAGCGATGACCGGAGTTCATTCAGGGCCCAGAGGTCTCCTTCGACCCCTGATGTGTTATACCATGTTAGCAGCAGGTGTTCCGGTAAATAAAATAGCTTTTCTTGTTTATTTTCGGTTTTCAATAAAGAATCAGCCTTCGTATATGTATGCATGTAACGTGTGAATGGATATTTCTTATTTATTTATTTTGACATATAAATGAATCTTAATCGCATACTATTAAGGCCCGGTAGTAAGTCTTCAAACAGAAGAAGAAAGGGAGATATATAAATATGAATAAACTAATATTGAAAACTGATTTTAATTGAGCAAAAATAGTGAAAATATTTACAAAACTCGTTTAAAATAGTTGGAGCAAAAATCGTTGGACAAATGCCTAAGTTGCATTTAAATTGATTTTTTTCATAACATGTTAAATAACAGAACAAAATGTGTTTTTGATAATTTTCCGAGCAAACATCGTGATTTTTTTCTATTGGCGGAATTTTATATAATTACTGTTTCGGCTCTACAAATGTACAGATATTATCTTTAAAAATAACATATATTTTTTAAGGAACTTAAAAACTGAAAATGTTCAAGTATAATATATTATAAATCGATAGACTCAAAATAGCCCAAAAAGGAGTACTGAAGACAATACTGAAAGTTCCGCTTAGAACTCCGACGGAAGAAATATTTAATAACTTTCAAGTCTTCAATGTACAGAAACTTTATTCAAAAAATATTTTATTTAAACTGAAAAAAAACATATATGTATACTCCACTGCCCAACATAAATACTCAACCAGGTCAGTAAGCAATAACATCCTGGTTACTCCCAGTTTGAACACATCTTTTGGACAGAGAAATAATAAATTCCATGCAATAAAATTATACAATGCTCTACCAGATCAAATCAAAAATATAAAGGAAATGAATATATTCAAAACAAAAGTAAAAATATGGCTGAGAGATCAAAGTGATAATAAAATTACAAACATCATGAAGATGATATAAAGACAATCCATAACCAAATACAAATATTTAAAAAAAACTAAAGGCCACCTCAGAACAGGAAATCCTAGTGAGGAGGTCTGTGAAAAAAAAAATGAATCTATACTTATTATATACATCATACATACATGTACAAACCTTGTTATTGAAATAAAAAAAAAAAAAAAAAAAAAAAAAAAAAAAAAAAAAAAATAAAAAAAAATAGAAATGCGGAATGCGAGGGTACAAGCCATCCTTTTATAAAGTAAGTACGGCCTCCATGGTCGAGGGGTAAGGCTTTCGGCTAGCAATCCGAAGGTCGCGGGTTCAAATACCGGCGTCCGCAATTTTTTTTACATGAATACCTCACAAGAGTCCCAACTGCTCCCGTCTGGAGCCAGTGGGACTAAGTCATCCCCAATTGGGGTATGTTGCGAGGCTGACGGTATTGGGGAGGGGAAGTAGATAGGGAAGAGGAAGGTGGGAAAGTACCTGGCTATTCAGATCTGGTCACCAAACACGGCTAAAGCCATTTCAAGCAACGTTTCAATTCTGAATGGTGGTCTTACACCAGGGCGATACTGAGAGTATCTTCCACTCTGGAACGTGCAGCAAATATACTATGTATTATTTTTAATGAATTAATTGTGAAATAACACAAATTAATCTTGCCACGCCGGGATTCGATCCCGCGACCTTCGGAGTGCTAGTCAAGAGCCTTACCGCTGCACTACGCCGGCCTACATAAATACAATAATTTTAATCCTTTAAATAATAATATTATGCTATTATTACGCTATTGCTATTGCTATTGCTACTATTACGCTAGCCTCGACGTTTGCTTGTATTTTAGCTCTCTGATTTTTTATTGTATCAGATAGAAAAGAATTAGCTTTGATCCCAAAACATATAAATATTTGAAAATAAGTATATTAGATAACGTAATAAATAAACTGCCAGTGAACCGTAGGATATTTAGGTAAATAAATACAAAATAAATTTTTCCTTTTGTGAGGACTTCAGTAACCAAGGTAAACAACTATATTTTGAGATTACGTTGAAATATATTTTGTAGGTAAATTTAATTATATATTTTATTTTGATAACATTATTCTACAATATAATATATATTACAGATTTGTAGTATTGAAGGGTAGTTTACATTAAAATATTTAATTTGGAGATATTGAAAACTATTTGTTGACACTAGGTAACGACGACAGTTGCTTGGTTACTGGAATGTAGGAATTAATAATAATTAATAAATCATTTCCAAGTTGTTTTGAAAGGTGACACAATGTCATTTTCAACCAACGGAAATGAAAATGGGTTTATTATGTCATCTATACAGATGAACATTGATAATCTGAGACCCCAAAAAACAAAAGCAGGTATTCCTAGGCAGCGTATGAAATGGACGAACGATGTCAATATGTTCATCGTTCGTTCATATTTTTATGTAACTAAACTAGAAACAGATATGTTATTGTATAGGAAAAAATTACATTTACTTTTCTCACAAAATTATCCGGTTGCCCAAGTAAACGAACAAAGATTAGCTGACCAAAAAAGGCCAATTTTCAAAAATAATTTAATTCCTGTAGTAACATTAAATCAGATAAGAAAAGAAGTAGCAGATAGATTGCAATTGGAGAATAATTTAGATCAAATTAATACGAGTAGTAATGTTATATTAGATGCATTGAATGAAGATAGTTTAGATAATATTCTAGTAGAAGAATCCAATGATATTAGAGTAGATTCAAATAACTTAGACATTATTCATAATCTTAGGGAAATCAATATTGCAAATTTAAACTTACTAGATGATAATGTAATAGAATTAGCTAACTTGCTTTAAAATAATATAAATAGATATATAGATATAGAGCCCACAGTTAGACCAAAATTACCAAAATTGCATACGTCAAAGAAATTATCTAAATTAATTTCTGAATTAAATAATTTAATTTTACCAAAAATAATATTTGACGATATTAGTTTTTTAGATCTTCATACAATAGTGTACGCTAGTGCTATCACTATATGTAATAAGTTAGGAGTTAAATTAATGTCCTCTGATGATAGATCATATAGTTATAGTAAACCAGAATGGCAGATTAGATTAGAAAATGATGTAGTATTTTTAAGAAGTAGTATAGCTAGAGTAATTGAATATAAAAATGGAAATAAAAGTAGGAATATTTTGAGATATGTAGATGAAATTGGGAGAAAATTTGGTTATAGCATTGGTAGTAATAATAATGAAAATATAATCAATGATTTATTAGATTTATTAAAACAAAAATTAGGTGTAAAAGCTAGTAGATTAAAAAGATATAATTATACGTATAATAAAAGAAATAATAATAGATTATTTCAGAAAAATGAGAAAATATTTTATTCCAAACTTGACGATAAACAGAATATTATTTCGAATAATAATATTCCGTTGCCATCTGAATCAGATATGCGCGATTTTTGGACAAACATTTGGAGTAAAGATATAAAACATAATGAGGCAGGGAACTGGATAGAAAATGAAGAACTCAATTGTTCAGACATTGAACAAATGAGTTTTTCTGATATATCGGTTGAATTGTTAGCCAAAATAATAAAAAATACTCATAATTGGAAAGCCACGGGTTGCGATTGGATACATAATTTTTGGTACAAACGTCTAACTACTTTACACCCTCTTTTTGCAAAAAATCTTTCAAAACTTGTCAGAGAACCTCAAAATTTTCCTAATTTTCTAACTAAGGGCATTACTTATATGTTGCCTAAAAGCGAACATCACAATCCCTCTCAATATAGACCCATTACATGTCTACCGACAATATACAAAATTTTAACCTCTTGCTTGACAGATTTAATATATACTCATTTGGATGAAAAAAATATTTTATCTGAACAACAAAAAGGTTGTCGCAGAAAACATATGGGATGTAAAGAACAGTTAGTTATTGATTCTGTAATTTTAAAACAAATTCAAAATCAAAAGCGTAATTTACATACTTGTTATATAGATTATCAAAAAGCTTTTGATAGTGTCCCGCACTCGTGGCTAATCAAAATATTAAAAATATATAAAGTTAACCCAATTATAATTAGCTTTTTGAAAAATATTATGTCCTTTTGGCATACAGATTTGCTAGTTAATTTAAAAGGTAAGAAAATAGTAGTACCAGGCATTTTAATAAAAAGAGGGATTTTTCAAGGAGACTCATTGAGCCCTCTTTGGTTTTGCTTAGCATTGAATCCCCTTTCTAAAATGTTAATTAAAAGCAAGTTTGGAATAAAAATTAAGGGTAATACAAGAGAGAGTAGTATAGTTTCACATCTATTATATATGGATGATATAAAATTATTTTCAAATTCTGAATCAAATTTAGAGAAAATGATTAAGGTAGTTAAAATTTTTTCAGATGATATTAAAATGACTTTTGGTTTAGATAAATGTAAAACTATCCATATAGAGAAAGGCAAAATTGTAGATGGAGACGAGGGTATATTTAGAAATTTCAAAATTCAAAGTATGAAAGGGGATGAGGTTTATAAATATTTAGGATACCCGCAATCGAATAGATTAGATCACACTAGTATTAAAAATGATATTAGGATTAAATTTCAAACTAGGATCAGAAAAATTTTAAATGCAATCTATCTGCTAAAAATTTAGTAAAAGCAATAAATACTTGGGCAATACCTCTACTAACGTACTCATTTGGCAAAATTAAATGGTCCAATACAGATTTAGATAGTTTAGAACGATTAATTAGAACTACGTTAACAAAATTTAATTGCCATCATCCAAATTCAGCTATAGAACGAATTAATTTACCTAGAAATTTAGGAGGTAGGGGTGTAGTCAAAATAACATCTTTGAAACACAATCAGGTAGAAATGCTTAGAAATTTTTTCCATTGGAAAGCTAATAGCTCAGAAATGCACAAAATAATTTGCAAGGCAGATAGAAATATTACACCTTTAAATTTATATGACGAGAATGCCAACATTCTTATAAATACTAACCAGGAATTATTAGATTCCTGGTCAAATAAAATTATTCACGCAAAACACTTCAATTATCTCAACCAAACGTATGTTGACAAACTTTCGTCAAACAAATGGTTGAGTATTGGAGAGTTGAGCGCAGAAATAGAAGGATTTATGCTTGCCATTCAAGATAGAGTCATTAATACTAAAAATTATAGAAAGCATATAATCAAAGATATAAATCAAATTGATGATTTATGTAGAAAATGTTTGGCTTTTCCCGAAACTATAGAACATATTATATCGGGATGTTCTATATTAGCGCCTTCCGAGTATACATTTAGGCACAATCAGGTTTTAAAAATAATTCACCAAAGTTTGGTAATTAAACATAACTTGATTGACTGCCGTAATATAGTACCATATTATGAATATGAACCAAATTCATTTTTAGAAAATGAATTTTATAAAATATATTATGATAAAACTATACTAACAGACAGAACAATTAGTCATAATAGACCTGATATAGTTTTACATGACAAAATTAAAAAAATAACTTATATCATTGATGTAGCTATTCCAAATTCCTGTAATATTCAAAAAACTATTTCTGAAAAAATAAGAAAAAACACAGATTTAGGAAATGAGATTAAAAGAATTTGGCATTCTCGGACTATAAAAATATTGCCATTTGTTATTTCGGCCACTGGCATAATACCTAGGAATCTGATTCAAAATTTAAGCATATTAGATTTGTCAAAGAATTTGTATATAAAAATGCAAAAATCAGTCATTTTAAATAAATGTAGGATTACAAAGGATTTTTTAAATATTTATATTGAGGGATCGGTAGGATTTATAGGTTCAATTAGAAATGCCACAGAGCCGAACCCTCTGATATGAAAATATCTGGAGTCGGTGAATTATATTCCCATTTGGTCTCTAGTAGGTTGACATGTTGTTCTTGTATTGTTTTGTATTTTAATACTTATATAGTGCAATTGCATAGCGTGGGTTGACTAGATGATCATTTGGGGAAGTGTGTGAAAGGGTTTAGTTTTTCCTTCTTTTTTTTCCTTTTTTTTTTTTTTTTTTGGGGAAAATTTAACCCGGACATTTAAATCTGGTGCATATAAAATATTGCAAAATAAATATTTATTTAAATATTATATTATATTTGCGGCACGTTCCAGAGTGGAAAATACCCTCAGCGTCGCCCTCGTGTAAGACCACCACTCAGAATAGCAACTTTGATTGAAATGGCGTTAGCTGTATTTGGTGACCCGATCTGAATAGCTAGATACTTCCCCACCTTTCTTTTTCCCGCCTCCTTTTCCTTTCTTCTTTCTTCATCCTCCGAACTAGGGATGCCACAGTCTCACTGGCTCCAGGAAAAAAAACTATAACTAGGCCGTACTGCACAGGGCCCGCAGATACTTTAAAAGTACAAAACTGAGGACCCCGTACGATCGCCCAATTGTTCACTGCTAAATTTGGCAGTCACTTCTAATCTGGAGCCCCAAAATACTTGAAAAAACCCTTGAGCCTCTGCGGAAACCGACAATCCGTTCGATAGATTCCCCTATCCTAACATTTAAACAATTAAATAATCTTTCTAACAAAAAAAGTACTGGACCTGATGGCATTCCAGAAATCTTGCTAAAAGAATGTAAATGTTCATTATCTAACCCAATTTGTATGTTGTACAATTTATCACTCTCAACCGGTACATTTGCTGACTCATGGAAAATTTCATTTATTCGACCCATTTTTAAGTCTGGAAACAAGTCAAATATTGAAAATTACAAACCAATATCAATTAAATCTAATATTCCAAAAATATTTGAGTCGATAATTACATAGAAAATCACTCCTATTTTCAAAAATGTTCTGATCGAGGAACAGCATGGATTTGGATCGGCGAAATCTACAACAACTAATTTACTGTCCTTTATAAATACCATTCTTAAAGCCTTAGAAGACAACACTCAGGTTGATGTACTCTACACTGACTTCTCCAAAGCCTTCGAAAAAGTTAATCACCGTATTCTCATGGCCAAACTTTATGCTATAGGCATTAGAGACCCATTGTTATCATTCTTTCACTCTTACTTGAGTAATAGAAAACAAAGGGTTAAAATAAATAACTTTGAATCCTTTAACATTGATGTAACTTCCGGCGTTCCGCAAGGAGCCCATTGGGCCCGGCTTCTTTTTAACCTTTTTATTATGGATATCATTAAAGTTTTTTCTCACACACGTTTTTGGCTTTTTGCCGATGACAATAAGATTCTTAAGATAATTAAATCCCATCTTGATTGTTTACTTTTTCAACTCTCAATATTGACTCATTTAATGATTGGTGCAAAATTAACTGCATGGAACTTAATGTTGATAAATGCAAAATTTTGTCCTTTTATAGAACTAAAAAACCTATTCAGTTTGATTATAAACTAAATAATGTTTGTCTCTCTACTGATACATCTATCAAGGACCTTAGGGTCACTCTGGATTGTAAACTTTCTTTCCGGGATCACATTAATAACATCGTAAACAAATCACTTAAACTACTCGGCTTCATTCATAGAATTACCTCTGACTTTAAACATATAAATACACTTAAAACTCTTCACTGTTCGCTGATCCGCCCTCACCTTGAATATGCTAGTGTCATTTGGTCTCCTTTTTATGCTGTCCACATTTGTTACATCGAATCTGTTATCATTCTCCTTTATCCAGAATGTCGAGACTTGTCAACACAAATCAAAGCATTGAATTTTTTGGTGTAAGCCTAAATGACTTTCGGCAGTCGTTACGCAATGTGGTTTTTTAAAGTCTTTTTAAATCCATCTTCAAGCTACTTGTAGTTATCTTCTCTATGTACTTTTATATTGTATGTATTTTGTCAATGCTCTTCATCTATATGTAATCTCCTTTCATTGTGATCTCTCTTTTTTCTTTTCTGTTCGTGTTATTGTTATATTGCTAATTGGACTATTTGTCCGTAAATAAATAAATAAATAAATAAAAAATAAAAAAAATAAAAAATAAATAAATAAAAAAATAAATAAATAATTTGCAATTTTTAAGGTGGTGAGAATGCTGTTTTTAATCTACTGGTATTTCAATGGAAGATGCTATGAGTGTCATTGATCCGGTGCATCGCCAGGAAACACCCTAAATGGACGCTTAACATTGGTAAACGGTTGACATTTTCACAAGAGAATGGGTCGTTTCCATGACTCCTTCTCTAGTTCAACAGCTTGGCTATCAAACATTTGTCTCCTAAAAAACTATGTTCACTACTTGCTTTCATTGAGGCCTTGAAGGAAATGTTGTTCCTCGGGTCCTCTGGTTGCCGTTAATGAAAAAAAAATGTATTTGTTCATGCTCAGTGTTGCACCGTTAAAAACGTTATACATAAAAATAAGACAAGAAAATATTTATTAATTTTAAGAGAAAAACGATATTTTAATTTTATTGAAATACGAAAAGGATTAAAATTACCAAATAAAGCGGACTTGCAGTTTACGTTACATAGTTCCGTTTACACGAAGCTCACACAACGTGCTGAGCAGGTCCTAACTAGCAGAAGGGCAAATTAAAGTGTTCCCAACCTTCTCATTAATGGTCAAGTATTTATTAACTTCTTTGCTAGTTCACTCGGCTCAGCGCCTTGTGCGGGCATCACGTGGACGAAACCTATCACTCGAATTCAGATTTGGAATAACAGAAGAGTATGACATACTCATACTTTGTATGACTCGATATATGAATGTAATTTAAACAAGGGGGCATGTGTAATGTGTATGTCAAAACTTTGAAGAGTTTTTATGGCAATCAGTATACATATTATTCTCCCCTCTGCCTAGAATAAATAGAAAATAACCTACGAGACAAGATACTTCAGAATTTATTACATGTTACTTTTAAAAATAATAATTATTCATCGACCAAGTATTACTATAACACAATCTCATTCATTACACAACCGTACAATCACAAGGATGTACGGTTGTGTAAGAGGGGGAAGGGATTGCAAAGATTTCTCTGTGGGTGCTAGAGTAAAATAAACTGAGTGAATTTTAGAACGGGTGGCTTTCGATATTATAAACATTAATTTCGTGGGTAGAGGGTTGGGTTGACAGAGGGTGGGTAGTGTGGCAGGACGGGACGGGGAGGGGGGGAGGGGTGTCTTTATTTTGCGGTCCTAAAGAGTAATTATGCAAAATTTTGTTTAGATCGGTCAAAGGGTACAGAGAACAGCGAGAACAGAATATTCACTTTTACACAAAGTATACATAGATGGAGCGTTGTTGGCTTCGCTGCATATTTGTGATTAATGAAACGTGTTTTCCTCGCTGTAATGATAACAGAGGGTTTAGGTTTGCTTTAGAAAAATCATTGGATATTATAATTTATCATTGGATATTAAATCATTTAATATCCAATATAAATTAATATCAAAGATAAATTTTAATATCCAATAATATCATTGGATATCATTGGATATTAAAATTTAGAAATTTAAGCTTTTGTTTTTTGTTTTTGTAACTTTATTTAGATGTAAGCAAATTTCATACATCTAGTATTAAAAAACATATAAAATACATAATAAAATAAATAGAGTCATAAAATTATAACGGAAAAAATACAGTTAAAAAAAGAGAAATACAGTTACTCCAGTTAGAAATACAAACAATAGGGTTTAAGACATACAGTTAATACAAATAAATACAATTCATAAATTTTTCTTAATGTATGTAGCACATGTTTTCTGAAAAGTGCCAAGACTTGAGGCTTCCTTTATGGAATTTGGTAGATTATTATAAAGTTTTTGACCTTTATAAAACACGCTGTTCTGTGTACACGTAAGTTTAGTTTTGGGAAGCCTGAAGTCTCGGCAACTCCTCGTAGGATAATTGTGAATATTTTCATGGTACATAATATTAGTTTGCAGATATTTAGGGAGCATGTTATTTTTAAGCTTGTACATCATTGTTAACGTATTATATATTATATGTTGTTTAGTTGTCATCATATTTAGGTTTTGTAACATAGTTTTAACTCTAGTAAAGATATTACATTTCAGAATCATCCTCATTCCCCTATTTTGTATAACCTGTAGTTTATTATTTTGGGTCTCGTTACATAAGAATAGAACACTAGAGCAATAATTTAAATGAGGAGTTACAATAGAATTGTACACAAGGTGCGTTGTCTTGAGATCCAAGTTATTCCTAATCCTTTTTAAGAAGCCAACTTTTTTAGCAATTTTCTTAGATATATAATCGAAGTGTTTGTCGAATTTTA
Source organism: Limnephilus marmoratus (assembly GCA_917880885.1). Taxonomy (NCBI): domain Eukaryota; kingdom Metazoa; phylum Arthropoda; class Insecta; order Trichoptera; family Limnephilidae; genus Limnephilus; species Limnephilus marmoratus. The sequence continues at coordinate 67,185,738 of OU862908.1, forward strand.
ATTTATCGTCTAATATTACACCCAGATATTTAATATTGCTAACCCTTTCTATATTTATGTTATCAATGGTTAGTATTGCATGTTCAGTTCTACCTTGACTATCCATAATCAAAAATTTAGTTTTCATAACATTCAGTTTTAATTTGTTTATGTTTAACCAAAGCGTTACATTATTTAAGTCATTTTGTATCTCTTCAATGGCATCCTGTAATTTTTTTCTGGCTATATATAACAATGTATCATCAGCAAATAATTTAATGGCACAATGCTTTAAAACTTTAACAATATCATTTATATATATAATGAATAACAATGGACCTAGGACAGATCCCTGTGGAACGCCTTTGCTAGTATGACGTGGATCAGATGTTATTCCACCATATTTTGTTACTTGCTTTCTTTCTGATAGATAATCAACAAACCAATTAATTTCTTTACCGTTAATTCCAATATTTCTTAATTTTTTTATTAATCTGTCTCTATCGATTGTTTCAAATGCCCTTTTTAAGTCTAAAAATACTGCAATAATTTTACTGTTTTTATCTCTATAATTTTTCCATTCTTGTATTACATAGTTAATAGAGGTTTCACAAGAAAATTTATTTCTAAAACCCGATTGTTGTCGAACTAATATCTGCTTTGTCTCAATATATTCAGTTAATTGCTCCTTTACAATGTATTTAAGTATTTGTTCATATTTGGGTAAGCAATTTATCGGTCGGAATTCGTCAAATTTTTTTGGGTTATCGATTTTCGGAATAGGAGTTATTACAGATGTCTTCCAAGTTTTGAGAAACACTCCACTATTCAGAGATTCATTGATAATTTGGACCATCGATTCGCCAATAATATTAATGGAGTCTTTGATTATATTTATTGTAATACCGTCTGGAGATTCTTTCGATTTCACGTTACTTAAGACTCTTTTTAAGTATGGTAAATCTATATTTTTAAACTTAAACTCTTCATCGGTGCATACAGGCCTGTCTATGTCTAGTTTGTTAACAGGACATTCTGGAATACTTTCGCTTATAAGATCTATGCTCGAAATAAAGTGCTTGTTAAATTTTGTCGCTATATTCTCAATTTCTTCATCATTTCCATCTGGGAAATCAATCGATTTTACAACTTCTTTTTGTTTGCCATTTATGATTTCTTTTAGTGTTATCCAAAGTTTTCTTGGGTCATTCTGTTGTGTTTCTAATTTTTGTTTATAGTAATCGCACTTATGTTTTTTAATTTGTTTTGAATAAAAATTGCGAATTTTTTTATATGCATTCCATTTTTCATTGGATGGTTCCAATTTTGCCGCTTTATATGCATTATCTCTCTGTTTTTGAAGGTTGTGTAACGGTATCGAATACCATCTGTTAGTATTTTTAAGCTTAACCCTTCTTATCGGCATATTTTTATCGATTGCGGACGTCATAATTTTGACGAAATTTTCTGCTTTGTCATTTAACGAATTAGACTCAGTAATTTGTGAGATACCATTTTTTAAAGTTTCACAGAATTTAAAGTGATCATAGTTCCTTTTATCTCTGTACATAATTTCCCTTGACTCATTTTTTATTACACTCGTTTCAAGTAGTGTTATTATGTTTTCGTGGTCTGATATTTTTGGTGTATCCACAACCTTTACGTTCAAGTAAAAATGATTTGATATAACCAAATCAATAATGGTTGCTGATGCGTTTGATATTCTGGTTGGTTTTGTCACAAGTTGTTTCATTCCTAGATCATTCACTAAACTTTGGAGTCTATTACTGTAGGTATTCTTTACTTTCATATCAACATTAAAGTCACCAGCTATGTAAAACATATCTTGGTTTTTCATATTTTTAATACACCAACTTTCGAAGAAATCTAAAAATTTCGAATGGCTTTGGTTTGGTGAATGGTATAATACAGAGTAGGTTCCTTTCATCAAGTTTTTTGTTATTTGTATTGCCAGAATCCACGTATTTTTTCCATCAAATACTTCATTTGATATTATTTTGAAGGATATACAATCTTTAATGAACATAATCACTCCTCCCGTATGTCGACTATGTGAATCGCATCTTACAGTTGAATACCCTATAAATGATACTTCGGAATCGTATACATCGTTGGTTATACACGTTTCACTTAGCATTCAAATTTCTGGTTTGACTTCTTGCAATAATACTTCAACTTCATTTACATGGGCCAACAGGCTTGCAATATTTAAGTAGTATACAGTTGCTTTTCTTTTTATCCTAAAAAATCAATTTTTTTCTTCTCTGATTCTATATTTCTTTTGTATATAGGACACTCCTTGCTCCATGCCTGATGGTTATCGTTCAAATTTAATGAAAGTTTATCATTTGTGAGTTTGCAGTTAATACATTTCATTTTGTCAATATCTTCCTTACATTCTGACGTATCATGTTCGTTTGAACATCTTCCGCAAGATTTTTTTATTTTTACAGTCCCCTGCCTTATGTCTATATCCGTTACAGTTGAAACATCTCAGAACTGAGAGATGATCGTAGACAGCGCATCTGTTCCATCCAATATTTATCTTAGTTTCTTCTAACATTTTAGAGTGTGTTTTTCCATCTACTTCTATGAATACAGTAAAATTATTGTATCCACTACTTTTTTTGTTTTCTTTTATAAATTTTACTGATATTTTAGAGTTTTCTTTATCTATGTAATCATTCTGCGTCCTTATATTGTTTTCAATTTCTTCGGCGGTATATTTATCTGTAATTCCTACCACTTTTACCGTTGGATTTTTGGGTTTAGGAATGTCAATGTCATACCTATCCCCATGCTTATTGATGATTTCTTTTTGGATTTTTACCGTTGACTCTGTGTTCTTCAGTTCAACTATGACTGATCCTTTTTTAAAATTTCAGATTCCGGCCACGCCCACATTAACTGGATCTATGTGACTCTTTAATTCATCCTGCGTTTTCTTGTTCTTCTGATCCTGATTTTTCGGTTTAATGATCACAATTGGTTCATGTTTCTTTATTTTTTCCTCCACCTGTGGCTGAATAATTGCTTGATTTTTGGATGCAGTCAATTCACCAACTACAATTTCCATAGTAACAGCCATTTCTCCAATAGTTCCCAATATGTCTGTCGTTTTCGGCGTTACTTTCGCTATTTGAGTTTTTGTGAAATTATTCGATGGATCATTGAAAATAGTTAACAGTTCCGTTATCATTATCTTTGCTTTTGTCATATATTCTAAAGACTTTACTTGGAAATCCATAGTGAATAGGTTAATATCCTTGAAATAGAATAATAAATAGATTAATAACCTTGGATGTTTATTTTTGCGCCTATTGGTGGGCAAAATCCGCAACACCTTCACTACTTCTCACAGTGTTTCATATGTAGGTAGGGTATTCAAATTGTCAAAATCACGGTTATTAGACTTTTTTCTTATAAAGAGCTTCACTTATTAAAACAGTTCTGTACATACATGAAATTCACTCCAATACTACCGCAACACTGTTCTATCACTGTTTACACGGATTTGTATTGATTGATATAACTTTTAGCACTTTATTTCGTTATTTTATACGGAGCAAATTTACACTTGACGTCTGCTGTTGGTAGGTGTAACTGTAGTTGTAGTTGTAGTTGTACTGTGGCAATCACTATTCATAATTTTTGGGCCACACGCTCGATATAAGTACGTAGGTAGTACTGCAGACACTGCCAGAACGTTCGACATTTTTAAAAAGTAAAAACAAAACTGCTCTGTGAGTACCCAAATGAAATTTTCTGGAATTTCTAATTTTTCCACCTAATTCCTTCTAATGCAACTCTTTTCAGAACGCAACCTGAATTCATGAAATATAGAACTTAAAATTACCCGTTCAACAGACAAAAAAATAAAGGTGTTGTAATTATTCCTCCATACTTTCCAAGAAAAAGTTGGTAATTATTCCCCTAGCCACTGCATTTTTAGGCACAGATTATGAAAAATACATGTCATTTCAACAATTATTACAAGAAATAACTGTTTTCATGAACAAAAAAGGTTGTTAGGTTCTTAGTTTGGGTTTACTAGTTAATTCGTGCGTATTTAGATTGAAACAAAACTCATGCAAATGGCATGAGTTTATCATCTATGTATGGTCTGTACAAAAAAAATGCGGCAAAGGAATCGCTTAACCCGGAAAATTTTGAATTTTGATCAAAAATGGAGTTTTAATGCATCTTTTACCATCTATCCAAATCTAATTAGTTGTTTCTTGTAGTAATTAAGTCAAAATCTAGTGTAATTTTTAAAATCTGTGCAAAAAAATTTTTGGGTAATAACTATCTGTAATAAAAAATAAATGAAAATAATGTTCTACGCCAGTTTCTTGTTATTGTAAGTCAGAAGTCTGACGACACACGGTAAAATACATAATGATTCCTGCAGCTGATTAATGATTATTTGGTTTTAAGGAGGGAAAACACGAAAGTCCGATTTTTTTGATTGATTGATTGAGTGTCCAAACGCTGAGAGGGTTTGTACGACTACAAAGTTTCATTTTTATACCTTTATTTTAGGGGAGATTCTACACAAAAACAACCCCTTTTTCGTACCACCATCTCTTCCATCCTTCATCACGAGGGGAAAGGTTAACCAGATAAAATTAAGGTCTATTTTATTATATTTTCGAAAAGAAGTGGCGATATCAGATGCATGCATCTTCATCATGTATAAATGTGTCCTGTCCGAACTACCCCACTCTGAAAAATCAGTAAAACACATCTGACCTTAATCGAAAATTTCGATTCGAAATTCAAACATTGTTATATCACACACTGAAAATTAAAACCAGTAGAAGAATGTTTTGTATGCACGTATGTTAATTAGGTAATTGCATCATACTTCGGGGGAAATTAGACAAACACTTTCGAGTCTCGATTTTTTCTGTAATAGAGTTGCAATTTCATTGGCTTGATTTTTCTTTCATATTTGGAGTACACATATATATGCGTATGTGTACAATGTTGTGTGTAGAGTGTAAGTGTGCGGGAGAGTCAACACAGGAGGTTACAAAGAATAACACGTCCGTACGAGTGAGGTTTATTTATTGACTGAGCGTTTGTTAGTACAAGCAGTAATATATATGAGACAATGTTGAGGTGGGGGTTGACCGTGACGTAGCCGCCACATGCCTCCCCTCCTAGTGAAGTGGTCATATAATTTCACGAAAAAAAAAATATATATACGTTAAACAACATTGTCAAAGAAAATTGTAAAACAAACCAAAAATCGATACCTTGTTGATAATTGCAAAAAGATACATAAAACATTTAAACATTGTAAAAGGTACATTGAAAAGAACATTTGTCAAAATTCATTAAAAGTAGTGAAAAATAGATCATTTGCGATACACCAAAAGCTATAAATAAAGTGTCATTGTAAAACTCAAGAATGATTACGCATACAAAAAAATAACAGAATGTCATCACAAAAAGCAAGAAAAATTATGATTGTACACTTTTATAAAATATTTGCAGGTGACAGCAAATTCAGGAGAAACGTACTGTCTTTTGATAGTTTGTCCGGCGTGTGTAGTGTATTTTGCTGACGGGGTCGTTAGGGCGAAAAAACCCGCTGCACATTTTATAAATTCTATAAAAAATTATTTTGATATTTAATGCTAATATAATATTGCTTATTATCACTACACTGTGTCAGCAAATCAATTGTCATTTCGCTTTGTTAAATGTTTATTGTTTAAAAGGTTTATCGCAAGGCATTGTTATATGCTGCAACTTGCAATCCGATAGATTTGATAAAACAGAGTCAGGGCTTTGCAAATAAAATTAAATTACACATAAATTCACTTAACTCACAAAAATAGCGTTTGTATATCTCTGAGGAAAATGAACCTTTCTTCCAGATCTTGTATAAGTAGGTTTGATGTTTTTACTCATTGTCGGTTGTGTATTTACTGTGGCGTCTGGCTGATTGATTTTCTTATCTTGCGTGATATAAGCCGGTTTTAATCTGTCAATTGATACAATGATTTTTTTGGAATTAATAATTATACAGAAAGTTTTCTCTCTTCGTTCATAAACCTCATACGGACCTTTGTATGGTGGGGTAAGGGCTCTCTTTACTTCGTTTCGAAGGAAAACGTGTGAACATGTTTTTAAATCTGGATGAATGAAAATATTTCTTTTATCGGGAGCATTCCTTTCATCTGGAAAAGATGACTTTCGAAAATGCTCCATAAGTGTCTTAGTAAAGTCTGTGTCATTTGTTTTTGGTGCAGAAGGTACGAACATATCTCCAGGTAAAGATAACGAAGTCCCATATACCATTTGGGCTGGACTGTAACCTTTGTCAGCTTTGATGGCTGACCGAAGACCCAATAGTATGATTGGAAGTTCCCGTACCCAATTAGTGTTTTCTTGACACTTTGCTATGAGAGCTGATTTTAGAGTACGGTGGTATCGTTCAACTTTGCCGTTTGCTTTTGGGTTGTAGGCTGTAGTGTGGATTTTCTTGATACCGAGTTTTCTTACCAGTTGGTTAAATAAATCGGACTTGAATTGTCGCCCCTGATGCGTTGTAATATAGGCTGGGCAGCCAAACCTCGATATCCAATGACCAGTTAAAACATCTGCTATGGTTTCGGCATCAATGTTTCTGACTGGAACAGTTTCTGGCCACGACGTTTCTCGGTCCACCATTGTGACGCAGTAACGGAATTCTTCAGAAATTGGAAGCGGTCCGACGATATCGATATGTAGATGTTCAAAACGGGAAACATCGTGGAATTCTCCAAGCGGTGATATTGTGTGTCTACCAACCTTTGCTTTCTGGCAAGATATACATTTCCTTACGCATGCGGCTACGTCTCTGTTCATTGCAGTCCAAAAATACCGCTGCGTAATTAACTGTCGGGTTGCCTTTATGCCAGCGTGACTCGTGTTGTGAACAGAGGTCATCGCATTTTCGCGGAATTTCAAAGGTAGATATGGTCTTACACGTGTAGTCGACATTTCACAAGTTATTGGTATATTTGAATCTGGCATAGTAATCAATTTGAAATTAAGATTACCTTGTTTTTTAAGCTGTCGTAATTCTTTATCCTCATTTTGTTCCTTTGCGAGTTCCTCGTAATCGAATAAACCAGGTAAGGTAATTTCTTGAATTCGTGAAAGGGCATCTGCGACAGGGTTGTCACCTCCTGGAACATATTTAATTTGGGTACAAAATTGTGAAATGAAATCGAGTTGTCTGATTCTTCGAGGTGTGTCGGATGTTGAAATTTTCTTTGAAAGAGCGAAAGTGAGAGGTTTATGATCTGTATATATTGTCAGCTCTCTCCCTTCCGTCATGCTGCGGAAGTGTTTAACTGCCATGTAAATGGCCAACAGCTCACGATCATAGGTGCTGTATTTTTGTTGGGTTTCACTCAATTTTTTCGAGAAAAAACCCAGTGGTTGCCAGGTGTTTTCGACTAGTTGCTGCAGTACAGCTCCGACACATGTTTCGGAAGCGTCTGTATTGAGGGCTAAATCTGCATCGAGAGCAGGGTGAAACAGTGTAACGGTGCTTTTTAGGCTATCCTTGCACTGTTGGAATGCCTCATTTGCGGCTGCTGTCCATTCAATTCGTGTTTTATCTTTCTTTTTGGAGTTGTGCAGGAATGCGTTGAGAGGGGCTTGCATTTGTGCAGCTTTAGGAATAGAACTGCGGTAAAAATTCACCATTCCCAGGAATCGACGTAGCTTTTCTACAGTGCGGGGTTGGGGGAAATCGACAATATCCTTTACTTTCTCTTCGGTAGGGGTAACACCATCGCTTTTAATATGGTATCCAAGGAAATTGAGTTCTTTTTTGCCGAATTCGCATTTGTTTACGTTAATCGTTAACCCATATTCCTCCAAACGCGATAATACTTGTTGGAGATGTTGTACGTGCTGTTCCTCGTTTTCTGAGGCTATCAGTATGTCGTCCAAATATGCAAAGACGAAATCGAGTCCACGTAGTATCATATCAATGAACCTCTGGAAAGTACTCCCAGCATTTCGAAGTCCAAAATTCATTTTAGTGAACTCAAATAACCCAAAAGGAGTTAAAATTGCTGTCTTTGGGATATCTTCTGTTGCTATTGGGATCTGGTGGTAAGCTCTGCATAAATCTATTTTTGTAAATATCTGTCGTTTGTTTAGTGCGTAGGTGAAATATAATATCCGAGGAATCGTATATCGGTCGGCCTCGGTGATTGCGTTCAAACGCCTGTAGTCGCCGACGGGTCGGATTTCACCAGCAGTCTTATCTACAATATGCAGGGGATTCGCCCACGGGCTGTTGGAAGGTTGACATATTCCAAGTTCAAGCATGTGTTCAAATTCCTTCTTTGCCGCTTTATATTTGGCCGGGTTTAGTGGGCGTACCTTTTCGTGCACAGGTGGTCCCGTTGTTACAATATGATGACGGATGTCATGCTTCGGTGCGTTTTTTAATGATTCCGGTCTTATCAAATCGGGATACTTTAATAATATCTTATGGTATGGATTGTTTATATCTACTGCGTATATGTTGACATTCTTATCCTTTGCAATTGCTGTGCTAGTGGTTAGGGTTGTCACCTTATCCACTAGTTTTCTTCCATGCAAATCTACCAACAGTTGCTTTTCCCGGAGAAAATCTGCTCCTATGATAGATTGTTTCACATCAGCTACAATGAAAGTCCAACGGAGTGGCCTCCGTAGTCCAAGGTCGAGAACTAGAGATATTTCTCCATATGTATTTATCTTTGTCCCGTTTGCTGCGTAAAGTTTGTAATCAGTCGGCGTTGATGATGTAAATTTTCGCGAGGAAAGGACCGAAATATCGGCACCTGTATCAATTAGATATTTAATTCCACTTTTCCGATCGGTAACACATAATCGAGATGTCTTCTCAACGCCAACTATCTCGATCGCCGGCGTTGATTCTAGTTTTTTTTCTTGTATGTACACTGGTCTCCGCACTTGTTGGCCTTTTGTCCAAATCTAAAATGGTACCAGCATAGGTAATTTGGATCACCAGGTTGTGGGGTACGTCTTCGATCCCGGGAGGTTGATGCTCGACGGTTTCTGGAAAATGAGCGCTCGCGGCCTCTTGGTTCCCTCTGCAAACCGGCTATCTCTAACTGCAACCTCTCTACTTGACGCGTTAACTTCTCGATGGCCGATGGTTCGTGCGCCTTCAGTTCAGCTACTTCCATGGCTCGGGTAGTGTCCAGAACCTTGTCGGCAATCTGGGCCAATTTCTCTATCTCCTGTACTTCACTTACGGTGAGGACTGCGCGAGCTATTTGTGGGAGTCGTCCCAGCCACAGGATCTTCAACGTCTCATCTGAGAGCTTATTTACTGCCAGCTCTTTCATGCGACGCAAAAGTTGTGACGGCTTTTGGTCACCCAGTTCGAGCTCGCCAAGGAGTTGTTGGAGCTGCTGGGTCTCTGATTCTTCGTACACTTGGAGTAGTCTGGTTTTTAGGGCCAGGTATTTATTTTCGGCTGGAGGTTTGTTTAAAATGTCGCTTATCTGACGCAGCTCATTCTTTCCCAATTTAGCCACTAGGATTAAATATTTGTTTTCGTCGCTGATCTTCTGTGGGGCCAAAATTGCCTCCAATTGGTGAAACCACAGTCTTGGTTGCTCCTTCCAAAATTCGGGAATTTTTGTAGTTAATGAGACCGTCATCACTTCGGGCTCTGGGGCAGCCCTAGAGACAAAACTCTCTCCGTAAGACATATTTAAAAAAAAATATATGTATAAAGTAAAATTGCGTATCGATGCACTTCTATTGTTCCCAGTCGGCGAGATAACAATATCGAAGGAATGTACCGTCTCGCATTACACTTTTGCTTGCCAACGCTTATCACTCTATTGTTCGCACACCACTATGTATATCACGTCGGGGTCACCACTTTGGAGTACACATATATATGCGTATGTGTACAATGTTGTGTGTAGAGTGTAAGTGTGCGGGAGAGTCAACACAGGAGGTTACAAAGAATAACACGTCCGTACGAGTGAGGTTTATTTATTGACTGAGCGTTTGTTAGTACAAGCAGTAATATATATGAGACAATGTTGAGGTGGGGGTTGACCGTGACGTAGCCGCCACACATAATTCAATCGTTACGGATCACTAGATGACTATAGCATGTTCAAACTTGTTTTGGAGTTTCTAGCACGGTTAATCGATAAAACCCTATGTCAATACAATATTGACTGAATTCGTCATCTATTGTAAGTTGGCATTATTTGAGAGCAAGTCAACAATTGATAAAGAAATATTCCGATCGAATGATTAAATTCGTCATATATGGTCAGTCGGTTGACAAAAGCCGCCATTTTTACAGCGGTCATCTTTGTCAAAAGGGCCTATGCTTTGCAAAATAACTGGCTTATCAATGAATGGAGGCGAACTAATGAAGTTCTTAGAATTTAAAGAAATCGTATGTGCATTCCATGGTTAGTTAATTCATCTAACACGCTATCGTTTGATACCGTTCGAGTTTGGAGAAACGAAGCTTTTTAAAAAATAGTAAAGACCTCATTTATTTATTTATCTACAATTTAAATACATTTTCAGGATGTAATTAATTATTAACCCCACTGGGGTTCGCCTGTATTAACTAATTTAGTTTTGAATTAACTCCAGATTAGTGTCAAAAAGCACATACGACGTGCCAATACTGCATTTTAATTATTAATTTTTGCATTTCATAGTTTTTATTTCTATTTTTCTTTAAAATACGTTTTTTTTATTTATTTTTTACTTACTTTTATGTATTTTTTATTTTATATGTTTATTATCTGTTCCAATAATTCCAATATAAAATATTAAATGTATGACTACCACGACACGGGCAGCCTATTGTTGTAGCCAAAAAAACCCAAAAATCTGTAACAAATAAAATATTATGAAATAAAAATAAATAAAAAAAATGTTTATTAAAGTTGGTATTTTAATTCGACATTGTCAATTAATTAGAATTTTTAATAATGTAAATCAATAGACAGACCCACAAGTGTTGCCAGCGAACATCGATTTCTTATTTATTGGGTTATCAATATCGGTCTGGCTATCGACAGCGCGATCATCCTTCGAAAATCGGTATAAAATCATTGGTATTTAGTAGTTACGTTTACCGTTCCGATATAACGCTACCCGTAGGTAACGTTATATTAAGATTTAACGTTTCGCTTTAGTTTCCATACTATTTTTTCAAATCATCTTTTTAATATAATCAGAGTCATTGTTTTTGTCACTCTACCACGAAACTCATCTGATTTGTTTATAAAATGCTTCATCAGTACATATGCAAAATTTGTTGAATCCCCTTATCAAGGGCTAATAATTAATTAATTAAATTATGGAGCAAATTTAAAATATGCAATGTTCGAAGGAATTTCATTTTCTAATAATGAATATTGCAAATTGATGCAAAATTAAATATTCATGCCTACAACTTACCTCGGAAGATTTCTAGGTTCATTATTTAAATTCAATGTGTATCTTGAGGATGTTGAACGGTTCGTTCATTTCATATTTTTCCTCTCTTCAAATCCAATCTCCATATTCCCTTACAGACCCAATCCATAATGATAACAACCAGATCTTCAACTTAAACAAACCACACCCCTAATTGAATAAAACAGACATGTAAATAAATATACAAAGTGGTCCAAAGTAATGTTATTTCATTTATAAATTTTTAATTTTTTAACATTAACCCTACACAAGAGGCCCCGAGGAAATTAATTCCCCTTAGGGCTTGTGTCATATTTGGATGCTGTGTAGAGGGTCTTTTTAAGGAAAGGAAGGAGATGAAGTTCTGGAAAGGAAAAAAGATGTGAGAGGTGGGTAGGAATATAAGGGTCAGTGTGCCTAGCAGTTACTAACGAATGAATCCATCCCTCCCGCTGCGGTGTAAGGCGATGTGTGGAGATAAGAGGTCAAACCGGCCGGCCTCTCCCGATCCAAACAGCTGGTGGGCAGGCGTGTTCGTCGCCTAAACTTGGACACCTCACCCGTTGAACACGGGCACCACTGCTAAGTCACCACATCTAGAGAACCATTTGGGGTGACCTACGGCAGGGGCATTGGTTATCCAATAACGTACCGGTACCCATACCCGCCTTCCAAATTGAGTTTCGATTAATTTAATAAAAAATAATGTTTTTTATAAAAAATGATTTAATATACCTGTAAAACAAATAGAAATTAAAAATAATGACTGATTGTGAAATTAAAAAAAATAATGAATAAATTGAATTTGCTTTAGCTGTAAAGTATTTTTCTAACCGACTGAATTCATGTTACGTTTTGCAAACAATAACGGTAATTTATTTATTTTAAGATATTTTGCGATGAATTTATTTTTTATGTATTACGGAGGTATTTATTTATTTATTTATTTATTTTCAATGTTCTCCGTAAAACGGTTATTCACCAATACATTATGGAGAAGATTACAAATTAGACAAAAAGTATAGCAAAACACATAAAAAGGTCAGTTTCACTACTTTGTGACATACGTCAAAAGATAATTGTTAAACTGCCTGTAGGTTACGTTAAAAATGTCGATGGTCAATGCAGACTCGTTGAGCAGTTCAGTCGCTCTGTTGACTGGCGCGTTCTGATAGGCAGAAGTCCTCGCTTTTGGAGCATAAAAAAGGGTATGGGACCTTCCACGAGTATACTTGTCTGGGACATATAAGTTAATCTCTTTCAAAATAGGTGGATTATGTATAGTTCCAGAGATTATCTTAAAAAAATGTTTTCCTAAAAATATTTTTCTGCGGGCTTCTAATGTATTAAGATCGAGCATTCCTGCTAAGAATAAGGATGGATACAAGAAAGGGTAGTACATATATTCCCTCATATATAGGTAACGCATGAATCTCTTTTGTACTTTTTCTATTTCGAGAATATGGTTTTGCTCAGAAGGGGCCCAAATAATGTAGCTATATTCCAGGATACTGCGAACAAGTGCTTCATACGTTCTTCGGATTGCGATTCCGTTGGTAAATGATCTTGAATTACGAAGAACAAATCCAAGCATTTTGTTGGCACGGGAGACAATATCAGATATATGGGATTTGAAAGAGAGATTTGCTTCAAAAATTACGCCAAGGTCTCGAATCTCATTTTTACGTGTTAATTCATGTTTATTAATGTGGTAGGGGTACAGGAATGTATCTTTAGATCTTGTAAATGTAACGACACTGCATTTCTGAATGCTGAAGGGTATTTCACCATCCTCCTGATAGCTTGTCCATACGATAACTAATATTAATAAATAAACAAAAAAATACTCGCAACAGATAAAAAAAAAACTGATAACTTATCCTACAATATATAGCCACTATGCATAGGTTGAATTACCTAATAATAAATTCAGACTTTTTAAATAAATAAATCGAGTTTATTTAATCGAAAATGTTTGTTCTCAAAATAATAATTGTTATCTTCACTGCTCGTTGTATTCACATAATCAGGGTCTCCAACTCGTATTGGAAGGAGATTACTTCTTTGGAATAATAGAGTTCTTTATGTTAATCTGGATTCAATATTACTTCGCGTATTACAAATGTTGTGACTGCGAACAGTCGACCTAACTGGTAGCTAGCTGAAATGTTATTAATCATTAATTTATTTAGATATTAATTGTACAATAATTTCTCTTATTTAAATTTTACAAAACTGATCTATCATTTTTTTTATTTTTTTTTTTATTTATTAGAGATAACATATTACAAAATTATTACATAAAATTTATAATACATTACTCCCAATGAGTTTAATAAAACTCATTTCGGGAAGGACAATATTATATATCTAAAGGAAAATTATTTTTACATAAGAACACGGAAATCAATGAACAATACATAGATTTTTAAATGGACTAGACACACTTGATACAGGTAATTGAAGAATATATAAGAGTTACAAAGGAAGACAGATAACTTCGTCACTGGTTAATAAAGTTGCTGAGAAAATATCCTTTTAGAGCCTTTGCCAATATTTTTTTGTTTGATGCTGGTAGTTTTAGGACATTAGGTAATGCGTTGTATTGCGTATGTGCGATGTATTGTAAGGAGTTAATTCCAAATTTAGTTGTGTGTGTAGATGACGATAGGTGTATTTGATTTTGTGATCGTGTTTTGTGCTGGTGTATATCGGAATTAAAGGCTGGTTTAGTGTTGGTGTGTGACGAGTGTTGAATTATTTGTAGGATGGCAGTGGTGATGCTATATTTTGGCAGAATGGTAAAGGGAAGAATTTGTGTCAGTGAGTATATGTCTTTGACATGCGTATCCCATGGTAGATGGTATATATTTCTTATGGCTCTATTTTGGATTACTTGTATTTCAGATATTTGTTTCTTAGTAATGGTGCCCCAGATACTAACCAGATAACTTAGGTGAGAGTGGATCAGAGCATAATATGTGGCACGCAGTAAAGCTGTGGGGAGCACATCTTGAAGTCGATAGAGTACACCAGTTATCGGGGAAATTTTGGATTTAACATATTCAACATGGGAGTTCCACGATAGGTTAGAATCTATGAATAACCCTAAATATTTCGTTACTTGTACATTTTGGAGCTTTTCATTTCCAAGAGTAATATTCATTGTCATGTAATCTTTTTTCCCGAAAGTGAGGTAGTGAGTTTTTTTGACATTGAGGCTTAATTTATTTATCCGCAACCATTTAGCTAACTTTGCGAGATCTTTATTCATTAGAGATTCAAGTTCCCTCAGATTTTTACAACGATAATAGATCACAGTATCATCAGCGTAAAGTTGAAGTTTTCCCAAGATGCCGCATTTAGTTATATCATTGATGTATAGTAAGAAAAGTAGGGGTCCTAGAATCGAGCCCTGTGGCACTCCACATGTGATTTTTCCAAAGCCGCTTAGGTTCCCTACGATGTCGACAAGGCAATATCTATCAGATAGGTAGCTTCGGAGGAGCTTTAAAGATTTTCCGACTATACCCAAATGTTCCATTTTTTGTAGGAGTATTTCATGATCTACTGTATCAAAGGCTTTTTTTAGATCTATAAAAATAGCTGCTACATATTCGCCCTGGTCTGTACTGCTGAATGTTCGAGATGAAATCGAAGGTGGCACATTGGGTACTGGAGTTTTTTCGAAAGCCATATTGCTGTGGTGTTAGGATATTGTTGTTAGAGATGTATTTTAGAAGTCTATCCTTGATAATAGTCTCGAACACCTTTGAAAATACTGATAAAACCGATATTGGGCGATAGTTAGAAATACATTTTTTGCAGCCTTCTTTATAAATTGGTATAATTTTTGCTAGCTTTAATTGGTTTGGGAATACTCCCGAGCCTATAGAGGAATTGATAAGTTGCGCTAGGTGCTCAGCTAGTTCTTCTTTACAGGTTTTCAGGATGTACGGGGTTACCCCATCGATACCTGCCGCTGCATTCGACCTAAGTTTCGAGATGATCCTTAATACCTCAGCCTTATTTGTCCTAGCCATATATAAGGATTGACTTGCCTTTGGTTCTACATATATAGTATTACAGTCATCTGGGAATGATAGAATGGCAGCTGCCAACTTTTCTCCAACTGATAAGAAAAATTCATTAAATGCTGAAGCTATTTCACTGGGTCCCCTAAGCTCACAATTATTTACGATGAGAGATTCAATGGTGTTGGAGGGTTTATGTGCACGGTTAGATAAAATTGAGTTAATGGTTTTCCAAGTTTTTCTAGGGTTATTCAGGTTTTGTTGAAGGCTATTGGCATAATATTTGTTTTTCAAACTTCTCCTATAATTAGTTATTAAGTTTCTCAGTTTATTTTTATGGACTACAAGAGACATATTTCCTGGGTCTTGTTTCCACTGCTTGTGAAGCTGGTTTCTTTCTTTGATCAGCGAATTCAGTTTAAAATCGAACCACGGTGTATTTAAATGTTGTCGATTAGCTATTTTCACTTTAGGTGTCGTTTTACCTGCTTCTATTGCATTTTTGACATAATCGTTAAAATCTTTATAACTGTCTTCTTGTTTGGATGAGTTGATGGTAAATTTGTTAGCTGCAAGATAAGATTTTACTGCCATATTGTTGATGATAGGTTTTGTTAGGCGTGGCTTGTTCCTATTATTAGACCATTTTTTTAGGTTATTCTTGAAATCAATAATAAGAATGTTATGGTCACTAAGTGAGTCATCTATGTTCGATATGGTAATTGGAATGTTTAGTCTATTTGATATGATGTGATCTATGAGGGTGCTGCTTGTGTTAGTGACTCTAGTGGGAAATGATTTGTTTTGTATTGAGAAATTGTATGTTTCTAAGGTGTTGAGGTAATTTAAAGAAGAGGATGTGTTTATGGTAGTGTCAATATTAAAGTCTCCGAGTATTAATGTATCTTGTCTGCTTTTGTCTAGTATTTTTTCCAAATGTGTCAGGAAATCGTGTATATTAGGGTTGGGTTTCCGATAGATGGCATAAATGTTAACCGGTTTCCTATCCTTGCTACATACACTTACACCTAAAAATGAATTTTCGTTGGAAAATTTATCAATGATGGAGAACTTCATAGAATCCAGTACATATATGGCTACACCACCTCCTGCCTCCTTGGGGCGAGAGGCAAACGCACAATTGTAGCCTTTTAATCCAAAAAACTTTTCTTCTCCAACATCAAGCCATGTTTCAGTGATGACAAGGACATGAACAATATCGCGTAATCCTCTGAGTTTTTCTTCAATTTCATCAAGTTTGTTCCGGATGCTTCTCGCGTTCATGTACATTATTCGAAGACAGCTATTCACAGGAGTATACTCATCGATAGTTAAGCACTTGCGTTCGTGTCTATTACACTCCATAGTCTATTGTAGCTAGGTCCTTTTTTAGTGCAGCTTTGTAGGCAGGGCAGTTGTCCCTGTCTCCAGTTGAATGCGCAGCGGGCTTTCCAAATCTAGTGCACGTAGCGCAGACTGGTTTGGCCGCAGTATTAGGACAGGATTCAGTAGCATGGTTCTCTTCAGCACAGTGTCCACATCTAAGAGTGTCTCTGCAGTATTTGTAAGAGTGTCCAATCATTTGGCACTTAGTACATACGGTGAGTCCAGTGAAGTCTCTGACACGGCACACGGTCCAGTTGACGAATACCTTCTCCTGTTCCACCAGCAGTTTACGTAATGTAGCGGGAGTTAACTTTTGATGTCGTGTAGTGTTAAAAAAATATACTTGTGGATAAATTATCCTTTATTGTTTAATTACACAATACAACTTAAAATAAGTACAATTTCAAAGGGAACTATTATGTGAGCAATACAACAAGCAAGTGCTTGGATTCAATGCACAAAATAGATTAACTAATAGAAGTAAGAGTCGGGGTTTATATAGTCCCTGCTGGCGTGGTGGGGGGGCGTCGTCTTCCTATTTTCGGTGCTGCATGTCAAGGGGTCAATATGTTATCCTGATAATGGGGTTGTTGTCCCGATGCTCGTGGATACGTGGGGTTTCGTAATCCAGTCTTTTATTTTGGGACTGTTCGTTCTTCTTCGAGTTGGTATGTCGATTAAGGGATAGTGATTAGAGTATATCATCCCGGTAATGGTCCTCGGCTGGATGCAGCTGTTATCAATAAACATGTAGGGTTTATTAGTTTATTTTTAGGCAAGATGAAGTGCCGGTTGCAATGGGCGTACTGCGATGTCTTCTTGTAGGTGGGGGTCGTTTAGGGTGGTTAACTCTCCCCCCCTAAAATTGAAACTCCTTCGCACTGTGAAGAGTTTATATCTTCTCCAAAGGATATATCCGATGGCCGTAATTATCAGGCAGCTGGTAAGTGTTAGGTGTATAGTTCCTTCAAATCCCGTCGTAGTGGTAGGGATATCGAGTTCTCTGCGTGGTTCTTGTATTTCGTCAACATGTAGGATGGGTAGTTTTAGTACATGTAATTCTTCCTTCGAATATGTAATGAGTAATGTTTCTTGGTTAACGATTCTTCCCATAGTGAAAGTCCTTCCTTGTATACTGCACTCGTCGTTTGTTACAAGTACAGATTTGGAAATTACTATATTCTGTTGATGTTGAGGGCATTGTGCTTTTAATGCTGTTGGTTCGTTGCGAAATAGATACATCATGTTATCTCCGATGACGTGTGTATATTCTTCTGGGCAAATAATCTGGCGTAGACTGCAGTTCTGTTCGCTGTGGTTTTCTAGTACGGTAGTTGTGCAGTCATCGATGGAGTTGAGTTCTTTGTTGCATATGCTGAGGCTGTCTGTAATAACTTGGCACTTGTGTGCGTTATACATCTGCTTTCCATCTCTCAATAATCGTCTCGGTAGGAAGTGGGGTTGGAAACATTTATTGTTAGTTTTGGAGATGATGGGAATTATTTCGTTATACATATAGACGGTGCGTTCTACTAAAGTTAGAGAGAGAATAAAGTGCAAAGTTTGTTTAACTTTAATGAATTTAACTTGCAAAAAGCGTTGAATAATATCAAAATCTTTAGAAGGTAGCTGTTCAGGATTTACATGTGAAATAGATTCCATAAATACCTTTGGTTTTATAATGCTAGGGTGGTACATTCCATGAGAGGCAAACGTGATAGCTTCTGTAATTCTAGTAATTAATTCGGTGATAGTTTCCGTCTGATAAATTAAATGTGTAATCAACAAGTCTGTCTTATCTTCATAATGATCATGGCTCATTTGTGACCAGAGTACCATTTGGTTATGTGAAATATTTTTTAGTTTACCGTAATAATCCTCTAATGATCTTGAACTCAACGAGATTCTCTTTTCATTAATATTTTGGTTAGTTTCAATTCGTTGCACTAATTTATCTAAATCATTATCATCTAAGTTTCCCGTAATCCCTTTAATTATTGTACCGAGTCCGTTTATTAGGCCTCTTTTATATCTATTTACAACTAAATTGTCCATTATCTGATTATTATGATCTATTAAATATTTCAAACGTTCTAATCCTACATGTGGTAAAGTTACATTGTTACTTTTTATAAATTTCTCATAATTAATTCCTAGTTGTTGCGATTGTTCAATAAGTTCAGTTAAATCTAGGGTATGAATGACGTGCCACTGTCCTTCGACGGCTCGTGCATTTCCCAGAGGTGCGACGATGAAGTGCTCATTGTCCGCTAATTGACGGATCCGTAGCGCTTGCGTCATGGCCGTCAGCCTGAAACAATTTAACACTGTCTTTGTGAATTGTTGTTAGGCCTCTCAGACTTTTATATTCGAGTACATTATGTGGTAATATTTTAGTAATAGTGAACGGTCCTTTGAATTTATTTTTATGTTTACCCCGTGCGGTAACTTTTATAAGTATTTGTTGTCCTACGGACATCTCTTGGGGCGTACGTGTTTTGTTTACTCGTTCGCGTGTTTTATTTTTTGTTTTATGTTGTAAATCATGTATTATTTTGTTTAGTTCTTTACATTGATTTGCATGATCGGCTACGTAATTTTGGGTTATCACACCATTAGATTGTGGTGTTCGGTTCCCATGGCAAAAGTGTATTTCATTTGGTGTATGCTTAGTTACACCATGTATATTATTATTATAAGCATTTAAGGCTAAATTAATTTGAGTTTCCGATGTGACGTTCGGTATTGCCGTGCGTATTAATCTCAGTATTTCTGTTAGAGTGGAGTGAAAGCGTTCTATATCAGCTTTTGACTGTGAATGACCAGTAGTAGTCACATGTGTTTTAATATTGTACGTTTCTAATAATTCTCGTGTCGTAGTGGACGTAAACGTAGTTTCACGATCTAAATGTATTTCTTTCGGTATGCCGATTAATGAAAATATTTTTACTAGTATTTCGCATATTGCGACATTGTTGTCAACAGTGATTAAAGTGCAAGATGCCCATTTAGAGAATCTATCCACAATGGTTAAGAATTTTTGACGTCCGAAATGATAAGTGTCGATCTGCCATATCTCCATCGGACAATTAGGAGTAACAGTAGCCTCTAATGGGGCTGACGTGGGGTGCCTTTCGTATTTAGAATTTTGACATATTATACACGTTTTTAAAAAATCTTTTATTTTTGTCCGCATATTATTAAAATAGTGCGTCCGTTTTATTTTACTGAGTAGGGCATCTAGACCCATGTGACGCTGGTTCTCGACATGCGTCGAACGAATTATCTCCTTTTGTTCTTCTAATTTTATGGGTTCAATCTTAACATTTGTAAAACGTATTAATTTTAATGAGTTCTTATCAATATTTTTTCTATAACATTCGCTTAAACACTCATATAATCTATCGTTATTTATAATTACTGCATATTTATCTTTATCCAAACATGTTTTAATCAATTTTAAAAATATTGCTTCTGCATTTTCTAAAGGAATGCACCATACAAGGTCCGTGCCTTTTTCCTTAGCTCTCAAACTATGCTTCTCAATATCGCTTAGTTCAATAAAAATCCTATTCATACGCGGGGGTGGGTGTTCGTTACGAATTGGGATTCCACCCTCATGGTCATCCACATTGCTATGCACGGTGTCAGTGACACTCTGGGCGCCCGAGGTGGCTTCTACTCGTAATGAATCATGCTCCTCACCGTCCTCACTATAATGAATTTCGACTCTTGAAAGTGCGTCAGCTACATGGTTATTACAACCTCGCTTATGTCTAATCGTATAATCATATTCCTGGAGTTTGAGTCTCCACCTAGTAAGTTTGGCGTTTGGTTCTTTTAACTTGGTTAACCATACTAACGGTTGGTGATCCGTTTCTATGATAAAATGTTTACCATAAATATACGGACGGAATTGCTGGAGGGACCATAGTATACCAAGCAATTCCTTTTCCGTCGTATTGTATTTAGTTTCCGTTTTTGACAGTGTCCTAGAAATATAGGCAATAGGTTGAGTTTTTTTTTCGACTATATGGACAGGGCTTGCCCAAGGCGAATCGCTTGGTCGGATGATTCCATCCTTTAGAAGTTGGGCGACTTGCCTTTCAACTTCAAGCCTCTGCTCATACGGTAACCGATAAGCGCGTTGATACACAGGTTCTTCTTTAATTAATTTTATTTCATGTTTTACATGAGGTGAGCAATTAGCTACCAGTTCCTCAGAAAACAAATCTCTATTTTTCTCCAATAACTCATCAAGTCTATTTATATCCATTACATGGAACAACTGAACTTGTCTGGTTGGAGTTTTTAAAATATTATTACAGTTATTTAAAATTAATGTTGCATTCATTAATTTCAACATATCTATCCCCATTAAAACATCGTATTTGTGGGAAAAGTCAAAAATATAAAAACGCATTTCAGCATTATTATTGCCGAATACTCTTTTCCAAAATGGAGTCACGACGGCACCTCTATGGGTAGTCGTAGAGTGTGCTGTTTGTACAGTAAACTCTTCGTTTACATACCTACAGTCACGAAATAATCTATTATACACATTTTTATTCATGAATGATTTGGAGCTTCCCGTATCAATCAGAATTTTTATATTTAATGGCGCTACTACATATGGTAGGCCATTGTTAATATGATTCAGGTGGACTAGGTTTCTCGGGGAGATTCTTGGTCTTCCCACAAATCCGGCCGTTCCTGATCATTCCCGTCTGTATAAAATAGCTCTTGTGCCGTACGTCCATTGCCGAGGTCGATGACCGGGCCTTTAGGAGGTCGAGGCATTGGGGCCGTTCTCATACTGACATCACCGGAACGCGCATGATGCGTATTAAAATTATTATTATTATTTCCTTGCCACGGGCGGTTTTGTACGTACTTATGCGTTTGGTTATTATTATGCCACGGTTTATTATTATAATTGTTAAGGTGATTATGATTATTATGATTAAAGTTATTATGAGGTTTGAACGAATTTTGCGTTTGTGGTGGAAAAAAGTTAGGGCGAGTAAAAGGTTTATTTGATTGGTTTTGTCCTGGCCGCATGAAATTAGATGGTCCCGCTTGTGGAAACACAAGATTTTGCTTAGACCGTTGGTGGAGCTCGCCATGAGCCTCCAGCATTCTTATTTCCGTGCACAGGGCATCATAATTTTTGGTTAAGTTTGCGCATTTAATGTGCGTTGGCATTAGATTCAACAATGTATTTCTTGCTGTATCTTTGTATGGTTCCATCAATATGTGGGCACTAGGTCCTCCATATTGATCAGAAATTTTTATTTTAATTGAAAAAAGAATTTGATTGATTTCGTGGATCGTTGAGGAGAAATCCTTTTGACCGCGGTTGAAGTTGATTAGTTCGGTTTGCAATAATGTAACAGACTTATTGTCCCCACATTCGTTTTTCAGCGTTTCTAATATGGTTTCAATATTGTTATCATGATCGCACATGAGAATTACGTGAAGTGCTTTGCCACGTAATCTTGAGATTATTTTCTCAACATTGCTTGGTGTATTGCCGTTTCTAGTAATGAACCCCCTGGCTGATTTTATGAATAAGTTGATGTCTTGGGGAGAGCCACTATACTCCAATATCGACTCTGCGTATTGGGGGGCGGGTCTCTCATTTGGCTGTGCCATTTTTCAAAAAAGTAAAAAAAAATAGAAATATACAAAGTGACTTTTAAAAAATTTAGTTTTCTCTCTAACCTTTTGGATAAGGTAGGGAAGGGATCTATCGTACGTATGGGATAGACGATCAATTGAAAATGTACTCACAGAAGTATTGATGCGACGATCTTCATTGCCAAGTTAACAAATTTGTAGTGTGTGGTCCTTTTCGCGTTGAGATATTAAAATATCTAGGGAGTCCTAGTTTTGGCCAATTTTCAGACTTCCTCGAATTGACCCACGTGCTGGGCGCCAGTTAACTTTTGATGTCGTGTAGTGTTAAAAAAATATACTTGTGGATAAATTATCCTTTATTGTTTAATTACACAATACAACTTAAAATAAGTACAATTTCAAAGGGAACTATTATGTGAGCAATACAACAAGCAAGTGCTTGGATTCAATGCACAAAATAGATTAACTAATAGAAGTAAGAGTCGGGGTTTATATAGTCCCTGCTGGCGTGGTGGGGGGGCGTCGTCTTCCTATTTTCGGTGCTGCATGTCAAGGGGTCAATATGTTATCCTGATAATGGGGTTGTTGTCCCGATGCTCGTGGATACGTGGGGTTTCGTAATCCAGTCTTTTATTTTGGGACTGTTCGTTCTTCTTCGAGTTGGTATGTCGATTAAGGGATAGTGATTAGAGTATATCATCCCGGTAATGGTCCTCGGCTGGATGCAGCTGTTATCAATAAACATGTAGGGTTTATTAGTTTATTTTTAGGCAAGATGAAGTGCCGGTTGCAATGGGCGTACTGCGATGTCTTCTTGTAGGTGGGGGTCGTTTAGGGTGGTTAACTCGGGCATCTCATATACGCGATGACAGGTGGTTCCGTTTCGAGCGCCGGCCAGGTGACTCAGCTTACAGGTTGTTATTGCTCCCTCGATGTCCTGTATATTGGGAACGCTCGTGAAGGTGATCCTCAAGAATTCAGCGTCGTTAAGATCCCGCGGTACGTTAAAAAATATTAACCTTGGGAGTCTCTTTGTAGGAAGTCGAGCCTTAAGTGTGCTTGAGTTTAGTGCAAAGCATGGTGCCTTTAATAACTTTTCTTGCTCATCTGTGGTTGCCGTGTTTAAGAGGACACCTTTGTTCCTAATTTTGCGAATCCTGGTTATCCGAACGCCTAGCTCGGATGGCCGAATCACATCTTGAATCATTTTTTTTGTTCCATCGCTGTCCTTGGTGGCATCTGTATCTGTTGGGAAGATGCAGTTTGATTGTAAAAAATCTCTCATTTTTCCTATTTATTTACTTACAACATATAAAATGTTTGATATTTTGGTGCTTAATACATATCTAGTAATTATTTAATAATATTATACTTAACATTAAAATACATAACAAATTATTATAATGCTTCTTTAAATGAATCACTCTTTACTAACGAACTTAATTCATTTTTTAAAACGGCTAACAGAAATAACTTCAACTTTTCAATATTAACTGGAGAAATCAATATAAACATTAACGAAAATAACAAAAGAACAAACTCTATAAATGAATACTGATTGTTTGTCATGTGCAGGTTATCAGTCATATATAAACTCACCAACAAGAGAAAATCTGAATAATTCCACGACTCTAGATCACGTATTTATAAAAACACACAAACACGTTAAAACTACTTCCTCAACTCTAAAAACAAATATTACTGACCACTACCCAACATTTTACGGACACAACATCTTAAACTCAAATTTAAAAGAATATTCTGATTCTGTTGAAAAAAAAGATATTAATTACGTCACACTAAACAATCTACTTCAATCAGAGAAATGGGACAATATACAATCAACATATAACCCATATTCAGCGTTAGAACTATTTTACAAAACCTTACAATATTACATTTCGAAATGCACTAATAAAATTTTTATCACTAATAGAAAATATAAAAAAAATTAAACCATGGATCACTGTAGGACTAATAGTCTCCATTAAACAAAGAGATAAATTATACAGAGAGATGTTAAATTATCAAAAAGCCTGTCAAAAAAATAATGTAAGAATAATGTCTTTTATGAAAACTAAATATTTAATGTACAGAAATTTACGCAATAGGTTAATAAGAAGTTGTAAAAAGAAATACTTTTGTGAGCAAATTGATAATGCAAAAAATGATACTAAAAAAATGGAATATAATTAAAGAAATAATGAACAAAAAAAAATATCAACTGATGTGAATGAGATTAAAATAAACAACAATATTATTACTGACAAATCGACAATTGCAGAAAATGTTAACAACTTCTTTACAAATGTAGTAGATCAAGTACTTGAATCTTCTAGTAAAATTGATAATACAACGCCCGTAGACTCATCTTTGCATTCAATCTCAACTTACGATACAATTAACTCCTTAGAATATTTTTCACCCATCACAACAAATGAAATTGATAAACATATTGACGGTCTTAAATCAACAAATTCTACAGGAATGGACGGTTTATCAGGTAACACACTAAAAAAAATTAAACAATATATTTTAACTCCTTTGCTACACGTCTTTAATATATCCCTAAAGAGGGACATTTTCCTGAACAATTTAAAATCTCCACCATAATACCAATTCACAAATCGGGTGAAAAGCACATATTAGACAATTATAGACCTATCTCTTTAGTTTCAAACCTCTCAAAAATATTTGAAAAATGTATCAAAAGTAGAGTATTGACTTACCTAGAACAAAACAAAATTCTGTCCAAAAATCAAAATGGCTTTAGAAGTAAACTAAGCACTGAAGATGCAATATTCGATTTGACAAAAAAATTATACACATCTGTTGATGAAAACAAAAAAAGTCTAGCTATATTTCTAGACTTAAGAAAAGACTTTGACACTGTAAATCACAATATACTTATAAAAAAAATTATCAAATAGGTTTCAAAAAAGATACATTAAAAATTCTCACTAACTATCTCAAAGACAGAAAACAAAAAACAAAAATTGGGAATTTTTATAGTTCTGAAACAAGTATAAAACATGGAGTACCACAGGGTACTGTGCTAGGCCCAGTTCTGTTTCTAATATATATAAATTATTTATGTAATTTTGTAATCCCTGGTAATATTGTATCTTACGCTGATGATACAGCAATAATAGTAAATGGAAAATCATGGCTTGAAACTTTCTTAAATGCATCAAAATGTTTGGCACATGTCACATCCTGGCTAAATAGTAATAAACGCTTCCTAAACTACAATAAAACATTTTACCTACCATTTTATAAAAAAACAGTAAAAACAAACCACCCAATAACCTTAAAATTAGAATACATATTGCTAACTGTAATCAAGTAACATGCTCATCTTGCTTTGAACTTGGAAAAGTTGATAAGATCAAATACTTGGGTATATATATTGATACAAATTTAAATTGGCAATCACAAATTAATAATACCGTTTCTAAATTAAGATATCTTACGTACATATTTTACAGACTTAAAGAAGTGCTGAATATTGACAAATTGAAAATGATTTATTTTTCTTTGGTGCAATCTTCACTCATGTACGGAATAATAGGATGGGGTGGTGCGCTTGATGTTTTTATAAAACCTTTACAAACAACTCAAAATTATATTGTCAAAGTTATGTTTAATAGAATTAAAACATTTTCAACACATGCTTTATACAAAGAATCTAAACTATTCAGTCTCCGTAAACTATTTATACTGCAAACTATGAAATATATCTATAAACACAGAAACAAATTCGAAAAAAATGAAAACAGAACAAACATTAGAAATAATAATGTATTCTATACCCCTCAAACAAACACTAAACAAATGTAAACTCACAGTAGTTTTATTGGACCTTGCACTTTTAACCTTTTACCAAAAAATATCCAAGTTGCAACTAAACTTCAGCATTACATAAAAGAGTTAAAAATATGGCTATACCACACAGATGTAAAAACTCTATTTATTTAATTTTACATCAGTTTATGTTTCTCACAAACTTTACACTTATTATTACACTTACAACTGTTATTACACTATACACTAATTATTACCTTGTACACTATTGAACACACTTTTTGTACAAACTGTTTAAACAAATTTTAATAATTTTTTTGCTTCAATACCACTGTTTGTTTTTTCTAGGTACTAAAATAAAATATATTTAACTATAATATTACCCACGCACAGGCTGCGCCTTAGTGGGTTCCCATTATTTTTATTATATCTAAAATATGTAACTATAAAATGAAAAATTGGGAAAAATAAAGGATTTAAAAAAAAATAAAAAAATATCTGAATAAAGTGAGCTCCTGCAACCTGCACCCCGGCCCTAGCCCCCCTGGTGCACAAACTCTACCGCCATCTTGCGAACTTTGGGACAGCTCTTAGCACTGTCCCCTATGTCACAAGCTCGGAAGCTTATTGATTTATAACAATGAGAAGGATGGTGATACACCCCCTTAGAATAATAGGCCCACTTCATATGGTCTAATATAAACATAGTTACATTTAAATTTACTATTCTAATTCTTATGACATGCACTAATCTTTTCATTCGTTCTTTGAATTTTCTTAATCTGGCTACGTTTTTAATTTCACTATGAACTCAGCTACACATTTGGATTATACTATTTATTAAATGTTTATTATTTTTTAAACTAATGTTGTCTTTCTATTTTGTATGGTGTGCATGGAAGCCTTTATTGCTATATGGTTAGTCTCCAAGATATTTTGATAGTAAGTGGGGTATTTTTATATCCTATGAATGCCGTTAAAATATGTAGAAGATGCAAAGTTTATTTTTCTGATTCTAATCATTTTACTAAAGATGTGTAATTTGAATATATATTCATTCATAATTATAGATTTGAACCACCGCAATTTCCGAAACGGTTCCAACTGGCTACAACTTCATTATGACATAGAAAACGTCAATGTCTGGTAAGACGGCTGTCACCAATGTTGCCCGGCGTGACGCCAACGCCGCCGAATTCACAAATAAAAACGAACATGTCGTTTTGGCGGCAAATCGAAAATGAAACATTTGAAATCGTTTTACAAAATTTATTCGTAAACATAAAAAAAAGCTTTAATCATCGTAATTTTTTTCACGAAAAAAAGCAGTGTGAATAACTTACTATTAACTTTTTAGAAAATTCTTTTATTAATATTTATTTTAACTAATTCTCTTTATATTGAATAAAACCACACTTCACAAATTTTCCTTAAATTTTCGTATGTTTAAACTCCTTCAGACAAAATCGCAAGAGTGAGACTGTTTAACGTTAGTTTCTCAATAACGACGAATATATGAGGACATAAAAAGTGATAAAATGAACACTTGGACCGAGAAATGTTTCTTTTGGTAGCAGAACAACTGTGTGACGATAAATACACACAAAAGCTCAGAAAGAAAGAGAGACAGAGGAACCTTGCTAATAGGTGTTTTAAACACAGTTTAATGATCCTCGGGATATAAAAGAAAGTTTTTTCTGTAAAGTATCCCGACCTTGATACAACCTGGTACATGATACAAGTTTGGCGAATACTTTACTAGACGGTTTCGTTGAATATAAAAAAAAAATTGAATACATTGAGCTGTTTTCACAAATGAATATGGATACCAGCTGAGGTCTCTAGTGTTGTCTAGGCTTTACGCAAAGTTTTTTCGAAATCAAATGTAGACAGTGACCTTCCTCTTACTTTGAAGGTCAAGTGTGCAAAATTTATTCATCAGTGGAATAAAACCGTCGATTTGTGGTGTTCACAAGGCGACCGCCCGCCACAGGAACTCTCCTTCACATAAATAGATAGATATGTACACATAGATGGTAATAATATTATAGGATGGTCGAGGCGTCAATACGCACGGTTCGCGCCCGCTATTAAAAGTTATTATTTTTTCGACTTATATTATCATAATAAAAACTATGTAATATCATAACAGTGCGTGATTATCTTAATATTATTAACACATTAAAAAAGATAGTTGATTTTCACCACTAAAGTCATATTTTCAGTGATTTTACAAGTTTGCGTAAGTGACAGTTCTTTCATTACAACATACCCACATTAAAACCATAAACCAAAATATGTCTCTTGAAGCATTGAACCAGAAATTTAGTGACACCATGAGTGATTTCGAGAAAAGGCTCGAAAAGGCTACATCGACAGCACATAAGACTCACAAGCCCGGCCAATCTCAATCTCATTCTGATCTTTCAACTCTGCATGAAGATTTCACTGAATTCAAAGTGAAGATGACTTCGGAGCTGCGCGCCCTTCAGGAGGATGTGGCTCGACTTGAGCTCAGGGTGGACTCCATCGACGCCGCATCTAGGAAGAACCTACTCCTCCTTCACGGCGTAAAGGAGGAAGCGTCGGAAGACACGAGATCCCTGGTGACCGCCGTGTTGACCGGCCTAGGATGCCCCGAAAATGCCATCAAGGGCATTGAGTGCACCAGGAGGTTAGGTCGCGCCATAGCCAACAAAAACAGACCCGTGTTGCTTCAGTTTCAGCGTCATTCTGACCGTCGATCCGTTTGGGAGAAGAAGAAGGGTCTTAAAAACTCACATCTTCTTCTGACCGAATCACTTACCGTGGCACGTCAGAAACTATTTACATCAGCCCGGTCAATATTTACAAATAGCAGATGCTGGACCAGCGATGGTACAATTGTTCTTTTGCTTCCGGATAGCACCAAGCGAACCATCTACACCCAGCAGCAGTTAGATGTCGCGGCCGCCCTCATACCCAAATCAAAAAAAGCGTCATCCAACACCACATCCAGCTCACCCGGTCCCGATCCTCAACACGATGGCTCCAGGACGATCGGCCTACGTCCAAGATCAAACACTAAAAAATTAGAGTCGATGCTATTAATTGCTACTTGATTTATATCTGCAGATCACCTGTTTTTTATTATTACTATTTGATGGCTGCTTAGTATATAATTAACTTTCTCACAAATTAACCTATCCAAAATTCTACCTACAAAACCACAACGACACATCGAGACACAGCGAGGTATGATACAATTCAACGTAATGGATTCCCACTCATTTATCCAGTATTCATGAAGATATATCTACTGATAATAACATTAATAATTTAGCCTGCTTATTACGAGAAATTAACTGATACTGATGGCTTTATTCTGTTCTATTTTAGACATATGCTCTTATTATTTTTATACACAGTTGTGGTAAATTGAATTATTCTTCTCAACCTTATAACATCATCTCTATAACATAACCTAACATATCTTACTTAATTATGTGCCTGATATAACTATCGTTTATATTCTTATATATGTATGTACCTACATTACCTATTTGTTGTGCATAATAATACTAAACCATAAATAATCTTCATAGCTTAACCTAATGAATTTATACATTATTATTATGTCCCCATGAACATAATCCATATAAGTACTTACCACTGTTCTGTATATTAAACTATTGGCATAATAGTGATACTAAACCAATAGCATACCTACCTATGTACTATTGAGTACTTACTCAACTTGTAATATAAAATCACGCACTGCACCTTCAGATTTTAAATTTCTGCGGCGTCTATATACCTACATTTCGATTATAATATGTGGGTGGATGTACGTTTTTTTACATGTGTACGCCTGTGTATGCGTGTATATATTATTAACACGATTTCAAAGTCAACCAACATGATAAATGCTATTTTTAGCCTATAATTGCTTTATCTGTAGCTATAACGTATTAAACAATGCACATAATCGAAATTTTTATCACTACACTTCCTCCTGATTTTATATTTTGTACCTCATAAATAATTTGCTGATTCCAGCTATCTCTTGTTAACTTAAAACTATAATAGATCATCGCGCACTGCTTGAATTTTCCATCTTTTTTAAATTTTTTTATTATTATATATTATTATGCGCTTGTAGCCATAATCCATTTACTTAACTGTTAATTATTTTCTGTGCATAATAGAGACACAAATCTTATATTAATGTATCTACTTTTCTAAATACTTATGCACTATAATAACACCGCGCATAATACCCACAGACTTCAAACTTTGCGTCTTGGTACCTACATTTCGTTTATATTATGATATGGAGATATACATTCATATATTGATGTTATAATAATATTATATGTTAATAAAAATCTATCTTTCTACTGTGTTTTACATACGTTAACAATTTTTATTAATACATTAGTATTTGGTTTGCCTTTTCTACTCTGACTACTCTTTTGTTTTAAAGTTTTACATATATACCTATACAATCATATATTTTTAAACATATTGTTACCTTCAATTAACTTCATAGATGCCTTTGTAATTTGTATTTGCTTTAAAAATTTTATATGGGTATGTGATGTATTGAACATTGCACGTAACCAATTTATTATTATTTTTTTTTTTAATGTGAAAGATTTTTCAATGTGGATGAGTGTTTCAGGCTGATAATTATTGCTTATAATAATTGTTATTATTTTTATATTTCACTTTTCTTAAAAATTATATATACCTATCTCACAAGTCATTCACGACTCACAAGTACCAACAATTAACTTATTTATGTACAACCATACTATGAAGATAATCGCGCACTACTTGCACTTTTTATCTTTATTATACCTTCCATTGAATATAGTTATTTTATGTATTTTTTTTTTCTATTTCCTTATAACTTTTACCGTTCAATAATGTTATTATTTTTATTTCCTATTTCGTTTATACCTATTTATCTTATAAATTTTGCTAAAATAGTCTGTTTTGTTTTCAACATGGATTTTAGTATATTTACTATAGGCAATGTTTATATTACCCAATATAGAAGATACACTCCTACACTCTCCTTACCCATCTTTATCTCACTATCCCCCCTCCCCCTGTACTTGATGCTCACTTTTGTACACTATTCTATCAATTCAATATCGTACATGTCATTCATAATATACAACTCTTCAGTTATACTCATATATTATAACCAAATTGTACCTAACTATTACTCATCAAAATTACAATGTTAAATATTATATACCAAAACTGTAGAGGACTACGAACTAAAACTGAGATTTTTCACAATAATATTCTTTTGAATGACGATTGTTTCATTTTCGGTATATCTGAGTCTTGGCTTATTGATTCTATTTTAGATCCAGAACTGGCACCAACTGAATTTTACAGTATTTTTTGACGAGATAGGACAAATAACATTACAATCAATAGCATTAATACCCAATCAGATTCTCGTCGAGGCGGTGGAGTCATGATCATAACTCATAACAATCTTAACGCATACCCTCGCGAAGACTTGGTCTGTAATGCTGAATGCATCTGGGTAACTATTCCCCCCTCTAACTATACTTCAAAACGTACCATCCATGTTTCTTGTCTATACTTACCACAGGGACATGGATATGAAAATGCTCTTAGTTCATTCCTTTGTTTGCTTGCTAACGTTAAAGATCAAAACCCAGATGATATTATACTCGTACTTGGAGACTTCAATATGCCCACCATAATATGGAAACCACAAGATAAAAATTCACACTTAACACCTGAAAATTTAAATTCAATTACTTCGTTACTAGCTGACACAATCCATTACTCTGAATTGAATCAATACAATTCCATTAAAAATGCCAATAAACGTATACTAGATTTAGTTATCTGTAGTGAGGAATGCCTTGTATCTCAAGCATACAACCCTCTTGTCAAAGAGGATTTACACCATCCATCGCTCAAAATCATACTACAATTAGACACACTTCCAACAATCAATGCTCCACCAAAAGAAATTTATCGGTATGATAAAGCTGATTATGATTTAATTAACCAACACCTGTCTAAAACAGACTGGTCTTTTACTCACGATAATGCTGACGTTGACGAAGCAATTTATACTTTTTATAACATCTTAAATAACACCATTAATCAGTTTGTCCCTAAACGTTTCATCAAAAAGAAAAAATTTCCCAACTGGTACTCACCTCCCCTAATCAAAATCATAAAACAGAAACAAATACTACACAAAAAATGGAAATCAAATAATAATCCAGTAGATTACATAGAGTTTTCTATCAAACGCATACAACAAAAACATTTACAGAAACATTGTTACACCCAATATATAAATTCAGTTGAGTCTAGTATTCCATCTAACAATAAAAGTCTCTGGAATTACGCTAAAAACAAAAATAGGACAAATGGCATACCACAAATCATGAACTTAAATGACGAGTCAGGCACCGGTGCTCATCAAGTGTGCCAACTGTTCTGTAAACACTTCCAATCTACTTACGTAAGCGATGAGGGCACGGATGATCCCAGTAATATTGATAATTCTACCTGCGTTAATAATGATAACCCGATCGGGAACGTACAAATAAACAACTCATTGGTCAATAAATACTTGAATAAATTGGATGTTACTAAGGGTGCGGGCAGTGATGGTATCTCGCCATATTTTATCTCAAAATGTGCCAAAAATCTTGCATATCCTTTAACTAACTTATTTAACATGTCTTTAAAAAAAGGAATATTTCCCACAAAATTCAAAGAAGCCATTATAATCCCCATCCATAAAACTGGTTCAAAAAGTAACATTGCAAATTATCGCCCAATCTCAATACTCACAGTATTTAGCAAACTCTTTGAGCGTATTGTGTACGATCAAATTTATATAACTATTGTCCGCAGCATACAAAATCAACAACATGGTTAAAACTAAATTTTATCAAACATATTAACGAAGTAATCAACAAAGCAAATAAGATATTGGGATTTATAATTCGCATATCTAAACCTTTTCGCAATATTAAAACTATGTATTCCCTTTACACCACGTATATCCGCCCCCACTTAGAATACTGCACACTAATTTGGGCACCGTTCTACCAATGCCATATTGACAGAATCGAAAGTGTGCAAAACAAATTTTTTAAACACATAAATTATAAATTCAAATTACTCTTTGCAAATAACACCGAATCCTTAAAATTTCACAACTTTACTCCACTTCAAACGCGTAGATTAATATCTGATCAAATATTTTTATACAAAATTCTGAATAACGGCCTGGACTCTCCTGAACTCGTAAATTATTTAAGAATTCACATACCTGCAAGACCAACCAGACTAAACCATTTTTTTCATTTGCCCGCGTACAGAACCAACCTTAGAAAAAATTCTCCAATACCCCGCATATGCGCGCAATATAACACGCAATTTAACAATATCGATATTCTTAATAATACTCTTGTGAAATACCGATATGAAGTCAAGCGTACGACCACAAATGTGAATTAAATTAATGCACAGCTATAGAAAAGGTACAGCATGAGCATCTCCTGTCCCCATCCCATCTTCCTCTGCCTCTTGCCCTTTCCTATTCCTTCTTCCTTCTAATATACCTACATTTATATATTTTTGTTAATTTCATTTTCATTTTCAATTAAAATTTTGTATTATATCATAATAACCATTAGCATAAGAAACTGTTTTGGCTTACCTCATTTTTAACCGCTTCATTTTTAACATCCTGTATAAAACTGCTGTTTGTTTCTTACAATAAATAAATAAATAAATATTTCATACGTTTGAAATAACCTAACAAGATAAACCTCAAATTAAAATAAATGT
The DNA here is from genome assembly GCA_917880885.1 of Limnephilus marmoratus. NCBI lineage: Eukaryota > Metazoa > Arthropoda > Insecta > Trichoptera > Limnephilidae > Limnephilus > Limnephilus marmoratus. The sequence goes on from OU862908.1 coordinate 67,219,925, forward strand.
AGATAATTTTGGTGGTTTGAAGCATGACACATCTAAATATGGCCGTAGGGGATAGGGTCGAATTAGCTCAGTGGTTAGAGCCCCAGCAAAGCTAAGGTACTGGGTTCAATTTCTAGATGCGACCAAATCTTTTTCAGATTTACTGTTTCAAATTTTCTTTTGAGATTCGCTAATACTGTCTTCAATTATTAAATTTTATTTTACTTTATTCTGAAAAACAAACTGTTCTTTAAACACTTTTTAATATTTGATGCGACATGCAAATTCATATTTTAAATTATATTTAAAATTTTTATTATTATATTATTTTTTTAAAATTAATTATAGTCAAATGTCCTGAAAGGATCCAGTTCAAGCTCTGCTGGATGGTATTTAAGTCCCTTAACGAAATGGCTCCGTCTTACTTATTGGAATTGTGTATTCCAGAAAATTCTAACTGTCGACAATCAACCCTGAGGTCAGCAGCGTCATCAGCTATCGGAAGGTTAAAGGAACCACAGCGCCCACCAGATACTAAGTTCGGAGAGCGCGCTTTCGGAGTGTCAGGACCTAAAGCCTGGAATGGACTGCCACACGATTTAAGAATGATCACAGACTAGGCGGAATTTAGAGCTACACTTAAAACTCACCTTTTCAGACTGTCGTATCCGTAAATTCAAAAACTTTCACCTTCACCTTCGATGCCCGCGACATTGTAAATAATTAATTAGAAAAAAAAACTTAATTGTAAGCGTTTGTAAAATTATTTTCATTAACATTCTCCAACCCTAAAGAGTCCTAAATTCTCCAGTCTTTCAAAATAAATATCAACTCCACTTTTGTCACTAATCTTTTAATAAATGTAATATCAATAGTGATGGCGGTAGCGAATATAAAATCGTGCAATGTCCAGGTCCAGTAATAAATAATAAGGTGCAATGCCCAATATAATGTCCTCCGCGTGCAAAGCCGTACCTTCTCCAAGCATAAACTTTCCAATTAAAGTGTGAAGTATGTTTGAAAATGAAAATGGCTTTAGCCGTGTTTAGTGACCAGATCTGAATAGCCAGGTACTTCCCAACCTTCCTCTCCCCCACCTCTTAGGTATGTATTTTATGCAATTTTATGCAACATAAAAATAGGCCCCTAAAAGGGAAATTAACTAACAAATAAATTAATTAATTTATTTTTCTATAACTAGAAGCACGCCCACAACTAAGTTCTTAGATCTAAAAAAAAATCTGTAAAATTTTTATTTGTCTAAAAATGATTAATTTTGTTGTTTGGTTTTCACGAGCGGTTTTTTGTGGCTTTGAATTGATGAAGAGGAAAAGAAATCAGCAAAAAGTCAAATGTAAATAAATCTTTTTCCCTTTAAAATGTTTCAGATAAATGATTTAGCTTATTTGATGCAGAATCCCATTTGCACGGCGCTCGTCAACCATTTGTCAAATCGTCGCCACAAAGCGCCCGGTGATTGACGTTCGTTTCGCCGCGAAGCACGTCGCGCCGCGCCAAATAACCCAAACATAGAGCTTCCCACCCCGGACAATGCCAGGTGCACTGTGGACCAGGTCACCGAATTCACTGGCCAAAATTATTGTTTATTTATTTATGGAACTTTTGAAATTTATTTTATTACCCTTATTTCTTAACATGCCATCATGATATTAATCATGGAAACAATCTTAATTATATTCGTATGGTATAAATCAGAAGAAACGTAGAAAAAAGGTTTGGTTGCAACCGAGAATCCCTGTGGAAAATAAAGGACTTATATTGTCTATATTCTCTGGAATTAATTGAGCAAAAATAATGAATTTTAGCTTGAAGTACATAAAATGATAAAAAAAACCGTTGGTATGAATTTATTAAGGGTAATTTTTTAACACCTTGAAAATATAGTATTTTGTTACTTATCTCAGATGCTACGTGTTTTCGTTATTATTTTATAGAATAGAAGCATCGACTCTTACTGAAGAACTGATCAGGTGACTTAAGGTAATCAAGATATGAATCTACAGAAAAATACTCAAAATAAACTGGATGGACAGAGTTACGAATGAAATGTTATGCTTCAGATGAATAAGGAAAAATAAGTTATTAAAACCATAAAAATCCGAAAATTTCAATATCTAGGATATGTGATGAGACATGAATAGAAGTACGAGTTCTTACATCTCATAATTCAGGAAAATATTGCCGGAAGTCGGGGCCTTGGAAGAAGGAGAACATCATGGCTGAAAAACTTGAGACAGTGGTTTGGCCAGTCTGCTGTAGAGCTGTTCCGGGCTGAAGTAAACAAAGTCCGCATAGCCAACATAATAGCCAACGTCCGTTGAACGGACAGGGTACGAGAAGAAGAAGAAGTTAATTATCTAAATTGAACAAAAAAGAACTTATGCATAAGTTAAACTACCGTAGACAATTAAAAAGCTTATTTATTTATTTTTAAGAAGTGCGCTTTGTAAATTTTATATATCGATGTACATTTTTATAATTTATACTGACAGTCAGTGGCTGACTTGGCTTCGTACCTGGGTCCCACCCAGGCATCGTGAGTTTAGTTTTTCAGCTGGCTAAGTCCTCCATCATGATACAACTAACATTTTCCGCTTCATGTGGTGGTAGTAGAAGATTTTTAAATATTGTTTTGTTATTCGTAACCCGGGAATGTTTTTTTTTTAAAGTAATTTTTTTGATTTTCACGATAAAAAAAGAATACTAATAATGTTCAACTAGCAGCTCGAATTTAAATTGTTAGTAAATTATGAAAAGCTTACACTCACACTGTTTGTTGGTGATAGGGGAATAGCGACATTGCCAGCAAGCTCTTTCTGAATAATTTTTTTCATATGATGATTGACCAAAAGTGTATTTGTGGAATCCCACTGTGCTCAAGCGGGTGCTAACTTTTGGTTGGAAAATCAGTGCCTGAAAATCTAATGACAGGGACTGCAAATCATTGTCCTGCCTGGAGAGTATCAATGTATCATTGTATCAGTGTATCAGGGTATTAGAGTATCAGTGTATCGGTATTTCGCCTATCGACGACTGTTTACTGTTTGCTCCGGGGAGACCAATAATTGATGGGTTAATAAATCACGGTTTTATGAATTTGACGTTTGATCTCCCAAAGTAACGAAATGGGTATAATGGTACATAATATGAAAAGTTGATATTTTTCCGAATTAACGCCGCTGCCGCCCCCCGGAAATTATTTATTGGACAACCTTTTCCATAAGTCCCTCCAAATGGTTCGCTTCATTTGGTGATCCGGAGAGGCTGGTTTAGGGAGACTCTTTGATCTTCATCGTCTTCCGCAGCGAGAGGGATGGATTCATACGTCCGTCAAACCTGGATACATCGACCCATTTTCCTACCCATCCCACATATCTTTTCTCTTTATTCGTCACGTTGACGTGGGGCCTAACACTAATATGGAAGTCAATGAAATCAATCATCAAACGTTATATTTTCGGTCGTAGGTCTGTCGGTTAGTAATTATACCCTTACATATATTTTGGTTGGTAAAACTCTTGGTTTTGTGTTGAGAGCTGCAAAAGATTTCAATAATTTAGGCACATTTATCATGTTATATAAAACCCTTGTTAGATGCCAACTTGAGTATAACTCTACGTTATGGTCTCCCTTTTACAATATTCATTCTGACAACGTTGAAAATATTCAACATAAGTTTTTAAGGTTTATAAACTATAAATTGCATATTCCTATACAAAATATTGATTACAATTACCTCCTGGATAAAATGTCACTATTGAAACTTTCAGAAAGAAGAATAAGTACAGATTTAATACTATTACATAAAATACTGCATTAAAAAATTGACTGTCCTGAATTACTTCAATTTATCAATATCCATGTTCCCAAAAAATCATGCCGACATTTATTACCCTTTTACTTCAATAACACCAGGACACTAGCTTATCAAAATTCTCCGATTCCGAGACTTCACAGTCTCGGAAATAAATATTCTGATTTGGGCGACGTATTTCATCTTAAAACTAATCGGTGTAAATGTTGTATATTCTATCACTTTTATTCTTTATTAAGACACAAATTGACCTATGTATCAACCAAATAACTTCTATGTAAAAGACACAAAAAGACCTATGTACCAACCAAATAACCTACTATGTTGTTTTGTAAAATCTTTTAAATTCAATTAGGGAACGTACCCATACTACGTGACCAACTTTTTGCAATTTTTAACCCCCCCCCCCCCTCCCGGTGACCAAAAACCTAAGCCCGCCGCCGCTCATTTGTACCAAGCGTGACATTTTGAAGACCCCCCCCCCTAAACCTGTCACGTAGTATGGGTACGTTCCCTTATATGCGTGAGGATTCTTAGTTTCTGTTTACATCTTTATCTGTGTATTTTGTTTTGTGTTTTGCAGCAACCTTTTTTGTTATTATCTTAATATTTTTCTTTATTGTTTAAATTTGTAAGTATTTACTTTGATACAAATAGTTTGTAAAATTTTATAATAAAAGCCCACTAGGGCGTGTAATAGATAAATAATAAAAAATAAAAATATATTTAGAAATATATTTCCAAATTATGAACTGCGTTGCTTTAATATCCGTAAAATTTGTTCTGACGTTTAGAAAATGCATATTGTTCGTTCCACGTTTTCAACCGTTGAAGAATAAGGTAATAAAATACGGAAGAAGTCGATCGAAGAAAACTATAGGTAGTATGAACCACAACGGTAAAATACGTACAGCTGAAAATAAAACAAAACCAGAGTTTCGTGCTCCCATGAAGTTGGTGATTTATCACTTTTGCTTTGCTCGTACAGACTTGTGCATGGTTCGATGTAAAGATTTTGCAAGGTAAAACTTTAAGAACAAAATTTATAGCTAATTACTTATCCATACAGATATTGAAGAGTTTTAGTTTTCTCGGTGAGGCCAATACAGTTGCAATCTTGGGAGAAATATTTATTTATTTTATTTTAGTAATTTATATATCCTACTATGTATTCATTTATTTGCTCTTACAATACAAGTTGAACCTACAAATCGGTGCAGACTTTAAGGTTTCTAGCAGAGAATTATAATACTTCATCCCTTTGTAAAGTACCTAAACTATTTTGCGTGTTGGCTTTGTCCTTTTTGTTAGCTAATTTCACTGGACTTCTCGCATTGCAAGTCTGTGAATGTCCTTATATAATTTTATTTGGTATAAATTTTGGTAGAAGGTTGTTTATTATTTTATAATATTTATATTGTAAAAATATCATGTTGTTTAAGGTCAGCATCTGTTTCACTCACAACATAGTTCAGTTAACATTTTCTTTACTTTTTAAAATCTATTTCGCCTAAGTATTAATATTATTTTCATTGTCCTATTATTTATTCATTTATTTAACCCCCAAAGGGCTTTTACATGTTTGGTAGTACAATTATTTTATGACAGATGATTTTTAAACAGATACAGAGAAAAGAAAAATAAAATTAGATAAAAAAGCACACAAGTCATAAAAATGCAAAAATACAGCGATTTCATAGGTTTACAGAAAAACAGATATGTTTAGGAATAAAACGGATATAGAAATAATAAAAACAAAATTAGATAAAAAAGAATGCAAGTCATAAAAATACAAAAATATTGCAATTTCAGAGGTTTACAAAAATACAGATATGTTTAGGAATAGTTTTGGAATAATAATAATAATAATATTCGCCAAGTTCATGTTAAATATGTCAATATCACCCATGATTTCCCATAGTGTGAAATCGTTATATCGGAGAGTGGGCAATGTAGTTCCGCTTATGAATGCTATAGTATAATAGTGTATTTTGTCGTGTAGTTACTATCGGTATTCGTAAGTTTATGAGTTGCAGGAGTTCGCAACAGTCAAATTTAGAGTAAAGTATTTTGAATAAAAATGTTAAGTAGTTTATTTTACGTCTGTCTTCTAGTGTGTTTATTTTTAGAGTATTTAATAATAAATTATACCTATTTTAAGTCTTCTAGTGGGATATTTAATTTAACATTTATAAACCGCAGATTTTTTTTTGTATTTGCTCAATGTTATTAATGTGAATTTTGTAAGATGGAGACCAAACTACCGAGTTATATTCCATTTGGCTTCTAACTAGAGATACATATAATAATTTAATGGCTTGTATAGAATTAAAGTTTTTGTTGTTTTAAATACGAAGCCTAGTGATTTAATACCTTTGTTTACATTTATTATGGAATTTTTACAAACATATTTTGTTCTCTGTATATATGTGTACATGCTTACAAGAGCATTAACTCGTCCAAGGTTGCATTTAATGTTCCAATCTTGTATTCGACTTTAGTTTAAAAATAATAATTTTCTATAAAATAGAAAAAGGAACCAAAACTTTTCGAATATTCAAATTTGATGTTTTGCGGAAAATAAATAGTAGGTGAATAAAATGTATACAGGTAAACGTAATAGGTATGCACCACAATTCAAAGAATGTGTTGATCATCTGAACTCTATTTGTGTAGATCTCGTCATATACTCGTACTAGCGCAGACTCATGCCTAATCACTGGATACAATTATTGACACATCACACACAAATTTGAAAATGACGATTGTTTTATTTATTTATTTGCAAGAGACAAACAGCTTATACATAAAAAAATAGAGATTCATATAAACAAAGTTAAACTAAGTCAAGCCAAAAATGTCTCCTATGTTAGAGTTACCTTAAGATGGAGTTATATTATATCTTAAAATTAATTTTAGGTGAGGACAAGAGTAAGAGGAAAATATGATAAGGGTAGGAGATGCTCCGATACATTCAACACTCTTGTATTAATTTTCGATCGTACACGTTACTTCTATAGGTAACTGTACTTCTGTAGTAGGTGGGTACTTTATCGCGTCCGATCAGTTCCGATTTAGAAAATTACACTTTAATTCAAAATAAATCCAAATTTGTTGAACCAGAATTACAATCACTCACAAAAGACCCACATCCGAAAATATTTTTTGATTGACTGTCCTTTATCTTCCATTTCCAAGTTAGTGTACAAGAGCCAATGTAAGTGTAAAGCGCCAGTAAACAGCTAGCCTTGCTTCTTTCCATTAAATTTTATGACCTCCCATTGTAAGAACGTTTTAAAAAATAACTTCGTATTAATTCATCGTCGTTCCGCGGTTTTGATATGAAACTTTCTTCCATTATAAAGTTTGCAAGTACCATACAGACTACAAACGTGAGTGGAATCCACAAAGCCAGAGCAGTTCCGTACTTCAAACAAAAATATAATACTGTACTGTTAGACCCATTTTACACAGAGATACGCAATTATCCGAGGCTCATGCTGTGTACTCAAGTCGCAAATAATAATTGGCTATTATTATATTTAGACAAAGTAACCCTTTTTCGCAATGTCCGAATCCAAGAGTTATTTAAAAAAACTTACTTGATCTATTTAAAATATGTGTAGAAACGAAATACTTTATATTCAACGATAAATTCTATCAACAAAATGACGGTTTACCTATGGGTTCACCGCACAGCCTACTTCTTGCGGAAACATTCATGGACTATATTAAAAAAATAATTGTTGATTCAGTCTCTAACGAATACATGATTTACTATGTTGGGTAGGGAATACAACTAACATACATTTGTAATTTTCCGTAAGCCTTTACAGACTTGATTATTGACCAGTTTACAGGTTTAAATGAAAAATCTTTGTACCCATCTATACCCATATATAAATCCACAAATATTTAAGACTCTCTACATATCCTATGTTAGAAGCCACCTGGAGTATGCTTCTACAGTGTTGAACCCTCATTGTTCTACATATAAAGCAAATATAGAAAGAGTTCAGAAAAAGTTTATGAAATATGTCTCTTATCGCGTGCGAAATGATGAAAACTATGTCCCCGTAAACCTTAAATCTCTTGATCAACGCCGAGATATCAGAGACCTATTAATGCTCTATAAGATTATTCATAACTTCATTGATAGCCCGTACTTACTACAAAATATTCATTTCAGATGTCCATTAAGAGTTACTCGATCTCCAGACACCTTTTATATCCCTAAGAGCAAGACAAATTATCTTGAAAATGTATTTGTAAGAAGAAGCTGTAACACATTTAACAGATTATGCCCAAATATCGATGTGTTTAATACAAACCTTGATAAATTCACAGCATGCATAAAAAAATAACACTATTGATGCCACATGTTTAACTAATAACTTAATATTTCATTGATTTCTGTATTTTATTTTTAGTATCACCACATTTTCTCTCCAACTTTTTGCGGTTGGAATTCAAATAAAATCACTTCCTGAAATATATTATTTATATCAATCAAAATTTAAATGTAAACCCTTGAAAAACCTCAGTTATTTACTTTTTGTAGATATAAGTAAGAAGATACACTTTATCAGAATAATTTATATCAGGTATAGGTATTGTGTATTTTTGCATTACGGTTCTAAATTATTTGTCGTTATTTTATTGGTCTATGACATACTTATTTTTATCACTGTCATTTATGAATTTTGTACAGACTGTTTATAACGCTAATAAATAAAATAAAATAAAATAAAATAAATATACATATAAAAATAAAAATTTGCTTGCTTCCATGTATGTTTGTGAGTTGTCTATGCATTGCTAAACCATTCATCCGATTAGAATGAAACATTGGGGATTTGATGTGCGCATTCCCGCGATGGGAGTGGGGAGGGGAACGCAGGAGGGGGGAGGGGAACGCGGGAGGAGGGTCCGTGGGAAGAGGGAAGGCGGAGAAGGCGGAGTGGGATCGTGTGAAGGGATAGGGACGCGGAGAGTAAGGGGAGGTGAAAGGGTAACGGGACGAATGGGAAAGGACACGAAGAGAGAAACAATTTCTTTATCACGTGCCATTTGCAACGCATGCCGGGAACTTGCTAGTGTTCACATAAATTGTCAGCTCACCACTAACTACAAAGCCTTACCAACATCCCGCTCGACAAATTAAGCATACAAGAAGGAAAAAAATACGACTTTAACCATTGCTAATCATTATTGAGTTCTGGAAATGTCAAATTTAGAATGCTGTAGCTTTAATTTTTATATTTTGTCATTCTTTAGTGACTGTTTTATTCCTAGAATTGATCTCTAAAGCACACGCAATGCTACAAAATGTCTGACACAAGTTACCCCATGTTAAAAGTCTCTACGAAGTGTGCGGTGACAACCTCGCCCCACTGGTCGCGGGTCCCCAATGTGTGCATACTGTGCATGTGTACGAACTTCCATGCAGAAAAATGACGGTAGTAGCGAAGATGCTTGAATTGTCGAGTATTGTTAATCCCCATGGAAAAAGGGCCATATGAAGCTCGTGCAGATGCGAGAAAAGGCACTTCGGTTTGTTTCTGCCCGCATCGGGTGCACTTTGTAGTTTTCAATTCATTCAATTATTTGAGTTGCATTTATGTTCGGTGCTTAAAATTTTCCAGAATACAAGTTAATCCGAGCATAGCTTTATTGAATCATATGTATGAGGGCTTGCTCTTACTCCCAACTGTGGAACTGTGAACAAAACCAATTTAATGAATATTTTATTGGTATTGCGGAAAATGTTAAATATTTCGATGTCAGGTATGAAAGTAAATCGGGGTGAGGTTGATTTGAGGAAATAGTAAAAGTTAAATGGAAGTGAGTAAAAAAGCTAATCATTGGTGTGTTTTTATAGTTTCGTAGCAGTTAAATATGCTAAATAAGTTGCATCCAAACATCACAAAACTTCATTACAAAATTGTTAATCCATAAATATACCAATGCACACAGAAGTGATATTAAATTAATATAAAAGTCCTTGAATGTTTTACATGTTAGAGAGTTAGAGGATTATCTTATATGTAAAAATCTCGTGTCACGGTGTTTGTGGTCGCACTCCTCCGAAACGGCTTGACCGATTTTTATGAAATTTTGAATGTATATTTGGTAGGTTTGAGAATAGGTTTTAAAGTATATTTCATACGGCTAGGTGATTAGGGTGTCCCCATCCAGAAAAAAATTCTGTTTCTTTGACAATTTTTATTTTATTTTTTTTATTTGGCATTAAAAAATGCCTATAAACCCAAATTTTAATCCTCCTACCCCCACCCTCCCATTTTTTAATCGCGAATATATTATATTTGTGCGAAAAAATTTAACCGTCTTTCGTATTTCAAACAGAACAAAAATATTTATGTTGTTGAATGACAGATGGTGCTACGTCCGCATCGAACTTTCTTCCACACATGCGCAAGACATTCACGAGAAGCATCGCGTCATTTTGATATTTCATTCGGCTGTCATTTCATTTCATGTAAGGCTGATGTAAGTATAATGAGCAAAATTAAGAAAGGGACCCTCAGATGGTTTGGGCACGTAGAGCGAATGAGCGAAGAAAGTAGTGTAAAAAGAATATATGATGCAAATGTGAATGGTAGAAGAAGTCGGGGACGCCCGAGGAAGACATGGCACGATCAAGTGAATCAGATACTTGAGACGGGCCATGTCAAAAGTCAGAATAATAGAAGAGTATGTATGAGACGATGTATGAATGTGAGTGAGGCAAAAAGTGTGTGCCAAGACCGAGTTGTTTGGCGGTCCGTCCTCTCTGCCTACCCCTGCGGGAAACGGCGTGATGGTTAGTTAGTTAGTTAGTTAGTCATTCGGCATCATGTTCCCGCGTGGGCAAACCATCGAGCTTATTTGTGTTGGCTAAAGACGGACTGACAAAAAATATCTTACACTCAATTGCTCTTCAAAATTCATATTGATTTTCTTTATTTCATTTTCCTACTCTAGTGTTTTTTTTGTTTTTTTTTTTGTTTTTATCGGCGGTTATCGTCTACAGCGCTCTATTCGTCTTTCTGTCGTAGATCCCATCCCCACACACTTACAATACATTTATTATTTTTTTTTTAACAACCAAAATATTCACTGGAAATAATTTATATGGCAGAACAACGTTTGTCGAGTCAGCTAGTAATTGTATAATAGTGTGAAATGTAGCATTAAATGTAGGTGAAAGAACCCTAAATTATATTGTATCCAAAATATTTAATAAACTACCAATAACAGTTAAAAATAATATAGTCTATGTTTTCTTGGTGAAATTATTCAGTGAACTACAGCGGAGATGGTGATCTCATCTTAAAGTGACCCACATCACAGTCTGTGATGTAGATATAAGGGATAGTCTGTGATGTAGATAGGGGAGATAGAAGTGGACGATTCATCTGTGATTCACAGATGAATCGTCCACTTCTATCTCCCCCGAAAGTGTGCTTAGCAAAACACAACTTGGTGCCATTATAAAAATATTGTCTTCACGTAACGCTGACAAACCACAAAAGTAGTTAGCAGGTTTGATTGACAAATAAAGAATACAAAAAAAACTTATTTTTATATTTCCTTTCATAGTATTCTGTTACGTTACACTAATTATTCTTTTATATTATAACGTTGTATCCTTTATTAAAAAATAAAAATTCAAACCCCGTTTAAAAGGGGCAAGACAGACAAGGCGGATGAATTGTTTTATTTTAATCTGATAAAATAAGTAAAGTTTATTTCTCAGAATAAATCCAAAAGACGAGAAGCGACTTTGAAGTTTCATGTGGTCTTCTTACTTCAACCCGAAAACAACTGCTCACTTTTGCCTTCTTAGCAAACTGAGAATAGGGAAGTTTTCCGCCTGCCGTCGTGGCATAATTAAACCCAAAACTTATATTTTATGCTTGATGCTTTATTAACCATTTGAATTCCAAGTTAGAGTATACTCGTATTTAGCAATTTTAGTGGTGTGCCAATTGAGTGTGGTTGTAGTACCTATTTGTTTTGTGATTGGCATTAAAAAAAACATACATAGAATGCAATTCACACGCGGTAGAGGTAAAGCCTTCAGAAAACTAAAGTAGACAAGACTACTAACGGGACACTGCCATCTCAGGAGACACATGCAGATATTGAGAGTGGAAAACACCAATAGATGGAGGAAATGTGAAGAGGATGGAGAGACTCCAATTCATATATGGTGTCAATGTCCTGGTGGGAACTAGGCTCAGATACCTGGGGAGACACACTGTAGAACCAGAAGACATAGCCACATATCCAATGACAATCCTGGTGATTTTTATTAAAGGGACTGGGTTGTTATTAAAGGATTGAGGTAAAATGGGAGAGAACACAATGGGCCTATGACCTAAGTGCTAACGGGAACTTCTTGTAAACCGTATCCGCCTTTAAAAAAGTAGAGAAGAGTGGGGATGTTACAAAGCACTGCACAAAGAGAATATCGATAGGCTAAGAAGCACCGCACAAAAAGGAGACCGATTGTATTATGTCTTTCTCTCGCAGGCTAAATCCTACGGATGTATGTGATTGCCTCTTTTTAGTATCGCCGTTTTCCGTTTCATCGAGTTTTTCAAATCACGACGGTGCTAAAGAAGTTTTCATTTCAAGAATATTCTGGCAACACGAATAAGCAATTATAGTGTTAAAGGTTGGCCACTCGTCATAAATGCGAAATTAAAAATTATGTTATTTAAATTTAAAAAATACAAAAAAAAACTATGCGATAATCCCAGACAACGCAAATATAACCTTTCTTTAAAACATTATCTCAACACAGAAAGCCCTAAAGATAAAAAGGCCTTTGTCAACTTTTGAGATGCTGTGTGGAGGGTCTTTCAAGGGATTGGACAATTGAGTCATAAATATCTCGGAGCAAAATTTTTTAATTCATTACCAGAAAAAAATAGAAACATGAATACCAATATAAAAAATTTTAAAACTCACCTTAAAAATTATACTGAAAACTTAAACTGAATGATATAAAAAAAAGCAATACAATAACACCCCCCCATACACACAAGCCTTGCTTAATTATGGGGGTACATCAAATATATCTACTATGTAATTAATTACTGTATAAAATTTATTTGTAATTTATGTACCTTCTATTACTAATAAAAATAAAAAAAAGGCGGCAGAGGAAGTTATGGGAAGGAAAAGGTAAGAGGGGTGGATAGGAATCTGGGGGTCAATGGGTTCAGCGGTGACTCAAATCGACCCTCCCACCGTGGTGCAAAGCGATGGGTCAAGAGAATCCGGCTGGAGAGGTCAGAACCGTTAACCAGTCTCTTCCGAATCGGCCCGCCACACAGTAAGTGGGCAAAAGCATCCGCCCTTACGGCATAAATCCAACCCTATGCACCCGGACACTCCTGTTAAGTCACCAAACGTAGCGAACCACTTGGGGTGACCTGTGGCAGGTATGTTGGTTATCCAATAAATGGTTCCCGGGGTGGCGGGACCCTTACCTGTCTCCCAAATTATATAATAAATATTAATATATACATATATATATTTTTTTATATGAATACCGCACAAGAGTCCCTACTGCCCCCGTCTGAAGCCAGTGAGACTATGGCATCCCCAATTGGGGTATGTTGTGAGGCTGAAGGTAGTGGGGAGGGGAAGGAGATAGGGAAGAGGAAGGTAGGGAAGTACCTGGCTATTCAGATCTGGTCACCAAACACGGCTAATGCCATTTCAAGCAACGTTTCAATTCCGAATGGTGGTCTTATACCAGGGCGATACTGAGTGTATCTTCCATTCTGGAAGGTGCCGCAAATATACTATATATTTTTTAAATGAATTAATTGTGAAATAACACAAATTAATCAAATAAAATTTATTTGCCACGCCGGGATTCGATCCCGCGACCTTCGGTGTGCGAGTCAAGAGCCTTACCGCTGGACTATGCCGGCCGTCAATATTTAACTCTAAAAAATATTCCCACAACTTTCACTTCGAATGTCTCATGCCACACAAAATGTGTTTCATTTGTAGCTGAATTTGGCTTCTTAGTAATAAATTTTGGGTGGTTAGAAATAATTTTACAATCGAATATATTTTCCTCTTCTGTTTGTGGAATTTTCTACAAAAAAATAAAATCAGTAGACATTGTACCTTACGAGTAAACGCGTAGTATGGAATCCAGAATATATTTTTAGCACAGATTGCCGATACGAGTATTACACTCGTGTGTATATTAAATGGTGGCCCCCATAGACATCCAAATGGATAGACAAGCAGTTACAGATGAGGGGTAAAACCAAACTATGGAGAGCAAAGGGGGGAAAGATGACTGTCATTCGTTGAACAATCAATCTGACAGTATATAGGCATCTCGCATTACAATATCACCATTTAGTTCTTAAAAGCAAAATCTGCTTTGAATGAATAGACCTTTTTACATGGGAGCGCGAATTGCTTGCCACGTTCAAAACTTATTTGCTAAGGCCAAATGCTCGCTCCAAAAAGACTCGCGCCAATACACATATCAATATTTTCTTGCCGTGTTTAGTTAAAACACTTTTACAAATGTTTCATAATTTACTTACCCCTGTAACCAGCTACGAGCACATTGGAGTACCGCCTACATTCGCTATGTGCATATTGATACATTGATATATTGTATAGCACAAGCTGCCGTTATTTCGTTAAATGTATGGATGTCAGCTTCTCGCTGTTCACGGCAAGAATGATGACGTCACACATTTTAGATTCAAGCGAGGCTATATCCCCTCCCCATGGAGCGAGCCGGTTCCAAGGAGGAGCTACACCGGCGCCATGTGGAGGGGGAAATAATACGTTTTTATCACTTAGGGCAGGTCCAGATATATTCATATGTCCGTGGTGGCCCCTGACTTTTGGCACAACTGAATTCTTGGCATTCAAAGGGTTAATTTTCCTAACCCCTTACTCCAAATTTATTATGTTTCTGACAGAGAAAACCGTTTATTTCAAAGTTTTATAAACATGAATGGATATTTTAAACTGCCGTGAAGTGAAAAAACTTTCTATTACAAAACTAAAATAGTATCGGTTGGTAATGATGGTGATAAAATTCTTTGTAATGATAATAATTTGATATATAATTTGATAATATATACGAAGTTACTGGAAAAAAAAACAACATAATGCAATTTCTTTTGACGAGGGTCAACACATTATCATCTCTTCCTGAAAATATATTGGCCAGTGTATTATTTTGCGCCTGGAAAGCCGATTGGTTTCTGGTTTTTTTATACTAAAAAAAACAGTAGTCGTTGATAGTTGAGGTTTCAGGACCAAATCGAATACTTTCCTTAGTAGTTTCGGTAAACTATTAAATTTATGTTTTCGTCAAGACACCATCTACGTTAGAAATAAAAGCTTTAGAAATTTGTAATCATTCAAAAGGTTAGCTGCCAAAAATATGAGAAAAAATTGGTTGAAGATAATATTCTCAATTCTGAATTTGAAGTATGACAAATAGACAACGCTAATATCATTTATAACACTATTTTTTTTAAATAATCGGAGACGGTCTACATATACATAGTTCCCGTGAGCACTTAGGCCATAGACCCATTGTACTATCTCCATTTTACCTCATTCCTTTGACAGTTACCCAGTCCCTTTTATAAAGTTCACCAGGATTGTCATTGATAATGAAGCTATATTTTCTGGTTCGACAATGTATCTTCCCAGGTCTCATTTCCCCTCTTCACCCCACCTTGGTTCCCGGAAGGCCCCACGGCGGAAGAGGGCTTCATCTCTCCTTTCCACTCCTTAGTTCCCCGAAGGCTCCACGACGAAGAGTCCACCTCCCCTTGGTTCCCTAAAGGCCCCACAAGGGAAGAGTCCACTCCACCTTGGTTCCCTGAGGGCCCCAGGAGGAAAGAGAACATCTCTCCTCCTTGGTTCCTTAAAGGCCTCATAGAGGAAGAGTTCACTAAGATGGCCTCATTTCTCCTCTTCACTCCTAGATGGTTCTTCGAAGGCCCCACATGAGAAGAGGACATCATCTCTCCACTTCACTCCTCCTTGGTTCCACAAAGGCCCCACGCTGGAAGGATGCCCTTCCCCTTGGTTCCGTGAAGGCCCCACAAGGAAAGAATTCATGGAGGTGGCCTCAGCTCACTTCTCCACGGTTTCTCCTCTTGGTTCATCCTATGGCCCCAGGAAGGAAATCCACAGAGGTGGCCTCAGCACTCCTAGGTTCCCAAAAGGCCCCTAGTTTTAGAATAGTCCAATTTTTTTGTCCCACGAGTTACCAGGTAAATAGAAGGTCAACTCCAGCAGAGCTTGGAGTGAGGTCTAAATACTCCGAGATGCGACCTTGTTTCTCGGAGGCACCGTTCGTGACGCTGTTCCCCAGGACATTCAGCCTGAGCACGGTAGCTCACACCTTGGCTTGGGATGGCTATTGAAGATTTGTGTTTCCACTCCCTGAGCGATGGATTTCCCCACCTCCTACGCTATGTTTATAACACTAAGGACGGGTTGTTTCAAAAATGTTAACGGATTCATCAAATATTTGAAATTAATTTTCACGTTATATGTAAGTTCTATTCAAGTTCTATTATTGTATCATTATAGGCCAGTTGCTTCATAAAACTGAAATAATCATAGAACCCGAGTAGAACTTACACGGAACGTAAAAATGAACATCAAATATTTTGATGAATCAGTCAAATTTTTTGAAACAACCCGTCCAAAAGCATTTTCTCTCAACTTTCTCTCAGAATGTTTCAGGCTATACACAATATTTGTCGCCGTGTTCGACTTCTTTATCAATAAATGTGGGGTCCGTAGGGTACATTTTAAAACAGGAAATATTTCTTCTCTGCAGGTGGAATTTTATCTGAAAAATTAAAAACGTTGACATTGTCTGCCATTGGTCACCCTAAGTAGTTCGCTACGTTGGTAATTTAGCAGGGGTGCCCGAGTTCATGGGGTGAGGTTTACCTAGCTGCTTAATTTATGTCGATAATAGTTACATAAATTGAATAGGTAGATGGATGACGTTGTGCCGGCAAGGCAAAGAACCTGGGTTCTTGATATCTATCATGTTTCGTTTAGATTTATTAGTATTATCCTTTTCTACAACAATTTATATGAAAGTGATGTTTTTAATAACATAAATGCCTAAGTGCCGAAATGCGTAAATATGAATGCAAGAAATCAATGTTTAGGGAAAGTAGTAAAACTTTTGGCAATTTTTAACCCCCCCCCCCAACCCGGTGACCAAAAACCTAAGCGACTCGCCGCTCATTTGTACCAAGCGTGGTATTTTGACGACCCCCCCCCCCCCTGAACATGTCACGTAGTATGGGTACGTTCCCTTATATTGCGTTAACAAAGAATCCCAAATATAATTTTTTTTGGTTATTCTCAGGGAATTATTATAATATTTTTTCTACATTTTTATTACATGAACGAGATAGAAACATGAGGTTACAGTTTTCTCGCAGATTCCCCGAATAAAAGGAATATATTTTCAAAATTTTTTACAACTTTTTTACACTGAAATTAAAATAATCCAATTCATAAATATTAAAGTAAACTCACTTCAACACAAAAATCTAAAAGCCAATTTTAGCTACTTTTAAAAAAAGTTTGTTTTTTTTTTCGATAAGAAGAATATGTATATAACAGTGGGATAACGACGTATTTTTTAACCTTTAAGTACTCCAGCTCACTGAAAACTCACGGACCGCCACTGGTATACAAGACTATTAAAATAACTATCACAAAAATTGATTAAAAATTTCTTGTCTATACAACGAATAAACTACCCACCTCAGCTGTATAAACAATGTGTAACGTTTCACAGCTTATAAATGCCTATTTAAACAATTTCAGTTTATAAGTAATATTTTCACGTGCACGGTCGATTATAAATTGTATAAAATGTACACCACGTTTATAAGTAAGGCCGTATGTGCATTAAAAAGACGTCTAATGTAGTTTTGCTTTTTATGTAAATGTATTGTTTTATTTCAGGATTAATGAAATTTTTCATACTTTACCTTCAAAATAAGTCTACATGAGATTCCGAAGACTACCGTCATCCCCTTTTCCCACCCCTTAAGAGCGTTTAACCAGCCAGCGGACGAAAATCCACATTTCGTCGAAAGTTGTTCTTCCGATCGTGCAGGGCGGTTACAATGAGAAAGATTAATTATTCTCCGTACCAGCTTTTTTAAATTATAACTCAATATCGAATTTATTTCAATCCAAATTAGCTTTAATTTATACCTTCATCCAAAAATGCTGAAAGGCGTGATGATAAAACTATTAAAATTAGTGTACTTTTTGTAGTTATTTTTTGATTATAAGTATTTATCATTTTTCAATAATGTCTAAAATTTAATAAGAATGTAAAAAAAAATCAGAAATATATTAGTTTGTAAGTGCGCAAATAAATACACAAATGGACCAATTTTCGTAAAGAAACACATGTACGTACATATTTTTTAATGATTTTATTGAAACTAAAATTAAAATTCTAATACATAACTCTGCTAGATAATGTATTCATTTATTTTACTGCATGATTACATTATTTATTTGAAATGGGTGTGGTATAATACAAAAACTTTTTTGAAAATTTAACAAATCTGCCAACGACCTATGGAATAACCTTATTATACTAAAAATTAAAAAAAATTCTAAAAATTTATTACATAACTTCACTAGGTAAAAGAACAATCTTTCGAAATCCATTTATAATTTTTTGTGGAAAAGAGTCAATACGTCTAAAAACTTTTTTGAAAATGACGTATTTCCGGCTTTCTCTGGTAATGCCCTCTTAAAGCAGAATTTGGATACTTTATTAAATTTGCCGCTTGACGTTCAAAATGAACAATTGAACAATTCCTATCTACGTCTGATTTCAAAAAGTCCGCGGAAATCCCAGGCAACGTAGCCAAGCAATGGAGACTTCATCTACGAGTAGTAGGTAATATTATGCAATTCATTTTGCTCGGTTGCCGCATCCTTACGTAAATCATCTTTCAAATCGGAATGGACCAAACTTCTAGAGGCTCTAGAGCAGTGAAATCGATAATTTTACAATGTCGAATCGACATTGTAAAGTAACTTCCGAGGTTTTAAATCTATGTCTGGCAATAATTCCTGAATTATATTTTTATATAGCATTTGATATTTAAGGAGTATCGCGCAGGGGCCATTACTTACATATATTGTGTATTTTTATTTTATCTACAATGTAAAAACTTGTTCTGTATTATTCATCACAATTAGTCAGTCACCTATAAATTTTATAATACTAATATACGCTTAATTATTATTTCTATGCCATCTGCAATACTTTCTGTTTTCTTGTAATGCATTATTTTTACTTAAATTTGTCTTTATACCTACCATTCACATGATGTTTATTTCTTCAAGTTCTTCTTTTTTATTTAAAAGCTGTGTCTCTGTATTATACACTTATTATGTAAAAGCCCACCAGGGCGTTGAAAATTACCTAATACATAAATATTGGAGATGTTTTCTTTGAATTAACACTCCGAAATGTCAAACACCAGAAAAATCTTAATATATAAAACAAAGTCGGGTTAGTTACACCATTACGAGCGTTTGCCTAGCTTGGTAGTCAAAAAACCATGTAAAACAAACCTGTAACAAACAAAATAAATAAAGAAAATTAAAAAAAAATATATATATATTGCTTGAGAACGGCTGATTTTTATGATCTTTGTATTATTGGATTTGTCTCCGCCCCGAACAGCAGAATAGTTATTAAAGCATCGGAAAAATTCACGAAAAAAGTAATTAAGAAGAAATTTTTTTTGCTCATGTACATATTTTGTATGGAATGAATTCTCATTTTTTGAAAGAGCTGCAGGAATGTTGTGACAAGTATAATGTTGAGTAATGAGTGAATTCCAAATATTCAAAAACGTCAAATGTCAACGCGCTGAATGTTTTGCTTTTATTCTTAAACATATAATGCTGCCCCTCTTTCTTACACACTGAATGTCAACTGTCGAAAATGGGACAAACGGTGAACGTGGGTCTGCACCCTTCCAAAGGAAAAAATACAATAATTTTAATTAAATGAAGACAATATTAGCGAAACTCAATCGAAATCTGGAGACAGAAAAATCAGAAAAGATATTGGCTCCGCTGGGACTCGAACCCAGAACCCTTTTCTTACATGGAAACAGCTCTACCGGTTAAGCTACGGAACCCATATTAATTCGGTCACTTTTAACTGTATCATACTTCGACTAAGAACTACCAACATTAACCTCATTTACTTAACGCACATATTATTGGCTGCTATCTTTATATATGATTACAAGATTCAACTCGAACTAAATGCAATCTAGATAGTGTCTGGATAAATTTTTATCCATTTTATTTGTAATACGCGACATCTATTGACTTTTTCTGCAAGTCTAGGATGAATATTTATTATTAATTTTTTTAAAACTTTATGAGTAAAATCTCACATTATAATATTTAATTAAATGAAGACAATATTAGCGAAACTCAATCGAAATCTGGAGACAGAAAAATCAGAAGACAGAAAAATCTGGAGTCAGAAAAATCGGTAGAGCTGTTTCCATGTAAGAAAAGGGTTCTGGGTTCGAGTCCCAGCGGAGCCAATATCTTTTCTGATTTTTCTGTCTCCAGATTTCGATTGAGTTTCGCTAATATTGTCTTCATTTAATTAAATATTATAATGTGAGATTTTACTCATAAAGTTTGAAAAAAATTAACAATAATTTTAATAAATCTCCTTCACGTGTGTAAAGAAAATGAAACGCAATTCCCGTAAGTAAGTGGAAAAGTAAGAAAATCACAAAAAATATGAATCCGACACAACGCCATCTCTGATACTGACAAAAAAAAACACGGACAGTTGCGCATCGATGATTGCTTCATTGTGTAATTTTTAACGCAATAAAAATACTGAATTTAAATCAGGTAATAAGTTAACGCAACAGTTATTGATTCTAGGGCGATTCTAGTTTTCCGGGTTAGCTAGTTATTAATACTTGGAAATTTTGAATTGAAACACCAACCTAAATATGCATTGGCAGTCCGCATTTGCTTTTTGACGCTAAACTGGAGTTAATTAGTTTATGTAGTCTTTAGGCATATTTCAACAATCTTTGTTTCTCAAAGATTTAACGGAATAAATTGATCGCATCTCAGATGAATTATCATTTAAGTCTATAGATCGCGTGTACTTCTTTCAATTCTAAGAGTTCGTTAGTTCAACATTTTCATAAATAAGCCAGTATTTTTGCATAATGAAGACATTAACCTGTATGATTCTATGGAGGCCACGCCAAAATTTATCAAACGTCGCGACGGTCGGAATATCTCTTCCAATTGTTGACCGTGCTCGAAAATATTGATAACTGACCATAGATGACTGATTTTGTCAATATCATATTATTGATATAGGATTTTAACGATCATTCGTGAGACCTCCAGCGATTTTCTATTCAGTGGAATAAACTGTTAGTGGGAATATGACCTGTCCAACTTCCATTGTCCATATGGTGCCTTAAAATCGCCATCCAAGATGAGTGATGAGGCGTGTTACAATGTGTTTTTTATAAACCGGTAAGCCAGACACAGTTTTGGATGGCAGCCAAAGTAATATAAGGGCAAGGAAGCAAACACCGTAATGAGACAGAGCCTGAAACAGCGGCGCAGTTGGCAGATAAATTAAACATTTTCCCGTTCCAACGCCAGCGAATAGCCGGAAATCTTTTTATGAAACTTGTAGATGGGGGTCAATATGTTGTTTAACCCCGATGCCTGTACACATTATTCTAATCGTAAAATTGTGTGAATATAAAATTTATATTCACACAATCCATTCTAAGGCCATTTAATGGCCTTAGAATGGATCAAATGAAAGGACCAATTCATTTTGTTTATTTATATTATTTAGAATTTTTAACATGTGCCGATGTACATAATAATTTTGTCACGAAGTAAAATTAATACACCATAAAAATTATATATGTAAAACACATAATAAATAATTTCTAGCAGTTAAAAACCTGCTTCGCCCGGTTTGAGTGTAGGTGACCATTTTATAAATCCGATAAAAACTGGTTGCAAAAATAGCCAGTTATTCGGATCCACTGTGATCCAGTGACAGGTGTGATAGCCAGTCATTGAGTTAAAGTAACCGTGACAGGAATGACGCCATATGTAATCTCTCCATATCCGGATAGATATTTAGACTCTAAAAATCCGTAGTAGTTATATCTACGGAAGAAACATCCACACACGAGCTGCTGGCGGAGGTAACGTCAGTAGCATTCTTGAATTAGAAACCGAATTATAGCAGTAGCTTTGTGTGAAATTCCACGTTCACAGATGTTATTTGAGGCGCGGCTATTAAGCGTGGCGTCCAACATGCACTCATGGATGGGTTCTGAAATTCAAACACGCAGACGCTAACGTAATAATATACTCCGAAATCGCGATCTCCGGATTCGTAGCCAAGGATCGTAACAACAAAACCACGGAGGTCGTCATTGTACACACTGACGTAACGTAACGGTTTTCATTCACAACAATTTTAAACTTAAAATAACACTATGTGGCCGTAATATTTAATTTGAATTGAAAGCAAGGTGCTAGGTCTATTTCCTCCATCAATAATAATATGAAAATGTTTTGTAAGGAACTAGTAAATTTTACCTATATTTTAAAGAGTAATATAATTTATATATTATATAACTTTTCCAATTAAGGAAGCGGGCATGAGTACCACCGCCCCGGAAGTCGTTTATGGGATAACCAACGCCCCTGCCATGGGTCATCCCAACGGTTTCGCTACGTTTGGTGACTTAGCAGGGGTGCCCATACGGAGAGGTTTATCTAGGTCTTAGTGGTGAATGCGTTTCCCCACTTACTGCGTTTTGGGTCGGATCGGGAGAGACTGATTGAAGGGGACCCAACTTAGACTTCTCCTGTCGGACTCTTTCGACCCATCGCCTTGCACCGCAGTGTGGGATAGATTAATACTTCTCGACGCATTGACCTCCAGATTCCTTTCCCCCCTCCCCCTTTTTACCCTTTTTCTTCCTAGAATTTTCTTTAAAAGGCCGAAAGATCACCCCCAAATATGACAAAGGCCCTGTGGGATTTTTGGTTTCAAGGCCACCTGTGTGGGGTTATTGTAAAAATATGCCTATAGCTACCGAAATACCGTTCTACACGTGTCTTTCAGACTCGTGTTAATTCTATTTGGAAGTAAGCTGTAAAATTCACTAATAATTAAATAAATAAAACAATATTGACAATGTAGATAAAAATACAGGCAATAAAGTGGAAAAAGCTAAAAATCAACGTAGGAATATTTAAAGGCATCTCCTATCTGCCCTCGCCCTCGTTCAGATACATTTATTATGGGACGGTTAATGAAATGAGTTTTCCCGGAAAACGTGATATTGACTTTATGGTAAAATGAGTCGTGACGGGAAACCAACACCAAAGTATTCGAAGTTTTTTCCTACAAAAATGCTGAACGTTAATTGAAAAATTTGAGGTTTTGTGAAATTTTTGTGAAGAATTTCGGTTATTTTCATGAATGCAATCCAAAATTTTTTAAAACTGTTTGTAAACTCAATGTGACAACTTTTGACACCATGTTTGATCTTGTCAGTATGGTTTGCTGAAAGGTTACGCCCAAATTATTTAAAAAAAATTAAACAAAGAACCTAATATCTTATTTCCTGTATATTTTTTCCATCACCCCAGAAGTCAAGTTTTTTCATGTACTAATTAGGTTGAAACTAAGTATTATTTCCATAAGTAAGCGGAGCACGGAATTTTTACTAGCATTCATTTTACAGCTGCCCCGGAATAAAAGGTGAGCACTTTGTCTACTAAATTAACAACATTAAATAATAATATAATAACATAACATTCAATATTTTTGCTAATCATTTGCAAGAGCAATTGGTTGACTTTATTGATTTTTAACGTTATTGACATAATCTTAATCTGCATTTGAGAAGCGAAATAAATTTTGTATGTAAAGTAAGGAAAAATTTTCCACCCCTTTGTTTTCTTTTATTTTGAAGTGGGGTAATTTTTTTCGAAAAACAATGAATATCGTCCATTTTAAGATAAGCGGAAAATGTGACGGCATTTTACCCGTTTCCGAAAGTGTTTCGATAAAAATGTTAACTTATTGAGGGGTGAACTTTCGGATAGGTCCCCTCCGCACCGAAATATCATCTAATAAACAATATTTTAGAACCCCCAAAGGCAGATATAGTCCCAGGATTACTACTGAACATTCTGAACAACTCCTAAGTTTATTTTTTTTTATTTTTACGCTAAATAGGCTGACAGGTACATAAATGATAAGTGCAAGTAATACAAACATTATTCAGGTATGAAACGTTTTAGGTGACTGTAAAATAATTGTTAACTGTTTACAAATGATGTAGGTAATGTTTTGTGAACACCTCACTGTGCTGAGGTGTTGGCACGTTCTAAATAAAGTGTTATTGTATATTAGTAGTTAAAGTACATCATAATAGTTTGTACACACAATAACAATGTAGTAACTGTATATTATCAGGTACTAAGGTGGAATGCACGTTCTGTTATTTTAAACACAGACATGAAGCAGAAGGACTCTCAAAACTTTTTTTTCTACTCCTGTAGCAAACTAGTAGTTTTGTTTTATTTTTATTTTTTATGAATTACTGTATAAAAAAACGAAGTAAAGTAGTTTATTCACAAACGTCCCCCGATTCCTATTCCGAGGCGGACTGTAAGTTGTTGTACATTATTACATCACGATTTCATCATTTTCTTTTCATGTTGATTTCAACAAAATAAAGAATAAATAAAATTAAAAATATATTTGTAAAAAGCATCAACTTCGTGGCTCGCCATAATTTACAATAAAAAAACAAAAAAATTGTTTAAGGCCACTCTTATTTTTAAACACTCCACCGGTTTCAGAAACACCCTTCCTTCGTCAGGAGAATATTATAACTAATCTATGATACAGAATATTGACAGATATACAAATTTTAGGTGTTTGGATGAGAGGTAAGCAAAGGGGTAGGGGTAATTGCGGGATTTCCGGGGAGAACAGAGCGGTTTTTTGGAAAAACATTTAAAATGGGACTAATTAAAAATGACATATTTCCGGTTGTGTCTGGTTATTCCCTCTTGAGAGTAGAGTATATAACACTGAAAACATTAAAGTTTTGAAAAATCTTTTGAAAGAGTTCATATGGGGTCTTATTTCTATTATAATTTTAAATGAGTTGCTTCCTGTCAGTGTTTGAGGCAGATCTCCCTCCAATAATACCATATACAAGTGTTTGGCAAAGTCTTCATATTGTATATTACTTTATATGGACAATACTATATGTAGATATATACTTAGTACTACACTACATATTTTTCCGATGTAGTTAGTACACGAGCTTTGTGAGTTTCTTTGTAATGCCATTTCAGTGGGATTCGAAGATTCTTGTCGATTCCAATGCGAAGTTATTTTATGCTTCTAGAATGTGATAGTTAAAAAGTAAACCAGTGATACACTGCTAAAAGGTAGTTTATTCAGACTTTTGTCTTTTGTTATATTTATATCATTGTATATAAGATTTGAAAACAAAAAACGTTTTTTTTAACAAATTCGAACTTTAACAGCGATTTTTTTTTTTCATTTTGATTCCCTTTAATATCATAATTGAATGTAGTCCAAACTAGTTGTATTCAAGTACGGCAAAATAGTTCCGCGATAATCCCGGTAGATCGTTAGTTACCCAGTTGCAGCAGTGTTTGAATCTCGGAAACGTGCAAATTCAACCACAAATCCAGAGCGCAAGCCGAATTCTAGTGCAAAGTCAACACAACCAATACCTAAGCAACTTCACTGAGCTCGTTGAGAATAATGCAACCTCTCCGGTAGATGACACTCTGACAAATTTCCTACGGGAATACACACAAATCTGTCAACAAGATGTTTTGTATTTTATTCAACCGAGTATAAAAAGGTCACAATGTGAGGCCCGTGGCGTTTTTCAGCAAACTTCTAATTTGGAAAGTTTAAAAATCGTTCAAAAATGTTGGATCTTTTCTCGTTTTTCTCGATCTATGTGAGTATAATTGGCGCCCGGGGCGGGCGCCTCATTGGCTCAAAGCCTGACCTGCTCTTGAATGAGTTACGTAACCTATGTATCCCGGAAAAGGTTTTTATAATATATTTAAATTAGCTTTGTTTCTGAAAGCCTTATCAGCGATAATGCAGTAACAACGTTATTACAACTTCGTGTGGTTTAAACAAAGAACCTTACCCAGAGATACACACACATTTACCTTTTTTCTTTAACCTTCGTATACTCGCGCCCAACGCATAACACGTAGGTATACTCGCGCGCGGTGTCTCAGACCGAGATTTCATCTCTTCTCTATTATTTTAATCATATATTTTTTAAGCATTTTGGTAGGTAGATACTTATTATATAGAAGGGGATGTAATTGAATTTAAAAAAGAAAAAAAAACATATTAAAACTTTTACTTTATTTGGTAAAAAAATACTTTTAACTCAGCTACTTTTTTTTTTTTTTTTTTTTTTTTTTTTTTTTTTTTTTATTTATTAAATTTCAGAATACATTTTGTACAAAAATTTGAGTAGACCCACAAAGCTGTCATATGGCAGCTTGTCTGCAGGTTCTAACAATTTAAACATTCTTAATATAATATCTAAGAAAATATTTGTAAATACATTTATATTTTTAGGGAAACATTAGAATAGATCACATAGTAATATTAGATAGTTTAACTTACAGCTATAAATATATAAGATATGTCAATATACCTGCCTAATAAAAATAACATATTTTTTGTACACTAACTTTAATAACAAAAATAAACCTTTTCGTGTGCTAATTAAAAAAACGCTGAAATCTAATAAATGAAAGCATAAAGAATATTAAAATATTATAAAAATACGAATTAATCATTATTAGGATATTTGGGTAGAAATTGTTACTTAAATGAAAGACCGATAACATAAAATAAGTGTCACACGTCCATTCACACGTATACCAATGCGTGCACCGCACTATACAATGCCTTACAACAAATTAATATGCTACTGAAAATCTCAAAGTCCCATTGTTGTTAATTTTTGAGAAAACAATGAATTGTTGATTTGTCGGCCTGAGAGGCCAATGCGAGAGTATTGGAAGGTTAATCGTTGATTTGCCAATTTTTAAATAGATTTCTCAACCCGTTGATTTATTATTCACAAAAAAAATTTAATAATGTTTATTTTTCAATTTGGCACAAATCGTACATTTTTATTTTGAATGCCAATCTCACGGATAGATGATTTATTAATGTAGATTTACTTACTTTAATTTACTTACTTTAAGAATTTATGATTATATCGATATCACGGTACTTATAATAATTTTAAAACTAGTACAAGAAGATAATTCAAATGGAAATTTTATGAGTAGAACCTCAAATTGTATTATTTAATTAATGAAGACAAATATTAGCGAAACTCAATCGAAAATCTGAAACGGAAAAATCAGAAAAAGATACATTCACAACTGATGTGACCGTATCTTTTCTGTTTCAGATTTTCGATTGATTTTCGCTAATATTGTCTTCATCAATTAAATAGTCAATAATTCATATTAAAATGAAGCCATACTAAATAATGCAAAATCATATGTTTTTGTTTTGAAAATTGGATCGCTTAGAAGTATTATACATATATGCTTCAATTAAATACTGCGTGTAGAACATATCCAGAACATATGCGTCCACACAGCATCCCCAAAGATGACATAGGCCCTGAGGGAAGTTATTTTCCTCGGGGCCTCCTGTGTGGAGCTCATGTAAAAAAAAAATATATATCTTGGCCCTTAAAAATATCGGTCAGTTTTTTATAAGTCTTTTAATAAGCCTATAAAAAACACTTTCAAGTCCAAACTCTCCTATTTATAAACCCCTTTTCGGATATGGTTTTATTGTTTAATGTGGCCAATTCAGTTTTTTTTAAAATAATCGCAAAAAAAATTACATTTACGTCCGAAAGTTCACAAAATAAAGCAAAATATGCATTTTCGCGTTGTTATTTTACAATACGGCCGGCAGTAGACGAATTTGTATTTTCAAAGTGAACTCTATGCCGTCCACCGAAGGGCTACATAACTTGTCACGCCCGTTTTTTATCGGGCGTGACAATCGGAGTTCAATTTATCCTCGGCAGTGGAATTTGTAACAAAACTTTTATTTAAAAAAGAGATAAAAAATTATATTCGATGATTTTTTTGGGTCCGCGCTGGTAAACATTCAAATCTAGCACTTACTTAATTATGGCAGATCACCATTCTGATTTGAAACGTTGGCGTTGCTTGAAATGGCTTTAGCCGTATTTGGTGACTAGATCTGAATAGCTAGATACTTTCCCACCTTCCTCATCTCATTGTAAGATTATAAATGAGGAGACTACTAATCATCTGATAAGTCAAGGTGTAATGGAGGTTAAGTTTAAGTTACTGTTAGAAATAAAAGTATGGCCTAGCTCAGGTAGGTAACATGTGAATAGTTAAATTATACTTAATAAATCAAACACTTTCTTAGACAAGATATTTAATGATTATCACAGGGTTTGAAATACATGATAAACTCTGCATTATAATAAATAATTAATCTCAAGGTGCGGTGCCTGTTCGAAGAAACCAGACATATTATTAAAACATAAATGCTTCTAAGTTAAAACTTTAAGTAAGGCGCCAGTCGTTTATTAAAGCCCAAAAACTACTAAACGACAAATAGTCAATTATATTTGAATGAGAAAACCAATAAATTAAAATAATTATACGTAATTGTGACATGTTGATTCGTTCCCGTAAAATCCGCCGCCCGTCGAGTTTCTGTTTAAAGTCACATATGTGTAGCGCCCTCTGCGCACGGCAGCCTGCAGCAGCCTGGATCTCACTGAAGTACCTGCGTCCGAGACATCTCGCACCTTCCACGATCATGGCGACCACCCTAGGCACGTAAAGATTGCCAACCGCACGGCTGATTAAATTACAGCAAATTAACTCCAATGGCGGTAGGAACTGCTATACCATCTCCATCTCCATCCCCTCCCCAATACATTCAACCTCACAACATATCCCAATTGGGGATGCCACAGTCTCATTGAGTTCAGATGGTTGGGAGATTATTGTGTGATATTAACATTAAAAGTTCGGCAGACAATAATAATAAATTTGGACAATTTATATAGCGCTGTTTTTGCGAAAAATCGCCTCAAGAGCGCTGTACAAATTAACATGGATTTTACATTAGAATTTACTTAACTTAGGAGGCTAGATAACAACTCGTCTTGCAGCTATCAATGGATTGTTGGAATTCTAGCCCCCCTATAAATTAAATAAAATATCTTTTTATACGTACGTATTCTAATTTACTTCACTATGTAGGAGGCTAGGTAACAATTCGTCTTGCAGCTATCAAGCGCATGGATTGTTGGAATTCTAGCCCCCCTATAAATTAAATAAAATATCTTTTTATACGTATTCTAATTTACTTAACAATGTAGGAGGCTAGGTAACAATTCGTCTTGCAGCTATCAAGCGCATGGATTGTGGGAATTCTAGCCCCCCTATAAATTAAATAAAATATCTTTTTATACGTACGTATTCTAATTAACTTCACTATGTAGGAGGCTAGGTAACAATTCGTCTTGCAGCTATCAAGCGCATGGATTGTTGGAATTCTAGCCCCCCTATAAATTAAATAAAATATCTTTTTATACGTACGTATTCTAAAGACGTGTGAAGAGTTGTGGATTACGATTATTATTTCATGATGTAGTCTTCGTTACGGTGTATAATATATGTACAAGGCTATATATAAGCCATTAGATAAGTGAACCAAACACTATACATTATTTACTAAATTGCTGAGCCGTGAAACACGAAAGAACACGAAACAAGAAAGAAATGTCGTCAGGGGTAATGTAATTGAAAAATTGACTAGGGAATGAATAAATAAATGATGTAACTAGGTGACTTGAATCTGACTGATGAGCAAAATTAACGTTTTTTGTATTCTTATATTCTGTGATTGATGTACAAACGGTTTTCTCCGTCACTTAATTTATTAGGTTCTTTCTTTTTTGCACCTCTACGATAAACAAATTTAGTAAGTACAATGGATTACTCGCAACTATACAAGGAGATTATCTTTTAATTTTTTTAATTTTGATCAAAACGTATTGAGTTTTAAAAAATAGCCGCCATACGGGAAGACTCAATTAACAACGACACTTAAATTAATTTTTCGATATTTCCAATAATGACGAATTTAAAAATGTACTTGGGTAAAAGTTGATGGTCCGACGGTCTGTAGGGAACCCGCTTGCACAGCGCGGGTGTAAACTATGCGACCTACAGTTTAAGTTTAGACAATACTTCGTTTGTGTGAAACCATACAGATTTTACTTCAATGTCAAGCCAGAGATGAAAACGTATGTAATGTTGTCTCGGCACGGCACACAAATCCCGATTTAGTACAATAATTCATAATTCGAATTTTTCAAATGACAGGCTGGAGTACCGCCGCGTAAGTGCTGTGATGTCAAATGCTTTTCGGCCGGCCGTAAACATCAATATTTTGACGGCTGATATCTTCTAGACCGGGCGCTGGATGGAACTGAGTGCGCAAAATATGAGTGCCGCATTCTGAACATAGTTTTGATCTCGGAAAAACTTGCAGATTATGATAGTGGATGTTTTCTCGCAGGCTCCTGTAGATGTATGTGTTTGTCTCAAATCACAACGGTGCTAAAGAAGTTTTCACCCCCAAAATCGTGAATCTTTATATTAAAGCGTAATGATTGTGGATTCTTTTATATATTTTAATGAAAAAACAAATAACTTTGTTTACATCACTTTTATTTACATACAATCAACATGTTTAGTGAACGATGTACACAATCATCAGGATCAAATGTATACTAAACTTAAAAATTAAACATAGATCACGTATGGGAGGAAAGGGTAGGAGGAAGGGGAAGGTGTAATAGTGGGGGAAGTTTATTAAAATTAAGAATTTCAAAGTCATTAGCAAGGAAAGATCGGTTAAGTGGGAAAAAGTTCAAAAGAGGGTTTATAAAAAATTGCTGCTTATTAATTATGTCTGCTTTATTATTTACATTTTTCCTAATTTCTAAAATCTCTAAATTATTTATCTGTGATGCCTTATAACCCGTTTGTAATATTTTAAGTCCATGGTTTTAGTCAAAATTATGATCATTTTTTGATAAATGAACTGCGAACTTAGATTCGCTATTGCCATTTAATGCCCTGAGATGTTCTTTAGCCCTTACTTCAAAGTTTCTATTTGTTCTACCTATATAAAAGCAATTACAGTCTTTACAATTGAGAATGCACGATTTTTTATTTTGATGTCGCTATCTTTGTTGTTAAGTATGATTTTTTAAAATTAATTATTTGTATAAAACGCAGGTTTTATAATACCGGGAACATTTTTATTAATTATTTTTGACATTTTTTTTTTTTTTTTTACATTAACTCCACACAGGAGGTCCTGAGGAAAATAATTTCCCTCAGGGCCTTTGTCATCTGGGATGCTGTGTGGAGGGTCTTTTTGAGGAGAGGAAGGAATGAACATTGGTCTTGAAGAGACCCATGTTGTAGGAAGGAGGAAACACAGAGGCCGGCAAATCATTCCACAGCCGAGCTGTTGAACACAAGAACGAATCGAAGAAATGACCCGTTCTCATGTGACAAATTTCAACTGTGTACAAATGTTGGGCACGCGTTTGGCGTGTTTCCCGACTATACACCGGTGCCGAAGGGATCAATGATGCTAGTTCCTCGGAGCAACTTCCATTGTAATACCGGTAGAACAAGGATAGCATTCCCACCCGACGCCTGTGCTCTAAAGATTGCAATCCGTCTGTTAAGATGGGAGAATCTATCAAACGGACTGCCCGTTTCTGCACAGAGTCGAGGGTATTTTTCAGGTATTTTGGAACTCCAGACCAGAGGTGGCTGCCAAATTCAACCGTGGGGCGCACTTGCGATTTGTACAGGGTTAGCAGTTGTGTACTATTAAAGTATCTGCGGGCCCTGTACAGTACGCCCAGTTTTTGGGAGCCTAACTTTACTCTGGCTTTGATGGAGTCCCCATACCTGAGCTGATCACTTAGGGTTACACTAAGCATATCAATGGAGGGCCTGTTCGGAAGATTGCTTCCGTTGAAAGAGACAAGATTTTCATTTCGATCCCTTTTAGACTTATTCAGACAAGATTGGGTCTTTGAAATATTAAATTCAACGAGATTATTTTTACCCCAAGAGAAAACACTCTCGAGGTAACCGTCCATTCTTTGCTTCAAAGCCTTACGAGCTGTGAGTATGTGAGCCCTTTGGGGGCTTGTCAAACAAAAAGCTATCACGAACTGTACTGTCATCCGCGTAACAATGAATTGGTGCACATGACAAAAGGTCGTTGATGTGCAATAAAAACAAAGTCGGAGACAGAACCGATCCCTGTTATCAACAAAATGTTGACATATCGTTATCAACAAAAAGAATTCTTGAACTTCAATTTTTGAACCTTTTCCCACTTAACCGGTCTTTCCCCGCTAAAGACTTTGAAATCCCTAATTTTAATATACTTCCTCCACTCTTACCCCTTCCCCTTTTTTCTACCCTTTCCTCCCATATGTGATATATGTTTAATTTTTAAGTTTAGTATACATTTGATCCTGATGATGTGAACATCGTTCACGAAACATGTTGATTGTATATAAATAAAAGTGATGTAAGTGAAGTTATTTATATTTTCATTCAAATAAATAATGCCATCACAAAGTGAAAACCTTTCCGAAGATTTTTTCTTCGAAAAATTAAAAATAAAACTCTTTTAAATAGTCAAATTTCGAGAAACTTGTAATAAGGATCATTTGAGATGTTTACCCAATGATAGTTTCTCGGATTTTGCCAATCATTTATTGGGGACGAATCACAATGTTGACCTCAATAATGGAATTTAGTTACTACATTGTAATTTTGATGGTTTTCATTTATACAAATTAGAAATTTTAGAAATTAGGAAGTGCTTTGTAAATAAATTTAAAAACAATCAAAAAATATTTTTAAATGACCCATTATTAAACTTGTTCCGTTTATAAATTATACCCTATTACCCCTCTCCCCCTTTCCACCCCCATCATTCCATTGAGACCTATAAGTCTATGTCGGTTGTTGTAATTAGTTTTAAAATAACCTTGATGAAGTAAGCATTGCTTACGAAACATGTCGGTTTTTATAAGAATAAACGTGGTTAAAACTAACTAATCTATTAATTTTGAATCAAATAAAAAAATCAAATGAAAAAAGATAATTAAGTCTCTTCTGCAGTTGAAGTAAAAACAGGTTTTGCAATGGAGTCACTGAAGGTTGCCAGACCGCAACAAATTACATAAAGTCTGGTGATATCACCCTGATATTTCCTTGTAATAAAGCATGGGTTTCGTGTCTCACATTTGCATACAATTTTCCGGAGCAATGCGTGCACATTACTGTATGTGAACATAAATATTATCATACTTGTGTCAGTAATAACTAGATATAGACCAATGATTCCCAAACTTTGAGTACCGCGACTATTCTAAGCACGACAAACTTTCGTGACCTATTTGATTAGAATTGTTGAGTGAGTACCAGTTACTCTCCAAATGGTATTTTTGCAGAATTTTAGGAATATATCCGGCGAAATAGTTTTTTCATACAAAACCTAATTTTCAATTTGAAGCCAAAATACCTGTAGTGTATCGAAAGAGCTTCTATCAGGTGCCGACAGATACCAGCCCGACAGGTGTCCGGGAAGAAGTGCCAGCTTACAGACAAGATTCAATCAGCAGCTAGTAGAGACAGGTCGTGTGTTCAGAAGCATAAATATTCTAAATACATAAACTCATATAAAACTTTATATACTTTTATGTATAAATTAATAAACCTTGAATTGTAATATTTAATTAAATTAGGACAATATTAAAGATAGCAGCCAATAAAATATGCATTAAGAAAATGAAGATAATGTTGGTAGTTCTTAGTCAAAGTAAGATACAGTTAAAAATGACCGAATCGGATAGGTACATCTTAGCTCAGTTGGTAGAGTCACGGCCCGGAAAGTCGAAGGTAAGGTTCGAACCCCAGAGGGGCCAAATATCTTTTTGTGATTTTCTGTTTCCAGATTCTCTATTGTGTTTCGCTACTATTGTCTTCATTTAATTAAATAATAATAATATTGGATAATTTGTATAGCGCCGTTTTTGTGAAAAATCACCTCAAGGGCTCTGTAAATATAATATAATATCATAATGAACTAGTTTGTGACAAGGACCTTATTATTACCTCGAAGTACCCCCGCACAACAAATAGTGGACTGAAATTAACAAAAACTATATTCTTTTTAAATCAAAAAGCAGGACAAATCTTTATGTGAGCTATTTTATTTATTACGTTTTAAACTGTAAAATGTATGCCATTAAATAATTCGGTTTTTTCCATAATTTTAGAGGCAACTTTGGAAATTAAAAATTAGTAATTATTAATATAATGAAATTAAAAATATAATAAAAAACGTCAAAGAGCCTTTTTTGGGCCAAAATTTTAATGTTTAAATTTTATTTATTATTAATTTTTTAAACTTTATGAGTAAAATCTCAAATTATAATATTTAATTAAATGAAGACAATATTAGCGAAACTCAATCGAAATCTGGAGACAGAAAAATCAGAAAAGATATTGGCTCCGCTGGGACACGAACCCAGAACCCTTTTCTTACATGGAAACAGCTCTACCGATTAAGCTACGGAACCCATATTAATTCGGTCACTTTTAGTTCGAGTTGAATCTTGTAATCATATATAAAGATAGCAGCCAATAATATGTGCGTTAAGTAAATGAAGATAATGTTGGTAGTTCTTAGTCGAAGTATGATACAGTTAAAAGTGACCGAATTAATATGGGTTCCGTAGCTTAATCGGTAGAGCTGTTTCCATGTAAGAAAAGGGTTCTGGGTTCGTGTCCCAGCGGAGCCAATATCTTTTCTGATTTTTCTGTCTCCAGATTTCGATTGAGTTTCGCTAATATTGTCTTCATTTAATTAAATATTATAATTTGAGATTTTACTCATAAAGTTTAAAAAATTAATAATAAATATTCATCCTAGACTTGCAGAAAAAGTCAATAGATGTCGCGTATTACAAATAAAATGGATAAACATTTATCCAGACACTATCTAGATTGCATTTAGTTCGAGTTGAATCTTGTAATCATATATAAAGATAGCAGCCAATAATATGTGCGTTAAGTAAATGAAGATAATGTTGGTAGTTCTTAGTCGAAGTATGATACAGTTAAAAGTGACCGAATTAATATGGGTTCTGTAGCTTAATCGGTAGAGCTGTTTCCATGTAAGAAAAGGGTTCTGGGTTCGTGTCCCAGCGGAGCCAATATCTTTTCTGATTTTTCTGTCTCCAGATTTCGATTGAGTTTCGCTAATATTGTCTTCATTTAATTAAATGTTAAAATTTTAATCTATAGACAAATTCCAACTTAAGTCGGTCGTTTGTAATATAAATTTTCTCATCAAAGTGATTTTGTCTATCCTTTTTATTTATTTTATTTTATATTCCAATATATTTACATTGTTGGTAATACCAGATTAATTTTTGGATTTATTACTATTAACTCTCCCATAATTTTGAAAGATGCAACAAAAATCATTTTTTTAAGGGCCGATACATCGTCGCTCCAATTACAAATGTTTCGCTAATGGGGTAAATACGCCTGTAATCAGAACTCTATTAGAGAAAAAAATAATAAAATGTATAAGATTTCGAGATAAAAGGTCTTTTGGCTCTCCTAAAAAGCAATTGAAAATACCAATAAATAAAATGACTTACTTCCTTTGTAGATATTTGCAATTTAGATTTTTTTTTAAATTGACACTTAAAAATATCAATAGTTTTTTTTTTTTAAATTTAGGTGAAGTTTGAACCTTCCTACCCAGTGACCGGAATCAACTGGGATATCAACTGGGTCAAATCGCAAGTTGGTGAGGCCGACATTTATTTCATTTATTAAGTTCTTTAATTTTTTAGAATTTCAGAAAAATACGTACATTTCCGCATGTGTATGAATGATGGCCATTAAAAGTCATAAGAATACATTGTCATCAACAGCGAGTCCATCTACAGTGTTTTAGCTTGATCGGATGACGGGAAGTGGGTTAATTTTTACTTTAAAGATTCTACGGCATTCATTCTTTCAACTGAGAAACAAAAGCGAATTTCAATAAAAAAATGACGCAGGTTTTATTCCGGGATCGATGAAGTTTTATACACTCAACCTTCGAAAAAGAGAAAGGTGACTAAATAAATTCCCCCTTTCCCGCCTCTTAAATAAGAAATATGATACTTTTTGATGAAATTTTGCAAACTTGACGTTCAAAATAAGTGGAAAATTGCTGTGTACAAATTATTTCGGTAAAATCCGGGCAAACTCATGGCACTTCAGCAAGTCATTTATAAATTAGAAGTAATTTGTTATGAGCCACTAGAAGTCGCGAATCAATTGAGGAAGCTCTGCTCCAGACAAAGGCAACATCCCAATCAGTGAATTTCCCTGCCAGCTGATTATTCCGGCCAAATGAAGCAATGCTCCTGACTGGTGTGGCTGGGCTGGTGGGGCTGGATGGGCCATTCCCCAAATTGTCCGGGAAGTTTGACGGAGTATTGCGGCGCGGGCGGCGCGCTCGCCCGAAACCAACCGCCGCCCTCTCTCCCTCCCTCGCACCGGAATCCCATTTAACTAACCGGAAAGAGTCGTTACTCCGGCTCCTTCTGCTTTCTGCTACCCTGATCCTGAGGAAGACAAATTACTCAAGACGGCTAATGTTA
The DNA here is from genome assembly GCA_917880885.1 of Limnephilus marmoratus. Classification (NCBI taxonomy): domain Eukaryota; kingdom Metazoa; phylum Arthropoda; class Insecta; order Trichoptera; family Limnephilidae; genus Limnephilus; species Limnephilus marmoratus. The sequence goes on from OU862908.1 coordinate 67,256,762, forward strand.
TCCGACGAAACTAACGGAATATTGTTACAGAGATGGTTATTCTAATGTTCTGCATTTAGTCATGAGTTATATTACGGCGGCTGTGACCTATCTTATTGGTAGTTTAATCGGAAATTAAAAAATGAGAAAATTAAGAAAAGTACAACTCGTCTACATAGGAATATTGGTGTTTTCCGTAATCTACTCATGTAGATAAATGTGTATGTGTCGGGCGTTCGTTTACAGGCGGATGGCTTGGATTAAAATAGAACATAAATCAACAGTTTTATTCCGAGGTTGATGAAATTTTGCACACTTAACCTTCAAAATAAGAGGAATGTCAATATTTACATCTGATTTCGAAAAACACTATGTAAAGCTTGTTGTTCAGAGATTGACTACTTTTACCGATAATTTCTGACATTATTTGAGGTAAAAAATATAAATGAAATTTTAGTCTCTTGTTTTTTGACGTTTTTATTGAGATTATTTGACATTTTTGATGTTTTTTTTCAAACAGAAATTAAAAATCAGTAGGTATTTAACAATTCGGGGCAGGGTGAGGAGGTGGACAGTTACTCGGCTGTGTGTAAAGTGACGACAATTGGAAGAATTTTTGATTGTTAGATTTGTGGGTAAAGAATATAATGTCGGAGCTTATAAAATCACAATTCTTACAAAAAACTATTCGATATAATTTTAGATTTCCACGGCCAAAAGTATTTTCGATACTATCATTACTACTATCGGACAGTATTACTATCTGCCCTGATAATGGACACTCTAACGCTGTCCGAAACATTGGCTAAAAAAGGAGGTAGCGCAACACGTAAACTATTCGTTTTTTCAAGTAAACGGTAACACCTTAAAAAAATATTAAAAAATACTTTTTTGATTGTCGCAAAATACTAATCTGTACAAATTTCTTGATAATAAATCTCATACTCGCTGCGCCAGGGCAGCTAACAGATGCCTAAGGTTTGCACGCTCGCACGGTCTACCGCTGAAATGCCACCAGGATATTTTGTACGAACTATTTCTTGGAGCAGAATAAATCATAGTCGCTGAATTCATAACGCACGTATGGGATTCATTTTGGAGTCGTTGTCGGGCTATATTAATACGGACGGGTGGGTTTTTTGCACGAAAATATTAATAGCGCGATGTTTATTTTAAGTGTTGAAAAATTATAATATAAAATTGTAATGTTTTCTTACATTTTTGGGAATTCACTGCACAAACGCTCTTTAGAGAAAACGGCCACTGGTTAATACAAAGATGATTATTCTTACTCTGACAATTACTCAATTGATAAGCACATGTTTAAAATTACGTTCACGATTATTGATCTGAAATACAGCAACACGTTATTTTAATTTTAAAAATAGGTCCCTAATAAAGCACACTTCTACAGGATTTTTTGAAAAAAAAGTGCTGTAAATTGTTATTATTATTAAGTAAAAATAATGACTGCAAGGTTGAAGTATTTTAGAGTATTAGTTAGTTAGTTTATATTTCTTAATTTAAAGAAATTATAAAAACACGAAAATGTTTCTTGTGAACACCGATGAGAAGATACGTACCTAATCTAAAGCAGGTTTTACAGTTTATTTCCTTTTTTTTAATAATACAAGTTATTAATTTGTTTGTCCGATACTGTGCATCATATTGATTGACGTCTGATACTGCACAATATTTTTTTTCTTCATACAGATTTGCTTTTTTTTAAATAAAGATGGTGATTTGATATACATTAAACTAATATGGTTTGATCATAAGTAATTGTTTTTTTATTATAAAAAACAACTAAAATTTTCGTGTTAAGAAGTAGAGCTAATTTGTCCGATACTACCCGTCTCTGTCCGATAGTACTTACTGTTATTTTGAAATACATATATTTTGGAATACATTGTTTTTAAAGTTAGCATGCCAAATAGAACTGGTCTTTTACCTCACAACTAAATAAAAAAATCATTCATGTAAAACGAATAACGATAAAATATAGGTACATTCTTAAAAAACCCCAATGAAGATGTTTACATTGATCTCGTTAACTACAGAGCATACTTTAATGGAATTCATGGGATATTTTTACCGTTCAGGAAAATAATGAGATATTCGTCTTTTATTTTATACTGGCGAGCAGAAATAAAAATGAAAATAAAATACGCGGACGTAGATCATAGTGTTAAAATAAAATAAAAAATGTGAGAGAAACAAGGTAAACACGGTGTTTTCATATATTTCTTGAGGCGGAATGAATTATAACAATGTTTGTACTTTTATGATAATTTAATAAGTGACTTTCAACTTTAAGTTAAATATAATTTTTTTCCCTTCCGTTTGATTTTTAGTAATTAATTTTATATAATTAAGTTTAACGTGCTACCAATTAAAAAAACGACAACTTCGGGGGGCCTTTCTGAAGGAATATTAAAAATGAAAGATGACTCCAAAAAAGTGTTCACAATTTTTTATTATAGTTTTCAATGAATTCTCATCATCATGTGAAGTTCTTAAATTCACTTAAACTCGTGAAATTCTTTAACAAGGCCCTTTTGCGGCCCCCTTCTTACACTGCTTTATTCAGAAACTCGATTCAAAACTAACTTTCACATCAAATTTTGAATATTTGCTAAAGAAGGTAACAAAAAAGTTAATTTTCTTAGAAGACTATTCTTAAATTAAATGGAAACACTACAGAGCTCTTTATTTATAAAAATAGTTGCTCCATATTTAGATTACTGCTCCTAGATGTTGTATTTGGGCAATTAAGGAAATTTGAACAAGTTAGAATTGATATAGAATAGAGATGTATACTGGGGAAAGGCAAATAGCAATGGTTAATCATACGAGAGAGGAGCTAAATTGGATTCCAATAAAAAAAGACTGCTATGTGTTATTTTTTGTGTGTAAAAAAGCTATGAAAAATCGAATGCCAAAATACTTTAAGGATGCCATTGTTTTTAATAGAGGTATATTTGTAAATTATTACGAGAAATATAAATAGGTACAGTTAGATTGCTACATAAGAGAAAATCAAAATCACAGAACTGCCGCAGAACAGTACAGAGGACTAAAGATGTATGATGAAATGTCTGAATGTATGAAGAATGAATGTATTTAAAAAGATATGTTATGCTTACAGGAAAAAAGTTTAAATTTATAAAATGAAATGTTACCTTGTGCATATTAGTTTATATTCTAACGTAGTATAAACTAACTCAATAAATAATACAAAATTATAAAAAAGATCCATTACACATGTTGTCCAGGTAAGAAACATAAAATTGAGAGGTCAGGATAACCCGCTTGTAAAACACGAAGGTCATTATTATATACAGGATAAAAATTAACCATCGTCATTCCTTTATTATTTAACATTTTCCTTTCACCTGAACACTTTAAAAATGTGACACCTGGACCTTTGACTTCTAAGGTAAAACCATTATTTTTCACACCTTTTTTCCACAGGCAAAATCCTTTCGGGATTTACCGTCGTTAGACCTGAAAAACACCGCAGTAACAAATCTAGGACACGATTTAAACTTGTTTGTTTTGCTGTTGGCTGAGATTGTGTAAAAAATGAATCACCTGCTTTTTCAGAAACGTTTCTTTCATTTCCAATTAACGGACTGTAGAAATTAACGCGGAATTTTCACAGCTGGCTTTCTTCCTGGGGGCATATTTTAACTGAAAAACTTTTCGTGAAGAGTTATTGCCCCCAGCCTGGCGCGTTGCTGCGCCCGCCTTTTGGAATCCGAGGCAGGAAACCAATTAAGGCACTGTTTTATCCTAAATACAAAACGCAACGGTGTTTATTTTATATTCAGATGCAAATTCTAGAGCACGTTACAACTAACTGCATCATTGTGCAATTAGTTGTAACGTGCAACGTCTGCAATCATCAATTCGGTTGTGGGTCGGCCTGTGAGTGATTGTAACACTGGTTCAATGAACTCGGATTTGTTGTATTTCTTGGGCATTAACTATGTAACAATTTCTAGACATTTTGTTTTGAAAAGTTTTATTAACAAATGTACATAGAAAATAAAACGTCACAAATCAAAAACTCGGGTTTGTTGTGAATTTAGTTGTCATTTTCAAAAATGGAATCGATGTGTCAAGAATTCAGGCGAGCCATTAAATAACTATGTATCAAAAATTCATATTTCATTTGTCTGTGGATCCTGCGTAACTCTGGTGTATTGAACTAAAATTTGCTATGAATTTAACTGTCATATTCAACATTTTGTGAGAAACCTGGAATGGAAGGCTGATGTTAGCATAATGAGTAAAATTAAGAAAGGGACGCTCAGATGGTTTGGACATGAAGAGCGAATGAACGAGGAAAGGAGTGTAAGGATAATAAATAACGCGAATGTGAATTGTAGAAGAAGTCTGGGACGCCCTAGAAAGACATGGCATGACCAAGTGAATCGGATACTTGTGTCGGTCAATGCAGAGTCAGAATAATAGAAGAGCACCTACGAGACGATGTATGAATGTGAATGAGGTAAGGAGTGTGTGCCAAGACCGAGTTGTTTGGCGGTCAGTCCTCTCTGCCTACCCCTGCGAAGTAACGGCGTGATGGTTAGTTAGTGAACTAGTTGTGTGAAGAATTCAGTGAAACGATAAAAAATGAAATATATTTTTAACAGATAATTAATTAATTTTATTTGTAAATTCTGTCTCCTCTCAAAATATTTTTTATAATTATTGTCATCGTACCTAAATAATTATTTATTAATTATTACACCATTAATATTTAACAAATTGCCACACGAATTTAAAGAAAATTGCTCTATAACGAAATTCTCACTGAGATTAAAATAATGGCTGGGAGTAACCTGATATATTCAGAGACTATTACCAGAGAAAACCAGAAATATGTCATTTTCAAATCAGATTTTAGACGTATTGACTCTTTTCCACAAAAAATTATAAATGAATTTCGAAAATTTTTTGTTTTATCTAGCATTCGCATGTTTTAAATTTTGAGAAAAAATGTTTATTTTTAGTATAATAAGGTTATACCATAGGTCGTTGGCAGATTTGTTAAATTTTCAAAAAAGATTTTGTATTAAACCACACCCATTTCAAATCATAATCATGCAGTAAAATAAATCAATACATTATCAGGGTATCGCATGTTTTAGAATTTTTGTTTTTAGTTTAAATAAAATCATTAAAAAATATATACGTACGTGTGTTTCTTGACGAAAATTGGTCCGTTTGTGTATTTATTTGCGCACTTACAAAGTAATATATTTCAGATTTTTTAAATATTCTTTTTTAACTTAGACATTATTGAAAAATGATAAATACTTATAATTAAAAAAATAATTACAAAAAGTACATTATTTTAATAGTTTCATCATCATGCTTTTCAGCATTTTTGGATGTAGGTATAAATTAAAGCAAATTTGGAATGAAATAAAATCGATATTGCGTTATAATTTTAAAAAGCTGGTACGGAGAATAATTAATCTTTCTCATTGTAACCGCCCTGGACGATCGTAAGAACAACTTTCGACGAATTGTGTATTTTCGTCCGCTAGCTGGTTAAACACTATTAATATTTTATTTTGATCACTCTCACCATGTACTAATTTGCAATTATGTTATTAATTACTAATGTATTAAACACTCATCTAATAATATTTAAAAAAAAAAAAATATATATATATATATATATTTTCTTAATCCACATTTTTTCACAATAAAATACCATCTCCGCATTATTATCAACATTGCATATCACAATGTTTAGTGTATATATATATATATATCTTTATAGTAAATATGCTGTTATATGTGTATGTTGTTGCCACGCTGATGGGTTTAGGATTATTTATTGTATTGTTTTAACTAATCTGTGGAACTAATCTCCTGCTGACAAACTACTTTGAGTAGTTTGGCGGGTATAAATTCCCATTGTATGTAACTTTTATACTATAATAAAAAAAAAATTTAAAAAAGCTTCATAAGAAATAGAATTCAACATTGAGTGCATGAATATCCCGATAAAGTCATACATTCTTATAGAAAAGTCCTGACAAAGTCGTTTTCATACATCTATTGCCTCGAGCTTTCAATACGTCGTTTTCGTTAATAAATATCAATGTCCTGGCATCCATATAGCTTTCAGGCATTTTCCAAAGACTGCCGAGAACAGAAGTTTGTATCAAGTTATATTTATTCAGAGAGTCTTGAATAACACGATGCAGGAACAGTCCGCTGCTCACCGCTTCAAGTAATCCGATACTGAACTCCAGAAATGATATTTCTTAATGTTTTCAAGGATATTGGAAAGAAAGTGCATTACAACTTGATCTTTATGTAGTGTTCAATTTTATCTATTATATAGCAATGAGAAAATTGCTGACGAGATCCACAATACAGGAAGTTACTCAGAATCCCAATTGTGATACATGGTATTTTCATTAAAAAATAAATCATCCTTACTTCCACTGGAAAAGATTAAAAAAATATTAATGAAAATGGCCTTAAAAAGTTCTATTACTACCCAATAATAAATGTTTTTCAAGATTTCCCGGTTCCCCCACTTACAAAATTTTATTAAAAAATTGCACTACTACAATTACATAAAGACGTCTTTAATATAAATAATACATAATAATTAAATATTAGCAAAAGAATCATATCTGTTGGAGGACTAACCGTACCACTAGTAAGAACCGCAACAGCACAGCATCACTATATATTCAAGGGTACAAAATTACTCAATAAATTTCCCCCAGATATACGATCGGAAGAAAACTACGACAAATATATAAAAAAAAATACTCTAGTACCACCTCATAACTTTACTTATCGTTTATAAGTATATGTATGTTTTTGCTTTATCAATCATTTGAATCAATTATTACTTGTATCGTATTTTCTCATACTAAAAGTTTTTGAAATAATATTTTTAATTTATATAGATGTAAAAATATTTAGTTGTCCTCTCCTAAACACAAGCAGCAGCTTTATTAGGAGGGTGATTGAAATATTGTTGTTATATTATGTTGTAAAATTCTAACTGTAATAAATGTTTCAATTAAAAAAAATAAAAAAAATTAACACATGCTTATTATGGACATTACGATTTGCAATTTTTTGTTGTTGTAATGAAGAACAACGTAATCATGACACGAACACCACACTATCAGAATTCCTTCTACTTCTATAACAAGTATGAAGGGAAAATTTTGAGTATGCGATGATGATACAGGACTTTTATTTTTTTTTACATATCTCCACACAAGACGCCCTGAAGTAAAAAAAAACATGTGTGCATTTCACACACGGTAGAAGTGAAACGTTCAGAAAACTAAAGTAGACAAGAGTGGGGAGGCAACGAATCACTGCCAAAAGAGGAGGCTCATTATTTACGATGCACCGCACAAAGTGGAGACCGATAATTCTATCTAATTCTCTCGCAGGCTAAACCCTATGGATGTATGTGCTTATCTTTTTTTAGTGTCGCTTTTTCGTTTCATCAAGTTTCAAAATCACAACGGTGTTAAAAAAATGTCCACTTTAAAAAATCTCTCAGGGCCTATGGGTCCATCTTTGGGGGTGCAGTGTGGAAGGTCTTTTTATGGAAAGGAAGGAGAGGAAGTTCCAGGAAGGAAAAAGGTATGAGGGGTCGGTAGGAACTACAACACAGATACAAGTGTCACTCAAGACCGAATAGCGGTTCGTTTAAAACCGCTTTGTCGTTCAGAAGCCTCGGTTCAACATGCATGTTCAGTGTGGCAACTTAATGAATATTTTCAGCTTTTAAATTCAAATTACGAGTGGTTCGTACAGTAACATGGATAAGGGAGAGAGAACATCAACTCAGGGTAGGAAGGAGAGAGGGGGTTAAAGTAGGTGTAGGGAAGGGAAATATCTTTAAAATGGGGCTATCTAATTTGTTCGATAAATTGGTTTTACCTATTTTTAAGGTAAAACCAAGTTATTTTATTCCGATTATTGTTTTAAGTCATCAATATACATAATATTGTTATGTGCTAACTTCTACTATTTGTTGTTATACTTGATACTACTTCTTCATACACACCATTTCTTATTTACTGAACCGCTTATCTGTAATTTCTGTACAAATTGGTGTATTGTTTTATGAAGACTGAAATAAAAAAATATGTGCCTGCGCCAATATGACAGTTTTCAAGTAAGCATCGCGTCTCAGAGTTCTTGGACTCGATCCCCGGCGAATAATAAATTTTTTTTTGTAAAAGCCCTTTTTTCGAGGGTCTTTCGCTATTCACAGTTAATAAGTTTTAACTTGTTTCTAACATGTAAAATATATTTTTTGTGGAACTAAAAATAATTATTTTTTTTACGTAAAATCGGGAGATACAATCATTCAACGGCGAAATACGAATATATTTTAAAGAAAACGTAATATTTTTTTAAAGTAGCATTTTCGAATTACAGATTCAATGGCGTCGAATGATTTCCCCCGAGCATATTGGTTGGAGACAAGATTCAGGCGACACTACCGTAAAATGGAGTGACTTTGATTATTTTTCTACTCAGAAATTAATCAACTTTTTATGAACGCTGACATAGTTATTGCATATGTTTAAACTTAAAAATATATATGTTAAAAACATTTTATACGTTCAGGGAATAAAACAAAAAACATTGTGATGAGTCTCTTTTCGAAGTGGGGCGGGTTTGATGCATCATTTTTACAAGCTTATTAAAACCATACGCCAATCAATTAAAAAAGTAATTCTGATATAAATTTTATTACTATTATTCTAATATTGCTTTTGTTGTTATTTCTTTTTAATTCTGTTTCCTTTCTATTAGCGAAAAGGAAGAGAAATAATGGATACTATTCAATAATTGGTATTTTATTGTTTCTATTTCTATTATTACTATGTTACACGATTGATGTAAATGCTCCAAGGGCGTAAATAAATAAATAAATAAAATGTATTCACTCTTCCATATGTCTGAAAATATATTAAAAACAGCTTCATATTTCAAAATCATCTAATCTAAATACTAGTTTTCGTTATTTTCGAAGCGTCATTATAATATAATAATATAAGTTAATACAACTGATTGTGATAATCTCCTTATTATTGGTGACGTTAATATAAATATAATTAATTCCATGCATCCTCAAGCCAATGATTACATAAATCTGCTAACTTTTCAAGGTTTTGTCCCAGCCATCACAGCACCCACCAGAGTATCTGGCTCGTCTGTAAGTTGTATTGATCACGTATTTTCAAAATGTAAATTAAAAACTATATCTCTTGTATATCAATGTACCGTCACAGATCACTACGCTACCATAACTTCTCTTTCTCACAAAGTACATAAACCACAACCGCACGAAATTCCAAAAAATAAAATATCATATACCATACTTTTTGAGCTAGTTTCACAAGAAAATTGGTCGAATCTTTACAAACAAAATGATCCTAATTTAGCCTGTGAATCTTTTGTCCAAACACTTCAGAACCACCTAACCAACGCTACATCCAACACAACAGACAAAACTAAACATTATGACACGAAACTCAAACCTTGGATAACTGTTGGTATTCTTCATTCTATACGTAAGCGTGATAAACTCCACGCACTCTGTAAAAAAAATCTCAACGACCATGAATCCCACTTATTTTACAAGAAATATAGAAATGTTTGCAAGAAAATTACTTCAAAGGCCAGAGAAGATTACTATAAAAAACAAATCATAAAAGCCGAAAACGACAAGAAAAAAATATGGAGTATTATCAAGGACAAATCATATACTAGACAAATGACTACACCTATCAATAAGATTAACTTTGAAGGCCGATCACTAACAAATACACGTAATGACTCCGTAAAAATCGCAGACCATTTCAATAAATTTTTCACCTCAATCGGATCTAGCCTTTCAAATAATATCTTAATTAGAAATAATGTTTCGGAACATGACCTAGCAAACAAAATATCCCTGTCTCATCTGAGTTATACTCCATTTGTTTTCACTCCTACCACAGAACTGGAAATTATAGAAATCATCACATCATTAAAAAATAGCCATTCAACAGGAGTAGATAAAATCTCTTCTAAACTCGCTAAAAATTTAAAAACCCTTATTGCCAGCCCTCTCAAACATATTATAAACTTAAGCCTCCAATCCGGAATATTCCCAAAATCACTTAAACATGCCTCTATCATCCATATTTTCAAATCAGGTGACAGATCTTCCCTAAATAGTTACAGGCCTATATCGTTATTGAGCACTATATCCAAAATTTTTGAAAAAGTAGTAAAACTAAGACTCCTCAAATTCCTCCAGGACAATAAAATTCTTTCAAAAAACCAATACGGTTTTCGTAAAGATTGTAGTACTGCTGATGCAATTGCAACCTTTACCAAACTGATATCAGATAACCTCGATAAAGGCAATAAACCTCTTGCTGTCTTTCTAGATCTGTCTAAAGCCTTCGATACTATTTCCCACCACATTCTTTTAAAAAAACTCCAACAGATTGGGATAGAAGGTACTGCTCTGAAATGGTTTAAAAACTACCTCACACAGAGATCACAAACAACCGTCATCCACTCTAATCAAGAATATAGGAGTAAATGCTTGCCTATCTCCTATGGCGTGCCCCAAGGGAGTGTTCTAGGCCCGCTCTTATTTCTCATTTATATGAACTCCTTATTGAATTTGGATATTGAAGGTAATATAATATCTTTCGCTGATGACACTGTTATCATATTTACAAGTAAAATATGGAAAATAACAATCGAGAAAGCAAATTTTGGACTGAGCAAAATTAAAAAATGGCTAGACTCTAACCTCCTCACCCTAAATATTCAAAAAACACAATATATGCATTTCTCAATGCGAAAATTCACTCTCCCAGAAAACCTTCCTAAACTAATCATTCACACTTGCCCACAAAATCTTGACAATCCCTCACTATCTCTTTCAAACAGCTGTTCATGCCCAATTCTCAAACCTTCTAATGAAATAAAATACCTAGGGGTAATTATAGATAATCATCTACGCTGGGAGGCCCAAATCGACTCCATAACAAAGAGACTCCGTAAGTTATGCTATATTTTTTATTCTATTCGGTCAATCCTTGACATAAAAACACTCAGAAGTGTTTATTTTGCTCTGTTTCAATCTATAGCAACATACGGCATTATAGGATGGGGAGGTTGTGCAGCATCCATTCTCTACCCTCTAGTGACCATTCAAAAACTTTTGTTAAGGATCATTTTTAAATGTTCCCCTTCTCATCCATCAGAGCCACTTTTCAGAAAACTAGCTGTCTTAGACATTCGCCAATTGTACATTAAGATAGTTCTCATCCATATCTGGAAAAATGGTTTGATAAAATCCACACAAAAAGATATACATACGCGTTACTCAACTCATGCAAAATGCACAATCCCTACAACAAAAACAACTTTTTCACAAAGGCAATACTCATACATCGCACCTAAAATATACAACGAACTAAATAACAACATCAAAAAATCTAGTACACTTACTCACTTTGCAACTGGTGTCCAAATATGGATATCCGTAAAGGGTCGACAGTTTTTTAAAGAATTTCTTTAGAAAATTTATTCGAAGAGAATTATGTCATTGCCAATCTTTGATTTATTTAAATACAAGCTTGGTGGGAAACAAAGGTCACGTGTCATTATCCGTAATTTAAATTTAATTTTGTCTTAGCATTACATTATCGTTTTCTGATATTTTCTGCTAGAACAGGGATAGATATTTAATCCTATTATGAAGGTCAACTTTTGCCTAAACCGCTTTTGCAATAACGCTAGCAGCTAAACTACATTTGACTCGATAAAATGATATATGGAATCATAAAAAATATTTCTAACTACTAGCACACTAAAATATATTTTTTTCCACTTGTTAAGGAAAAATATTTCTTAATTTTATTTAACATGCTGTCCTCTTCTCGTGGCATACATACTTATTTTTTTTGTGAAAATGTGTTTTGCCATTGTGGAAACATCATCTGCAAATTATTGATAATTGTAAAATATAATATGTCATTATTACTTCATTTATCTGGAGGATAACATCATTTTATTTTATTTTCATTGTGAAAATATGATAAAACTTTCAACTTTTTTATAAAATACCTATGGGAGAAGAAAAACATTGCTTAACCCTTTCCACTCTAAGTATTCTTTTGTTTTTATTACACCAGCGCTTTAGTTAAGCGAAATTGCATTTTTTTTAAGTTAAAAAAAAAAAAAAGTTTTTAGTTGTTTTTTGTAAATAAAATTGATATCGGTTTATATACCCCTAATAAATTTTTTTGGTTGTAATCACTAAAATATAAATAGCCAAAAGTTTAAATACTTTTAAAAACAAAACTAATTCTTTAAAACTGTTTGGCACCACTGTGTACTAGTGCCTACATCTACATGTTTACGTACTCAGAGCCCCGTGCCACCAGAAAACCACTGTAACAATAATAATTTACTCTAGTGACCAGTGTAATTCGCCGGACTCGAAACATAAATTTATTCCAAAATTTATTTGTACAAAAATTGGTTTGAAATAATGTACCTACCAATATAACCACGTACACACAGATCTTCATTATAATCGCTATCATTTCCTACTTGCATTCTCTAGGTATAAAGTACTTACTTCGACTTTATATATTTTATAAATATATCATTTTTATATTCTTTCATGTATTGCTTTCTATGTTCTATACTTTTCATATTATTTTTATATTCTACTATCATACTCTATAGTCATTTATTGTTTCCATACTCTTTAGTCATTTACATTCTTTTATATTCATTCGTATTCTTAATATTATTTTATATAATATGTATATTTATATATTTTTATATTATTTTTTTATATTCTCGCACATTTCTTTACATTGCATCTGTTAATATACTGTATATAAAAATCGACTACCACAACACAGGCATGTGCCTAGTATGGTGGTCGAAAATTCCCCAATTTATGTAACGAATATTTCAAAGAATAAAGAAACTTAAAAAAAAAAAAAAATTGTAGAGCGCCGGTTTTCTGAAAAAATACCTGGGCGCTGTACAATTTCTTATAAAGTTTTAGGCCATATCTAACTTTATTATTTATAAATAGATACAGAAACATACTCACCTGGTAGGTTAATTCTGATAAATGCACTTTATAAGAAAGTTCATTCTTGGAGAAGATACGACTTTGCCCGTGGAGGACATAATATTAAAAAAAAACTGGTCTTTGCAGGATTTTAAATTTGCTTCTCCATCACCGTTGGTATTAAATTTATGAGAAGTTTAATGCCAACGTTGAGTTAATATTTATTTTGAAAGACTTGAGAATTTAGAACTCTTTAAGATGGAGAATTTCCACGAAGTGACCTTTACAAAAGCTTACAAATTAATGACATTAATTTATTACACCTAAGTTGCCAGAAAAAATTATATTAAAAAAATGCGAGTAATTTCTGAGGTAGCGAAAGTTATGTAGATATCCGCGATGATCAAAGTCGCCCCGTATTACGGTACCTTCTTACCCTTATTTTACCTCCTGCCTTCAGGAACTCAACCCAACAGGATACAACACTGCTATTCAACACAATACTTCCTAAATGCTCCCCGCATTCTACATTTACGAGTAGAGGAGAAAACTTATTCAAAGGAAGGTAATCTTGAATCTTTTATCCGAAATGCGAATTTGAGCGGCTTGGATTGGGGAATCGAGGGTTGGAATTATTCTGTCAAATTTTCAGAAAAAATATAACCATTCGTAATATGTATTTTTTCTCTAAAAATCCAGGGAGTCTTAACGGTTAAACGCCCAGCGTTACTGATTCTGAACGTACTTCGTGCAAATTTCCGAAATTTCATCGCAATCGGATGAATGGTATAGGAAAGCATACGAGACAAACAAGGAAACATTCAATTTTATATATAATAGATAAAACGCGTTTTTGAACATTGATCTTCATTTTTTTCATATAACAAGCTTGGAAAAGTTCAAAAGATTTAGACAGAAGAAAATCGGCCTGATTAAAAAATAGCCTAATTAACTTTGAAGTATAGTATAGCTCAAAAGTTGCCAAATTTAAATCCTTATAATGAGAAAGCAACGACTTACATTTTGTTTTAATGTATATATATTTTTAATTAAACACAAAACTTGAAAGGTGGCAAGTTCAAGGTTGTTCAAAACTGGTCACCTACCACGGCTGAAGCTACTTCATAGACCTCCGCATTCGTAGTGGAGATTCTTACCCCTCGACCACGAAGGCCATGGTCTTGGATTAAAAAATGTAAATCGAAAAGCTACTTCCCAAAAATTGAAGATGTTCTATTTTCAGTTTTTTAACATTTTTCAAGAGTTATTTCTCCAAACATTGGCAACAACATATTGGTGGAGTATACGAATATGAATTTATTTACTTATTTATTTCTATATATTACAGTTCACACCATATTATTAACATTTTTACATATGTAATATATTTTTGAAAACATTTTTACATATTAATATTACATTTCATTACGTTGGGTGTAAGGTAGGTTTGATAAGGTGAAACTGTTGGTTGGTAATATTGTATGTTTCGTGAACACCTCACTAGGAGAACCTGTGCTGAGGTGTTTACGTGTTTATGATTAAGTGTGACAAGTACAAGTAATTATGTGTGTGGTAGAAAGTTAGTTTCTTTTTCTTTTTTTTTACATTTTAATGGTAATTGTACATAGATTATTTAGAAGGAAAAAAATCACATTTGGAGTCGATTTTGTGGTTTAACTTTTTTTGATTTGAGCTTTCGTTTTCGAGTAAATCGGGTCCGAAGTTGGAATTTTTTAGGTTAAATTAAAAAAAAATTCACTAGGGGGTTGATTTCAGCTCTGTAATGTCTTATAAAATGCAACGAAGGGTAAACCGGACTCAAAATTTTTTTTAACCCTTTAGTTGCCGAAAAAATGGAAAATAGAAAAAAAATAATATTAAAATCGAAATGCTTAGATCGAAAAAAATAAGTTTTTTCGATTCTCTACGGGATGTAGATTCACCAGTTTCCCGATTGTACTACGAGTTTCCGGACACGTTGTTTATAATATATGTACATATGAATAGTTGGTAATTTCTTGAAAGACATGTTTATTTATTTTACATTTTTTATAGTTTGGTTAGGGATTAAAGTATTTTGAATAAAGTGAATATCTTGATTTTTTATCCAGGCTGTGATATGTTTTTTGTGAATGTTTGTAGATGTATTTGCAGTAAGTAGTTGTTTCAGAGTAATGGGCATATAATTCAAAAGTTTGGTTGCATAATACTGAAAATTTCTTTGTCCGTGTGTGGTGTGTGTTATCGGTATGTTCAGGGTTATATTTGTTAAGGACCTGGTTTTTATTATTATTTTGGGTTGAATTGGAATATAGAGTTTGTTTTGGAGGAAGTGTAGCAGAGCAGATTTGGCATAAAGTTGTTTTATTGACATGACTTCTAATTTTTTGAATATTTCGTTTGAATCTGTGTAGAAAGGCACTTGCAGGATTAGTTTAATTATCGCCTTTTGTATCTTTTGAATTGGGTCAATTGCTACATTTGTAGCACTTCCCCAAGCCAGTATTCCATACGTCGCAATCGATTGATAAAGTGCAAAATATATGGATCTGAGTATTGTTAGTGGGAAAATGTTTTTAATGTATTTTATTCGATGCATGACTCCTTTTAGTTTATTTGTGATGAAAGTTGTGTAGTCAGTCTAGCGTAAGTGAGTATCAATAATAACCCCTAGATATTTTGTTTGTTTGACCCTATCTATATGCTCGCATTGACAATTGGAAGAAGTTTGTTCACAGTCATGCAGAAACAGGTCTAAGTTTGATGGAGGTTGACCTCTTTGGGTAATATTATGTGTGATGTATTTTGTGTTGATAGTATTAACGGTAAGCGTATTACTGTTAAGCCATTTTTTAACAACTGACAAACTTTTTTGGCTTTTACGAATACATATTTCCATGTGGCTGCTTTTGACAAAGAAGAACTGTATCGTCAGTGAAGGTCACGATTTTACCATCAATTTCAATGTCACACAGTTCGTTTATGTAGATGAGGAATAATAAAGGGCGAAGTACACTCCCCCGTGGGACTCCGTACGTAATTAAGAGTTATTTAAGAGTTATCTTGTTATCATCTTTAACTTGTTGAGTTCGGTCAGACATGAAGCTTTTAATTAAGTCGAATTCTACTCCGTTAATACCAATGTTTTTTAACTTCTTAAAAAGTTTTTCGTGTGAGATTGTGCCTTTACATAGGTCTAAATAAACTGAAATAACTTTTTTCTTAGCATCAAGATTATATGTAATGAAGTCCGTTACAGAAGCTATTGTATGTTCTGTGCTTCTGTTTTTCCGGAATCCATGTTGGTTTATCGACAGTATTTGTTTGGTTTCAAGAGAGTGTTGAAGCTGTTTCTTAATAGTTTTTCCAGAATTTTTGAAAAGGTATTTAGTAGCGTAATAGGTTTGTAGTTGTTTATGCTATTTTTTTGTCCTGATTTAAAGATTGGAATAACAAGACCTTTTTTTAGTAAGCAACAAAAAATTCCTTCTTTTATACTAAGATTAATTAAGTATGTGAGTGGTTTGTGTAGTTTTTGGCTTACTGTTAAGATAGTTTTGGAGTCCACACCGTCGGGTCCCGTTGTTGTGTTATTCTTCAGTGATTAAATTATTTTATTGGTGTCTTCTAGTGAAATGTTTTGTAATTTGAAGTGGCTGTTAATATTTTTATTGCTGATGTTAGTGGCAGTGTTTTGAGGTTCCTGAATATCTTGGAGAGGCTGTGATTTTTTTTATATTCTCAGCTAGGCTAGCTCCTATATTAGTGTAGTGCTTGTTAATGTAATTAAGGATACGTGTAGGATTGTCGTGGAAGTGGATTTCTTCATCATCAATAAGTAAATTTTATGGTATAGATGTAGTTTCAATGTCTTTCAACTGATCTCTTTGATATGGATAGATAAGTGTAGTATTGTTTTATAAGTAGATATAGATATGTTATTTGGTATAATACCCGTACGGTCACGGAAATAGCCGATGCTATCCGATTGACAGCTGGGCACCTCCAGTGACCAGCTTTTCTGCCTCAAAAAAACACAGAGCATTCATTAGAACTTACGTTAAGTCCAGTTAAATATTATTTTTAAAGACTGATGCCTGATTCCTTATCATCCGAGGAGTATTTTATATTATAGGAAATAACAGATTTGTGGCCTCCGCCTCACAAGGACTGCCTGCAGAAGGCTCCACTCACCGAGTCATGGTTGTTCACCACCACGCTGGTGACTTGCAGATCCATGGTCTTCTCCGCCGCAGCATCGCTGACCTTCATCACTCAACATCACCTCCGTTTGTCAGTAACGTCTTTACTCTTCAGCACTTCTGTCTACATCTTATATCTTCATTGACCTTCGCTACGTAGCCCTACAATAAACGACTCAACTCACTACACCGACTGCTCGCCTTTCATTTCATCTCACGTCTCTGCCACTTGCGGAGTCAGCTCCCTCAGATCACCACAATATTCATAAGCATGTTTTTGTGAAAATATTTTCTTTTCCTCGAGTCAGTTTTCAAGATTTAAAACACACCTTATCCCGGGTTTGTTCTACGCATGCAAATGTACCTCCATTGGATTTTAATAATGGTTTTATTGTTCAATCAGAACTTAATCTCATTCAATTTTACGTCTTGTAGTTAAAATCGGTTAAGTCCACTTTGCTATAAATGGAACGGAATGAGTACCGTCGCATCAAAAGTAAATATTTAAACGAAGTCCTTGTTTATGGAACCATGTTGGAGCAAGGAACACAGAATAATATTATTGTTGAATTTTAGATTAGATTCTTAAGGACATCTTATTATTTAGAATAATTTTATTTTCAACAGTTCAAATAACAATCTTTTACTCTTTTCCCCAGACAAATAATACTCTGTGTAATAGAATTCTATAAGTTTTGAGATGTTTGCAGAAAAGTTTTTAAATTATGCAAACATGCGAAGTTGTACTGTTTAATTTTAAGATTTTCCGGCAAAAGTTACTTGTAAATACAAACACGAAATATTTTAAGTTTTTTTTCGTTTCATAGAAATATGAAGTTTCCATCATCTGGGCAGATATGTAAGTCTAGATGAATTAACTTAATTAAATTCATTGGTTAAATTATTGGCAAAAAAAAATTAATACAAAGGAAGGGATAATAATCCATATTTTTATCAGAGTCCCAAAGTTCTTACAGTGAGAGCAATTCTATGTACAAAATTATATTTCAGCATATAAATAACCGTTCATATACAAACAGGCTGGAACACAACCATAATTAATACTCGTTTTAATTTGAATGAAGGACTAATTGTACCTAAGCATACAAATAAATATGGACAAAGAACATTTAATTACATGATTCCCAGTTATTTAAATATGTTACCTGCTGAAATTAAAAACTGTGTCCAAAACAAACAATTGGTGAATTTACTAAAGACTTGGCTTACCGAACGAATTAATTTGTATTAGCTTGCAATGACATATTTTAAGAGATTTACAAAGATTTTAAAATTGTTATTTATGTTTTCATAATTTTTCTTTTCTCTCCGCTTCTGTAAATTTTTTTAATTTTTATTTGTAAGAAATGTAACTATTAATTCACAATATTAAGATCTTTAATGTAAAGTACCCGTTAGGCAAACTGCTAAAAAGTAGTTTATCGGAACTTTTATGTCTTATATTTGTAAAGTGAGTAAAACAAAAAAAAAAAAAAAAATTTTTATTTATTTTTGGTACCTCCTACTTTAGCCAACGTTTCGGTAAGCATTACAGCCCATCATCAGGGAAGAGGTCCTTACACATCTGCCCTGATGATGTGATGCCGTTGGAAACGTTGGCTAAATAAGGAGATAGCGCAACACGGTATAATGACCAAAAATAAATCACAATAGCATATATATTAGTTAAAGTTATAAGTCTTAGTTTGTAAATCACTATCTGTTCGTTTAGATGTAAGTCACTTTAAGTGATAAGTCTCACCTTTGATATTTGAAACAGACAGAACCTTGTGATTTGACAATCACCAAAGCTCAGAGCAACAGGGTTCTAACGGATTATTTTAACTTTTTTTTCAAAATGCTTTGTATTTTTAATAATTGAAATTAATTACAATACTTTCCGCGCATTCACTTTTTCAGGCACGCAATTTTGTATTGTATTTTCTCAGTTTCACGCAATTGGCAGATGAAACCCAGTTGTCCCAAGGGATTGAGCACGAAATACAGCGCAAATGAAATGCTGCAAAAATCAATGGCAGATGTAAAACTAAACTGGCCGTAAAATTTGCAAATGAATGGGGTTTTCTGAGATACAATTTTATTTTTTTTTTTAAATTGAACTAATATGCTTGTAAATTATATATGAAATCTTGTTAAGCCAAAACTAAATGCCGTAAAGTATTTTAAATATACTAATTATACTGCAATAGTTGATCGGAGGGCGCAAGTACGAGTAGATACATATATACTTCAAGCACACACTTCACCACAATCTCCAATTACACATCTGTCCTGTTGATGGACATCGTAATGCTGTTCGAAACGTTAGCTAAATAAGGAATTAGGGAAACACGGCATCAATAAAACACCCCGTAAATAAACTCCGATAAACCTTGTTGTTCTAAAAAATAAATATACCAACGTAAAACAGTAATTAGAACTTGGATATGGGTATTTAGGGCGTCAAAGAGGAAGAAAACATTAGAATTTCGGTGCAAGAAATCAACATTGACCATAATGTCAAATGAAACCATGTTGTTCCAAGGTATTATCGACTAGCTGGCATTATTATTTGTACCACTTGAGTGAGAGCGCTAGCCGCTTGATGCTGGAGTTTTCCGCGCGGCGCACAGTGGTTGCAAATGCTCATTTTCGTCTCATAAATCTGTCACTTCTTTGTTTCTTATCAAGAAAAAATAAAATTTGCTGTCCTGATTAAAAACTAAACAAGCTTCAATGCAACAGATTTTATATCCGGGTTAAATCTTCCCCACAGGAAAGACTAAACCCTTTCACACACTTTTCCACAAATGATTATCTAGTCAAATCACGCTATGCAATTGGACTATGTATATAAGTATAATAAATACAAAAACAACATGTCCACCTACAGAGACCAAATGGGAAAATAATTCACCGACTCCAGATTTTTTTTTCTTAATTTTTTTTAAAAGAAAGACAAACATTCCCGGGTTACGAATAACCCAACAATGTTTGAAAATCTCCTACTACCACCACAGAAAGCCGAAAATGTTGCTTGTGTTGCGATGGAGGACTTAGCCAGCCGAGGAATCGAACACGCGACGCTCGGGGACCCAAGCGCTATGCCCACTCAACCACTGACAGGTCTCGGATATTTTCATATCAGAGGGTTCGGCTCGGTGGAACTCTAATAGGACCTATAAATCCTACTGATACCTCAATATAAATATTTAAAAATATTTCATATTTTTATTTAGTGAATTGTTATTATTTTAATATTAAGTATGACTTTTCAAAAACAATTTATCCTTTTTGGGTACTTCGACGAGTTAATTAATAAAATGATAAAAAAGAGCAGCGGAATAACCGTTGTTTGGCGCTGTTTCTAATATAAAATGGTGTTTTAATATCTATAGGGGCAAACTCTGTAACCAGCCGAAAATTTACCTGAACTTTGTCAAAATCTGGTTTAGGTTATTATTTGCTTAAAAGGACCTTATAAATCACTGTTGTTTAAAACTAAAATATTAAAAATACAAAGAATTTAAGCTTAAAAACAACCTTTCTGGTGATATATAATAAGCCATATATAAACTAGCTCAAATTTTTTAATTTTGTACCACGAAATATACCATGTTTTGATTCAATTAAATATTTCAGCCCGAATCCGTACTTTGAAATTATTTTAGATGAAATAACAAAAAATAATTATTAAGCGATAAAAAATTATCAATCTTATTCA
This sequence comes from Limnephilus marmoratus, assembly GCA_917880885.1. Taxonomy (NCBI): domain Eukaryota; kingdom Metazoa; phylum Arthropoda; class Insecta; order Trichoptera; family Limnephilidae; genus Limnephilus; species Limnephilus marmoratus. The sequence continues at coordinate 67,277,787 of OU862908.1, forward strand.
AACCGCTAAAGGTATATCTGAAAAAAAAAGTACAGGGGTTCGAGTTTTGACATGGTCTTGTTCCGGGCCATTCCATAGTGCGGCGCTCGTAAGCCAAACGCGCTCGGTGCGGTCTGTAAACTGAATACCTATCTCCTATCGACCGTATTATATCGATGTCATCTCCAATATTGACACTGGCCGGCAACCGCACAATGCATGGGAAATACTCCCACAACTTCTATTATGGAGGATGTAACACTGCGAACAAAGTTTAAAGCTGTGTGGTTCGTGAATGGTGCCGATAATATTCGATACTATTTCGCATAACTTAAATATTACATCGAAAACTTAAAAAAATTGTCATAACTGGTCCACCGCTAAAATGGTTTTTCAGTTACATTAAAAGTAAACAACAAATAATAAAAATGTATTAAACATCCGAGTTGCCGGCACTTAAACAGAATATTGAATAATTAATATAAATTAAAAATGCGAGCAACTCACAAAAAATGATTAATAACGGATTATTACTATTATAATGAAATAAAAAAAAAACACTTTGTTTTTAGCACGATAATCTTTATTTACAAAATAAACGTGTTTCAAGAACGATGTTCTCTTCATTGGATAACCAACACTCCTGCCGTAAGTCACTCCCGGTGGCTCGCTACGTTTAGTGACTTAGCAAAGGTGCCTTTGTTAATCACTCAGTATCACTTCGTTAAAAGGCCAGTAAAAATTAAATCATTAGATTTATTTAATTTTTCGTAATCAGTTATTTTTGTTGCGTAAACATAATGGTTTAATTTATCTGATTACATTCAGTCTAGTTTTTCCGAATAAGAAAGAGTTTATAATGATTTATTTATTTAACTTCTTTCTTCCCCTCTTGAATCGATCTCTTCCCCTCTTCCAAAGGTCTCTTCCCCTAAATTATAGATCTCGTATCCTCTTGAATCGATCATTTCCCCTCTTGCAAAGGTTTCTTCCCCTTCACAGATCTCTTGTACTATCGAATCGATTTCTTCCCTTCTTGAATCGATCTCTTTCTCTCTAGAATCGATCTTTTTTTGGTCTTGCATAGAACGTTTTCCTATTGAATCAATTTCTTTCCCTCTTGCTTAGGTCTATTCCCCTCTTTCACAGATCTTTTCCCTTCTTGAATCGAACTCTTCCCCTCCTGCATAGTTCTTTTCTCGTCTAGAATTGATCTCTTTTCCTCTTGCTTAGGTCTTTTCCCCCTTTTTTAGATCTTTTCCCCTCTTCCCTTCTTAAATCGATCCATTCCCTCTCGCATAGTTCTTTTCACCCTAAAATCGATCTCCTTTTCTCTATCTTAGAACTCTTCACCTATTGAATCGACCTATTTCCCTCTCGCATAGTTCCCTCCCTCTCTAGAATCGATCTCTTTTCCTGTAAAATAGAAATCTTTCCATATTGAATTACATCTCTCCACTCCTTGAATCGATCTCTTCCTCTCTTGAATCAATTTCTACCACTCTCGAATCGATCTCTTCTCATTTTGATTCAATCTCGCCTGCTCTTGAATCGATGACTTTTCCGCTTCAATCGACTCACTTCTACCTAGAATCAAATCAATAGACAACTTTTCCTTTCGAAAATCGATATCTTGCCACCTTGAATGGACTTCTTCTTTTAAATAGACCCTTCACTCCCTTTAATCGATTTATTCCCCGAATCATCGCTTTCCCCACTAGAGTCAACCACATTACCTCCAGGATCGATCTTTTCCACCTCTGGTATCAGTTTTCTCGTTCCACAATACACCTCCTTTAGCAGTTTTGCACTCCGTAGACGACATTAGCTGGAAAATTCCGTATAACAGTCAGCCATTAAGCCCTCCGCTTTATGTTTTCGATTTATTCAACGGAATATTACGTCTCAAATATTCCCTGGCGCACCGTTGGCGTTGTTTTTACGCGAGTTGTAGGACTTTCTGGGTTAACATCGAGTTACGACGACGTAAGTCTAGTTCAGTTTCGTAACTTTATCCCAAGCTTCAAGATTTCTATATTAAAACCTTATTAGCGCAAATATAAAGCTGCTTTTCCAGTAGTAAGTACCGCACGATGTGAGAGCGAGGGTGCACGTATGACAACTATGTGTAGTGTTGAGCATAATTACTTTATCAAGTTCGTCGGATTTGTCACGTGTATTTTGCATTGGATAATAATCATTATTTGGCTGAGCTTATCGGAGTCGTGTTTGAACTCGACCGGTTTCCATTTCGTCTGTCTGTAAAAAAAACAAGATAGGACCGATTTAATGGTTCAGAAAATATTATTTTTCAAATGTTAATTCGTGATGTTTATTTAGAATTTCTTTTTTGCATTTTTTAAATTTCATGGTACCTACCAGCATGAAAAAAGTTTAAAAAAAATTATTGTCATTAAGAATATGACGTTTCTTTGGATAAATTTTATAATTCCTAGTTAGAAATTTAAAAAAATTGCATTCGAGTAAAATATGTATATGGTTGATATGTTTGATATTCAAGTTTTTTAATATTTCTAGCTTTCACCCTTCAAAACCATCATTTCAGCTTCACAACATACTCCAATTGGAGATGCCATAGTCTCACTGGCTCCAGACTGGAGTAGCTGAGTCACTTGAAACGTGAATTTATACAATAATTTTATTTTATTTTATATGAATAAGCGCGCACGAAACCTAAAATCTTTACAACAAAACACTCACTTTACAACAATCTACACATCTTTCCTGATGATGGACACCATAACGGTATTCGAATTGTTGGTTAAAGAGGGAGGAAGCGTAACACGGAATAATAACCAAAAAAATTAACTTTTTTTTTATTATTATTTTTTTTATTTCGTACAATTTTTGAAAGTACCTACACTTTTATGTGTTTATCTTGATTACCATACTAGGCTTATGCCCGTGATAAGGTAATGTATACCCTAGTGAGACAGGTATACCCTAGTGAGACAGGCATCGAATAATGTAATACAAACATTCTTTTTATAGATAAATAAATAAAAAAAAAAAAAAAAAAAAAAATCATACATGATATAAGTTATACAGTGTGAGAACATGATAAAGAAAGGGGTGTTTTCCAGATAATATTAGAAATGATGTGAGTATTCTTTATAATTTTATTTATTATAATTCACCATTATTATACTTTCCTATTTCGGAGGTCAAAGGATACTATTTTTGTGGAATAAATAAAAAAATACCAATAAATTTCTAGATATATTATTTATCAAAGAAAAGAAAAATTAAATATTTGTTTGAGAACCAAGATTATTTTATTCTTATCAAAACACAATGTGGAATGAAGATAAAAGTTGGACATTTTTTTTATTCCGTCTAATATCCTGGAGATATCGCGAAACGGCCGGATATCCGGATGTCCGGGTCCGGAGAGAGACCGGCCACTCCTGAAAGGAAAGTCCAAAGGAGTCAATAATTCAGACTGCAAAATATCTACCGAATATCTTCACAGCGCGCGGTACTATCTTTTGTATATTCCCCAAATACAATAACAAACCAAAGAAACTCGACAAATCGGAATGGGGCTTTGTAGGGAGCGTGATTTATTTACCGATTCAATTTTAACTTCGAAAACTTATCTCGGATCTAAAGTTCAGAATAATTATTATTTGCGAGAGATTATGGAATTTTGTATTACCATTTATTCTGTCCAATTAATTGTGCAGAATTTTTGATATTTAAAACGATTTCAATTGGTTTATCCTACAAAAGGATATATTTCAATTAATTTTATTGGTCCCCTAGAAAATATTATTATGATGTTTATAAACATAATGCCGTAATTTAAAGCATCACGCAATTAGAACCCATTATCTTATAAATTGAAAGAATTATAATAAATAAAAGCAAAATGTTTTTATTAATTAATTTGCCAGAAAGGGTGACATCACCGAACAATTTATTGAACTGGGGCATATCGTTTGTGACGTTTCAAATACCGATTGAGTTATATCGGTAAATCTGATTTGATAGGTTTTTATAGTTCTACCGAATCAGAACTATAAAATATGTCATAAAAGATTTGGAAAAATAAAAAGTGGTAATGGCGCATCACGTGTATAAATATACCAAACCACCCACATTACGTGCAACACTGCTTATAATTATTTTACAACTTAATTTTAAATTACAACATTGCTTTATTGGAAAGCGATTCAAATAACAGCTATTAAAACATTGAAAAAATTCACAAAATAGAAAATTATGCAAAAAATAATTATAATATTGAATTGTGAGTGGTTACGCATTGCAATATGTTGTTTGTTCGTAAATTTAAATAAATATAATATATCACAAATATGGTACTTACTCACTCCTTGGGATTAACAGAGACACCTAAATGGATTGTTTTTTAAAAATAGAATCTAAAACAAGAAAATAACTGAACTGTCTGTTTCTTGGAAAATTTTCATCATTGTGAAAACTTATGAGTTTGTGTATTGATTGACAAATTTCATCTCTTGTGCAAATTTTCAAATCACCTAAGGATTGCATTGATGGAATTTAACTATTGATTGGATGATATTACGGAGGCCTCCAAGCTACAAAAATTACAAAACAAGGTTGGTGGATCTGTAATTTTCCTGGAGTTTTTCTTTGTGCCATCCTTTGTGATATATTTGTCGCGAGTAGAGTTTTCATAATCATATCCGTGAGTATTAGGCTCAGAGGGTTTGAGATTATTTACACATCTCAAACTCATATTATAATGCAGTGAGTGAATTCAAAAATTCAAAAACGTCAAATGTCAATGCGCTGATTGTTTTGCTTTTGTTCTTAAATATATAATGCTGCCCCTCTTTCTAACGCACTTAATGTCAACAGTCGATAATGAGACAAACGGTGAATGTATGTCTACACCCCTCCAAAGGAAAAATACAATAATTATAATAAATCTCCCTCACACGTATAAAGAAAATGGATCGCAGTTCTCATAAGTAAGTGAAAAAGTAAGATAATCTAAATCTGTACACAACTCCATCTCTGATATTGACAAAAACAAAACACAGACAGTTGCACATCGATAATTGCTTCATCGTGTAATTTTTAATTTGATAAAAAAATTAATTTAATTCAGCTAATAACAACAGATTTTCATGATGAGGCAGTACGAAGTTCACCGAGTCAGTAGTTACGAATAAAAACATTATATGAACCGCGTGTAAAATATCACTTGTCAAAACCATAATATCGAAGCGTGTGCAAAAGAACATGGCAGATCCGCGCATACCCAGACATACCCGATCAACCCAGAGGTTCAATGTTGCCAACACAATAATGACATTTTTTGATTAGTAACGTTCCAAAATATAAAATGAACAGTCTTTTACAACGTTTAACAAAATCACCGTTTAACCGTCGTTAAGTGTTTTTTATAAGTAGGAGAGACCGGAGACAATTGTACCAATTTGACTTTGACCATTTTTCACATCTTAGGTATAATGTTTATGAAAAAAATTCTCATACTCGACGGAAGATAATTTAGTTGTCTACCAAATTCTTATTCTATTATTTTTCTAAATCTTATAGAAATTAAGCTATAAGCGCATAAACAGATCGGGGGAAATGCTACAACTGACCCCTACCCCGGGGTTAGTTGTACCAGTAGCGGAATTTAAATTAAAACAAAGAATTTGTGGATAAATTTAGTTAATTTTAATAATTTCGGTGAGGTAAAACCGTTTTTTTGTTGGTTTATAAAATAACTTTTCAAAATTTCAATTACATTGAACGTAATACACAATTTATCTGACCACAAGAAATCTCTTATAGAATTCGTCAGTTGAAGTGTTATCAAGAACCTTAACTATTGTTATATAATAAAATGATATATTAACAACATAGCATGTTTTAAACTCAAGAAAAGAGAAGAAAAAAATAATAAAATTTTGTCTGAAATCATTGTGGTACAATTATCCCCGCGGTACAATTGTCCCCAAACAATATATAAATATATTCATTTTGCAATAATTTTTTTACGACTATACATATACAACGAAAAAACACACTGGCTCAAACTATTAAATATTAAAGTCTTATTTAAATTAAAATAATTATAATGTAAACCTGTAACCACAGAATACACGTATTTTGAAAACGACTGAGTATTGAAAATACAACATTTATTTAAAAAAAACAGTAACAAACAAAAAATAACAAAAACGCTGGCTTGTTGAGTGATCGGTCACCTTATAGCTTATAGGAACTATGTACCCACAAAAAAGAAAAATGAAATAAGAAATAAACTCTTACCATATTATGGGAAGTAAAAATTGTACTACCGACAAACAACCACACTACAAATTCTACATACAATTTTTTTAGGAACAATTTACAAAAAAATATAAACTTGTAACCATACAATATATATATATAATAAAATTAACCAAGTTTTGAAAAAACCATAACATAAACGTAACAAATAAACTAAAAACGAACAAACAAAAAATAGCAAACATGCTTGGCTTGGTGAGGGATCGGTCACCTAATAACTTAAAGAAACTATACAACTGTAGAACTCGTGGTTGGGGGTTGCCAATATAGAACAATAAGGTTGCGTATTGGAAGTCTTTATTGAGTTCTACCAAAAATTACAATGTGCAAATCAATTCAGGAATGGACAGCGAAACAGATTTATTACACTATCGGCGCTTTGGTAAACAAAACAAACGTAGTTTCTCACTGGGTCAAGGTTAACTGCGGGTGCTTGAGGCGAGCTTGCTGAACGCAATAAAAAAACACCGTAATACTGTATGTGTTTTGCCGGGCACCTTTATATAACCCGATAAGTCGAAGAGTTGCTTTGTGCGGCAGTTATTTTTATTCGTCGAATTTCTTGTTACCGCCCGAACTGTGCATTTAAGGCGCGCAATGTTTAGAACTTTTTCTGGAACGCGTGAGAGGTAGGTACAGGTATGTAGGTATAACGCAGCTCAGTATCGATGTGATAGGAACCTACTATCGAGTCACGTAATTACGAGCGGTGGCCGGAATGTTCTCGATGGTTCGGCATTCGAACATTTTAATATGGGCGACGCTTTTGGAAAGATCAATATTTTTCGTAAACAATCCAAAGCATGAGGTAGCAGAGGCTGGCTGCTACATAACTATACAAAAGAAAAGTTTAATAACTAACAACCTCTTACCATGTTATCTATTTAGAAATAATGAAAATATTGTGAAAAATGATCGTTATAAATAAATCAGGAAATTATAAAAATGCAAAAGAAACATAATTGTATTTTTTTTTACTCAGATTCACATTTATGACACATGTATCCAAGTTCTCACTATGTGCAATCTTCGTGGGACCAGGATTTGCATTTAATCAACATTAACATAAATACATAAAGTGAAAAGGGTTTGGACATTGAAAGTATGGCCTATTGACATAGACATGCACTTGAGCGTATGATTTGGGAGCTGTACTCACAGAATCTTAAAAAAAAACCTCGGGGTTAGTTGTAGCACGGGGTTGATTATACCGGTACAATCGTCCCCGAAAAAAACGGTACAACCATCCCCGAGGGGTCATTTTAAATTAAAACGCAAATTTTTGGTTAATCCTGCTAAGTTCACCTACCTTAGGTGCCTACCTTCTGCCGACAGACTAAAGACAGCAGAGCGGGGGAGACCATCATCAGGGTGGTAGGATCTCTGAGGCGTTTGTGGCGCATCCCTGAAATAAGCTCAAATCCTACGGGCAGGGGGAGACAGTGAAACAAGTGGCTACGGTAAATAAAAGTTGTATTGGGTAGAATTCTTTCATAAACAACAATGGTACATAATGCAGGCAAGGTTAGAACAGGGTAGCATCAACAATCCTATCTAATTCGGGTGCATTTGGCCCTAAAATCTCTCTGGGGGGCGGTCATTTATTGTCGCGTTGAATTTACAAGGAACACACGCAATAAAGTGGGATTAATAGCTCATGGTACTCACTGCAACCGGCGGCTTGGAGATCGGTGTGGTGAAAGGGAATTTAACCGGGCTTGGCATTCCCGCCCGTCACTAGGCGAAATAACAATTGCCATAGCGGCTTCGTGGAATGTTCTGGAACAGTGCAGAACGGTTCACGGTACACGTGCGCTTGAGGCGAGCTCGGGGACAGAATGCGGGCCGGCGGCTGACTACAACCGCCGTTGGCGCGCGGCAAGCTAGCGGAGAGGAAGCCGAGTAATTTGCAGGGGCGTAGGTGAGTAATTTGCAGGGGTCTATTCGTGCATCGTAACAGCCGAGTAATTTGCAGGGGCGTAGGTGAGTAATTTGCAGGGGTTTATTCGTGCATCGTAACAATCCCTACTCACGAACGCTTCAAACCAATCCTAAAATAAACTCAATTGTCCAAAGAAATGTGTAGATAGCAAAATAATAACATACAGAACAAAATAATTGTGATATTAGAGTATGAATGCAATCGAAAAACTTACGTTTTGGGCTCGAAAAATTTCTTCTTCCAACTGCGAACGTCCGGCTTCCACTAGGTCACGCGGGCAACTGACGATTGTGCGTGCGTGTCAGGGCTATTGCCTGGCGATACATAGTATACGTACCTATTATAGTTTGGGCGTTATTCGCATTGGTACTACTGACCCGTGGTACTATTGTCCCCGGTCTCCCCTAATGCTGAAGGTGTTTTGTTGTGAAGAAGGCTTAAATTATTTCAAGAACCATTCACAATAATACCTCAGAAAATTATATTTTTCTGAAGTTAAACTCTATCACACGGTTAAAGTTGTATAATACAAATAATAAACGCATTTTTCTAAAATAGTACGAAGGTTTTGTTTAAGGAATTATCTACTAAAGCCCAAAGAAATCCTTCATTATATGTTGGGCTGATAAAAATATTAGTTTTATTTGTAATACGACACGCGTAAAAATAACCTAAGGTCCTTTTTACGCCCTCGGTATCATCATTTGTGAAGTTATAGAGTTTCTATTCAGTATTTGGAGACCCCATCATGAAGTTTTATCCCTCTAGAAGAGTTTGAGGTAGGCACTCGGTCCTACCCGCTTCAACCCTCGGGCGAGGGGAGGGGTTGGAGGCACTTAGAAGAAAATAAAATCGCCAAATAACACAGCAAACCTTTTCGCCCCACAATACAATTCCCGTCGTTATACCATCCATCTAAAGTTCCATCGTGACCTCCTTGAAGTTGCAGAACCTACAAGAAGCTAGTTGAGGGTGATATTGAATGGGACGATAAAATAGTTACACGGAGGATAAACACAATTAAGAGGTCGGAGGCTCTTTTGCAGTTACACTCGTTAATATCGGACGATTTTTTTTTTTTTTTTTTTTTTTTTTTTTTTTTTTTTTTTTTTTTTTTTTAACTAAAAAGTACATATTCAGTGTTATGTTTACAGTGGTTTAAAATTACACAAGGACAAAAGGATATCAACAGAAAAAATATATAAATATGAACAGTAGATAAATGAAAAATAGAAAATAGTTATAAATTTTGGTTTTTCAGTAATCTGCCTCACTAGGCTAGCCTGTGTTTTTTTTTATTGAGACGGAAAATGTACAGGAAAAAAATAAGTAAAATATTTGACGTTCAGTTTATCAATATTAAAAAAATAATGGACAGCAGATAAAGATACTGTGCGGTGAGCAGAGAAAGGGACTCCAAAAATCGTTTTAAGCACTGGATCCCCGACAAGACTTCCATCAGATATGGGATGAAATTTATGATTATTACAACGATGAAAAATATTAATTTTAGTTTAATTATTGCTGTTTGCAGTGGTAATTTGTCGGTGACTGATTTGCGTTGCATCTTGTGTTTATCTGTACCTCTCGTAGTTATAGTTTATTGTTGCGTTTACTGTTATTTTCGTAGCAAGTCCCGTAAAAAAACTCTGTGCGTTGGAAAAAATGTGATATTGCTGATATTTTTGAAGTGAAAACTTCTTCAGCAGCGTTGTGATTTGAAACTCGATGAATCGAAAATAGCGACACAAAAAAGAGACAAAAACCTAAATTCATGGGATTTAGTCTGCGAGAGAATGAGATAGTGTATTCGGTCTCCTCTTTGTGCGGTGCTTCGTAACTTATTGGTCTCCTCTTTGTGCGGTGCTTTGTAGTCTTCCCACTCTTGTCTACTTAGTTTTCCTGAAGGTTTCACTTCTACCGCGTGTGAATTGCACACTTTGTTTTTTTATTTCGTGTACTTCAGGATGTTTCAAATAATGTGTTAATAGAGCTTATAGTAATTAATCTTATTACTCTTTACTAAATAACTAAAATTAATTATTACAAAATGTAACAATAATTCTTTTTTGTAATTGAAATTTAAAAAAAAATATATTTATTTTTCAGTTTTACGTCTTTTTTTTTTTTTTACGTGAGCTCCACACAGGAGGCCCGGAGGAAAATAATTTCCCTCAGGGCCTATGTCATCTTTGGGGATGCTGTGTGGAGGGTTTTTTTAAGGAAAGGAAGGAGGGGAGAGTTCTAGGAAGGAAGAGGGTTTTAGGGGTGGGTAGGAATCTGGGGTTCAGTGTGTCCTGGTCATCCGCCTCCAAAACCTAGATAAACCTCACCCCACGTCTGTGTTTTTTATACATTTTTAAAACTTTTTTTGTTTTTTTTTTCTTATCTCCTAGCCAAAAAACTGGCACACTATAGGTACGTCAGTTTTATCATTAATGTGTTATTATTTTGTTCTTTTAGTACCCGTCATATAAAATATTTTCAAAATGTCTGTCTCTATTTGAACATAGATTTTGTTTTATCGAGAAGTGGAAACCCGCTTCTCGACATCCGACCAAGCTGAAATTCGGCAATTATGGTAATGACTGCACAGTTTAGGATTGTTGTAACGGAGGTGGCGCCCTCTGTTATTTTATGAATTAAATATATAAAAGTAACAGCTAGATTATTCGCCGAACTTATTGTGCAAAAAATAGTAATTACGTACGTTAAAGTTTGACTCGTTTTTAGAGAACTCATTAATTTGCAAGAAATTTGAATTTTTTATATGTAAGTAATTCATCTTAATTATTGTGAAGTTACGCCATAAAGACCCAATAAAGTGAAATAAAGTATTTGTTCATATGAAGCAAATACTTTGTGATGTGACATTATAATTTCTATATATATATATAAATCAATATATGCTTGTTCTGGGTTTTATATATATGTGAGCTTATGCGATGTCTGTGCGCTGCTGACCCATTAATTCGATTGCGAAGAAACTTTGGGAATTTGAGGTGCGCATGCCCGCGATGGTTTCTGTATACAATAGTGAGTTCTGGCATCATGAAATTATACATTACTAACCGTTCATCCGATTGCGATAAAACTTTGGGGATTTGATCTTAAAATTTGTGCATGCCCGCGATGGTTTCTTTGTATAAAAGTGAGCTCGAAGCCGTTTATCCGATTGCGAGAAAAAAATGGTGTATTATTGTGAGCACGCCCGCGAAGGTTTCTATATGGTGAGCTCTGGCAAAAAATTTATTAAAAAATGCATAAAACTGAATGTACCAGGACTGAATGTATGGAATGCGGATTGCGGGTGGGGGGAGGGGAATTGGGAGAGGAAACACGGGGAGAGGGGAGTGGGGAGAGGGATGCTGGAGAGAAAGGAGTGGCGGAAGGGGAGGTGGAAGGGAAACGGGACGAATGGGAAGGACAAGCAGGGAGAAACAATTTCTTTTTTAAGTGGCATAGCAACGCATGTCGGGGACTCGCTAGTTTAAATTAAAACAATGACTTTGTACACACCACTTTTATAAAAGTTAAACATCGTTATTGTTTTATTTTAAATTGAAATGAAATAAAGTATTAGAACACACTAAAATAAACAAGTTAGAAAAAAGCTTGAAAGCTCAAAACGTGCGGAAGATGAGAGTAGGTTGACACAAATAGGTTTTTTTAAATTCAGCAGTGAACAGAGAGATACCGATAATGAATTTAATACTGTGCCTATCTTTAAATCTGCGCGTGAATGGCGAAGCAACCATATTACCTCCTGTCGATTTAGAGCAAATAATTACAACAGAGGGGTTTCCGCTCAACATGCAGAGCAATATTCATACGAATCGTTAATACAACGAGTAAAGTTCAGTCTCGTTTGCAGAGCAAGTGAATTGGGTCACTGGCTCCACGTAACTGCTAATGCAAAGCCGTATTGTATAATATTGTATGTGAAGCAGACGACGTTAACTATGGAAGCACGGAAAATATGTTATGTAATTTTCATATTAAGTATGTGTATATTTTACAAATTGCATATGCCGCTAAGCGATCCTTGGACTTTTACAAGTTATTTTACTAATTAACATCTATGTCATTAGGGGAGGCGCAGATAGATTTGAGAAGGATCTGCAAAATAAATAATGTAACTGAAGATGAAGCAGGGACGAGGTCCAGCACACCCACGGGGGTGGGAAATAATTAAATATATATATATATATATATGAGTTCAGTTCATCCAGTAAAACATTGAAATAGTTAAAGACAAATAAAACAAAACAAGGAACATGGTATAAATTAACAGGTAGTATAGTAATTATTAACAAAGCAAATCGCAAGGCAATTATATACATTTTGAAAATATAGTGAACAAAATAACATAACGCAAATGTAAAATATAACACATGACTCATAATATATAATAAAATTAATATTAATAAAATAAAAGAAATAACATATTACAGGAACACAAAAAACATAAATCATAACAAATAAATCCAAGCGGTAAATGTAAAGGAATCATGAAGAGTGTCCGTGAATTCAGAAGCAAAATACACCTGGTACCTAAGTTATTTTACAGCTACTCAGCGACTCTAAGATCAGGCCATCTCTCAACCCAGACTTTCGTGAATTTCCTTAGGCACTCAAGTTTCACCTTATTCGAGACGAGATTTGTATTCCAAGCAGGTCTCGTAATAACTTGTAAACCATCAATCATTTCGTCAATCAGCTCGTAGTCAGTTGAGCAACCACCTGTAATTAGCAAGTAGAACACGATTGATCAGCAAAGAATATCAGCCTCTATTGAACCTGATATTTTTTCACCGCCGACAAAAACATAGCAGCCATGATGCCTTATGGATTTAATAGACTTTTATTTTTGGAAATATGGTGCCATACCGTCTGATTTTTTGGATTCTTATTAAGAATCATGGTCTACAATCTGCAAAATTTTTCAGTTGTGGAAAAATCATAATTTTTATGGGCGTACTACATCGGGTTGTAGAGTCGTTTTCTCCGGTTTTATGTAGCTGAACCGATTCAATTTTCGGATTTCTAATACGAATTATGATTCCATTTTTATACATTGACGTCGATTATATAATTAGTTGGACTGTTCTTCTTGCATAATGTATTACTTGTAAAGATGGTCTCTTGCCATAACCTGACCAATCTAACTTACTGCATATTGATTATTCACAACAAGTTATATCACATCTTGATAGGGTTGTGTGATATTCAAACATCATCATAATCACTATTGGCTCTACAACCTCTGGTGGGTCTTGGCCTCCTCAAGAATCTTCATCCACTCATCTCGGTTTTGTGCCAGCTCTCTCCAGTTTAGAAGCTCCAAGATAGATATGTCTTTGAGGACGTTGTCGCTCCATCTTAGTCTTGGTATTCCCAGGCTCCTTCGCCCTATTGGTCTTGAGTTCAGCAGGGACTTTGGTGCTTGATGCTCGGTCATTCTCTCCACATGACCCAGCCACCGAAGTCTTCCCAGCTTTATAAATTTCGCGACGTTTAGCTCCTTAAACAAAGTATAGAGCTCATTGTTATAACAGAATATAAAAACAAAACTATAAGTAAATAAATAAATAAATAAGTGTTTATTCCAGTATGTGGGGAGGAGAGTGCAATCCCACACATTCCATAGGGGTATAATATAAACATACATGTACAAAGTATTTGAAAGGAAAAAAAAGAAAAAGAAGGTGGATATGAATGTACACGAAACAAAAAAAGATAATAAGCTAATAGTAGTAAAAGGAAAACAAAAGAAATAATAATATTAAGCTTTCAGGATTCTGTGAGCACGTAAGGAGCCAGTATTTTTCTCCAGTGTGCATCAATACTGGATGATGGACTGAGGCGGGCTTCCATGACGAGGATGTTTCCAGAGCTGCTTATCCTTTCCCTCATTCCTGCCACCCTGGATCTAATAAGGGCTGCAAAGCCAGGAACTCGCCCCTCCGTGAACATCCGGGAAGCGCTGCAATATCTGGGGAGACCAAACATTACGCGGAAGGCGTTGTTATACTGAACCCGAAGTCTTTCTTTACTACTCTTCTTGTAGTTTGCCCAGAGTTCAGACGTATACAGTGTTGCGCAGAAGGAAAGGAAGAGCGTCCTTTTTACAGCAGTACTGCAAAGGCGGAATCTTCTACTGAGCATGTTTGCTTTTACACTGAGAGCTCTTCTTTGCCTATCGATGTCGTCATCGTCCATCAGATGACTGGTGATTATGTGTCCAAGGTATTTAGTTCCTTCAGTGACCTGCAGGTTCACACTATTCAGGGTAGCTGGAGGAATATTTTTTGGTCCTTGTCCATATCTTACGACCAGTAGAGCCGTTTTAGTGGGGTTTTATTGCATGTTTGTTTCTTCAGCAAACTCTTCGCAGATCTTTAAAAGAATTCGTAGGCCCCTTATGGATGGTGCCATCAATACCATGTCGTCCGCATAACTGATGTTGTTCAGAAACTGTCCTCCAATTTGGCAGCCTACCCCTGCATTGTTTAGTCTGTCGGTGAGTTCGTCCATGTACAGGTTGAACAATATCGGGGACATGCATCCTCCCTGTCTAACGCCGTTCTTCAGGAGGAAAGGTTCGGAGAGTCCATCTTTCCACCTTACTAAGTTCTCCTGCTGTCTATGCCACAAGTCGAGGATATGTATCACCGCCGGTGATATGCCTCTTTCCCTGAGTTTATCCCATAGTAGAGGGTGAGAAACCCTGTCGAAGGCCTTGCTCAGATCTAGAAAACATGCATAAGTGGTGGTCTTTTTATTCCTGTAGTATTCCAGGGTTCTTTTCACAGTAAATAAGTATATTCAAACATAGAAGATCATTAATTAACGAGTATTGGTTACCATAAATGTTACCTGCCTCTAAATATGAGCATGGATATATGTATCGCTACTAGTACTGGGCGTTGACGATAATTCTATCCAACGCCAACGTCGTTATCGTTGGCGATTTTCAACTTGAAAATAACGTCGACGTTGACGCAACTATAAATTAGGAGATCGACACGATACTAACAAAAAATATATCAAAATCGTATTAAGGAATCCCTTTTAACGGGTGGTTCCCCGAATCATTGATGTATTATTATTATCACTTATCACTATGCCCCACGCCCTACACACGTAATAATAATCCTATAATAACGTTGAAAGTTGAAACTGTTGGAAGACGTTGCGCGTTGGCTTAGGCGTTGAAAATATTACCCTGTTGAAATATTAATAATATTTTGCTTGTCACTGATAAATTCGCTTGTTGCTTGGCGCTACGGATCGGCCGTATTGGATGGGAAAAAAAAACGTGCAGTAGGTACGTCATTAACAAAAGACCATTTCAAATTAGGTATAATATCGTTCACGAAGTGTGATCTCTTGACCCTTTTGATTTAACGGGCCAATATCGTTGAAAACAATAGGTACAAAACATAGCTGTTTGACCGGCGCACAGTGGGCGGAATGAAGAAAAAACACGAATTAATTCCTTGCTGACTAAATAGTAATGCAATTTTTTTTTTTAATTTTATTAATGAATTATAACTATTTTGAAGTAAAAATTATTAATTTATTCTTCCGTAGAAATTTACAACAACAAAATAATACATTTTGAAGATATACAAAAATCTAGGCAAATAAAACCTATTAAATTTTACAAGAAAAACTCTATTTTTATAACTTTCGAAGGTTATTCGCATCTTGTAATATATCATTGAAGAAGATAATAATAAAAATCTAAACGAAAATATGAAAGAGAACAAGACACAGAAAAATAGACGAGAGGTTTTGGGTTCGAGTCCCAGTTGCGACCATTATCTTATTTTGTTTTTCTGTTTCTTGTTATCTTTCATATTTTTGTTTAGATTATTAATATTATCTTCTTCAAAAAAAAAAAAAAATTTTAAATATTAAATATTATATTTCACATCTATGAACACAAAAAGACGGGCAATAATTAGGTACACACATATTTTAATTGAAAAATGGTAGAAAATCAAAAACAAATTTTTAGTAGGCTTAAAGCTTCAGGAGGTAAACAGAACCTTTTTTTAGGAAGTGGTCGCAATATGCAAAATTTATTTCTTATTATCTCGGGAGTTTCTTTTTTGAACTCTGATTGGTTTGCAGTACCTTGTAGATAAAGACCCAGGGTTTTGCCATATAATAGTCTTGCTTTTAGTTTCCTTCGCTGTAGAGCTGAACTGGCACCTACTATGTTGTAGGGAGATTAGAGTCATCATGATATTCTCCATCACTATACCTTTGCTTGTACTTGCTGTGACTACCTAACCATCGCAGCCCCATTTTACATTTGTGCAAACTCACATCTGCTGCTAACTGAAGTTCATCAAGAGTGCGTGACTCTAACAGATCATGCACTTTTTTCTTCCTTGATGTAAAACCACTTTCTTGAAATAGTTTTATTAGTCTACCCAAAGATTTGAAGACAACTATCATTTCTTGCAACCACTCTAAATTATGTTTTTTAAACGTCACAATAATAACAACGGCTTTTACTCCATTTCTTCATTGATTGTAGTGAAAAATACTGAACAGTTTTGTAAAATGTAGGGCTTAAAATGTTCGAACCTGCCACCATGTGGTATTTTTGTGTTAGGTAATTAATTAAAAACTTCTTTCATCTCACAGAAGTGGCATTTAATATACCCTGTACATTTAATACCTCGAATAATTCTCTCCGGGGAAAGCTTATAGGCCTTCCTGAAAATAAAAACTTTGTTCAACGGAGGACAAAAGATGATCACAATTTATATATGATATTAAAGGTGAAACTTCAGTCTACAATATGTACATATTCATAAATGGGTACAAACGATATTTTGTTTCTAAATGCTAATTGAAATAAGCATTTTAACAGTAAAAAAATATAAAAATAGTGGAAAATTAGATGTGAGTTCAAATCTCACACACATGTGATATTGATATATAATTTAGGAAATTAAATAGAAAATACCTTGAAAAATATCAGACAAAAAAAACTTTTGTATATATATCTAAACGTCACTTAATACACAACCGTATGTGCTCACGCGTAGGAGAGAATGGAAAAACGCGATGTCGAACATCAAATTTACGACACACTTTGCGGCCTTGCCAAACTTCCGTCAAGCGCTATTGACATATTTAAATAATCACATAAAGTGCAGAAACTATTTAACTACACTAAAAAAAATATACACATTTAAAAAATTAACTTTTGCAAAAACCACTTAATTCGCGTTTTTTCTTCATTCCGCCCACTGTGCGGCGTTGATAATTATCAATAGGTTATTTTTTGCTTGTCGTTGATATTGCTTGTTCCGTGGCGCTGCGTATCGGCGGTATTGAATGGGAAAATAAAAAAAAAACCTGCAGTAGGTATGTACATTACCAAAAGACCGTTTGAAATATCGAGTAATGTTGTTCACGAAGTGCAAACTCTTAACCCTTTTTATTTATTAGGCAGTTGAATCGTTGACTGCGTTGAATAATGTTCCCATGTAGGTATTATATTTCAACTATTGGCGCTAATTATTTTCAACAGCGTTGGACGTTGAAACAATATAACTATTGTTTCCAACGGCTAGTTATATTTTAATACAGTACTAATCGCTACGATTGGTTACTTAACAGGAGAGCTCATGTTTATGGGGTGAGGTTTTTCCTGGTCTTGCTGGCGGATGCGTCTGCTCACCTGCTGCATTGTGGGCCAGGAGAGACTGGTTGAGGTGAGTTTTGACCTCTCCAGCCAGACTCTCTCGACCCATTACCTTGGGCCGCAGTTTGGAGGGATCGATTCGTACGTCCGTCACTCCTGGACACACTGACCCCAGATTTCTACTCACCCCTCATACATGTTTCCTTCCAGAACTTCCTCTCCTTCCTTTTCCTGAAAAGACCCTCCACCCAGCATCCCCAAATATGATATTGGCCCTGAGAGAATTATTTTTTCCCTTTTCTTCTGTTTGTCATTAGAATACCCAAATGAAACAAAAGTGATACGTATATTCTTATAAAAAAAAGAAATACGTTCGTTATGAATTCAAAACCACACACACATTTATTAATATACTTATATATAACTACTTGCAAGCCCGTCACTATGAATTTATTTCACGTAAAAAAGCTGCTTAACTTTCCAAAAATCTGAAAAAAGTTAGTCAAATCGATCCGAAATTCGTGAATTATTTCCATACCTTTCAATATCAATCTTTCAATTTGGCTTTTCGAACATACAACTTTCAACCACGTCATAATATATAATTTTCTGAGCATTTCAATAGAAATCAATTTATTAAATATTTGGGTATCAAGCTTTACGCATATGGTTGACAGGATTGGAAATTAAATTACGTTATATGATGATATTAACACAGCTACAAATAAATTTTATTCTGTTTTGGGAAAGGCTATTAGCATCTATGTTCCAACCGTAATATGTAAGCCAAACACCTATCCAAAATGGTACACCAAAGAACTTATAAATCTACTTATCACCAAAAAACTTAAACATAAAGAATATAAATTATATAAAAAAAAATCTGATTACAGTGAATTTAAATATTTAAGAACTTTGTGTAAAAAAATGTCTATGACTTGCTACCGTAACCATATAAATGAAATTCAAAACTCCATAATAAACAATGTTAATTATTTTTGGAAATATTCGTAATCTCTTAAAGAAGATGATTCTGAATTTCCGAGCATTATGCACCTAAATGGCAGCCATAGCAATAATACTGATGGTATTGTTAACTTGTTTGCAAAATTTTTTAAAAGTGTTTATTCTACAGACGCAAATAATGCTCCTCTTCCATCAACAACTCTAGATGAAACTCTTGATATTTCGCAGTGTACCATAAGTCTCTCTGATGCAGTGACTAAAGTTAAATCATTAGATATCAACAAATCTGCAGGACCGGATAATATTCCCAGAATATTTATCAAAGAATGTATCAAAGTAATTGCTCTTCCATTAACCAAACTTTTTAATTTATCTTTATCCAGTGGAATTTTTCCCGATATGTGGAAAAATAGTTATTTGACTCCAATTTTCAAAAAGGGCGATAAAAGTGATGTTTGTAATTATAGACCAATATGCATTCAATCCACCATACCGAAACTATTTGAAAGCCTAATACTTGACAAACTTTTTGCCCAAATAAAACCTGTAATATCACCTTACCAGTTTGGATTTATGCCAGGTAGAAGTACACTTTCTAACTTGATTATTTTTGAAAATTTTATAACCAATGCTTTTAAAGAAAAAAACAAGTAGACTCTGTCTATACTGATTTTAGTAAAGCCTTTGATTCAGTTTCCCATAAAATTCTCATTTGGAAATTAGAAAAGCTTGGTATACGTGGCAGTATATTAGCCTGGTTTGAAATACTGGAAGACAACAAATTGTTAGAATAAAATCCTCATTGTCGCAAAAAAATTATGCAACAAGTGGAGTTCCACAGGGTTCACACCTTGGCCCAATATTATTTATCTTGTTTATAAATGATCTTACAAAAATATTTCATGATGTATTTATCTTACTTTTTCCTGATGACCTCAAAATTTTTAGAATAATTCAAAATATTTAACATTGCAATATTCTTCAAGATAATATCAACAAATTGTTAATTTGGTGTAATGAAAATAGACTTTACTTAAATATCTCAAAATGTCATATAGTTAGATTTTCTCGAATAAAAAATCCAGTGATCTTCAATTACAACATTGATAACAATACTCTGGAGACATTAACACAATTTAAAGACTTGGGCATCACTTTTCAATCTAATCTTTCATTTGTTAACCACATAACAGAAATCTCTAATAAGGTCATAAAAAGGTTGGGATTTATAACTAGGCTAACTAGAAATTTTAACAATATTAAGTGTATAAAACTGTTATATTTTGCATATGTTAGAAGTCAACTTGAATACAATTCTCCCGTCTGGAACCCATATTACAATATACATGTACAAGCTGTTGAAAGAATACAAAACAAATTCTTACGTTTTCTTAATTTTAAAATGGGTATTCCAGCAATTATGTTGAACTACAATACTATTTTGAATGATATGAATATGCTAAAATTGTCAGACAGAAGAACTTTCCCTGACTTGGTATTTCTGTATAAAATTCTAAATGATTTAGTTGACAGTCCGATATTGCTCGAATTGATAAGCTTCCGGATTCCAATACGTAATACTAGAAGTCAGGATTTATTTCAGTGCAGTAATTCTGGAACTAACTACCATATGTATTCCTCTTTGCCAGAATACTAATGGAGGGAAACAATTATACCAAGTCAGTGGACATCTTCAATTTATCTTTAAACAATTATAAAATATTGTTACGAAGGCAGTTCAGTTATGTACAATAAATACTGTGTATTTCTTACTATTCATATGTAAAAGCCCCGAAAAAGGGCGTTAATAAATAAATAAATAAATTTTTATTTATGTAAGTCGCAAAACAAATAAAAGATATTTTTGTTGGGCGGTCGATTCAATTCAATTGCTGGTATCCACTTAAATCAAATTAATGCATACCCAAAATTGAAAAATAGTTGTAACGTTTTCACGTCTACATACCTTGATGTACGATTTTCTTTTACGTAGAAAATTAAAATTTAATTTGTGAAAAAGCTGGTTTTTGTTTGTTGATGTTTATTCAAATTTATCCCAACAATGTACTTCAGCAAAACAACAACGAACTTTTTGTTTTCGTTTAAGTGGAATATATTTTTTGTAAAAAAATAATAAGAACCCTTCTAAAGAATATAATTAAATTAACTTTGGAAAAACAGAAACTTTTTCTGAAAAGATTGCTGAAAGGAGTTCAGTTTTCATGGAAAAAACAAACTGATTTTACAAGACAGCAACTAAGTTTAGGGGAAATTAAGTGCGGGTCATAAGTAAATGAGATAAAATGGTTCTTTTTTATATTTAAAACATACTTTTATATTTAAATTGGTACGTGATACTGTGCCGCTGGAGTATCGGATTGAATATATTAATGTTTGAAAGAATTGAATGAGAAATAGAAAACGTCCTGGAAGAAACATGGGTTTCTTGTTGCTGATCGTGAAGTATTTTTTTTGTATTATGTGGAAAACAAAAACTACTACAATTTTATACGTAAATTTCACAGACCAAAGAACGTCTAGAATTAACGTCTTGAACTATGGCAAATCCTGCGCCCCATTACGCACAGCTAGTAAATGAGCTGATGACAAGTAGGTTCCGATACGTTTAGAAAAATAATGGCTTCCAGTTTTATGATACGTAAATAATATAATACATCCTTATATAGAAAATAAATAGCCGTCGGAATTTAGTTTTAGTGACGGGCCGAACGAATATGTACATTTTTTGGGGGCCAAGCGACCGTCGACGTCAATCGCGTACGTGCGAGCCTGCTCAATCAGTGCGCTTGTGACTGTCCGCCAGTCGTCATCTTTTTCTTATATTTTTCTGTCCCCCTTTCTTACGCTTCACAACATTTCTCAAATAAAGACAATTGTGATTATTGGCGAAACTTTTTAAACAATAAAATTTTTGAATATTTAATGAGCTTCAATTTCTTGTCTTTTCGTCAAAATCTACGCCAAGAAAAGCAATCTCCAAAGTTTATTCAGATTTAAATAAATCGCTCGAAGTACTTAAGTTTATCAAAATGAGATTAAGGTAAAAATATATGGCATTAAAAAACAATCTTCGAATTTTTTAAGTCCTGCTGGAAAAGTTTGAGGTGGGTTTGAAAGAATGTTTTATTTTTCATTACGTTAAATTCTATGTTTTTTTTGCTTCGAAAGTGCTACCTTTGTTCTTATTTGGGATGGTCCGGTGCTCCATAGGGAATCCGCTTGCGCAGCGCGGGGGTAAACAATGCACCCTAAAGCTTAAGAGGAAATCCCGTCGTCGAGAAATTTGAACAATAGGTATTTTACCAATTTTTTACTCTCAATATCGCTCTTACTCTCCCGCAAAAGTCTATATTATAATAAAAAAATATTTGCAGTATTGTCAAAGTACAAAGAGGAAATAAATTGGAGAGTACGGTTGTAAGGAAAAAACGCCACCTGGTTTGCTCTAAAGTATAGACTTTAATGCTTCGTTTGTGTGAAAGCACTACGAAACAACTACATTTTTGTGACCACATGTAACTTTAGAAGAATAAAAGTTTTCAGTATTGTTCTAAAATGATATTTAATTTATTATCCGTTAAATATCCATGTGCTATATATTTTAAATAAAATATATTTTGAATTAGTAAACGCACGTCCCGGATAGCCTAGAAGTTTTTGGTTCGAGTCCCAGTTGCGACCATTATCTTTTTCTGTTTTCTGTATATTGTTCTCTTTTATATTTTTGTTTAGATTATTATTATTATCTTTTTCTTCAAAAATATATTTGTCTAGTCTCCGTTTACTTATCAATCATACCTATCGAAAAAATTAATCATCGTCCAAATACCAACCACTCTCCTGCGTTAAACAAATTGTTTAGCGTAAAAATAATAATGGGATGATTTGTATACCGCTAAAAATTATCATTTTTTCCCCGGGCTCTATCTTAGAACAATTTAGGAGGCGGGTAACATTTATTGGAAAACCAACACCCCTGCCATAGGTCACCAGTGATTAGCTACGTTTGGTGACTTAGCATAGGCGTCAGGGTTCATGGGGTGAGGTTTGTCTTGACGATGGATGCGTCTGCCCACCATCTACGTGGCAGGTCGGATCGGAGGATGCTTATTACAAAATAATACATTTTTGTTCATTATTTTAGAATTTAAAACCTAAAATCGACTTCAAAAATATCTTTAATAATTATTAATAAGATAACTGAAAAAATTCGACACAAATTATAATTTGTGTCAAATTTTTTCACTTATCCGCTGATATTTATGGTATGTATATGGACGAGTTGTTTTTTCCTCGATGCATTTGAATGAAAGCATGTTTTAGATATTTGTTTTTCGGCAGTAGATCGTCTCTACCCACCCCCTCGAGGACACTTAGTTATATTTTTTATCGACAGCACATCTGAGTTCAGAGCAAAGCTCAAAACTCATCTTTTCGCATTCCAGAAAAATAATTGCATTTTTTCAGTAGTATTTCATTACTCGGTCCATGGGATTTACATAGTTTTTTTTTTTTTTTTTTTACAATTTATTATGTGTTTCTTCCCAACCTTCCCCACTTCCCAACCTTCCCCTTCCCCACCTCCTTCCCCTCCCCACTACCTTCAGCCTCACAACATACCCCAATTGGGGATGCCATAGTCTCACTGGCTCCAGACGGGAGCAGTTGAGATTCTTGTGCGGTATTCACTGTAAAAAAAAAAAAAAAAATGTGTATACTTTTTTTTTTTTGTAAAATTTTTCATGACTTATACTGACAGCACGGGCAGTAATCATAACAATAGGTGTTTATAAATGTAAATAAGTATGTTAGTCGTAAATAACTAATTGTAAGACTGTTGCAAGTCGTGACACGATTAGAGCATAACAATACTGCTCTGTTCGTATTATGACTTCCAAGTGCCTTGGTTATAAAAATCGGTATAGTTCTAAGTCACTAGTGATATAAGTCTTAGTTGTAAGTCATTAGTCATTAGTTATCAATCTTAGTTGTAAACCACTTGTAGTATATATGTAGGTATAGATTAAATGTATAAATGAATGTTTAAAGCGCCCTTGAGGTGATTTTCTCACGAAAATGGCGCTACAGAAGTCATCCAATTATTATTATTATTATTTTTTGTAAGTAGGTATACCGTATTTTCTCATATATATGTAAGCATGCCGGGGGGCCCAACTGTCGACCAACTGTTATGGAGTCATGGAGTGACAGTGACAGTGACAATGACAGTCAACCTGTCATGGAGTCCATTTTTTACAATTTGTGCACATGATAAATAACTTACACTTTAACTTAATTGTAAATATGTATGTTATTAAGTCACTTGCTTTAGGTTAGCATTTATATGTCTTAGTCTTAAGTCACTAGCTATAAGTCTTAGATGTAAGTCAGTAGTTATAATTGTAAATCTTAATTGTAAGCCAGTAAAATAAGTGTTCGCGCCTTTATTGTTGCATGTGGTTCTTTCTAAGATACCTGTTGTGTGCCCTCTGCCATAATGAGTTCAGTTGAATTCGCCTCGCCGCAAGGGACACAAGTCATCAATACCGCACCGCTTTTACAGTTAAATAATCAAACCGCAAACGTAATTCTAAAACCGCAGCTATTCGCGAGTACCATCGCCACGCGTCATCCATTCTCGCTCATGATTTCGCGATCAATTAATTGTTCATTCCCAATCGCCATTCCCTTCCAAAAATCTCTCCAAACTAACTTACCTACCTTTCCAGTGAACACTGAACGAAGAGGGAAGCAGTCTGGGTAAGTACGATTTAAAACATAATAAAATAGATAAGAACCGCATCCGCATACAGTCCACAAGATACCGCAGCATTTGATCCCTCGATCCATTGAGAGGTATCATTTGCTACCCGCCGCAACCATAAGTCTCTAGCTATAAGTCTTAAATCTTAATTGTAAGCCAGTAAAATTAGTCTCTAGCTATAAGTCTTAGATGTAAGTCACTAGTTATAATTGTAAATCTTAGTTGTGAACCAGTAATATTAATTTATTTAAATACTTATTTGTACAGCGCCCTTGAGATGATTATTCACAAAAACGGCGCTATATAAATTAGCCAAATATTATTATTATTACACGCATTTTAATATTTAATCTAGATACCTATGTACTAATAATTATTGCAGAAAACATACCAACAGAACAATTTTATGTAATAAATATTAATTTCAAATTCTGAAGTGGTTTTGAGAGGGTATAATTTGTGTTTATTAGAGTCTTACTAATAAACAAAATCGAGGCCTTTATCAAAAATGATATAAGGTTTGTTGGGCTGGGTTGGGGCCCGCGGGAAATCAACGGCGCCGCGGGTTTAGGCCTAAATCACTTTAAAAAGCATTATTACGACTCGGAATACGTTGTTGTAACTGATATTTTATCACACTTATATCGAACATATTTTAGCTTTAGACCGTTTTATAGTCTTATTTTATTCATATGAAATATGTGCGCCGGTGAGGGAATTTAAAACCATATTTTAGAATATATTACTTGAAGATAAAGGTACATACTTTCCAACTATAAAATTATTTATTTTAAACTAGCGAGGACTCGGCATGCGTTGCAATCAAATCAAAGAAAAAAGGATTTGTATTTTAATTCTATTTATTAAAGTGCTTCTGGACCTTTGATGTAATGTTCTGGACACAATACTTTTGGTTTTTTCATCTGGTGCGTACTCGAATAAATCAGAAGGTGTTCCGAAGCATGAGCAGATCACATACAGTTTTCCGTGTGGGAAGCCCGGATTTTTCTATTTACTCCTGCTATCCCCTACCGTTATTACGTCCCCTTTCCTACAAGCGTCTCCCTTTCACTTTCCACGATATTCTCCCTCCGCGTTCCCTTCCCCCACCCCAGTTCCCCCTCCAGCGACTATCCCACGGCCCTCCCTCATCTTGCAAAATTTGTATACAAAATTCATAATGCCAGAATTCACCGGTATACATAGAAACCGCACAACTCACTAAAGTTTCACCGTAATCGGTTGAATAGCACAGAAAATAATTTCATAACGCTAGAGCTCACTATTACATATACTCGTAGATACCATCGTGGGCATGCGCTCATCAAATCACCAAAGTTTTATCGCAATCGGATTAATGGTTTAAGTTGCGCACAAGGGACAAACAAAGAAACATCCATTTTTATACATTAACTTCCATTCACATTTAAATACAATTTGGGAGGCGGGTATGGTACCGCTACCTCGAGAAACATTTATTGGTTAATCTACACCTCTGCCATAGGTCACTTCAAGTAGTTTGCCATGTTTGATGACTTAGCAGGGGTGCCCGGGTTCATGGGGAGAGGTTTGTTCAGGTCTTGGTGGTGGATGCGTCTGCTCACAAAATGCGTGGCGGACCAGTTCGGGAGAGATTGGTTGATGGTAGACATTTTACTTATCCAGTCAGACTCTCTCGACACATCGTCTTTAACTGCAATTGGAGGGATGAATTCGTATGTCCGTCACTCCTGGACACACTGACTCCTAAATTCCTACCTTTTCAAGATCTTCCTTTGCTTCCTTTCCTTAAAAATACACTCCACACAACGTCTCCTAAGATGACATAGGCTCTGAGGGAAATCATTCTCTTGTGTGAAGGTAATGTAAAAAAAATAATTATTTGTTCATATGAAGCGGATACTTTGTGATGTGACATTATTAATTTAAAATAAAACAATAACTTTGTAAACACCACTTTTATTTTTATACTTTATGCCGACCGGGTTTCGCTACAACCGTAGCTTCATCAGGGCAGTATAATACTCTACTAACATTAGGTTACATGTGTGTTGTAATATATAATTTACCAAAAATGGGCTGGACTCGTCAAGTGGAGGAGGAGGAAGGAGGCATAGTTGGAGAATTGGGAAGGGAACGGACATGTTCTTTATCAATAGGGAACAATCTTAGTATGGGACTTTTATTTAAATTTAGTTGATTATTAACTACCTTACTATTAGTGTTTATGGCTTTCCTAAGTTCAAGTGCCTCTAAATTATCCAACCTAATACCGATATTGTTTTTATGAATAAGTTTGGCGCCAGCGTTTTTGTCAAATTTATGATCGTTTTCGATCAAGTGGTTTGCAAATTCTGAAAATCCAGAGCTGTGTAAACATCTAAGATGTTCTTTGACACGGGTGTTTATGTTGCGCGCTGTTTTACCAATATAAAAATTCACTTCAATGCAGCGACTGCCCACTTTTTTGTCCGTTCCCTTCCCAATTCTCCAACTATGCCTCCTTCCTCCTCCTCCACTTGACGAGTTCAGCCCATTTTTGGTAAATTATATATTACAATACACATGTGACCTAATGTTAGTAGAGTATTATACTGCCCTGATGAAGCTACGGTTGTAGCGAAACCCGGTCGGCATAAAGTATAAACATAAAAGTGGTGTTTACAAAGTTATTGTATTATTTTAAATTAAAAAAAATTATGTATAAATAAGAGATATATTACGAACCGCGAATGTAGAAATAAACAACCCAAAACAATGGTTGGATGACAACTACCTTTCCTTAAACTCTGACAAAACCTATTTCATGACTTTTACATTATCAGACAAAATCCATCCAACAATTAATTCCAATATTACCATTCATAACTCTTGTAATAATTATACGGACAACTGCAATTCACCTAAATGCTCTGAAATCTCAAAAAAGTAATATTAAATATTTAGGCGTAATTATAGATCAACATGTTAAAGGAACAGAACATATTGCACAAACTGTAAACAGAATACGTAAACTTTATTACGTATTCATCAAACTAAGAAATATTCTACATAAATCTATGCTACTAAAGGTGTACTATGCATTAGTCCAATCAGTTCTACAATACGGAATAATAGACTGGGGAGGAGCGTATAAAACCAACTTAACCCCACTTGATATAGTACATAGAAGACTCATCAAAATTATTCTAAAGAAAAAATTAGACTATTCAACCCAAAAATCATTCGATGAATTCAAAGTATTACCACTAAATAAAATTTATAAAAAAAATGCATTACTTCGAATCCACAAAGATAAACTAACAACAAAGTCATTTAGCACCAGGCCGAGAACCTTAGGACAAATAATAATCCCTAAACTTAATACAACAACAGCCAAACATCATTACACATACTCAGCCATAAAATGATTTAACGAACTCCCTAAAGAAATACAATCTGAAAGGAATTATGAATTTTTTAAACAAAAACTTAAAAATCATTTACGATGTGCCAACTTATGTTTCCATTATGAACAAAAAAATGCCAACATATATTTTCTCTATGTACGAAAATTCACATCATGTTTCATTATCTATGTATAAAAAAAATGGCAACTTATATTTTTATTATGTATAAAAATTTTCCATTATGCACAAAAAAAAATGCCAACTTATTATTCATAAAAAAAGTAGTCCTACATATTGTAACAATTCAAATTGTAACAACTGTTAAGTATGTATAGTACTCTCAATCTGATAGTGCTCCCTCTCTAAACACGAGAATTTCTCAATTAGGGAGGTATTGTTACCACTAATATATTATTGTATATATTGGTTAATTATATATTATATGTATTGGTTAATAAAAGAAAATTAAATTGATTATGACGAAGATATACATATAAAAAACCAAAAGGAATCTCATCTTAATTTATTAATTGGAATAAATAACTAACTAACCATCTAACCACTAGGCAGAGAGGACGGACCGCCAAACAACTCGACCTTGGCACACACTCCTTGGCCTCGTTCACATTCATACATCGTCTCATACATGCCCTTCTATTATTCCAACTCTTCACATGGCCCGACTCAAGTATCTGATTCACTTCGTGCCAAGTCTTCCTCGGGCGTCCCTGACTTCTTCTACCATTC
Source organism: Limnephilus marmoratus (assembly GCA_917880885.1). Lineage (NCBI taxonomy): Eukaryota > Metazoa > Arthropoda > Insecta > Trichoptera > Limnephilidae > Limnephilus > Limnephilus marmoratus. The sequence continues at coordinate 67,306,583 of OU862908.1, forward strand.
ACATTTGCGTCATATATACATTTATTTCCTCGTTCATTTGCTCTACATGCCCAAACCATCTGAGCGTCCCTTTCTTAATCTTACTCATTACGCTTGGAATAATACGTGTTTTTTATGGGTTCCATCCATAAACATTTTCCAATGACATAATTAAAAAAATATCAGGCTGTTTCTATAAACCGAACGAAAGAAAAACTCCAGAAAGACAAATATTTCTTCAATAAAAAAACATGGTTGGCCTAATTCACACATCATAATCCTCGGCATAAAAACTATTCGACGTATAAAAGCACACACTATAAACGTCGTGGAAAAACACTTCCTTTCTGCAAAAAAGGCACCCTGCCCTTTGTTTCCCGCAAAAGTAAATAGCGGGGATTATCATTTAGATGTAAGTTTTGTAGGTCACAACCAGTACCCGACTTCGCCAGTGCTTTGTTCTCAAAGACATACATAAACACAATATTTCATATTATTAGATACCTATATATGAAATCTATAATCTATAGATCTATACCATACCATCATCGAAAATACTAGTTTCTGCTCTAAATGTGATTTTAACTCTGATTCAATTAACACGGATTTATTTTTTTGCAGTAGCTCCACACAGGAGGCCCTAAAGCAAACAATTTCCCATCTTTGGGGATGTTGAATATAGGTTTTTTTATGAAAAACAATGAGAGGAAGTTACAGGAAGGAAAAAGGTACGAGAGGTGTGTAAAAATCTGGGGTTCAGTGGGTCCAGGAATAACGGATGTATGAATCCATTCCTTAGGATCCTGCTGGAGTGATCAAATGGTCTCCCTCAATCAGTATCTCCCGATCCAACCTATCAAGCAGTAAGTGGGCAGACGCATCCGTCGCCAAGACCAAGACAAACATAAACTCATAAACTCGGGCACCCTTGCTAAGTCACCAAACGCAGCGAACCACTTGATGTGACCTAAGGCAGAGATCTTGATATTGTTAGTAATCCAATAAATGGTTCCCGGAGGCGTATTTCCAAAACCTAAACCGGTTCTGTCAATTTATATTTTAAATACATCTCTAAATTGGTTATTTTTTACCACTTTTGCAAAATCAAAAATTTATCTAAAATCTAGATAAAATAATCTTTCCAATGTATGTGTTAGAAAATAATAATTTTATTTCTAAACTAGCAGACCCGGCCACACGTTGCTGTGGCTAACGATACCTTTATAACCAACGCCACCTGTTAAATCAAAACCACACCACGCTGCCCGCTGCCCGCTGCCGCTTGGCCAGATAAATTACGTATTTCAACTAATTTACACAAAACCTTGACAAATTATATGCCCAATAACCTTCCTCATGAATCACTCTATCTATTGGTGAAAATCCGTTGCGTAGTTTAAAAGATCTAAGCGCACTTAGTAAAGATAAAGATATTTAAATTTTGATATTATTCCCATATATTGTAAATACACCTCTATATTGATTACTTTTTGTCACCTTACAAAAACAAAAATTGTTCTAAAATCTAGATAAAATAATCTTTCCAATGTGTTTATTAGAAAATAACAATTTTATTTCTAAATATTAAAACTTTGATATTGAAAATGTAAATTGTAAAGGTAAATGTAAATTGAAAATGTTTTTGGAAATACGCTTCACGGGGCGGCAATACTCACACCCAGCAGAAAACTGCTTTTAATTTTCGACTAAAAGTACTGCACGCATCAAAAGATTGTCGGAATCCTTTAGATTTTTACTAAACGTTCGCCGGATTGGTAGAGTGGAGACCTTATAATATTTTAATAGCATATTTATTTATCCCCGTTTAAGTGCACTCATTCCGCGATTAAAACACATCCGTACATAAAACTACAAATTTTACAACCTCCAACATTAAAATTTTCGGGACAATTATAAACAAGTTGTTATTATCGGAAGTGTCCTGCCGGTAAGTATGTTTCTGTATCTATTTGAAAATAATAAAATTAGATAGAGTCTAGGATTTATAATAAATTGTAAAGCGCCCTTGAGGTGATTTTTCACAAAAACGGCGTTCTACATTAGCCAATTATTATTATTATTATTGTTTTCAATTGAAACTTAATTTTTTAATTAAATGAAGACAATATTAGCGAAACTTAATCGAAAATCTGGAGGGAGAAAAATCAGAAAAAGATATTGGCACCCTGGGATTCGAACCCAGGACCCTTTGCTTACATGACAAGTACTCTACTAACTGAGCTAAGGTGTCTATAGATATTCAATTCGGTCACTTTTAACTGTATCATACGTCGACTAAGAACTACCAACATTATCTTCATTTTCTAAACGCACATATTATTAAAACGTTTTTTATTATTATTATTAAGTTAAAAGAAACGTAATATGTGTGTATATTCCTCCCTCAGCTAATATATCTATGTATAAAAAACATTCGGAAAATGTTGAACTTTTAAAATCAAAATATAAAAAACATAAATTCATCATTTTTGGTGATTACAATCTTCCAAATTGTGATTTCAACTGTATTGATTCCCAATCAATAACATTATGCGAAAGGGAAATCCTAGACATGTCAATATTTCTGAATCTCACCCAATTTAATAATGTGCATAATTTGAGTAATCGCCTACTAGATCTTGTTTTTTCAAATGAAGAGGACATAGTAGTTAGTAAAGCATCAGAATCCATCCTTCCCATAGACAATCATCATCCTCCACTGTCAGTAATAATTCCTAACAATGTAAAAAGAAGTATTATACTAACAAGTTCTAGTTATAACTTTAAAAATGCCAATTACGATGAAATTAATGAACATCTCAGCAAAGTGGATTGGTCGTTTCTCGAGGAAAGCGATGTGAGCTCTAACATAGATTCATTTTATTCCAAAATAAATGCCATTATCGTAGATTGTATACCATTAATTGAATATAAAGAATCAAAGCATCCAAAATGGTTCAGTAAGGAATTAATCCAACTAATAGCTAAAAAAAAAAATTTACATAAAAAATATAAAGAAGAGGGATCCCTTCCAAATTATACAGAGTTCAGTAAAATAAGAAAAGAATGCAAAAAATTGTCAAAAATCTGCTACAATAATTATATAAATAAAGTAGAAAATTCAATAAATGGTGACATAAAACATTTTTAGAATTTCACAAAGTCTTTGAAAAATGACGACGTTAGTGTACCCTCTAACATGTGTTACGAAAGAAAAAGAGCCAACGATACTCAAAACGTAGCTCACCTATTTGCAGACTTTTTTAAAAGTGTTTATATCCATGACCCAACAACATTCAAAGATTGCTCGGCAACTTTTTCCTCGGATCATTATTTAAATTTATCTAATGTAATAATTGAATATAACGATGTACTGACTCAGCTAAAACAACTGGATCAAAGTAAGAGCGGTGGTCCTGATAATATCCCACCTGTTTTCCTAAAGAATTGCGCCACCACTCTTGCATATCCACTACATTTTCTTTTCAACCAGTCGTTACAAACTGGAAATTTTCCTGAAAAATGGAAATACAGTTTCCTCACCCCGATATTTAAAAAAGGAGACAAAAACGAGGTGAGCAATTATAGACCGATCTGCCTTTTATCAACCATCCCAAAATTATTTGAGAAACTTATTTTAAACAAAATCATCCACTGTATCAAGCCACTAATTTTACCTAACCAACATGGTTTCACTTCAGGAAAATCTACCTTGTCTAATCTTTTAATTTACCAAAACTATATATCCGAATCCATGTCTAAGAAGTTACAAGTTGATTCAGTCTATACCGATTTCAGCAAAGCATTTGACAGGGTTAATCATGATCTCTTGTTAAAAAAACTTCACAAATTAGGAATAGTAGGGTATTTATACGAGTGGTTTAAAAGTTATTTAAGTAACAGGCAATTAGCCGTTAAAATTGAAGGCTTTACTTCATATAAATTTATCGCTACCAGCGGCGTTCCACAAGGGTCACATTTGGGACCAATTTTATTTTTGATATTTGTGAATGATGTTCTTACTATTTTCAACGATGTCCAAGTTTTAATGTTTGCGGACGATATGAAAATATATAAAGCTATAAGAAATATTAATGACTGTCAAACATTGTCTAATAATTTGTTTAAACTTTTTGTTTGGTGCCAAGAGAACTATCTACAACTAAATTTAAGTAAATGTCTTATTATGAGATTTCATAGAATAAAAAATCCAATAATTTATGAGTACTCCATTAATGATGTAGTGCTAACAGCTGTAACCGAGGTGAATGATTTAGGAGTAAACTTTGATCAAAAACTGAAATTTATAAATCATATTGAAATTACATCAAATAAAGCTTTGAAAATGTTGGGTTTCGTAATAAGAATTTGCAGTCAATTTAAAAATATTCAAACCATTAAAAATTTGTACATGTCATTGGTAAGGAGTCAAATCAAGTACAACTCGACAGTATGGGCACCTAGTTATGCTAAGCATTCACTCACGATAGAAAGAATTCAAAATAAATTCTTAAGATATATTAATTTCAGAATGGGTATCACAAGTGAATGTATCAACTATGATTATCTACTATGTCAACTTAATTTATTAAAATTGTCCGAACGCAGAATAGTATATGACCTAACATGTTTAAATAAAATCATAAATTCAGTAATTGACAGCCCTGAACTATTAAACTTGATTTCCTTCCATATACCTCGCAATTCAACATCGAGGCAGTATCTACCATTCTATTGTGACAACTCCAACACAGAATCACAATTGTATACCCCCATTCGCCATATACAAAATTTGGGTAATGACTATAAAGATGTTGTTGATATATTTAACACATCATTCACTAAATACAAACAAGTCTTAGTAGAATTTATATCTAAAAGAAGAACAACAAATTTAATTAATCCAACTGAATAGCTCTGCTTCGAATCATTTCATGTGTACTTTACTTTTCTCAGTCTACATCTTTTTCCATCTTGCATGGTGGAGTATTTTGTTTTTATTTCAATTTGTTTTTTATTGTATTTTTGTTTTAGATTTGGTTATGATTTTGATTTTGTTTTTGTTTTGTTTATGTATTTGTTTTTTTGTTTTTTTAAATTTTGTTATGCTTATTTAAATTTAGATGTTCTTTGTAAAAAAAAAATGCATGTAAAAGCCCAGCCGGGCGTGAAATTCAATAAATAAATAAATAAATAAATAAATAAATATTTCGCTTTCTTAACTTAAATACAGAGCTTATATAGTACAGTAGAAAGAAGTAATATTTTTAATTTTGTTCCAACATTTTGAGTTTAAATAGTTTTTTTTTAAATGTTTTTATATTATTTTCCGTTTTTAGGTTATCTGGAAGGAGATTATATATATGAACTCCCTCGTGACCAATACTTCTCTTTTCAGTCTTGACAGTATTTGTGTACAATTTATTGTGTTGTCTAGTATAATGTTCGTGTACTTGTGATGTTTTTATAAATGTTGTGTTTGTGTGTATAAGTCCATTTTGTATTTTGTAGATTAAAAGACATATGTTATATTCGTACAATGTTCTCATTTTCAAAAGGTTCATTTCCTGGTATAGTTTTTTTGGAGGGAGTGTCTGGGTTATAGTTGAAGAGTTTTTTTAATAACTTTGTTCTGTATTATTTGTAAGTCGTTTAAGTACGTAATGTATGTGTTTCCCCATATTTCAATTAAATAATTTAGGTGGGACTGGACTAAGCTAAAGTATAAGCCCCTCTTTACCTCTGTTGGTAGAAGACGAGCAATTCTACCAAATACACCAATTAATGGGATGATTTTTGTTTTTAGTTTTTCTACGTGTTGTTTAAATGTTAAATGTTTATCAATATATAAGCCCAGGTATTTTTCGCTATCTAGGATATGTAGGTCTCTTTCTTCTATTTGTAATGGTTTATGCGATGGTATTATTTTTTTAGGTGAGCTTAAGATCATGTAACCCGTTTTATTAATATTTATTGTTAATATATTTTTTATTAGCCAATCGTTTAGTACATTAAGATTCGTTTGAGATTGTTCTAATAGACTTTCTAAGTTTTTGCCGAAGTAAAAAATTGCCGTGTCATCTGCGTATAAGAAGATTTCACCATGTAGTTTTAGCTGACAGATGTCATTTATGTATATTTGGAATAAAAGTGGCCCCAGTATTGATCCTTGTGGAACTCCGTAGTTTATACTCTCGAGTTGACTGTTTTTATCTCCTATGTTAACACATTGTTTTCTGTTGGACAGATAGGATTTTATTAGTTTGATAGCTGGACCGGTTACACCTGTTTTTTCTATTTTTTTAATCAGTATTTCATGACTTACGGTGTCAAAGGCTTTATGAAGGTCTACGAGAATTGCTATGACATAGTTTTTATTATCTATGCTAGTTCTAAGTTTATTTATAAGATCATTAGTTTCAGAGAGAGTATTAGATTTTTTTCTGAAAACGTAAAAAATAAAGTTACTAAATAAATAAAAATTACATATGAATAGTTAAAATAAACTTGCAATGAAGGTGAGATAATTTTAGATGCTTTTAGAAATGGAATGATTGACTATTTAAAAGCAGTTGATCACGATAGGTTTCATGATTTTACACTTTTTCTTCTCGTGAAAGCGTAGACAAAATGGTACAAAGGTTTTGTTGAATAAAAATTAAGATAAAATGTGACACATATGTTAAATTAAAAGTAAAAGAGTCCATAGCGATGTTCTTATCGCCACTGCGTGAATTTTTTAGTTAGACTGACAAACGTATTGTTCGGTTTTATAGCATATACGAGAAAGCCATAATTTTTTTCAATCAAGATATTTTTTCTCTTGGATTTTTATTCCGATTGTATCTTGTAGCCCTTGGGAGATATCTCCACACCATCCTACAAGTGCTACGATCCATCAAGACGTTTTATGTCACTCTAAATGGCCATCTCTCGTCAATAACCAACGCACATAAAAAATTTATGGGGAAAATAATGGTGGTGTATAAGAATGATGAATTGATCATTTAATATAATTTTTAATAGATTTTCCTTAGTGTTATTATTTCAATTTTCAAAGCTCCTTTGCCTAGGATAATATGATTTACATTATATAAAATGACAAACACTTTCTTTTCTTCGAACACAGGAAACTTATTTTGTGGCACCATTTTTATTAAAAATAAATAATTAACACTTAGTTATCACTTTCATTGTTTAAAAAACCAACATGCTTAGTAAGCAATGTCCACTTCGTCAGGGTTTACTTCAAACTAAAATATAAATCGCAAAAGCCCCGTAAACAGACATTTTAAAAAACTCTGATGAAGTGAGTATTGCTCATGAAACATTTTGATATTTAAGCATTAGAAGGAAAATCCTGGAAAAAAATCTTTGAGAATGCTCTTAGGGGGGTAAGAATCTGGAGACATTTGAACCCATCGCATCCACTGCGGTGGGTGGGTGGGTAGGATGGTGGGTCAAGGGAGTCCGGCTGGAGAGGTCTGGATTAGGTCTCCCTCAACCAGTCTCTCCCGATCCGGCCCGCTATGCAATCTAGACAAACCCCCTGCATTTGTAGTACAAACCTCATCCTATGAACCCGGGAACCCTTGCTAAGGTGACCTGTGGCAGGGGTGTTGGTTACCCAATAAATGGTTCCTGTGGCGGCGGTACTCAAACTCGCTTCCCAAATTGAAAAATGAGTATCGTTTTTTTTAATGTAAAACACGATTTTAACTTTACAGAGCTCGTTTCAAAAGTCTTGTTCATAAATGGCAAATATTATTATAAGAATAAGAACCAACAACTTTTGTGGTTTGAAAATGAATTTAAATATTAAGTACCTATATCAAAACCTCGAAGACTAACTGTCTTCGAAGAACAGCATGTCTGTCAACCACCAAAGTAATATACTTTCGCTGTACCTGCCCATACTTAATATTTTCTATATTTTTCAGATGCTAAGAAATGCGACATAACAAAATTTTTGGTACCCATCAAACTCATCGATTGTATGGTGACCTGACAGTTGCCCGAAATCATAATAATTATATTTGCTTTATTATTTACCTATTTCGAGGCGGCATATTTCAAATCTAAATTTTATTTCTAAAATACCTTTAACGATAAGTTGATTTTTTTTTTTTACAGTGAATACCGCACAAGAATCTCAACTGCTCCCGTCTGGAGCCAGTGAGACTATGGCATCCCCAATTGGGGTATGTTGTGAGGCTGAAGGTAGTGGGGAGGGGAAGGAGGTGGGGAAGAGGAAGGTTGGGAAGTACCTGGCTATTCAGATCTGGTCACTAAACACGGCTAAAGCCATTTTCAAGCAACGTTTCAATTCTGAATGGTGGTCTTACACCAGGGCGATACTAATAGTATCTTCCACTCTGGAACATGCCGCAAATATACTATATATTATTTTAAATGAATTAATTGTGAAATAACACAAATTAATCAAATAAAATTTATTTGCGCATGCCGGGTTCGAACCCGCGACTTCTGGAATGTGAGTCAAGAGTCTTAGCCACTGGACTACGGAGGTCGTCAGATGCAGAAATCAAACGAATTTCTTTGTAGTGTCGGTTTTTCGTACATATACGCTATTATAATATAGGTACAGTATGTACCACATACCATACAATCAATTAGGCATCCATAGGGACTTACTTCGGTGACTCACTTCAAACTTTCGGAGTACACTTCAATGTGTTTCAGTTGAGGGAACTAAATCCAGCTTCTTCTCCGTGCCCTCCGGCGTTCCTCAAGGTTCTCATTTAATCTATTTTAATTATTTCTCTCAATTTTTTACACGCTAATTACCTAGCATACACAGAAGATTAAAAAATATTCTTAGTTATCAAATCAATTGAAGACTGCATTAAACTTCAAGAGGACCTCGGTCCTTTTGTCTACTCTGAATTAAACAAACTTGTTGTGAACACCTCAAAATGCAATAAATTATCATTTACACGCAACAGAAATTTTTTTTTTCTTTGAACGGGATACATATTAAAGAAGAGAATCTATCAGGGATCTTGGGGTAGTACTGGATGTTAAATTAAACTTTATACAACACACTGATTAAACGGGTGGGAATGCTATCTTTTTTCTGCCGGTATTACGATGGAAGATGCTCCGAGGAACTAGCGTCATTGATCCCTTCGGCACCGGTGCATAGTCAGGAAACACGCCAAACATTTGTACACGGTTGACATTTGTCACATGGTCGTTTCTTCGACTCGTTCTTGTATTCAACAGCTCGGCTGTGGAATGATTTGCCGACCTCTGTTTTTCCTCCTTCCTACAACATGGGTCTCTTCAAGACCAATGTTCATTCCTTCCTCTCCTCAAAAAGACCCTCCACACAGCATCCCAGATTACATGACAGGAAATTATTTTCCTCAGGGCTTCCTGTGTGGAGTTAATCTAAAAAAAAAAGAAATCATCAAAAAAGCCAACGAATTGCTGGGATTTATAATTCGTATAACAAAACCTTTACGCAACATTTAAACTCTTTATTCCCTTTACACAGCGTACATCCGCCAACACTTAGAACACTGCACACCGATTTGGACTCCTATCTACCAAGCCCAGATTGAAAGAATCAAAATAATTAAAAAAAAAATTAAACACATACATAATAGATAAAACTTACACTTTTCAAATTACACCGAATCTTTAAACTTTCACAATTCCCTTTATACACGACGTTTAATTTTTGACCAAACCTTGTTATTTAAAATTATAAATAATGACCTGGACTCGCCAGAGCTTACCAACTGAATAAAAATTCACATCCCGGTAAGATCAAAAAGACAATCCAATTAAATTCATTTGCCCACATGTAGAACTAACAGAAAGAATTCCTCAATACACCGTATATTTGCGCAAAATTATACAAAATTTTACAATATAGACATTTTTAACAATACCCTTCAGAAATATCGATTAGAAGTAACGCGTACGATCGAAATTTAATACAAGAGTGTAGAATGTATCGCGAGCATCTCCTATCCTTATTCTTTTTTCCTGTTCCTCTCCTCCTCACCTAAAATTAATTCCAACTCCATTTCCAAGTAATTCTAACACAGGAGACTTTTTTGACTTGACTTAATTTAATTCTGTATACATGTATGTATCTCTATTTTTTTATGTATAAGCTATTTGTCTCTTACAAATAAATAAATAAATACAGGCAACTAGTTTTATCTTCGATGCATTTGAATGAAAATATATTTTATACTTAGTAGGCGGGATGTTCTCTCTGTGCACCCTTTCGGTGACACTTGGTTATGTTTTGTGTGTGAGTGTTTTTTTCATTAACCCCGCACGGGAGGCCTTGGGAAAGCAATATACCTCAGCAGGGCCTATGTCATCTTTAGGGATGATGAGTGAAAGGTTTTTAGAAAATTAAGGAGTAAATAAAGAATAAACATTCATAATTATCAATAACGGAATCAATGATCTTAAAAATAAAAATGACATCTGAACTTCTGTAGGAAACTTTGATTAATTTTGGATTTTTTATTAGACAGTAATGGTTTTTTATTTTCAATATAAGTATTTAGTTTATAATTTACACGTCTTAAAAATTTGTGCTGTATTTTTTTTTATAGAATTATAATGCGAAGACCGAATAAGTAAATTATGCTCAATTAGGCTACGGTCTAATGAAGTATAGGAAAAATTGAAATTTATTTATTTATTTATTTATTTACGCCTATTTAGGCTTTTACATACATATATATAACAATATTAACAAAATTATACTGGTAAATAGTGCAGGAAACTACTGTTTAAAACAATTGCACAAAAATAAATACAAAGTAAAAATATTAGGTATTGAATTTAAACCACACAGTATGTAGGTACAAAATATAATAAATCTGAAATAGTTTTTTTTTTCTTTCAGCCGACAAAATACTGCCAATGAATTAGACAATTTTAATAACTTTATCAAAGTATTATTCCCTTATGTGATGAAAAAAACTTCAATAAGGTGCGCTTATATAATAAAATTGATGTACTAAAGATATCAACAACTTCAGAGTATTTGTTTCCAAGCTGTTGAATCCGTCGCATAGGAGTATAATATTGATTTGTTGATTTAGAATTGCTACAATAATATGGTAGGTACTGTCTTGTGACTGACCTGCCTGGAGTATGAAAAGAGATTTCATATAATAAATCAGGGGTATCAAACATTGAATTAACGATTTTATACAAACAGGTTAAATCGGAAATGATTCTACGATCAGATAATTTTATTAAATTTAATGAAGAAAGTACGTTATCGTAATTTAGGCATTCACTAGGAATGCCCATTTTAAAATTCACATATCTTAAAAATTTATTTTGGATTCTTTCAATCGCATGTGAATGAACCTCATAATTTGGGGACCAAACCGTGGAATTGTATTCTAAATGACTCCTTAATTTTAATCATTAAATTTGAAACGAGTATATTAAAAAAGTCTTTATTTCTCAATATGAAACCGAGCAGTTTCATTACTTTGTTCGTGATGATATTTATATATGACAGAAAATTTAATTTATAATCAAAGACTATCACTAAATCATCTATTTCATTGACTGAAACGAGTTAATTCCTTTACGCTTCTTTTTCTCAATAATTTATCGTTTCATTGCTATCAGCATGTCTTAATATTTCATAAATATCCCTTAAAATTATTATGCATTTAAATATAAATTTAATGGCACTCCTCCCCGTCTCGAACACGAGAATAAAAATCTCAACCGAGGTGGGTAATATTGTAAAAAAAAACAAAGAGCATGTAAACAACCTAGAACCATTGCATCGTTATAAATACATAGATTAACAAAAATTAACTGTTTTCGATGAAATCAATCGTCCAATTGATTAGTCAGACTTCTCCAAATACTAAGTTTTGAGATAAGGAAGAAAGCAATATTCTAATCCTCACCATAATAATAATAATAATAATAGATTGCAATTGGAGAATAATTTAGATCAAATTAATACGAGTAGTAATGTTATATTAGATGCATTGAATGAAGATAGTTTAGCTAATATTCTAGTAGAAGAATCCAATGATATTAGAGTAGATTCAAATAACTTAGACATTATTCATAATCTTAGGGAAATCAATATTGCAAATTTAAACTTACTAGATGATAATGTAATAGAATTAGCTAACTTGCTTCAAAATAATATAAATAGATATATAGATATAGAGCCCACAGTTAGACCAAAATTACCAAAATTGCATACGTCAAAGAAATTATCTAAATTAATTTCTGAATTAAATAATTTAATTTTACCAAAAATAATATTTGACGATATTAGTTTTTTAGATCTTCATACAATAGTGTACGCTAGTGCTATCACTATATGTAATAAGTTAGGAGTTAAATTAATATCCTCTGATGATAGATCATATAGTTATAGTAAACCAGAATGGCAGATTAGATTAGAAAATGATGTAGTATTTTTAAGAAGTAGTATAGCTAGAGTAATTGAATATAAAAATGGAAATAGAAGTAGGAATATTTTGAGATATGTAGATGAAATTGGGAGAAAATTTGGTTATAGCATTGGTAGTAATAATAATGAAAATATAATCAATGATTTATTAGATTTATTAAAACAAAAATTAGGTGTAAAAGCTAGTAGATTAAAAAGATATAATTATACGTATAATAAAAGAAATAATAATAGATTATTTCAGAAAAATGAGAAAATATTTTATTCCAAACTTGACGATAAACAGAATATTATTTCGAATAATAATATTCCGTTGCCATCTGAATCAGATATGCGCGATTTTTGGACAAACATTTGGAGTAAAGATATAAAACATAATGAGGCAGGTAACTGGATAGAAAATGAAGAACTCAATTGTTCAGACATTGAACAAATGATCGTTATATGTTTTTGGGGTGTTGTGCCGTGTTGCGCTACCTCCTTCTTTAGCCAACGTTTCGGACATCGTTGCAGTGTCCATCATCAGGGCAGATCTGCCGGATCTGCCCTGATGATGGACACTGCAACGATGTCCGAAACGTTGGCTAAAGAAGGAGGTAGCGCAACACGGCACAACACCCCAAAAACATATAACGAAAATGCTTCTGGCCGTGAAAATCTTAAAACTTATTCATTGAACAAATGAGTTTTTCTGATATATCGGTTGAATTGTTAGCCAAAATTATAAAAAATACTCATAATTGGAAAGCCACGGGTTGCGATTGGATACATAATTTTTGGTACAAACGTCTAACTACTTTACATCCTCTTTTTGCAAAAAATCTTTCAAAACTTGTCAGAGAACCTCAAAATTTACCTAATTTTCTAACTAAGGGCATTACTTATATGTTGCCTAAAAGCGAACATATTAATAATCCCTCTCAATATAGACCCATTACATGTCTACCGACAATATACAAAATTTTAACCTCTTGCTTGACAGATTTAATATATACTCATTTGGATGAAAAAAATATTTTATCTGAACAACAAAAAGGTTGTCGCAGAAAACATATGGGATGTAAAGAACAGTTAGTTATTGATTCTGTAATTTTAAAACAAATTCAAAATCAAAAGCGTAATTTACATACTTGTTATATAGATTATCAAAAAGCTTTTGATAGTGTCCCGCACTCGTGGCTGATCAAAATATTAAAAATATATAAAGTTAACCCAATTATAATTAGCTTTTTGAAAAATATTATGTCCTTTTGGAATACAGATTTGCTAGTCAATTTAAAAGGTAAGAAAATAGTAGTACCGGGCATTTCAATAAAAAGAGGGATTTTTCAAGGAGACTCATTGAGCCCTCTTTGGTTTTGCTTAGCATTGAATCCCCTTTCTAAAATGTTAATTAAAAGCAAGTTTGGAATAAAAATTAAGGGTAATACAAGAGAGAGTAGTATAGTTTCACATCTATTATATATGGATGATATAAAATTATTTTCAAATTCTGAATCAAATTTAGAGAAAATGATTAAGGTAGTTAAAATTTTTTCAGATGATATTAAAATGACTTTTGGTTTAGATAAATGTAAAACTATCCATATAGAGAAAGGCAAAATTGTAGATGGAGACGAGGGTATATTTAGAAATTTCAAAATTCAAAGTATGAAAGGGGATGAGGTTTATAAATATTTAGGATACCCGCAATCGAATAGATTAGATCACACTAGTATTAAAAATGATATTAGGATTAAATTTCAAACTAGGATCAGAAAAATTTTAAAATGCAATCTATCTGCTAAAAATTTAGTAAAAGCAATAAATACTTGGGCAATACCTCTACTAACGTACTCATTTGGCATAATTAAATGGTCCAATACAGATTTAGATAGTTTAGAACGATTAATTAGAACGACGTTAACAAAATTTAATTGCCATCATCCAAATTCAGCTATAGAACGAATTAATTTACCTAGAAATTTAGGAGGTAGAGGTGTAGTCAAAATAACATCTTTGAAACACAATCAGGTAGAAATGCTTAGAAATTTTTTCCATAGGAAAGCTAATAGCTCAGAAATGCACAAAATAATTTGCAAGGCAGATAGAAATATTACACCTTTAAATTTATATGACGAGAAGGCCAACATTCTTATAAATACTAACCAGGAATTATTAGATTCCTGGTCAAATAAAATTATTCACGCAAAACACTTCAATTATCTCAACCAAACGTATGTTGACAAACTTTCGTCAAACAAATGGTTGAGTATTGGAGAGTTGAGCGCAGAAATAGAAGGATTTATGCTTGCCATTCAAGATAGAGTCATTAATACTAAAAATTATAGAAAGCATATAATCAAAGATATAAATCAAATTGATGATTTATGTAGAAAATGTTTGGCTTTTCCCGAAACTATAGAACATATTATATCGGGATGTTCTATATTAGCGCCTTCCGAGTATACATTTAGGCACAATCAGGTTTTAAAAATAATTCACCAAAGTTTGGTAATTAAACATAACTTGATTGATTGCCGTAATGTAGTACCATATTATGAATATGAACCAAATTCATTTATTGAAAATGAATTTTATAAAATATATTATGATAAAACTATACTAACAGACAGAACAATTAGTCATAATAGACCTGATATAGTTTTACATGACAAAATTAAAAAAATAACTTATATCATTGATGTAGCTATTCCAAATTCCTGTAATATTCAAAAAACTGTTTCTGAAAAAATTAGAAAATACACAGATTTAGGAAATGAGATTAAAACAATTTGGCATTCTCGGACTATAAAAATATTACCATTTGTTATTTCGGCCACTGGCATAATACCTAGGAATCTGATTCAAAATTTAAGCATATTAGATTTGTCAAAGAATTTGTATATAAAAATGCAAAAAGCAGTAATTTTAAATACATGTAGGATTACAAAAGATTTTTTAAATATTTATATTGAGGGATCAGTAGGATTTATAGGTTCAATTAGAAATGCCACAGAGCCGAACCCTCTGATATGAAAATATCTGGAGTCGGTGAATTATATTCCCATTTGGTCTCTAGTGGGTTGACATGTTGTTCTTGTATTGTATTGTATTTATAATACTTATATAGTGCAATTGCATAACGTGGATTCACTAGATGATCATTTGGGGAAGTGTATGAAAGGGTTTAGTTTTTCCTTCTTTTTTTTTTTTTTTTTTTTTTTTTTTTTTGGGGGGAAAATTTAACCCGGACATTTAAATCTGGTGCGTGAAAAAAAAAATAATATAATGGTCTTTATTCCAGAATGTGAGGAGGTGAGTGCAATCCCACACATCCTATATAGAGTAAGTACATACATAAAACACAAGTAAGTACATAAAAAAAATACATATAAATAAAAAAAAATAAAAAATTAAATTAAAAGTAGTAGGCATCATTAGATAGTATCTATGCGCGCTTCTATAAATCTTCGGAATACAATTCCCTCCGGCCAAAGTTATAAGTATAAATCAAATATTATTTACACGCGTCTGTGTTTCACGTATTTCATACGCTATAAAGTAACACCAGGAGGCATAACGGTCCCTGCATTAGTAGGACATTTTGAAATATCCTATTAGTGACCCAAAAACATTATAATTTTATTTAATTCACTACAAGTTTTTATGCATTTTATTTGATTTGGTGGTGTTTATGAGTAATCTGAGTATTGTATCAGATAGGGGGTACACAACTATAATTTCTATTTTTCGTACATGTCTGACTAATAAACTGAACGATCGAAATATTTACATTCTACGTTAGTGAGAAAAGGAGAGTGGGTAATCACAAGTTGTGGGTAATCATAGTCCAGTTTTTCATATTTCTAAAATAAAAGATTTTAAAAATATATTATTCAATTTTATGATCCCGTCATAAATGACGGCCTTCCTGGTGAATCTGAGCTGAAGTATAATCAAAACTGCTAGCCTAAAGCTTTTGAAAACAAATTACACGTTACTTCAAGAAGCATAAGGCAATATGTCAAAGATACCCATTCTCCGCTGAAAGGTCATACGGGATACATTCGCAAACAAAGATTCAGGAACCGCACTAAAAGCCTTAATTACTCTCCCATCGAGCCTCCCAAGGTTCCGCTACAAAGGACATCCTGTGGATGCAACCCATTCAGACCTTAATCGGCGGAATTAATCTGCTCATCAAACTTCATGTTGGGCCGGATCGGCAGAGGCCGGTTGCGAAAGCGTATTTTACCTCTACAGCCGGACATTTTCTTCTCATCGCCTTGCACAGCAGTTGAAGGAATAGATCGTGCCCTTCACTCCTGGTCAAATTGCACCCCAGATTCCTACCCACCCCTCATAATACCCTTTACCTTCCCAGAAATTTTTTGCCCTTAAAAAGACTCAAAAGATGACATGGGCTCCGAGGGAAATTATTTTCCTCAGGACCTCTCACCACATAAAAAATTTCTAAATTTATTTTACACAATGTCATTATTATTCTGAAGTTCTCCATGCAATGGTGGTATGATTAACGTGACCATTTATTATTTCTCCCAAACCTTGGCACCGAAAAAAAAGGTAGCTACTTAATAATAATATATTTGAACAACTTACATGGCGCTGATTTCGCGAAAAATCGCCTCAAGAGCGCTGTACATACGAGGCTAGGTTACAATTCATCTTGCTGCTACTAATCGCATGGACGATTGGAATTCTAAACTCTTGTTCAAAATTTAAAGAGATTTTTTTATTAAGAGAAAATTTAAACGAAATAAAGCTGTAAAAATGTTTTTGACTAAAATCAGCATGGATTTTACGAGCAAATTTACTTTACCATGCTGGTAGAAGGCTAGATCACAACTCGTCTTGCAGTTACCGAGCGCATGGATTATTGGGATTCTAGCCCATTAATAAATTAAATAAAATATCTTATAAACATATTCGTTTTAGGTGCCTCACACTTTCATGCAACACAATTGACAAGAAAGTAATGTTTTTTCGTGTCATATTAGGGTTAGCTATTTTTATATATATTTATGTATTTCAAGATTACCAGTACGTTTGTGTAGGCGCATAATGGTTTCTTTTCCAAAACGAGACATTTTGGCGTCCCGAAGCTGTGTTCGGAGACACTGGGACTGAAAATGGGACTGTCCCGGTGAAAACGGGACGTCTGGTCACATTAGGTATGATCCTCGTAATCTAAACAAAAGTGAAAGAGAAGGTTCAAAGGTTTTTCACTGAGAAATAGAGCGATCTGAAAACGTTCGTATTTTAGTTATTGACAGCAGGAATGCAGACATATTATATTTTTTCAAATATTGGTAACAAATTTTACGATCTTGGAAAGGTAAAACAATTGAAAAAAACTTTAAATCAAGGTATCCAGATTTAAAGGCTATCAAATTTCCTTGGGCCATTAGATTTAATCGAATTCACAATCGGTCCGCTTAATTTACGGCACACTCAGCACTCAGCACGTGGCGGAGTTTTATCCGCGAATGATTTTGGAAAGTGAGATTTCGTGGTATGAATTCTTTGGAAATGGAATCCCTTGGCAGTTGAGCCATAAAACCACAAATGGCTGAAATGGTCATCGTGAACGTTGAGAGTAAGATTATGAAAAGAAAGCCTGACGCAATTAGGAAATTACGTGAAAATAATTGATCCATTATACATCCATATTATGGATCAACAAAAAATGCTGATTCTGAATAATATAGGATATAAAATAAATTATATTTTTAAATAAGAGTAAAAAATAAATACGTAAAAAGGCCCGCCTGCATGAATTAAATATGTATGTACTTTAAAGTTTATTATTATAAGTATAACATGAGAGCCATCTCTGGGATAAAGCCCCAAAATACCTGATAAACATACTTGATTCCGCCCAAAGGAGGGTGGTTCGTTTAATTGACAACCCGTCGTTAACTGACCTACTGCCATCTCTAATGCAGAGACGCACTGTAGGCATATTGAGTCTGTTCTACATGTATTTCAATTGGGCACTCTCCAAGGAACCAGCAGCATTGATCCCCTGTCCACCGGTGCACGTACGCTGGTTTAATGAGAATGGACGTGTCTTTGACTATTTTTTTTTATATCGGATCACATGTTGAATAAGCTACCGTCATCTGTTTATTCTTCTTCATGTAATCAGGCCTCATCCAAATCCGCTTTAATAAATACCTTCCTATTTTCCTTAACCCACCTCACAACGCTGCCCAACCGAATGGCGATACATGGGCCCTCTTGTGGCAAAAAAAAAAAAATAATGTAAAAAAATCTTTAACAATATTTTTATGCTCTTTTAAAAATGTGTGAAATATCTTCATTTCAGTTTATTTGACCGAAGTGGCCGTTTTTAATTTATTTCTCATTACCACCACGTGTGAGATTTAATAAGCGCAGATCCAAACGAAGCTAACCTCTGCTCCAGCGAGGTCTGCACCAACTCGGAACTCGCTTATTAGTGACTTCGAGTCTCATAAATATTTTCCACATTCAATTAGGGATGGAAGGGGAGAACAGCTTGAAGTGATGGAAGTTCTAGGTAACAACCTGCAAAAGTACAGAATCGTAGGCAGTTAAAAAATGTGAGTACCGCGCTAGACATTTTTTCCTTAGAATCAATGGAACTACGGCACCTACAGCTTATTAAAAAACTAAAATCAAATAACGTCGAAGTTATTTGACTAATCGTCTATAATTTGTCAAAATCAAAGAACGAAACTAGCGACCAAATTTTGGTATCCCACAAGACACCGTTCTGGGCCCAATATTATTCATTTTGTATGTAAGTGACAAATTCATTCAACCATTACATGGACAAATTATTATTATCACTAATACCGATGATAAAAAATAAAATAATATGGCATCTTGCAAGATGACAGCCAAGGAAAAGGATGTTTGCACAGCTTATTAACAACAGTTTCTACAGCAATAATAACAGCATCTCATACTACCATGCTCACGACGTATAGGTAGTGCATTTTAAGGTGCGGTACATGTTTTTTTTTACGTTAACTCCACACAGGAGGCGCTGAGGAAAATAATTTCCCTCAGGGCCTATGTCATCTGAGTTGCTGTGTAGAGGGTCTTTTTGAGGAGAGGAAGGAATGAATATTGGTCTTAAAGAGACCCATGTTGTAGGAAGGAGGAAACACAGAGGTCGGCAAATCATTCCACAGCCGAGCTGTTGAACACAAGAACGAGTCGAAGAAACGACCCGTTCTCATGTGGCAAATGTCAACCGTGTACAAATGTTGGGCACGCGTTTGGCGTGTTTCCCGACTATGCACCGGTGCCGAAGGGATCAATGATGCTAGTTCCTCGGAGCATCTTCCATTGTAATACCGGTAGAACAAGGATAGCATTCCCACCCGATGCCTGTGCTCTAAAGATTGCAATCCGTCTGTTAAGATGGGAGAATCTGTCAAACGGACCGCCCGTTTCTGCACAGAGTCGAGGGTATTTTTCAGGTATTTTGGAGCTCCAGACCAGAGATGGCTGCCAAATTCAACCGTGGGGCGCACTTGTTATTTGTACAGGGTTAGCAGTTGTGTACTATTAAGGTATCTGCTGGCCCTGTACAGTACGTCCAGTTTTTGGGAGGCTAACTTTACTCTGGCTTCGATGGAGCCCCCACACCTGAGCTGGTCACTTATGGTTACACCAAGATTGCTTCCGTTGAAAGAGACTAGGTTTTCATTTTTTTTTTATTTTTTTTTTTTATTTATTTAGGAGAAAATACAGATACAGATATTAATTGGCAAGAATATACAAAACATCAACTAGAGAATTCACCTGCATCCAAACTATTTCTCACGAATTGACTTAAACAGCAGTTAAAAACATATACAAATATTTTGTCTTATAAATAGGGGAAAAAATATATAAGTACATAAGAATATTATTTTACAAATAGAGATATGAAATAAATGCGCAATATCCTTATAAGAATTTACAAATTATTTTTGAAACAAAAAATATAAATATAGATAAACAATGTTATACAGAAATTTAAAAAAAATATATATATATATAAACGAATGTGTGTCTAAGTTGTTTACTTTGAACTTTGTAGGAAGACAGCCTTCATTTTTCTACTAAAAGTACTGCGTGTATCAAAAAATAAGTCAGAATCCTTGAGCTTTTGATTCTGATTAAGTGATTCGCACATTCTTCTGATTGGGTCCCTGACACCAGCATTTGTACGCGTCCGGCTAATGTGGAATAAGTCGTTAAGCCTTTTTACTCTGGGTGGTACTTTAAAGTTTATTAATTTCAGTAAGTCGGGACAGTCAATAACGTTGTTATAGATTTTATATAGAGTCATGAGATCAAGGTACGTTCGTTGGTTAGATAGCGTGGAGACGTTATAACTCGAAAGCATATTTATGTACCCGCGTTTAGGTGCGCTCATTCTGTAATTGAGGCACTGCAGAAATTTCTTTTGAATACTTTCAATGTTTTCTTTATAGATACCGTAAAGTGGATTCCATATGGAGGTGCAGTATTCAAGTTGAGAACGGACCAGCGTGTAGTAAAGAAGAAGATATGTTTCAGGTTTTCGAAATTCACGGCTGTTTCTGATGACAAATCCTAGCATGCAGTAAGCTTTATTCACAATATTATCAATATGCGCATCGAAATGGAGTTTGGAATCAAAAAGTACGCCTAGATCTCTTATACAGTAAACGCGCTCGAGTAAATAGTTACCAATACAATAATTCTGTATGATGGCGTTATGATTTTTAGTAAAACTTATTTCATATGAAGCAATTACTTTGTGGTTAGACATTATATTATAAAAATAAATAAAACACTTTGTATTTTAACCACGAATTTAAAAGTACAAATTCGTGGTTAAAATACAAAGTGTTTTATTTATTTTTTAAAACTTATTTGTTTACATTTGTTGTAACTAAGGTAAATTTTGTTTTCATTGCAAAATGCTTCGAACCTTACTAAGTCGCTTTGGATTAGCAGACAATCGTTTAAATTCCTAACAATGGCAAATATTTTTATGTCATCGGCGTACAAAAGAAATAAACAATGCAAGAAACATTTAGTAACAGTGTTAATAAAGAGTATAAACAACAGCGGACCCAGGATTGACCCCTGTGGCACGCTAGAGGTAACTGGCTCCCATGTAGAAGTGTGTCCTCGCAACGATACGGCTTGTTGTCTTTTTGTTAAATATGAGACAAACCAACGTAGTAAATTTAAATTTTGATCCCTTTTAGACGTAATCAGACAAGATTGTGTCTTTGAAACATTGAATTCAACGAGATTATTTTTACCCCAAGAGAAAACACTCTCGAGGTAACCGTCCGTTCTTTGCTTCAAAGCCCTACGAGCTGTTGGAGTTTGTGAGCCCTTTGGGGGCTTGTCAAACAAAAAGCTATCATGAACTGTACTGTCATCCGCGTAACAATGAATTGGTGCATATGACAAAAGGTCGTTGATGTGCAACAAAAACAAAGTCGGAGACAGAACCGATCCCTGCGGGACGCAAGCATTTATCGAGTGTGAGGAAGAGGTGAAACCATCGACTACCGTCTGAATCGACCTCTCCCTCAAGAAGTCGGCAATCCACGTACACAAGGATGCGAGAAGTCCGTAAGAATGCAGTTTGTTGACAGGTCCTCGGTGCCAAACCCGGTCAAAGGCCTTGGAGATGTCAAGTGCAACCGTTTGGGTCTCGCCGAAACGTTCCAGGCATCGCCCCTAAACATGCGTCACATACGCGAGAAGATCACCGCACGAGCGGTTCCGCCGGAATCCGTATTGACGATCGTTAATAATTTTGTTCTTCTCGAGGTATGTGAACAGTTTGTCGTTGATCACACGTTCCATCACCTTAGACAGAACTGATGTGATCGCTATGGGGCGGTAGTTGGCCGGGTTGGAGGGGTCACCCTTCTTTGGAATAGGATGGATAACCGCTTTTTTCCAACCAGAGGGCACAGAGCCAGTCTTCAGGGACATTTTAAAAAACTTCGTCATAATTGGAGCTATTTCTGCAGCGCACCTTTGCAGTACCAGGGCAGGTATTCCGTCAGGCCCACTAGCTTTATTAACATCAAGCCCTCGTAAAACTTGTTAACATTATTAGAAGAAAAATGAATATTAGTCGCAGTATACATATATTTTTCTATTTTTATTCATTGCTTTGTTAAAGCGCACGCTCGTTTTGTGGTGGTAATACTTGGGAAATATTGTCACAGATGACGTGAAGGACAACCAGGATATGGAGAAACAAAAAAAGAGTGAAATCCGTTAGAGCAAGTATGCTGTCAAGGCGTTATCACTTTTGCAGCACATGTGTCAAAATATTCTTAATTTTGGAGGCGGATATGGGTACTGCCACCCGGAACCATTTTTTGGATAACCAATACCCCTGACATAGGTGACCTCAAGTGGTTCGCTACGTTTGGTGACTTAACACGAGTGCCCGGGTTCATGGGGTGAGGTTTGTCTAGGTCTTGGCGGCGGATACGTTTGCTCACCTACTCGAGAGTTTGATCGAGAGGGACTGGCAGAGGGAGACCCTTTGACCGAACCCTCTCGACCTATCGCCTTGCACCGCAGTACAATTTTTTTTTATATTAACTCCACACAGGAAAATAATTTCCACCAGGTCCTATGTCCTATGAGGGTATTTTTGAGGAGAGGAGGGAATGAACTTTGGTCTTGAAGAGTTGTATGGTAATTAATAATAGGTCCATTACTCGTGTACTCACTGACCCCCGGATTGCTAACCACCCCACATACCTTTTTCATTCCCGGAACTTCCTCTCCTTACTTTCCCTAAACAGCATCCCCAAAGATGACGTATGTCTCAAGGGAAATTATTTTCTTCAGGGCCACCTGTGTGGAGCTAATGTAAAATAAAATATGCTGTTCAAAGCATACTGCACATGAGTGTCCCACTTTAGAACTGTGGATAGATTACACTGCATCCCAACGGCAAATATTATGCTAAAAGTCGCCTACATTAATAATGCATATCGCCAATTATTCCACCTACTGAGATAATGCAGCGCCTTAGAAATGTTTCTGAGAGAGTACTCTTTCACAGATATTTACCGCGTGGGTAGCTTATGGTGCAGGCCACGTAAATCCAAGAATACTATCATCGCTGCCATGGTTGCCTGTATGGAGTCCCCTCTAATGGCCATCTAAAGATGGAAGGTCAAACTTCTTCCATAGATGACGACTGTTTCCTGCTGTCCGGAGCCAGTGGGAGTGTGAAATTTCCGGTTAGGATATGTTGTGAGCGTAAAGGTAACGGGAAGGGATAAAGAGGAGAAATATTAAGGGTGGGAAATACCCGGCTATTCAGATCTTGCCACAAACATTGAAGCTATTTAAGGAACGCTTCGATTCCGAATCGGGGCCTTCTGCCAGGGCGAATCGTAGAATACGCGCTTACCAAGAAATGTAATTTTATTGGATAACCGTTGCTTGAACAAACACCCTGATTGCGCAGTGCGCATGCAACTCTACAGGGAAAGTTTTCGCAACGTTAGACGCCGATCGTCAGCGGTAAATTCGGAGAATCTGAAGAATTGTAGATTGCTGATCGAATTTCTGGACACAAAAACGACAACCATTTGTAATTTAAAATTTTATGAACTTTCTCATATTTTTTAACAACTTTGCTATCTTTATATGAATAAATGTTAAAAGTTTTTATATCTCGCTGTAAGATTTCATGTACATTTTTTTATGAAGTCAATGAAAAAAACTTTTCCGTTTAGTTTTCCTTGAATACGCCGACTCAAAATGATTCCGTACAAAACCTTAGATTTTCTGTGTTTTAAATATGCTGCTTATTGAAATGAGTCGTTATGCATGTTCTTTCGAGACTTTAAAAACGGTCGGCCGGTACGCAAATTCACAAAGCCTGTACCATGTGACGACAGAAATAAAGTAAGTTTTGTTGTGCAAAATTGTCTTTAAAGCCTTTTTATACCATTTCAGTCTCGGCGATGGGACGCGACGACTGTAATAAAGAAGCTTTTTGTTTATGTCTATACCATTTCGGTCATAATGACGACTACAATAGAATAGACTTAATTTATCTAAAATCCGGAAAAATTCTATTGTCCTTAAAGGACTGTCCTTATTGTCCTTACACGTAGAAATTGGCTGAAGTCGAGATCCATTATTTTATGCAAACGAAAGGTACTCTATTGAATAGTCGTCACCATGACAGAAATGGTACAGGGTTTTTAAACGATTTTGAACAATAAAAGCTACTCTATTTAAGTCGTTTCCGTGACTGAAATTTTTTTTTTATTTTTTTATTTATTTATTTAATTTAATATGATAACATATGATACAATATAAGATATGGGTAGTCCCACAAAGCTGTGACAGATCAGCTTGTCTGTAGGTTCTACCATTAAAAATTATTACATAATACACATTAGTCTAGGTTACAATATTAATACCTAATATAAGATTTGCTATAGATAAATATGTTGTTCATTTATTAACCACTTTTTTGTCAGTTTATGGCAGGGTTCCTCATTATTTTTAAAATTAATGTTTTGATGTAATATATTGAAAATCAAGGGTATCATATATTCGAGCGTTCTGCTACCATACTTATTTGATATTCGTGGTATTTTTAAGCCTTTGTTTTCAGTAAATCTTGTTGTGTGACTGTGCACCAATAAATTTTTATACCTGCTTTCTCCCGAATTATCCATAATTATAATGTACCAGAGAAGCCCTTTAATTGGAAGTAGACCCTCAGACCCATCCAGTAATTTTAAGTTGTTTCTTTGTTTGTAAATGCTAGGTTTGACAATTTTTTTAATTATAGCAGTTTGTAAATTTTGAATATATTTAATATTAATTTTACTCGAGTGTCCCCAAGTTCGAATTCCATATCTAAGTATGGATTCGACCATAGAATGGTATATAAGTTTGAGAGTGCATCGAGGCAACACAAATTTTAATTTATAAAAATTACTCGCCAAACATCGGAGCTGGTTACAAATTTTGATCACTTGTTTATCCCATTTAAAGTTATTATCTACGATTATGCCAAGGTAAGTATATTCATTTGTAAAATCAATTTTTTCGCAGTAGCAAGTGTTATCAATTTTTTTATGTATACATTTAAAATTATGTGCAGTTATTTTAGGTAAATTCCACATTTTCAAGCTCGGTGATCTTATGTACATACATTTAGTTTTTTTGACATTAATTATTAGTCCTACATCATGAGACCATTTGAGTAGCTCGTTAAAGTCACTTTGCAATTCTTTAATAGCTATTTCCGGATTTTCATTTGATACAACTAGTGCAGTATCATCTGCAAAAATGAATCTACGGGCTATTTTAAAAAGTTTAGACAAGGCAATGACATATATAATGTATAATTTAGGGCCTAAAATTGACCCTTGCGGTACTCCTGATTTGATAAATCTAAAATTACTCATTTCATTCAAAATCTTAACATACATTTTTCTATTAGTTAAATAGTTTTTGAAAAATGATAGTAGTTTACCACGGATTCCTATGATTTCAAGTACCTTGATTAGTTGTGTGTGGCTGAGTGTATCGAAAGCTTTTGAGAAATCAATAAATAATACCATTACATGTTTTCTAGAGTTAAGCTGTGAATTTATATAATTAGAAAATTTTTCGAGAAGTTTATCACAGCTTTTTTTTTTTGGAAGCCATACTGACATTCATCAATAATGCCCAATTTATTTAAATATTTATACAAATTTACCGATATATATTTTTCTAAGATTTTTTCTAATGCGGGTAACAATGAAATGGGCCTATAATTATTTATTACGGTGTGATCTCCATTTTTATAAATGGGCCTTATGATGCTGCATTTTAGTTCAGCTGGAATGATGCTTGTGTCAATAATTCTGTTTATTAGGTGGGTAATCATAGGACTAAGTAATTTTACATGTTTTTTTAGATCATACATGCGAATTAGATCCACGCCCGGCGTCTTGGAGTTTTTCATTCGTCCGATAATGCATTCAGTTTGTTTCGCATTAGCTCTTGGTAGGTACATTGAATGTTGCAAATGTTCTTGACTGCAATCAGACGCTCGCACGTTGCATTCGTGTAATAACTGATTTACACCCTCGTCAAAAAAATTTGCAAAATTTTCTACCGTCACATCCGCCGCTTGAGAATTTAAGAAATATTTAGATATGATTTCGTCACAATCGGATTTTTTTTTCCTTCCCAATATTTGATTTACTTCATTCCATGTTTTTTTAATGTCTTTGAAGCAATGATTAAATTTGTTATTAAAATATATTTTTTTTGTGTTTAATATTTTTTTATTGAGTTTATTTCTGTATTTCTTGTATTCAATTTCATATAATTTATTGTTAGGGGCGTTTTTCCATTTTCTCCATAGTGTGTCTCGTAGTTGTATATTTTCAATGAGGTTATAATTTATCCAGCCTTTTTGGTTATTACGATGTTTATTTGTATTTGATTTAGTTAATTTGGGAGGCGGGAATGGGTACCGCCGCCCCGGGAACCTTTATTGGATAACCAACACCTCTGCCATAGGTCACCCCAAGTGGTTCGCTACGTTTGGTGATTTAGCAGGGGTGCCCGGGTTCATGGGGGTGAGGTTTGTCTAGGTCTTGGAGGCGGATGACCAGGACATACTGAACCCTAGATTCCTACCCACCCCTTAAACCCTTTTCCTTCCCAGAACTCTCCTCTCCTTCCCTTCCTTAAAAAAACCCTCCACACAGCATCCCCAAAGATGACATAGGCCCTGAGGGAAATTATTTTCCTCAGGGCCTCCTGTGTGGAACTCATGTAAAAAAAAAAAAAAAAAAGTTATGGTACTTTTTTCGTAAATATATTTAAATTTAGATTTAATTTCTTCATATATTAAGTTAGGTTCCGTTATGTTTAGTATTTCATTCCAATTTGTGATTTCAATCAGTAGATCCACTTTTTTTTCCGATATTACAGTATATTTCGTAAGGTGCGATTTATTGGAGGTACCTATCTCATTAGTAGAGAAACGAATCGTGGTGGCAATAAGGTAATGGTCCGCTATAATAGTTTCACATACGCATGAGCTGATTTCATTTGTCTCTCTCTCTCTTACATAGATATGATCTAGACATGTAGCCGTTACGTAGTTAGTCAGTACGGCTTCACGCGTCACATCATAAATACATTTTAAAAATCCAAATTTAGCCATCATGTTTTCGTATTGCATTACAATTGATTCCTGATAATTTAATAAATTTATGTTCGTATCCCCGAGAACGATAACAGATTCTTTAATTTCGATATTTCCCAATATAGCTTCCAACTCTTCGAGAAATAATTTTTTATTTGAATTAGGTGGTCTGTATATTGCCAGTATATGTATACGTTTATGTTTATTTACAGAAATAGTTCCGTAAACACATTCAAAATTTGTTGGCATTATGTTAATTTGTTCAAACGTAAGGTGATCTTTTACGTATATAATAATCCCGCCTCCCGATCTGTTTTTTCGACAAAAGTAATGAGAGCAAAATCCCGATATTGTGTATAGATTTATATCATTTTGATTTATCGACGTTTCGCAAATCGTAATTATATCAATATTACTTAGAGAGCTAGAGATAACGAGAAGAAAAGTTTCCCAATATTTTGATAAAGATCGAATATTCAAGTTGATTGCAGTTAAATTATTATTACCTGATACATGTTTTTTTATAATCCAGTTATGAAAACTTCGCGTGCGTTCATAATCGATTTCAGAGATGTCAAATTCTCCGTTTAAATCGCCATAATATTGAATAATATTTTAAAATGCAGCAGTAATTTATAAACATGTATAAGGATTTAATTAAACATAAAATATATGTAGATATTATTATAGTAGTGAGCCTTTCCAGTACACATTGTTCAAGATTTATTTCAAAGCTAGGTAAATTTAATAATTGGCACATGTTAAAGGTGACTATAATATTCTCTACATATATGAGTAAATAAGTATATAGGAGCATCAGTATAAAATTCAGTGTGCTGTTGTTAACACTTTGGTAATAGGACAATAAATTTAAAAATATGTTTAGCGGTAATTTTAGCATGGATATGAAATGTTTGTACTTGAGAAGTAAAATATGAATATTGTTATTTTTAATAGAAGATGATAAGAAGTAGTAATATAAAATTTTTGTTATTAACATTATTATAATTAATATGTATATGTTTTTAAGTATTAACATACCTAATCATATTCTATACGACTTTGGGCAATATGCATCATCTTTTTGAAGTAGGTACAGTTTGAATTATTTGCTTTATGGTTAGTATTTAGGTTCATCTTGAGGTTTTTGTTTTGAAGGATACAATTGCTGCACTTTTCTTCTTCATTTTTATTTGGGCATTCCTTCCATTCATGGTCTTTTGCGCAATGTAAGCACGTTGCACTTTTTTCTTTGTTGAAGCATTTGATTGCCGTATGTCCAAACTTAAGGCAATGGTAACACTGTGTGATTGGAATTGCATCTTCTACACGTACTCTGTTGAATCCTATATTGATTTTTTCCCTTTCGATGAGGTGCGTCCTTAATTGTCCGCTTGTTTCCAGTATGTAGTTGGTAAGTCCATTTAGGTTTTTTGGTTTGAACATCTTGATTAATTTTATCGTATTTTTTGGGTCATTTTCCATGATATCCTTTATACCCTCATTTTGTGTTTTTAGGGCCTCAATTATTTCTTCTTCAGATAAATCTGCTTGTAAGTTTCTAACAAAAATTTTTGGTTTTTTCTTTTTTAATTCCTCCGCGATCATTTGTTTTTTGAGTGTTTTGTTTATTTCTTCTGTTAATTTCTCAGCGTGAGTTTTCGTAGGGCAGGATATTATTAATTTATTTTGTGCGGCTTTACGGACTCCATTTACAGCGATTCCCAAATTAGCAATTTTAATTTTTTTGACTATTTGGTCTTTTATAGCGTCTGCAGTCATGTTATCATTTTCGCTTTTTATAATTAGTGAATATTTTGATTCCGGAATTTCTTTTACTTGGCTTGCGTAAGTTTTTCCACCCATAACGCTCGAATTTTCAATTTTTTTCTCAAGCTTTTCAATCAGTTTGGATTGTAGAGAAGATATCTTTTTAGTCAATTCTGTTTTTTCTTTCGTCCATTTTTCTTCAAGAATTTTAATATTTGCTTCCAGGTTTGTTTTAGCTTTTGCGTCTTGTTTAGTTGATATGCTAGCTATTTCATTCTTTATTATCTCAATAATGGATAGCACGTCCATAATGAGTTAAGCTAGATACCGCTTGCGCGGTTCTTCTACTGTGCTCTCACTCCCGCAAAATACTTTAAAGGACGTAACTTTCAGTAATATAATTTCTTACTACAATACGTCCACTCACTACCGCTGACGGCGGTTAATAATTGATATAGGCTTTGTAAATACGCGACCAAGACGTTGGCGGAGGATTAGCTTGTTGTCAAGTTGCACGTAAATTAAGAGCGTTTAACCAGCCAGCGGACGAAAATCCACATTTCGTCGAAAGTTGTTCTTACGATCGTGCAGGGCGGTTACAATGAGAAAGATTAATTATTTTCCGTACCAGCTTTTTTAAATTATAACTCAATATCGAATTTATTTCAATTCAAATTAGCTTTAATTTATACCTTCATCCAAAAATGCTGAAAGGCGTGATGATAAAACTATTAAAATAATGTACTTTTTGTAGTTATTTTTTGATTATAAGTATTTATCATTTTCCAATAATGTCTAAATTTAATAAGAGTGTTAAAAAAATCTGAAATATATTAGTTTGTAAGTGCGCAAATAAATACACAAATGGACCAATTTTCGTCAAGAAACACATGTACGTACATATTTTTTAATGATTTTATTGAAACTAAAATTAAAATTCTAAAACATACGTTTGCTAGATAATGTATTGATTTATTTTACTGCATGATTTTATTATTTGAAATGGGTGTGGTATAATACAAAAACTTTTTTGAAAATTGAACAAATCTGCCAACGACCTATGGAATAACCTTATTATTCTAAAAATTAAAAAATTTTCTCAAAATTTATTACATACGAATGCTAGATAAAAGAACAATCTTTCGAAATCCATTTATAATTTTTTGTGGAAAAGAGTCAATACGTCTAAAAACTTTTTTGAAAATGACGTATTTCAGATTTTCTCTGGTAATGCCCTCTTAAAGGCAATTTTTTATGAAATAGAATTCTCACCGTCTCTTGAAGGGTGAAAGCCAGAAATAACTGAAAAAACTCACTGTAGGCCCCTGCTCCTCAGTTTTTTTTTTATATTGGCTCTATTCAGGAGATCCTGAGGAAAATAATTTTCCTCAGGGCCAATGTCATCTTCGGAATGCTGTGTGGAGGGTATTTTTAAAAAGATAAAGATCTGTGAAGGAAAAAGGGTTTGAGGGGTGATTATGAAACAAAGGGTCGTTCTGTTGATGACGGACATATAAATCTATCCCTCCAACTGCGGTGCAAAGCGATGGGTCGAGAGAGTCCGGCTGGAGAGGTCAAAAGGCCTCTCTCAACCAGTCTCGTTCCGGCCAGCCACGCAGTAGGCGGGCAGACTCATCCGCCGCTACTATAAACGAACATAGAAAATGATTGTTTAAATAAACGAAATCCCTATCAATTAAGCTGTTTTACATTAGGAAATAAGAACGGTTTTCCTAAAAGTGTAATATTCGCATTTATTTAAATTCGAAGCATCCTGCGTTGCCCGGGCTTTATTCTGCTTTGAGGGTTGGAAATGGGAATGGAAAGGGATGATTTCTGGAAAATAAGTGGCCTTTCTCTTACGTTTTTAGATTTTCACGGCCAAAAGTATTTTCATTATTTGTTTTTGGGGTGTTATGCCGAGTTGCGTTACCTCCTTCTTTAGCCAACGTTTCGCACAGCCTTACAGAGTCCATCGTCATACATATCTGCCCTAATGATGGACACTATAACTCTGTCCGAAACGTTGGCTAAAGAAGGAGGTAGCACAACACGGCATAACACCCCAAAACAAATATCGAAAAAAGGCCTTTTTCTTGTTTTGAAGGTCAAGGTTTTGAAAATAAAAATTTAATAATAGAATGAAACTGTAGATTGATTGAAAAAAATCAATGTTTGGACACTTTTTTATGAACGTATGTATAGATTTAAAAAAAAAAAACTTTGTTTTCACCACCATTTAATCAAAATAATCGATATGTTTCAACACCAATGGTTACTTCATATCTCCTCAATGAGTAGGTACTTATAAAAGATGTACAATTATTTGAAATAACTTACATTCAGCACCAATTTTCCCTCCGTTGATCTGATAAATCTTTTTTCCTGCGAAATAAAAGAAACACGAATTACGCAAAGAAATTTTCATCTGTATGTTAATTCCGTTGTCTTTATCGACCCCGGGTTACTTTAATAAGAGGAGCTTTTACGGGCGTGTTTAAAAAGCGTTAAAACTTCAGCAGTAATGCCGACCAGCAAGCACATGTTGTGCTGTTACTTTCAGCCGCTGATTCTTAAACTGTTCTATTTTATTGTCTTCATTGTCAGTTCCAGTGCCTAAAACTCTCGTGTATCATCATCATAATTTTTCTTCCTGCTCGTCCCACCTGGGCCGAGACCTATCGCAATGATAAGGCGTACCTATCATGCGCTACTTCAGCGGCTTCAACTCTCCGTCCTGCGAGGAGTCGCACAACTTCTCTCAGTGCTTCTCTCATCTCCCAACTTTGTCTGGGAGGTGAGAGAAGCGCCGTAAAGCGGACCAAGCTCCCGCACTTGCCACGCCGGTCTATTTTCTCCACTCCACTACATAGCTTGAGAATTCGACGAAAAGGTTGTCTTTTTAATTTGGTCTACATGTTTCAACTTTTTGTTTAGTGAAGATGTTGTGCTAAATTTGGACTGTTGCTATTACCATAACTACTTCTTTTTATGAGGTGCTCATTCTCATTCCTGCCGCCATACACTCTTCGTCGGAACTCTTACCATTGGCACAGCATGACATGGGGTACGGTGCTGCTAGGTAATATGTTTCTTGATATCTTTAACATAAACCTTGAGGGTTTTAAGAGACACGCTTATAATGTAGCTATATTTCAGGTCATTCTGATTTTCATATATGTATATATTTTATTTAGGTATATTTACACAGTGCTTAATTAAAAAAAATAATAATTATTAACTCTCAAATAATTGTAATACTTTAATTGCCTTTAAATTATAATGCAAATCATACATAAACACAGTAACACATATCGAAACGAGATATTTGTGATAATTTAAAAATATTCAGTGTGTCAAGTATTTTGGCTTTAAATACAATTTTAAATTTAGTGTGAAAAGGCCGCTGATGATTCCAAAAAAAAGTTCCTATTGAGATATTTCTATTCATGCTTACTTTTACATTCAAATAACGATTTTTTTGTTGTTGTTCACGTGTAAAGGTCTCTGCCCACTACACCGTTCCATACCATGACCGTAAGCGTAGCGGCGCATGCAAAAAAATATTCTTTGTATCGATCAGTATGAAACGCTGCCCACTAGCCCGTTCCGTCACCGACCAACACCGTCGCATACCATGACCGGACTGACAGCAAATTATCGATGACAATATTTTGCAGGTGCCGGTCCGCTCTATGCACGGCACGCAACGGTGTTAGAACGGAGATTATACGCGTATGATCCCCGCTCTAACCCCGTTATAACCGCGTTGCCACTCCGTCAGTTCGTGATTTGTGTTCATTTTTCGTGTTTATATCCAGGTATTTTAATGATATGATACTATGCTTCTCCTGACGCGTCAATCCGACACGAAAACACAGGCAAAATGATATAACGGGCACCGATAGAACGGGCACTGTACACCTATTGTACGGAGATGGTACGGACACTAACTGCGGTGTATACGGGTAACATACGGTCACTATACGGGCATAGTAGTGGGCATAGTAGGGCGTAGCGTATTTATTTCGTGGCTGATACGTTCATAGTACGGTCATGATATGGAATGGTGTAGTGGGCAGAGACCTTAAAGGTATAGTAAATGGACGCAGTCTATATTTTTTTTTCAAATGTTTCTGGCTTTCACCTTTCAAGTTTTTTCTTTTAATATTTCAAATAATGAAGATATTAATAATTGACATTTTAATTTTTCAAAATTATTGGAAGATTGGAGTCAAGTTCAGACTTAGAAGAGATGATATTTTGAATAGAGGGGAGGCAATTTTAGATAAGGCTTGATAGAAGAAGGAATATTGGTTTAGAGAGGGACAAGCAATAAATATATGATCTAAAGTTCCAACTTCTAGACCCCAGAATGTATAATCTGGGGAGTCAAGGACTTGAATTTAAAAAAGGTGAGAAGGAATGGAACAATGTCCAATTCTCTTTCTAATAAGCGAGGAAATGTCTTTTTTGGAAAAATGGGAGAATTGTTGAAACAACGGTTTTTATTTATTTATATTTTATTAACGCCCTAGTGGGCTTTTACAAGAAAAGAAGCAAATATATAATTAACAATATTAATTACATGTATTACATAAACAATAAAACAGAATAAATATGAATGCAATCGACTCGTTAGGTAAAGAATATTACAACATAAAAAAGAAATGAAATGAAATCGTACAAGTTGTACTTACAAAAAACTAAAACAATTCAGCTTTAAATATTTATACATATTATTAACAATAATAATAAGACCTGACATAGAACAAAGTGTAAATAGAACTGCAAAAATATTATAAAGTAAGTATACATTTTACTGGTGAGGTTTAGATGAGAAAATATTTTATGAGAAAAACAAAAAAATAATAAAAGTTAATTATTAGCAGATAGAATCGAGATTAGTTGATTTTTGAAACATTCAAAACTGTCAATACTAAATATATCTATAGATTCGCAGTATTTATTCGCAAGGTTATGGATTCTTGGAATTGGTGAGTATATAGAGTAATTAGTGTTGAGTTTATTGTTGCATTTAAAAGTATCTTGACTACGAGTTTGTCTAGCGGGTATGCTAATGCAAATTAGTTCCAACAAATTAGGGCTGTCAATTAAAGATTTTATAATTTTGTATAAAAATAATAAATCAATTAACACTATTCTATCTGATAATTTAAGAAGTCTGGTTTCAGCGCGTAAGTAATTATAATTTATAAATTCGATTGAAATTTTCATTTTAAAATTGATGTACCGAAGAAATTTGTTTTGTACCTTTTCCAATGATTGAGAATGAACATTGTAGTATGGTGACCATACAGAGGAATTGTATTCTAATCTGCTTCGTACTAGTGAGCAATACAGATGTTTTAATGTTAACATACTTTTAAAATTTGCCCCCATTCTCAAGATAAAACCTAGTATTCTCATTGCATCGCTTGTTATTTCATCGATGTGTACATTGAACTGTAGACTCTCGTGGAATATAACACCAAGATCACGAATCTGCGATACACGAAGACGATTAACACCATTCATATTATAATAAAAGTTAAAAGGATTTTTACCTTTGTAAAAACTAATAATCTGGCATTTACCAATATTTAGTTGTAAATCATTGACAGAACACCACGCGCATAGTTTGTTCAGGTTTAACTGCAGAATGGCGCGATCGTCATCGTTTCTAATTGTTCTGTAAATCTTCAGATCATCAGCAAATAATAGGACTTTGACATTACTAAAAATATTAACTATATCATTTATGAATAAGCAAAATAATATCGGGCCCAAATGAGATCCATGTGGTACGCCACTCGAGGCAGCAAATGTATAAGAAGTAAACGAATCAACTTTGACCGCTAAGTACCTTCCCAATAGATAACTCTTAAACCATTCCAAAATACTCCCTCTCATTCTCAACAACTTCAGTTTTCGTAATAAGAGTCTGTGGTTTGATGGGATATCCTTTGTATCGAAGGTATAGCAGGCTTCCTTGGACTTGGATTGACTAGCAATGTGCCAATACTCTGACCAAATATTTCGGAATCTATTTATTATCTTTGATGTTAGAAAAATTTCAGATAGGGGAATATATATACGTATATGAAGAATGTATGTATGTAAGTATATACATATACCTACGTATATACGTATACGAGGAATATATATATATAGTATA
This sequence comes from Limnephilus marmoratus, assembly GCA_917880885.1. NCBI lineage: Eukaryota > Metazoa > Arthropoda > Insecta > Trichoptera > Limnephilidae > Limnephilus > Limnephilus marmoratus. The sequence continues at coordinate 67,342,163 of OU862908.1, forward strand.
CGAGGGTTACAATAGTTGGATGCTCCTTTTTTTGCCAAGGAAACCAGTAAAACCAAAAAAAATGAAGGAAAAATGTATTTATAACTTTTTATCGTGTAAAAATCAAAAAAAAATTTCAGTGTTTTGATATTGATATGTTGAACGTATATAACTTATTAAAGTGAAGATCCATTTGTGATAACGGGTAATATTACAAATCAATATCACCAAGAACATGGTTATGCCATGGTTGATATAACTTAGTAAGAAATAGTCTCAGGTGGTTATGAAGTCCTCTTTTCACACTGTTTCTACGGCTCCCCCGCACTCTCCGTTCTTCTCTGTGCATTCTATGATGTTCCAGTACCCCGAGAGGATTTGCACTTTGGGAAGCACTGACATACGAATAAAATCTCTTTCTTTACAAACGTTTGTTTTACAGAATTTTTGAAATTCGTTGAGGTTTCCCAAAACACGGCAGTTACGTCAACATGAATCCTTTTTTAATTCTTACCTACCAACTGTTTTATTTAATCAAGCAGCAGATTGGGCGGGAATATAGCGACAATGTGGGCGGTTTGAACATAAGTACATTCAGTGGAAAATAAAATATAAAATTAGCAAGAGCACATTCCCCGAATACCCTCGCGAGTAAATATTTAATATGAGCGTAAAAACCAGTGAAAAATCAGGGGTTATTAAAATAGTTTTAAAAATATTTACCTCAGGTTCATTGAACATAAAAACAAAAATTGACAATTTTCTTTACGATAAAATTATATTTTTTTGTTGACAAAAAAATACATAGTTATTTACTTTTCGAATGAGCTACGTAAATATCTGTAAAATTTAAAAAACTCTAGTTATTCAGATTTGTCAAACATTTGAACTGAAGAAATACACATTTAAAATAAAGAATTTTTTTTTTTTTTTTTTTTTTTTTTTTTTTTTTTTTTTTTTTTTTTTTTTTACAGTGAATACCGCACAAGAATCTTAACTGCTCCCGTCTGGAGCCAGTGAGACTATGGCATCCCCAATTGGGGTATGTTGTGAGGCTGAAGGTAGTGGGGAGGGGAAGGAGGTGGGGAAGAGGAAGGTTGGGAAGTACCTGGCTATTCAGATCTGGTCACTAAACACGGCTAAGGCCATGTTCAAGCAACGTTTCAATTCTGAATGGTGGTCTTACACCAGGGCGATACTAATAGTATCTTCCACTCTGGAACATGCCGCAAATATACTATATATTATTTTAAATGAATTAATTGTGAAATAACACAAATTAATCAAATAAAATTTATTTGCGCATGCCGGGTTCGAACCCGCGACCTCCGGAATGTGAGTCAAGAGTCTTAGCCACTGGACTACGGAGGTCGTAGGTCGGAGGTCGGTCGAGAATTATTAATTAAATGAATAATTTTGGACCTGCTTTATCGCCTCTCTGATATGGTTCATACTTATCAGTTTCAATTTAAAGTTCGTTGAGCTAGAATATAATATTACGCACTACGTAAGAATACAATTTCAAATCACTTATGCACCCATGCACTGACAACCGAAATTAATATATTTGTCACACCCAATACATACAAACAAAGAATTATTTTCGTTATAAGTTTTTGGGGTGTTATGCCGTGTTGCGCTACCGCCTTACTTAGCCAACGTTTTGGACAGCGTTGCAGTGTCCATCATCAGGGCAGATCCGACAGATGTGTCACATCTACCGGATCTGCCCTGATGATGGATACTGTAACGCTTTTCGAAACGTTGGCTAAAGAAGGAGGTAGTGCAACACGGCATAACACCCCAAAAACAAATAACGAAAATACTTTTGGCCGTGTAAATCTAAAAACTTATCAAACAAAGAATTAATTTAAAACTACTGAATAAAAGGTATCCTTTGGTACATTACTATTATGAACAATGCGGGAGAAAGCCTTTACAAAATGACACTGGTATACAGACACACCACAAAATTTACAGAAAGAAAGGTTATAAACATTCCACAAATATCAAATAAGTATGGAGGCCGAACTCTCGAATACTTGGTACCAGTGATTTTATAGAAAGTACAGAGTATTGTATATTTGGACTGCAATGTAAATGATATATGGGATCCTACGATTGAAATCAAATGCTGCATTGAGCAAGTTCGTGCAACCTTTATCCACATGAAAAAGATATTCTGCAGTCATGATCTCAACCTTGGATTACGAATGCTAATGGTCAGATGCTACGTGTTTTCGATATTATTTTATCGATGTGACGCTTATTGAAGAACTAATTAGGCGACTTGAGGCATTCGAGATGTGGATCTATAGAAGAATACTTAAAATAAGCTGAATGGACAGGGTTACGAATGAAGATGTTATGGTTCGGATGAATAAAGATAAATAAGTTATTAAAACTATAAAAATCCGAAAACTTCAATATCTTGGACATGTGACGAGACATCCAGAGAAGTGTGAGATCTTGCCTCAAAGAAATTGACCGCTGAACTGCAGGTGGTTTAAAATCGAGCTCTCAGAAATGTTTTTGGACTTCCATGGGACACCCATGTCAGAGACATCTATTCAGTTTCCGGTATTCTTCCAATCACAGGCCTTCCTATACATGAAACCACAAGCACCATCCTACAAATTACCCAACAATCAACTCACACTAACATCAAGCCACTTTACAATCGAGACATCCACACTCACAATACTCGAAACAGCAATAAAATCCGCATACCTCAAACACACACTACACAATATGGGATAAAATCTCTGAACTAGTTTGCCTGCACACTATATAATTCGCTACCAGATATGTACAAGGGAATCCAGCAAAATAAAAAAATTCAAATGTACGTTTAAGGATGAAACTATGTAATTTTCTTATCATATTCAATTGTCTTGTTTCTTTTTCTCTTCTTTTCTTTTCCATTTAGTTGTAATCATCCATATCTGTATAACCTTGTTCTTTTTTTTCTTTAATTGTTTTCTATTGTTGTTTGTTTTACTCAACCTGTCTTTTCTTTTTCGTCTATATTGCATATTTACTTATAATTGACCAAAACATACCAATTTCTTTAATTAAATTAAATGTTTCCTTAAAACTCTGAAAGTACTTATACTCGTACATGCGTTCATTACACGCGTACATATAATTAAGCAAAATAAACCGATTTTTTTAAATTATGATAAATCAATCCTTATAACTCTAAATTAATGCACCTATAAATGTTATATTATGCATTAAATTTTGAGACATTGATTTGGTAGAAATTACAGACAAGCTGTCTTGTAAAAGCTATGTTGGAGTTAACTTATAGCGCCCCTGAGGTGATTTTTCCCAAAAACTAATTATACAATTTTTATTATTACTATTAACTTGTAATAATAATATTTGGGAAGCGGGAATGGGTACCGCCGCCCCGGGAACCATTTATTGGATAACCAACACCTCTGCCACAGGTCACCCCAAGTGGTTAGCCATGTTTGAAGACTTGGCAGGGGTGCCGGGTTCATGGGGTGAGGTTTGTCTAAATCTTGGTGGAGGATGACCTGGACACACTGAACCCCAAATTCCTACCCACTCCTCATACCATTTTTCTTCCCAGAACTTACTGTCCTTACTTTCCTTAAAAAGACCCTCCACACAACATCTCCAAAGATGAAATAGGCCCTGAGGGAAATTATTATCCTCAGGGCCTCCTGTCTGGAGTTAATGAAAAAAATATAGAAATAATTTTTATAATTCAGTAAGATGGCGCAACTTTGCCGTTGGACCCATAGACTAAATAAATACAGTAAAAAAATAATAATTTTATTGTATAAAAATTGCATACAATTGGAATTTATTACCCGCTAACCTACTGTAAGTAGCTTGACAGCAGGAGATTAGTTCCACAGATTAGTTACAACACAAATTAAATAATCATAAACGCATTAGCGTAGCAACAACATACACAAATACACATATAACATACCTACCAACATTGTGATGTGGAATAGAAAAATATATCCATTTTTTTAAATATCATGAAAAGTTGAGCAACATAAAAACAGCAATACATACTTGCAAGTTATGCATACTTGTAGTTAATCACATACTTGCAAGTTATGCATGGTAAGAAAGAGCAAAATCGAATCTTAATACATAAGGTTACTCCCTAAGTGCCATGATTTTAACATCAGTGAAAATTTTGTTATGGATCAATTATCTTTAAATTCGTATGGCAATTTGTTAAATATTAATTGTATAATATATATTCTAGGGTTATTTGACCATATTTATTTTGAAACACGGATACTTTCAATCTTTTATTTTGTATGAGCATGATCCACCATTGTTTTATATGGATAAACATTAAATTTATAGAAATATTAAATTTAGCGCATTCATTCGCCATTTGCCGCATCTTCCCTCGTCCGATTTATCTGCACTTTCTCAAATTATATGGATTCCCTCATTTAAAAAAAAAATTAAACGCCGAGGCAATAGGGAAATCTAAAACATAAAAATCTCCTAACCCAACCTAGTAATTCATAAATAATTTCATCGGTAATTTCCCTGCACCCTTAAACTACACACAGCTTACATAGTTGAACCGTTTATCTCTGTTTTCAGAGGTGTCAACATTATTTTCCTTCACACAGAACTATAATTTTCCGTTTATTTCATTTTCTACACTGCCAAGAACACGTACCTGCAGATTGAGTTACATTGTTACATCTAATTTGCTTATTGTTATGTTATCTTTAATTTGCTTATTGTTATATTTTTTTGTAGGTTTATAATTATATTTTTATTTAGTTCATATGTATGTTTTTTGTTTAAATTACAATGTAAAACTGCATATCTCGATACAGGAATGCCCTAGTGAGATATGCAGCTTATGTTTCTCATGTACTTCTTATTTTTTTCAATAAATAAATAAAATAAATAAATAAATTGTTGCAAATTTTCAACAGCTCGTGAAAACTGTTTCACAGCTTGCCGTTAAACATAAAAGCGACAAAATAATTTTACAATACAAATAATTCACCAATCACTTGCGTGATAACAACATACACCACTACTAAAAATTACTACACTTCTTACATTTACGATATTTTCATGATTCTTTGTCAAAATACAAAACTAATATACACATTTTTTTTAGCATTACATAAATTATTTTACAAGTATTTTTTGAATATTAGCTCCCCGCAGGAGGCCTTGAAAACAAAATCCTTTTGGGCTTGAATCGTAGGAGCGTCTTTTTATGGAAAGGCAGGAGAGGAAATTCTGCGAGCGAAAAGGTATGAGTGGTGGGTAGGAATCTGAAGTGATGGACGTATGAATCCATCGCTCCACTTCAATGTAAGGAAATAGACCCAGCTTTAAAAGATCAAAACGTCTCCCTCAACCAGTCACTCCCGATCCGGCCCGCAACGAAGAAGGTGAAAAAACGCACGGGCTTAGATGAATCTCACCCTATGAACCCAGGCACCTCCGCTAAGTCATCAAACGTAGCGAAACCCTTAGGGCGACCTATGGCATAAATGGTTCTCATGCCTTGCTCATATCCGCCGCAAAAATTGAAAACTTACACTTAATTTTTCATAAAACTTTTATTCAGTTGTTTACAATTTATGAGCGTATAATTCTTGATCTAAAAATATCTCTTCATCTCTTCACAGTTAAGAACTGTTCTCTTCTCAGTAAAAATCACCAAAACATTATATGGACGTACGAAATAGGTACTAATTTAATACACCGTATAACCTATTCCATAAAATACCCCTAAGGCACAATATACCATGATATTCTAGAGTCCTAGAGAGTAGTTTCAGAGGTTACTCATAGATGGCATCTGATCATAGTTCAATAGGTTACCCTTAGACGACACATAGCTGTCAATAATATAGACATTGAGAGAATAATAAATACTGTTGCAACCTCAAGGTTGGTGTCCAGAATAATTGCTACCACCTACTAAATAAGCCTTCAAAATTCATTGTTATATACCACAGGTAAAGTTCAAAGTGAGTGTCTAAATAAACAAATAATTATATAAGTCTAACATGGAAATGAATAAAGATTTCAGGTCCCTTTTCACCTGAATCAGCTACGGGAAGCAGAAGGTAGAGAAGGATAGAGTCAATCTATGGCTGGATAGGTAAGTATTGCTGGTACTAAGGCCTATTCCGCTACCTTCATCCATTACCGCAATAATTTTGGGGCAAGTGGCGATCACCCACAAATCTACGGGGGCTAATCGTATCAGCGATATATGACCCCTGAGGGCGCAGGCAGTTCCGGTGAACGGGTGGTAAGGTATTAGGAGGAGAATACTGAAGTATTGTAGGTCGTACCTACAGGTACAGCCTGCAGGGTGCGTGGCTTGCTACCTACTAGGGAGGCATAGAGGCTTCAGGGCTGCTCGAAACTGAAACGCTTTGTTGTTATTTGAATTTACTCGTATTGGTATATATATATATATATATAATATGAAACATGTGACGTTGGTGGTTGTATTTTCATGTATTATATTCCTTTACAATTTGAACATATAACGCCTTTGAAGAATACTGAACAAAGGGAAAGTAGTTGGTTTTGACATGTGGATTTTGGCGTCAAAACATAGTGTTAGAGAGAACTAAGGAGGGAAAAGGGACTCGAGAAAGGTGAGAGATTACTCGAAGATCGGAGTATATTATATGAAATAGAACTTGTTATAGGTAAGTAGGTACTTTCAGTATTGCTCTGGTGAAAAACCACCATTCAGAATCGAAACTTCACTTGATATCTGAAACGTTTTTTGAAATTTGAAATATGACTGTTTCGGTACTGGTAAAATACCCAATGAGGCCCAGATAATCAAATATGTGTGAAGTTAGTGAATGAAATAAAATAATCAAATAAAAATTATACAAAAAAATGGTTTTGGTCGTGTTTGGTGATCAATTAGTTCCCCTTCTACTTCACGCTCTCAATCCCCCTGCTCAAAAACTTATTTTTATTTATTGATACTATAACTTTATAAACTAAAAATATATATTTAATAATGTGGGTTTCAAGTGGAGCTCGCCCGTGCTGGGCTCCACAATGTCACCTCCAGCCTCACAATATTCCCCAATTAGCGACGCAAAAGTCTCAATTACTGCGGTGTGTGACTATATCTGAATAGCCAGGTACTTCCTTAACTACCTCTTTCCCATCTCCTTCCCCCCCCCCCCCCACATACCTTCAGCCTCACCTCCCAATTTGGGATGCTTTAGTCTCACTACTTCGAATGGGGGCAGTTAGAACGAGGTGAGTTGAGGTGTAAAAAAAAGAACTAAAGTGCAGTTCATACGCGGTAAAAGTGAAACCTTCAGAAAACTAAAGTAGACAAGAGTGAGGAGGCTACGAAGCACCGCACAAAGAGGAGACCGATTAGTCTATTTGATTCTCTGGCAGTCTAAATCCGATACATGTATGTGTGTGCTTCTTTTTAGTGTCACTTTTTCGTTTCATCGAGTTTCAAATCACAATGGTGCTAAAGAAGTTTTCACTTCAAAAGACGGATTGGATCAGTTAGGAATTTTGTGAGGTACTCATAAAAATGGTAATAAGTGTTATTTTAAAGAAGTGTAGATTTTTCGAAAAGCGTGTTGAGAGATGAAGATTACTAACTAAAAATATGTATTTTACGTTTTCTAGCAACCCTGGTTAATAGCCCCACCAATCTTTTGTATAATACTTGAGATGAAATATTAAAATTTCATCGCCCGAGCTTCTGGGTGTTGGTTATCAGTCAGTCATTTTTTATTCTGGAACTGTTCCTTTATCTCTCTGAAATAGCCGAAGTAGACATAATACGAGCACGTGTTATGGTCATTACTTTATTAGACTCTTGGGAATACTGTTTATAGTGGAACTGCATCAAAGTGCAGGCAATTACATAATATTATGTTGTTTGCTGGCTAAAGCAGCCTTATTATACAGATTTTAGTAGTTTTTTTTTTAAATAATTTATTATTGTATAAAAGTTACATACAGTAGGAATTTATACCCGCTAAGCTACTGCAAGTAGTTTGTCAGCAAGAGATTAGTTCCACAGATTAGTTAAAACAATACATGAAATAATCCTAAAAGCATCAGCGTGGCAACAACATACACATATAACAGCATATTGACCACAAACATATTTATATTAACATAAACATATATATATATCTACACTAAACATTATATTATAGTGATAATGTGATATACAATGTTGATAATAATACAGAGACCGTATTTTATGGTGAAAAATATAGATTAAGAAATTTTTTGTTTTTTAAATCATTAGACATTTGAGTATATAATACACTAGTCATTAATAACATAATTGCAAATTAGTACATGGTGAGAGTGAGCAAAATATAAACTTAATACATAAGGTTACTGCCTAATAGCCATGATTTTAACATCAGTGAGAATTTCGTTATAGAGCAATTTTCTTTAAATTCGTATGGCAATTTGTTAAATATTAATGGTGTCAAGTGTTCTTTGACCATATTTGTTTTGAAACACGTGTGCTTTCATTCCTTTATTTTGTATTTGTAGTGAGACAGGCAAGGCCAAAAAAATATATGTAAACCTTTTTATATAGATGCACATAATAAATAAAAAAAAATAAAAAAATGAGACGCGTATTGTGTGCATGATCCACCATTCTTTTATATGGACTGCCGGATATATGCTGCAATACAATTTTTTGCTCATAATATAGCACGTACAGGTAATACATTGATTGATTTATATACGATACTTATACCTCGTCTTTGGTTAAAAACGGTTTTGCTTGCTAGCAATTTTACCATGGCGTTTTGAATCATTTGTACATATTTTATGTTAGTTTCACATGACCCCAAGAAGTTATCCTATAACTCACTGTTGATTCTGCAAGAGACCTTTTCGTAATTATAATAATTAAATTAACTGAATTAATTTCAAATAATAATTTGGGAGGCGGATAAGTGTATCGCCGCCCCAGGAATCATTTATTGGACAACGAACACCTCTGCCATAGGTCACCCCAAGTGGTTCGCTGCTTTTGGTGACTTTGTTGAGCAAGCGTGCCCGGTTACATAGGGGTGAGGATTGTCGGGGTTTTGGCGGCGGATGCGCCCGCCTACCAACTGCGTGGCAGGCCAAATCGGGAGAGACTGATCTGAAACGTTTGATATCTTCAGCAGGAATCTCGGAACATCGCCTTGCAGCGCAGTGGGAGGGATGGATTAATATATCCGTCACTCCTGGACAAAATGACCGCCTAATTCCTACCCACCCTTCATAATTTCCTTCCCAGAATTTCCTCTCCTTCCTCTCTAAAAATACCTTCCACACGGCATGCCCAAAGATGACATAAGCTCTGAGGGGAAATATTTTCCTCCGGGTCTCCTATGTGGAGTTAATATTTTTAAAAATGCCTATAATATTTTGATGATTTGCATACTGCCATTTTTGTGAAAAATCACCTTAAAACCACTCGGACCCATAAGCTTGTTTTCACGATTATATAACATTACCAGACATAGACATTACCAGATTATAGACATTACCAGACGTGTGAGGCGTACCTGACTTATTAAGCAATATTATTCACTAAGAAATAAGATGCTTTTCTTTTATTCCATTTATTATGTTAAAACTTTAAAAAAAATCTCTTTTTTTACCGTGGTTGGGATTGGGATGGTTTGAATAAATTATAAACCTACCCTTACATTATACTAAATATTGTAATATGTAGCTACGCAAAGTGTTAGGTAAATAAATAATGGTATGGCAAAGTGTTATGCGTTTGCCTGCATAATAATTCACTTTGTTACAAGGACGAGAAACGCTGGAAATTCCCCTTTTTGGAAAGACAGAACTTCAGGTTTGGAAAATTTTGACAACTTGGAATTGGAAAACGTCATTTTCTTTGGAATTGCATTGAGGATAGTAAGTAAAAATTCTAAAATAAACTAAACTACATTTCCTCTTAAATAGGGTTTTATAGATTTCTGTTTTTTCAACTAATACTTGGTGGAATTTCATCGTGATAAGAAAAATAATCTTGTAATATCAATTTCAGACAATCATGTTCATCGTAAGATTTGGTACATTTTTTTTTACTGGTACACATCTGCCCTGATGATGGACACTGTAACGCTGTTCGAAACGTTGGCTAAAGAAGGAGGTAGCGCAACACGGCATAACACCCCAAAAACAAATAACGAAAATAGTTTTGGCGGTGAAATCTAAAAACGTATCTGGTATATTTTGCTCAAAATGTTTGGTGTTTGTACAGTTTTGTGTTAGGAAGATAGATAATAATTTGTTATTATCTTAAGCGTATTTTGTGAAAGACATATCATATGATTTTATGAACTGTATAGTATTAAGATGTAATAAATTTTATTAATCAAAAATACTTGTTTTATTTATTGTTAAAAACCATTTAAGATGGATTATATTTTTATTTGATGATTATACTAAATAGTTTATGATATAAATAGTTCGTGAATGTTGATTATTTTATGTGTTTATTTCAGGACTTGAGGACCTAATTGCTGGATGTAGTTAAATTTCATTTCATTTGCTAATTACTAGCGTTGTTGTCTATTTATGAATAAATCTAAATTTTCTTAAAATTTTGATAATACAGATCATACTTGGTAATGCCAAACATTGTATTATATTATGGTCTCCCCCTAATATTTTACATTGTTCCTTATGTTTTTTGTTTTTGTTTTTTTTTTAAAGAAATACAAACATTCCCGGGTTACGAATAACCCAACAATATTTGAAAATCTCCTACTACCACCACAGAAAGCCGAAAATGTTGCTTGTGTTGTGATGGAGTACTTAGCCAGCCTTATTTTCCATGCAATTAAAATTGATGTCATTATACTTATTTTTCTGCAGATTTTCTGAAAAATGTAGATTTTCAGTTGCTGCACAACGATTTGGTAATACTTCAAATAAATATATATGGTGATAAAATATTATTATTATTTGATGGACTATATTTCATAATATTCGTAAATATTTTTTTTTCTTTAGCAGATTTTTTATAGATAATTAATTAATACAGTTAATTAATCGATATAGATAAAGAATACAATCAATAAATTAATATAGTTAATTAATTCAGTTAATCAATTTACACAGTTAATTAATAATATGGTTAATTAATAACTATAGTTAATAATTAATTCACTTTTATTTTTATTTTATTTTATTTTTTGTTGTAAATTAGAAAAGTAGTTATACACAAAAATAATATATTACACGTCTTTCGTGGGTCTATCTGGGGGATAGTCTATTTACTTAAGTTAATTAATCTATATATATATACATATTTTTTTTTTACATTAGCTCCACGCAAGAGGCTTTGAGGAAAATAATTTCCCTCAGGGCCTATGTCATCTTAGGAGACGCTGTGTGGAGGGTTGTTTTAAGGAAAGGAAGGAGAGGAAGTTCTGGGAAGGAAAAAGGTACGAGGGATGGGTAAGAAACTGGGGGTCAGTGAGTCCAGGAGTGACGGACGTATGAATCCATCTCTCCAACTGTAGTGCAAGGCGATGAATCGAGAGATTCTGGCCTGGAGAGGATAAAAGACCTCCCTCAACCAGGTGAGCAGACATCAGCCGCGAAGACCTGGACAAACTTCACCCGCATGAACCCGGGCACCCCTGCTAAGTCACTAAACGTAGCGAACCACTTGGGGTGACCTATGGCAGAGGTGTTGGTTATCCAATAAATGGTTCCTAGGGCAGCGATACCCATACCCGCCTCCCAAATTGAGTAAATTGAGGTTACGTATGTTTGCGTTCGCAAATCTCGGTAATTAATCGATGGATTGACTCAATTTTTTTACAGAACATTGCATTTTAGCAAAAGAGTGTTTCTACATATAATTGTAAACTTTGGCGTTATGAAATTTGCATAATATCTATATATATAAAAAATTTGGTTCCGTGTGATTGACTCAAATTTTTTAAAGAACATTGCATTTCAGCGGAAGAGTGTTTCTATATATAATGGTAAGTTCTAGCGTTATGAAATTTGAATAAAAAAATACTACATGTGGCGCGTGAGCGGTTTGAAAATGTGTACATTTCATATGTTTTAGCGGCAGGGAGGGAAGGTAGGAGGGGGAAGGTAATGATGAAGTTTTTTTTTTAATAAGTTCGTTCCTTTTTCATTTCATAAATTTTATTTTATCCTGACGAAGAAACCATTGATAATTTTAATTTTAAGTGGTTATTGATAACAAAGTGATTTGTTTTGATTTAATTATTTTTCTTTGGATTTGTACTGAGTTAACAGCTACATAGTAGTTAAAAGATACTATTTACGAGCCCAGTGCAGTTTAGCTTAGCTTTCGATAGGCAAATGAAATATGGAAACACATCTTGTAGAATGTGTTAATTTACTAGTACTAACTTACGTCCGTAACTTTCACGACTTTCCACCGAACTTCCTGTCCAACTACACTACCTGACCGACAGTATTCCCAGTACTACAGAATTTGTCAAACAAGTTTTGATTTGAAATTAATTACGGTAATGGACCTGCTCCCAAGGATCCGAGCTTTAGTGTCGTCTTAATTCCATTTAACTTGGCGGTCAAATTTGACGGATCAATTTTAGATTAATTATAAGTGAAGGATTAAACCATCGCAGATCCCTTAAAACGCCTTCACTTGTCCGGGTTATCGGTCAATATCGGGATCAGTTGATTATTTATATCCAGGGTATAAGTAGACGTTCTGTTCAACTTGATTGTCTTAAAATGGGATAATATCATTGCCTTTTTGTAATGCTTTCTGCACCTACTAAATAAAAATGAGTTTATATTCTCTTAACTGCATATTTGAAAAAAATGTTAGATTATTATTATAATTATCATATTTCAAAGCCTCACTTTGAACTATCTACCTTTGAAACCAAGTCACTCGTGATATTAAACTTTTTTGCGTGCGCATGCCCGCAAAGTTTTCTATATAATTATAATGGTGAGCTATGGCATTATGAATTTTGTTAAGAAAAATTACAATAGGGTGTATTTCACTCAGTTTAGCGGCAGAAAGTGTGGGAGGGAGGGGAAGGGGAATCTGGGAGGGGTGACGTAGGGGGAAGTAGGAAAGATGGTAATAGAACGCCGGAGAGGGGAAAAGAACGTGGGAAGTTATGGGGGTTGCGGGACGAGGAGACGGGAGGGGGAAAAGCGGGGAAGGTAGGAGGAGAACTCGGGAAAAGAAAAGAACGCGGGAGGGAAACGGGGACACAGAGCACGGGTGACGGAGAGTTAGGAGGTGAGGGAGGAGTAGAGGGAAGGATTGCAAAAGAGGCATAATAGCGGTAGGGGAATGCAGGAGATAAATATGGCTATCCATGCTTCTCACAATGAAAGCTATATGTGGCCTGCTCATGCGTTTGAAAAACTACTGATTTATTTGTGTACGCACCAGATGAAAAACAAAAAAATCGTGTATCCAGAAGCACTTCAATAATGAGATTTTTGACACAAACACTTTCTTTCTTTCAGTGGAGTTACAAATCATGTCGGGTACACGCTAATACACCTATAAAGTAGAGTGCCTGTAGGTTTTTTTACAAAACTACTTGCATGAAATTTCGAAAAACAAACATGGGAAGTAACTAATAAGAAATTATCGCTAACAGTGCTCCATCAATGTGAAAAGTTCAATCTTGGCAACAAATTTTCACATGATCATATTATTTGATTTTGTGGCATTGAATGGTATTTCACTTTATCCTAGATTTTGAGCTAACATTTTAAGCTGGCTAATAGTGCTGTGGCAGATACGTAGTTTATCAAAATATGTTAATTATTTATGCAGTGCTCGTTCCGTGCCTTAAATTAATTAAATACTGTAATTAATACACCTTAATTAAATACTAATCCTCTTAATTGTCGCCTACAGCGGTCACTTCTGGAAATACCCCTCTAAAGCTGTTACATGACAAAGAAGTGTGAGAGCTAACCCATAGTCTGTATTAACTATAGAAACTGCGAGTCTGTGCAAAACTATGGCTCAAAATGGAAAAGGAAATGCAACACGACATGATACTTCAAAATTCAAACAACCTGTCAGTGTAGATCGTGGTAAACTTAAATCATTCAATTAATTATTGCTAACAACGGGTTGTTTCACAGAATTTGAATAGCTAACTAAAGAATTTTATTTTTTATTTATAATTTCTCACCATACATGTGTTCTTATTTTTTTTTATATACAAAAATATTAACCTCACTAGGACTAGCAGCCTGTATTGAGGTTAACATTCATAAATTTGAGTGCTGCATTTACACACAAATCACTAAAATACAAAACACTGCGTCCAAAACACTGAAATATTATATGCAGAAATTAAGAAATAACAATATCATATTGGTGACCAGATGGGTAATTATTTGTAACAATATAGAGTCTAGGGAATACTTAGATACTTTGCAACGAAACTATACGATGCACTTCCACTGACCATTAATCAGAATAAATCATTACACTTACATAAATCGGACATCAAGTCATGGGTCATCAGCCAAGACAGATTGAATATTGAAGATTTTATCAAAACCAATTTATAAGTAATAATTTCCAATGGTACGAAGCCGATTGCATTTTATTTTATACGTATTGTTTTTTATGTGTTTTGTTATAAACTCGCCTTAAGTATGCATTTCCAATGACACGATACTGATTTTCTTTTATTTTAAACGCAACATTGTTTTTTTTTCAAATAAATAAATAAACTGCCCTGCTCTCAACACAGTAGTTAATAGTATGGCATAGAACTGCGTAAAACATCACCTTTTGTAATAGAATTAATAAATATGAATATTAAAAAAAAAAATCACAAAACTAAAGTAGACAAGAGTGGGAAGACTACGAAGCACTTTTTTTATCAATATGAAGGATGATATTTTCCATATTTTTGTCGTCGAGTTCTACTGCACCTTTTCCTATTCATTTGGTCATCTTTTTAGCATTTGTGTTTTCTTCTCCGGAGTTGCTAGATGTCGCTTTCTTTTGTGTTCTTTGCATGTTAAAACTTTTTTTTTTTAATTTCGTGAGATTCGTTTCTTGGTCCGCCGAATGTCTGGCCGCTGCTGTTCGCCAGGCGCTTTATACCACTAAACTAAAGGAGACTTGCGTGGGACTGTGGATTTATCGTATTATGTTGGAACCGAGTACCCGTGAAATAAATAAATATTTTATTGCTATCTCATTCTCACGCATGCTAAATCCCGTGTGTTGATCTCTTTTTAGTGTTGCTCGCTTCCGTTTCATCAAGTTTCAAATCACAACGGTGGTAAAGCAGATTTTACTTCACAAATAATTTAAAAAAATATATCAACTTTAAAAAATAATGTTCCGTGAAAGTTCTGTAATCGACTCATGATGAAATAATACAAAACTGGAATGGTACCTACTTTAACAAAGTCATTTTTAATAATTTTAGTGTTTAATTCAAAAAAATTATGCCGCGCTCGGGAATCATTTACTGGATAACCAACACCCCTTCCACAGGTCACCTCAAGTGATTCGCTACGTTCGGTATCTTAGCAGAGTGCCCGGGTTCATGGGGTAAGGTTTGTCTAGATCTTGACGGCGGATGCTTTTGCCTATCTTCTACGTGGCGAGCCGGATCGGGAAAGACTGGGGCCTTTTGACCTCACCAGCTGGACTCTCGACCCTTCGCCTTACACCGCAGTAGGACGAATGGATTCACACATTCGTCACTCCTGAACAACCCCCAGATTTCCACACGTCCTTCATTACTTTTTCTCTGCCAAAACTTCATCTCATTTCTTTCCCTAAAAAGACCCACCACACATCATCCCTAAAGATGACAGGCACTCAAGAAATTTTTTAACTTAGAGCCTCCTGTGTGGAGATAGCGCAAAAAAAACTATTTGTATGAAATCGAGACATGAAAATAATAATCGTTGCAAAGATTTTTCATTAGGGTACAGATATGGTTTCTATATGGGAGTCGGAATGAAAAAAAAACAGAGGGTGCAATTCCCTTGCGGTAGAAGTGAAACCTTCAGAAAACTAAAGTAACGAGGAAGTGAAAAGGCTACGAAGCACCGCACAAAGAGGAGACCGGTTATACTATCGCGGGCTAAATCCTATAGTTTGTTTATTTTTAATTTTTAACCTTACGAGTAAAATCTCAAATTATAATATTTAAGTAAATGAAGACAATATTAGCGAAACTCAATCGAAAATCTGGAGACAGAAAAATCAGAAAAAGATGTTGGCTCCACTGGGACTCGAACCCAGAACCCTTTGCTTACATCTTACTTATCATCTTTACTTTTCATATATAAAAGAGAATAATATGTGCTTCAAGAAAATGAAGATAATGTTGGTAATTCTTCGTCGAAGTACGATACAGTTAAAAGTCACTGATTTTGATATGGGTTCCGTAGCTCAGTTGGTAGAGCAGTTGCCATGTAACCAAAGGGTCCTGGGTTCGAGTCCCAGTGGATCCAATATATTTTTCTGATTTTTCTGTCTGCAGATTTTCGATTAAGTTTCGCTAATATTGTCTTCATTTAAGTAAATCCAATAGTTTGTGTTTCTCTCTTTTTAGTGTCGCTATTTTTCGTTTCGTCGAGTTTCAATTCACAACGGTGCTAAAGAAGTTTTCACTTCAAAAACTAGAAGTGTACTGTACAGTTCACACACGGTAGAAGTGAAACCTTCAGAAAACTAAAGTAGACAAGAACGGGGAGGCTACGAAGAACTACTCAAAGAGGAGACCGATTAGTCTATCTCATTCTCTCGCAGGCTAAATCCCATGGATGTACGTTTTTCTCTCTTTCTCGAGTTTCAAATAACAACGCTGCTAAAGAAGTTTTCACTTCAAAAACAACAATAATAAAATAATAATAATAATATTATTACATTACATGTCTACCGACAATATACAAAATTTTAACCTCTTGCTTGACAGATTTAATATATACTCATTTGGATGAAAAAAATATTTTATCTGAACAACAAAAAGGTTGTCGCAGAAAACATATGGGATGTAAAGAACAGTTAGTTATTGATTCTGTAATTTTAAAACAAATTCAAAATCAAAAGCGTAATTTACATACTTGTTACATAGATTATCAAAAAGCTTTTGATAGTGTCCCGCACTCGTGGCTAATCAAAATATTAAAAATATATAAAGTTAACCCAATTATAATTTGCTTTTTGAAAAATATTATGTCCTTTTGGAATACAGATTTGCTAGTTAATTTAAAAGGTAAGAAAATAGTAGTACCGGGCATTTCAATAAAAAGAGGGATTTTTCAAGGAGACTCATTGAGCCCTCTTTGGTTTTGCTTAGCATTGAATCCCCTTTCTAAAATGTTAATTAAAAGCAAGTTTGGAATAAAAATTAAGGGTAATACAAGAGAGAGTAGTATAGTTTCACATCTATTATATATGGATGATATAAAATTATTTTCAAATTCTGAATCAAATTTAGAGAAAATGATTAAGGTAGTTAAAATTTTTTCAGATGATATTAAAATGACTTTTGGTTAAGATAAATGTAAAACTATCCATATAGAGAAAGGCAAAATTGTAGATGGAGACGAGGGTATATTTAGAAATTTCAAAATTCAAAGTATGAAAGGGGATGAGGTTTATAAATATTTAGGATACCCGCAATCGAATAGATTAGATCACACTAGTATTAAAAATGATATTAGGATTAAATTTCAAACTAGGATCAGAAAAATTTTAAAATGCAATCTATCTGCTAAAAATTTAGTAAAAGCAATAAATACTTGGGCAATACCTCTACTAACGTACTCATTTGGCATAATTAAATGGTCCAATACAGATTTAGATAGTTTAGAACGATTAATTAGAACTACGTTAACAAAATTTAATTGCCATCATCCAAATTCAGCTATAGAACGAATTAATTTACCTAGAAATTTAGGAGGTAGAGGTGTAGTCAAAATAACATCTTTGAAACACAATCAGGTAGAAATGCTTAGAAATTTTTTCCATAGGAAAGCTAATAGCTCAGAAATGCACAAAATAATTTGCAAGGCAGATAGAAATATTACACCTTTAAATTTATATGACGAGAATGCCAACATTCTTATAAATACTAACCAGGAATTATTAGATTCCTGGTCAAATAAAATTATTCACGCAAAACACTTCAATTATCTCAACCAAACGTATGTTGACAAACTTTCGTCAAACAAATGGTTGAGTATTGGAGAGTTGAGCGCAGAAATAGAAGGATTTATGCTTGCAATTCAAGATAGAGTCATTAATACTAAAAATTATAGAAAGCATATAATCAAAGATATAAATCAAATTGATGATTTATGTAGAAAATGTTTGGCTTTTCCCGAAACTATAGAACATATTATATCGGGATGTTCTATATTAGCGCCTTCCGAGTATACATTTAGGCACAATCAGGTTTTAAAAATAATTCACCAAAGTTTGGTAATTAAACATAACTTGATTGATTGCCGTAATGTAGTACCTTATTATGAATATGAACCAAATTCATTTATAGAAAATGAATTTTATAAAATATATTATGATAAAACTATACTAACAGACAGAACAATTAGTCATAATAGACCTGATATAGTTTTACATGACAAAATTACAAAAATAACTTATATCATTGATGTAGCTATTCCAAATTCCTGTAATATTCAAAAAACTGTTTCTGAAAAAATTAGAAAATACACAGATTTAGGAAATGAGATTAAAAGAATTTGGCATTCTCGGACTATAAAAATATTACCATTTGTTATTTCGGCCACTGGCATAATACCTAGGAATCTGATTAAAAATTTAAGCATATTAGATTTGTCAAAGAATTTGTATATAAAAATGCAAAAATCAGTCATTTTAAATACATGTACATGTAAATACAGGATTACAAAGGATTTTTTAAATATTTATGTTGAGGGATCGGTAGGATTTATAGGTTCAATTAGAAATGCCACAGAGCCGAACCCTCTGATATGAAAATATCTGGAGTCGGTGAATTATATTCCCATTTGGTCTCTAGTAGGTTGACATGTTGTTCTTGTATTTATAATACTTATATAGTGCAATTGCATAGCGTGGGTTGACTAGATGATCATTTGGGAAGTGTGTGAAAGGGTTTAGTTTTTCCTTCTTTTTTTCCTTTTTTTTTTTTTTTTTTGGGGAAAATTTAACCCGGACATTTAAATCTGGTGCGTTTAAAGAAAAAAAATAGTATTATTCTCGGGATCAGTAGGATTTATAGGTTCAATTAGAAATGCCACAGAGCCGAACCCTCTGTCCCGAGAATAATACTATTTTCGGGATCAGTAGGATTTGAACCTATAAATCCTACTGATCCCGAAAATAGTATTATTCTCGGGATCAGTAGGATTTATAGGTTCAATTAGAAATGCCACAGAGCCGAACCCTCTGATATGAAAATATCTGGAGTCGGCGAATTATATTCCCATTTGGTCTCTAGTAGGTTGACATGTTGTTCTTGTATTGTTTTGTATTTATAATACTTATATAGTGCAATTGCATAGCGTGGGTTGACTAGATGATCATTTGGGGAAGTGTGTGAAAGGGTTTGGTTTTTCCTTCTTTTTTTCCTTTTTTTTTTTTTTTTTTGGGGAAAATTTAACCCGGACATTTAAATCTGGTGAAAAAATATATATATAATAAAAAAAAATATATGAAAGGGTTTGGATTTTCCTTCTTTTTTTCCTTTTTTTTTTTTTTTTTTTTTGGGGAAAATTTAACCCGGACATTTAAATCTGGTGAAAAAATATATATTATTATTATTATTATTATTATAATATAATTTTTATATTATAATTTTTTTATTATAATTTTTATTAAAAGCAAGTTTGGAATAAAAATTAAGGATAATACAAGAGAGAGTAGTATAGTTTCACATCTATTATATATGGATGATATAAAATTATTTTCAAATTCTAAATCAAATTTAGAGAAAATGATTAAGGTAGTTAAAATTTTTTCAGATGATATTAAAATGACTTTTGGTTTAGATAAATGTAAAACTATCCATATAGAGAAAGGCAAAATTGTAGATGGAGACGAGGGTATATTTAGAAATTTCAAAATTCAAAGTATGAAAGGGGATGAGGTTTATAAATATTTAGGATACCCGCAATCGAATAGATTAGATCACACTAGTATTAAAAATGATATTAGGATTAAATTTCAAACTAGGATCAGAAAAATTTTAAAATGCAATCTATCTGCTAAAAATTTAGTAAAAGCAATAAATACTTGGGCAATACCTCTACTAACGTACTCATTTGGCATAATTAAATGGTCCAATACAGATTTAGATAGTTTAGAACGATTAATTAGAACTACGTTAACAAAATTTAATTGCCATCATCCAAATTCAGCTATAGAACGAATTAATTTACCTAGAAATTTAGGAGGTAGAGGTGTAGTCAAAATAACATCTTTGAAACACAATCAGGTAGAAATGCTTAGAAATTTTTTCCATAGGAAAGCTAATAGCTCAGAAATGCACAAAATAATTTGCAAGGCAGATACACCTTTAAATTTATATGACGAGAATGCCAACATTCTTATAAATACTAACCAGGAATTATTAGATTCCTGGTCAAATAAAATTATTCACGCAAAACACTTCAATTATCTCAACCAAACGTATGTTGACAAACTTTCGTCAAACAAATGGTTGAGTATTGGAGAGTTGAGCGCAGAAATAGAAGGATTTATGCTTGCCATTCAAGATAGAGTCATTAATACTAAAAATTATAGAAAGCATATAATCAAAGATATAAATCAAATTGATGATTTATGTAGAAAATGTTTGGCTTTTCCCGAAACTATAGAACATATTATATCGGGATGTTCTATATTAGCGCCTTCCGAGTATACATTTAGGCACAATCAGGTTTTAAAAATAATTCACCAAAGTTTGGTAATTAAACATAACTTGATTGATTGCCGTAATGTAGTACCTTATTATGAATATGAACCAAATTCATTTATAGAAAATGAATTTTATAAAATATATTATGATAAAACTATACTAACAGACAGAACAATTAGTCATAATAGACCTGATATAGTTTTACATGACAAAATTACAAAAATAACTTATATCATTGATGTAGCTATTCCAAATTCCTGTAATATTCAAAAAACTGTTTCTGAAAAAATTAGAAAATACACAGATTTAGGAAATGAGATTAAAAGAATTTGGCATTCTCGGACTATAAAAATATTACCATTTGTTATTTCGGCCACTGGCATAATACCTAGGAATCTGATTAAAAATTTAAGCATATTAGATTTGTCAAAGAATTTGTATATAAAAATGCAAAAAGCAGTAATTTTAAATACATGTAGGATTACAAAAGATTTTTTAAATATTTATATTGAGGGATCAGTAGGATTTATAGGTTCAATTAGAAATGCCACAGAGCCGAACCCTCTGATATGAAAATATCTGGAGTCGGTGAATTATATTCCCATTTGGTCTCTAGTGGGTTGACATGTTGTTCTTGTATTGT
This sequence comes from Limnephilus marmoratus, assembly GCA_917880885.1. Lineage (NCBI taxonomy): Eukaryota > Metazoa > Arthropoda > Insecta > Trichoptera > Limnephilidae > Limnephilus > Limnephilus marmoratus. The sequence goes on from OU862908.1 coordinate 67,363,718, forward strand.
TTTGTATTTATAATACTTATATAGTGCAATTGCATAACGTGGATTCACTAGATGATCATTTGGGGAAGTGTATGAAAGGGTTTAGTTTTTCCTTCTTTTTTTTTTTTTTTTTTTTTTTTTTTTTTTTTTTTTTTTTTTTTTTTTTTTTTTTTTTTTTTTTTTTTTTGGGGGAAAATTTAACCCGGACATTTAAATCTGGTGCGTAAAAATTAGATCTATATCTATAGATAAAATATATTATAATTATTATATATAAAATTATTAATATATATTTTAGATCTATCATTATATTTTATTATATTTTATATAATGATAGATCATATAGTTATAGTAAACCAGAATGGCAGATTAGATTAGAAAATGATGTAGTATTTTTAAGAAGTAGTATAGCTAGAGTAATTGAATATAAAAATGGAAATAGAAGTAGGAATATTTTGAGATATGTAGATGAAATTGGGAGAAAATTTGGTTATAGCATTGGTAGTAATAATAATGAAAATATAATCAATGATTTATTAGATTTATTAAAACAAAAATTAGGTGTAAAAGCTAGTAGATTAAAAAGATATAATTATACGTATAATAAAAGAAATAATAATAGATTATTTCAGAAAAATGAGAAAATATTTTATTCCAAACTTGACGATAAACAGAATATTATTTCGAATAATAATATTCCGTTGCCATCTGAATCAGATATGCGCGATTTTTGGACAAACATTTGGAGTAAAGATATAAAACATAATGAGGCAGGTAACTGGATAGAAAATGAAAAACTCAATTGTTCAGACATTGAACAAATGAGTTTTTCTGATATATCGGTTGAATTGTTAGCCAAAATAATAAAAAATACTCATAATTGGAAAGCCACGGGTTGCGATTGGATACATAATTTTTGGTACAAACGTCTGACTACTTTACATCCTCTTTTTGCAAAAAATCTTTCGAAACTTGTCAGAGAACCTCAAAATTTTCCTAATTTTCTAACTAAGGGCATTACTTATATGTTGCCTAAAAGCGAACATATTAATAATCCCTCTCAATATAGACCCATTACATGTCTACCGACAATATACAAAATTTTAACCTCTTGCTTGACAGATTTAATATATACTCATTTGGATGAAAAAAATATTTTATCTGAACAACAAAAAGGTTGTCGCAGAAAACATATGGGATGTAAAGAACAGTTAGTTATTGATTCTGTAATTTTAAAACAAATTCAAAATCAAAAGCGTAATTTACATACTTGTTATATAGATTATCAAAAAGCTTTTGATAGTGTCCCGCACTCGTGGCTAATCAAAATATTAAAAATATATAAAGTTAACCCAATTATAATTTGCTTTTTGAAAAATATTATGTCCTTTTGGAATACAGATTTGCTAGTTAATTTAAAAGGTAAGAAAATAGTAGTACCGGGCATTTCAATAAAAAGAGGGATTTTTCAAGGAGACTCATTGAGCCCTCTTTGGTTTTGCTTAGCATTGAATCCCCTTTCTAAAATGTTTATTAAAAGCAAGTTTGGAATAAAAATTAAGGGTAACACAAGAGAGAGTAGTATAGTTTCACATCTATTATATATGGATGATATAAAATTATTTTCAAATTCTGAATCAAATTTAGAGAAAATGATTAAGGTAGTTAAAATTTTTTCAGATGATATTAAAATGACTTTTGGTTTAGATAAATGTAAAACTATCCATATAGAGAAAGGCAAAATTGTAGATGGAGACGAGGGTATATTTAGAAATTTCAAAATTCAAAGTATGAAAGGGGATGAGGTTTATAAATATTTAGGATACCCGCAATCGAATAGATTAGATCACACCAGTATTAAAAATGATATTAGGATTAAATTTCAAACTAGGATCAGAAAAATTTTAAAATGCAATCTATCTGCTAAAAATTTAGTAAAAGCAATAAATACTTGGGCAATACCTCTACTAACGTACTCATTTGGCATAATTAAATGGTCCAATACAGATTTAGATAGTTTAGAACGATTGATTAGAACTACGTTAACAAACTTTAATTGCCATCATCCAAATTCAGCTATAGAACGAATTAATTTACCTAGAAATTTAGGAGGTAGAGGTGTAGTCAAAATAACATCTTTGAAACACAATCAGGTAGAAATGCTTAGAAATTTTTTCCATAGGAAAGCTAATAGCTCAGAAATGCACAAAATAATTTGCAAAGCAGATATAAATATTACACCTTTAAATTTATATGACGAGAATGCCAACATTCTTATAAATACTAACCAGGAATTATTAGATTCCTGGTCAAATAAAATTATTCACGCAAAACACTTCAATTATCTCAACCAAACGTATGTTGACAAACTTTCGTCAAACAAATGGTTGAGTATTGGAGAGTTGAGCGCAGAAATAGAAGGATTTATGCTTGCCATTCAAGATAGAGTCATTAATACTAAAAATTATAGAAAGCATATAATCAAAGATATAAATCAAATTGATGATTTATGTAGAAAATGTTTGGCTTTTCCCGAAACTATAGAACATATTATATCGGGATGTTCTATATTAGCGCCTTCCGAGTATACATTTAGGCACAATCAGGTTTTAAAAATAATTCACCAAAGTTTGGTAATTAAACATAACTTGATTGATTGCCGTAATATAGTACCATATTATGAATATGAACCAAATTCATTTTTAGAAAATGAATTTTATAAAATATATTATGATAAAACTATACTAACAGACAGAACAATTAGTCATAATAGACCTGATATAGTTTTACATGACAAAATTAAAAAAATAACTTATATCATTGATGTAGCTATTCCAAATTCCTGTAATATTTAAAAAACTATTTCTGAAAAAATAAGAAAATACACAGATTTAGGAAATGAGATTAAAAGAATTTGGCATTCTCGGACTATAAAAATATTGCCATTTGTTATTTCGGCCACTGGCATAATACCTAGGAATCTGATTAAAAATTTAAGCATATTAGATTTGTCAAAGAATTTGTATATAAAAATGCAAAAATCAGTCATTTTAAATACATGTACATGTAAATACAGGATTACAAAGGATTTTTTAAATATTTATGTTGAGGGATCGGTAGGATTTATAGGTTCAATTAGAAATGCCACAGAGCCGAACCCTCTGATATGAAAATATCTGGAGTCGGTGAATTATATTCCCATTTGGTCTCTAGTAGGTTGACATGTTGTTCTTGTATTTATAATACTTATATAGTGCAATTGCATAGCGTGGGTTGACTAGATGATCATTTGGGAAGTGTGTGAAAGGGTTTAGTTTTTCCTTCTTTTTTTCCTTTTTTTTTTTTTTTTTTTGGGGAAAATTTAACCCGGACATTTAAATCTGGTGCGTTTAAAGAAAAAAAATAGTATTATTCTCGGGATCAGTAGGATTTATAGGTTCAATTAGAAATGCCACAGAGCCGAACCCTCTGTCCCGAGAATAATACTATTTTCGGGATCAGTAGGATTTGAACCTATAAATCCTACTGATCCCGAAAATAGTATTATTCTCGGGATCAGTAGGATTTATAGGTTCAATTAGAAATGCCACAGAGCCGAACACTCTGATATGAAAATATCTGGAGTCGGCGAATTATATTCCCATTTGGTCTCTAGTAGGTTGTTGACATGTTGTTCTTGTATTGTTTTGTATTTATAATACTTATATAGTGCAATTGCATAGCGTGGGTTGACTAGATGATCATTTGGGGAAGTGTGTGAAAGGGTTTGGTTTTTCCTTCTTTTTTTCCTTTTTTTTTTTTTTTTTGGGGAAAATTTAACCCGGACATTTAAATCTGGTGAAAAAATATATATATATAATAAAAAAAAATATATGAAAGGGTTTGGTTTTTCCTTCTTTTTTTCCTTTTTTTTTTTTTTTTTTTTTGGGGAAAATTTAAGCCGGACATTTAAATCTGGTGAAAAAATATATATTATTATTATTATTATTATTATAATATAATTTTTATATTATAATTTTTTTATTATAATTTTTATTAAAAGCAAGTTTGGAATAAAAATTAAGGATAATACAAGAGAGAGTAGTATAGTTTCACATCTATTATATATGGATGATATAAAATTATTTTCAAATTCTAAATCAAATTTAGAGAAAATGATTAAGGTAGTTAAAATTTTTTCAGATGATATTAAAATGACTTTTGGTTTAGATAAATGTAAAACTATCCATATAGAGAAAGGCAAAATTGTCGATGGAGACGAGGGTATATTTAGAAATTTCAAAATTCAAAGTATGAAAGGGGATGAGGTTTATAAATATTTAGGATACCCGCAATCGAATAGATTAGATCACACTAGTATTAAAAATGATATTAGGATTAAATTTCAAACTAGGATCAGAAAAATTTTAAAATGCAATCTATCTGCTAAAAATTTAGTAAAAGCAATAAATACTTGGGCAATACCTCTACTAACGTACTCATTTGGCATAATTAAATGGTCCAATACAGATTTAGATAGTTTAGAACGATTAATTAGAACTACGTTAACAAAATTTAATTGCCATCATCCAAATTCAGCTATAGAACGAATTAATTTACCTAGAAATTTAGGAGGTAGAGGTGTAGTCAAAATAACATCTTTGAAACACAATCAGGTAGAAATGCTTAGAAATTTTTTCCATAGGAAAGCTAATAGCTCAGAAATGCACAAAATAATTTGCAAGGCAGATACACCTTTAAATTTATATGACGAGAATGCCAACATTCTTATAAATACTAACCAGGAATTATTAGATTCCTGGTCAAATAAAATTATTCACGCAAAACACTTCAATTATCTCAACCAAACGTATGTTGACAAACTTTCGTCAAACAAATGGTTGAGTATTGGAGAGTTGAGCGCAGAAATAGAAGGATTTATGCTTGCCATTCAAGATAGAGTCATTAATACTAAAAATTATAGAAAGCATATAATCAAAGATATAAATCAAATTGATGATTTATGTAGAAAATGTTTGGCTTTTCCCGAAACTATAGAACATATTATATCGGGATGTTCTATATTAGCGCCTTCCGAGTATACATTTAGGCACAATCAGGTTTTAAAAATAATTCACCAAAGTTTGGTAATTAAACATAACTTGATTGACTGCCGTAATACAGTACCACATTATGAATATGAACCAAATTCATTTTTAGAAAATGAATTTTATAAAATATATTATGATAAAACTATACTTACAGACAGAACAATTAGTCATAATAGACCTGATATAGTTTTACATGACAAAATTAAAAAAATAACTTATATCATTGATGTAGCTATTCCAAATTCCTGTAATATTCAAAAAACTATTTCTGAAAAAATAAGAAAATACACAGATTTAGGAAATGAGATTAAAAGAATTTGGCATTCTCGGACTATAAAAATATTGCCATTTGTTATTTCGGCCACTGGCATAATACCTAGGAATCTGATTAAAAATTTAAGCATATTAGATTTGTCAAAGAATTTGTAAATAAAAATGCAAAAATCAGTCATTTTAAATACATGTAGGATTACAAAGGATTTTTTAAATATTTATATTGAGGGATCGGTAGGATTTATAGGTTCAATTAGAAATGCCACAGAGCCGAACCCTCTGATATGAAAATATCTGGAGTCGGTGAATTATATTCCCATTTGGTCTCTAGTAGGTTGACATGTTGTTCTTGTATTGTTTTGTATTTATAATACTTATATAGTGCAATTGCATAGCGTGGGTTGACTAGATGATTATTTGGGGAAGTGTGTGAAAGGGTTTAGTTTTTCATTCTTTTTTTCCTTTTTTTTTTTTTTTGGGGAAAATTTAACCCGGACATTTAAATCTGGTGCGTTAAAAAAGTAATTTGTACATTGAAGTTTACAAATTTCTAATTGATTAAAATATTTCATATTCACTATATTTTTTCAAGTTTTATGTAGCTCCTACAATACATCTTGAACTTTCCAATTGGTGTGGACTTTAAAGTTTCTGGTAGTGTGTTATACAACTTCATTCCCTTGTACAGTAGACTGTTCTGCGTATTCGCTTTGTCCTTTTTTTGTAGCCTAATTTACTTGCACGTCCTTGTGTTATATCTGTGAATGTCTTTATTGTAAACAATTTTATTTTAGGAGTATTTTGGTAATGTGTTGTTCAATATTTTGTGGATAAATACCATCGTGTTCAAGGTCAGCATCTGTTTCACGGTCAACCAATTAAGTTCCTTTAACATTTTATTTATTTTTGAAAATCTGTTTCTCGAAGAATTATTCTCATAGCCCTGTTTTGGAGAATTTGTAACTTATTTTGTTCTCTTTCGTTACATAGGAAAAGTATACTTGAGCAGTAGTTGAAGTGTGGAGCAATAATTGAATTGTATATGGTGATTGCAGTTTTTCTAGAAATTTTTGGCCGAATTCTTCCAAAAAAAGATATCTTTTTGCCAATTTTCTTTTGGGTGTATTCAGCATGTCTATTGAAGTTTAGTTTGGAATCTAATATAACTCCTAAGTATTTCATTTCAGTAACATTTTCAATAATTTCACCATCAATTTTAATTTTGCTTTCACTGGATGTCTTCTTGTATCCGATCACCATACATTTTGTTTTTTTTTTTGTATTTAATTTAAGCTTATTTATTTTTAGCCATCTTGATACATCATTTAGTTCATTATTTAAAATGTGTATTAGTTCTTCATAGTTATCTCCAATTAAGTATATTAGTGTATCATCGGCAAAAAGTCGTACTTTGCATTTTGAAAATATTTTCACCATGTCATTAATATAGAGTATGAACAATAGAGGTCCAAGGACCGATCCCTGTGGTACTCCTAACTTATTTTCCATTGGTTTTGAAAATTGATTATTTATTTTTGTTACCTGCTTTCTGTCTCTCAAATACTCTTGTATTAATTTAATGGCTACAGATGAGAAACCAATTTCTTTAAGCTTTCTTATTAGTATGTCTCGGTCTATAGTTTCGAATGCCCTTTGAAAATCCAAAAATATTGCTAAGATAAACTTATTATTATTCATTCCTTCCTTCCATTCTTCGACAATTACGTTTAATGCTGTTTCACATGAGTTATTAGATCTGAACCCTGATTGCTCTTGGTATAAAATATCGTGTTTATCTAGATATTGCAAAATTTGTTCTTTTATTATAACTTCAAGAATCTGCTCATATTTTGGTAAGGTGTTGATTGGTCGAAATTCTTCACATTTTCTGGTATTTTTTACCTTTGGAACCGGTATAATAGTAGATATTTTCCATGACTGTTGAAATTTTCCTTCTTCAATCGTCTCATTGATAATATTTAATAGAGTAGATCCAATTACTGGAAAAACATCTCTTATTTTACTAATAGTTAATCCATCTGAACTATTCTTTGATTTTATTTTGTTTAAAATGTTAAATAAATATTCTGCATTTATTTTTCTGAAGACCAATGATTCTTTGTTTGGGTCGATATTATCACTTGTGGGGTTAACAGCAATGTTGGGTATTAATTTGTTAATTTGAATGATTCTTTCAATAAAATATTTATTAAAGTTATTAGCCATGTTTTCTTCGTTTATCTCTTTTGGAAAGTTTACAATTTTTATGTCGTCTTTGTTTTCGCCATGTACTAATTCTTTTATGCTTTTCCAAATTTTTTTGGGATCCCCTTCTTCTGAGTTTATTTTATCTTTTATGTACTCATTATGTCTTTGGAGTATTTGTTTCTCGCTTTTTTGTAGTTATCGCAATCCGTAATACTATTAGTAAGGCATGCTCTTTTGTAAAATGCATCTCTATCGTGCTGCATCGTAGGTAGTTCGCTTGTGTACCATTTATTATTGTTTCTTTTATGTATCTTCTGTTCTGGAACAACTTCATCAATAGATTTTTTTAAAGTTTAATATCATCTGGTCAGCTTTTTGGTTATATTCCATTTGATTTATTCCATTCCAATTAATAGTCTCTAAGGATTGAATGAAAATTTCTTTATTGTATTTTTTGTAATTTTTAAATGTTGTTATTTGTGTTTCCTTACTGGAGTTGCATTTTTCTCTGTCATTTATTAGAATTTGAATGATGTTATGGTCGGTAATTTTAGGATTATCTAGTACTTTAATATTTAAGTTGAATTTATTTGAGATTACCAGATCAATCGTCGATTTTGAGATATTTGTAATTCGTGTAAAATCTTTGACTAATTGTTTCATCCCTGTAGCTTGTATAATAGATTTCAGTTTTTTTGTGTATATGTCTGCATTTGCTTTAACATTTACATTAAAATCTCCAGCTATAACGTTTATATTTTCATCTTGTAAATTTTCCATGCACCATATTTGAAAATATGTTAAGAAGTCGCACTTGCTTGTGTTTGGCGATCAATAAATTACAGTATATACACCTCTCTTGTTTCTTGATTTAATGGTGATGGCTAAGATCCAACAATGTTTTTCAAATTGATTGTTCGATATTACTTCATATGGAATTTTATTGCTTAAGAGAATCATCACTCCTCCTGTATGTCGACTATGTGAGTCGCAACGAATGGTATTATAATGTTCAAATTTAATTTCACTATCTTGAATATCTTCAGTAACATGTGTTTCACTCATCATAAGCATAAAAGGTTTCTTCTCCTCTAAAAGTATTTTTACCTCTTCGTAATGTGCCATGATGCTTTGTATATTCAGGTATATAATTTCATCTTTCTCGTAACTTTTTTTTATAAAAAAGAAATTCTGCTCATTTTTGCATTTTCTAATTTTCTTTTATAAATTGGGCATTCCTTGCTCATGGCTGAGTGACCACTATTTAGTTTCAGTCCTAATCTATTGCTAGTCATTATACAATTGATGCACTGAATATCCTCCTCGGTGCAATCTTTAACATCATGATGTTTTGCGCATTTTGGACAAGATTTTAGGTTTCTGCAATCTATAGCCTTGTGATTAAACCCATTACATTTAAAACATCTCATGATATTTAAATTATCAAAGACCCTGCATCTGTCCCATCCAATATTTATTTTTTCTTCCTTTAACATCCTGTGATATGTCTTTCCGTCAACGTCAGCGTATATGGTGTAGCTTGTTTGATTTCGTAGATTTTTTGTTTCTTTTACAAATGTTACTTTTATTTTTGAGTGCTGTTCAAAAATAAACTCATTTTGACACTTAATTGTCCTTTCCATTTCTTCAAAAGAATATTTTTCGGTTAAGCCTATAATTTTGACAGATGGATTTTTTTTGGGGGATTTTTACATCATATTTGTCACCTATCTTTGAAATTATTTGCTCCTCCATCTTTTGTATTGCAGCTACGTTCTTGCACTCCACTATTACTGCCCCTTGTTTAAAATTTCTAATTCCAGTAACACCAAAATTAACAGGATCTATGTTTTGTTTTATTTCATCCTTTGTTACCATATTTTTTTGATCCTTATCTTTCGGCTTAATAATGATGACAGGTTCATGTTTTTTACATTTACTTGGTTCTTCAATAGATTTCCCATATTTCGTAATTTCAGCATACGATTTAGACTCAATATTTAATTTTAAATCTTCAATGTTCTTATCAATTTTGTATAATGACTGATACAATCTGTCGAGTCCCTCCCCTTCTTTGGTAGTTGGTGCCTTGTATTCCTGGACCATGGTTTCAATGTGGTTCAACATTTCACACATTGCCTCAGTTAGGGAGGTTTTTTGATCCTTTGACAAGATTTTAGATGTTAATGTCTTATTAAAATTTTTCATTAATTTTTTTTGCATTTTTCAACCTCTCTTCTGGAGTTAGGGAAGTCATTTTAAATTATTTACTTTTATTTATTAAAAAATAAATATTATTTTAATTTTTATAATTATCACCATCTATTAGGCAATAGTTGTATTAAAATATTTTCTTTTGCAAATTACGCATGCATTGCCATCTGTTGATCAGTAGAGCAACTTAATTAATTTTATTACTGTATGTAGGTATTTACTGCCCTCTATTGAAAGGTAGCATAAATATACCATATGTAGGTAAACCATACAAGTTGTTCAAAATCACAGTTATTTGATTTTATAAAATCAGTTTCTCTTATGAAAATGGTTCAGTACGTACGTAATATTAGCTCCAGAATTACCGCAGCACAGTGATGCACTGCTACACTAGTTTTTAACCATCAAAATAAACTTTTTTTGCGTTTTATTCCACTATTTTTACGGAGCAAAATTAAACTTGACGTCTGGCACTAACTATTGTTGTTGTATTAATTAATAAAACATTATGTAAAACGCCCACAGATGTAGAGAAATTTCCCTATTGAATACATTTGTGATAGCAAACATTATGTCAATAAGGCTTAAATCTGATTTGTTGTATAAATTTTCGATTAATGATTAATCGATTATTTTGAAATGGGTATCTCGATTACGCCCTAACCGTAGCGCGTTGGTCCAACCCGCTTCCGGAATTGCGATCAATTAAAAGAAGGCAGCCCCAGAAATGGGCAGAAACATTTCAGATGTTAACGTCGCTAATGAATAATGAATCTTCCATTCAATCCACTCCGACAAATTTCTGGTAATCAAACAGCCTTAACTTTAGCTTTTAGAATTAACAATTCTTTGGTTTTCAGAAATGAAAGGAAGCGTTTAAGGAAACTCGAATCCATTACACAAGCGCGAACGAATCCTTCCCTGGTACAATTAATTCTAGATTTATAAGATTTTACCACATTTAGCCATAATGTACAATAATTCCGTAAAAATGTGAGAGGTTGTACTTGTTATACTTACGGGCAGGTTGTGAGATGTGAGTAAAATAATAATTCTTAAATACTTTGTTTTAGATACAAATCAATATACACTTTCAGTGTACACTTTCTTTTATAATATATATATATATATATATTATAAAAGAAAGTGTACACTGTGCGTGCCGATGAACCTCAAAAACGCGTCCCGGTTAAGGGAGTTTGTGGAAGCCCTCTATCCCTTGCCCTCCATGAAGAAGGTTCCCGTTTTTACCCGAAGGGCGTGCTTTTGAAGGTATAAGGCCTGGAAGCATCGCTCTCTAGAAGTTTCTAGAACAGTCCCGAATGAGAGTATTCAAGAGCGTTCCACAACACTCCAGAGCATCCCGGAACATTCTGGAATGTTGTGGAATGGTCTGGAACGTCATTGTGGAACATTCCAAAACACTCTCGAATGTTGTGGAATGTTCTGGAACATTGTGGATCGTTTTGAAGTAAAACTTCTTTACGCACACTTGACATGGGGAGTAAGCTGGTGATTGCGTGACGAGAGCGTGATGCGTTACGAAAAGTGTGATCGGGCGAGGCAAACGGTCGGGCCTTTATGCACGCTTGACTTGGGGAGTAAGCTGGTGAATGCGTGACGAAAGCGTTATGAAAAGTGTGATCGGGCGAGGCGAACGGTCGGGCGAGGCAAGCGGAAGTTGAGAGGGAGATATAAGTTAATGAAGTTTTACTTCAGTCGTGTGATCTAAAGCACACTCGTTTTTTTGCATGGATGGGACTACCCATTGGTAGGGGTATACATATAAAGCAAAATTCGTCATGGGTTCGAAAGTCAGTTCATATCAACTCCCCGAGCAAAGCCGGATACACCAGATATTTAAAATTAAATAACATTGAATGAAAAAAGTATGAAAAAATCCAATCCAAGAAATTTCATAAAAGTTATCGACTCGCGCTAAAAGGAGGATAAAACTAAATGAGATGGTGTGGGTTACGCAGAAATCAACGTAAAGAAAGATCACGTTAGATGCAAAAGGTAAGTGTAATGTAACCCCGTATTACGAGTATATCACTGAAATGTCTGAAAAAAAATGAATAAACCTTTTTTCTTTATTTTATTGCGTTATGCTCGCAATACCGTTATGCAAGGAAAAATAAATAACATAAGTTGTTTAAATCATTTCCTTGTAAAATTGTGCGTGGATGGTAAAGGACACTGCCACAGATATTTTCCTTAAACCGTTAATTGTTTAATATATTCAAGGTTAATTGTGTACGTATATTGAAATGAAACATAAAAAATGTTTTGAATTGCAATTAATTTGTAACATAATATTTATTAATAACTAGATAGTGATTTATGTAAAGTAGGATACACTGGATAACAAATACCACTGCCACAGGTCATCCCAAGTGGTTCGCTACGTTTGGTGACTTAACAGGGGCGCTCGGGTTCTTGGGCTGATGTTTACCTGGGTCGTGGTGGTGGAACATCTGCCTACAAGATGCATGGCAGGCCGGATCGGGAGAAACTGATTTAATAGAGACCTTTAGACCTCTCCAGCAGGACTCTCTCAGATAGTCGCCTTGCACCGCAGTGGGAGGGTGAATCCATACGTCCGTCACTCCTGAAGACACTGACCCCTAGATTCCCATCCAACTCTCATACATTTTTCCTACCCAGAACTTATTTTCTTTCCTTTCTTTAAAAGGTCCTCCACACAGCATCCCTAAAGATGACTTAGGTCCTGAGGGGAATTATTTTCCTCCGGGTCTCCTGCTCGGAGTTAAAAAAAAAGAGTGCATGTCGGTTTTGGGTTCGGCCCGGGATTTTCGATGTCATTCTCTGCGAAATTTTGTTTTCTACGCTTTCGTGTCAGATTTTTGTAAATCTTGTTGTACTGCAATATTTTAAGAAAACCGGGAAATTTTCTCAAATTCACAACCTTCTTCTTCGGCAGGGAAGGAAAACTTCTCAAATTCACAACCACAATTTTTGAGATTGTTGTGAAACATACAATTTTATTCAAAACAACATTGGAGAAGTAGTTAGTGAGATATGATTCCCTTTACAGACAGGTCGAATCCGAAAAGTTGAAAATCGTGGATTCACTTCGTGCATTTGCAGTTCGCGATGTCCGATGTTTTCCTCATAAATAAATCATAAACTTTGAGGGAACTAAATAAATTGGTTGGAATAATAATACATACGAGTCACAAATTCCACGCTCAAATTCCCATTGCCACCGGGAGTGCAATTTTCCAGTGATGCCATTTGTACAAACTTTAAACCTCTTTGAATTTTTTTTGCAGTTCAACAATCCTTCAATACTTTAAATTGTTTTTATTGAATTTCCGATTCACGCTGTTCTAAATTTGAATAATCCACCCCTGTGCGCGGACAAATCGCTCGGCAATTTCCGTGCGTTTTCCAGCTAACCTACCTCGGTAATGTCGGAAACCATACCACACCAGCCATCCACACGATTCAAATTCACTGATCGACCACCAGAAGGAACTGGTTGGATTTATGAAAGGAAAATGGATTTCCATTGAAATAAAAAGATGGAAACTGTTTTGTTTGACGTTATTTTAAAATTTCTCTTTTTTTGTTTCTTATTTGATCAAGAATATTGTGCCTGATTTAATTATGTTTTTTGCCTTACGGAGTAAGTGTTTTAAAAACGTTTTTAGTATAGCGAAATGTGACTAAATCTATAAGGAATGATAGCCGATATTTACTAAATGAATACAGACGTTTTTATGGTTTGAACACGTTCGGTGGAATATCGAAGTGACGCGGTACAGAGGTTCCCAATTTTATCTGGCCCTGTGCCCACTTTTAAGTACATTCTTCTTCAACCCCTCTCAACATGCCCTGTACAGTTTTTTGACAAAAAGTGAATGTTACACGTCTGTTACCTTGCCGTAAGTCACCCTAATTGGTTCGCTACGTTTGATGACTGCGCAAGGGTGCTTGGGTTTATCGGGTGAGGTGTATTCAGGCCATTGCGGTGGATACGCCTTACCACCAGCTGCGTGGCGGGCCGGATCGGGAGGGGCCAGTTTGGGGAGATCCTTTGACATCTCCAGCTGATCTCTTCCACCACAGCGGGAGGGATGAATTCATACGTCCGTCGCTCCTGGACACACTGACCCCTACATTCCTACCCACACGTCTTATCCTTTTCCTTCCCAGAACTACCACTCCATAATCTCCTTAAAAAGACCCTCCGTCCAGCAACCCTAAATATGACGTAGGCCCTGAGCGAAACGATTGTCCTCATGGGCCTCCTGTGTTGGTTGATGTAAAAAATATATATTTTGAAATAACACGACAATTTTTTCCAGTGCGGCAGTTTTTTATATTTATTTTTATTTAGTTGCGGGTGTTGGTTATTTGAAAAAATAATTAATTTTTCGAAGAAAACTTCTTCTAAAAGTTTGTTACTTTGTGATGTCATTATTTATTTATTAAAAGAAAATAACTTAGTTTACATCACTTTATTTTAAAAAATAAAGTGATGTAAACTAAGTTATTATCTTTAAAAAAAAATTTAAAAAATAATTGTTCACGAGCATTGACGTTGGTTTATACTACTATGAGAGAAAATTTCTAACAAATGGTTCTGTACTCAGGTGGTTTTATTTTATTAGCACAATTAATAAATTAATATTATTGTATTATTTCCACGCGAACAAATAATTATTAATTGTCTGTTATAGTTAACTAAAGCCTTATTTGCGAATTAATTCGAATTTAAACGGTTACAACGAATTGGTATCCCAATATTATTTGACAAATGAATTAATTTGAAATGTAAACATTGTTTCTGATCTCATAACGGAATATTATAATAAAATTATAGTATTTCCAAGTAAACATAATTTATTCCTTCTGTAAACAGTTTGCTTTCCGCATGAATATTATTCACTCTTACAATAATATCAGATCTTATGCACGATTTGTCTTGCTATTTAATTGTGGCAAAAATAATTCTTTTAAAAAAGTTTTCTCCGGTTTTGATGGTTTTTTTTTTTTTATTTAATATCACTAATATAGAACACATCGTCCTAGTAGGTGTCTTAAATTCAACTGAAATGTTGTTGTGGCGAAAATAAATCGATGTAAGGTGATAATTTTCTATGTAATCAAATTTGTTTCCCCTGCATTCTAAATATACCTAATTAAAAAAATAATTCCATGAAAACAACAATATAATTTCTAAGGAAAAATTCTGTTACGCTGTTTTAACATATAGTAGGAAAATAAGGAAATACGATTACACAATCAACAAAATAATTTCGCATTGTGTGTACGTAACATCCTAAAATTAAAAAATCAATATTATTATATTTTCAGTACATAAATGGTGCTGTGGTCTATTGGATGTTGTGTGTTGTGATAGTCCTATTTCATATTTTACTTCATTTAGCACTGAACACTTTTAATTTCTCGTTTATCTAATCTCAACTCTAAGTGACCAGCTCAGTTAAGTTAGCCTCTCAAAAACTGAGCGTACTGTACAGGTCCCGCAGATACTTTTATAGTACACAACTGCTAACCCTGTACAAATCACAAGTACGCCCCACGGTTGAATTTGGCAGCCACCTCTGGTCTGGAGCTCCAAAATACCTAAAAAACCCTTGACTCTGTGCAGAAACGGGCGGTCCGTTTGATAGATTCTCCCATCTTAACAGACGGACTGCAATCTTTAGAGCACAGGCGTCAGGTCGGAATGCTGTCCTTGTCTACCGGTATTACAATGGAAGATGCTCCGAGGAACTAGCGTCATTGATCCCCTCGGCACCGGTGCATTGTCGGGAAACACGCCAAACACGCGCCCAATATTTGTATACGGTTGACATTAGTCACATGAGAACGGGTCGTTTCTATGACTTGTTCTTGAGTTCAACGGCTCAGCTGTGGAACGATTTGCCGGCC
The DNA here is from genome assembly GCA_917880885.1 of Limnephilus marmoratus. Classification (NCBI taxonomy): domain Eukaryota; kingdom Metazoa; phylum Arthropoda; class Insecta; order Trichoptera; family Limnephilidae; genus Limnephilus; species Limnephilus marmoratus. The sequence goes on from OU862908.1 coordinate 67,379,410, forward strand.
TATGTGTTTTCTCCCTCCTACAACATCTGTCTCTTCAAGACCCTTGTTCACTCCTTCCTTTCCTCAAAAAGACCCTCCACACAGCATCTTCAAAGATGACATAGACCCTGAGGGAAGTTATTTTCCTCAGGACCTCCTGTGTGGAGTTAATGTAAAAAAAAAATCTCGATATGTAGAGCCTCTTACTTTACACTTTCCTGTCTATGTCACCTTTTATTCAAACATTACCTTAAACTTTCATGTCTATGCCACCTCTTACTGAAATATTGCATTGAATTGCGTGTCTATAATCTCTTTTGTCTGTGGCCACGTCAGCTTTCTAATTTTTTGTTTATAAAATGGCTTGTTATCATTCTTCTTATATTCTCTCTTTGCTCGATTCTCTTGATCTCAATTCGTCTTTTCGCTTCTGCTAGACCTTTAAGAATTACTCTCAATTATTGTCGCCAGTCAAGTGTTCAGACCAGAATCAATCTCTCTGTAAAATTATTCAACAGAATAAACAGTTACAACTATCCAGTACAAAACACAAGTGTTTTTACTTCAACAAAGGATAACCTCAAACCACCTCACAACTCTCTATCTCACTGTACGTTCCCGTGGTGTGGAACCGAAGGAAACCAACTAAAGCACTCAACTTACACCCTGACTGCAGACTGTCTGGAGACCACACCCTGGGATCTACGCATGGTCAATGGTCAACAGCATCAGTATACTATAAATTAACGGATGATTAGCATAGTTGTTTTCTAAGCAAATGTTCGGGGTTCGATTCGCGGCCATGACATTTTTTTTTTTTTTAAATATTTATATATATTTTGTGATTTTACATTTGTTTTCAAAAGTACTTACATTTACTTAATTATTTTCATCCTTTGTGGTTATCCATTATTGAAAAATGAAACAAATAACTTTGTATAAACCACTTATATAATGCGTAAATCCGACCGGTTTCAGGGAAAGCTTATACTAATTTGACAGTTTCAAACAGTCAAATTAGTATAAGCTTTCAATTTCAGTTTTCTTCACCCCTACCATAATAAAACATTGTTCGAAACTGCCAAATTAGTATAAGCTTTCCCTGAAGAAGGAACGTTTGTTCCGAAACCGGTCGGATTTACGCATTATATAAGTGGTTTATACAAAGTTGAATTGTTTCATTTTTCTAATTATAACAATATTTATAGATCGTTAATTTTGAATTTAATTCAAAATATATTTTAATTCATATTTATCTCCACTTGTTCTACCAGTATTTCAATAAAAAAGATGGTCGGGATTCCTCGGCCAACGGTGAATAGTCGGGAAACACGCCAAACGCGTGCCCAGTTTGAACACAGTTGAAACAGATTTGAACACAGTTGAAATTTGTAACATGAGAACGGGTAGCTTCTACAGCTCGGCTGTGGAACGATTTGCCGGTTTCTGTGTTTCATCCCCCTGCAACATGGGTCTCTCGAAGACCCAGGTTCACTCATTCCTTTCCACAAAAATAACCTTCACACTGTATCCCCAAAATAAGGAAGATCTTGAGGGAAATTATTTTCCTTAGGTCCCTATGTGTGAAGTTATTGTAAAAAAAAATTGTGTGCAGTTTACACACGGTAGAAGTGAAACCTTCAGAAAACTAAAATAAACTAAAGAGTGGGGAGGCTACGAAGCATTACTCAAAGAAGAGATCGATAGGCTTCGAAGCACCGCACAAAGAGGAGAGCGATTGTTCTACCTCATTCTCTCGCAGGCTAAATCTTGTAAATGTATGTTTTTGTCTCTTTTTGGTGTCACCTTTTCGTTTCATCGAGTTTCAGATCACAACGGCGCTAAAGTAGTTTTCACCACAAAAACCTTAGAAGCCCGCCGAAAATATATATTTTTTGTTAACCTCTGAAACTATTCATAATCCAATGTTGTCGGAAGTGGTTTACTTGTACATTCCTAGCAAATATATTCGTGAGAGATCCAGCAGTTTGTCAACTATTTTTTTATGCATTTAACCATGACCTTTTTAGACTTCTACTTTGTTCTATTTCCTATCAAGCTGTTGCTGCAAAAATTTCGGAATAGAAAACGGTCGAGAATATTTTTTATTACGATGTCCGTAAAATAAATTATTAATATTCCGCCCTACAAAAAGATTTTCCCATCCTTTAAATAATATATTTTTTCCGACATGAAAAAAATACAATGTTTACCATCCCTAGTTTAGTATGCATTAGATTTTCAGTTGAATCGGGCGCCGTTAGCCACCTACCCGACCTGTCCCGTGAGCCGTGAGCCGCGCCGAGAGACGCAGAGACGTAGAGACGCTGCCGCCGTGGACCAGGCACCGGGGAGTATTACAGCTTATAGCGGGCGGCAGTGCGACGAGAGAGCCGGTCGCGTGATGTCGTGTCCCCGCCGGATGGCCGGTCTGTGCCGAGTGCCGCCTATCGCTAGCGATGCCGACTGTACTCGCGCCGCTGGATTAACGTAATCGGAACGCGGGAAACAGTGTCGCCAGGAAGTTGGTTACGGAACTAGCAGCTAGCAGTCCCAGTGTGCGGAAGTGTCACCAATCAAGTTGCGGACTCGCCGCTTCTGGTTTGTTTTGTGATTTGCGTGATTTAATCGACGTGTAGCTGCATTGTTGTGATTGAAGCTTCTACAGTTTATGAACTTTTCTTCAAAGCTCTGCGATGAAGTTTATAAGGCTGTGAAGATAATAACATTTTACCGGTAAGTTTAAATTTTATTTTATCTTGAATAAAAGCTTTACTATTACACTGTTTATACTACTTAATTAATATTACTTAAATGAACTGATTTAAAAGAACTTGTTCCATTTACACAAATAATATAAAGGTTTTTAAGTGAAAATACACTCGACGAGCAATTTTCCGGATTAAAAAAACTTTTCCTAAGTTACTTTATAATACCTATATATTTTCAACATTAGTTGAATTTCGAAAGAAAGTTTTCGACATTATTCAAAAAATTACGTTTGAAGGCATTACATAGTTAATATAGACGAAAATGTATTAATTCTTTGAGAAGATGAAAAAAAAAAATCTGTTGTTATTTTTGTAGGGTACATTTATTTATAAATTGCAAAAAACAAGGCTTCTCTTTAAGCGGAAAGAAAAATAACAAGAAGGCGTATTTCGGAGAAAAAAAAATGTGGGTACATAATTAAAAAAAATTAAAAACATTTACATTTACACCTATTTACATGCAAACATGCATACATGTTTCATGCGTACATTACAAAAAATGTGACATTGTCGTTGATTTTCTTTTATCGATGAAATAGTTTATATTTAACTTAATTAACTTTATAATATTATCATTGAATATATTTATTTTAATTAATATAAAAAAAACATTATTTATTTGTTTTCTATACCGCAATTTATTCCTTAGTGTAATAACCGATTCTTTAAAAAAATGAATTACATTATTACGCGCGTTGTTTAAAATTTTTGCTTTAAATTCAATATCTTGTGATTTCGGGTGATATTAATTTTATTTTTTCAATGATACAACTTATCTTGATTTATTTTTGGGGTTATTATGCCGTATAGAACTTTCTCTTTTTTTAGTCTACTTTACTGACAACAAGAGAGTGTCCATCATCAGGACAAATGTGTTTATTGTGGTGAAGTGTGTTTATATACATAGAATTAATATCGTGTTACGCGCGTCAATCATCTCAGGCCCGGTATTTCAGTAAAATAAATAATATAAAATAATAAGATATAATTAGATTAGTTAAATTTTTGTGATTTGAAGTCAACTGTGATTTTATCTCAACCATTTTTCATTTTGTCTGTCTGTAAATTTATTTGTGTGTTCCCGTTTCCGTTTTAGAAAATCTGCTGCATTGACTTTATTATTCAAGCAAGTACCATACTAATTGGTATTTTCGCAATAGTATGGTACCCACCTTTCTGAAGAAAGTTTGAAATAATAATAATTGAAATTGAAATATTGACGTTTCTTCGGACAAATTCTGCAATTCCTTCAATGATATTTAATAAAATCATGGTTTATAAATTAATTTGGTAGGTTTTAACGTGGATTTATTTTTGTTTTATCCGTGTTGCGCTACGTTATTCAGCAAGCAGCATTGCGCTTTCCGAAACGTTAGCTAAAGAAGAAGGTAGTGCAACATGGCATAATACCCCAAAAATAAATCACGATAATACTTCGGCCATGAAAACTCAAATCCTATCTAATTAGGTCTGTAAAGTACCATCTTACAAATTTTATGGATTCGGAGGAAATTTAAATTTTGATTTATTAAACAAGAGAAATGTTGAACATACTTTTCGCAAGGTCTGTTGCTCACACTTTACTACTGCTTAAAATTGTTTATCTCCAAAATATTTATGCTATAAAATTGTATCTTTATACAAATGCTTCTGTCGAGTAAGATGTCAGAGATGTTGAATAAAACATTTAAATTACGCACGAGATGAAGAAAGAAGTAGAAGAAACAGGTCAAGGGATTCCGGAGAACCTGGGGGAGGTAGGTAGAACTAGAAGCAATCATAAAAAGAAACTGAAGATAAATGATATAAAATTTTAATGAAACTCCCATTTCGTAATGGAATCTGCGGATTGAATCCAAATTACCTCGGCGAATATATTATTTGCAGGGAGGCTTGAGGCTAGGGGAGGTTTTCATTATTGTCTGCAATACGTAATGAGAACAAATTAACACTGTTTTGAAAATAAAGTAAAAACTAACATGTATTGTTGATTTTCTGTGCGCTCGGGAAAGTTAACTGGATTTTAATTTGTTTGAAGTTAAGCAAATTAATAATTTTAATATTGCACCTGTTTAGTTTAAAGTTTCAACCACCGATCGTGCTCGACGTTTCCTGGAATTTAAGAAATTAATTAGTCTTGTATTTAATCATCGAAAATACAAATTTCGGCTATGCGCTTGTAACTCTAGATTTGCTTGAATTGAAGTTTTTTCAATGTTTTAAGTGTTTGTTTGAAGCATTCGGACCAGCGATAAAGTACCTACATATATTTTTTTTTAAAAAATATTTTGTTTGCTATATTGTCAAATTTTTTACAGATTTGTCAAGAATTCAAACTATCTGCGCTAGAATGAAAAATGAATTAAATTAATGTCAATGCAACAGTCAATATGAACAAAATCCAAGGAGCACTGGGTAGTTTTTTTAATTTCCGCAGTGGCGCTAATGTCACAATTAAACATAAAATAATATTAAACGTGAACCTGCCAACAAGAATAAAATACCAGGAGCTCAGAAAAATATGATTCGGTATTTCCATTTGGTTATCATTATGAATAGTTACTTCTCAGTGACAGTAGTTAAAAATCACACAACGTAGATACCGTTAGCATTTTTTAAAATACATAATATGTTTTATATACATAAATATTATTTTCTTAAATTTTACGTGGTATTCCACGGGTCTGCGTTAGTATAAACACTAATTTGAGATATCTTCGTAATATTTCATTTTGGTCACTTACGCTTAACTTAGTGGAAACACTTAAAATAAATTAATCAACAATTAAAACAAAATCTTTAAGGGCGCAAGATTAGTTAATAAAATACAAAATTAAGTGGGGGATTTTAGTAAATCTGCAATAATACTAAATGTATGCGTCGTTGTTTTATTGTTGGTAGGTACATGTATGACATTTTATTTTTAACAAAATTATCTACAATTAAAACTTAACCTGGAAAACAACAAAACAGCCAGAAAAATCCACGTCGCTGATTTTTATAATAATTTATAGTATGCAAAAATAAGTGACAACCGTAATATAGCGAAAAGCAGGCTACGTTAATGTCTTTTTGCAAGAAAGCCAATGTTTTTGTTTACCCTCTGAATAGAAATTTGAATATCTCAGCAAATACAAAAAATGAGGTTTGATTTCTGCCGTATATCTAAAGGACCAAATGAATACAAAAACAATTTATGAATCTAAAGAAATTTAGTGGATTTAGTAGACTGAAATAAAGACATAAATATCTAGACTTTCCACCAATTTTCATGAAAATGGCTCGATTATGGAATGATTAAAATTAGTACCAATCAATTTGGTACCACTAAAATAAATTCTGTCATCAAAGAAGAAATTTTATTTACAATATAGGTAAATCATTTTTAAGAAATCCTTGTTTTTTGTAGTGGTGCACTGAATCAATGAAAAAAAAATGGAATAATTTTAAAACTAAAATACATAAAAACAACATTGTCGCATTGACTTGGAAGTCTTAATTTAAACGTCGGCGTCGCTACCCATCCAGTATTTTGGTTATTCGCGGGGTAAGAGGGGACTATGGGCGGGTGTTACAAACTAATTCGAAAAACTTTCAATGCTTTTATTGGTCACAAACATAATGATTATTTGTGTGTACGTATGTTTTCAACTATTAATTCTCTAATGCCAAGTAACTTTCCCGAATTCTCACACAGCCCTTGATTTTTTAACAAATCTAACGAGTTGCGCTACTAAGTCAAGTGGTCAAAAGCGTCGAATTCTCACCCAGACGTCTTGGGCTCAATTCTCTGCTAGCTAAGTTCTCCATCATTACAAATGTAAAATTTTCCGCTTACACTAATGAAAGCGAAAAGAATTTAAATATTGACAGCTTATTTATTTTTCGGGGATGTTTGTATCCCTTCTAAGAGAAAACAGAACCTCATTGACAAAATCACCATATATTTATAAAATTCCCTACATCGGTGGCAACACTTTTAATTAAACTTACTTGTAAATTCTTTCCGCAAAATTTTTTAACCTTCATTTTTTAAACTTTAATTACTGCTGTGAAGTTTTTTATTTTTTTATTTATTTAATATTTTTACCTCCCTTATTCAGCAGTGTAATATTAAGGGTGGAGGGTGTAATATGCGCACGTCCCGAGCCCGAGCCTTGCCCCACTTCCCCTGCGATCAATTCCTCGGAGTGCTCCGCGGGGACCAGAGGTAAATTAATTTAGTAAGGGAAACCACAGCGGTTGAATGTGAGACGGAGAAACTTCCCAAGGAACTTCCCCCTCCCCCTCCACACTTGCTTTAAATTCGGACCCATTGTTAGCGATTTATATTTATAGCCAATAACCGCGTCGGAAGCGCCATTCCCAAGACAATAAATTAAAGTTTTTTTCTTATTTAGCACTTCAGACGATGCAGCGATTACGTCGTATTCAATGAGAGGAATCAGATCTGAACCAACTAATTTTGTCAAAATAAACAGAAAAATTGGACGTTTGTTTTTTAAGGATCAAAATCTTTCGAACAGTCAACTCTGAGGTCGATCAATTTGCATAAACCATTCCAGCATACCTAGAGTCCCAACTACTCCCAAGCATTTGAAGCCAGTGAGACTATGGCATCCCCAATTGGGATATGTTGTGAGGCTGAAGGTAGTAGGGAGGGGAAGAAAAAGTGAGGAAGTTCCTGGCTATTCTGATATCAACACCAAACACCGCCAAAGCCATTTTAAATTCTGAATGTTGGCCTTACATCAGAGCGATACTGATACTGTCTTCCACTTTGGAACGTGTTGCAAATATACTATGTGTAAAATCAAATGCAGCAATCTCCAAATGCGTTATTTTGAGGAAACCAAAAGCAAAACGCTTCATTTCAGTAATTCTTACGCATTCATAAGGTAATAATTATATTCACAAAGTGATAAAAGCATAAAGAGCTGATTTTAATGCCAAATAACTGCTTTTCTAGGTAAGAGGAAAATGGAGATTGCTGCATTTGATTCTACACACCATAATATTATTTTTAAATGAGTACATGTATTGTCAAATAACACAAATTAATCAAATAAAATTTGGATTTGAACCCGTGACCTCCAGCTAGCTAGTTGAGATCCCCACCTCTCAAACACGTAGACCGTTAATTTCATCGTATGATTTTAAAAACAAAAATCAATACAGACGAATTTTGAATTATTTTTATTAAATATTAATGAAAGTTATGTAAATTCCCTTGAAGTTTCCAGGCACTTAGACCTTTAGCGATTATAATAACAGAAACGTGGGAGTTATTATTTTGTGGGGTTTGAATAGCCTTTATTCAATTCAAGTTATTATTTCTTCATAGAAATCTTTGGTGGATTATTGTTTATGAACTTATACGTATTTTCTTTGTTTACTTATATATTTTATCACATTATGAATTATTCTATAATAGAAGTCGGATTCATAATAGCATGTTAGTTTAAAAAATAGCGAAGACCATTGATAATCCCGAAATCTGTCTTACGCACAAATTTGTACAAGAGAAACACACAATTCAAGAATAGAATTAAAATAATTTCCCTATAAAAATAATCTTTATATGTATAAAAATCTCGTGTCATGATGTTTGTTCGAGATAAACTCCGAAACTACTTAACCGATTTTGATGAAATTTGGCTAACTGTGTGTAATTTGGTCCAACTTAAAAGATAGGATAGTTTTTATCTCGATTATTGACCTCAATATTTATTATTGCGAATTAAATGATGTTATAGGACAATGCTTTGTAATTATTTGTAAGTTCCACAAGTTTTTAACAAATGGCGGTGTGAGTTAATTTATCGCACTTTCAACACTTGGTTATCTAGGTTGGGTAACCATCCAGTAGATGACGTTGTATTTCGATTTCGCGTCACAGCAACGCGTATCCGGGTCAGCTAGTATATTATAGATTAGTTCCGATTTTAATTCCATTAAACCAGAATTACAATCACAACTGAAATTAGTATTTTTGACAATTTATTAAAAAAAGAAGCTACGTAGTTGGTTAAATGTAATGAATAAAAAAATTACAATTTAATTAATTTTTGCCTTTAACAAGTTTTACCCTTTGACCGATCCAAACCATATTTTAAATAATTACTCTTTAGGACTCGTGTAAATCACATTATTCAGCCTCCTCTTCCTACCTACCTTTACTCTACCTCTGCCTCTCCCTCTACCCACTTTTCTACTCTTCCTCTACTTATACAAATGGGTATTATATTGAATGCCATCTATTCCAAATTTTGCTCAGTTGCATTCTGAAACCCTGAGATAAATAAAGTAACCCCATCCCCTGGAAATCTCACCCTCCTTCTACCGGTATCAAATTTTGCATACTTCGTTACTCTTCAGGGCGTGCGCAAAATATACCAATTTTTGAGTTCTTAGTTTTATGGCGTCTTTGTTGAAGGATTAGAATGTCGCTAAAATGGTTTAAATAGTGTTAGATTAAGACGACAATAGACACGCCTTTATATTCAGTAGTGCGTTTTCACTCAGCCAGTTTTCCACCCAGATCGTCCTTCAACCTGCACTTTTTTACATACACTCCACACAGGAGGCCCTGAGGAAAATAATTCCTAGGCCATAATAGTTGTTATCTGAAATCATTTTTATTTTTTTTTTCCTTTATTTTTTCCCATTATATCATGATACATTTCAAAAGTATTTTTTACATATAACGCCAACTTATTGGTGTAATTTAGCACTTAATATTACCCACGCACAGGCAGTGCCTTAGTGGATTCCCACGATCTACTTTTGTCTTATACGTATATTTTTTTACTTTTTAACATTATTTTTATCTTGTGTTACTTTAAATATATATTTAACGTAACACAAGATAAAAATAATGTTGAAAAGTAAAAAAATATACGTATAAAACAAAAGTAGATCGTGGGAATCCACTAAGGCACTGCCTGTGCGTGGGTATTTTTTATCTTGTGTTACGTTAAATATACATACTTATATATATATATATATATATATATATATATATATATATATATATATATATATATATATAAGTTAAAAATAATGTTAAAAAGTAAAAAAATATACGTATAAGACAAAAGTAGATCGTGGGAATCCACTAAGGCACTGCCTGTGCGTGGGTAATATTAAGTGCTAAATTACACCAATAAGTTGGCGGTACATGTAAAAAATGTAAATTTCAAAATGAAAGTTTAAAAATATAGGTAATATATCTTTGAAAATATTGTTGTAACAAAGTGACACATAGAAGTTAGTTGATTTTTTGTTACGGTTTCGAGAAGATAAATAAAGTTAGTCTTGAAGTTACAGTAGTATTGTAAAAGTGAAGCATGAAGGTTTACATAGAGTTTATTAAAAAGTGTTTCAACGTCTGCATCATTTAGCCATAATTTTAATTCTTTTATGTAAAGTGATATTTTATCTGTCATTTGAATGTGTTTTGGTAGAAGATTAAATGTAAGAGGACCAATAAACCTGCCATGTTTTTGCATTAATTTGGTTTTGATTTGGGGAACTTGAAACACATTATTAATTCTTTTGCTAATTCTTTTTTCGTTTTTTACGAAACAATTTTTGTTTATGAATACCTACACATTTATAAATAATTTACGGATATTGAATATTTTTGTCTCTTTGAATAATTAATAACTCATTTTTTAAGAATAATCACATTTTTTTAAGCGACTATATAAACTCATTCTAAAATTATACAAACTATAATGGTAATGTTAGGTAAAGATATTGTATTTCTTAGTCCTCCTCACTAGGGGTTCCTGTGCTGAGGCGGTCTAAAATTGTTTAATTATAGTTGATTTGTCTTCTATGTCTTTTTTCGTGTCTTCATTAGAGTGTTTTCGTTGACCTCTTTCAGCCATGTTTTTATTCTTGATTTGTACTCATTAATTTTTTTTATTCGTTTTATGTCTTGGGGAAGAATATTATGGAGTTTAGTTGCAAAATAAGTGTATTTTCTTTGTCCGAATGTGGTTTTATAACTTGGGTGATAGACACGCGGTCTAGTAGAGGATTCAGTATTTTTGAAAAGCTTCAATAACATATTTTTGGCATATATTCATTGTACATTTAGTACGTCAAAGCTATTGAAAATTTCAATCGAAGGCGTTCTAATAGGTACTTTCAGTATGGTCTTTATGTTTCCTTTTTGAATTGTCTTCAGGATGTGTAAGTATTTATGTGTAGTTGATCCCAATCCTAAAATTTCATATTCAATTCGAGAATGACATAACGCGCAGTAAACCTTTTCAAATCCTTTTTATTTACGACATTTCTTAGATTTTTAAAGAAATATATAAGGCTTGTAAGTTTTTCAATAATTCCTTTGATTTACCTCACATAAACACCTAATAAATATTGGCGCAGCCGGTAGAATAAATTTCTAGAACAGAAAGAATTTTTGGATTTAACCCAATTGTCTGATTTACATTAATGGTTTTGAAATCCCGGAAAATCCCGGAAAACTCCATGTACAGACAGCTTGTACAAAACAGAGCACAATGTGCTTACCACCGGTTTGTTTAATTAATTCGTGTTAATTGATTTCATCTTGGTAAACAGAATTGGAGGAGTGTGTTCGATATATTTGGAAACTGATTATGTTGTTAAAAAAAGCGGGGGTGAACTCCGCCTGTCAGGACGCGGAAATTACTTTCTGATCCCTTCCTTTATCGATCCTCAGTAATTCCTCACATCTGCTGGCGGGAAATGTATCCAGGGGAAAGTAAACACGATAACGTTGTATTTATCAAACACAAAAATGCAAGGGTAATAATCAACAAGGGTTGTATCCCTGTTTTAGATAAATGCGTAGGTAAATTTAGATAAATTCAGGATGTTTTTCCGAGAAAAAAATTGTTTAACGTATGGTGGAAAGGTTGTGTTAACACGCAATTTTATTCACAACCTTTTTGTTGCTAACAGACTAATATTATGTGGATATTCCATCTGTGGGTAGTTAACATAAAATCAGTCTTGTATTTTAGCTACTCACATAACATTATATCAGTACATATTATTATCATGTTGTAGGTTGTAATTAGTTCATGTTTTTTAATGCGATCTTTTAACGTATGTTTAGGAAAACGGAATTTACCAGTTTCTCACAGAATTAGGGAAAAGATATTCAAAAAGCACTTTTAATATTCCCACGTTTACAAAAAGGAATAAACATGCGTTCCTTATCACTAGACTAGCATTCTTAAATTGTGTGTCTCATCTTTTGCCTCACCATTATTTAATGTGTAAGAAAGAGCTGCAGCATTATTGTGATAAGGAACGTATGTTTGTTGCCTTTTTGTACGGTCGCCGTTCTATAAACGTGAGAATATTAAAAGCGCCTGTTAAGTACATTTTGATTATCTTGTTGATTTTCTAAAATTATTTCTTTCTCTTTTATAAAATTTGCATTGATATGATGAATTAATAGATGACATGATCTAGTTTTAATTGCAGTTAATGGCATGGTTTAGAATGTCATCATAATCTTGCTTTGTTTTAGGAGTAGAAAATAAGATTAGGTTCACCCCTTTTACATGCCTACTTGTTCATTCCACCCACATTCTTGAACATGATTTTCAGTTGTTGCGGCATCTGACGCCCTTTATATCAAAGTTTGTTTTAGGCGGTCGTAGTTAACTACAACGCCATTATTAGATCGTAATTAACACAGCGCCATTTTTGTGAAAAATTATCACTCTGGTGTTATTGATGGCGATTTCCATTAATTACTTTTACACGAGTATTAATTATATTGTTTTTTCTAATTATTCATCATTTAAGAACGGAATAAAAGCTATCCCAAAGCTGCAATAATTTTTTTCTGACCCATGTTTCCATTAAATCTGTCTATATTATTTTTCCCCAACATGAATAGATCTGAATAGCCAGGTACTTCAAAACCTTCCTCTTCCCCACCTTCTTTCCCTCTCCACTACCTTCAGCCTCACAACATACCCCAACTGGGGATGCCATAGTCTCACTGGCTCCAGACGGGAGCAGTTGAGATTCTTGTGCGGTATTCACTGAAAAAAAAAGTTTTATATAGGCATTTTTTCATTGTTAGTCCGCCCTCATAACGACATGTCAATTGCAATTAGTATTCTCTTGAACCTTTTTGGTAGGTATTTCCTAGAATGCATCTCTTCTTCCTACGGTTTGGAGTATTTCCAGTTTTTAGACCTCTCTCATACTATGTATTAGCTGACGCCCCCGGTGATGGTCAGGCTTTGTAGAGAATTTTGAAGAATAAGATTTTAGACAGTAATTTTCCTCTTATTTTCAACGTAAACGTGCAAAAATTCATTAAGAAGTATCGAAAAAAATTTTAAGGGGCCGGAGAAGAGGGGGGAGAGGGGGGAGTCGAAATCTCGAAATTTGCAGAATGCCATTAATCTAGGAATAAAACTGTCGATTTGTTTTAAAAAACCCACAAAGACTTAAACCCACATTGGAACGCTGTACTATCTTATAATATTATAAGCAATAATTATCAGCCTGAAACACTCATCCACATTGAAAAATCTTCCGAGAAAAGATACATGACGCCAACGGGACTTGAACCCGTGTCCTCTCGATTGCCGGTCGATTGCTCTTGACCACTGAGCTATGGCGGCTTATCTCGTACCCGCCAAATGATTCAATATATGCTAGTGTTTCATTCAACAATTACTGCTTATTATATTTTTTCCACCTGAAAACAACCAACTTTATTTTTTGCGAGAGAAACATTGTAAGTGTTAAGTCCCTCGCTAGGTGGCGTCGAGACAAATTATGTCTTCATTTTATTGGGGAAATACTTAAACTTGTCAAATATTAATTATTATTTTTAATTGTAAAACTAACGTTTTAAGACAAGATTTTTGTTACCCTTTGTGCTATGCATAAAAAATCTTGTCTTAAAACGTTAGTTTTACAATTAAAAATAATAATTAATATTTGACAAGTTTAAGTATTTCCCCAATAAAATGAAGACATAATTTGTCTCGACGCCACCTAGCGAGGGACTTAACACTTACAATGTTTCTCTCGCAAAAAATAAAGTTGGTTGTTTTCAGGTGGAAAAAATATAAAAAAAATATAATAAGCAGTAATTGTTGAATGAAACACTAGCATATATTGAATCATTTGGCGGGTACGAGATAAGCCGCCATAGCTCAGTGGTCAAGAGCAATCGACCGGCAATCGAGAGGACACGGGTTCAAGTCCCGTTGGCGTCATGTATCTTTTCTCGGAAGATTTTTCAATGTGGATGAGTGTTTCAGGCTGATAATTATTGCTTATAATAATTGTTACCCTTTGTGCTATGCATAAAAAATCTTGTCTTAAAACGTTAGTTTTACAATTAAAAATAATAATTAATATTTGACAAGTTTAAGTATTTCCCCAATAAAATGAAGACATAATTTGTCTCGACGCCACCTAGCGAGGGACTTAACACTTACAATGTTTCTCTCGCAAAAAATAAAGTTGGTTGTTTTCAGGTGGAAAAAATATAATAAGCAGTAATTGTTGAATGAAACACTAGCATATATTGAATCATTTGGCGGGTACGAGATAAGCCGCCATAGCTCAGTGGTCAAGAGCAATCGACCGGCAATCGAGAGGACACGGGTTCAAGTCCCGTTGGCGTCATGTATCTTTTCTCGGAAGATTTTTCAATGTGGATGAGTGTTTCAGGCTGATAATTATTGCTTATAATAATTGTTACCCTTTGTGCTATGCATAAAAAATCTTGTCTTAAAACGTTAGTTTTACAATTAAAAATAATAATTAATATTTGACAAGTTTAAGTATTTCCACAATAAAATGAAGACATAATTTGTCTCGACGCCACCTAGCGAGGGACTTAACACTTACAATGTTTCTCTCGCAAAAAATAAAGTTGGTTGTTTTCAGGTGGAAAAAATATAATAAGCAGTAATTGTTGAATGAAACACTAGCATATATTGAATCATTTGGCGGGTACGAGATAAGCCGCCATAGCTCAGTGGTCAAGAGCAATCGACCGGCAATCGAGAGGACACGGGTTCAAGTCCCGTTGGCGTCATGTATCTTTTCTCGGAAGATTTTTCAATGTGGATGAGTGTTTCAGGCTGATAATTATTGCTTATAATAATTGTTACCCTTTGTGCTATGCATAAAAAATCTTGTCTTAAAACGTTAGTTTTACAATTAAAAATAATAATATCTTATAATACCCAATGAAGTCTTTATCCATCGAAAACATGGGGTGAGGATTGTCTAGGTCTTGGCGGCGGATGATCAGTCTTTCCAAATCCGGCCCACCTACTGTGTTGCGGGTCGGATTTGAAGAGACTGGTTGTGGGAGCCTTTTTTACCTCTCCAGCGGGTCTCTCTCGACCCATCGTTTTGTACAGTATTGGGTAGGATGGATTCATATGTTCATCACTCTAGAACACATTGACCACCAGATTCCTTCCCGCCCCTCAAACCTTTTTTTTGCTTCCCAGATATTCATCACCCTTTCTCCATACAGCATCCCCAAAGATGACGGAGACCCTGAGGGAAATGATGAGTAAATGTAAAAAGAACATATTTTACTCTTTTATCGTAATCGTCATATTTATTGGATACAAAACGATGACGTGTTGCAAAATAAGGACAATTAAAGAAAGTATGTTGCTCTCTTTTACAAAAATTCCACATTTTTTGAAATAAGTAAAAACAGAACATTTCGAGATGAAAGCGTTATTATTTTCTGTCAGTGAAAAACTGGCTGCAATCATATAAGTAGAATTGTTAAAAATATGCCAAACCGAATATTACAAAATATATACAACAAAGAATTATTGTACCGTATTGTGTCGGGACCAACGCATCCATCAATGTTGATTTTCCTGTGAGTTATGAAGGTTGGATAATCCTTCAACGCTTTAAAATCTCCCCCCTAAAAGATGGTAACTCAGAATTTTCTGCTTTTGTTGAGAACGATCAAAATATTACTCAACGTTAAGATCCCAGTGAGAGTAGAACTTTGAAATGCTTTACCTGATAAAACTTCGGTTTCCCAAACGGGTATTTTATATATTTGACTTAAATCGTCATTCACAATGTGACGTCTGACGTTAATAGTAACTTAAGCGCCCTTGAGGTGATTTTTCACAAAAACGGCGCTCTATAAATTGTCCAATTATTATTATTATTATTATTATTATTATTAAATATTAAACTTTGCCACTTGCCACATCCTAAAACGTTGTTGGAGCAAAAGGGTAAAGCTAACATAAAAGTTGAGAAATATAAATACTCTAAAATTAGGGATATGTTGTCTGCAACACCCATTTTGCACGAAAAGTATTTTGGTTTCATGTTTTTTACGCTAAGTTTGGTTGTGTATCTGTAACTCCTGCTCAATAAACTCTAGAACTCGAATTTGCTTTAAGTTTAGAGTATTTTTCTAAATTAGAACTTATTATGTGAACAATTCGGACGAGCTAAAATTAATTACTTTGGATTTTATGTTTTTTAGCCTTACTTAAAAAAAACCTGCCACGGCCGATAACCTGTGTAGTTGCAACAACATAAATAAAGCCGTATACACTGGAACACGTTCCGTTACTAATAAGCATACTTCCTCGGCCGCGTTGTAAAAACGCATTATTGTATTTGTTTATAGTTTACTAGGTAAAAATGGTTATTTTAATTCTTTTCCGCAAGTGGGGCGTTTTTAGCGCGCATGAATAATGAAACATGAATATGTTTCTTTCCGTGAACCTTTTTTCAATTAGTGATATTTTAACATACATCCTCGTTAATCAATGGAATAAATTTTTCAAGGGGTTTTTTAGTAAGGCTGATAATGTTTTAACTTGTTGATTCTTTTGTGTTTATTTCTTAGAAATTATGAGTATTTCAGTTTTTTTTATTATTGTGAGAGCTGTTTCAGCTTATAAGGCCATTTTCTGTTTCAGCTTATAAGAACAGTTTGAAAATGGCCTTATAAGCCGAAACTAATAAATAATCACTAATAATAATAATATTTGCTCTTAAAACAACATTATAATGCGATCTACCTTAATTTTTTAATATAATATTTTATCAACGAATTCTGTTACTCACAGTTCTATTCTCACCGGAGAATTGAAATACGGATATTTCTATTTGGTTATTTTTATTGCTCAGTGACAGAAGTTGTTAAAAATCACACAACCAGGAAACCATTTATTTATTTAAATATATTATTATAAATTTTCTCGTTATTATATCTCGAAAGTCAGAAATAAGATATTAAAATATAGCCATTGTCTAGTCATTTAAAAAATTAACTCTTATAAATATTTGTGGGTATTTTTTACTTGTACCCTTGAAATCAATCAGACTTTAATTATCGTTGTTTGGAAAAGAATCAAAGCATTCCATGATCGCCGCAATTTTTGGCTGGTTTTCGGCAACGTTATTGTTTGAAGTTATGTAACAAAAATACACCGAATATGAATCATATTTTTAAGTAATCGCTCATGTTTAAGACTAAGAACTCGACAAAAAGATTAATAAAATACTAAAATAAATTGCAACGCTCTACTGTTAATATATTGATTTATGATCTAATAATATGATTGAAAAAAACGCCATTTTAACCAGTCGGTCAAATGTCCCCGGAATTTTTAAAATGATATCATAAATTCTTTCTGGTTTCTTTCTATAGATTTTTTTTAATTTAGCTTTTAAAGCTTTAAGAAAAGTTCGTAAAATTATTCATTTTAATAAATTGAACATTTTTACTTCCCCTAGATTTTTTCAAAGCGCTATCACTTTTATGAGAATTTATAATATTCAAGGAAGAGTTTGTTGGGAAAAGCCCCGGGTAAGATATATTGTTTGCGGAATGAATAAATACATAAATTTTCTTTTCGAAAAATGTATGGACTCGTCATTTTGGTATAAGTAGACATATCGAATCCTATTTGTTTGCTTAACTTTTCCAATAATCTGAGCGTTGTTTTCCTCTTTCCTAACCATTCGAATAGTAAATGAATTGGAATAATTCTCCCTCAGTGAAGGACCGCAGGTATTATGCAGGATATTAGCGTTTGTTTTCTAGGATATATTGAAAGTGTCATGCATATATTTGTATTTTCTTTTAATATATGAATCCACGCAAACAGTGCTCTGTAGATAGTCAGACTGTGGAACCTCTAATTATGGTTTCCATTGAGTCATAGTCATAAGGAACTAAGTGAGGAAATAGAAGATAGGGTTTGTTAAAGACATGATTCACTAGATCTTGTGACTAACCATAGCTCTACAATCTGCCAAAATATTTTCATTACTGTTAATTTTTATTCGTTCGACGGTTCGTATTTTTTTTAACTATTTAATGAGGTGATCTATAAAACATAGTTTTCCAGATCAACCTTTAATTTAAAACCAATTTATTTCTAGGTCGTAGTGCGTGTGCGTTTTGTGAGTTGTATTTTCTGTCCTCTGGGTCTATTATAAGGGCATTTTTTATAGCATCATAGGCCCAAGGCACTTATTTTTAGGGGCCTCTACCCAAAATTTAACCATTTGTATGTTAATTTAACACGTTAGCACGTCACAAATGCCATTTGAAGACACAATTTTGCGAAAAAGGTCGCCAAGTGAACATTTAAATGATGATCTTTAAAATATAATCCAATACTTCTATGCCCGTAGGAACATCAGAGACAGTCGAAAATACGAAGATTTGATTAAAAGTGTCGTTTTTATAAGTCTATGTTTTACGTATTATATTCCAGCTAGTCCCTGGTGTTGCCCGGGATAGAGCTTTTCGAAATCAGACGTACGTAGGTAGAATTTTCGAATCAAATCCCCCTCCCCCAAAATCATCCCTCCCACTACTCCCACCTAATTAATCTTTGGTACTTGCATTTAATTTTTAAGTTAGTTTTAATTCTGCTCGTGAATGATACGGTTGTATCGAAACCGGTCGCGGAAAAATTAAATTTAAGTAACAAATGTACATTTAATAAAACTCTTTAAAAAACAAAATGTCTAGAAATTGTTAATGTTAATGCCCAAGAAATACAAAAAAATGATGTTGCTTCGTTCATGACCCTTAATTTGTGGTTCGGCTTACGCTTATGTTTGCAAATTTTTTTTTATTTAAGTTTTTATTCCAGCAGGACTGGGAGGGTAGTGCAATCCTGCAAGCCATATTTCATAAACTATAGTATAATATATTTTAAAGATCAAATAAAAATCTAAAAGAAATAAAATATGGTAGCGTATTAGGTTAGGTACCTAACGAAAACAAAAAAATAAACAATGAATATAAAATTCGAACACAAATAATAATAATAAAAATTAATCACAAAATTAAAAACCAAATGAATACGTGGCATGAGAGGTTCGTCGATCCTTAGAATAGTTTTTAGGTCGCACTGTTTCGGGGTTTTAAAAGCTAAGAACCTTTTAAAACCCCATCACCGTGTCTCAATCCATCGATTGAAAAGCCCTGCACATTTTTAGACCACCCTATTTTACGAAACGTGTATCCATAATGAAGGTTTATAAAGCTTTCTAGTCAGGAGTTTATCTTTATTTGAACAAAGTGGGAGAATTTCCTGCCACGAAATAAATGTCAAAGCCCCGCTCAAGTTGCCGCCGTTTAATTGGAAACATTGTGCACATGTGAAGGCATTGTGGCAAACGGAAGATATTTTCTTTTGATAAATTATACGAAAGCGGCCGTTACGGAGGAGCCACACTTCTGCGAGGTGCTTTATTGTTACTTTAAGCAATGTTGCCTTTATTGTCTGAGATCTGATGGAAAAGGCGGCCTGTGTAGCGCGGGGTTCACATTGGTTTTGAGTCGAGAGGTTATGGGTTATATTCCGCAAGCAAATATAAATTGACAAAGTTTTATTTTTATTTATTTATTTTTATTGTATTTTTTTTACGGACCAGATTTAAATGTCCGGGTTTAATTTTCACACACTTCCCAAATGATCATCTGGTCAATCCACGCTATGCAATGGCACTATATAAGTATTATAAATACAAAACAATACAAGAACAACATGTCAACCTACCAGAGACCAAATGGGAAAATAATTCACCGACTCCAGATATTTTCATATCAGAGGGTTCGGCTCGGTGGAATTCCTAATTAAACCTATAAATCCTACTGATCCCTCAATATAAATATTTAAAAAATCTTTTGTAATCCTACGTGTATTTAAAATGACTGATTTTTGCATTTTTATATCCAAATTCTTTGACAAATCTAATATGCCTAAATTTTGAATGAGAGACCTAGGTATAATGCCAGTAGCCGAAATAACAAATGGTAATATTTTTATAGTCTGAGAATGCCAAATTCTTTTAATCTCATTTCCTAAATCTGTGTATTTTCTTATTTTTTCAGAAATAGTTTTTTGAATATTAAATTAATAATATTATTATTAAATTAATAAAAACAGTCTATTTTTAACAAGTTCTGCTGTGTAATTATTATTGCGCGTGACAGCTATTTCGCCTTCTGAAGGCATTATCAAACTATTATCGCCTTCTGAAGGTAAAGACATTACCTTCAGAAGGAGAAACAGCTGTCACGCATAATAATAATTACTCAGCAGAACTTGTTTAAAAATAGGCTGTTTTTATTAATTTAATAATGATATTATTGATTATATAACAAAAAAATTAAAATTAAATTGGAGTTCTACAAATTAAACTTGATAACAAAAAATAAGTTTTATTTTGTTTAATGTACTACCATGAGAGAGGCGCACACACTAGAACAAAGTGAACTGTGGCCAATTCATCTTTAAAATTTTTTCGGTTTCAAATTACCTTTTCTCTAGAAAAATTTACTTCATTTCATTAATTAAATATATTTTTGTCATTGCAATATTGTATTAACTTCTGTTTTATATTTCTGTTTTTTAATTACACATTTCTCATTTACGTATTTTTTCAACTTGAAATATACCGCTGGAGAGGTCAAAAGTCTCCCACAACCGGCCTCTCCTTATCCAGCCCCCGCCCACTAGGTGGGCAAACGCTTCCGTGGCCAAGACCTTGATAAACCTTGCCCCAAAAACCCTAATAGAAGTGCATGGAATGAGGTTGTAGTGCAGAGCGCCCCTGCAAAGTCACCAAAAGTAGCTAACCACTTGGGGTGGCATTATCATGAAAATAGCGTTACTTCATAAATAACATAAAGTAGTTGAAGTAATGAACAATAATAGTGAAATTTTTAGATCAAATATCTCTGAATAATACCTGTACATTAAAAAGTAAACACAATCTCGTCCTCCCTAAAAATATCGTCACTCCTCAAGAATGTCTAAAAAATGTGTTTTCCTTGGTTTATTTGCATTTTCCGTTTTGGCATTGAATTATTGCCAGAATGATATTATATTTCGGCGAGAAAATAAATTATGTTGATAAACAAGAATTCTTTTGAGAAAGATTTGTGTCCTAGTGAGAAAGTAAA
Source organism: Limnephilus marmoratus (assembly GCA_917880885.1). Taxonomy (NCBI): domain Eukaryota; kingdom Metazoa; phylum Arthropoda; class Insecta; order Trichoptera; family Limnephilidae; genus Limnephilus; species Limnephilus marmoratus. The sequence continues at coordinate 67,400,641 of OU862908.1, forward strand.
GAAAGGAAAAGAAAAGCGGTAGAATTCTTTACCGGCTGTAATCCAGTTATAATGTTAGTGTTGCTTATATTCCACTGTTTATGCAATTACGTAAATCGAATGAACTATCAGGTACAATAAAAACATCTTGCACAAATAAAAAAAAACTTATTATTTTGACATTGAAAAATTAATAACTCACATTACAAATTTTCTTAAAACACTTAAAGTTTTTTTTCGTTAGTGGTTTTTGGGGTGTTATGCCGTGTTGCGCTACCTACTAAGGCAGATCCGGTAGATATGTGATGTGTGTCGTTGTGTGATGTGCCGGATCTGCCCTGATGATGGACTCTGCAACGCTGTCCGAAACGTGGCTAAAGAAGTAGGTAGCGTAACACGGCATAACACCCCAAAAACAACTAACGAAAAAAACTTTCAGAGTTTTAAGAAAACCCTGATTAGGTGGTACCTTTTTTCTGTGAACTCTGCACAAAAGTCCCAACTACTCCCAACAGTAAAGACCGTGTGAGGCTACCGCACCCAAAATGGAGGAATGTTGTGAGGCTGAACGTAGTGGGGAGGGGAACGATATGGAGAAGAGGAAGGTTGGGAAGTACTGTCTATTTAGATCTGGTCACCAAATATGGCTTTAGACCAAATATGGCTAAAGCCATATCAAGCAATATTTCGATTCTGAATGGTCGTTTTACATCAGGGCGATACTGAGAGTATGGTCCTCTCTGGAACATGGCGCAAAAATATCTTATATTATGTTGAATTATTAAATTGTGAAAACACAAATCAATCAAATAAAATTTGCTTGCGCACGCAGGGTTTTGAACCCGCGGCCTTCGGATTGTTAGTCATGATCCTAATCCCTGGACCATGTAGATCATCCAAAATCTAAACAATAAAAGTGGTTAAAGCCAAATGATTATCATTTTTTAATTAAAATGATGACATAAAATAAGAATGCTGTGTTTCAGGAAGTAATTGAAGGAGTATGGCTAAAAAGGAAAAGTTTAAATGTTTTAAATATACACTGATAAGGCGAGCATTGGTAGGTTGTATCTAAACAACAAAAATGGTTACAACTAAGTGATAATTATTTTTTCTGAAGAAACTTTGTTTTAAAAGCCCATCTTATTTTTGTAATATTTCCGGATTTCGCAAACATACGAGTATTTGTATTAAGACAAACACTTTAATTTTTTTTAACTATTTAACTAAACTATTCCTACATAAGCATAAATGAACATTAGCTTAGTCCTTCCGGATGTATAGCATGGACAATCGATAAACCATATATCAATACGATGTTGACCACATCCGTCATCTCATCTGTGGTCAGTTAACAAAATTTGCGAGCACTGTCAACGATTGTTAACAGATAATCCGACAGACGATTGACAAATTTTTAGCGCGGTCTCCGATTAAGTTTCGGTTAACTGTCAATATAAAGGTATTTTTTAATAATGTCGTTCATTATGCAAAATTTAATACACGGATTGAACAAACGAAGCTCTTAGAATTGAATGAAATCGTATACTCGATCCACATACAAATAATGCAACTTAGGACTTGAAAGAGGCGAGTACTCGTATCATGAAATTGAACAAACTTTAAACATGTCTTCTTTAGAAAAATGTAGAAAGGACTCTGATCTAATATGCATTGTCAAAATTATCAACAGTATTACTTACACAACTGCTTTGTTACATCTCCATTTCAACATTCCTTCCCGTAGACTCCGAAATAATGAATTACTGTTCCTCAATCAACATTCAACTAATTATGGATATCATTTTCCTTTATCCAGAATGTCGAGACTTGTCAACGCAAATCAAAGCATTGAATTTTTTGGTGTAAGCCTAAATGACTTTCGGCAGTCGTCGATTTCCAGTGTGATTTTTTAAAGTCTTTTTAAATCCATCTTCAAGCTACTTGCAGTTATCTTCTATATGTACTTTTATGTTATGTGTATTTTGTCAATGCTCTTCGTCTATATGTACTCTCCTTTCATTTTCATCTCTCTTTTTTTGTTATTCGTGTTATTGTTATATTGTTAATTGACTATTTGTCAGTAAATAAATAAATAAGGCGCAATAAATTTATTTCGTTCGATCTTTGAGAAAAGAAAATGGTTAAAATATGACTATAGACCTTATTTAACTAATTGACTTCCGTTTAGTGTCAAAAAGTAAATGCGTACTGCGAATGCGTATTTAGGTTAGTATTTGATTTTAACGTCGGCAATTTATTAATATTTTTACTTAATTGATTGGCGTTTGACGTTTCGGAATGTGAATTCGTAGATCCGCGTTGCCAGCGAGTATCGATTTCTTATTTATTCTCTGTCAATATCGGTTCGGCTGTCAACAGTAAAACCGTGCTTGGTATATCAACATAAAATCGTCGGAAGTTACTACTGTCGATCCGATATTATAAATTCATCGAATTATCTGTGCTTGACCTATACTAAACGGCTGAAATTTTTAATTTACAACCGTCTAACTAAATCATTTAAAACTTTAAATATTTTCATCAAGATATTTTGTTTTTCACAAACTGATTTTTGTAAAATATCCTCTTCAGCCATTTTTAACATTGTCAGAAGACCAAAACACTTTACTTTTTGAGTACTTTGTGTATTTTTCACTAAACGTAATTTTAGGGGAAAAGAAATTGAATTAAAAAAGTATATTTTACAGCGTGTTGAATATAACGGTATAAATTATAGGCCCAGTTTTACAAAGCGTCGTTCCCACTTTAAACCAGTTAACTTTAAACATAAATATGTTTTCGCAAAGGGAAAAGTTGCGGTCGTGTCTGCGCCTGAAGACAATCATGTCAAGTTCCGCGAATCTGCGAATTTATGTAACCTAACTTAGTTACTGATCCTTAATTGCATTTGTTTCTGTGAGAGCGGAAAGGGGAGGTCCTGCGGAAGAAAGCTGCTAAGGCTGGGCTTTCAGGCCCAAGTAAACAACGGATCATCATTTACCTACAAAATGTAAATAAATAATAGAATAAAAATTAAAAACAAAGTTCGGTTGTGACTCTCTCTGCATTTTGAATATTCATTTATTGCTTCGTAATTTTCAAATCGGAACTGTTTGTTTAGAGAATTCATGCAAGCAATAAAGTACTTATAACACTTTCAATTTCTAAAATGAAATACTTTTTATTGATGTTTTTCTCTATTATTACTTTTTATCTAGACCAGTCAGTGGTTGAGTGGGCATAGCGCTTGGGTCCCACCCGAGCGTCGCGTGTTCGATTCCACGGCTGTCTAAGTCCTCCATCACAACACAAGCAACATTTTCGGTTTTCTGTGGTGGTAGCAGGAGATTTTAAAAACATTGTTGGGTTGTTCGTAACCCGGGAATGTTTGACTTTCTTTAAAAAAAAAATCTCCAATCAGTTCAATCTGACCTCCGCACTAACGCCGAACGACTGGAAACTGCCGAATCCGGTCCTCTCGTACAGCTTCTAGCATGATAATAGTGAAATAGATTTCTACGGAATAGAAAACTTTATTTATTTATTTATTAAAACGATTTCAAAAAATGATTATAAGAGTAAAGGATGATATGTGAGAGCAAAGACAAAATCATCGATAAACATAACAAAATTGAAGTGATATGTCAAGTCAAGACTTAACTAGAAGTCAAAATAATTATAAAATATCTTCAAGGATTTAGTGACAAAAAATCAAGATCTTGACTTGAGTTGACCAGTCTACACATTCTGGACAGCGGTGTTTAGTATAGTATCCATAATTAAGGGCCCGCAACCCGCATTTCAACCGATTTCTTAGATATCTCCCTTAAACACGTTAAGTTTTAAAGCTCTTAAAAAATATATGTTATTCTTGAAGATAACATCTAGACACTGCCGGCGCCGAAATGCAAATTACATAAAATTCCCTCGATCGAAAAAAAAACGCTAAGTATGCTCCAAAAATTATTATAAACACGTTTATTTCAGTTATTTTACAAGTTATATGTATGGAAAAATTCAGTGTTTCTTTAAATGCTGTTTAAGACAATGCCCGCGAGATTTTTGCTCTATTTTAAACGAGTCGTGTTTTATTAAACATTTTCGCAATTTTCGCATCGATTTTGTCGCTGTAAATGTTAGCGCTCTCCTCTAACTTCTTCTTTTCGAGCCCGGTTGCAGAGTCTTAATCAAGTGTGGATTGAGGAAGAGCAGTTCATTGTTTCTTAGGCTACAGGAAGGTATATTGAAAGGGATGAGTTGTTGTAATGTAGGTGAATCAATACTACAAAAATTGATAATTTTGAAAAACAAATTAGATCAAATTCTTCTAAAGAAGTAAGGTTTAGAGTAAGTTCAATTTCACCTCAGTAATTGCCCCTATCTTATCCTACCCTCCTAGCAATTCCTCAATATTATGATTAACCATAAAATTATTATAAGAAAAATCTATGAACTTGTTAATTATTACACCTAATTCTCTTACAGAACTGCATGTGCGGTAAAGCATTAAGTTCTTTGACTCCGAACCAAGAGATCTCTTAGTCAAATCCTGGTATGTGCAAATTAAATTAAATAAAAAATTTAATTCTGTAAGAATTGATGAAAAATATTTCATTAAGAAAATAGACATTTTTTGGTAATTTTTAACGGCCTATACCTTATTTCCGTGAAAACATATTCCAGATTCATCAAACAATTTATTTGTGTATTGTAACAAATTTAATTAAAATATTCGTTTGAAGCTTCTCGCAATATATATTTTTTTAACAAATTGAAATTATTTTGATTGCGAACATTTTTATTCAATTTGCATTTAGTGACGGGATTTCGGTGGAGTTAATCAAATCCGTTCCTGTTGGCGACATAAAATTATGTCTGTTTTGCGAACAATGAATAAAAAAAAACATTCGGTATTTTGGCTTTGTTTCGAATGAAAACACAACTCATCGTTTTGTGATCACAAACTAAAAAAATGGGGACCGAAAAGAAAACTTTTTTATGGTTGATCCTGCATACATATAGAACTTATATTTGATTATGAAAAATAAATATTACAAAATTCTTTAGTACACCATGCTCAGTTGTCCTCAAAAACGATAAAATTGATGTCAACTGGGAATATTTCCAAATAAATCTGAAATCCGACAGATCTTTTAAAGGAACATGATGACAGAATCTCAAAAGAACCAAGGAGATAATTTAAATTAACTTAGTTAACGACACGGAAGGGTTGAACTAATAAAATTAGGTAACAAAACTGCAATATGAAATAAAACTCTTCGTACAAAATGAAAGTAATTCAACGTAAGTTGGAAGATGCAAAAATGCATCTCTCAAAGAGATCGGAAATGATACGAATGAATGAGAAACCATAAAGCAAACGAAACGACAAATGCAAAGCAAGGAAATAAAGAAAAAGCAAATTGTTGCAGTACCTACAGCAAATTATAAAGTAATACCAACCTACAGTTATGCAGAGTTTGAAATTTTTGAATGATGAAATCAACGTTCCTACATGAAGATGAGAAAATCTTGATAAAATACCCGTACAACATCCTATAGTCCTCCCCGAAGCAGGAATTCCTTGTGAGGAGGACTGTAAATAAACTGCTTTACTTTGTATTTTTAGATATTCATTAATAAAATAACACAAGTACATAAAGCTCGAATTGGTATAATGTATAAGTAACAAAACGTTAATTTATTTAAAAAAATATTAAACTGTGATTAAATTGCTGGCCGGTTTCTACATCTATTATTAAGCATTCGTTTATTAAGAAACATTAATTAAGAAACGTAGTTTGAAATGGCTTCAGCCGTGTTTAGTGATCGGATCTGATTCCCTACCTTTCTCTTACCCTCGCTAATACATTCAGTCAGACAACATACCCCAATTGGGGATGCCATAGTCTCACTGGTTCTAGACGCTTGGGAGCAGCAAACGTTGGCTTAAAAAGGAGGTAGCCTAGGAGATTAAAATCCTTAGAGCACCGACGTCAGTCTGTACTGGTACAATACTGTCCTTCTTCTACCGGTATTTCAATGGTAGATGTTTCGAAAAACTAACGTCATTGATCCCCTCGGCCCCTCGACACTCCAAACACGTGCCCAACATATGTACACTATTTATATTTGTCACATGAGAACGGGTCGTTTTCTTGTTCATTCTTTCCTCTCCTCTAAAAGACCATCCACAAAGCATCCACGTAGATGACACAGGCCCGGAAGGGAATTATTTTCCTCTGGTCCTCCTATGTGGAGTTAATGTAAAAAAAAGCGGAACACGGCGTAACAACCCAAAAAAAATCACGATAATTCTTTTGGCCGTGAAAATCTCAAATCACATCTGCTTCAGAATTATAATACGTAATCGTTCCATCACTGAGATGGTTAAAAAATAAAATGCGTTAACTGCGTCTTCTCCTATTTCATCTAATTATCTCATTACCCTTTTCAGTTCAATGATAGTCATTACCATTATTATTCTTGCGCCTGTAAATATGCCACATCCGGTGAAAAGGTTGATTCAAAGGCTATATCCCGGAGTAATTGGTCAGTCGTGAGGTTGTTAGTCACTCTATGTAGGTCCAAAACAGATATCCCTGCATTATTATGAAGGTACCAGGTATTTAATCTCGTCAATAAACATTCTTCAACGTCTGGTCATATAACCAGATCGTAAATAATCACACTCTGTACTTAAAACTGGTCTAGTCATAAAAATGCACGCTGAGTAAAATTTGGAACATCTTTACAATGTTACTCAGAATAACACAAGAGTATTGTAAGATACGATATATGGATGTGGATGAAGCAAGGAGCACGTGTCGAGACAGAGTTTTGTTATGTTCTATCCTCTCTGCTTTACCCTGTTAGTTTTTTTTTTTACTATAGTTTAAAAGTTGTATCGACGAAACAGGGCACCAAACGCTGGCGCAGCCGGACAGCGTATTTACAAAGCCTATTCCATTTCAGTCACGGTGACGATTCTATTAGAGTAGCTTTTGTTTATGCAAAATCATTTACAAAACCTATACATATCATTTATTTCTTAAACTTAAGAGGAACGGCTGAGCGGACTTTTTCGTACAAAACTTAAATTTGGATTTGAGGCCAAAATACCCAGAGACACTGAATATATTTTTTAAAATCTTAAGATAAGTATCTCTGCTATTTTTTTTTGTTTTTGTTTTTAAATTACGATATGTAGGAAATTAAAGAACTTAAATTTGCTTAATATTGGAGGCAAGTGTGGAATTTTTTATGAGTTATTTATAATTACTAAAAAATATACGTCTTGCCTTACCTACTGTGATAATGTAATTGAAAATATATTTTTTTAATCATAAAAAGTTGTTTTTTTTTGGAAAGTCACTTTAATTGATTTTCGACAAATTTGTGTTTAAAAAATATATTTTCAATTACATGAAAATATATTTTTTTTAATCATAAAAAGTTTTTTTTTTTTTTGGAAAGTCACTTTAATTTATATTCTACAAATTTGTGTTCCAACGTAAATTTATATATAAAATTCGTATATTTCAAAATTATGCTCATGTATGATTTTTTTTAATCATTTTGACGGCCGGAAAATAAAATTTATATTTTATTTGGCATTTTTATAGTAAAGGGGGTAAAATTATTATTTTTAAAATTTTCATTTACTCGCAAATGATTTTTGCCTCCAAAATCATTGAAAATCATAAATAACAACTTCCAACAAAATATTTTCGTCCTACTTCCAGGAGGCTAAGAGATTCGAGACCAGGCTACTAAGATCAAGCTAGTCTTATCACGAGAAGGGAATACGAGTCTTTGAGTTAAAAATTAATCAGTCGGATGAATTTAAAGCCACAGCTGGATCTAGTTGACAGACTGAGGCGAAAGGCTTAAAGTTTTCCGATGAACTTTTAAAAACTTATGCACGTAAATATGTACTTCCCAACATTTTGCGATGATAGCTTAAGTACAGAAGAAAAATGGCTATGTTAAAAAAATACGCTAAACTCGCTAGGAACTTATCCGAAGGGTTTTTTATTGGGAGGATCAAAGATGATACAATTTATACCCGATACGATGTTAGATGAAAGCCTCTCCAGACTCCTTCCAACATCTCAGGTTTACCCATTCGGGTAAGTATTGGAGACAATTTTTTAACAGAAATCCTAGAAAAAATTTCATGCGTAGTCATATATTCATAAGTTTAACGTTCAAAGGTTTTCTATCGCGTTGCGAACTATTTATTTTCTTAGATAAAAAGTATTTTAAATTTTTCTTTATTGTTCTGAAACCATAAACCTAAATCTAGCAATTTAGGCTCCGTGGTAGAGCGGAAGATCCACGTCTAAATACATATCACATTATAGAATAATAAAACTAATACGATTTCATTGCCCTGGTCGCGCTAACAATAGACTGACTCTACCGTTCTACTATAATAACACACATACATTATCACATTATTACTCACCAATCAGTCGATTACACATTTTGGGAAATGAATATGCTAACATCGGCGACATTTATTTCTTAAAATTAGCGCAATATAAACATGCACTCAAAAATTATTTTTCCATAATGTAACTTTATAAACGCAATATGGACATGGTGAAATGAAATGATGATATTTCTCATTGTTCTTTTTTGTTATTTTTTTGTTGTGACACACAAAATAATTGTGGGTTATTTTTATGTTTCAGTTTTTAAGTTTTTTATTTTTTCCATAATGTAACTTTATATACGCAATATGGACAATGGACATGTTGAAATGAAATGATGATATTTCTCATTGTTCTTTTTTGTTATTTTTTGTTGTGATACATAAAATAATTGTATGTTATTTTTAAGTTTAAAACTACTATTATGTAATGATATTATTTTTTTTACTTTTGTACTCTATTATATGTTTATTTATAAAAGGCAGTATAGCCGTTTATGTATTTAAAATAAAATAAAATAAAAATAAATCAAATAAAATAATTTGTTTGGTTTCACACCTAATTAATATACAAACTCTAACTAATAAAAAGACCTCTATTCACAATCGAAACGTCGCGATGTGTTGGTCGCTTAAGATGGTAATGGCATTGACGACCTCCGTGTTTGAGTCGTAACGATCCTTGGCAATGAATCCCGAATAGGTCGTGGATTTAAATCCAGGCGTTCGCAAGCAATTTTTATTTGAAAAATTTGTGTTATTTTGCAATTATTTATTAAATAAAAAATAATTTACGGTATCTACATTTGCTGGTCGTTTGCAGCGTGAAATACCGCCACTCAGAATCAGAACATTGCTTGAAATTGCTTTAGCCGTATTTGTTGACCACATTATGGATGGCCAAGTACATTCACACCTTCCTCTTCCCATATCTTCCCCCTTCCCCACTACCTTCAACCTCACAACTTACACCAAAAGGGTATGCAATAGTCTCACTGGTTCCAGACAATCGGAAGCAGTTGGGACTCTTGTGCGGTACTCACTTCAGATCTGAATAGTTAATTTCTAAGGGTTGAACGAGACCGAGACCGAGATCGAGAATAAATTAAAATCTCGACCGAGACCGAGAATAGATAAATTGAGAAAAAATGAAAATGTGCTATTTTTGCATAATATAGTGCATTTAAGAATGTAATAATAATTTGTTTTGAAGAGTTTTAATAATCAAAATTGAACTACATGATGTTGTAGCACATAAAAAGCAATGTTTCTGCGTTTTCACCCTTCAAAGAGGTATCATACATACGAGTACTTACAACGGTCTCGGTTATGGCCCAGAATCTCCTCGATTTTTCGCTGAGAACCGAGAGTTCTCGGTAGAATTTGTAGCCGTGAATGCCGAGACCGAGATCTCAGTTGACCCTTATATAATTTCTTCACCTTCCTTTCATAATCTCATTCACTTTCCCACTCCTTTCAACCTCACAACATATCTGTGCAAATTTGGAGTGCTGTAATATCATTGGAACGATGCGGGCGGTATTCACGTAATTTAGTTTTTTTTATAAATATTTGTAATTTTTTGTCTTTCTCGAAATAGAACCCAAAACAACTCATGTGGAGTGAAAGTTCTAATTCCTGTACCACAACAATCATCGATGGGTCGAATTTATAAAAAAACAGTTTCTTAGTTCAGTTAACGAAATAAAAAATTGTTCTCTTTTCTTCCCGGCGATTGATTTCGTGTAAAGTCGTGAGTGTGTAAAATGTTACCAATTCGATTATAAAAAGTGCCTCGGCGCGGTTTACGGCAAATTGAGCAAACTCGCTTAAGCGTTTTTTAAGACATAAACTCCTGCAGTAGTCCTGGCATCAATCTTACTCCTCTTCAGGAATATTAAATTACGTGAGAGGATAAAAAATCAGTAGTTCTTTTACAGAATTTCTTATTTTTTAAGAAGAATTCTTCCTTTGAAGGTATTTCTCGGAAGTTGGATAAATAGGTACTAAAGTACCTGTCTGAAAAAATGTCTTCCACGTATTTATTTTTATGTTTAAATCGGCATTACGCCTTCATACAAGGTTTCTTATGGTTTTTCATTCAACATCTAATGGGTCGCGTTTTCTATTTCATTTTCTCGGAGCTTTTACAGAAAGCCTTTAACTCCCTCTGGTTCGGAGGCTTGTTTTACGAACCACCCGGATGGGTTCTAAGCTCGGCGGCACAAAAAACACTCTGGGTAATTCGATATGTCTGGATTCAGTTCTAAGCATTTATTTTAAAGGGAAATTTTAGTAGAGAGCTTGTTAGATAAATTCCTTAACTTATTACCTTATGTGATATAATATTTATATTTAATACCTTAGAAGGTTCCTAGTTATGAATATTATAATTTAGAATTATTAAGCCACTTTGTATTCCTTGAATTTCTAGGAACAATTTTACATATAGCATTTTAATGTATATTTGTACATCATCATACGTATGATGCAGAAATGTACATTTTTTGTACTTATTTCTACTTAATTTGCTTTTCTGTCGTCAGCTTTGTTACGTTAATTTGGGAGACGAGTTTGGTTACCGCCGCCCCGGGAACCATTTATTGGATAACCAACACCTCTGACGTAAGTTACTCCAAGTGGTTCACTACGTTTGGTGACTTGCAGGGATGCCCGGGTTCACGATGTGAGGTTTATCCGGTTTGTCGGACTGGTGAAGGGAGACATTTTATCTCTCCAGCAGGACTCTCTCGGAACATTGCCTTGCACTGCAGTGGGAGTGATATATTAATATGTCCTTCACCCTGGACCCAAGGACCCCCCGATTCCTACCCACCCCTTACACCCTTTTCTTTCCCAGATCTTCCTCGCCTTTCTTTCCTAAAAATACCCTCCACACAGCATAGGAGACATAGGCTCTGAGGGGGATTATTTTCCTCAGGGCCTTCTGGGTGAAACTATTATTAAAAAAAGTCTGATACCTGGCTGCAAAAATAATATTTCCTCTTGAAATAATAATTACGGAGTTTATAAAATCGCCTACTCTGGATACAACATGGTCTATGAATTGTTCTATTAATGTACATATAGTTTATTTATTCTTATGGGTATTGATTCTTCTGGTCGATAACTACTTAAACCGGATGTTTTAAATCTTATTTTGCCAAAAAATTCAAAAGTACCTATTCCAAAGAAAGTATTGATTTAATTTCCCAATAAATTTACCCAAGTAGGCACATCAATTTTGAAGAACCTGCGCTTCCCTTCACAATAGACAAACAACTTAAGTTTAACGACTTTCCGAATTAATGGTTTGCCCGGATAACAAATTAGGATTCGAGGCAAAATAAATAAAGTGCGTATTCTATCCGCTTTTCTGAATACCTGGTACCTGGTGACTCCGAACAGATTCCCAAATCTCCACTTTAATTTATCTCATAATATTTCTTCTCCAAATTTTACTTGTCGCGTCTTTCGTGGTTTCTTTTGAATTTTTTAAAATCGAAGAGGCAGTCAATGGAATAGCACACAAACTCATCGAGGACGAAACAATTCAAAACTGTGCCATTGGCAGGGAAAGTTATGGCGACAGTGTTCCGGGATCCAGAGGGTGTGTTTATGGTTGATTTTTTGGAGCAGGGATGCACAATAAATTCTGTCCAATACGTCACAATCCTTAAAAAGCGTATAGCACGTCTTCAGCGAGTTGGCCCAACAAAAGCTATGGCAGATTTTCTTCTTTTGCATGAAAATGCAAGACCACACCCCAGTGAGTCACACCACTGAAGAGGTTGTGAAAATTGAATGGGTGGTCTTACCTCATGCTGCATAAAGCCCTGACCTGGTGCCATCAGATTTCCATCTACTCCAGCTGCTAAAAGAGCTCATCGTGGGATTCACGTTGAAAATGTGGAGGCCTGGAAAAATTATATTGAAAAGTGACAAATGGTGTGGTTTTCTACCTACGTTATTGCATTTTAATTTCTTGATAATTAAAAGCAGAAAAAATACGAGGCATTAGTTTTTGATTGACACTCGTATGTATAGTAAGTCAAATTTCCCACTTTTTAGAAGATTTGAAATATTTACGGCCGGTGTGGTTTAGCGGTAAGGCTTTTGACTCACAATCCGAAGGTCGCGTGATCGAATCCCTGCGTGGGCAAATACATTTTATTTGACTAGTTTGTGTTATTTCACGATTAATTAATTTAAAAATAATATAGTATGTTTACGGCATGTTCTAGAGTGGAAGATACTTTCAGTATTGCCCTGGAGTAAGACCACCATTCAGAATTGAAACGTTGCTTGAAATGGGTTCATGGGGTGAGGTTTGTCTAGGTCTTGGAGGCGGATGACCAAGACACACTGAACCCCACATTCCTACCCACCCCTTAAACCCTTTTCCTTCCCAGAACTCTCCTCTCCTTCCTTTCCTTAAAAAAACCCTCCACACAGCATCCCCAAAGATGACATAGGCCCTGAGGGAAATTATTTTTCTCAGGTCCTCCTGTGTGGAGCTCGTGTTAAAAAAAAAAATGGCTTTAGCCGTGTTTGGTAACCAAATCTGAATATCCTACCTTCCTCTTCCCTATCTCCTTCCCTTCCTCACTACCTTCAGCTTCATAACATACCCCAATTGGGGATGCAATAGACTCACTGGCTCCAGACGGGAGCAGCTAGGACTCTTGTGACGAAGTCATGAAAAAAATGAAAAAAAGTAAACCAATTCGTGGAACCAATTAAACGAAAATGGTGATTTTAAATGTACTAACATACCCCCTTTTTTACTTGTGCTCCACACGGGAGGCCCTGAGGAAGCAGCTTGGACTTTTGTGAGGTATCCACATAAAAAAGTTTAAAAAATCAAATTTCACGGTAACAAATTTAATCATTGTATTGTCAACTATTTTTGGATAAATTTAATACAATGACAAATCCAGAGATTGTACCTTAAAATTGAAGTGGTAAGTTTTTCTCTATAAGTTTCCAGTAAGCCTGTAGATATCAATTCATTTCAGAATAGGTTCTGTACGGAGAAAATCCCTGGAATTGGTCGAATGTTGAACAATTATTATTTTACAATAGATATTCAATTTTGGCAGCCTTTTGGAGCAATTCACCATTCGTTTCGCTCCAATGTCATTTGTCAGGTAATCCCCGGATCTATTAGAGAGATGGATGAGTTAGCCTAAATTCGTACACACCTGCTTTAAAGTTCCCCCTTTCTGAATTAATTGCGTTGGATTACTAAAAAGAAATTGCGATACTAAAAAGAGACAAACACATATACATCTCTTCTTCAAATTTAGCAAATTCACTTTGTGGCACCATTTTATTAATGAAATAAATAAAAACACTTTGTTTTTACCACAATAAACTTTATTTAAAAGTCAACATGTTTCACTTAGATCTTTTAGAAATATTAGAAATTAGGAAAAATGTCAATAGAAATTTAAATATTATTAACAATCAAATAAATTTTGTGAATAACCCTATCTTAAACATATTTCCATTGTAATTCTTGTCCTTGTTCTTCTAAGCACCCCCCTTTCCACCTCTCTCCCCCCCCCCCTCTCCCCCTTGTTGCTCTTCTAAGCACCTCCCCTTTCCACCTCTCTCCTCCCCCACTAATTCCATTTCTACCCACACCTGTCTTCTATGTTCGATCATTTAGTTTTAGTACATTATAATAATATGTCCTGATGAAGAGAACATCGTTCTTGAAACATGTTGACTTTTAAATAAAGTTTATTGTGGTATAAACAAAGTGTTTTTACATATACATCTATTGGATTTAGTCTGCGAGAGACTGAGATAGCAATAAAATATTTATTTATTTCACGCGTATTCCGTTCCTTTGGTAAAGTGGTATAGATAGGGAACCTTAGCAGCCAGACATTCAGCGGACATATCCAATCTTCAAACCACTCCGAACCGAACATGCAGAGAAACCACAAAATAAAGCGACATCTAGCGACTCCGAAGAAGAAAACACAAATACTAATTAGATGACCAAATGTTCAGGAAAAGGTGCACTGGAATTCGACGACAAAAATATGGAAAAAATCATCCTTTACATTGATAAAAAAAAGTACTTCGTAGTTCGATTCTTATCTACTTCAGTTTTCTGAGGGTTTCACTTCTACCGCATGTGAATTGCACACTCCGATTTTTTGTTCATAAATAACTTATGATGTCAACATGTACCTAGAGATTATAAAATAATACAGGTCTTAAAAACTATTTCTTCGGTTTTGGTAAATATATTTTAAAACATTTCTTTTGTCTGCAACTTATGCCCTGTAATCACAAAATGTTAAAAAAAAATTATCGACAAACTTGAATTTACAAAACAATTTAAAGTGGGTTCAATATTTTTTAACCATTGAAGAAGAAGATAACAATAATAATCTAAACGAAAATATGAAAGAGAACAAGACACAGAAAAACAGGAAAAAAGACAATGGTCGCAACTGGGATTCGAACCCAGACCTCTCGTCAATCGGGATATATGCGGTAATCAATTTCGCTATTGCCACCTTCTTCCAGATTACAAACCAATTCTTAGAATGATTGTTTCCAATAAAAAGGGTAGTTGCCCGTAATATGGAAAAAGAATTAGTTGAAGATAATTTTGTTAATTCAAAAATTTTAAATACGAGATTGACAAATACGACGCGCGACGGTTTGACAGAAGGTGGTACTAGCGAAATTGTCCCGGTTAGACGAGAGGTCTGGGTTCGAGTCCCAGTTGCGACTTGCGACCATTGTCTTTTTTTCTGTGTCTTGTTCTCTTTCGTATTTTCTTTTAGATTATTATTGTTTTCTTCTTCTTCAATGGTATGATATTACATTGATGGGAATAACCTTTAAAAGTTAGTTAGTATAAAAAGAGAGTTTCTTATAAAAATTCAATGTTTTTTTGCTTACGTTTGAGAAAGATTGAGTCTAAACTATCTTTTTCGTAGAAAAAAAATTATATTTTAGCTTTAACAAATAATACGTATTCATAAAATAAATTTGGTGTATTAATAATTATAATAATAGTTAAGGTTTCCTGTTTCAACTTTGCTAATTTCAGGAAAATTAATTAAATGTTTCGAACATAGAAATTTTCCACTCCAGTGCAGGTTGTGCAGCAATTTACAGTTAAATTTTGTTGCAAAATAATTATTTTATGGAAAGCAGAGTGCTTGGAAAAAATAAATCTTTACATAGTACCTATACAGCAAACTCGCTTCCGCTGTCTGTACATTTAGATCTTTTAAACGCAACGGATTTTCATGCGGTTTTCACCGATAGATAGACTGATTCATGAGGAAGGTTTAGGTATTTAATTTGTCAATGTTTTGTGTAAATTGGTTGAAATATATAGCGGGCTGACAAGCGGGCAGCGGGCTTGCAAGCGGGTGGTGTGGATTTGATATGTACACAAATTATCAGATGGCGTTGGTTATAATGGTTGGGTAATGGCGTTGTGTTTCGTTAGCCACAGCAACGTGTGACGGGGTCTGCTATTTAATTTTAAAACACATTAGAAACAGCGTTAAGAATCATTTAAATTTTTTTTCAAAGTAAAGTCACTTGAACGTTCCGACAAAGCATGCGAGGGACTTGCAAAATGTTAGCCTTTTATATTATTCATATCAAAGTATAAATGCTTTTGGATCTCAGCTCAGTGTGTGAATATTTTCGAAGAAAACAAAAAAAGATCATAAACTTTACATCTGAACCCGTAACTTTCCCTGGATGCAAAGTGATTTGTATTTACGGGATCTATCATACGTGTCCTCACCCTTTCACCGATCGTGCCAGTACCCGGAAACTTAGTCAATAAGGGTTGAACATTTTGCGGAGTCTATTATGCGACGCGCGTTCCATCCAGTTACTTTTTTATAATGTGGGTATGTTGTTATCTGGTTACGTGTGGCCTGGCTCTTGAAGAAAGGTTTCGTCTATTGTTCTTTTGAAAGTGAAGCCAGCTGTGTGTTGGTTGGTGATCGATTTGCAAGGAAATATTTCTTCCTTTGTTGTATGGCTTTTCTTTTCCTCTCAGAGCCTGGTAACACTAAATGATGGTTATTTAAAGAGTAAAGGTTTTCGACTTGACTGCCTCGCATTCGGAGTTATAAGGAAATTTGTGGACCCACGCCAGAGGAATATTTCTAATTCTCAACCTGCTGATAAACAGTCATTAAAAGTTTTATCGTTACCTAATTAAAAGTGACTTTGTCACAAGTCAGACGGGATCTTTTCATCCTCGAGTAAAATTTATTTGAATAATTCCAGTTTTTGGTCTTGTTTTAAAGTTAGTTAAAGTCAATAGTCAATAAATTGTTCAAATATAAATTAAGTCTGTTCTCAGAAAACCTTTGATGAAGTTTTAATTTTCCGATATAGAATAGTAGATTTATGTTCGATATTAGAATAAGCTGTAAATTTGTATAAAAACAAAAACATACCAACATACACATATTACACATTTGTAGTGTCCGACCAAAACAAGACTTTCTGCCGAAACCGAAACCGAATCTTTGGTATCTGTCTCAGTTTCGGCCTGTGACGTATGTGTATGAGGGTGACGGCATGAGAGCGAGATAGCGAGTATGGGAAGTATAAAAGGGATGTACCGCTATTGAGCGCTCTCTCCATATTAATCTGGCAACCAATAAACATTGTAACATTAACATCTTGATATTATTTTCTACCCGCCAACACCACAGTTGGCGCAGCTCGGTAGTTCGTAAATTTTTACGTAAATTGGAAGAATCTACGCGGTAGATTTCGGGATCTGACGGATTGTTGTCAGGATTGCAGGAAGCGATCGCAGGAAGCGATCGCATTAAGAAGAAATTGGAGCAGCCACACGCAAGTATTCGCGTGTGTGGGACCGACAAATTACAAAATTATTGTCGTTCGGGTACACCGTGTAACGAGGTACAAAAGGACCGGATCAAGGATCGGGTCAAGGACTGGATCATCGTGTGGATTAGCCGGGAACCAGGACTTGGTTTCCGTCGCTGCAGTCTGGGAAGGAAGACCTCGGAGTAGGGATTGGATCCGCAGCTGTCGGGAGACGGAGCCAGACGGGGACGGTGATCTACAGCTCTGGGTGGCGTGCACGTGGAACGTGGAACGTGGACCTCGGAGTGTAGCCTTCTTGGAAGTGCTGAGATAAGTAGTCTTGATTATTTTGTTTCAGCTCTTCCCCCAATGGAGGGTGTTTGTAAAAATTTGGGGACGTTCTGTTACAGAACGGGAAACTGGTCATTGTTCAAGGAACGACTGGATCAGGCCCTCATTTTACATGATGACAAAGTGTTATCACAAGAACGCAAAAGAGCATTTTTGCTGAGTTGCCTCACCGAAGAAACTTTCTCTTTATTATGTGATCTATGTTTCCCTAAAAAGGTTTCTGTTTGTTCTTTTGATGATTTATGTAAATTATTTGATTCACATTGCAAACCTATTAAAAATATTTTCGAGTCGCGTGAGTTATTTTATAAGTGTAAACAGCTAGCTAACGAATCTATTAAAGATTACGCTGCTAGGTTGAGAGGACTGAGTTTGACGTGCAATTTTGAATTGAGGCTGGAATCTTGTTTAAAAGACATATTCATTATTGGAATTTTCAATGAAAAATTGAAACATAAGTTGTTCGTTGAGGGGGTAAATACTTCTTTTTCGGAATGCATTCAGTTAGCAGCTTCATGGGAACATGTTGTTAATTTTAAGAAAGTTGATACGAATTTAAATGTTGTGCATAAGGATAGTAATGTTGTCCGTAAATCCAGGTCGGATAGTCCGATCAGATTTAAAAGTGCAGTGCGTAGTAAGACGCCAGTAAATATTGCATTAAAAAAATGTTTTTTGTGCGGAAAAACGAATCATTTGCAGAAAGATTGTTGGAAGAATATTTTTTGTAATCGGTGCAATAAATCGGGTCATCCTAGTAATGTGTGTAAAAACAGTAAAATTAATGTAGGTAATAAGAATAAACGATTAAATTCGGTTTTTATGTTGCATGACGGCACGGGGCCGGAACCGATATTCATAGATCTCATTATTGGTAACACTGTTCTGCGAGCGATTGTTGACACCGGCGCTGAGATTAATGCAATTTCATATGAAGTGTATTTAAAAGATTTTGTTTCTTGTAAATTGGAAAGATGCGATATTCAATTGTCAGGATATGACGGGAAACGGTTAAATATTGTAGGTAAAGTTAATTTAAGTGTGTTATTTTTAAATAAAAGTGTAGATACGCAGTTTATAATAATTAAAAACGGTAATTCTACGATTGTTGGTAGAAATTTTTTACAAGTTTTCGGTATCGGATTAAGTGGAATAAATTCGGTAAATACCAGTGAGACTAGTTGTGATAATCAATTAAATTTTCGTGATAGTTTAAAGAAAAAATATGCTCATGTGTTTTCAGAAAAATCGGGTAGGCTTATAGGTTATGAAGCTAACATCGAAGTTATTTCGGAGTTCAGGCCAAAGTTTGTGAATCCAAGATCGTTACCTTTTAGTTTGCGTGGAAAGGTAGAGGAGGAATTAAATAAGATGTTACGTGAAGATATAATTGAAAAGGTAGAAATAAGTGATATGGCTAGTCCGATTGTTGTTGTAAAAAAGAAAGACGGTTCAATTAGAATTTGTACTGATTTTAAAACCACATTAAACCCTATGTTAGCGAAGTTGAAATATCCATTGCCTCGTATAGAAGATTTAATTTCATCTTTAAATGGTGCGAAATTTTTTTGCTAAAATAGATTTGCGTAATGCTTTTGGTCAGATTTCGTTGAACGAGAAGTCGAGAAAATTATGTGTGATAAGTACGCATGTGGGTTTATTCAGGTATAAAGTGTTGCCTTTCGGTTTGACCACAAGCCCGGCTATATTTATGCAAGTTATTCAGGCGGTAGTAGGTAGACTTCGTAACGTTCGTATATTTCTAGATGATATTTTGTTGTTTGGAAATTCTGAAGAGGAATTATTCTCTATTTGTGAATCTGTACTTAGCAAGTTAAGTGATTGTGGATTAACTATTAATGAAAATAAGTGTTCTTTTCTAGAAACTGAGATAGAATATTTAGGTTTTAAAATTTCGCGGAAAGGAGTTATGCCTTTAGAAAATAAAATCTGTGCGATTACTCAAATGGCAGTACCGAAAAATGTTTCAGAACTTAGGAGTTTACTTGGGGTTATTTCATATTATAGAGCTTTTGTTCATAATATTTCAGGTATTTTGTCTCCATTGTATAACTTGTTAAAAAGGGGAGTAAAATATGTGTGGTCTGAGGAATGTAATATTGCGTTTGAGCAAGTTAAGAAACTGCTGACGTCAGATAATATTTTAGTGCATTTTGATCCTAATTTACCAATTAAACTTATTTCAGACGCATCTGAAAAAGCGTTATCAGCGGTGATTTGCCATGTATATGATAATGGTTTAGAGAGACCTATCGCATTTGCTAGCCGATTATTGTCAGAAACAGAATTAAAGTACTCTATTTTAGATAAGGAAGCGTGTGCTATAATTTTTGGGTTGAAGAAATTCTTTCAGTATTTATACGGCAATAAATTTGTTTTGGCTTGCGACAATAAATCGTTAGTACACATTTTGAACACGGATAAGCAAGTACCTGTTTTGGCCGCTAACCGTCTCCAGAGGTACGCCCTAATACTCCAGACTTTTGACTATAGTATAGAGCATATTAAGTCAGGTGATAACAAAGCGGATTTCTTATCACGAATGCCGATTAATAATAAGGATAATTTAGATGTGTGTAGCGACGATATTGATGCTAGCGATTATTTTTTAAATTATATTGATTCTTTAAACGTGAATACGGTTGAGTCAGAGTTTGTGAACATAATCGAGTCAGAAACAACATTAAATGCGGAAACGATGAAACAGTTTTCGATTAATGATGTAAATATAGCGAGCATTATCGAGTTCACAGCAAATGGTTGGCCGGATAAAAAGTTCTTAAAGGATGATTTATTGAAATTCTGGTATTTTAGGGATAAATTATCGACTTATAATTCATGTTTATTTTATAATAATAAATTTGTAGTTCCAAGGGAATTAAGGGAAATTATATTGAATTTTTTACATCAATCACATTTAGGCATTGTAAAATCGAAAAGTCTTGCTCGAAATTATTTTTTTTGGCTCGGAATGAACAATGATATAGAAGTAACTGTGAAACAGTGTGCTCGATGCATGGAATGTTTACCTACTCCGTGTAAAGTTGAGTTGGCACCTTGGCCAATAAATGGTTTAATCTGGAGTAGATTGCATATTGACTTCATGGGACCGTTGGGAGGTCATAATTTTTTAATTATTGTTGATGCAACTACAAAATGGATAGACTGTCATGTTGTAAATAAGGTAGATTCGTTTTGTACAATAAAAGTTTTGAAAAGATTATTTTCTATGTTCGGAATCCCGGAACAAATTGTAAGTGACAATGGTACAGCTTTCACATCGTCAGTTTTTAAGGAATTTTGTCATAATTATAATATAGAATCATTGACTTCAGCTGTACAGCATCCTGCTTCTAACGGTTTAGCTGAAAATGGGGTTAAAACAGTGAAGAATTTTTTGAAAAAAATTATGGTAAATAATAAATTTCCTACTGATTTTGAAGATAAACTTTTGACATTTTTAGTTGATATTAGAAATACGCCTTCAATGTCTACGGGCATTGAGCCTAGTACATTAATGTTGGGTAGGAAGATTAGATCAATTTTTAATACAATTATTCCAATAGTGGATAATGTTGAGAGTCAAGGTTTTAAAGGAATTGACAACACGGTTAAAAACAAAATGTTATTGAGCCAGCATAAACAGAGAAAGTATTATAGAGGAAGAAAATTTAAAAAGTACTTTGAGGTTGGTTCTAAAGTTTTAACCAGGGATTTAAGAAGTAATGATAATAAATGGATTTTAGGAAAAATTTTTAAAAGATTGGGGAATTTACGAACGCAGAGTTTCGGTGCGACCGAAGGTTCGGCAGATTTTCTGCCGAAACCGAAACCGATGCCGAAACTAGATTTTTTTGCCGAACTTGCCGAAACCGATACCGAACCTTCGGTCGGTCACTACACATTTATGAAATGATTTGTTTGTCCAACTAGGGGAAATTCCCGCATTAGGACAGTAGATGTTTTTTTTTTTATTAGCGGTGTTACAGAATTTTTAAACGACCAGACTAGACATACAAATGCCCAATGCCAGTGTTATAGTGATCGGTCATGGTTTTCTGTAATTTTAACGTGCTTCAGTCTACATTATTTCACTCCTTTTTCACTGTAGAGCGCGTGATGACCGCAATACGTCAAGCGTTCACAGATTCGCATCGAGCCTGCGGCAAGCCGGCCTTTACGTTAGTGCTGTCTACCCGTCAAATATCACCGGGACGTTGGGATTACCCTGTTAACGTTTGATAAGGGAAGCTTCGCAAAACTCCGTTTTATAGATGTTACTTTTGACAAGAACACAAACATTGTCCGACCCGAGACGGGGCAACTCGAAAAATCGTTCGGTGGTGGCCTTTACAATT
Organism: Limnephilus marmoratus; assembly: GCA_917880885.1. Lineage (NCBI taxonomy): Eukaryota > Metazoa > Arthropoda > Insecta > Trichoptera > Limnephilidae > Limnephilus > Limnephilus marmoratus. Next base: position 67,422,634 of record OU862908.1, read on the forward strand.
TTTCAGATATTAAAAAACGTATTAGGTATTGGTTTAACGCCACTGATATGCTAGGCAAAGGTTGTGCGGAAGATTTCAACTTTGAAGCACCTCTATCTTACTAACTAACCATCATGCCATTTCCCCGCAGGGGTAGGCAAAGAGGACGGACCGCCAAACAACTCGGCCTTGGCACACACTCCTTGCCTCATTCACATTCATATATCGTCTTATACATACTCCTCTATTATTCTGACTCTTGACTTGGTCCAACTCAAGTATCTCATTCACTTGGTCGTGTCAAGTCTTCCTCGGGCATCCTTACACTCCTTTCTTGCTCTGCATACCCAAAACATCTAAGCGTTCCTTTCTTAATCTTACACATTACGCTTACAGTGAACTTGCATTATTTTGCGGATCTCCATATTTCTCACATGATCGAAATAGCAAATGCCAAGATGTATTCTAATCGCAGTTTTTAAGTTTTTTTTATTACATGAGCTCCACACAGGAGGCCCTGAGGAAAATAATTGCCCTAAGGGCCTATATTATATTTAGGGATGCTGTGTGGAGGGTTTTTAGGAAGAAGAAGGGGAAAGTTCTGGGAAGGAAAGGGGTTTAAGGGTTGGATATGAATCTGGGGTTCAGCGTTTCCTGGTCACAAACCACACCCCATGAACCCGGGCCCCCCTGCTAAATCACCAAACGTAGCGAACCACTTGGGGCGACCTATGGCAGAAGTGTTGGTTAGTCAATAAAGGTTCCCGGGGCAGCGGTACCCATACCCGCCTCCCAAATTTTAATTAAAGCATCTACAACACTTCTAGGCGATACAATTTTCTAACCAAAAATGTTTGCATTTTTTCGCATTGTATAGTTAGTTAGTTTGTACCTTTAGTTATAATTAAGGTGACATGATTATTTACGGACTTTGCTGTAAAATAATTTTAGCCACCATGGTATCCAAACTTCCATAGGAGTTACAAGAATTACACACATTATGTTATAAAGATAAATTATACTCGTACATACACCGTAAGAGTTATAAAATCTCTTCCGTTTGCTGTTAAGTTTCTATAAGTAGATCAACAATCAATTTAAGTATCAATATGTATTTTAAAATCCACATCACCGGCACTCACGAATAAACAATAAAAAAACGTTGGGGAATATTTACAAAAGTGACGATCAGTGGAGTGACATAGTAAAGGTGCTTTGAACTCTGAAAAATCACAACAGATACGATGAAAAATAACACGATGAAAAATCACAACAGATACGATGAAAAATCACAACAGATACGATGAAAAATAACACGATGAAAAAGGTCGCCGCTGAGTGAAACTTTTATCAGGATTTCATCAAAGTGACAATATAAAAATTTCATTTTGCCTAGACTGAAAAAGTGAATTTTCGCGTGAAAATACGCCCCCGGCTCTGCCAGTACCAACGCGGTACTTCCGACTTCCAAATGATCTGTCAAACGCCGCGCGGGCTGGGCATAAATGGGATCTGCACAAATCTTCATCATTAGTTTAAATTCATTTCCTCAGATCTTTCCGTCTTCACTTTTTTCTTTATTTTAAAACCTGTTACTCTGTCATTTGCATAGGCGTATCTGGCGGTTAATCTAAAGAGCTCGTATTTTTTTCTTAAAAACATGAGACAGGCATTATGTTTTCATTTCGATTATTTTTTTGATTTTGTACGCCCAGCTGGGCTTTTACATGTTTATTTTTTTCAGACAAGGAATATCGTTTCCCCGGGGTAGACAAAGAGGACGGACAGCCAAACAACTCGGTCTTGGCAAACACTCCTTGCCTCACTCACATACATTCATCGTCTCATATATGGTCTTCTATTATTATTCTTGACATGGCCCGATTCAAGTATATGATTCACTTGGCCGTGCCATGTCCTCCTCGGGCGTCCCCGATTTCTTCTACCATTTACATTTGCGTCATATATTCTCCTTGTATTCCTTTCATCGTTCATTTGTTCCATTCCCAAACCATCCAAGCGTATTTTTCTTAATCTTGCTCATTACGTTTACATCAGCCTTGCATTCTTTGCGGATTTTCACGTTTCCACACGATCATACATGGTTTCACCACAATACGCCTCAGGGATTTCAATGAAACGAGAATTGCATACTAAATTTTGAGATAAAGATGAAAGAAGTATTCGAACGCTTATCATAAATGTGAGTGGTTAAGCAAGTAGTGTTAGTAAAAATAGTTTTGTAATCACAAAGATCATTTAATGAAATTTACTTACAGAAAATAATTAATATTTCGCCGTAGTCGTGGGAGCAAAAAAGCCCTCGTGAATTCACTGAAGTTCGAAATTCTATTCAATTAGGTATACGAATTACTTGGTATCCATGAATAAAACATTTCATATCTAAAATCAATCTGATTGCCACAAAATATTCCAAAAGCAGCATTGGAAATTTCACATCACTAAATTGTTTTCAACTGAAATTGGATAAATTTATCAAATGGCAATATCACTGGCTGGTCGCATTATTCAGAACCGACATAATTCATGCTGCTTAATAATAATATATTAGTATACTTGTGAGAGAAATGGACTCGTGTATATCTTTTGTTTTGCTGCTTTGAGTGAGGTTGAGTGAAATGGCAAATATTGTTTTATGCCCAAATTTGGATACAATTGAAGTTTTGTCACATGAGAATGGGTGGTTTCCACGACCCGACTGTGGAACGATTGGCCTCGGTTTTTTAATTCCCTCCTGTCACATGGGTCTCTTCGAGACCCAGGTTCACTCCCCCCTTTCCGCAAGAAGACTCGCCACACAGCATCCCTAAAGATGACGTAGGCCCTTGGGAAATTATTTTCTTCAGATTCTACTATATGGAGTTCATGTAAAATTTTTTTTTATTTATTACTGTATACTTGGTACATATACGTACACGGAATTCATTTTCCGGCGTAAGTACAAATCTATGTTCTGCGTTTAGACTTATTTTCATTTTGGATATTATCGAGAGTTGTCCAATAATTAAAGACCTTTATTATTTTAAACAAAACAGAAAAAAAACTATTTTACTAATAATAAAAATTTGATTTTTTTAGGTACATATCCCAATATTTTCATAGTCCGCTTTACAATCGATGTACTTGGTGATCCGTAGCACTAGGTCCTTGATTTCCTTGTCGTAGAACTCCGCCGCAAAAAATGTTCTCACCTCTTCGTCCGTGTCCTCTTGGGTCTCCAAACGCTTTCTGGCCTAATTTTGATTCAGGTGAAGAAAAAGATGGAAATCATTTCATTCATTCTTTTTTTGATTCCAGGTTCATGTGGTGAAACTATGTGACTACCCAAAAAAGCCTCGCTTTTGTGGAAAAACGGTTCAAAAAGACCTGAGTGCCCTCCACATGATTTTTCTCGTGAGTTCCGTCAGCATTTTGGGCACCCAACAAGCACACACTTTTCAATACGCCAATTTTTCCTTCAACATCGTTAGCAGCAGGTTACGGGATTCGACAGCATGGCATCCTTCTAAAGCGGATGCAAACGTCGCACTGAAGCAACTACCGAGCCGGATCATTGCTCGTTTTGGAGGGAAAAGTCTGAGCTACACGTTAGTGCTACCATATTTCACGAATAACGTCCGCGTCGCCAAAAATGAGTAAAGGTCTTTAATTCTTGGACGTTTAAGGAGTACGAGTATTACGTCTAAAAGCCGTCTTATTAAAAAGATTGAACGTGATACAATTTATTATCTTCGCATTTATAGATTAAAAAAAAAATGTCGCGTTAATTATTTTTTTCGGATAAACGCTTTCTGAACGTAATATTTTAAAGTATAAAACGGAATTTGAAGATGAATAAATATTTTTATTTAAAAAACTCGTTTCTTTCAAGAAACTAAGATAAATAAATATTGGGTTGAATCGCCAACAATTTCTTATATTTTACATTAAGTATTGAAGCTTTAAAAATATTATTTTGCATAACGAAATATTATCTTTCATGATTTGATGTAAAGGGCCGAAACACGATGAAATAAACCATGCAAATTTAAGCTTTCAGGTACTAAATAATTGAGTCAATAGAATTGTTCTTGTTTGCACCCTAAACTTCATAGTGTAAATACTAAATATTCACGAGTCTGGTTTAGTTCTATTTGCAAGCAGTTGCAAGATAATCAAGTCCAAGTATACATAGTATAGCAGTGCTTCCGACGACATTGCATTTGACGCACGTTTTGCAGATTACCGCCTGCAGAATATCTGTAACAAAACTCGTTTTTTTTATAAAATAAAATACTCTCTTTATGTTGCTTCGTAATAAGCTCACGTGGTCTACGGAAATGACAAGACTACCGGTGCATGTAATTTTACTCCGGATCTAGCATACTTACGTTTCTGTTTATGAGATACTTATTTACACTTTTGCAAAGCCCCTGTCGGGATGCATGAGCGCTAGTGTAAATTTTCTTTAGTGGCACACGATTTTAAAACCAAGTATTTGTGGAGTAAATGTTTACTTTAAATTCCAATGTTTGCATAAAATTATAACACTGTCAGAATGTCTGATTCCCACGTAGCATAAATACAGTAGACTATCTTGCGTGCCCTGCGTTATGAATGGTTTGTGGTAAAGTTTTGATGTTAGGCATTCTAGTAAATTCATCTAAATTCTAGTAAAGTCATTATAGGCGCGAGCCTTACAATATCTACTATTATAGGTGTGAACCTTACAATATCCACTGCTATAGATGCGAATCTCATAATATCTTTGTGTTTTTACACGTCACGGGGAGTCCGTCATAACTACTCATTGTTTGCTCGTCAACACAGGGTTGTTGATCGAGAGGGTGATTTATCTCATTAAATTGTTTTAAATACCTATTGGGTTACTGTCTTTCAATACTGGGCAAAATTTGTTGTAAATCGTTCATTCCTGTCACGTGAGACGTGAAAACGTGACAATATCTACCATCATAGGAGAGATCCTCAAAACATCCGCCATGATACGAGTAGGGATTGCAATCCCGCAGCTAATTCAATCCCGCGGGATTGATATGCGGGATTGCTCAATCCCGCGCGGATCCCGCGGGATCCCGCATCTTTGAAATAATGTTATAAGTTTTAAAATCAAATTGAAACTACAGGTTTTATAAGTTATAAGATAAAATTGAAACTACAGATTTTTTGGTAAAAATCAACTTTTATTTAACATTTCTTACATTTTAAGCAACAGAAATTAATTCTTTTGTATTAATTAAGTTTTCTATTATCTAAGTAATTAGTAATCTATTTTATAGATTCATCTTTAAATAATTGGCATAATTTAATAGTTTTGTTTAATTTTACACTTACTCCTAACAGTTTTATATTTTTAATTCAGTCTTATTCATATAATGACTAATAATCAAATCGCAACTTTCTCTTAGAAAAAAACATGAAACATACCGATAACTCATACCTCATACGGGCAAAGAAACTTTAAGTACTACGCAACCAAACTATACAAGGTGTTAAGGGACGTACTTGACTTACTTTAACCAGTGATTCCTGACATTATTTGAAGTAAAAAATGTAAATAAAATTTTGGTTTCCGGTGACATTTTGGGTGTTTTTTTTTATTTATTTTTTCTACAAAAACATAAAAAAATGGTAGGTGTTGGACAGTTGAAGGCGGGGTTAGGGGTTGGTCGGTTACTCGGCTGAGTGACCAGTGACGAGATGCAAAGATTTTTTTTTTGTTTGATTTTGAAGAAAAAAATTTTGAACGAAAAAAGAAAGTCATCCAAGAAGTCACCGGAGACCAAAATTTTGATTTACATTTTTTACTCCAAATAATGTCAGGAATCACTGGTTAAAGTAAGTCAAGTACGTCCCTTAACACCCTGTATAACTACATGCCCACCACACTGAAGCAACTACTAACTACAAAGACATTCACAAAAAATACATCAAAGACTAATCCTCTAGTGGCCGGCGACTAGCGCCACTAGCGGTTGGCGGCAGGCGGGCTATCTTGTGCTAAACGGTAACATTGCGCTCGTGCTACTCTCGATTTACGCGAAAGTTTTAGCGCCAAATTTTTAACTTGCGGGATCCGCGGATCCGCGCTTTGAAGGTGCGGGATTGCGGGATTAATAAAAGCTGCGGGATCCCGCGGGATTGCGGGATCCCGCTTTGCGGGATTGCAATCCCTAGATACGAGAAGTTCGTTATAATTACTTTATACTCTTAACTAAATGTTATTGAGTTGGTCGTGTGTCTTTTGGCATGAGAACCGCCCCTTTTTGGTCGTGTGTCTTTTGGCATGAGAACCGCTTTGTTATAACTGTGTACTTATATAATCTGTGCACCAAACGTGAAGACGTTACAATACTCACCATGAATCGTGCGAACGAAATAATATCTACCCCATGTGTGTGTGACCTACCAAGCGTAGATCACACGCCTTTTATTTTCTGTTATCAGAAAATTATTGCTTTTGCAGCAGAGTACTCATTAACATGCCCGTGGACTTCCTGTCACAAGAACCCAGGAACTATCCACTATCTCAAAAGGACTAATCATACGCTTCACTCATGATTATGGGGCATCGTGTCGTAGGAGTTAAGTTGATGGACACAAAAACACCTAACTCGTTGTCTGGGGGACGAACAAGAAAACCCCCAGGTTTGTGAGATTTGAGCAAGGGTCTGTCATTTCTCGCAAACAAGTAGGAGAATAAAACGACCCTCTAATCTTCTACCCAATACACGTGGAGGATTAGACTCTTTTATGTCAGTGTATTCCTTTTGTCCCACACTACCAAATGGTATTGTAATGTGCCAGGATAACTGCTGTAGACCTTGTTTCACCTTCCACTCAGAGGTCGAATTTCGGAAATAGCCGAGTCCTCAGCAGTTTTCTTCGTTCAAATGTTCCCAATTGTCACCCTTTCCCTTCCTCGAAATTATCCGTGAATGGGGATATATGCGTTACGCACTTGGCGTTTCGTTTGTCAAATGGGACAACCTTCATACACGGATCCTTTCAACTTCCTACTCCTTTCCCACTTTTCATAACTTATTTGTACTCAATGTTTTTGTTCTTCGAAAGTAGAAAAAATGCTACCGTATAGACGTGAGCATAGGTCATGGAAGACCAACTTCTTTCGAACGTGGCATTTTGTCATACGTACAAACCCTTACCAACGTGTTCTTGGAAATGTATTTAGTTTTAAAAAAAAGCTAAATGGGTTAAACAGAACCTTCCTTGAAAACGTACCTTTGTAATATGTATAAGTCTGTAGTTACACTTAGTTAACTCTCTCTCCGTCTCTCTCTCTCTCTACACGTCAAACTAATCCAATCTTTCTCAATATGCACACCTTGTTTCTCTCCAAACCTTTTCATCATTGGTCTACCAGGCAGGTAAACTTCAAGAATTTTGTTCTAATAATAATTTTTCGCCGGATTAATAAGAAGACCAGCAGCTCTTCACCCTATCTACACCTGCGCCTCTCTTCATGCTGCCTTCACTACCGTCACGGAGGTCCCATGCCTTCAAACCCTACGTACCAAAAGCACCCGACCACATCTAACATAACCTAGTGTGAGTCGTGCGTGTAGTTGCGAATTGTATCATCACAAAACCATCACTCAAACAAACCCGAGCACGTCAGCTCTAAGTTGGTTCATGTTCCTGTTGCCATTGTACAAATGTTCCTGCGGCACCTTGCAAATGTTCCTGTTGCCATCGTGCAAATGTTCCTGCGGCATCTCGCAAATGTTCCTGTTGCCATTGTACAAATGTTCCTGCGGCACCTTGCAAATGTTCCTGTTGCCATTGTACAAATGTTCCTGCGGCACCTTGCAAATGTTCCTGTTGCCATCGTGCAAATGTTCCTGCGGCATCTCGCAAATGTTCCTGTTGCCATTGTACAAATGTTCCTGCGGCATCTCGCAAATGTTCCTGTTGCCATTGTACAAATGTTCCTGCTGCATCTTGCAAATGTTCCAGCTGCACCTTGCAAATTGCTCTGTTGCCATCATGCCAATGCTCCTGTGCCCTTGCGCAAATAACAATACCAACAATTGTTCATCCAACAATCCCACTGTATACAAACCAGTGTACCAACCACCATCACAACAACGGCTGTCATGCACACAAACCACCTCCTCTATAAAGGACCAACCACCAATTACAATTCCACTCTCCAGTACCTCAATGATGTCTGATGGCCCACCCACAGGATCCGGAAGCAGCTACCTTTTTGACCTCTGTGACAGGTAGAACCCTCTCCACCACCAAGAAGCCTCATCCTGCGTTCTCTTCTTCGTGTTTTCTTTAAGGCCCTAGTGTTCCTTGAGTGTAATCTCAAACGGGCCAGGTTACTGTGACAAAGTAACCTTATAACTTCAGTGCAACGTTCAAACACCCCAAACATCCTACGCAAACCACGCTACGCAAACTTAGCTCACAGACCAATGATACAATTTAGAGTCATTTTTTTCCTATCACTGCATAACCCTTGTACCTTTCTCCAGCAGGTCCTTGTTTATATTTATGTATACCACTGCTCTTTCATGTACATTCATGTATAATTCTTTGTTCACCATGTTTTTTTTTTCTCTTTTGTTTTTGTTTCTACTATTTTGTAGCTAGCAACTTTTTCTTTTTCTCTCTCTCTCTCTCTCCCCCCTTTCTCTTGGATGTTTTTTTTTTTGGCACAAGTGCTAGAAGGGTAAGAGGATTTCTTAGCCCTACTGCTCCATTACCACGTCGCCTTTTTTGCGGCGAGGGGGGAAGTGTTACGTTACGGAATTGTTTCCCGTGCGAGCTAATAGCGAATTGACCCCTTGCACAGGCCCTCCGCCCCCTCTCCCCGCACCGCGCGGCGCCCGTGCCAAGCGCCGAGCGGCTCCCCGCTCCCATTCCTTCGCCGGCCTTCGGCAGAATAACTGTGTTCCCCGTGATTCGCGCTAGGCGCTCTCCGTAAACGCTCACGATGTTTTACTTTAATTGTGTATTGTGCTTAAAGAGGTTTACGCCTACCCAGAATCCTGTCTGCCGACCGCCTATCTCCTGCTTGTGAGTACCAATGAACCTTGCTACCCCTCTGTGTGCTAAGAACTGACATTTAAATTTACTAAACACGTGTAGAGAGAGTTGAGAGAAGCTCCCCCCGTTATGATAGAATTAATTAGAGATAGCCAAAAACTCATGTGTGTAGTGCCGATGCTGGCCTTTTGTAGAACCCTGTTCACCTTTAATTGAATAAAACCCTTTTTCGTGCATAACAACTGTGTTCTGATTGAGGAAGGAGACCTGGAGATTTTGAGGAAAGGAAGGGGAGTAGGAATTAACAAGCGAACCACAGACACTCGCCCTGGGTTTAAGAGGGACCTTGCTCGCGCCGGCTGTGCAGAGCTAGCCGCCGGCTTGTTTATTGCATGTCCTTTCCAGGTTTTGGGTTTAGCGTTGGCCGCAAGTAGCGCCAATGCTAGCAAAATATTAAACTTGTACAAATTATTGTAACATAAAGTTTCTGTTGTAAATACATTGTGACTCGCGTGAATATCAAGAGTTATTATTTAAACAACTCCGCACATATTTAAACACGCATCCAGTTTTCAGACGTGGGCAAAGTCTGTGAACTGCCAGATCTGGATAAAATATATAAATAACATATTCACCGAACACGTGACCCGATCGCCCAAATTGGTGACTCCCATATTGCCCAAACAGAATATAAATAATATTTCGCGGAACAAAAAACACATTTGTGAATTCACTGAAGTTTGAAATTAAATTCAACTAGCAGACCCGGACATACGTTGCTGCGGCTAACGAAACACAACTCCACGCCATTACCCAACCTTTATAACCAACGCCATCTGTTAAATCAAATCCACACCGCCCGTTTGCCCGCTACCGCTTGGCCAGATATATAATATATTTCAACCAATTTACACAAAACCTTGACAAATTATATACCTAAAAACCTTCCTCATGAATGACTCCATCTATTGGTGAAAATCCGTTGCTTAGTTTAAAAGATCTAAGCGCACATACAGCGTGAGCGACTTCATTTTATACTATGTAAAGATTACCCAACCTTTATGACAAACGCCACAATCTACACCGCCCGCTTGCCAGCTGCCCGCTGCCAGCTGCCTAAATTGAATTGTTAAATTTCACGGCTTTTCTAAATTTAAGTATTATAAAGTTAAACCTTCCTTTTGAATCACTCTATCTATTGGTGAAAACCGCATGCAAATCCGTTGCGTAGTTTAAAAGATCTAAGTCACATCCAGCTGGAGCGATTTCATTTTATCCTATGTAAAGAAGATAAAGATTAACCAACCTTTATAACAAACGCCACAATCTACACCACCCGCTTGCCAGCTGCCCGCTGCCTGCTGCTTGAATTGAATTTTTCGACTTTTCTCTACTACAATATAAATGTATTATACATACAAACCTTCCTCTTGCATCACTCTATCTATTGGTGAAAACCGCATGCAAATCCGTTGCATAGTTTAAAAGATCTAAGCGCACAAACAGCTGGAGCGACTTCATTTTATACTATGTAAAGAAGATTGGATATTTGATTTATTACGTAGTATCCATAAATAAAATATTTTATGTCCAAAATCAAACCGATATAAATATTTTAACCCTCAGACCACGGGCGTATTTTATCAGAAAGTCAAAATATTTCTGCTTTGCAACAAAATTCTAATAAATTGAATATTTTTGAACGTATCCGAAAACTAAAAACTGTTTTTATAATTCAAAATAAAAACACAATTTTTTAAATATTTAAATTTTGAATGCAAACTTTTAAAAAAAATTTAAAAATGACTCACTTCATGTTTTTTCTAACTAAACTTCTAATAAAAAAAATTAAACACACATATTTTATAATAGATAAATACATTATAAACTTTACCGTCACCTCGCTTTTTTGTCATTTCTTGAAACAAATTTAAATTGCGGTCGGAAACTTTGGTTTTGTAAAGGCGTATAATGTAATTATTTGAGATAACATTTTAAATTTACACATAAATCGCTGTATTTTTATTTTGTAACACCGTTCAACCATATTTTTCACAATGATAATAAATAAGAAATGACGATTTCTAAAAGACGAATATGAGATGTTCCCAAAAGCGAACCATTTAGCCTTTGTTGTTAAGCAAGTCAAGTATTAGTAAAAATAGTTTTGTAATCATAAAGATCATTTAATGAAATTTACTTACAGAAAATAATTAATATTTCGCCGTAATCGTGAGAGAAAAAAAGCCTTCGTGAATTCACTGAAGTTCGAAATTCTATTCAATTAGGTATACGAATTACTTGGTATCCATGAATAAAACATTTCATATCTAAAATCAATCTGATTGCCACAAAATATTCCAAAAGCAGCATTGGAAATTTCACATCACTAAATTGTTTTCAACTGAAATTGGATAAATTTATCAAATGGCAATATCACTGGCTGGTCGCATTATTCAGAACCGACATAATTCATGCTGCTTAATAATAATATATTAGTAGACTTGTGAGAGAAATGGACTCGTGTATATCTTTTGTTTTGTTGCTTTGAGTGAGGTTGAGTGAAATGGCAAATATTGTTTTATGCCCAAATTTGGATACAATTGAAGTTTGTCACATGAGAATGGGTGGTTTCCACGACCCGATTGTGGAACGATTGGCCTCGGTTTTTTAATTCCCTCCTGTCACATGGGTCTCTTCGAGATCCAGGTTCACTCCCCCCTTTCCACAAGAAGACTCGCCACACAGCATCCCTAAAGATGACGTAGGCCCTTGGGAAATTATTTTCCTCAGATTCTACTATATGGAGTTTATGTAAAAAACACTTTTATTTATTACTGAATACTCGGTACATATACGTACACGGAATTCATTTTCCGGCGTAAGTACAAATCTGTGTTCTGCATTTAAACTTATTTTCATTTTGGATATTATCGAGAGTTGTCCAATAATTAAAGACCTTTATTATTTTAAACTAAACAGAAAAAAAACTATTTTACTAATAATAAAAATTTGACTTTTTTTGGTACATATCCCAATATTTTCATAGTCCGCTTTACAATCGATGTACTTGGTGATCCGTAGCACTAGGTCCTTGATTCCCTTGTCGTAGAACTCCGCCAAAAATGTTCTCACCTCTTCGTCCGTGTCCTCTTAGGTCTCCAAACATTTTCTGGCCTAATTTTGATTCAGGTGAAGAAAAAGATGGAAATCATGTCATTCATTCTTTTTTTGATTCCAGGGTTATGTGGTGAAACTACCCATACTAGTTTAACTACCTACTACCCATAAAAGCCTCGCGTTTGTTGGAAAAATAGTTAAAAAAGACCTGAGTGCCCTCCACATGATTTTTCTCGTGAGTTCCGCCAGCATTTTGGGCACCCAACAAGCACACACTTTTCAATACGCCAATTTTTCCTTCAACAATAACACACATACGTACATTAATGATAGCAAGAAAATTACCTACTTTTATATTAATTGTTAAAAATGTTTTATACCACTGCAATACCGGTATGCTTCGAGAATATTTGGAATCACACTTTGTGTGATATTGTGACAATAATGATTGAATCTAATGTAGCGTGAGCCCAAATACGAATCCGCTGGTTGAACTCCTTTGTAAATAATTACTGATACCTACTTATGTTAGGCCTACTTATATCTTTCTAGCTCTGTTTATCATTTTATGTACTATATACTTATGATACTGCATACTTGTTATAATGCTTCTGTACAATTTATTTTATATGTAAAAGCCATCAAGGCGTAAACAAACAAATAAATAAATAAAACATCGTTCGTGTGGTAGACTTACTGGCATCTAGGATCAAAATTGAGAGCTCACTGAACAGCAGCAGGTTACGGAATTCGACAGCATGGCATCTTTCTAAAGCGGATGCAAAGGTCGCACTGAAGCAACTACCGAGCCGGATCATTGCTCGTTTTGGAGGGGAAAGTCTGAGCTACACGTTAGTGCTACATTTCACGAATAACGTCCGTGTCGCCAAAAATGAGTAAAGGTCTTTAATTCTTGGACGTTTAAGGAGTACGAGTATTACGTCTAAAAGCCGTCTTATTAAAAATATTGAACGTGATTCAATTTATTATCTTCGCATTTATAGATTAATAAAAAAAAAAATGTCGCGCTAATTATTTTTTTTCGGATAAACGCTTTCTGAACGTACTATTTTAAAAAATATAAAACGGAATTTGAAGAGGAATAAATATTTTTATTTTAAAAACTCGTTTCTTTCAAGAAACTAAGATAAATAAAGTATTGGATTGAATCGCCAACAATTTCTTATATTTTACATTAAGCACTGAAGCTTTAAAAATATTATTTTGCATAACGAAATATTATCTTTCATGATTTGATGTAAAGGGCCGAAACACGATTAAATAAACCATGCAAATTTAAGCTCTCAGGCACTAAATAATTGAGTCAATAGAATTGTTCTTGTTTGCACCCTAAACTTCATAGTGTAAATACTAAATATTTACGAGTCTGGTTTAGTTCTATTTGCAAGCAGTTGCAAGATAATCAAGTCCAAGTATACATAGCATGGCAGTGCTTCCGACGACATTGCATTTGACGCACGTTTTGCAGATTACCGCCTGCAGAATATCTGTAACAAAACTCGTTATTTTTATAAAATAAAATACTCTCTTTATGTTGCTTCGTAATAAGCTCACGTGGTCTACGGAAATGACAAGACTACCGGTGCATGTAATTTTACTCCGGATCTAGAATAGTTACGTTCCTGTTTATGAGATACTTATTTACACTTTTGCAAAGCCCCTGTCGGGATGCATGAGCGCTAGTGTAAATTTTCTTTAGTGGCACACGATTTTAAAACCAAGTATTTGTAGAGTAAATGTTTATTTTAAATTCCAATGTTTACATAAAATTATAACACTGTCAGAATGTCTGATTCCCACGTAGCATAAATACAGTACACTATCTTGCGTGCCCTGCGTTATGAATGGTTTGTGGTAAAGTAAAGTTAAATTAAATATCTGGGTGTAATATTAGACGATAAATTAAAATTCGACAAACACTTCGATTATATATCTAAGAAAATTGCTAAAAAAGTTGGCTTCTTAAAAAGGATTAGGAATAACTTGGATCTCAAGACAACGCACCTTGTATACAATTCTATTGTAACTCCTCATTTAAATTATTGTTCTAGCATATTGTTCTATCACCCGACACAAGCGTTCTTCATATCACAATACTTGTTTTCATTATCTTTTCTTGCAGATGCTTGCAACATACGCAAGATGCCATTACCCTGCGAGCAGCCGCCTTTTATGTTTTTCTCTTATCTTTTTTTAATTTGTTTATCCCTGACTTGCTTTATATTTTTTGCATTTTGTATATTATGTAAGCACTTGCATACTGCTTCCTAACACTGTATGCAGGGACACTGGAGGTCTAGATTCGTTCAAACTTAAATGTAGATTCGTTCTTTCAAAAAAATTAGAGTCCTTGCGAGAGCCTTGAAGGAGTAACCATCTGTTACTTATACCAGGGCGGGTAAGTGGTGGATACCTCCACTGTTCTAGTGCTCTATTCTTATGTAACGAGACCCAAAATAATAAACTACAGGTTATACAAAATAGGGGAATGAGGATGATTCTGAAATGTAATATCTTTACTAGAGTTAAAACTATGTTACAAAACCTAAATATGATGACAACTAAACAACATATAATATATAATACGTTAACAATGATGTACAAGCTTAAAAATAACATGCTCCCTAAATATCTGCAAACTAATATTATGTACCATGAAAATATTCACAATTATCCTACGAGGAGTTGCCGAGACTTCAGGCTTCCCAAAACTAAACGTACGTGTACACAGAACAGCGTGTTTTATAAAGGTCAAAAACTTTATAATAACCTACCAAATTCCATAAAGGAAGCCTCAAATCTTGGCACTTTTCGTAAAACATGTGCTACATACATTAAGAAAAATTTATGAATTGTATTTATTTGTATTAACTGTATGTCTTAAACCCTGTTGTTTGTATTTCTAACTGGAGTAACTGTATTTCTTTTTTTAAACTGTATTCTTTCCGTTATAATTTTATGACTCTATTTATTTTATTATGTATTTTATATGTTTTTTAATACTAGATATATGAAATTTGCTTACATCTAAATAAAGTTACAAAAACAAAAATCATACTAGTAAATTGGACGTAGTTTTAAGATGCTAAAGCGAAATGAAGACGGTGTTCCATTTTTGTTCTCATTACATTTTTTACGTTCAATTACCACATTGTTATTTACTGTTAAATTACATATATTGACTTGAATTTGATTCCGTTTCTCAGCCCAATGTTAAATATTAATGAAACAAGTGAACAAGTAAGCATATATCAAGAAATATGTGACATTCATATTAATTTTCATTTAATGTAGATAATATGTGATGACGTACCAACTGTTGATCGCGTTTAATGGACTTGACGGCTGTGGTTAGGAATATTGTAAAATATAAAGCAACGATATTTACATTAATTCATATTATAAATATATGTGTTTAGAAACACTGAACGATTGAAATCTGTCTGTTATGGTGGACATACTGCTTAAAATATTTTATCGATGACGTTTAAATATTCATAACTTCTTTCAAAATAATTCCGACTTCTTTTGGTATACTCAGATATTACGCCGAAAATTGCTATTACAGAAAATCATTAAAGTCTTAATTATTTACAATCTACAGTATTTTGACCACACCACAGCGATCTTTCATTTACATTAACTCCACCCAAGAGGCCCTGAGGAAATTAATTTCCCTCGGGGCCTATCTCATCTTTGGGGAGGCTGTGTGGAGAGTATTTTTAGAAAAGGAAGGAGAGGAAGTTCTAGCAAGGAAAAGGGTATGAGGGTGGGTAGGAATCTGGGTCAGTGTATCCAGAAGTAACAGACGTATAAATCCTTCCCTCCTACTGCGGTACAAGATGATGTTCCGAGAAAACACGCCTGAGAAGTCAAAGGGACTCCCTCAACCATTTTCTCCCGATCCCGCCTACCATGCAGCTGGTGGACAGACGCATCCGCTGCCAAGACCCGGACAAACCTCGCCTCATGAATCCGGGCACCCCTTCTAAGTCACCAAACGTAAGAAACCACTTGGGGTGACCTATGGCAGAGATGTTAATCATCCAATAAATGGTTCCATACCCACCTCCCAAATTGTAAATTAAATAGTAATCAAAAATTTTATTTTATCAAAAATCCATCACAAAGTAAAAACCTTCCCGGAGAACTTTTTTTCGAAAAAATAACTTTTTAGTTAATTTTTTGATGATTCCTACATTATTTTTAAGCACTTTAAAGTGAACCCAAAAATATCTGTGTGGAAAAACCAACTCACCCGCGTGCGTGGTATCGCAATATAAATTATTCTGAGTAATATAAATTTAAATGAACGCTAATGAATTCGGTCTCTTAATTAATTTCAAAAATTTTCAAAAGTTTGATTTTAATGGGTAACCAAATATCGAGTCCCAATTGAATTGCAGGCATTTCGTATACCGCCCCCGGAGTTTTCTGTATTTAAGGGTGAATTAATTTATTGATGGCCTCATTTCCTGTAAGAGCTTTTGTGTTGGCAGGAAAATCTTTTTAAGAAACTTATTGCAAACATTCCCAAATTGGGAGATATTGGATATTACAAATTACACAAATAAACGGCAATGCTCATCAATCACGCCAAATCAATTAACTCATTTCTCGAACTTGTCCAAAGTTGAGGCATTAGAACAATGGGTATGTCGGTGAAGATCAGGGAGTAAAGAATAATCACAAAGGAGGAAATCATTATGAATGGATGTGAGAGTGATAACGTAAGAGAAGGAATCACAGAAGCCGTCAAGGAGTTATTGGTAGAAACCTTTATTCAGTGGTATGGGCACACATAATATGAAAAAGTTTTAACTTCCCATATTAAAACGTATTTGTTGCGGCGGGGAGCAAGTGTTCCCTCTCAAGAAATCCAGGGATCAAATGCTGCGTTTTGTGGACTGTAAAATTGATGATTGCGGTTCTAATCTATTTAATTATATTTCTGGAGTTGACTTACCAATATCTCCAAACTGCTGTACACCCTCCATGCACTGAGTTTATGTCACCGGGAAGGTAATTATCAGTTTGGAAACATGAGGAAGGGAAATTGGTGATATTTGCTTTGTGGTGTTAATGGTAAGCAAGCGATATTTTTGCGTATTAAACTGCGATTTATGAGTTCTGCGGCGTGATTATTACAAAGCGATGCGATTGTTCGGACTTGTGTATAGGTCTCTCAAGTTAAGTTGACTTCATCACAGTACTCACACAGATGCAAAACTTTCATACAGCGTGTTTCGTTTTGGGCTTTTAACAAAAAGCAATTAATAATTATTTCACAATTGAGAATTCGAATCCAAAGCGTGTTTAAATCGGTAACATAAAACTAATGTTGTTTTACAACATTTTTATAGAAATACTGAAGGTTTACGAAGAAAAATAAGTTTATTAACTAAATGCGGTAATCTTCAGGATTGAATTCAAAGGGGTATTCATAAATAACAACGTTATTTAAAAAGATTAATTTATTATTATATTCATACTTATATAATATCTTATAAAGTAAATAATCGACAAGCCGCCACTTGCCGCTACACGTTTAATAGGTATAGATTTTGAAAAGTAAACTACTGTTAAACTTGCATTTAAATTCGGTTTTCATTCAAAGTTAAAAATTTCCCATGTAAAACATCTCCATTGCCACCATTTTTTTACGGATTTGACATTTGTAAAGTTTCGTTTAAAACGCATGAATTACTCGGTTTACCTACTACTCAATACGCATGAATTACTTGGTTTACCTAAACTAAGAACCTAATGTTGAAATGAAGTGTGATTTCCAAAACCTGGGCTTACAAATTTGGCTGTTTATAAGTAATTTATTTTTTATAATTATGTGTTCGCAATCATCAGCAACACTAATTATTTAATTATGTACCAGTCATCATCAGCAACTATCTATACGTATATTATCTAAAATATAACAGATTACTAACACAAATAGGTACTAGTCTGTGATACTCCAGTTGCCTTAGACGTCAAATCATACAAGTCATTTATGCTTAAAAGTTGACCACCGTTTTTTTTTTCATTATGAATAAGTAAAATAATTAAACATACGGAATAAAATTTCACGATTTGGTCCATTCAGTGATTAGCCACGTTCCGTTTCGTAACAGGACTCCATGATATCGTAATAAATATTAAACTTGCGCACTTTACAAAAACTATTTATTATTTCAAATTTATAAATTTGTCATTATTTGTCACTTGCGAAATGTAGGTGCACGTATGTTTAAATCAAATTACGAACCGAATGAATAGAATAGAACGTCCTGTAAGTAGAGCCTCAAAAGGGTGTCGTTAAACTTGCCTCTCTTCTAACTAGTTACAATAAGTGGGCGTAAGCAAGACAGAGAGCCTTATCAGATGTGTGGGCGTCGCGTCGCTTGACATTCACACAGATAGACCAATACATCAATACTAAGCATTTTTATTGCTTCCAACTTAAAGTGTTTTACCTATACCGTGCGGTTATTTTATTTGAACTGAGGCAGAGGGTGGGTGGTTTGTATATTTATGGGCAGAGGGCCCCCAATAGGTAGTTCCAAAAGGCAACATGTAACAATAAAGGCGTGAACAGTATTTTTTTATGGAATATCATTGCACTTTAATACTTTATATGTAAAAATTAGCGTAAACCTGTCAAATATCAGGGTGTGTTGTAATTGTAGGATTTATGAAGCTGAACGTATTTATAAAATATTTGCCTCAAGATCATTCCAACCAAAAACAATTATTGTCAATTCTATTTTTATTATTTTATTATTTGAAAGACTCTCTTGATAATAACTTTGAAGGTTATTCCCGTCATAATAATATATCACTGAAGAGGCAGATGATACTAATTAATCTACACGAAAATATGAAAAAAGAACAAGGTTCAAAAAAATAAAAAGTTAATGATCGCAACTTTTCGGGACAAGCACCTCAACCAACCCAGAATAAATAATCGAACAGTATTAATAGGCTTGCGTCTGCGTGGTTGAATTTCAGAACCCAGCTACGAGTGCATGTCGGATGCCATGCCATGTGCGCCGCGCCACAAATAACATCTGTCTGTGTATGTGGAATTTCACACAAAGCTACTGTTATAATTCGGTTTCTATTTCAAGAATTCGACACAAGATGTAGCTACTTCCGTCAGCAGCTCGCACGTGGACGTTTCTTTCCTAGGTATAACTACTACGGATTTATACAATTTAAGTGTCTTTCCGGATATCGATATGGAGAGTGGAGAGATTACATATGGCGTCATTGCTTGTCACGGTTACTTTAACTCGGTGACTAGCTGTCACTGGATCACAGTGGATCCGAGAAACTGGCAATTTTTGGAACCAGTACTTAACGGATTTATAAAATGGTTAGGTACCTACACTCATACTGGGCGAAGCCTAACTAAAAGCCGCCCGTAGGGCCTAGCAGCAAAAACCTTGCGGAGCGAGTTTTTAACTGCTAGTTGTTAAGAGCGCTGCCGGTCGCTGCGAACATTTATGAATAGGTATTTTAAAAAATCTCTTTTATTTCACTCTCTGACAGTAGTCAGAATCGCGCTCTAGATGTGTGAGTGAATGCAGGCCTTGTGTGAGTGAGCCACGCGCGTCATCCGTAGCCGCAGCCGAATTATTATTTCTGCCGACCACGCATGTACCAATCTGCAAATGTGTAGACACCAAACATTCAATTTCTCTCACCGCTCACAGGAGCGTTCCATTGTTAGCGTCCATGAATATGCTATTATAGCTACTTATCGTTGTTGCGCGCACAAAATATCCTAAGGGTATTTTAGAATATTAGGATATTTAATAAAAAAAACTTTAAAAAAAAATTAGGGACCCATATTTTTATTTATTTTTATTAATTGTAGAGTTATTTTTGATACCATGTTTCGGTGAAAACAAGTGGGCTTAATATACATTTTTTTTATTAAAACCGACATTTTTTTCTTAAATTTTGCATTCAGGATTTTTGTGCGCACTTTTTATGCACATATGATATTTTGTGTAGCAAACGTAGGAAAGGCAACTTGGCCTTTCTCATATGACCCATATCCCTCAGGCCTCGGGCATATTTTTTCATAAGGTCGAAATATTTCCGCTTTGCAATAAAATCCAAATAAATGGAATATTTCTTATAGTATCCGAAAACTAAAAACTGTTTTTGAAAGGCGATGAAATACGCTTTTAAATTTTGAAATCCGAAATAAACCTTTGCTTTTCAAATATAAAAATTTTGAACGCACAATTTTTTTTAAAATGACACTCATCTTACGTTTTTTCTAACTAAAATTACTGATAACGAAAAAATAAAAACACGTACATATTTATTACAAAAATGTATTGTTTGTTTTTTATCGTTTCATGTAAAAATAATTAATAGATACAAAATTCCATAAGTTTCGTAAACTTTGGTTTTACAAAAGTTCCCAAAGCTAACAAATAGCCGGGGGGGGGGGGGGGGTTTAAATTTGGATTTGTGACCAAAACACCCAAATAAACTGAAAATGTATTTTTTTATCAAAAGGTAGAGAAAATATCTTGTGCGGATAAATATTTTTTATTTTATTTATTTTTGTTTCAAATTACGAAATATTGGTCTTAAAAGAATTAATTTCGTATGATTTTTGATGCAACTTAATTTTTTGCTAATTTTTTGAGAGTTAAATATTAATATTAAAAAAATATTTTTGCTTTACCCACTGAGTTTATATTGAAAATATATACATATATATATATATATACAAATATATGTAAAACAATTTTCTCGGTTTACCCGCGTAACGTAGTCCTGAGAAGGACTTTTTAACTCCTGACGTTTCGGACAGATCACACTGTCCATCTTCAGAGGCCTTATGTCTTACCTTATGTCTTATGACTGCCGGCCCCACCTCGTACCCCCAGCACCATAAATCACATTCAACCCGGGTACTCCGTTCTAGCCATAAGAATTGATTTGCACTCACTTAAGTCTTGGACTCTGGACCAAACAGACATGCGAAAGCTATCAGTTTGAGACAAAAACTAAAGACATAAGGCCTCTGAAGATGGATAGTGTGATCTGTCCGAAACGTCAGGAGTTAAAAAGTCCTTCTCAGGACTACGTTACGCGGGTAAACCGAGAAAATTGTTTTACATCTTACACCCGTGAAAACCTTAACCATAACATACAAATATATGTATATATATATATACAAGGTGTTAAGGGACGTACTTGACTTACTTTAACCAGTGATTCCTGACATTATTTGGAGTGAAAAATGTAAATAAAATTTTGGTCTCCGGTGACTTTTTGGGAGTTTTTTTTATTTATTTTTTCTACAAAAACATAAAAATGGTAGGTATTGGACAGTTAGAGGCGGGGTTAGGGGTTGGTCAGTTACTCGGCTGAGTGATCAGTGACGACATGCAGAAGAAATTTTTTTTTGTTTGATTTTGAAGAAAAAAATTTTGAAAAAATTAAAAAAAAGTCATCCAAGAAGTCACCGGAGACCAAAATTTCATATACATTTTTTACTCCAAATAATGTCAGGAATCACTGGTTAAAGTAAGTCAAGTACGTCCCTTAACACCCTGTATATATATATACATATATATATTTTTTTTTAATATTTAATATAGGTAGATATATAATTGTACAGTGGAGTTATATAAATTACATATGGTGTACATACATAGGATACGGTTACATACTAAAATATTGTGCACTTGGGAGAAATTCGAAAAAACTAAATAAAATAGAGATATATAGATTAATAATAAATAGAAAGAATGAGAAAAACAGGTAGTTATTTAGTTAATTATTCCTGATGAAGTGTAGCTTCAGTTTGAGTTTCAGTTTATCATCAGACATCAGTCTTTGGTTTTTTCAAACCAAGACATCAGTCTTTGGTTTTTTTTTTATTTCAATGGGAAGGTTGTTGAAAAACTTTATCCCTAAATAGATATAATAAATTGTTTTGCATTAGTTTGGTATTAAATTTTGGTATTTTGATGTTATCTTCATATCTTTTTGATTGGTGAGTTTCAAATTTTTTGATGATATTTATATTATCTTTGTAAATTAGGATAATTGAATTTTTCTTGAAGATATTCTCTCCTCGAGGCACCGTGAAATCTGCGAAAAGCGTTTCTGTTAGATAGGTGGAGGGTTTCTTAAGGAATACTTTAATGATTAGTTTCTGGATTACTTTGATCAAGGTTAGAATATTGTTGTATGACCCCCCCCCCCATCCAATAATTCCATATTGAATTAATGACTGGATTAGTGCATAATATACTCTTTTTAGATTGTTGAGATTATTGTATATTATAAAAAAAAATTCTTTGGGTAATTTTAATTTATGTGCGACAAATTTGAGTTAAAAAAATAATACGATTTCTGTCACACAAAAAACTTTTTTTTCTCATTTTAATTTTATAATTTTATATTTTTTTATATTTCTGTAGTATATAGGGATTTAATTTTATATTTTTTTTATATTTCTGTAGTATATGTAGTATATATTTTTTAAATAATTACCATTAATTACAAGTAATGGTCAGAGTTGCCTCTAAAATGATTAAAAAGATGAGTTTGAAAAATGGGATATATTTATGTCAGATTATTTAGGAAACCGTTGTGAATCAAATGGTGTAAAAAAAAAAAAATGTTCGAAAACCTTACATGGGATATTTTGTGAATGCAAGGACGATATGTTCTCAAGAGTTTTGAGAATAAATATATATAGGATATTTTTTACGTTATTAATTTATCAAAAAAAAAAATTCTTGCATCTATTTTATTGTACCTATACTTGATGTGGAAAATAACATATTTACTATAAGCCAAATAATGTACATGCGGATATACAATTGGATATATGCATAATGATAATTATACTAAAAAGGTTTTATTTCTGGGAGTGCAAAAGTCACACAGCTTCATATGTGCTAGAGCTACAAAACTACACTACTTGGATGTTTCTGACCACAAATGTTTAATAAAAATGGCGTAAAAGTACTACCTAATGATGTGTAAGCCCATAGAAGGATTCTCGAGAAACATAGAAATGCATTGATTGAAATTGCACAAACGAATTGGTTATCGCTACCCAGCTTGAAATGCTGCAAATGGGTCCAATCTTTGTGGCGTCATTCTTAATTAAATGAGAACAAATAACTTTGTAGAAACAGCTTTATGTAATCAATATTATCAACATGTTTCGAAAACAGAGTGTTCTTCGTCAGGATAAGATTAATATTAAAAGACAAACAACTATAGGCATATGAGAATTATAGACAAAATATTCAAGGGAGAGGTGATTAATTACTTAAAAATATCACAAAATGCAATTATATAAAATGAAATATAAAAATTATTTTTAAGTTAAATACCCTTATAGTATAGCAAAGTCATTAGAGAAGCTGTGTGGAGGTAATTTTTAATGAAAGGAAGGAGAGGAATTTCTGGGTAGGTAAAAGTATGAAATGATGGTGGAGAGAGTCCGGCTGTAGAGATCAAAAGATCTCCCTCTTCCAGTTTCTCCCAATCCGGCCCGCCACGCAGTAAGTGAACAAAATCATCCGCCACCAAAACCCATGCAGACCTCACCCGTGAACCCGGGAACCCATGCTCAGTCACCAAACATAGCGGACCACTTGGGGTGACCAAGTGGTGGGGGTGTTGGTTATCCAATAAATGGTTTCCGGGGCGATGGTACCTAAAACGCCTCCCAAATTGAAAATTTATTATAGTACTTGACATAAACAATTTTAATTTTGCACAATTTTAGTATGAAAGCTCGGTCAGTATTGGTATACCGCGATGACTCACTAAACAGAAAAAAAAAACGAATAAAAAATATCGATTACTCGGGCAAGGACAACACTAGTCTACCGATAAAATTCGTTACATCACTACTTCGCTTTATATGTATGTATTTGTCAAAACCCTTGTTCCCCGGCCCCCTCAGGAGAAATGAGCGAAAGGGATACCTGCACGTCGGGCCGAAAATACCTAAATAAAATCTTCGAAATCGATGTTTTGTATTCCCCATTTTTCTTCTCCAAAACTGGACGGATTTAAAAATTTTTTTTCACTAACTGTATTAAAAGAAAATATTCTATGTCGGTACGTTTTGCTTTTTTTCAAAATACATTGTTTAGTTTGTATACTGAACGTTTTTTGACGGCGTTTAAATTAGGCAATTTTATTCATTTTTGGAAGGTCCTAACTTCTATAAGAAGTAAATTATCAAAAAAAGCAAAACGTACCGACACGCTAGTGGTCGATATCTATATTATGTAAAAAAAAATTTTGCTCTAGGGTCAAAATCCAGAGAGATAAACGGGGAATACGTTTGTATGGAAAAACGCCGCTAGTATTTCCTCTTAATTAATAAGATAATGTTTGTACCTACCTTTCCTGTTGTTTTATGAGAAACTAATCACAAACAATTTTGAAAACTAGTTGTTGCATTAAACTTGAATAATTGTACGCATTACTTTCAAATTACACATGCACATATGCACCGACAACCGAAATTAAATTGTTAATTTAATATTATGTACCCCGTCATTCTTAAAACTCAATGCAGCTTTGCATTTCTATAAATTTTAAAACGTAATAGTTATTATGGTTTCGCCATTATAATGTTTTTTTTACATTAGTTCCACACAGGAGGCCCTGAGAAAAGTAATTCTCCTCAGGGCCTATGCAATCTTTGAGGGTGCTGTGCGGAGGTTTTTTTAGGATAGGAAAGGAAGGAGAAGAAGTTCTGGGAAGGAAAAAAGCATTAGTAATGGGTAGTAATCTGGGGGTCAGTGCAAGGCGATATTCCCAGAGAGTACGGCTGGAGAAGTCAAAAAGACTCCCTCAACCATTCTCTCCCGATCCGGCGTGCCATGTAGGTGTTGGGCAGACGCGTCCGCCGCCAAGACCTGGACAAACCAAATCCAATTAACCCGGGCACCCCTGCTAAGTCACCAAACGTAGCGAACCACTCGGCAGAGGTGTTGGTTATCCAATAAATGGTTCCCGGGGCGGCGGTACCCATACTCGCCTCCCAAATTGAAAAAATAGTGTTGGCTCAATCATCGATGAATGTATTGATGTATTTTATTGTCAGCGACGTCTTTAGTGAGAATATATTCATATGACCCGAGAGGCAATTATTATTAACGTGTCATATTATTTTTTTATATGTGTTAACCCCTCAGACTAATTTGTTCGCTTTTCGGAACAACTCATACGGCTCTAAAAGAAATATGTCTCCCTTACCCATTGTGAGAAATATGATCTAAACGGAATTAGAAAGAAAAAACACCACTCTATATGTTCAAATCTAAAAGTTAACCACGTATGAAACCAAAGTTTCCGATCGCCATTTGGAAAAAAAATATTAAGCTTTGTGATTTTTTTTATTAATTACTAGCTGACCCGACCACGCGTTGCTGTAGCTAATAAAACACATCTACTGAATGGTTATCCAACCTTTATAACCACCGCCGTCTTTGAGTTTATCGCGGGGAGACAGACAGATGCTGCGAAGGACTTTAATTTATAAAATGTAGAGATGGTGTGAAAGATTATAGGGGTAACTAACGTATTTAAGTTAATAAGGATTAATACTGTGTCCGTCTAAATACCTTTTCAATTACCGCAATGACCATTTTTTTAGAAGATAGAATGGGTATAGTAAGCTATCCGTAAAAGATAGATATATGCCTTCGCGGACTATTTTGTAGATCTATAAAAGAGGAATATCCCACCATGCATTGTTTTGTTTTATCCCAAAAGGATTAGGCAGCGTTTTCGGTGAAAGCTATCAGGCGGCTTGACTTTTCCGACACTTCTAACAATTATCGTTATGTTTCAACCAATTTACACAAATCTTTGACAAATTACATACTTAAACCTTCCTCACGAAACACTATCTATTCGTGAAAACCGCGTGAAAATCCGTTCAGTAGTTTTCGAGTTTATCGCGAACAGACAGACAGACGACGCGGGGGACTTTAATTTATAATATGTAGAGATAGTGAGGTGGTAATATAACGTCTGTACTAGGTATATTTGTCTACAAAATATCTGTGTGTTTTAATTTTTTTGTTATCAGTAATTTTAGTTAGAAAAACCGTAATGGTCCATTAAAAAATTTGGAGTTTACATTAAAAAAATACGCTATTTCTAATAATAAAATTTGAAATATTATTTCATCACCTTTAAATAACACGTTCACAAATATTCCATTTATTTGGATTTTATTGTAAAGCGGAAACATTCTAACCAATATGATCGACGCCTGAGGGGTTAAGATTCGTTAAACTTTTTTTAATCAAGGAGTTTTAACGATAGTGCTACTAAAATTTCCTCTTATCCTGTCAAAATGTTATAATGAATCCCAGTCTAGAACGAAAATAATTCGGCAATTATATTTTACTATGTGACAAACCCTACTTAAAAGCTGCTCGTAAACAGCAGAAAGAATACTTTATTTCATGTCCATTCTTTCCTTGGTTAAATTGGCTTTCTAAAGAGTGCCCAGAATAATGACTCGTACTATAGCATTAAGCTGATACTGTTGTAATTTTCTGAACCATTCTATATATTTGTTATAGCTACCCTTTGATATATCGTACAACCCGTGCCATTAAAACGCCCTCAGAAGGTTTTGCGAAGATCAAAAGACTTTGTTACCGATATAATATGCTATTTGTTAGCTATTGTAAAAATTAACGTTTTATCCGGACTTTACACAGAATTTGTCGAAATCGAATAACGGTAGTAATTTTAATTTAATTTATTTAAACGTCAAATGTACATAATTTTATCAAGAAATATCAACATTCAGCTTCAAGGGGTGGGAAAAGGGGGTGGGAGGGGTTTTCATCTTGTGTATATGGAAACCTTTCTTTTGTTTTGAAGGTCATGTGTGCAAAATTTTCTCAGTGTCGGAATAAAATTGTAGATTGATTTCTTAACGTAATTTTATAACATGCTAGCTGAAGTCCCCTGCGTTTCCCGGGCTTCACAAAGAATCAGTAATTTTTCACCTATTTTGAAATTCAAAATTTCTATCAGAATTCTGCCCGCAACCCGAATTTCTACCAATTTTTATATATCTTCCTTAAACACGTTAAGTTTTAAAGCTCTTAAAAAAATATAATATGTTATTCTTGAAGATAATATCTAGACATTGCCCGCGCCGAAACGCAAATTATATAAAATTCTCTCGGTAGAAAAAAATCGCAAAAGTATGCTCCAATTATTATTAAAAACACGTTTGTTTCAGTTATTTTTAAGTTATATGTATGGAAAAATTCACAGTGTTTCTTTAATGCTGTTTAAGACAATGCCCGCGAGATTTTTGCTCTATTTTAAACGAGTAGTGTTTTAATGAGTCTAGTTTTTGAACTGTTAATTCGTGGTGGAATTCCATTGTATTAGAATTTAAATTAAAACACTTTTGTACTTTCTTCCACTTACGAGTCGTGTTTTATTAAACATTTTCGCAATTTTGGCATCGATTTTGTCGCTGTAAATGTTAGCGCTCTCCTATAACATTCGTAATTTCGAATCTCTCCGTCTTCTTCTTTTCGAGCTCGGTTGCGGAGCCTTAAGGATTGGGAAAAGAGGTGAGGGCAACATTGCTCCTGTTTTCAAGAGCAAAATTTCATTAATGTCAGAATAAATTGGTCGATTTGTTTATAAAACCGGACACTCGTCTTTATAAATGTAAGTATGCTATGCATGTAGGTGTGCAGATAGTAATCTGGCAAATTAGGTATGATGGAATCTTAAAAATAT
This sequence comes from Limnephilus marmoratus, assembly GCA_917880885.1. Taxonomy (NCBI): domain Eukaryota; kingdom Metazoa; phylum Arthropoda; class Insecta; order Trichoptera; family Limnephilidae; genus Limnephilus; species Limnephilus marmoratus. The sequence goes on from OU862908.1 coordinate 67,450,585, forward strand.
TTATGATCATTTTCGTTTTATTTTAGATGTCAGGTAAGAAGGGAAATTAGTGCGGAAATTCCCCCTCCCCAGTTCCCTTGAAGAAGTCTGAAAAAATTTGATTCCTCATTATTACATCATCATTATCATTACATAGTATAAAATGAAGTCGCTCAAAATGTATGTGCGCATAGATCTTTTAAACTACGCAACGGATATTTATGCGGTTTTCACCAATAGATAGAGTGATTCAAGAGGAAGGTTTATATGTATAATACATGCTTATAAATTCAAATATTCAATTCAGGCAGCGGGCAGGTGGCAAGCCGGTGGTGGATTTTATAAAGGTTGGGTAATGGCGTTGTGTTTCGTTAGCCACAGCAACGTGTGGCCGGGTCTACTAGTACAATTATAATAACTTTACTTGAAAAAAACACACTTTGTTATACACCACTTTTTATTTGAATTAATATCAGAAACCTGGTTGGCTATCAATTATTTATTTAAATAAAAAGTGATTTATTACAATTTGTTTTTTTTTTTCATTTCATATTCATACATTATTTTCATACCCCAAAGTACTTATTTCCTTCGAAAAAATTATAAAATTTTCTTTCAAATGATTTTTTCCCTACATCAATGGAAATTTTGTAAGACATCATCATTGTCAAAAATGCACGTAAATCAGCTGTAAAGGTAATAAATTACTAACGATTAGGCAAGTTCATATTATAAGATAAGATCTCGGAATAATGTAATGACATAATAAGTTATTGGATAGTGTTTTAAATAACTATCTTATCTTCCAGTAATAAAGGGCATTCGAGCGTGAAAATAGTCACAAATTTGTAATTGAATTCTCTTATCTGCCGTCCCATCTATGGTTTTGCCCAAACGATGTAATTTAAGGATCGATTTTTTGGGTGAGATCAATGGGCCGATTTCTGTCAAATTTAATCCGAACTTGGGAAGGGTCGCGTTTCATTAGTGCGGCCACAGGGCGGGGGCGGGAGTAGGGCGGGGGCGGGCGAGGGCTGGGCAGCAGGAGACTTGGCGGCAGGGACGAGACAAGAAACGGATGTAATCAGCTCCGAATGGGCCATTACCTCGGCCAGTCCAGGGGATGTTCTCATGCCAAGCCTACCGTCTGCCTCAAAAATGCACCCATTTGATGTTAAATATGAATATAAACAGGGAATAAATTTTTTAAAGTGACCGAATACACAAAAATATACTTAAATATGGAAAGAAAATTATTATAATTATCGTTGCTACCGGTCTTGTAGTCTTGGCGCGGTCGGTAATGAGCCAAACGGCGCCTGTGGCTAGAAAAACCTCAAGGGCGTTGTAAAGGAAAACACAAACTAAAAGTGTGTATATGCCTAGTTTGCCTTATATCACCACCAATATGATACGGATACAAATCGCTTGGCAAATGGAATCTAGAAAAAGACGATTTAGCGCAAAAGTGGTTTTTATTTATTTTGTGAATAGTTTTATAGAAAAGAAAAAAAGTTAGTCAATGGAATCTTATCACAGGTAATTTTAGTCACAAACTAGTATTTTTTTAAGTTGTTAGTTTTACGCCTTAATGCATTTTTCAATTATTTTTTTTCGTAGTTTACACTTATATTTTTTTCGTAAAATAATTCATTATTTTATTTTAATTCTAATCAAGCTAAATTTATCCAAACCATATTTTATGGAATTCAATAATCTTAACTGATTTGTAGAAAAGATGAATCTATTAATTTCATTTTAGGTTCCTTTTTTTTACATGAGCTCCACACAGGAGGCCCTGAGGAAAATAATTTCCCTCAGGGCCTATGTCATCTCTGGGGATGCTGTGTGGAGGGTTTTTTTAAAGAAAGAAGGGAGAGGAGAGTTCTGGGAAGAAAAAGGGTTTAAGGGGTGGGTAGGAATCTGGGGTTCAGTACGTCCTGGTCATCCGCCTCCAAGACTTTGACAAACCTCACCCCATGAACCCGGGCACCCCTGCTAAATCACCAAACGTAGCGAACCACTTGGGGTGACCTATGGCAGAGTTGTTGGTTATACAATGAAGGTTTCCGGGGCGGCGCGGCGGTACCCATTTCCGCCTCCCAAATCTCCTTAAGTATTATCAGCATGATCAGCACCATGGCTCCTTGAATGCTCCAATTGCACTTGCACAGGACCGGCCCTTGACCTCAGAAGTCATGGCCATCTCTAGTCCTCTAGGAGATATTTCCTCTTCTTGGGATCTCCTTCCGTTTCACTCCAGTTCTTTGAACCTAAACTCAAAGACTCAGTAACTTCTTACTGCACCACGCCATCCGGCTTATGCCCGCGTCTCGAGGGGCTTTATTTAATTGCCTACAATTTCTAATCTACATTTTCCTTCATACATCATCCTTCTCAGTCTACTCTGAGTTTTTCAATAATTTTGCTCTTAGAAAATGGAGTTAAAAAATAAAATAGTTTAAAAATTTTATTAACCTTAAGTACTTCAGGACCCCCAGCACCGACGATCAATAATGATTGCATCGATAACTTTCGGTAATTTTTCACCGATCCCTAACATGACTGCAGATCGCAACGAACAATTAACAGTTCACAATGACTAATTGTTCTTATTATATTTGACGTTAGCTGTCGCTTGTTAACGATGTACAGTTGACGTTGGTAACGATGAGAAGTTACCTAAAGTTATCGATACAATTCTTATCGATCATTATAGGGGGTCCAGGCACGTTTAAATTCGATATCTCACTCTCTCTAATGATTAAACTGAATACCGTAAACGTGTCTGTCATCAGTAAATGATATATATATAAGTATTAATTACGTGTTGCAAATAATATTAAGTACGTATTGCGAATTTCAATTAGGTATAAAAATGTAATGTACTGTATACGATCTCACAATGAGTTTCTCAACCCTTTGAATACAAATTATTTTTTAAATAAACAAAAATATTCTACGATACATACCTTCACACCGTACTGCTCCCTAATATTAGGCCTCCCAAAATCCCAACACTTCTGCAGCTGGAGGGATTCTCTTAGATGTCTCCAGTTTTGACGATTCTTCACAGCTCTTACCTATTCGAAGCTAATAACTAGTTCTCTTTAAGTTGTCAGCCCATCCCATTGACAAATGGTTTAACGGAAGGACATTATTATTTTGCTGTTAGTTGCGCCAGGAGACGATTAGCATTGCCAAATGAAAAATATCATCTACGTAAAAAACGAACAATTTTCTAAAGAACACCCAGTAGAAAATCCTTCACAACCTATATCAGAAAAGACACCATTAGATCGAAACAACTGATCATTGGAGTCATCAAATTAGACGCTCTTTCAAAAACAACCTTTTCTTCTTTTCATTTCTCAGGTCCGAAAAACACTAACAAACGGTTAGTAGCTTAATTTTAACAGAGTAATTCAGAGACAACATCCAAACTACATCCTTGTTTTTAAAGATTCATAAACGACCAATTCTCTCCTCAAGAAACCCATCACACAGCCTCTCCAAAGATGACATAGGCCCCGAGGGAAATTATTTTCCTCACGGTTTCCTGGAGTTTGGTTAAAAAAATTAGGCATACCTATTCTTATTCTATTTTTATGCATTCCTTGGACTCCTGCGTACATTTATATTAAACGTACCGTAAGCATCAATTCTGGAAAACCTGGACTTGTTAAGTACCTGATTACCTTGGAATTATATGCTTATTTGGTTTACCTTTTAAGCTTCCTCTGTACTGAAATTTAGTTAATATGTTTATTTTTCTGACGGAGGTTCAGATCAACCGAAACCGGTCGATGTATATAAATCAAATAAAGTGGTTTTAATCAAAGAACTTTTTTCATTTGTAAATTGTTATTAGTAGTTTATATGATACTTTAGCGGTATTTTTTTTTAGTTTTTTTTACATTAACTCCACACAGGAGGCCGTGAGGAAAATAATTTCCCTCAGGGCCTATGTCATATGGGATGCTGTGTGGTGGGGTATCCCGTCACAGAACCAAAACTATGTTCTATAATATTTTCAGTGTTCAGATGTATAAGAAACGCGATTTGAAATTTGCTGGTCTATTTATGGTTTGAAAAATCAAAACGATTGTTTTCTTCTAAGCCCGCAGAATACCAAGCAAGCACTTAAAGGTGGTAACATATTTAGGATTTTCGCTTCAAAATAAAGATGAATTTTCCCTTTAATAAACTTTTGGTAGGTAATTTGAAAGCATTTAAACGGTGACCGGACAACTCAGAATGAAACCAACTCAGAAGCACCTCAGAAAGGTCATTAAGAGTGATGATAAAAAAATATAAAATTTTTGGTTAAATTGGTTAAGTTAGGTTAGGGTTACCGGCTATTTTAAAATTATTTTTTCTTAGCTTTTAATGACCTTTCTGAGGTGTTTCTGAGTTGGTTTCATTCTGAGTTGGCATGGAACCCATTTAAACCTTTAGTAAAAGTTTTAATAATTATAACCTGGTAAAACATTAACCTATGAGCAACCTGTTGAAATGTATAGGATTTGACGAGCTTTCAGCAAAATTCTAACCTTTGTCTTCATGATGTGCAACTAAAATAAACTTATTTTTAAAATCAGTTTAACTGTTTTGTATTGAAAGAGCTTTGAGACTATTCTATATATATCTCAAGGCTCTGTTTAATGTATTATCATCTCCCATTGTTTCTCTCCCTCCTCAAAGCCTTACCTGGGAAGCGTAAATAGAAGATGATGAAAACGATTTGGGGGGAGGGTATGGGTACCGCCACCCCTGGAAGCATTTATTGGATAACACACAACCTCTGCCATTGGTCTCCCCAAGTGGTTCAATACGTTTGGTGACTTGACAGGTGTGCTTGGTTCATGGTGAGGTTTGTACAGATCTTGGCGGTGGTTGAGGAAGGTCTTTTGACCTTTCCAGCTGAACTCTCTCGACTCATCATCTTGCACCGAAGTTGGAGGGATCGATTCATACGTCCATCACTCCTGAACACGCTGACCCCCAGATTCCTACCCAACCCTCATATCTTTTTTCTTCCCAGAATTTCCTACCTTCCCTTCTTTAAAATAACCTCCAAACAGCATCCCCTAAGATGACATAGGCCACATCTTGTATGGAGCTAATATAAAAAAATCACTATCCACCTTGCCGGTTATAACTTATACAGTGTGAAAAAAATATCCATATATGAATTGAAATATTTTTAATTATTTATTTATTTATCTATAAAAAGTATATTTACATTGGGTTCATTTGGGTCTTACTATGTATCACTTGCAAAATCGCTTTGAAACTTCGCTGTTTTTATATGATAATTTTAATGTTAATCAACCGTGTGAATTGTGCCTTAAATGACCTAAGTAAGCAGTGGATTAAGAAACAAAATCATCAAACATTTGAAGGTAAGGCTTTATCCCGTCTCTCTTATTCACTAGTGATAAAAACGCAACCGAATGCTCTTTGTTGGTTACGTATTTTATAGTTCACATAAATGCATTAGACATTAAATTTTACAATTTTTCTTTACCTTACCTATCTAAGAGTAAAAACAACAACAACAAAAAAATTATGTCTGTGTGGTTTCAGTTAATATGATTAAAAGATGAATATCGGTACGTGGATACGGAGTTTATATTCCATTCGTGCTAATTCTGTAATTCTGCGGCGAACGGTCACGGGAATAATGCTAATGATATGGGACTAAATAATTGATGAAACTTTATACCCGTGGTCGTCAAACTGCGGCCCGCGGCGGATATTTGTGCGTCCCGCACATATATCTGCCGTTTTCTTTTTAAATATATTTTTTTTCATGTAAAATTAATTATATTATCTGTTTTTTGCGGTTCGCACAAATATCTGCCGTTATCTTTTTAAATATATTTTTTCCCGTGTATCCGTTTTTTCAAATATTTTGTGTCCGTATAATTTTAAAACGTTGATTTACATATTGACATTTGATTTTAAAACGCCCAGCTGGTTTTTGAATACATCCTAAATGGGATGCGTTTTTAGATTTTCACGGCCAAAAGTATTTTCCTTATTTGTTTTTGGTGTGTTACACCGTGTTGCGCTACCTCCTTCTTTGGCCAACGTTTCGGACACTGCGACGTTGTACGAAACGTTGGCTAAAGGAGGAGGTAGCGCAACACGGCATAACACCCCAAAAAACAAATAACGGACATCCTAAGTCGATTTTGAACGCGCGCATAGTGTACGTCATAGGTTCTTAACGTTGGCGATACCGCTCCCTTGTGGTCGTTTGAGGCTTTCAGGGGGGTAGTAGAAGACGCAGAGAAAATTAGAGGACGTAGAGATGGCACAGTGAGGGCAAAAAGAAGGTCTAAAAAATACCAAAAAACACGCTTATCACGTACTAATAAAGCAAATAATATTGGTTAATGTTTGTATGAATTGTTATCTTTTATCACGTATGCGAAAAGATCCATTACAGATCTACATAATTTTTATAATTAATAAATTAATTAATTAATTCTTGTATAGTATTATGATTTTACGTGTATTATTATTATTAAGAATTGACAATATATCATGAACACAAGATGGAAGGAGGATAGCAACCCGATACTTCAATACAAAATAATTGCTTTTTTTAACTTGCTAAACAAAAAGGTACAACCCCCCCCCCCCCCCCCCACTCCCCACAAAATCATAAGTGTGCGGCCCGCGGTGATACCTCACATTGTCCTATGTAACCCTTGACCAGAAAAGTGTGACGACCGCTGCTTTATACTCTAAAACGCCCATTATTGGACACATGCACATTCAAGCTTTTATTGTGTTTCAACCGAAAAAGCTTTACATGAGATATTATGACGGTTTAATTCGTTGAGGTTTCCCTCAGGAGTCTTTATCGTTGGAGACGATTTTTATTTTGATATAATATTTAGGTCGCTAATTCTAAACAATAAAATTTGTCTGCAAATAATATAAATATATTTTAGATCAGCGCCGCATAGGAGCAGAAAATAATTCCACTCAGGGAAAACAATTCCCCTCTGTCACCTTTGGGGTATTGTGTGGAGGGTCTTCTGAGGAAAGGAAGGAGATTCAATTTATTCAATTTAAAAACATTACAAAATTATTATTTTAACTCGCTTTTTAAAGAGAGATAATAGATAAGATAGACTAAGTAGATGTATAGAAATACCAACATAGCTTGCTATCTAAATAGTGCTTCTTTGATGTTAAACGTGTCGATATTCGAAGTGATTCTATTTAACAACAAGATGGCTCTCCCGACTGGCATGACTATTAGCAAGTTAGTTCTGCAAGCCGGAAGATAAAACAATTTATACTGTCGGTGACATAGATAACCACCGGATGAAGATAGTTCTGGAAAGGAAAAAAGTAAAAGGGGTGGGAAGGAATCTAAGGACAGTGTCTCCATGAGTGATGGATGTATGAATGTGAATCCATCTCTCTCACTGCGGTTCATGGCAATGCTCCGATAGTGTCCTGCTGAAAAAGTCAAAATGTCTCCCTCAACCAGTATCTTCCGATAAAGCCTACAACGCTACTGGTGGGCAGATGCGTCCACCGTCAATATCCGGACAAACCTTACCGCTTGAATCCCGGCAACTCTGCAAGTCACCAAACGTATTGAATCACTTGGAGTGACCTACGGCAGTGGTGTTGGTTATCCAAGAAACGTTTCCTGGGGCGGCGGTACCTATTCCCCTTCCAAATTGTAAACTCGACACGGGTGTGCGCTAGTTATGAATAATATAGTTTCGTCAAATCGATTTAACGCTTTGCGTTCAGTTCAGCGTTGTTAACTCCATTTGACAGATATTTCATGAATTATTTTGTGCATTTCTGTCAAATTAATACTAGGAATGCCCTAGTGAGATGAGTGGCTTATGTTTTAGCTTTTGGATAAATATATAAATGCCTCTCTGTCATTGATAAGCCCCTGTGAGCTTTCAGGGGATAATGATGTTTCCAGTAGTTGGCTCGAAACTCGGTGACCAACAACATTATTTAGTTCAGGTAACATTATTTAGTGCAGACCTAACTAACCAAAGGAACCTACTTCTATATCCATTGGAATTTTCATCATATGTTCTAATGTAAAATACGTGTGTTGTTTATATAATGATCATTATAAGATTATTCCAACTCCAATGTAAAACATGGTTGATCCCTTAAAAAATTAGTACATCAATCAAAAATTCCTTAAAATCATAAATATAATAACGATTTGACAACAATAAAATTAGGTCATCAATAAATCATATTGATTGTAAGGTTTTTCCCTAACAATAACCAAAATAATAAGATATTCGACAGTCGAAGCCGAAGTACTAACAATTGTAAGAAAACCCATACATTAAATAATATCCTTTTAGACAATCCTCCCCCCCCCCATATGCTCTGTTTATAAACCGTAGGTTAAGAATTATTTGTACCAGTCTGAAGACAGCTTTAAAAAGCTGAAACCGATTACGCTCAAAGAAATTAAGGTGGAAATAAGTTGTTTAATGTTTGTTCTATTATGTATGGAATTCCACCATGAACTGTCATGTTCAAAAATAGAAATATTAAACTGTGTGAGGAGAGGATGGGACTGCCATGGACGAAGGCCGAACAAGCAGCACAAGACAGGGACGCATGGACGAGCCTTATCGATGCAGTGGGACCCGACCCGAATAGGATAAGGGGAAGAAGATGATGATGATGAGAAATATTAAAAAATACTTACAGCATATTGTTTTCGGATCCAATGAGCTCATAGCACGACTTAATTATGCACAATCAATCACTCATTTAGAAATGTCGATCATTTTATCTTTTAAAGAGTTTTTTCTATCTCAAAACCGAGAGATTGGTATGGAGTTATGGTCATTAACAGAAAGGCACTTGCCCGGGGTGGAGATAATTGAATCCGTGACTCAACGATCGGGTTCGAACATCTCGCCGCTCGTCTTTTGGTCGTTAGCGAACAAACTTCCAATAAAGTGGAGCTTGCAATGAACTAGAGGAAAATACTCGTCTTAGAGAAAAGTACATATTTTTAATTTTAATGTTTTATCACGTGATATTTCATAAATAAGTTTATATTTATTTTGCACAAACCTGAGAAAAAAAGCACGGGATATTATAAAATACTTAAAAAATACAAATATTATAATTTTCTGTTATTTTTCACAAAATCAGTTCAAATCTTGAAAGTGGCATTAAATTTAAAGAAAATCTGAGTTCTAGAGGTCATTAAACGAGTGTTACAGTTAGAGCACAAGTGAAATATGTATTTTTAATAATGCTGTTATAATCTATTATTTTAAAAATAAAAAGGAGAGTTTTTGAGCTTCAATAAGGACGGGTAGTCTCACAGAATTTGAACTTTTTTTAGAATAGCTCCTCACGGGAAGTTTTGAGGAAAACAATTTCCCTCGGGGCCTATGTCATCTGTGGGGAGGAACTTTTTAGGGAAAGGAAGGAGAAGTTCTGGGAAGGAAAAGGTATGAAGGGTAGGTAGGAATCTGGGGGTCAGTGTGTCCAGGAGTGACGGACGTATGAATCCATTCCCCCCACTGCAGTGCGAGGCGATGGGTTGAGAGACCGGCTGGAGAAATCCACAGATCTCTCTCAACCATTCTCGCCTAATCTGGCCCGACACGCAGTCGGTGGGCAATTCGCCGCCAAGATCTGGCCAAAACTCACCCCATGAACTCGGGAAATCCTGCTCAGTCACCAAACGTAGCGAATAACTTGGGGTGACTTATGTCAGGGGTGTTAATTATCCAATAAATGGTTTATAAAATTTCAGAAACTGAAAGAGAACTAGAACTGTGAAACATCCGGCCGACGATCAAATATTATCTGAATTTGAATTTTAATTTTTAAATTGTTCAAATCTACTGAAACAACTCGTCCTAATTTTTCCCTTATAAATTAAATATTCATTCAAGACATATCGAAAACGTCAATAGATGTCCCCTGTAAATAAAATCGGATAGGTATATCGGAGACACCATTTAGATTGTTAAATATTTAATTTATTATCTTTGGGTATAACTTTGCAATAATACCAAAAAATGGTTAATGCCAAAAAATATGGGTAGTATTAACTGAACATAATATGAGTAATACTTAAATTCAAATATGATATAGATAAAAACGGTGGAATACAATAAAGTCTCAATAACTTTTATTTTCTATTTTGTTTTCATAGAGAGTTATTTATATTATTATCTCCTTCAATGATCAAAAAAAAAGAAAAAATGAAGAAATGTATATAATTACATAATGTCTCGTAGAAATAATTTTAACAATGTTTTCATAGGTTTCAAATAAGCAAAACGAAATTTTGCTTCAGATTTCCATAAATTATGATCTTTGACTCCCTTTTGTAGATATCTTAAAAGGAAAGGATATGAAAAAGTTAGGAACACGATAAGTAAAAAAAAACTAGAAAAATAATTGTCTATGGAAATCTGATTTCAATAGACCTCTTTCTTCTTCTTAAAATTTACCAAAACATCGTGAAAATCCGTCCAATGGAGATGTTCGAGTAACAGTGCCAAGTAACGACATTTTCCTAATCTCCTTCCCCTCCACAATACCCTCAGCCACACAACATACCTCAATTGGGGATGCCATAGTGTCACTGTTTCCAGACGGGAGCAGTTGGGACTCTTGTGCGGTAATCACATAAGTTTGTTGTCACATGTCAGAGCAGGAAAATATCGATTTTGTTTAGGAGGCCGATAAATTATTATTACATATATTTAGGTTGATAATTGATAAAGTATTAATAAATTATATTTTTGTTAAACCAGCTGATATAATTACTGAAATCGTAAAGATGAGTTGCGCCGTGAATTGAGTTGAATTGAGTTGCCAACCAGTTTTCGGTTTCTCCACGAGCGAAGGCTTTTATTTATAATGTCTTATATTATTTAAAATTATAATTTGAGGTATTACTCATTAAGTTATTCCAAATACAAACAACAAAGTTTTTTTTTTCATTTTAATTAACGTACTTTTAACAAATATTGTATAAAAATACTCGCTATGAAAAGCAAGGGATTTAATTTTTTTTTTGTTAATATAAATACTTTTCTCGTTATGAGATTTATAACTGATCAACGAATTAAGAGGGAACTCGGTCGCAAAGAAATTTGAACAACAGGTAATTACCAAACTGTTGCTGTCACTGACGCTCTTACTCTCCCGAATACTGAGGGAAAGGGACAAAACACCTTAGTAATATTAAAGGGTAACAATTATTATAAGCAATAATTATCAGCCTGAAACACTCATCCACATTGAAAAATCTTCCGAGAAAAGATACATGACGCCAACGGGACTTGAACCCGTGTCCTCTCGATTGCCGGTCGATTGCTCTTGACCACTGAGCTATGGCGGCTTATCTCATACCCGCCAAATGATTCAATATATGCTAGTGTTTCATTCAACAATTACTGCTTATAATTTTTTTTTTTTTTTTTTTTTCCACCTGAAAACAACCAACTTTATTTTTGCGAGAGAAACATTGTAAGTGTTAACTCCCTCGCTAGGTGGCGTCGAGACAAATTATGTCTTCATTTTATTGGGGAAATACTTAAACTTGTCAAATATTAATTATTATTTTTTTAATTGTAAAACTAACGTTTTTAAGACAAGATTTTTTATGCATAGCACAAAGGGTAACAATTATTATAAGCAATAATTATCAGCCTGAAACACTCATCCACATTGAAAAATCTTCCGAGAAAAGATACATGACGCCAACGGGACTTGAACCCGTGTCCTCTCGATTGCCGGTCGATTGCTCTTGACCACTGAGCTATGGCGGCTTATCTCATACCCGTCAAATGATTCAATATATGCTTGTGTTTCATTCAACAATTACTGCTTATAATATTTTTTTTTTTTCCACCTGAAAACAACCAACTTTATTTTTGCGAGAGAAACATTGTAAGTGTTAACTCCCTCGCTAGGTGGCGTCGAGACAAATTATGTCTTCATTTTATTGGGGAAATACTTAAACTTGTCAAATATTAATTATTATTTTTTTAATTGTAAAACTAACGTTTTTAAGACAAGATTTTTTATGCATAGCACAAAGGGTAACAATTATTATAAGCAATAATTATCAGCCTGAAACACTCATCCACATTGAAAAATCTTCCGAGAAAAGATACATGACGCCAACGGGACTTGAACCCGTGTCCTCTCGATTGCCGGTCGATTGCTCTTGACCACTGAGCTATGGCGGCTTATCTCATACCCGCCAAATGATTCAATATATGCTAGTGTTTCATTCAACAATTACTGCTTATAATATATTTTTTTTTTTCCACCTGAAAACAACCAACTTTATTTTTGCGAGAGAAACATTGTAAGTGTTAACTCCCTCGCTAGGTGGCGTCGAGACAAGTTATGTCTTCATTTTATTGGGGAAATACTTAAACTTGTCAAATATTAATTATTATTAATTAATTCAGGTGAAAAAAAAAAAAAAAAAAAAAAAAAAAAAAAAAAAAAAAAAAAAAAAATTATAAGCAGTAATTGTTGAATGAAACACTAGCATATATTGAATCATTTGGCGGGTATGAGATAAGCCGCCATAGCTCAGTGGTCAAGAGCAATCGACCGGCAATCGAGAGGACACGGGTTCAAGTCCCGTTGGCGTCATGTATCTTTTCTCGGAAGATTTTTCAATGTGGATGAGTGTTTCAGGCTGATAATTATTGCTTATAATAATTGTTACCCTTTGTGCTATGCATAAAAAATCTTGTCTTAAAAACGTTAGTTTTACAATTAAAAAAATAATAATTAATATTTGACAAGTTTAAGTATTTCCCCAATAAAATGAAGACATAATTTGTCTCGACGCCACCTAGCGAGGGAGTTAACACTTACAATGTTTCTCTCGCAAAAATAAAGTTGGTTGTTTTCAGGTGGAAAAAAAAAAATATTATAAGCAGTAATTGTTGAATGAAACACTAGCATATATTGAATCATTTGGCGGGTATGAGATAAGCCGCCATAGCTCAGTGGTCAAGAGCAATCGACCGGCAATCGAGAGGACACGGGTTCAAGTCCCGTTGGCGTCATGTATCTTTTCTCGGAAGATTTTTCAATGTGGATGAGTGTTTCAGGCTGATAATTATTGCTTATAATAATTGTTACCCTTTGTGCTATGCATAAAAAATCTTGTCTTAAAAACGTTAGTTTTACAATTAAAAAAATATTAATTAATATTTGACAAGTTTAAGTATTTCCCCAATAAAATGAAGACATAATTTGTCTCGACGCCACCTAGCGAGGGAGTTAACACTTACAATGTTTCTCTCGCAAAAATAAAGTTGGTTGTTTTCAGGTGGAAAAAAAAAATATTATAAGCAGTAATTGTTGAATGAAACACTAGCATATATTGAATCATTTGGCGGGTATGAGATAAGCCGCCATAGCTCAGTGGTCAAGAGCAATCGACCGGCAATCGAGAGGACACGGGTTCAAGTCCCGTTGGCGTCATGTATCTTTTCTCGGAAGATTTTTCAATGTGGATGAGTGTTTCAGGCTGATAATTATTGCTTATAATAATTGTTACCCTTTGTGCTATGCATAAAAAATCTTGTCTTAAAAACGTTAGTTTTACAATTAAAAAAATAATAATTAATATTTGACAAGTTTAAGTATTTCCCCAATAAAATGAAGACATAATTTGTCTCGACGCCACCTAGCGAGGGAGTTAACACTTACAATGTTTCTCTCGCAAAAATAAAGTTGGTTGTTTTCAGGGGGAAAAAAAAAAATATTATAAGCAGTAATTGTTGAATGAAACACTAGCATATATTGAATCATTTGGCGGGTATGAGATAAGCCGCCATAGCTCAGTGGTCAAGAGCAATCGACCGGCAATCGAGAGGACACGGGTTCAAGTCCCGTTGGCGTCATGTATCTTTTCTCGGAAGATTTTTCAATGTGGATGAGTGTTTCAGGCTGATAATTATTGCTTATAATAATTGTTACCCTTTGTGCTATGCATAAAAAATCTTGTCTTAAAAACGTTAGTTTTACAATTAAAAAAATAATAATTAATATTTGACAAGTTTAAGTATTTCCCCAATAAAATGAAGACATAATTTGTCTCGACGCCACCTAGCGAGGGAGTTAACACTTACAATGTTTCTCTCGCAAAAATAAAGTTGGTTGTTTTCAGGTGGAAAAAAAAAATATATTATAAGCAGTAATTGTTGAATGAAACACTAGCATATATTGAATCATTTGGCGGGTATGAGATAAGCCGCCATAGCTCAGTGGTCAAGAGCAATCGACCGGCAATCGAGAGGACACGGGTTCAAGTCCCGTTGGCGTCATGTATCTTTTCTCGGAAGATTTTTCAATGTGGATGAGTGTTTCAGGCTGATAATTATTGCTTATAATAATTGTTACCCTTTGTGCTATGCATAAAAAATCTTGTCTTAAAAACGTTAGTTTTACAATTAAAAAAATAATAATTAGTAATATTATAATAAGATAATACCTTAATAAAATCATCAAATCGAGGTTTTGTATTCCCAATTTTTCTCCTCCAAAACTGGACCGATTTAGATTTTTTTTTACTTAGAAGAAAATACTCTATGTCCGTACGTTGTGTTGTACGGACAAAACACCGCCTAGTTTCCTCTTAAGCAATAAGTAGATGGTGGCCTGGGGAGTATACCGTGTATAGAAAACCAATCTACGCGAATCGGTATCTGCACGTTGAATCGCATCACAATGTCAGCGTAGAAAAGAGGACAAATCAATATGTTAGTGACCCGAGCTACCAGCATATTGCGAAGAACCGAAAATCGGATCGGAACTAGCGATAGTATAATAATAGTAAAACATTGACATGATGTTATTTTATCTAGGACCGATGGATTAATTGAAACGTTACATTAATTTGGTTAAAATTAGTACAAAAATCTTCAATCTTGGTCAAGAGTAACCAACGACAAGATTAACCAACTAAATCATTGATAGGTCGGTCAATTTTTCACAGATTTAGATCTGTCAGACACTTAAAAAATCACTTTTTAAATATCGAACTGTTAGTTAATAAAATCATTTTTATACGTACTTTATCGCTTGTCTCTTATAATTTATACTTATCAATTCTAATTTTTAATATTAAAAGTTCAATGAACTTGTATAATTTAAGCATTGCCGACAATCAAAAATTAGTACGTTTGTTTTTGTACGAGATAAGGCTCTGTTGGTTTTCCAAATAAAATACTGAACGCCTTGAGCCGGACAACTGAAGTGGCTCTGTAGCAGGTGTACTAAATTGAACCACCCGGGCCCTTTTAGAGTGTCGCCGACCAAAGTGGCTCAGTGGTAGGAGTCTTCTTTGGAACCAGAAATGGGTTGTCGAACTACGCGTATCAACCTACACAACCCGAATGGCTCAGTAAAAAATGAGCAGTAAGTTCCTTGGCATCTTTTTGGGAGAAAAGTCCATTACTGAATTCCTTGACTAGGGATGCAAGGTTTTTAAAAATATCGATATATATCGAATTAAGTCTATATCGATATATCGGCCTACTAGACCGATATATTGATATTTTTTCTTTTTTCAAAAGTTTATAGAAATCCAATGTAGTTATAATTATATCAAGATTATGTACGTACATAATTTTTATACTTTCCTATATGAATAATCACGAAATTTAGTTAGGTCTACATATAATTTTTTTTTTCATAAATTTATAAAAAAAACAATAATTTCAGTATTTTATACCAGCTATCGAACTTAAAATAGTAACTTTGTCTGCTTAACAGTCTGCTTCCTTATAGCCGGTTTCTGCTTTGAGTTATAGTGGCTGCTGCCTTTGAAAAACGACGTTCAGAAGGAAAACATGTTGCCACAATTGGTAGATGACTCATTGCCACTCATTGCCAAAAGCTAGTGTTTAAATTATATTGTAATAAGTGACTGAAAATGGTAAGCCCCTAAAATACTCATAAAAACAAAATTCTCTCAAAAAAATAAACTTTCATGTTTAACGTCATTGTTCACAAAAGCTTTTAGTATTTTAAAGCAATTACGTTTAATAAATACAATTTATTTTAGGTTTCCGTGGATTTTTATTTTAGCCTCCATATCGTTTTTTTTTACATTAGCTCTACACAGGAGGCCCATAGGAAAATATTTTCTCTCCATGTCATATTTGGGGATGCTATGTGGAGGGTCTTTTTAAGGAAAATAAGAGAAGGTCTGGTAAGGAAAAAGGGGGTGAGTAAGAAGCTGTCGGAGTCGAGGTCAAATGGTCTCCCTCAATCAGTCTCTCCGGCCCGCCACGCAGAAAGTGGCCAGAGATGCGTCCACCGCCAAGACATAGATAAATTTCACCCTATTGAATCCGGGCACCCCTGCTAAGTCACCAAAAGTAGCGAACCATTTGTGGTGACCTACGGCAGTGGCGTTGGTTATCCAGTAAATGATTCCAAAAGCGACCCATACCTGCCTTCTAAATTGAAAATAGCTATAATTGGCAATAAGGGCTTTTATGTTATTTGAACATCTTTTGAAAATCCACAACCTCCAGACTTGCAGCTTTGAAACTGAGCGGTCCTATAATAGTCCTGAAAGACTAAAACAATTCCAACTTGTACAGAATGGGCAACAAATAATCGAGTGACTTGTGTTGAATAAATTAACCTGCAATTAGTCGGTTCTTACTTCCTCCGAGTTTTGTCAACGAGACTTATTGTGATAATAAAACAAGGGCTATTAGTTTTCCTATTTGGGAGCTATTTCAATGACAAAGTTGAGACGGGGTGTTTTGGTGCCTGGGGCAAAATTTGCCCCACAATAAAGTGAAAATTTAATTCTAAACGATTTAGTTAATTGGTTAAATGAATGTGATATCATTTTTCCAACTTAAAAGTTAACAGGATTTGAGATTTTCACGGCCAAAAGTATTATAGTGATTTAGTTCAATTGAGACCACATTGAGACGATGAGGATGTTTAATTTTTAAGATCTCAATTCAACGAAAGGCACTCCGATTCAAAATAAAGTATTCGACAATTTTACTTTTAACATGACTTGAACTATCTTTTGACGCTGTATGGATTATGATCCACAACGGTTTGCTCCCTGGGTTCTTAGACTCCTTAGTGCGCTGGTTGCTTCGGGCAAAAGAGGAAGATAAAAGTATCCCATCGTATTTACAAAAATGCTAACAAAAATAAGTAACACAATGAAAAACCAAACACCCAACTATCAAAGGGATATGACCGGCTGTGTTAGATATCTGTTTTACCATCCGATGATTAATTCCTAGAACCAATACCAGGGGTTCAGCCAAGCGCCGAAATTTACACAACATTATATTTATCATACATTTTATTCCATAGAGGGCTATATAAGATAGTTATTGATTTTAACATAGGCTAAGCTCAAGAGTTCTTGGTATCCGGTAATTGATGGCACACCAAAACTAAACACAGAAAACAATTTTTAAATTACATTGTAAAACCAGCTCTTAGGCTACATCCGCACAGGCAGGCGGCTGGCTTAGCGCCTAGAGCCTAGTGGCAAAAAACCAACACGTTGGTTTACCTGGATACACGCTAAGCGGCTATCTACTACCTATCTAGGCTCTAGGCGCTAAGCAAGCCGCCTGCCTATGCGGACGTTGCCTTAGAGTATTGCAACACGGAATCACATCTACATACATATGCACACACTTCTTTGATTATATATCTGTCCTGATGATAGACACTTTAATGCCGTCCGAAACGTTGGCTAAGGAAGAATGTAGCGCAAGACGGCATAATACCCCAAAAAATAATCAAAGTTGACGTTTTATTTGCATGTAAATGCGTAATTAACGCACAATAAAGTTTGTACTGCAACAAGGCTAATGATTTTTACCTAGTAATTTAGTTGATATTTTATTAAGTTTTATTGTTCACAGTCATCGCTACAATATCGTGCGATTGTGAAGTATAACCAATGTTTCGTATTAAATTAACAGAGAGAGTTTAAAAAATATGTTAAAATATGGATACATTCTAATGATCGAGCCTATACTGGTGCCCTCACCCAAACGCCGACAGTTGCGATTGTAGTTGACAGTTGCTATTGTAGTAATAACCTTGCAGTTTATGAATTGTGTAGGTATATGCAAACAATAATGTTAACTAAAATAAAGTTTTTGCTGTATGGAAACCTACTTTACACATTTATAAAAAACCATAGATAAAATTGCGAGAAACAATTAACAAAAATTCTGCCTCAAAACAGGTTCACCTAGTGAGGCAGGCTATGCACAACTAAAAATACTGTATAACTATACTACTCCTGTGTAACCTTTCTTACGTTACTTTCTATTTGTTAATTTTTCTGTATTGATTGATGTAATCTATTTGTAAACTACATTGAGCATGCAATTTTTTTAGTTATATTGTTGTTATTTCATTGAATAAAGATGATTATTATTATAATTATAATTATAATTATTTTAATTTAGTTACTGGCAACCCAGAAGATATTATTTTATTTTAGCGCATGAAGGTATTATTACTCAGTGTTATGTATTCTCGTTGTCCGTGACAATCATACGAGTTTTAACTGGGGCTAATTGAAATTCGTGAGTTACTACGCAAATCAGTTTATTTTCAGACTTACAATGGTGGGTAGGAAGATTATTGACAGCTTTTCATTTTCTCTATCTGTAAATCTGATTAAATGTTCCGTTTCAAGATGGTGGCGGTTTTAATGGTTCAGTAAATGTTGTATTTTAAGTGTGAAATCAACATACTCGTATGTATAAATTATGGTAACTAGCTGCCTGAAGAAAGTTTGTAAAAAGAATCGTCATTAAGGATGGTTTGTTTAAAAAAATTTGAACAATTCATCAAATATATGAAATTTATTTTCACGTTCTGTGAATGTTCTATTCAAGTTCTGTTATAACATCAATAATCACAAGTGAAAATTAACTTCATATATTAGGGAACGTACCCATACTACGTGACCAACTTTTTGCAATTTTTAACCCCCCCCCCCCCTCCCCCCCCGGTGACCAAAATCCTAAGCTACCCGCCGCTCATTTGTATGGAGCGTGACATTTTGAAGACCCCCCCCCCCCTAAACGTGTCACGTAGTATGGGTACGTTCCCTTAGGTCCTTACATATGAAATTGGCGTTTTGTATGGGAGGAACATAAAGTCGATTTTTTTAATATAATATATTTATTTAATCAAAGTATGTACCATTGCTATCTATGCACTTTTGCCATCTCATCGATCCCTTTACTAAAAAAACCATTCGAACGGGAATCAATAAAATCTTTGAAGGCGGTTTGGACTGCCCCATCGGAGTTGAATTTTTTCCTTTGCAAGAAGTTATCCGAATTTCGAAAAAAAATGATAATCTGTTGGGGTAAGGTGTACGGTGGATGTCTTAGACATTCCAATTGAAGCTCTTCTAATTTGGTAGCCGTCTGTTGTGCAGTGTGTGGTCTAGCGATCAACGCGCGTTTGTTGATTTGCTTCACTCAATTCGTGAGGTACCCACCTTTCAAGCTTTTTCACCATCCCAATTTGCTTCAAGTGGATTAAAACAGTTTTATCACTAACACCGCAGGCTGCAACTAACTCGGACGTGGTTTGCGATGGATCCGCTTCCACAATAGCCTTCAATTCGTCATTATCAACTTTGGTCTCCGGCCGTCCACGGGGCTTGTTCTGCAGGTCGAAATTTCCAGAACGAAAACGTTGGAACCAAAAACGCACTGTGTTTTTTTTTTGCGGCACCGTCGCCATACACATCATTAATCCTTCGAGCCGTTTCTGCAGCACCGGTGCCACGGTGGAACTCGTACTTGTAAATAACGCGGCATTTCAAGTTTTCCATTTTGTAAAAGAAAAAAACAATTAAGGAAAAAACAAATGAATTATAATTTTCGAAACACAAAACACGTTTGTTCAATCATTTTAGTTTTGGTTCAATCTTCTCTTTAAAATTAATAAAATATAAAAAATTATAGTTAATCACTTAACTAAGAACTATTTAAAATAATGAGACCTTATCATAAAGTTTTATTGAAATAATGAAAGAAAACCTTCTACTCCTGTAAGATTTTCGAATGGTCTATTGAATAAACAAGAACTAAGGCGACGATGAGTAAATAGCTGTATAAATTTGAATTTGGAATTCCTAACCAAAGAGAAGATATTTGAGATCAAAGTTGCCAGTACGGCAAAACGCCGATTTCATATGTAAGGACCTAATATTTGATGAATAGTTCGATTTTTTTAAACAACCCAACCTTAGATTACACGTCGTAATTTTTAAATAAATTACTTATTTCTTCATTAGAAATTAAAAAAAAAAAATACATAAAATGCATGGATTATAATTAAGTAAGCATGTATAGAAGGATTCCACGAAAACTCAGAATCGAGCAACTTCAACACCTCTTTGAAAATTCATTGAAAAGTGTTAAAAAAATAGACCCCGTAACCTAACCTATTTAACCCATTTTTATCACTTAATAACTTTTAATGACTTTCATAGAAGGTAATGAAGTTGAATGATTCTGAATTGTCCGCTCACCGTATTTAAGTACCCTTTTATAATTCTTACGATTTCAAAGGAAATTTTGGTTTTGATTTATTAAATAAAAGAAAATTAGAAACGCTTTTTAGAACTACTAGTAGTTTTAGGAGGATTTAAAAACTTCTAAAATTAAAAAAATCTATTTTAATGTATTTTCCTTCACGGCCGTAAAATCACGTCCTAGGCGAGTGTCCGGTTCCCCCCACTTATTCCGGTCCTGTTCAATAGTCTGTCCCTATCATTGCTAGGTGCTCGAATTCAAGAATGATGGTGTTATCCAAGCCCTTAAGAAAGGTCCCTCAAGTGTATGATTGATAAAGCCTATATTTATATTTCAATGGCATTATTCAGAGTAACGACAGTTCGCAGGGGGCGGTGATATCTGATACAAGGCATTATTCAGGCACGACGTGTCGGGGGAGATTACGTTTGAGAATAACGGGACATCGAAGCAACAGGATACTTAAAATATATTATTTCCATACTAGCCAAAACACGTCCACAATGACAAGGAAAACATAAAGTTTTAATCGTTTTAAGTTGTAAGAAAAATGATTTCAATCGATATTTTTAAAAACATGGATTAATTCTCAGTTTCTACTTCCAACATCATGTTTTAATTCGATTCTGTGCGACTTTAAATGTAAACATTATTATCGAAGAAATACAATATTTATAAACCTAAATGGAACACCAAACAGAATTAGCCATATATAAATAAAAAGGTAACGGTCGCAACTGGGAATCGAACCCAGGATCTCTGTCTTACCGGGGCAACGCTTCAATCAACTCGGCCATTGAGACCTAATTGTTTTACGTCATTTTTGTCGATCTCATGTATCAAATTCAGAATTAGATAGATACATGAGGTGAACAAATTTTTAAGATTTACATTAAAATATCTTTTGTAACTAACTTGTTACTGTTTCATGTTTCGTTTAGATTTATTAGTGTTATCTTCTTCTTCAATGATATAATTCCTTTTGGATAACCAATACCCCTGTCGTAGGCCACTCCAAGTGGTTCGCTACTTTTGGTGACTTAGCAGGGATGCCCGGGTTCATGGGGTGAGGTTTGTCTAGGTCTCGGTAGCGAATGCATTTGCCCACCTACTGTGGCGGGTTGGATCGGGAGAGACTGGTTGAGGGAGTCTTTACCTAAACTTTTCCAGGCAGACTCTCTCGACCCATCGCCATGCTGGACACATTGACACCCAAATTCCTAATCACCCCTCATACTTTTACCTTCCCAGAACTTCCTCTCCTTATTATCCTTAAATAGACCCTTCTCCTCCTGTATGGAGCTATTGTAAAAAATATATTTATATTAATTCCATTGATGGGTTTAATTTAAAAAAAATCATTAAAAAAACGTCATTCCAATAAAATTGATCACATTTCATTACTCACATTCGAGATACATACATATTAAACCATTCTATTATAAAATATTCTTATAAATTTATCTTTTTATAGATCAAATAAACTGCTGAAAAATACAGCTGCGGCTTGCTTATTTATAGTGTTAGGCAGAGGAAACGGCTCACAATCTATTGACTTCAAAGTTAGTTATCTATTTTACTAATCTTCATTTGGATATTTAGGCAGATATCTTTATTTCAAAGTTTATACCACAAATCGAAAACTTCGACAAATTAACAGCCATTTGGTAAACTAACGTTTAAGACAAGATTTTTATGCATAGCACAAAGGGTAACAATTATTATAAGCAATAATTTTCAGGCTGAAACACTCATCTACATTGAAAAAATCTTCCGAGAAAAGATACTTGCCGCCAACGGGACTTTAACCCATGTCCTTCTTGGTTACCGGTCAGGTGCTCTGACCACTGAGCTAATCGATAATCTGAAGGACATGGGTTCAAGTCCCGTTGGCGGCAAGTATCTTTTCTCGGAAAATTTTTTTAATGTGGATGAGTGTTTCAGGCTGATAATTATTGCTTATAATAATTGTTTTCCATTGTGCTATGCATAAAAATCTCGTCTTAAACGATAGTTTACCATTAAAAAATAATAATTAATATTTGACAAGTTAAAGCATTTTCCCAAAAATATAGACATAATTTGTCTCGACGCCACCTAGCGAGAGATTTTGCACTACCAATGTCTCTCTCACAAAAATCAAGTTTGTTGTTTTCAGGTGGAAAAATGTAATAAACAGTAATTGTTGAATGAAATACTAGTATACATTGAATTATTTGGCGGGTATTAGATTAGCTGCCATAGCTCAGTGGTCAGAGCACCTGACCGGTAATCAGAAGGACACGGGTTCAATTCGCGTTGTCGGCAAGTATCTTTTCTCGGAAGATTTTTTCAATGTAGATGAGTGTTTCAGGCTGATAATTATTGCTTATAATAATTGTTAGCCTTAACAATATTTAAAAACCAAACTACTTCAAAAATAAATTATTAAGACTTTAAAACCTTAAAACTTTAGACCATACTAGAATTTGGATCAGTGATTTGGAATCCCCAATACAAAGTCAATATTGAAAGGTTAGAAAGAATCCAAAAAAAATTTTTTGAAATACTTAGACTTTAAATCGTTCCGAATATCAGAACATGTAAAAGATTCCTTAGCATTCCATAAAATTACATCACTAGAAGAGAGAAGAAATATATCCGACCAGAAATTTTTATACAAAATCATCAACAACGCTGTTGACAGCAACTATCTTCTGGAAAACATCCACTTCCACTGTCCAGTACGTAATACAAGAACAAACAAACTATTCCACATCCCACAATTAAAAACTAACTACTCACAACATACATTTCTGAAAAGGACGTGCACAAAATATAACAATATCCTTTCAGACGCTGATATTTTCCATTTGTCCTCAGTTCAATTCACAAAATATGTAACGGAGAAGATCAAAACAGATTGTTGATCGTGAATCCTGCTGTGTGCCTTATTTTATTGTTTTTCTCTTATTATGTTGGTTTCATCTGATTTTCGTATGAATTATTATGTTGGTTTCATCTGATTTTATTATGTTGGTTTCATCTGATTTTCTGTAATCTAGTTAGGTATTATGTATGTATAACTTCTTATATTAATGAGTTTTTTTGTTTTTTCTTTAAATTCTATATTCTCAAATGTGGAAACTTCACTGGTTCATGCAAATTTGTCAAATGTAATTATTTAATAAAATATGTACAACTGTTTGTTTCCCAAATAAAGTAAAATAAAATAAAAAAATAAAAATAAAATAAAAAATTTAAATACACGTATTTTTTTAAATAAAATTTGACCTATGTAGGTTTGTGAAGCGATTAACAAAAATAGCGCTATTAAAATTGGCTGAATATTTGTATTAAGAGTCCATATGATTCAGGTTGATCGAAATAGAGAGATTATTTGAACTTTATTGGAAAAAATTTTCACTTCTATTGAAATAACAATCTGCGGGTAATGTTTGTCGGACGATTATTTTTATCTGAAATTCGCTGAAATGTACCTGATACCTAATTATGTAAATATCACATTATGAGCCTTACGAGTAAATATTTGCTGACCATTATTTAGTATTATACTAACACGCGTTCCAATATTAGATCGTTTAAATAAAATAAAGTTTATGCCTTCTACTTGAGGATTACTAAAAACGAACTTCAAAGTAAATTCAGTTTAAAATTCGTCGAATTTGATTTTTACTTTTCTTTAGATTTTCTTAATTTTCTGTTTTCAAACTTCAGGCTAATTTGTTCCTTTTATTCGTCGTATCTTCCTTACCGTCGTGATGAGAAATGTGATCTAAACGGTCTTTAAAAAAAAGAAAATATCACACTTTATATTCTAATAATAAAAAATCTAATAAATTAATAATATAAGTTAATCACAGAAAAATTAAAACGTGCATCTCTATGAAACCCAAGTTTTCCGACGCAATTTGAAATAAAATCATAAAAACTATTGAAATTTTTTATGAATTTTTTTTACATGGAATGATAAAAACTGAGTTAACGAAAACGTTTAGAATATAATAATGTGTGTGTTTTATTTATTTTTTCTTATAAATTTTCTAAGCGTAGTTCTAAGCTAATCAGAGAAGGTATTTTAATTTGTGTGGTTGCCGTCGCTCCGTGAGTTCTTTTATTGGATAAAAAACACCTCTGCCACAGGTTTGAAAGCGTATTTCATCACTTTTCAAGATCGTTTTTTTGTTTTCCAGTACATTCAGAAATATACCATTAATTTGGATTATATTGCATAACGGAAATTTTCAGTCCTGACAGAACATGCCCGAGACCTGAGGGGTTAATTTGTTCGATGTAACGGTAGGTGCGTACTTTCTAGTTTACTACACTCACATCATCAGCCCTAAATAAAATAAATAATTTGGCAAACATCTATCGAACTCTGAAAACTAGATTGAACTCGTGTGGCAATGTGTTTTCGCACAAACTCCTATTTATGAATACCAAACCGACAAGTTTATTTTTTCAGGCAGCACCGGGAAAAATCGTTGGCATCCGATTCATTCAGTCAATACAGATGATATTATGACAGTACCTATTTTAACCCGTCAAGTCTATTTGTTCGGTTTTCGGAACAATTCATACAGTTCTCATACGTTGTGTCTCCCTTACTATCATGGTTAAAAGTATGATCTAAACGGAGTTAAAAAGAGAAATTACCACGCTTTATAGTAAAATCTAAAAGTTAACCACAAAATAATTAAAATGTACACCTTTATTAATCAAAAAATTTCCGACCGCAATTTGAAAAAAAATCATGAAATTTTCAAAATTTTCAAAATAATAATTTTTACATGAAACAACAAAAAAAAATTATTTAAAGGGTAGCTTTTATAATACCTACATAAATGTATTATAAGCGCTACAAATTTTTCACTGATTTGTCTCTTAATTGCTAATAATAAGACAACTTAAGATGTATTGGGTAACTTCCAAATGATTTATACATTCGAGTGGTTACCGGTTTATTTATTTACTTATCGTATATATTTACAATGAATATTAAACTGAACAGACGTCCTTACTAGACTAAGCTCTAAGTAATTCTGCTGCTGCGGCAAGCGGACTGGTGGAGCTCGCCCAAAGATATTGAAATATAAGTAGATGTGCTATCTGCTGTTTTTACTATGTGGGTCTGCACTTCTAGCCCAGTCATTCCGTAGTTAAAAGGGTCTTTAGCTTGCAAAAGGTCATGTAGTAGCGATTTTGATATATGTTGTTAAGATTGAAACTCTAAAGAAAAAAAAAAGTTTTCGACCTCGGGAGGGTCGAGCTCGATCCGCCATCTTGGATTGAAGGTCCCAAAATTCAGTTTTTTCTAAATAATTATGAAATGGTTGATTTTACAACCAAGTTGTTCAAGGTGAACTTGAAGAAAACTAAATTACGTACATTTTATGTCGAATGTTTTTTTTTGTAAGTCTAATAGGTAACGAGTTACGGTGGCGGAAATGTGAATATTTTTCTAAAAAATGATGAAATTCCCAATTTGTGTTATTTTTCGGGTTATTCATTACATAACTAGCTGTTAAAAACCCGCTCCATAGGGTTTTACTGCTAAGCCCTGTAGGCAGCTTTTGGTTTGGCTTCGCCCAGTTAGTGTTGGTGACCATTTTATACATAATTATATTATATAATATATTTTTTATAAAAAAATTGTTAACTCATTTCCACACTACCATGAGGTAGAGAACATGGCGCATTTTTTATTGTGGTATCCCCTGTAGGTCTATTCCACAGATATACCAGCGATGGTAGATTTCGAAATTATTTTATATATTGGCTATTTCGTAATGACATCTTAATAACACTCTTCATCAATGTCATCTTCTAATTCATTGCCTGTGGTACTGAGATTCTGGGCTTCCATTGATAAAATCTCTTCATCTTCTTCCTCGACATCCATATGAACCTCTGGCGAATTTCGGCATGTTTGACCATTACAGCACCCACACACAATAGAGCAATTCAATCCAGCTTTCCTGCAGCCACATGCAACGCCGCATCCTTTTTTACAATTACATGAAATAAATTTCAATAAAGTCTCGGGTGCTGGTTTCTTTGTTCTTACTGGAACAAGCCCGTTGGTGCCACGTTTCCAGCCCCAGTTTTCTGGATTTTTTTGGATTCCATACCATTTTTGGACTTGGTGGTACGTCCTAAATGCATGGTACCGTGCAGCGTCGTTCGTTGGTGGCAAAGAGGCAAGATTGAATTTGCTTTTTGTTGTTGACTTTGCGAAACGTTGGTAGCGGACTTCTTCCAAGGTTTGCTTATCCATGTCACCCCTGTACAAAGCAACAAGAAATCGTGTTCCTGCATCTGCTATGTCTTCTGGTTTTGCATCATGTTGTTTGAAGATTTCTATCATGGCATTGAGTCTTGTGTCGTTCTGTACAAGTGAACAAAATTTTGTTTTTCCTTGGTTGAAGAAGGACGATGTTGTATCGCAGCCACTAAAGGCATGGAGAAACAGAATATTCTCAGCCGCTTCTTTGTATTTCACACTATTCGCGGAATACAGTCTTTCAAAAGTTTTGCCTCTCCCGGGTTTGCGAAGATATATACTTGTTTCGGGTGGTGACAATGCTGTTAGCAGAACTAAGAGATCAACGTCTTCGCCAATAACGAATACAGCGTCAAATGATGAACACAAGGGAATCGCAGTATTGACAATCAACTCATCAGCATCTTCTTCAGCCTGCTTAACTGTAAAATCAGCCTGTATAAATTGCTTTGTAAGCATCAAAATCAGACGGACTTTGTTATTTTCATTGACTAAAAAACGTTCTTGTGAAACTTGAACTGGCATTGTTTCATCGAAAAGAACATCTACAGACATATGCTTCTTCGATCGGCGAAGTCTTTCTGCGGTTTTTGTATTTTTTTTTCACCATCATCTAGCGGATATCCATCGAAAACAATAACTGCATGTGATCCATAGTAATGTCTTACATAGTGAACGTACTTCTCGCAAATTGACCCAAAAAATCATTACCATTCCATACAACTTTATGTAAAAGGTATCCTCCATCCACAACATTAATTTTGCTACCTTCAAGTTGCACGCCTTCTGGAAGTTGTTCAAAAACACCATAAAATGATGATTTCGTACCTTTGCGCATTCCTTCTTCAGAGAAAAGCGACAAAGGAAATGGAGCGAGTTCGAATTTAAGGTAATCCTTCAATTCTTCGTCGGATTTCTTCAAAATACACACTCTCTGGAACAACATTAGCGGGTTGATGGAAATAGTTGTTTCGCCGATCTTGATGCTGCTGTTGAATGCCACTAATGGAATAACTTTGTCCTTACGTTTGATTTAATAGATTCAAAATTTGTATACCTGGTAACCATGTTCGACATCCTCCGACGTCCGATAGACCGAGCGTCCAGGCATCGTCCAGTAACCAGGACTCAATCAGTGTTGCCAAATCAGCTATAGACTAGGAGCCCACTATAACAACGTCAATCAACTTAATCGAGCACACGGATGATGCTATATAAGTATATTGTTTGTGGGAATACGTTAAAATGATATTTTGTAATACGTTCTTACAAAAATTTACCAAGAAAACTTGAGTTTTACAATTTTTTGTCAAAATTGTCTTCTTTCTTCAGCTGTAACTCGTTACCTATTAGACTTACAAAAAAAAACATTCGACATAAAATGTACATAATTTAGTTTTCTTTAAGTTTGCCTTGAACAACTTGGTTGTAAAATCAAGCATTTCATAATTATTTTGAAAAAACCAAATTTTGGGACCTTCAATCCAAGATGGCGGATCGAGCTCGACCCTCCCGAGGTCGAAAACTTTTTTTTTTCTTAAGAGTCCCAATCTTAACAACATATATCAAAATCGCTACTACATGACCTTTTGCAAGGTAAAACTACGGAATGACTGGGCTATTCCGGGTGTCGCCGATATTGTTTACCAATTAACAAATAAACTAAAAGAAAAAAAAATTAACGAATAAACCAAACGAACTTTAAAATAAATGAACGAATTCTTTCCTAATTCAAAATATATTGTTAACCAATATTAATGCACATTTTCAAAAAATCAACGAAATGAACAAATTCTTTTTTTGTGAAAACTACGCTAATTAGCGCGTAGTCCGGCGACAGTTGCGCGGACACCATAGCATATCTCTTCTGTATTTGAATATCTTTGAGCTCGCCCAATCTCGCCGATACCTTGAGCAATCACCGAAACCGTTCGTACCTAAGACACAAATAGATGGGTGACCGAACAACTCAGAATAAAATCAACTCAACACCTTTTTTTTTAAAGTCATTAAAAGTGGTGAAAAAATATATCTATAAAAAATGGTTGAATGGGTTTGGGCAATTTTTCAATTATTTTTTTTTTAGCTGTTAATGACTTTTCAAAGAGGTGCTGAGTTGTCATGGAACCGAATAGATGGTACTCTTCTGATATCAAACTCAACTTTCATCTGTTGGGGTGTTGCAGAACTTCGTATTACTAACTATGCTGTCGACATCTATTGAAAGAAGCTGAATCTTCCTTAATAATAATACACTAAAATAACGGCTCCACGCCAACTCAATCAAAGTCAAACTTAACACATCTGTGAAAAGTCATTAAGGCCCCGCAACCGCGCACAAAAATAAGAAGATGGGAGATATGTAATTACGAATGTTAGAGGAGCGCGCTAATATTTAAAGCGATAAAATCGATGCGAAAATTGTGAAAATGTTTAATAAAATACGACTCATTTAAAATAGAGCAAAAATCTCCGGAGGATGTCTAAAACAGCATTTAAAGAAACATTGTGAATTATTTCATACCTATAACTTATAAAATAACTGAAACAATCGTGTTTATAATAATTTTTGGAGCATACTTTACGATTTTTTTCTATCGAGGGAATTTTATATAATTTGCGTTTCGGAGAGACAAAACTTTAGATATTATCTTAAAAAATAACATATATTTTTTCAATAGCTTAAAAACTTCAAATGTTTAAGGGAGGTTTACAAGAAATCGGTAGAAATTCGGGTAGTGGCGTCTTAAAAGGTACGAAAACATTAATTTTAAAATAGCCCACAACTCTAACCTAACGAAACCTATTTAATCAATTTATTTCATTACTTTTAATGACCATTCAAAGGAGTTTCTGAGTTGATTTTATTCTGAGTTGTCCTGTCACACAATAACATAATTATAGAATTTAGAAGAATGTATGTAGGACGTCGATTTTCAGTTTCTCTTATCTGTGGATTTTCACATGTTGCTGCAAAAGCATTCGATATAATTTAATCTGATAATATATTGTTAAATGATACAATACGTAATTTGCGGTTCTATAAAATATCACATATTTTCCTTCTCTCCTGTTCAACCTACAAACTTTGGTCGCTTTTATATTTACCGTGACGATTCACGGTAACGGTATCTTGAAGGACTTGAAAAGGCAATAAACATACGTTCCTTACCACAACATTGCTGCAGCTCTTTTAAAAGATGATATACACAATGTACGTAGGTCTGTTCCCTCCAAAGGAAAAATGTCACAATTTTCATGCATCTCTCTCACACACCACACCGTGACGTCTCCGTAGATTTCTATCAATAATACTTTCCGTGACGATAATTTTCAAAGTATGAAATATAGTTACAAGGATAATATTATGATATGGTTTTGCTTTTGTTCTTAAACATATAATACTGCCGCTCTTTCTTACACATTAAATGACAACAGTCGAATATGAGACAAACGGTGAACGTATGTCTGCACCCCCCCCCCCTAAAGACAACCTACAATCATTTTCATACATCTCCCTCACACGTATAAAGAAAATGACATGCAATACCGGTCGCAAAAAAGTATTACTTTGGAGGAATCAGTCACACGTTTATTGGGTGACATACCAATATTTAATATGTAAGAAAGAGCTGCAGCATTATGGCTATAATATGGTCTAATGCCTTTTTTGCTGTTACCGTTAATCGTCATATAAAATACAAGCGTCAATATATAAAAGCGTCCATTCTCGATCCCATCTGTTACCCATGCTGACTTGTCCACCTAACTTAATAATCCATTTGTCAAAGTCACTTCTTTGCTTTGGTTTATAACAGATTAAAAATGGTGCGCATTAAATTAACGAGGAAAATACTAAGAAAGTAGCTATATCCCAATTTCGTTGATTTCTGTTTGAATTTGAGTAAGAAAGGAGTCTTGAGGTTGAAATAACATTCCCCGCTAATGGATTCTTGATGTTCATTACCTATTGTAGGAGAGCACACATCTCTACAGGGCCGCTTTAGCCGATGGATATCCAAACCCATGAACTTTTTGCAGACTACGAACTTTGTGGGAGCTTCTACGGTCTACGAACCTTTTAGAGTCTACGAACTTTTTGGGGTTTACGTTAATTAATTACAAAAAAAATAACAAAGACAATCTGGAGAATATGCCATCGCACTATTTTTAAGAATTACGGTACATCGATCATCCAGTTGGTAAGTCAGATATCTCCAAATACTAAATTTTGAGATAATGAAGATAGCAATATTCGCAAGCTCACCAATAATCAAATATTATTTACACGTGTCTGTGTTTATAATTTTCTGGTACATTACTGTAACATTTTGAAATTACCTGTAGCCAAGAAAACAAAATTTCGTTTAATTCACTACAAGTTGTTCTTTAATTCATATTTTTTACACATAGTTGCATAATGAACTTTTCGATTTTTCGGAGATGTCTGACTTATCAACTGGATGATCGGTATAAAATTACTGAGATTCTTTGATTACAAGTTTTTTACAAGCATCTAGCTTGTGCATGTGCAAAAATATTTCCTAATATCGTAGTTTAAGTTCACGGAAAAAAAATTGTTAAGCAATATTTTTAATGTTCAAGTGCAGAGATTTATCAAATAATATTCTCAGTCGTAGATTTTATTTTCAAGGTTAATCAAAATAACCTGGGTATACAGTGCACACGATTTCCCAGATAACCCCCTTTAAAAAAATCGGCGGTGTCAAGTCTAGGGCTTTTGGAAGGCTGTGGGAACTTGGGAACGAGTCTTTCACCAGTGGTTCCCTAATGATCACATGGGATATGATAGGTTGCTACATTTTGCTGCATATAAGTTTTAATTTAATTCCAATTCAGTTTTTGGCGCAAAGACTATCTGGGTATTGTCACAACAGTCGAATGCTTCGCATCGATAAGCCGGAGTCTTTTTATAGGCATAAATTTGGGCGGCAACCTATTGGTTTCTCGATCTGTT
The DNA here is from genome assembly GCA_917880885.1 of Limnephilus marmoratus. NCBI lineage: Eukaryota > Metazoa > Arthropoda > Insecta > Trichoptera > Limnephilidae > Limnephilus > Limnephilus marmoratus. The sequence goes on from OU862908.1 coordinate 67,482,428, forward strand.
TTTTTTTTTTTAAATTTTATTTAAAATAAACCGGCGTCCTTTAACATTTTGATAAAAGTTTTAATAAAATTTACAATAGGAAACTGATTAAAATTATGTAGGTAACCAGAAATGAGCACGATACGGGCGATGAACATTCACGGTTGTAAAACTGTTTTACACAGAAAGCTAGTTGTTATCGCGTGAAGCGATTCTTGGCGAAAAAAATCCTAGAACCGAGCTTTCGCGTGCAGCTGGCTGCACGCTCCTCCCTCGTTCGGTTCCCCCACAGGAATGATGTAAAAAATGCAAAGAACTTATGGCACACGCTACAATATTAGAATTATGTCACTACTAAAAAGAACAACGTTTTAATGTATTTGTGAACTGCGCGTTAATTTTATGTATTTTCCGTATACAGTTGTCAATTTGCAAACCCCTGATGTCATGATAATTATACAAATAATAACTCTATTTACAATGCCACGCGGAACTATAGCCAATACTTATACGGTTAACGATGAATTATGTAGCTGAAAACATAAGGGATAGTCTGAATCCTAAAAAATCAGTTTCAATTTTGAAAATATTATATTAATAGTTTTTTTTTTTACATGAGTAGGTACCACACAGGAAAAATAATTTCCCTCAGGGCCTACGTCATCTTTGGGGATGCTGTGTGGAGGGTTTTTTTTAAGGAAAGGAAGGAGAGGAGAGTTATGGAAAGGAAAAGGATTTAAGGGGTGGGTAGGAATCTGGGATTCAGTGTATCCCGGTCATCCGCCTCCAGGACCCAGACAAACCTTACCCCATGAACCCGGGCACCCCTGCTAAATCACCAAACGTAGCGAACCACTTGGGGTGACCTATGGCAGAGGTGTTGGTTATCCAATAAAGGTTCCCGGGGCGGCGGTACCCATTCCCGCCTCCCAAATTGAAGGTTGAGGTTGGTAGATTATTGCTTCTTTGCTTTCTTCACACAATTAGATCCAATTTTAAATGTCATTTAAATTCAAAGCAAATTTGAGTTCGTTAAACAATATGCAGGATGCACATGCAACCGAAATTAGTATTTTTGATAAGTATTCTGGACATTTTTTTTAAATATTTTTATAAGTGCTTTGATAACCAAAGCCTCCCTGATCAAAATTCATTTCTTTGCCTCAAGAACTGTATATCGATCGATTTTTCTTGATTGGTCAATTCAGTCGCTCCTCCTTTTTCTGTTTCCTACTGGTCTTTACTTCGTTTTGGTTTTTGTCCAACCAACGGACCAACATTTTCCTTGAACTCAAAAAAGCTCTCTTTAACACACATTGTACAGTTTCCTGTCCTTAATTTAGCAATTCCGATAGATGTTGTCTGTATGCGTTTTATGCTAAAATATATATTTTTTTAAATTCCCTGTTGGCTTCCCAAACGCGAGATATAATTTTGTATTGTAGAATCGATCAGACCTCTAGTCCATCACAAACTCGACGATTGACATACGTTCAAATATTCTGATCAATCGTTTAAGGCAAAAGTTAAATAATAATTCTGAAAGTCATTCTTTTCGGCGAATGATTTGTTAAAACTTTAAACTGTTTCTTCATCTGTGGTTCAAGCGATCAAATAAGCGTAGAAAATTATTAGGGCCTCTGTAAGATATTAAAACGGCCCTGATTATCTCAGATATCTTTCAAATTGCTTCCTGCTCCGATAAATAATTTGTTCCTATCAAATATTTATTGTGAGACAACAGCTTCTACAATATTCCCCTTGCGTTTAAAGTGCCCTGGAAGATTCGCAGAAACATCTCTGATTGATTAATTTGTGGTTTTGATTTCTTTGATAAATAATTTGGTAACTCTGTAACACAAAATATACACATCTTCGAGAAAGCTCGCTTTGTGTTCAAACAATTTGTTAACATTCGAGATGATAAATTCGTCAGACATATTCCTTGGAATTGTTACAGACTCTTGTATTATAATTCTTCCAAAAAGAATTATGCCTGAAACATGCGAACGTTATATCGGAAGATGATATTATAATAGCACCAAAGGCGAATAGAATATGTTAACAACGGAGTTCTGAATAAGCCTGTGTTGAAAACATTCATTGACATGAAAAGTTTTATTATCTCGTACCCGTAAAATCGTTCGGTGTATCAATTTTGTTTGTTTTTCTTTTTAATTTTATGGATTCTTTCGTAGTCCTAACTAACTAGGGTTTTTTGTTCACGGACCCCTATAAATTATTGTATCCAAAAAATCTATGCTAGCGACTGCAGAGATAAATAAGAACCCTCGATCAGCCAAGTTAAAAAAATACATATATATATATATATATATATACATCCCGCTATCATTGCTGCGTCTTCTAATGGTCCACTTTCATTCAATCCTGCGTCCAACCGTCATTCTGCGTCCGGTATACGGACGCAGGATTGAACACATGTAATTTCAAGTTTTCCCCACTCCTCTACCCTCATACAGTCCAAAAACGAAAATAAGCCAGACGCGGTATTGGTACCTAAATCAACTGAAATATGCTATTTTAGTTCAGTGCTTTGTCACCGAGCGGCGAGCCGCGGCGCTGCAGTAGACCATCGTATATTTTTTGCAAAATATACGTTATTATTGGCTTTTATTGACTCGCGTATCGCAGCTCCTACATTTGGCAACATCGCTTTTTAACAGCGTGTCTTCTGTTCTCTGCGAAAACAAAGCAATCATACTAATATCGCACATTGCTAAAGATTACATTGAAATTCAGCTTCATCACCTATTCAAAATTGGCGCCAAGTATGATTCCAATAAGGATGGATCTTTGTCAAACGTGTGTAATTAATATTTCAATTTCACCAAGACAATGTTGCAACAATATCGTCGTTGTTTACGCATTAAATAATAGTTTTCTGCTGATATTGAATTTGCCAAAGCTGCATTTTTTTTAAAGCAATGATTTACTTCTTACTCGCTAAATGAATTGAAATTCATTGTTAAACTAATATTCAATCACGGCATCTATGCTTATATCTAAAAATAAAGACGAAATTGCCTAAACTAATTTACTAGAAGTGGTATTTTTCTTTTAGTTTCGTCTAGTCCTTCTGACTTTTCAATTTCGATTTGAGAGTCGGACATGGGTACCGTCGCCCCGGGAACCATTTATTGGATAACCAACACCTTTGTCGTAGGTCACCCCAAGTGATTCGCTACATTTGGTGACTTAGCAGGGGTGCCCGAGTTTATGGGGTAAGGTTTGACCGGGTCTTGGCGTTAGACGCGTTTGCCCACCAGGTGCATGGCAGGCCGGAACGGGAGAGAATGGTCGAGGGAACCATTTCGACGACTTCTGACTTCTTCAGTCGTTTTTTCTCGGAACATCGCCTTTCACCGAAGTGGGAGGGATGGACTCATACATCCGTCACTCCTGGACACACTAACCCCCAGATTAACCAACCCAACCTTCATTCGCTTTTCTTGCCCAGAACTTCCTTTCGTTCCTTTCCTAAAAAGACTATCCACACGCACCCCCAAAAATGTCAGCGCTAATGTAAAATTAATATTACTAAACTGGCTCTTCAGAGACTACAATTGCACATTTATGAAAAACCGGAGGAAAATTAAAAAAAAAAAAAACTAGAATTTGGCGATATTAACCAACAAAAAAATTTTGATGACAATTTTTTGTAGTGTAGTAAGTAATCAGATGGAACGAAAAGAAGAGATGTCCTGGTTCTAGTTAGTTTAGACGAGCAAGTAAACAGAAATTACTTTAAAGTCATGAATTGCGGCTTCCGTGGTCTAGAGGTCGCGGGTTCAAATCCCGGAGTGCGCAAGTAACATTTTATTTATAAATTAAACAATATATCTTTGTTAGAACCCCTTATATATTTTATTAACGCCGACCGGTTTCGGAACCACCGTTTCTTCCTCAGGGCAAACATATAAATGACTTGACAGTGGGTTGGTACAATGTATTATTACTAAGGGTGGGGGTGTGTTTTGTGTTATTTCATAATGTACCTATTCATTAAAAATAATATGTTGTACTTATTTGCAGCTTGTTCTAGAGTAGTAAATATGCCCGAGGAAGACACGGCATGATCATATTAAACAAATTCTTGAGTCAGGCCAAGCCAAAAGTCAGAAAAACTGAAGAGCGATTATGAATGTGAATTGTGAATGAGGCAAAGAAATATATGCCAATACCTAGTTGTTTGCGTGATGGTTAGTTAGTTATTGCTAAATACTATTTATTTGTTAGTGACGGCATGTTATTTTAATTGTTTACTTATACCGTTTTATGCTTTCCCTTTGTTGTGTTTTCCTTTTTTCCTCCTAAAAGAAAATAATGCATATTTTCGTTTTAAGGTCCACAAAAGAATCTTAAAATTGTTTCTCCCGTGACGAGAATGCATTAGTTAACTTTAATTTGAAAAGATACCTACTGTCAAACATGATAGATCTGATAAGCATTTATGTAATTCTATGTTGATTTTAATGACATTAAAAAATACTCATAATTACTGTGGATTAAAGATATTTTTTTTTTACTAAATGATTATTTAAAAAAATTCAACACACATGGCTGAAAAATAAAAAAAGACTAGCATAACCAATTTGCGTATAAACGCTTTTTTATGGTTTTTTATGTAAATTCCTCACAAGAGCCCCAGCTTCTCCCGTCTGGAGACAGTGAGACTATGGCATCCCCAATTAGGGGTATGTTGTGAGGATAAAGCTAGTGGGGAGGGGAAGGAGATGGGGAATAGAAATATGGGCAAGAACCTGGCTTTTCAGATCTAGTCACCAAACACGGCTAAAGCTATTTCAAGCAATTTTTCAATTAATTTATTTTGAATGGTGGTCTTACACAAGGGCGATACTGAGAGTATCTTCCACTCTGGAACGTGCCGCAAATATACTAGATATATATTATTGTTAAGGAATTAAATGTGAAATAACACAAATTCGTAAAATAAAATTTTTTACACACGCCAGAATTGATCCCGCTACCTTGATTGCGAGTCAAGAGCCTTACCCCCAGACCACGCGGTTGTTGCTACTTACTTTACTTTATTAAAACGTTAACATGTATTTTTGCTCATCTTTTATTATTTTTTTTTCATTAACTCTACACTGAGGAAAATAATTTCCCTCGGGGCCATGTCATCTGGGATGCTGTGTGGAGGGTTTTTTTGAGGAGAGGAAGGAATGAACATTTGTCTTGAAGAGACCCATGTTTTAGGAAGGAGGAAACACAGAGGCCGGCAAATCATTTCATAGCCGAGCTGTTGAACACAAGAACGAGTCGAAGATTTATGATACAAATGTGTGTGTATCTATCACCTCTGTCTATTTAAACAATTTTGCCATATTCCATTCTGAATTTCTTCCGAAATATAACATAATTCTCTTGAACACTTAAAGTGTTTGAGCTCTTAAAAATATATATGTTATTGATGAAAATAATCCATGAATTTCTTTACATTTTGAAAAAGTAATTATTTAATTATTTACCTACCTATTAGAAAAATGTTTTTCGAAATATGCTCCGAAAATTACAAAGAGCACATTTATTTCCGTTATTTAACATGTTATATAGGTATGACAAAACACCTTGCGTCTTTTTTCTTCTTTTAGCGCGCTTACCAGAAAGCCTAATAATCATATTCTGATGATTTGAATAGGGCCGTTTTTGTGAAAAATCACCTTTAATCAGGCGTCGTACAAATTTATCTTTCTTCTAACTAAGGACTAGACACTAGACAAACTATTATCACAACTTGTGGGTAACAGATTGCATTCACCGGTTCGACGATCACCAAAATAAAACTGTAGTCTATAGTACAATGCATTTGACCAAAGAACGTAATGCTGCATTAAAATGAACGTATATTGTTTTATTTATATTCTGCACAGGCAGAAAACATATTGGACCATACTTACCTGGGAGGCCACTTCAGATTTACACTCTATTGTTTTTTTTTTTTTTACATTAACTCCACACAGGGGGCCCTGAGGAAAATAATTTCCCTCAGGGCCTATGTCATCTGGGATGCTGTGTGGAGGGTCTTTTTGAGGAGAGGAAGGAATGAACATTGGTCTTGAAGAGACCCATGTTGTAGGAAGGAGGAAACACAGAGGCCGGCAAATCATTCCACAGCCGAGCTGTTGAACACAAGAACGAGTCGAAGAAGCGACCCGTTCTCGTGTGACAAATGTCAATCGTGTACAAATGTAGGGCACGCGTTTGGCGTGTTTCCCGACAATGCGCCGGTGCCGAAGGGATCAATTACGCTAATTCTTCGAAGCATCTTCCATTGTAATATCGGTAGAACAAGGATAGCATTCCCACCCGACGCCTGTGCTCTAAAGATTGCAACCCGTCTATTAAGATGTGAGAATCTATCAAACGGATCGCACGTTTTTGCACAGAGTCGAGGGTATTTTTCAGGTATTTTGGAGCTCCAGACCAGAGGTGGCTGTCAAATTCAACCGTGGGGCGCACTTGTGATTTGTACAGGGTTAGCAGTTGTATACTATTAAATTATCTGCGGGCCCTGTACAGTAACACCCAGCTTTTGAGAGGTTTTATACCCTTTTAACATTTTTATAAGCTTTTATGCCTTTTTATGAATAAAACAAATCATTTGGGTTCCTACATTGAAAAAAATTTTTGAGCTTTTATAAAATTCTAATTTTATTTTATGTAACTAATTCAATTTTGTTCATCTTTAAGCAAAAGCAAAATAATGCCCATCTTATTGTGACACGAGAATTCCGTGAATGTAATGGTTGACTGTTGAATGTTCAATGACCCATAGAAAGATAAACAATAAAAATGAAATAACTTGATTAAGATAAATAATTATCACATAATGAGCATCAATTGTGGTCGGAAAGAATTTAGAACGTTTTTCGAGGCAGTTTGTTTATAATTAAGGATACGCATAAACACTTGAGATGTAAGTTATGAATGGATCAGCTGTCCCAAGGACGCTTATCACATAATAGTCAAACATTTATTTTTATTGTGGCTTGGACATTTTTGTTTCAAGTTACGATTAGTCGACGCCGATAAAAAAGATATGGTGTTTTTGTATTTTATTCACACGTATGACCCACAGAGCAGTACATTCGACCGGTCAATGGCCGAGTTTGGATCCCACTCAGGCGTTGTATGTTCAGTTCATCTGTGGCTAAATCCTCCATCTCGACACAAGCAACAATTTCTGCTTTCTGTGGTGGTAATTTTGGAGGCGGGTATGGGTACCGCCGCCCAGGGAATCATTTATTAACCAACACCTCTGCCATAGGTCACTCCAAGTGGTTCGCTACGTTTGGTGACATGGTAGGGGTGCCCGGGTTCATGGGGTGAGGTTTATCCGAGTCTTCGTAGAGGATGCGCCTGCCCACCAGCTGCATGGCAGGCCGGATCGCGAGAGAATGATTGAGGGAGTTCCTTTAACTTCTCCAGCCGTACTCTCTGGGAATATCACGTTACACCGCAGTGGGAGGCATGGATTCATACGTCCGTCATTCCTGGGTACACTAAACCCCGATTTCTACCCATCCCTAATACCCTTTTCATTCCCAAAACTTCCTTTCCCTAAAAAGACCCTCCATACAACATCTCCAAAGATGACATAGGCCCTGATAGAATTCTTTTTTCCTCAGAGCCTTCTGTATGGAGCTGATGTAAAAAAAGTAAGATATTTTCAAATATTGTCTGGTTATTCGTAACCAGGGAATGTTTGTCTTTCTTAAAATAAAATAAAATATATATCCTTACCTATGTTTTTATTTTTAACTTTATGAACCCTCAAATTATAACATTTAAATATGAATGTTGATCGAAATATAAATATTTCGATCAACATATTAATATCTTGCTATCTTTTTCGATCAACATACCATGTTGATCGAAAAATCCTCAAAGATGTAACGAAAAATCCTCAAACATGTAAAAAATAATTCAATGAATAGAGAAAACTTTTATAAAATATATATTTACATGAAGACAATATAAGCGAAACTCATTCGAAAATCTGGAAACAGAAAAATCAGAAAAATATATTGGCAGTATAGTATAATACGAGTAGGTAAAGTATATTTGCGGCACGTTCCAGAGCGGAAGATACTCTCAGTATCGCCCTGGTATAACGTTGCTTGCAATGGCTTTAGCGTGTTTGGTGACCAGATCAGAATAGCCAGGTACTTTCCCACCTTCCTCTTTCCCATCTCCTTCCCATCCTCACTACCTTCAGCCTCACAGCATACTTCAATTGGAGATGCCATAGTCTCACTGGACCAGACGGGAGTAGTTCGAGACTCTTGCGCGGTGCTCATGTAAAAAAAGTGAAATCACTTCCATATTGCAGGTCACGATTCCTTTAAATTTTCTAGATTCTCCTCGTACCAATTCTCAGCATCTCCTTTCGTTCGTTGTACAATAAAAATACATTTACTGTATATTTTAAATACTGTTTTAGCCTTCCAATCTTTAAAACATTTTTGGAATTTCGGAAAGGTTCCCATTTCCAAATTTACTCCCTTCTATACCCTACCGTTACTATGTCACCTTTGCAATCCCTCCCTCTGCTATCCCTCGTCCTCCATCCCTTACCCTCACCCTCTCATGTGTGTCCTTTCCCATGAGCCCTCGTTACACTCTCGCGACCCTCACCCCTCTTGCTTTCCTTTCCACCTTCCCATCTTCCCTGCTTTCTCCCCTTCCGCGAACCAATCCCCAAATTTCCCCTTCCCCTTCCCCTCCCTCCATCACTCCTTGAAGCGAAACTAAATGAAAAACATACATTTCAAACAACTCGCACGCCACTAATTGTAATTTTTTATCCAAATTTCATAACGCCAGAGCTCACTATTATATATAGAAAAATTCACGGATTTGCGCATAACAACTCACCAAAGTTTCATCGCTATCGGATGAATGCCAAAAGAAATAATTTAATAGCGCTAGAGCTCACCACAGAAACCATCGCGGGCATGCGCACGACAAATCTCCAAATTATCATCGTAATCGTATGAATGCTTTAGGTACATAAACATTCGTTTTTAAATAAAGATTATTTTTACATTAGCCAGGGGGGGCAGGAGAAATTTCCACAGGAAGCCCTGAGGTAGGTGTCCAGGAGTGATGGACATATGAATCCAATCCTCCCACTGCGCTGCAAGGCGATGTGTCGAGAGATTATGGCTGGAGAGAATAAAAGACCACCTTCAACCAGTCTCTCTCGATTATACCCACCATGCAGCAGTTGGGCAGACGCATCGGTCACCAAAACCTGGATAAACCTCACCCCATGAACCCGGTTACCCCTGCTAAGTCAACAAACGTAGCGAACCCCTTGGGGTGACAGCATTTATATGAAAAGCATTAATATAATTATAATTTAATTCTTCATTCATTTTTAAAATAATTTTCCTCAGGGCCTATGCTATCTTTGGCGATGCTGTTTGGAGAGACTTTTTAGGTGAAGAAAGAGAAGAAGTTCTGGGAAAGAAAGGGATACCCGGGGTTGGTAGGAATCTGGGGGAGTGTGTCCAGAAGTGAGGGACGTATGAATCCATCCCTCCCACTGCGGTGCAAGGTGATGTTCCGAGAGAGTAAGGCTGGAGAATCAACCAACCAATCCCTCAACCATTCTCTCCCGATCCGGCCTGTTATGAAGCTGGTGGGTAGACGCACCCGCCGCCAAGAACCAGATAAACCCCACCACATGAGCATAGAATATTATAGGGCACCCCTGCTAAGTTACCAAACGTAGGGAACCACTTGGGGTGACCTATGGCAGAGGTCTTAATGTCAAGATTATCCAAATGGGTTCCCAGGGCAGCGGTACCATACCCGCCTCCCAAATTGAGTCTTTCGGAAGACTACGGTTTCTTTTTAAATAATAGGTCGCAAAATATACCTACTGATTATCGTGTTGTAGTAATAAAGTCCTTATATGGTAATCACTGTCGTGATGCGAAATCAAAATGGGGAGAAGAGGACGCATATAAAGGTCCCAGCAATACAGATCTAGTCACTAAAAATAACTAATCGCCCTTCAAGCAACGTTTTAATTCGGAATGATAAGTCTCAAAAAAATCCCATACCAATTTAATAAATATTACGTGCGCATCGCCGCCGGGTTGATTAGAGTCCGCAACACATTGGCCAGTCGTATTGGCACTTTCATATTCTATTAATAACTTTACAGTCGTCCAACCAAAAACTTGAACAAATAAGCGGCAACGTTGCAAGACGTTGGTTTGTCATCAACATGAAAATGAATATATAATTGGACGCTACATTGTGGACCAAATTGAAGAAAATATACGCAGGATGCCTCACTGCATTGAATATGAAAGGAGTTCGGATCGGTGGAACTTTGAAGGGCGTTTTTTTCGTTTTGTATATTTTTAAAATCATTATTTTTAAAAATATAAATACCTAGCTACAATCAAACACTTAAAAGCTAGTATATACTTTAGTTAAAGCTATGTAAAATTAAGTCCTTCAGATAGACGCAGTAATGTCGATCTGATGAAAGGACGCAGCAATGATAGCGGGATGTATATATATATATATATATATATATATATATATATATATACATTTTGATGCTTTCGTAGATAACTATTGTAACTATGTAGATACTTTCAAATGGAAGGACAATCAAAAATATTAATTTCGGTTTTCGGTGCGTGAAATATGATACATTCCTACGTGAAATAATTCACGTTCAATGAAATTAAATTTGCTCTGAATTTAAGTGTCATTTTCAAAATTGGAAATGCTTGTGTGAAACATAATTCAAAAAGAGATACAGTAGGTACGTACGTGCCTACCTATAATATACGTAATATTTTTTTCATATGATGAAATTGGACTAATTCTAACCCTTTGTCCTCTAGAAGACCGTCGGAAAAAAATTGATCTAATTTTTTACTTCAAAATTATCAATTGTACTATTGATTCAGCTGCATTACTACAACTCATCCTGTAGACTCAGAAATAATGAACTGTTTTCCCTCAATCAACACTTGACTAATTATGGATATTTTTCACCTCTGTCCAGAATGTGTAGACTGGTCAACTCAAGTCAAGAAGACCTTGACTTCTTTGGTATGAGTACGAATGATAAAAAATTGACGATATTTTATAACTGTGTATTCAGATTTCAAGCAGAGTCATACTTGACTTGTCTTGTCACTTGTAATTTCTTATGTGTATCTCTGATTTTGTCTTTGCTTTCATTTGTCGTCATTTAATCTTATAATTTACACTTTTATGATTTTCGTTTTATCTTATTAGTATAAGTAATATTTTAACATAAATTTATTTTAACTGTTTTTTACAAAATTGAAATTGTAACTGGTATGATTAAGGATAGTAAATAAACTGTTTTATTAGTCATTTTCTATTGGACATAATTGTTACTGCAAAACATTGGTATTTCAAAATTATATTACCTGAAAAATCAAATATTTTAAAGCCATTAACAATCATAATGTGTACCGTTTTGAATTTGGTTTTTAAATGGGATACCAATTCGGACTATGAAAGGAAAGAAGGTATTAAAAAGTCTCAGAAATGAGCTTTTTCCAGTACTGAATACTGAATACCCTTTTCAGCTTCGAAGTAATTCTAAATATATCCACGAAAGCTTGCAGAATACTGTATTGTAGAAATATACAATATAATACGCTGGAGCATTAAACCCTTTGCAATGGAAAATTTTTCAACTCACAAATAGTGTGGACTTAAAAAAGCATAATTTTATATAAAAAAAAAATTTCAGGCTTTTTGTGGAAAACACATACAATGAATATCATAATAAGAACAGATTACTAAATACATTTTCTGGTTCATTTGTTTCAGGTATAAACATTAAAAAATCAATTTTCATTGCAGCAGTTCTGTTTTAACAACTTTTGAAGGTTATTCCCATCAACGTAACAAATCATTGAAGAAGAAGATAATACTAATTATCTAAACGAAAATGAGAAAAGGAATAAGACAGGGAAAAAAAAAGATAACGGTTGCAACTGGGACTCGGATCCTTCTCATCTTACCGGGAAGAACGCTTTTCCAATTAGGCCACTTTCAGAATAAACAATGTTATCTTCGACAAATTTTGTTTTCCATGTTATTGGCAACTACCTTTTTCATTGGAAAGAATCGTTCTAAGAACTGGTTTGTAACCTAGATAGTGTCTCGGATAAATATATCCGTTTTTTATTTGCATGGAACATCTATCGACATTTTTGTACGAATATTCAATGTTTATTAAAACAACTGTCTTTTAATAACAAATTAGTCGAAGATAATATTGTTAATTCTGAAATTTGAAATATGAGATTGACACTGAAGACGGTTTGATTAGGGTGGCAGTGGCCTAATTGGAAAGATGAGAGGTTAATCTCGGTGAGGTGAGAGGTTCTGGGTTCAAGTCCCGACCGTTATCTTTTTATTTTTCTTGTACTCTTTCATATTTTCTTTTAGATTATGAGTATTACCTTTTTCTTCATTGACATAAATAAAAAAAGCATAACACCTAAAGATAGTTCAAAACTGCAAGCGAGCATTTGATTCTATAAATGCAGACGTTGCCAAGATATCAAAATCCGACTCGTAATGGCTATAAATGCCTTAACAGCAATGTAGAAGGTAGGTTAATGCACCAGAGATAACAATCCACCCCCATTTCAAGTACGTACATCGTACATACGAGTATATAATAGAGAAGAAGACGCTATTGAAATAGAAAAATCGAATCTTACTTCACTGGATGACCTAATTTCGGTAAGTTTTTAATACTATCAAAAGAGAAAATTAAAGTCCCTCGAAAATATACTGGGAACTCTGTAACTTGTAATGCAACAAAGTCGTCTAATAAAGTGGCGGTTTCCGACGAACCGCGCGGCTGAGGAATCTCGGGGGATCTGCGGTTTGACCGCAGTGCAGCATCTCTATTCTGTGCTGCAACTTCAAGACTAGAAGCAATCCGGAGATTAAGGTGGTACTTCAAAGGAACGCTTTCTAGAAGTTAATCTTAGTCTATCTATTGTGTTTTAAGTCGAGTCTCCAGCGGCCAAACGGTTTTCAAAACATCGGACAGAAAAAAAACATTGGGTTGCAAACAAGATTTTTTGTTTTCCATCGTGTACTGAAAACAAAAACATTGTGGCCTAGTTTTTATGTCCACTTTTATAGTATTATAGCAGATGCGATGTTGCCGTATGAAATTGTAAACAACATTTTCGTTATATGTTTTTGGGGTGTTGTGCCGTGTTGCGCTACCTCCTTCTTTAGCCAACTTGCCCCTGACTAGCATAAATACCACGTTTTAATGAACTTTCTATTCCGTTCCGCGGCGACGACGCCACTGCTTGTCACGATTATTTTGTACTGGTGAAAGTTAACAATTGTAATTTTTATTTTATTTTATTTTTTCTTAAATTCTTACCATTGTGATTTCTAATTTTAGATTTCATTAAGAGATGGAGCCACTTCCGTCGGCATCTCGCAAACGGACTTTCCCCTGGCTAGCATAAATACCACGTTTTAATGAACTTTCTATTCCGTTCCGCGGCGATGACGCCACTGCTTGTCACGAGTATTTTGTACTGGTGAAAGTCAGTGCTGCTGGCGACACGGTATCGCTTCGAAGTAAATAAGCACACACTTCACGACTAAAATTACACATCTACCGGATCTGCCGGATCTGCCCTGATGATGGACACTGCAACGATGTCCGAAACGTTGGCTAAAGAAGGAGGTAGCGCAACACGGCACAACACCCCAAAAACATATAACGAAAATGCTTTTGGCCGTGAAAATCTTAAAACTTATCTGTAAACAACATTGTTGACGTCCTGAGTCAATAATGTTGTTAGCTAAGAAACAGAATTGATTTACCATCATCTCCACTTGAAATAATGTAATAACTTTATTTTTTTTAACTTAATGAGTTGAACCTCAAATTGAAATATTTAATTATTGAAACAATAATAGCGATTCTCGATCGAAAATCTGAAAGTCAAAATCAGAAAAATATATAAAAATAGATACATTTATCCAAGACCCTATCTAGGTAGAATTTAGTTTGACTTGAATCTTACAATCATACATAAATACAGCAGCCAATAAAAAATATGCGTTAAGAAAATGATGATAATGTTGGTAGTTCTTAATCTAAGTATGATATAGTTAAACAAGACCAAATCGAATGGGGTCACATTAGCTCAGTGTTAGAGCACCGCCCCGGCAAGGCAGATTCAGATTTTAAATTGAGTGTAACTAATATTGTCTTTATCATTTAATTATTTAATACCTATTATCATTGTTAGATACATTAGTAAAATGAAGAAATATATAATTGATATTTATTTATTTATTAACGCCCTTTTTCGGGGCTTTTACATATGAATAGTAAGAAATACACAGTATTTATTGTACATAACTGAACTGCCTTCGTAACAATATTTTATATTTGTTTAAAGATAAATTGAAGATGTCCACTGACTTGGTATACTTGTTTCCCTCCATTAGTATTCTGGGCAAAGAGGAATACATATGGTAGTTAGTTCCAGAATTACTGCACTGAAATAAATCCTGACTTCTAGTATTACGTATTGGAATCCGGAAGCTTATCAATTCGAGCAATATCGGACTGTCAACTAAATCATTTAGAATTTTATACAGAAATACCAAGTCAGTGAAAGTTCTTCTGTCTGACAATTTGAGCATATTCATATCATTCAAAATAGTATTGTAGTTCAACATAATTGCTGGAATACCCATTTTAAAATTAAGAAAACGTAAGAATTTGTTTTGTATTCTTTCAACAGCTTGTACATGTATATTGTAATATGGGTTCCAGACGGGAGAATTGTATTCAAGTTGACTTCTAACATATGCAAAATATAAAAGTTTTATACACTTAATATTGTTAAATTTTCTAGTTAGCCTAGTTATAAATCCCAACATTTTTAAGGCCTTATTAGAGATTTCTGTTATGTGGTTAACAAATGAAAGATTAGATTGAAAAGTGATGCCCAAGTCTTTAATTTGTGTTAATGTCTCCAGAGTATTGTTATCAATGTTGTAATTGAAGATCACTGGATTTTTTATTCGAGAAAATCTAACTATATGACATTTTGAGATATTTAAGTAAAGTCTATTTTCATTACACCAAATTAACAATTTGTTGATATTATCTTGAAGAATGTTGCAATGGTAAATATTTTGAATTATTCTAAAAATTTTGAGGTCATCAGCAAAAAGTAAGATAAATACATCATGAAATATTTTTGTAAGATCATTTATAAACAAGATAAATAATATTGGGCCAAGGTGTGAACCCTGTGGAACTCCACTTGTTGCATAAATTTTTTCCGACAATGAGGATTTTATTCGAACAATTTGTTGTCTTCCAGTAAGATAGCTTTCAAACCAGGCTAATATACTGCCACGTATACCAAGCTTTTCTAATTTCCAAATGAGAATTTTATGGGAAACTGAATCAAAGGCTTTACTAAAATCAGTATAGACAGAGTCTACTTGTTTTTTTTCTTTAAAAGCATTGGTTATAAAATTTTCATAAATAATCAAGTTAGAGAGTGTACTTCTACCTGGCATAAATCCAAACTGGTAAGGTGATATTACAGGTTTTATTTGGGCAAAAAGTTTGTCAAGTATTAGGCTTTCAAATAGTTTCGGTATGGTGGATTGAATGCATATTGGTCTATAATTACAAACATCACTTTTATCGCCCTTTTTGAAAATTGGAGTCAAATAACTATTTTTCCACATATCGGGAAAAATTCCACTGGATAAAGATAAATTAAAAAGTTTGGTTAATGGAAGAGCAATTACTTTGATACATTCTTTGATAAATATTGTGGGGATATTATCCGGTCCTGCAGATTTGTTGATATCTAATGATTTAACTTTAGTTACTACATCAGAGAGACTTATGGTACACTGCGAAATATCAAGAGTTTCATCTAGAGTTGTTGATGGAAGAGGAACATTATTTGCGTCTGTTGAATAAACACTTTTAAAAAATTTTGCAAACAAGTTAACAATACCATCAGTATTATTGCTATGGCTGCCATTTAGGTGCATAATGCTCGGGAATTCAGAATCATCTTCTTTAAGAGATTTCGAATATTTCCAAAAATAATTAACATTGTTTATTATGGAGTTTTGAATTTCATTTATATGGTTACGGTAGCAAGTCATAGACATTTTTTTACACAAAGTTCTTAAATATTTAAATTCACTGTAATCAGAATTTTTTTTATATAATTTATATTCTTTATGTTTAAGTTTTTTGGTGATAAGTAGATTTATAAGTTCTTTGGTGTACCATTTTGGATAGGTGTTTGGCTTACATATTACGGTTGGAACATAGATGCTAATAGCCTTTCCCAAAACAGAATAAAATTTATTTGTAGCTGTGTTAATATCATCATATTGCACAGATGACCAATCAAAAGAGAGGAGATAATTACATATTTTCTCGTAGTCAGTTTTGAAAAAATTTTGGTAACTGAAAGACAGTTTACAGGTATTAACATGTACATTAGAAATAATAACTTCCAGTGGAGGATGATAACCATCAATGGGCACCAGCGGTTCACTACATTCTTCAATTACTAGTGACTCTAAGTTAGAAAAACATAAGTCTAGAGTACGATTATTTACATTTGATATAGTATTTGCCTGATTCAGGCCTAGAAATAACGCCATGTCTAGAATAATGCGTTCAGACTCACTCACACTGATATTATTGTCCCTGTTCACCCAATTCACATTTGGAAGATTATAATCACCAGCAAGCAAAAATGTTGCATTAGCATGCTTTTTTAATATAACTTCCACTTCCTCACTATGGCACCTGTATACTTCATTGCTTGAATTTGGTGGGATATAAATACAACCAACAATAATCTTTTTATTCCTGGCAACATTCACTTGCACGAAGATTTGTTCAAGAAGTTTGTATTTAGTTGTAATTAAGTTTGATTTGTATTTCTTGCTGATAGCGATTAAAACCCCGCCACCTCTGCTTTTAGCACTTGTCAATGTATTTCTGTCTAATCTATACACATTATGATTTATAAAACCTAATTCACTAGAATTAATATTAGGTTCTAACCATGTTTCAGAAAGTAGAATAAACTCGTGCCCAAACATTGGTAGTGTAGATTGAAGTAGACTTAATTTTGTTTTAAGGCCTCTGACATTTTGGTAGTACAGCTGGCAATTTTTTGTTTGGTGTTTTTTAGAGGAGTTTTCTAATGGCATAAAAAATCAATTTTCTTCTTTTCAGCTTCAATTTTCCTCAAATGTACCGAGCATTCATTACTCCAAGCATAATGGTCAGTTGGCAATTGTAATTTTAATTTCTCATTAATTTTTTTGCAGTTAATGCACTGAATGTCATTTTGACAGTTTACATTTTCATGTGCTTCGGAACATCGAGTGCATGCTTTTTCACTTCTGCAATCTTGTGCTTTGTGCATATAGCCATTGCACTTGTAACATTTTAGAAGTGAGATGTTGTCGAAAACCCGACATCTATCCCATCCAATATTTACCTTACCTTCTTGTAACATTATGTCGTAAGTTTTTCCATCGACTTCCATGAAAATGGTGAAGTTGACGTCACCTCGTTTAGTTTTTATTTCTTTTATAT
This sequence comes from Limnephilus marmoratus, assembly GCA_917880885.1. Classification (NCBI taxonomy): domain Eukaryota; kingdom Metazoa; phylum Arthropoda; class Insecta; order Trichoptera; family Limnephilidae; genus Limnephilus; species Limnephilus marmoratus. The sequence continues at coordinate 67,500,120 of OU862908.1, forward strand.
ATTTTATGTCAATTTTCGCTTCAACTGTTTGCAGGTAATCATTTTGCAACTTAATTTTTGAAATAATTTCTTCTGGTGTGAATTTATCCGATAGACCAATAATTTTCAGTTTGGGATTCTTGGGTTTAGGTGTATTCACGTCATATTTTTTTCCCATCTTTGAAATTATTTGCTCTTGCACATATACATATACAACAACAACATAAATAATTTCGTTCTGTTTGAAATACGAAAGACGGTTAAATTTGTTAAAACATTTAAACATTTAAATACTAAAATCTCGATTAAAAAATGGGAGGGTGGGGATAGGAAGGTTAAAATTTGGGGTTATAGGTATTTTTTAGTTAAATAAAAAAAATACAAAAAAATAATTGTCAAAAAAATACTTTTTTTTTCTGGGTAGGGACACCCTAATCACCTAGCGGTATGAAATATACTTTAAAACCTATTCTCATACCTACTAAATGCACATAAAATTTCATAAAAATCGGTCATGACGTTTCGGAGGAGTGCGACCACAAACACCGTGACACGAGATTTTTGTATACAAGAATACAAAATATGCTTGCTGGGGGGTATACTCGTGTATATGAGTATATGAGTACGTGAGAATGTGAGTATATGAGATGTCTATTAATTGCTATACTAAGCGTGGCAAATTTAATGTGTGAAATTTTCACAATACCTTCTTTAAAACCCCGCGAAAGTTTCTGGATTATTTCAACCACATGACAATACATCTTAAAAGTATTTTAATCTTTACAAAAACTCTTGCAAAACCGTTAAAAATGTCAAAATTTGAGAATGACATTTTGCAAAACAGTGATTGTTAAAAAGAAATCAATTTTCAAAACTCTTTAAATTACTGAATTTATTCTGCTCGCCTAAAACTTTGAATGAAGAATTACAGATATTTTAAATAGTACCTATGTTAGGTACCAAAATTGATTAATTGTTCTAATATTATACAAAAATTAATATTTGTAATACATGAAAAAGAAAAAATTCAATTAAAAAAAATGTAATACATGGCACGCGAGCTGTTTGAAAACTTAATGTACTGGGACTGAATATATGAAAAGCGCGAGGTGGTTGGTGGAATGGGGGAGCAGGAGAGAGGAGAGAGAAGACGAGGAAGATGGAAGAGGAACGCGGGAGGGGCAGTGGACGCGGGAGGGGAACGGGGACGCACGGAAAGTACTTGCAATTAGAAAACAATTTATTGCATTTAAGCATTGCAATGCATGCCGGGAACCGCTAGTAAATAATATATTTTTAATCTTAATTTTTGAATTTGAATTTCAACATGCAAAACGTTAAGAATTTGAAAGTGAAAAATGTGATTCCGCAAGTTACCTGATTCAGAAGTCAGAATAATTTATTGCAAATGTCTTCAACTTATTTAATGGTTGTCGTACTTGAATTCGTCATTAAATCTTCACGTTTATCCATTATGGTTTTGAGCTGTGGTTTTATTACGTCGTTAAACAATTCAGACTTTACTTTTTATGACGCAATAAAACAAAAGTTTTAAATAGTGAAGTTCATTTATACAAGTGGCGAAGTGAATTTGCATTGTTTAACGATTCAAATATTCATAGTAGAAATTTGCAGTGATATCCCTTGAATTTTTATAATAGCTCCACACAGGAGGCCCTGAGGAAAAAAGTTTTATCAAAGCCTGTTCACGCAATATGTATGGGTTTGGTTAGACATGCATTCGTAAATATTTAGTGGAAAGCAAATGTCAAAAATCCTACAATTATCCCATCCACCTAATCTTTCCATCCTTAAATGCATTGAGGTATATAAATAGAGAAGCAAACTTCATTACCGCGCGTCAAAAAAAGCGTAACCACTCTACAACTACGAGACGTAGCTTTGAAACCACTAAACATTTAAAGTAAACATATATTTGTCTCACTTACACAAGTCACGAGAACTATACCGCCTGACCGCCCCGCGAGGATTAGACAAAGATAGAAACACAAACCTGCGATTGCTGTTTAGTGTTGCATACCTTTTGAAATTTTACCCAACATACATAATAAAATAGAGTTTTTTTTTAACGTTAGTTTGTAATAACATAAAATTATTAAAATGATTTTTAATACTTGTTTTATTATATGACTTAAAGAAAGCATAACTAATGAAATATTTAAGATATTTTTTGTTACAATATTTTTATTGAACCAACATTATATAATTCTCAAACGGAAAGTGTTTCAAAAGTGTTTTTAAAGTTCTTTTCTCAGCAATCGAATTATTTCCACCCACTTCTCATGGCGTGCTGCATCTTTATGGTACTCTGCAAAATTATTATCAATATAAATCACTACCTATCTACCTACCAAATCAAAAATACGAGAATAATAACAGTGAAAGTGATCCGTAAGAAACTTCGCATAATTGTGTATATTAAGTAAACAAAACAAAATCCGAAACACTTGCGATTTCACTCTAGTATTCACTACCACTACACTAATGGTGATATAATTTTTTGTATATTTTGGATAATTCAAGTAAATTTCCAAAAATTAATATCGCAAAATAGTGACAAGTGAAATTGAAATATAATTGAAGGTAGTTGGAGCCCTTGTGATTGGCTAACATCATCGCCATCTTTCTTACACTGACCATACAGCTGCTGCGTCACTGTCTCTAGCCGCGCTTGCGCATTATACTAGTTCTGCCGAAAAACAATCTACTGCGAGGGCGACCATGAGTTCGAGCAAAAAACCGACTCCCAACTGCAAGAAAATCTGCAAACAACCACAAGGTCCAAAAATAAAATGAATACACTACCTGAAGACATGTTTTAATTAACACAGAAGAGGATGTTATTTCAAAATTTACTTCTTACATGGATTTAAAATTAGAAAAAATAAAAACCCAAATTTTGGAAAACATCGATAAAAAAATATCAGAATTTCAAAAAACAACCGATTCTTTTTTTCAATAATACGACGGCATAATTAATCACATGCCACAATATTGTTCTTCAATAACAATATTATTTTTGTGTTATTTTATTAAATTGTAGAGTTGTTAACCTCAACGCAGGCTTGACCTAGTGAGTTTACAAACTGAATTGTATACATTAGACCTAGGTACCATGTAAAGAAACAAATAAATAAAATACGTAAAGAAATATAATTAGGTACTAGATTATTATTTAGTAAACTAAAATAAGTTTTAATAAACTATTTTGTACGAAGATTAAAACAATTTTTATTATTATTTCCAAAATATTTTAATATGGTTACCTCCATAGTAACTTATTCCATAAATTATGTATTCTCCCATTATTGTGGGAAAACCAAAATGACTTTTTAGTGGCAACACTGAACCTATTTTAGAGTACTTTGACATTTTATTTAAATTTCTGCGTTTTTTAATTAAATATGAATATGTAAACAATAAAATTACGTTTGGAAAGTAATTCCCCTTGCTTTATTATGTTTTCCTGATCTTGAATCGCATTTCTTCTTTCATTTTGGAGATAGTTTTGTTCCGGTTGAACTCGGTCGGCGTCTCAGTGAGCACTGAACTGACGTTAGGTGGGCATATGCTTTTGGACATATGTACAGTGGCAATGCTTTGGCGCGGTCATTAGTCATCTATGTATATATATCAATGCTTAAATGTCACCATGATGCAATTGTTACAAGTCAAGTACCTAACTTTGAAAGATGACGGAGTGCACATTGGAGCTGTCAGTGTAAAATTATACCTTGGTGGTTTGTATATTTATGATTATACCCGAGACAGGGCGGATTTAACATAACATCTCTAACATAATGACTGTGGTAGAATTTCGTATTTAAATTTATTGTGAAATGTATCAGCAGAATCTGGAGGACCTTTGGCCCAACTGCGGTGAGTCCTTTTTTTCTATTCTCCAATTGGGGCTTATCTTTGTTCCAGAAGCCCAGATTTGAACCATTGACTGACACTATCCATCAGGTTTTGCGAGTGTATGCATACTTAATTATCCCGTATAACTTAGCGATAAACGTAGTTTCGAGACTGGTCCTTCGGGTGTGTTGCACAGGGCTTCGCTTGGCTCTGCAGTACTAAAAACGCCAAACAGTACAGTGGAGTATTAGTATCTCGACACCAGAGCCCATGCCATATTTGTGGAGGGTCTTCTTAGGGAAAGGAAGGAGAGGAAGTTTTTCGAAATCAGATTTTTTTAAATTAGCTCCGCACAAGAGGCCCTGAGAAAAAAAACCCCTCAGGGCCTATGTCATTTTTGGGGTCGCTGTGTGGAGGGTCTTTTAGGAAAAGGAAGTATGAGGCGTGGATAGAAATCTGGGGGTCAATGTGTCCAGGGTGACGGACTTAAGAATCCATCTCTCCCTCTACGGTGCAAAGCGTTGGGTCCATAGAGTCCGGATGGAGAGATCTTGGTTAGGTCTCTCGTAGCAAGTCTCTTCCGATTCGGGCTACCAAGCAGTTGACGGGTAGACGCATTCGCCACCAAGACTTAGACAAACCTAACCCTATGAACCCGGGCACCTCAAAGTTACCAAACGTAGCGAACCACCTGGGGCGACCTATGGCAGGGATGTCAGTAATCCAATAAATGGTTCCCGGGGCGGGGTATATAACCACACCCACCTCCAAAATTTATGAATTATTTCCGAAATGTTACATTATTTTGGAGATGTATTTTCAAGACAGAAATTAACATATTATTCCCACCTGGGAAATTTACATATTTCCGACGTGGTTCATAAGTTTTTTACGATGCTTAAATAAATTTACTTCAATTGTTTCAGTGAATAAATTTACTGAAACAATAATTTACAGACAAACAAAATAACAAATGATCCAATTAAAACCTAAACAAATATCTGAACAATATTATTGCTTAGTAATTCTTGGAATCCCCAAACACTTTTTTTAATTTTAATTTTCGTAAACGGGTAATAACGAATGGCAATTTACTTAAATGGTATTCGCGTAATTATAAAACAATAGGCTACTTGCATCACATTTAAAAAATACATAATTTTACAGGTGCGAAAAAACAATGATTACATAGCCGAAAATTATTTTAAAAAAAGAACGTTTTCCACACGAATGGCACAGGAGAATAACGAGACATACCAAAAATATTAAATCTCATAAATATTTTTTTCCTTTGTCCATCTTGTCGATCATAAATCATTATAATGTTCAACGTCTTTTTTACTAAATCAAATGTAATATACTTGTACTTGTAAATTATAATAATAATAAGAATATTATAAAATTTGATTTTGTTAAAATCCACAACATTATCATTATACCTCTAAAACACGTACGGACAACGTAAAATGTACGGGGTTCTCTTCATAACATCTGTCAAAAAATCAAACCAAATGATACGTTCGCAGAGAACAAACAATAAATCTAGTGAACGTAAATGTCAAATCCAAAAATTCGCCTGAAATCAAAGTGATGCCATATAAAAAAAAAATCAGTGTGGAATTTTATAAAATTAATAGGAACATTTTCGGAGACGGGACATTTTCATGTAGTAACGTCACGAGCCCAAATAATGGATTTATTTATTTAAAAATAAAAAAAAACTGTACATTTCTAAAAATTTTTACTAACATTTTCGTAATCTTAGTAAAAAAATCTATCCACACGATTTTTTCCAAGTCGTCATGAAGTCCATGCAAGTGGCCTATTACGACAAACCTTCCCTCGTAAGATAATCGTAAAACGAGGAACATTGACTTTTGAAGTAACCGGTTGAGTTTTTTATGGGTTGTGTTCGGCTTCTCAGAAGTAAGTGTTTTGGTTTCCTTCTCCCTGTAATCATTAATCTTACCAGACACATATAATCATCCAATTTCAAACAAACATAGTTCGTATTGTATAATTTACAGTCCATTTTGCCTGTTGCATTTGAGGCTGTCATTTCGAACACAGTTTCAGTTGCATTTGAGGCTGTCATTTTGAACACAATTTCAGTTGCATTTGAGGCTGTCATTGCAAACACAGTTTCAGACGCAACATTTACGTTCCTCGTAAAAAAGGGACAAATAAAAAAAATTATAAATAAGGCCTCATAATACAATAAAGATTTTCAAGAAGTAGAAGGGTTGGGCAAATGCAATTGTATAAATAAGTCGTCATTTTTCGTAATTTTTTTTTACATTAACTCTACACAGGAGTCCCTGAGGAAAATAATTTCCTTCGGGGCCTATGTCATCTGGGATGCTGTGTGGAGGGTCTTTTTGAGAAGAGAAAGGAGTTAAATTGGTCTTGAAGAGACCAATGTTGTAGGAAGGAGGAAACACAGAGGCCGGCAAATCATTCCACAACCGAGCTGTTGAACACAAGAACGAATCGAAGAAACGACCTGTTCTCATGTCAACCGTGTACAAATGTTGGGCACGCGTTTGGCGTATTTCCCGACTATGCACCGGTGCTGAAGGGATCAATGACGCAAGTTCCTCATTTTCCATTGTAATGCCGGTAGAACAAGGATAGCATTCCCACCCGACGCCTGTGCTCTAAAGATTGCAATCCGTCTGTTATGGAAGAATCTATTAAACGGACCGCCCGTTTCAAATGTAGCAAAACCATCGTATAATAATGACTTTGATTGCCGAAAAGTAAATATGTCGCAATAATAAAATCTGAAATACTCTCAGAACTTTGATTTTTTTTTTAAATCATGAATTAGACAAAATGTCAATAAAAATAGATGAAAAATCAAAAATGTGAAAATCTTATTAAAAGAATGCTACACACAAAAACATAACTTAACTGAATAAAATGTGATAAAACGAAAAGCCTATTTTGTATTTGAAATATTAATGTTGATAAGAATAGAAGGCGGATAAAAATGTTTGTTTTAAGAAGGCACGCGAGCAAATAACTCTTTCTGAGAAATTTCAGAAATTCTTTTCTTTTGTAATATTTTCAACAACTAAAAAATAGAGTGACTCTGAGCTTTTGGGAAGTAAAATAGAAAGGCTTCTTTCAGAGGCTTTACCTCAATCTCCAAAATAATAAAATATAAGGCACGTAAATACACCCTTCTGAGCAATGGACAGCGGACAGGGCAGAGGTCACTTCCCGGACCGCTCCCGGCCCTGGGCCCTCGGCCCTCGGCCCATCTTCTCGGGGACTTAAGCCGGGTCTGTTGGGGTTCCCAAAATACTCAACTATTGTGAGAATCAAATAATGAATTATTGATGCCATAGTTTGTAGAGTTATATGGTTTTAAAGGAATTGGTGAGGCTTGGGAACATTAAATTGGCTACAAAGTCATCTTCACAAAAGAACACAAATTGTAAAAAAAAACTGAACTTTAAGTGTACCCCTTACTACATAGTAGTTTTGGAATACCCCAGGGCACTTTATTGGGTCCATTTCTTTTTATCTTGTATGTTAACGATATTTTTAAACATAATGACGAGCAAATTATAAAATACAGGTTTGATGCAATCCTTCTCTTAATTATGTATTGTAAACAAAATACGTTTTATTCCCTTCTCAATAAATACGTTCAGAACTTACCCAAATATTGAAATAATTATTCACAATAGAAAATGCTGTGTGTAATAAATGGCTCGTGTACCATATTAAACCAGACGATTGAAGTAAAGTACCTCGTAGACCAATATGGAATTGAAAAGACATAATATGGATTCTTACTTCATCTTCAATCAAATATATTATATTTGATTGAAAAAGAATCCACAAGCAAATAAATGCTTTTAATGGAAGGTCAGTATAAATTACAGGTTACAAAATTGAATGAAGAACTTTGTATAAAAAAATACTCAAATAATCTAAACGAAAATATAAAAGAGTACAAGACATAGAAAAATAAAAAGATAACGATCGCAACTGGGACACGAACACAGAACCTCTCGTCTTACCGGGACAAAAAAAAATATTTGAACTCGTTAAGCGCATTGGGAAATGTATTTATACGAGTATATTTATTAGGTTAAGATATATTTGTAAGTTAGATAAATTTTAAAAAGTCTGTTAAGCGCTAGTCCGGTCATTAATTAAGTATGGAATTATTGAATGGGGGGGAGGGGTGCGCATTTGAAAAAATTGTAAGCCCTGAAAAGAGATGGTACAGAATAGTGATGTAACGAATGTCATTTTTTAAGCATTCGCGAATGCGGATATCTGCTACCGACATTCGCGAATGCGAATATTGAGTTTTTTTTTAATTTGGCGCCAATTATGTATGGCTTAGCGGCTCACGTTTGCACCTTGTTCCGAGAATTTTAAAGTTAGAGTGTGATTGATTAGTGATTAACATGAGTAAATCAAATTCTAGTGAAATTTGGACTTATTTTACACTTTGCGACGCTGAACGAGCTAAATGTAAGCTGTGTAACGAGGAATATTCTAAAAAGGAAAGACGGCTGTGAGAAATCATTTGAAGGCAATGCATAAAACAGAGTTTTCCGAATTAGAAAAGTGTGACAAATATTCGTTATATCACTAGCACAGAGACTAATAATTAAAGTAATTTTCAAAAAACATCCTACATTTCCTTCAGCAACATTGCTAAAAATTTTCCAAAATATAAAAATTGTCGAAATCTAGAAAAATAGACATAAATATCATATAACATCCCTATTCCTCTTTTTAAAAACATTTAAAAATGGATAAAATATTTTAATAGACTTCTCGAGAAGTAAAAAAAATAACAGAAATGTTGTTATTCAAGAAAGAAAAGTAAAATTATTTAAAAAAATAAACACTCGCAACGTATTTATTTGTTAATGTTATCTCATACTCTCATACTTAAGATATATTATTGTAGAGTCTATAATATTATTTTTTACTCCTACACCAAACTCGAGAGCTAGTTCTCTTCATTGGCTTAGAATTATTTTATATGCCATTGTATCATGGTATACAAAAATAAAATAAGGCTGAGTACATATTTATTTGATCTATATTTTGTTGATTTTAAAATTTTATTATTTATTGAAACGCTTGGAACTTCCGACTGAAGAAGAAATTTCGGTAGAAATAAGACCGTTTTTCTAGGGTTTCCGGAGAAATAATTCAAGTCGCCATAAATAACTGAACAGCTTTGAAAGTGGTTTCAATTTAAATTCATCGCTGAAGCGTTTATAGATAGCTCTGATGGGAGGGCATCATTAGTTTTTCAGCGTATCAATAAAGCGAAACAGCCCTCGTTGGTAATAATCGTAAAAACGCGCACTTCTAGACCGCTGAGCGCTAGAGTGTTGTAATTTATATCGACGTCGGTGTATTATGTGGAAGTGAAATATGACAGCCTATAAAGATCTTACAAGTAGTAGTTACTACCGAGATTAGCCGTTGTTTCAACACTATTAGATCAACATCTTCGAATTTAACAGTTGGAAAACATGGAAGGCCCCTTAACATGGGAGGATGGATTTTGAAGTGTTACGTGATAAGTCATTGCCACCGAATGGCGACAATTCGCAAATGGCAGCGTATTTGCGTGTTGTTTTACCGCATTTGCAAAATATTAAATAGATTTGACGACTACTCGTATTTTAAACAGTGAAGTTTACTTGGAAATAGCACCGATTTCGTGATTTAGCGTATAAAATAAATTCATTTTCCTCCATTTTTGAAAAAGTGTTTTTTCAACACCAATCAACGACTTAAGACATGTTGTCAAACTTTTAATTAACCCTCTTCTCGGCACCGATAGAATTAAGCAACCTAAAAAATATTTTTTTACGTATTTGAAGTTTGTTAGGCTTCAGAATCATAAAAACAAATGAAAAATATTTTTATTGTTTTTTATATAGGTTATTTGGAGTTGTATCCTATAGTATACATTGCCAGGTTGTTACAAATCAACCTTAAATATTTTATTTTGGAAAATGAAAAATTATGTCTTAAAAGCTAATTAAAACTATTATTTTGTGTGATATGATAGGAAACAATTGCTCTAATCAGTTAAAAAAAAGCCTTATGCCATATTTTATGCAAAATACAGACGTCTGTCCAGAATTACATGAGTCATTGGTTCATTATCTTCTCCCAATGCATCATAAACAATACCAAAATTTGAAGAGCGCATTGCAGAAGAATCAACTTGTAATTCATCATCTTCATCACTTTCAATATTCAGAATCTGGTCCAAATTTTAGTATTATAGTCAGTATTTCTTCAATATCTATATCTATGGAAAAATGAAAAAATTATAATATATAGATTTTAAAGGGGTTTACTACATAAGACAATAAACTATAAATAACTTGACTTTAATAAACTATAATAAACTATTAATAACTTGGCATTATATCTCAGGGGATACACATTCAATCAAATATAATTCACTGCATACTTGGCGGTGTATATCATAGGATACACCCCATTTTGGAATGCAATATAAACAAGATTTGTCACATATTTGACTCAATATTATTTTTTTATTATTCAATTCACCCTTATAAACACGCTTTTAATCCTAAAATAACTACGTATCTAATAATGCAGGTAATAAATACAGATTACTTACAGACAAATTAGTTGTGCGTCTTCTGTTGGCAGAAGTATTGCAGCGGTGTGAATTTGAACTGTCACTGTTCTTCTTAATTGAACAGTAGATGGCTCTAGTGGTACTAATTATCAAGTCAAGAATACGGTAAAGCAGTTTTAATTAAAATTTGCTTTACCCGTGTACCAGTTAAAGAGGGAAAAAAATATAAAAACTATGTGTACTATAGGATACATTGCCAAGAAGAGGGTTAATTAATAACCCTCGTGTCTATTCTTTATTATTCTACGTGTTTTATTTTACTTTTTAGATATATAAACCAATTTTGATGATTTTTTTTTAAACTGGTAATCATTGTTTGTGATAATTTGGTTTGGTTTGGTTTTTGCTTTTTTGGGTGAATACCTCACAAGAGTCTCGGCTGCTCCCGTCTGGAGGTAGTGAGACTACGGCATCCCCAATTGGGGTATGTTGTGAGGCTGAAGGTAAGTGGGGAGGGGAAGGAGATGGGAAGACGATGGTAAGGAAGTACCTGGCTATTCAATCTAGTCACCAAACACGGCTAAAAGCCATTTCAACCAACTTTTTAAAAATTCTGAATGGTGGTCTTACACCAGGGCGATACTGAGAGTATCTTCCACTCTGGAACGAGCCGCAAATACATCATATATAATTTTTAATTAATTTATTGTGAGATAACACACATTAAATAAATAAAACTTATTTTCCCGCGCCGGGATTCGATCCTGCGACCTTCGAATCGCGACTCACGAGCCTTACCCCTGGACCACGCCGACCGTCTCAAATTTTTCTGCAAAAACTGCGCTATTTTCACGTTGCTGAATAACATATTATAATGTAAATTATATAGAGGTCTTGACTATTTACATTGAGTGAAACGTCCAACCAAACATTGGTGGCATTGAAATTGCAAATTACGATCGTGGCATTGAAAATTTAAACATAACTGTTTCTCAGTTTGCTTGGTAAAAGCGGCTGTTAATGGTATAATGTATAAATATATTTAAGTTAGTTTAGTTTTAGTCGAATCGATATTTTGAGCATGGCAGCCGTTTCCATAAATCCCAGACAATAGTGGTGGGGGCTCCGCGGATTGTTGCAAATGAAAAGTAAAAGGTACCTAATGGATCCATTTTCCGGTCCATTTGGTTTTATGGCTTACCATGTGGTGTGGTTTGTGGTACGGTGGTCGGCCCGGTAAACAAAATGTCTGGTTCCTACACGTCTAGCTAGTCTACCGAGTCTATATCGTGCGAGCTAATGGGGGAATTTATTGCCATAGTTTGTTCTTAGTTTCCAAGATAAACATATTCATATTCAAGCTGCCTGAACATTACACAGGCGTAGCACTCCTTTGGGAAGCTATCAAATTCAATATGCGAGGCAATCGTTTTATTGAAACTTGAAATAATAGTGATAAAAGCGGAAGAGTTTAGGAGGTGCTTTTGTTTTAAACAACCATATTTGATGAGACCCTACAACGATGAGCTCTTTTGTAAAGAAATTTGAACGGCATTTTCTCTCTGTAATTTGTGTGTAGACGCAACAATTTCAAGATCGGAACATCCTATCTACTCTATATAAAACTATGGCGCTTCAAAATTGCAGTTCAATGTTAGAAAAAATAAATGTTCTTATTTTTTTAATTAAACATGATGACACAATTAATTACATGTTTAGATTCTCAGGGATAGAATTTTTATTTAAAGTGAATGGTATTACAAGTGTTTTTCTGTGTTTAGGGATAGTAAATTTTGATCGAACCATTTTATATCTAATTCCGCCGTTCTCTAACATTCATTCCAGGTTAATCCCTGAGTTGAAATCGCTGTGTCATCAGCGTATGATATAAGTTTTGACTTAATGGTGAGTTAAAAAAATATCATTCACATAAATGATAAAAATAATTGGTCCTATTACAGTTCCCTGCCGGATTTCAAAATTAATGATCTGAGAATCGCCAAGAAAACCATTTAACTTGACAAATTTAATAATACTTTTTTTAATATCGAAAAAGAGTTTCGATTTCTGAAGTAAACGGGCTGAAAATATTTAAATAAAAATTAAGATTCAGCAATTTAAAATGGAAAATGAAACATTTTTTAACTTTTTTCCACTTATTTATTTCATTTGCCAGCCTGAAGATGTCCATAATAGGATGAAACCGGTACTGGTGAAATTAATAAGTGGAAAAAAGTTAAAAAATGTTTCAATTTCAATTTTAAAACAATAGAATTCCACCACGAATAACAGTACAAAAAATAAACTCATTCAGCAATTTCTTTCGCAGAAAGTGTACAGATATTTTTGGATTGTTTAAGTAATTCAAAAACCCTTTGTTATGCACTACTCCACCCCGAATAAAAATATCTCTGAACAGGCCAACAGAAAATTGTTTTTCTTATTTTTGCCTTCATAAAATTTTAAATTTCTGTAAATCTACCAGAATAACAAGGCGAGTACCTATTTTTAATTCAACAACATAAAATTTATAATCATTTCCTAGAAGTGTTTTTGTTCCATTTCAAGTCTCGCCGCGTTCGTAAAATAATAATATATATAACGGAGTGTCCTGGGCGATTACTTTCTGCTGACCGAAGTATTTTAAATACCCTCCGGCAAATTAATTCTTACTGCTCCATTTAAAGCCTGAGAATATAAAATGTTCCGACAAACAACTTTAGATTAATATTTCAGTTTCAGGAGAATTCAGTCAAGAATATGAAGTGGCAATTTTTTTATGTCAACAGCTTTAAAGGAGACTCCTTAAGAGCAATACAAATCGTTATTATGAACTTGAGATCAAAATACCCAACCAAAGTGAAAAATAATTTTTGTACTCAAAAGGTACAGCAAATATCTAGTAAGTGAGCTACTTTTGCTTTCAATTATAAGATATAGGCGATTAAGATTTTAATGATTCTTTATTTTAGAGGCTACTAGGGCAAATATTTAGTATATATTTATATAATAAATGAAAATAATTTAAATGAATAATTTTATTATAAAAATATGATGAAATATGAAATAAAAATGAATAAAAGAAATCATTTTTATGGGTGCAAATTTAAATCACATATTACCAATTTATGTCGGAAGAAAAATTTCTCGTTATGTATTATAATTGCTATTTGTCCAAAAACGCATTTTTAACAGCGTTTAATTTTGTATTTTATTTTTCATCATATTTTAAAAATAAATATAGTAAAATAATTTTTTGTAATTTTTCCATTAAACCACAAATAATTATTGTTGGAAATCAAATTGTCCAAAATCGTGAAATATTAAAATCTCTAATAGCCAATATCTCATAATTTAAAGCAAAAATAAAAAGAGTACCTCATATCTGTACCAGATATTTGAAATACATTTTGATTATAAAAATGATTTTTCAGTTTGGTTGGGTATTTTGAAATCAAATCCAAAATTAAGGTTTGCACGAAACAGGCCGAAAAGGGCCGCGCAAACGTTGCTTTTAACATTTATTTTATTATTTAGTAATTTTGTGTTAATTTATGTACAAAACTATTTATTCATACTCAACCAGGGCAGTAAGCAATAACATCCTGGTTACTCCCAGTTTGAACACATCTTTTGGACAGAGAAATAATAAATTCCATGCTATGAAATTATACAATGCTCTACCAGATCAAATCAAAAATTTAAAGGAAATGAATATATTTAAAACAAAAGTAAAAACATGACTGAGAGATCAAAGTGATAATAAAATTACAAACATCATGAAGACGATATAAAGACTATCCATAACCAAATACAAATATTTTGAAAAAACTACAGGCCACCTCAGAACAGGAAATCCTAGTGAGGAGGTCTGTGAAAAAAAAAGAATCTATACTCATACTATACATTATACATACATGTACAAACCTTGCTATTGAAACTAATAATAAATAAATAAATATTCTAATTGCGTACGTACGGGCGCAAGCAATTAATTTATCTTATCATTTTAAAACATATCTTGCTAAAAGTGTTTTTTCTTAAAATAATTAAAAACTATCGCCATTTGTAAAAGAGTAGATCTTGAATTCTTTTAAGTGTTTCTTTTAGTTATTTTTCTAGGGACTCGTCTCCATAGCATATTGGTTTAAACGTTTGCCTTTATTTCCGGATTATGCGGGATCGATTATCGTACAGCATTATAGGACAGTCAATTGAGTGTTATTTGTTGTTAGTTAAATAATTTTGGAATCATAGTGACTTAAAAAAATAGCCTTAGCAAGGAAAATCAGTAATTGTACATAGTTCGTACATTTTTCATCACGTAATATTCTTTATAAAACAGAAATGATCACAACAGAAAAACTTTTCTAATTGAAATTTTCTTGGTGTTCAAATTCGTTTCTTAATTATTTTTTTAAATTGATAAAAAACGCTTAAATTACTTCCATTGAAAGATTCACATTATTAACGGAAACAAAGGTTTTCATTTGAAGAAAAAGCTATTTAAAATTTTTTTATTTTTTTTTTTTATTATTATTTTTTTTTTATTTTAACTTTATGAGTAAAACCTCAAATTGTAATATTTAATTAAACGAAGACAATATAAGCGAAAGTCAGTCGAAAATCTGAGAACAGAAAAATCAGAAAAAGATATTGTCCCAGCGGTGTCAATATCTTTTTCTGATTTTTCTGTTCTCAGATTTTCGACTGACTTTCGCTTATATTGTCTTCGTTTAATTAATTATATATTTTAAAATTGTTTAATTAACGCAAAATCAGATCAGGGTACTTTTATGTAGTACGTAAACAAACTAATAATAAAAAGTGTTTAATTACTGCAACTTGGTTGACGGGTATAGGTATCGTCGCCCCGTGAACTCATATTGGATAACCAACACCTCTGCCATAGGTCACCCAAAGTGGTTCGCTACGTTTGGTGACTTAGCAGGGGTGCCCGGGTTCATGGGGGTGAGATGTGCAATCTACGAGTTTGCCCACCTACTGGATCGGGAGAAACTGATTGAGCGAGACATTTTAACCTCTCTCCATCGCCTTACACCGCAGTGGGATGAACTTCTCTCCACAAAGACTCTCCACACAGCATCCCCAAAGATGATATGGGTTCATGGGGTGAGGTTTGTCCGGATTTTGGCGGTGAATGCGTCTGCCCGCCAGTTGCCTGGTAGGCTAGATCGGGAGAGAATGGGTGGGGGAGTCCCTTTGACATCTTAAGCCGTACTCTCTCGAAACATCACCTTGCACCGCAGTGGGAGGGTTGGATTCATACGTCCGTCACTCTGACCACTGACACACTGACCCTCAGATTCCTACCCACCCCTCATACCCCTTTCCTTCCCAGAACTTCCTCACCTTCCGTTCCTATAAAGACCCTCCACGCGGCATCCCCGAAGACGACATAGGCCCTGAGGGTAATTATTTTTCTTCAGGGCCTCCTGCGTGGAGCTAATGTAAAAAAAATGACAAAGGCCCTGAGGGAATGTTGTTTTAGTGTTAGCTCTACACATGAGCCCTGAGGAAAACAAGATTCCCTCAGGGCCTCATGTTTAGAGCTAACGTAATAAAAAAACATACTGACACGAGGTACTCGTAAGAAGGACCTTGAAAAACAATAAACCACAGTGTTATTAATACGTTATCAAAGCTCTGTCTACTGGTCCATCCACTTTTATACACTTTTTATTTCACTTAGACATCGAACTTGGTTTTCAAAACTAAATCAAAATTATATAGCTTGTATTTTTATTAGAAAATTAAATGGAAAAATAGTTAATTAAAAATGTTTTTTAATCGCTTACATACATTTATTTGTTTAGAGATTTTCACGATAAAATGAAATTTAATAGTCCCTTAAATCCAAGTGTTAAAATTCACTTTTATCATTTTTCCTCACAGGCGAGAATATTCCCAAGACAAACAACGTGACAAAGCCAATATAAAGCCAAGCACACACCATACGGCTTCCGAGGCACTTTGAAGTCTGTTAAGTATAAAGGTGTTTCCGTGTGAGTTTACCTTTATGTCGGGCGGCCAATATGCGGTAGGTAACTTTTATGATTATGTTATGGTGAAGTATGCAACACGAACCTGAAATTGAGGAGCGTTTTCACAAAAAGAAATATTTACCAAAAACGGTATTTTATTCGTATTATTTGTGTAGATATCTACGAAATGGCCAATTCAGATTCTCAAAAATTAATATATTTACCTGCTTTATGTGTAATAGAAAATGATAAATTTTCACAAAGTGAAACACCTACACACCTCATGTATGTAAAAATGAAATTGCTAGGTAGGTATGTATATAATGTAAAAGAGATATTATTATATAATTTCAACATAATTAAGTAGGCCCCCAGTTATATAAAATATGTATATGCATTTTTTCGTATGGACGTATCATCGGCAGGTATTATATTTTTAATTTTTAATTAAGAATTAACAATTACTAATTATTTTAGGTGGAACTAAGTACTTTGAAAGATAAAGAAAAAAATATTTTTAATAATGGATCGAAATCTATTTAAAACTTTTTTATTTAAAAAATGTTGATATTTCTCTTTTGTCAAAATTCGCACTTTTCGACTTTTGTTATATAAAGACGGCTTTCACGAAATAACATTATTTTCTTATCTAACAATTAACTGAATTTTCATTTAACGATTATCATAAACTATTGACCCCGAGTGATTATTTACGAGAATTCTCGTACCTAAAAATGTCTGACAAAAATAATATTTTTTGAAGGTTTGAAAATGCCACTCGATTATTCGCAATATCAGTTTTTAGTTTTTTATGTGATACCGCACAATAGTTCCGACTTCCCCGAGTCAGTGAAACATGACAGCTTACCTCAAAACTTCATGTAATTACCTCTACTAAATCGAAAGCGACTTCTTTAAATATTCTCATTACAAAAACCAAAAATATACAAAGATTTACCTAGTTGCTCGTACCGCATCTCAAAGTTGTACTTTTCCAGAATGACAAAAGTTATACTTTTCCAGGATGACAAAATTATACTTTTCCAGAATGCCAAAGTTATACTTTTCCAGCATGACAAAGTTATACTTTACCGGAATAACAAAGTTATACTTTTCCAGAATGACAAATATATACTTTTCCAGCATGACAAAGTTATACTTTTCCAGAATAATAAAGTTATACTTTTCCAGAATGACAAAGTTATAATTTTCCAGCATGACAAAGTTATACTTTTCCAGAATAACAAAGTCATACTTTTCCAGAATGATAAAGTTATACTTTTCCAGCATGAAAAAGTTGTACTTTTCCAGATTGACAAAGTTTTACTTTTCCAGAATGACAAAAGTTATACTTTTCCAGGATGACAAAATTATACTTTTCCAGAATGCCAAAGTTATACTTTTCCAGCATGACAAAGTTATACTTTTCCAGAAAAACAAAGTTATACTTTTCCAGAATGACAAAGTTATACTTTTCCAGCATGACAAAGTTACACTTTTCCAGAATAACAAAGTTATACTTTTCCAGCATGACAAAATTATAATTTTCCAGAATAACTAAGTTATACTTTTCCAGCATGACAAAGTTATACTTTTCAGAATGACAAAGTTAAACTTTTCCAGAATGACAAAGTTATACTTTTCCAGCATGACAAATTTTTCCAGAATGACAAAGTTTTCATTTTCCAATATGACAAAGTTTTACTTTTCCAGAATGACAAAGTTATACTTTTCCAGAATAACAAAATTATACTTTTCCAGAATGACAAAGTTATACTTTTCCAGCATGACAATGTTTTCCAGAATGACAAAATTATACTTTTACAGAATGACACCGTTATACGTTTCCAGAATGACAAAGTTGTATATTTGCCATATTTTTTCATCCTTGTGATGCTCGATACACAAATGTATTTTATAACCAGATTGGCACAATTTGATATTGTTGATATTTGCTTAAGTAATCATCATAAGTCTATTTGGGAGGCAGGTACGTTCACTGCCGCCCGGGAATCATTTATTGAATAGCCAACACTCCCGACTTACGTTACCCCAAGTGGTTCGCTACATTTGGCAGCGAAAGCCTTTTCACCAGGTTGGTTGAGGTTGAAGGAGACCTTTTGAGGCCAAGCTGGACGCGCTCTGGACACATTGACCTCCAGATTCCTACCATCTCCTCATACCTTTTTCTTCCCAGAACTTCCTCACATTCTTTTCCAGAAAAGAGCCTCCACACAGCATCCCCAAAGACGACAAAGGGCCCGAGGGATGTTTTTGGTCTCCCGTGAGGAGCTAATGTTAAATAACTTTCACGCCTAAACCACTAAACCGATTTTAAAAATTCTTTCACCAATAGAAATCCATATTATCAGCGAGTAACACAGGCTGTATATGATGGATAGCTCTGGCGTTATGAAATGTGTATAAATTAAAATGTGTGTATTTCATACATATTAGCGGCAGGGAGGAAAGGCAGGGGGAAGGTGGGGTTCGCGGAGAGGGAAGAGAAGAGGGATGGGGAAGGCGGGGAAGGCGGGGAAGGCGGAAGGGAACGGAAACGCACGTAAAAGGACATGCAGGTAGATTCAATTTATTTCTTTGAATGGCATGGCAACGCATGCCGGGTACCAGCTAGTACTATTGTAAAAGGTCCCTTTGCTCCTAATTACTGAATAATACGTTGCTCACGTAACATAGTCATAATTATTTCCCGCCACTGTATTTTGACTGCCGGATTATGTCCAACCATGCCATGAATATACCGTTCTTAACATAATTTAAAACTGTTTTAATTAAACTCACATTATCTCACATTATTTATTATATGCGTAAATGTAACGCATTGAAAAAAAATGTGTGTACGTGTACCGCATGGTACTTACGTGTCTACCACAGACTATGTAGTTTTAAAGTTTTATAAAATTAAAAATAAATATTCCTTTTTCATTATAGTAAGTTAAGCTACGAAATGATAATAATGTAATCGTTTGTAATGTCCGCCATAACAATATCAATCACACGAAAACAGTCACAAAGCCCAAACATCACAGCGTAATTGCGTGAAACGAAAACGTGTTGATTAACAGAGGGAAATATTAAATACAGGAAATGTGGTATTTGTACAGTTACAGTTGATGCAGACGTCATGCTGTGAAAGGGTTTCGATTTGTAGGATGTACTGTCAAGATTGATGGAGTAAAAGTACAAGTTTGATATTTCATAGCGGTAATACATTAGTACAAGTATTGTTAGTAAATGTTAAAAGTCAATTTAGTAACTTTAATTTAATAATGATTAAAAGTGAACTTGAAAAATGTTATATTTTCAACATCGAGCATATGTCTTTCGTTTAACATGGCATGAAAATGTCACACATTCAAAATAGTGGCATAGCCGAAGCTGCCATCAAAATACCGTTTGTAAAAACATCGGGTATTTGCTAATACCTGTGGCTTTTATCAATGATATGATTGTTGTACATTGCATGGGTTTTTTGAAAATGCTATTAAAATACTATAAAGTGTTTTGTTCAACATGGGGCACATGCCTTATAGTTAACGTGGAATGAATATGTCACACATTCACCATAATGGCATTACCAAAGTTGCCATCACAATACTGTTCTTAAAGCAAGAGGAATTTGCCAATACCATCAAAATAATGTGACATCAACAGTGATTTACTTTTGATGGAAGACGAATATATTTAAAAATTAGATATTTTGTATATCAACACATCGCAAATTAAAAGGAAAGATTTTCTTTTTCAAAAAATCTTATAACGATTCCATAATATCAACCAGTGATCCTTTCTTACTTCACACGAAGAACTAGCGTCATCGATCCCTTCGGCACAGGTGCATAGTCGGGAAAAACGCCAAACGCGCGCCCAACATATGTACACGGTTGACATTTGTCACGTGAGAATGGGTCACTTCTTCGACTCGTTCTTGAGTTCAGATTGAAATAAACCAATATTGCCATTCAGTTCTAGTTCCTTTGGCAAGCGTTCTGCCTGTCTTAGACTTGCCTGACTTCGTTTATCGTAATACCATTCGAATTTAATAACGAGAATAAAATTCTGCATATGAAATTTAGCCAAGAATGGTCGGACTTCTGGATCACGAAACACGCCAACATGGAATTTCTTGAGTTCAGAATTACTCCATGGAATTATCGTACTACCCACTTAAAGTACTGAGTGCTGACTGTACGCATTTTCAGTAAATATTTTTATTGTAAGAGCTTCGTAGGCTTGAATATGAACACAAAAAATTTGTTAATCCTATCATTTAGAATTTAGAGTATCTACTACATACTGCCTACATTGGAAGTGCCAATGCGGGTTGTACAATAAAATGAATCGATTTAAGCACTAGATACTAAAATAAAATGGTGAGAGCTCGTTGTCATTTTACTTTTAAATGGATTCGTTTATTTTAAACGACTCTTGATGGCAAACAAAGATAGTAAACAAAGCACAGCATCAAAATTTATGTTGAATATAATAATAGAGGCGAATTATCAAATCAATTGAACTAAGCATTGGAAATAAATAAAAATCTGCAATGAATGTCTAAAACATTTCGCTGGGTCGGCTGAAATTATTTTCAATCCGGTAAATACTAAACAGAGCATACAATCAGTAATACGTAGGTACTAGGTGACATATAAGTCGTCACCCCAGGCGGGTATAACTCCGATCCAAAAAGTGAACCGAATCTTTGGTGATATCATAAGTCCCCTTCGATTTGTTTATGGTCCCCAGCTACTACCTCCACCAATAGGAATCTTGGATTTTTGTTGCATTTTTCTGCTTGATTTTCGTTTGACATTTACATTGCATTCACATTTCCGACGCAATAAGATGGCAATAAATGAGAATATGGATTTTGGGAATTCGCGATCGAATGAAAAATGGAAGAACAGGACCCGAATTGGAACGAAATTACAGGTGGGAAACTTCCTTTGGTTGATATTTCAGTGTTCCTAAAGTAGGTATGTTATTTAAGTTGTATTTTAATCGGTGTTGTACATGTTTCCGTTTTCAGAACATATTTATCCACCCGGAATCTAATAAGTAATTGACGCAGTCGAACATCACGATTACATCTTAAAAAGGTAAACATGTTTTCTATATTGCATCGACCTATCTCATTAATTTAATCTTCCCCAATTTCCTCTCTGGATTTTGACAATAGTGCTTATGTTTTTTTATTATATAAAATAGATTTTAACAATTAGCATTTCATTTGCTTTTTTCACAAGTTACTTATAGGAGTTAGGTTTGCTAAAATACCTATTATTCAAGTATGATTTTAGATTTTCACGGCAAAAAGTATTAAAGAGATTTTTTTGGGGGTATTGTGCCGTTTTATACATCAACCCTGATGATAGGAACAACACATTTATCACTACGCTTGCACTTTATGTTCTTATTTTTAACATTTTTTTATATTTTTATCAGTATTAATAAATGTATTCCTATTTTTCAGTGGAATCTGAACCGACAAAACTTTACTTGTTTACAAAAAGTATAACATTTTATATCCACATCCCAATAAATTCGCTTCTGTTTCTGGAGATGGTTAGATGAGGTTAAGGGAAATACTATCAGTCATTGGTCATTGAGAATGATGCAGAGGTAATTATTATTTTTATTACTTACTTTCATTTTACAAAAATTTAATAACGTCAGACAAATTTAATGCATTTGAGTAGGTTTCTTTATATAAGTAAGTAGGTATCCTAGAACTTGGTTTAGTATGAGAGTAATCATAAATTAAATGACATGGGAGGAAATGTAACAACATACATACATAGATATGTACACAAATAGAATAAAAATTCCATTTTTTACCTAATTTCCATATACACAATACATGTACATGTACCATACCGTGTACATGTACCATACCATACATGTACCATATACATGTACACAAATAAAATAAAAATTCCATTTTTTAACTAATTTCCATAAGTGAACCAATATAGTTTTTATAAAATATAACTTCTTTAGTAATATTTTTTGTTTTTGTTTTGAAGAGTTTTAATTTTCAATGTACATTTGTTACATTAATTTTAATGATGTTTTAATGATTTCAGGAAAAATATGATGAACTGAACTAAACTAAACTCCAAATTAATAAATATTATACATATTTGAGCCCCGAATGAAACATCAAACATCTTATGTAAACTAATGTCTCCATGGACCTTGGTTATATTTTGGCAATATGGTAAATTTATTTTAGACCTGACGAAAGATATAATAGGTACGTTAAGTAATTTATCTTTAAAACAATGTCTTCATTTGGCAATTTACTACAGAAATATAACCTGCTTACATTGTATTCTTGTTTAAAATATGTACATGTAATTCTCAGTCTTTCATTTTTCTGTTATAAAATGATTTTTTTTTAAATTCAGTAGTTTTGTAGGAACGCACAATCATATTTTAATTATATGTATTTCCTGTTGGTATTTCATGTTTTTAATAAAATTCTTATCATGTAATTACGAGTTTTATTTTTAAAATAATATTTAAGGCTAATAATTTGGGCGGTACTGGGTAGGCTCCGAAAGAAAATAATATTGTCTATGGTCGCGCCTTTTTGTTGTTGCTTACTCTATCTTCGTCTATGGTGTGTGACGTCACAGATCCCCGTCATCATCATCATCATTCGAAAAATTATTGCATTTTGATGGTGAAATAGTGACCAAATTTTTCTCGAACAAAAGCCTGAAGTTATCAATCTAGTGGGTGGTTTGTATATTTATGCGTCACCCTATCGGAAGATGCTCTCATTTTTGCAAATGGTATCTTATTGGCAAAACGACTTTGACATTTTGTGAAGGGTGCATCAGAATCAGAAGAGACGTTGACAAACCATGGACCGCTATATTCCTCAAGAACGCAGAATAATTGCATCAATGTTTTAGAGAAATAATCGGTCGGTGATTTTGGCTAAAAGTGAATTTCATAACTGGAAATACACTGCAGCATTTAGGCGCTCGCCTCGAGAGGATTGCCTCAACACGGGGCAATAGTCCATAGACATGGCTTGTCTTGGAGCAGCTTTTTGGTCGAGAATATCGCTGCTGTGGGTGCAGATGTCCAAGAGCAAACATTAATCACATGACACGCCACGTAATTGGGCATCAATAGTCGGTTTTTAGAGCGAATTTTGATGAAATACTTGAAGATGTTCCCGTTCAAAACGCAGACATTAAATTACAACCTAGCCGTCCAAAATTTTAACCGCGATATGGATGATTTTCTACTGACAATCATCAATAGCAAAAAAACACTGAATAAGCAAAAGTATCACTTCTGGGGCACTGAAAATCGGCATGTAATGCAAGAAAAACCATTACATCTTATCAAAGGCACTGTTTGTCTCAGATTTACGGAGGAAAGTTGATTGGTCCATACTTTTTTAAGGAATGTTTTTTTATTTTTTTTTTTTAAAGAAAGACAAACATTCCCGGGTTACGAATAACCCAACAATGTTTGAAAATCTCCCACTACCACCACAGAAAGCCGAAAATGTTGTTTGTGTTGTGATGGAGGTCTTAGCCAGCCGAGGAATCGAACACGCGACGCTCGGGTGGGACCCAAACGCTATGCCCACTCAACCACCGACCAGTCATGTGTCGCCAAAACTATTCACAGCAACTTCGAGCTCCCACAAATTGGCGAATAAGGTTCTAAGAGCATGCTGTTTCAGCAGGACGGTGCTACCGTACACACAGCATACGTGGCAGTGGTAATTTTTAAGCAATTGTTTCCCAGCCGCTAATCTCTCGTTTTGACACCGACCTTGGCGGCCCTAAGAAAGAACATCCGACAAGAAAAGGAGATTTTATCGCCAAAAGTTGTGAGAAAAGTTATGGAAAATTCTGTGAAACGATCCCAAATGTGCATCAACTCTGGTGGCAAAACTAACAAACAAAAACAATTCTTATTTTATTTACAAACAAAGTTACTGCCTGGGAAATCGAGTGTGGACTTTTGCGCCACCTTGCATATCTCTACGGCACCATCCCATGCAATATACAGAGTAAGTTATGTTCTCCTTAACAGGAACCGAGTGTTTGAGAAGAGAGCCACAAGAAAACAACCGTTCGACTTAGCGCGACCAAGCGCGCGACTCATGCTGCTTTGTTTGCCCGAGGAGTTCCTTTGTCTAGAACTACAGAATAATGCAATGCACTCCAACAAACTGAAAGAATGCTAACTAATTATACTTGAAGCTTTGAGTTGGTATTTTTGCGGTGAGGTTTTATTACGTTTCATTGCAACTCTAACGAGAATTGCTTGAAAAATTGTGTGAATTAAATAATTTTTGCATTAACCTTAACTGAGTAACAGCAGATTTATTCAAGAGCATTTTATTAATTTAATAGACTCGTATTTGAATATTATGGGACACCTAACTCTACGCAATATTCATTCAAACCAAAGCTTTTTATTTGAATAGCGTACCACAAGTTTTCATTTATTTTCCGACCTACATAGGTAAATCTCAAAGATAAATTACATTATTTATTTTATTGATCATTGTCAAGTTTATTTTATAAAACTAGAAATATTAATCGATCGTCTGTAGCAAGTAAGTGGCCTCACGACAGTTTGACAATCCCTTCTGAAGGCGAAACAGTTATCAAGCGTAATAATAATTTCACAGCAGAACTAACTTAAATAATAACATTATGAAAAAAAAAACTCAAAATGAAAGCTAAATAACTACATGAACGAGTTTCATCCCAAATCTCCATTTTTCCTGTTATCAACATACCTAAATTTCGTTAAAAACAATTGTTGTACAATTGTTGTACAATTGTTGTGCAATTGTTGTACAATTTTTTTACACAAGCTCCACACAGGAGGCCCTAAGGAAAATAATTTCCCTTAGGGCCTGTGTCATCTTCGGGTATGCTGTGAGTAGGGTAATTTTTAAAGAATTAGAATGTTTTCTCACAAAAAAATACTATACATACAAGTAATGTGAATGAGAGGAATATTCATCAAAAGGTTATTGTCCTTAAATGGAAACTAAGCAAGTAGATATGACGTGTATTTTATTCTAATTCACAGGTCTGCGACTGTTTTTTTTTTTATGCATGAGCTCCACACAGGAGGCCCTGAGGAAAATAATTTCCCTCAGGGCCTATGTCATCTTTGGGGATGCTGTGTGGAGGGTTTTTTAAGGAAAGGAAGGAGAGGAGAGTTCTGGGAAGGAAAAGGGTTTAAGGGGTGGGTAGGAATCTGGGGTTCAGTATGTCCTGGTCATCCGCCTCCAAGACCTAGACAAACCTCACCCCATGAACCCGGGCACTGCTAAATCACCAAACGTAGCGAACCACTTGGGGTGACCTATGGCAGAGGTGTTGGTTATCCAATAAAGGTTCCCGGGGCTGACGGTTTTTCTTTGAAATAAGTGGTAATTTCCATGTATTTTTGGTTGCTAAATTCGGAAAAATTATCAATAAATTCCATCACGTAAGGTTGTCCCGGAAAATTCAAAATACTGTGGGATTGCCTGTCTTAAGGCGCAAAACGGGGTTTATCACCAAATTTTATTTTTTTTATTAATTCCAACTTATTATAAGATAATATTATGTTTTATAGAGTGAAACAAAACATTTAGTAACTCATGACGATAAAATTAGTCAGCGTTGAATCATGTTTTCCATAATAAGTATGATGAGAGAACGCCGAAATTCCAAAGTTGCCCACTCCCTTCCATCCCCTTTCAATTATTTATTTCTGTTCCAACTTTCGTAACGTGCATTTCAAAAATGACTTCAAGAGGTTGTGTAAATTCTTCTGAGAGTTTTTGCTATATTTGTGGTGAATTTGTAGTGAAAAAACAACAAAGAAATATTACTGATTTTGTTAAAAAAAAAAGTGTATTTTGAGTATTTAGTATGAAGATAGGGGACCAGGACAAATCTTGAGCCCCGCGGAGTTTATTCAGGGTGTGTTGAAGGACTTAGAATGAAGTCAAAATGTAAAGTTAAATCTTTTCGTTTTGGTGTTCCCATGATCTGGAGAGAGCCTCAAAACCACAGCGATGACTGCTACTTTTGTTCGAGCAATGTGCATAGTACCAAAAAAAAAAAAAAAAACAAATTTCTTACCCAAACATGGATTCGGCACTCCGCCCAGTCCCTCATGGACCTGGCATTCCTCCACCATAAACACCCCAAAGCCTAGACGATTTGCCATCATCAGAAAGTGAATCAGAAGAAAGTTCTAGTGACCAGTTTCAAGTAGGCGACTACAGTGGATCTCAACAATTTAAATATAACGTCCCACAAAAGAAAAAGCACAAAACGAAGCTTCGAAACTAAAAAAGCAGATTTTATATAGATTTATAATTGTATATAATGTAAATAAAATATTTTATGAATTAGTAATTAAATTAGTTAATTAAATTTGTTTAGTTAATTAAATTTGTATAATTGTACGATTTTTTTTCTTTTGATCATTCCCTACAGAAGTAGCGTAAGGCGGGTTTTGCCTATATTTTAATTTGTACTTTGCGGAAAATCCTTACTTGATGGGTCGAAATGGATGGCATACTCGAATTCAGCATACCGAAATACATATAATTCACCCATTACCATTTAAAAAAAAATTAAAATGTCAATTTGCAGACCTGTGTTTTGATTCATTATTTGTTGTATATGAATCATAATCGAAGCTTGATCATGTAAAAATAATTGACAAGCCACAAAGTGTTTGATTTAAACCGAAACATTAAACCCACATTAAACCGAAATTAGTATGTTAAATAATACGGAAAAATGATCGCACTATAAAGCCCTTAAACTTAGCCGTAAATAAAGTATCCCGTAAATGTAGCAACCGCGTCCATGGACGTAACACGTGACCCTTGCGCCTCGCGCCTCGCGCAATCAGCGGATTTGAAGGGCGCTGAAAAGTGGAGAAAGTTAACGCTCAGCAAATGTGCCGAGAGCGGCGTCACTCCACACTTCCTACTTTACCTGCTATCCTCTACCTGGTACCTGCAGTCAAACCGGGCAGAGCTCGTACCCACGTCTTCATAGAACATTACATTACAGCGCTCGGACCAATTCTTTTTAACATATATGTTAATAATTTTTTTTTTCAACCTCTACATAGCCAAATTATCTAATATACCGACGATACAGTATTAAGATAATTATATAAGCGAAAAACCATGGGAAAACGTAACATTTAAAGCCACCGAAGACATAAATATTCTTAAGAATTTCTTCCACATTATTTACTATCACTAAATATTGATAAAAAAATTGAAATTCCATTTGCAATACACACAAATGACACCCCTAAAAACTTTGACATTATCATCCATAACAATTCCAAAACACTTCATTCTTAAGGAATTTACGTACGTGGTAACTTGCTTCTTATAATATTGTTGGGTGACAATGACCATTCTTCTATAATTAACGAGACCTTTACAACATATTTTTTTACATTAGTTCCACACAGAGCGCCCTGAGGAAAAAATCCCTTAGGGTCCATGTCATCTTTAGGTAATGAAGGTAAAGGAAAATATATGAGGGTTGGTAGGAATCTGGTCGGTAGAAGTCTAGGAGTATCGGACGTACGAATCCATCCCTCCCACTACGGTGCAAGGCGATGGGTCGTTAGAGTCCGGCGGAGAGGTCTGGGATAGGTCTCTCTCAACCAATCTCTCCCGATGCGGCCCGCCACGCAATAGGTGGGCAAACGCGTTGGCCGCCAAGACCTAGACAAACTCACCCCATGAAACTGGGCACCCCTGAGTCCAAAAATATAAATCTTCAAATTAGGGTTGTCACCTTACCATTTCATTAAGTGACATTTGAATTCGAATTGTTACAAATCTAAAAATAAGTCATCCTGGACAGGTTTAAGTATATATTAACGAATAGGAATGTAATTAATATTAAATGTCTACCTCATCCTACGCTAATTTTGTTCCCATATTGTACATTTCGTGAAATAAAGCTTTTTTGCAAGTTTTTATAACTGGAAATACCATAATAAGTCTACATTTCTAAAGAAACATACGTTCACAGATAGTTTACAGGAATTAGATTAAAGACTTTCTAGTATCTTCTGTTGTTTTTATTTTTATACACGACGCGTCGTGTGAGAAGGAAGATTTTTATGAACGGTTCTTAGGACGATCGTCGATGACGTGCATACGATCTCTGCCTGGGGCTAGTATATCTACTATCTGCCGCCCACCACCAGGTGAAGTACTTGTGACACATATGCCCTCCGGTTAGGTTGCCTGGAGGGATCGTGGTACCGTTACCCCTCGCGATGTGGTGTACACGCCCGACTTGCCGACAAAGTCTCGTAGGTACTTTGCGCTTTGAGTGCAATAAAAAACAGCTGGCATGTAGCGAAGATTATAAATTTAATTTTTATTGTAGATTTTTATTATTTTACTCTTGTTATAATAATTTTTCAAAGTTATCCCATCAATGATATAATTGAAACAGAAGAAACTAATAAATCAAAACGAAAAAATGAAGAAGAGAAAAAGAATGTACCTAATACCTATAATTTAATAAAAACTCTATATATCCGATACACTATCTAGGTTACAAACAGGTTATAATGCCTTCAGAGGGCGAAACAGCTGTAACGCATAATAATAATTACGAAGCAGAAGCAGAACTTGTTTATTATAAACTGTTTTTATACATTTAATAATATTATTATTAAATACATAAAATAAATTAAAAATTTAAATGGAGTTCTACAAAATAAACAATACAATAAATAACTACATTTTCCTTCCGAAGTTGATGACATTTTGCATACTTGACCATTAAATCAAGAGATGGTGAGTTTCTATAAGATTCCTAAAAATCACCCTCATCCCGTTTTCCCACCCCTTTTAGCAGAGTTTTGACGTTTATTGATGAATTTTTGCACGTCTGAAGTTTAAAATGAGAGAAAAATTACTGCAACACATCAGATTTAAAAAAAATCTCTGCTATAAACTTGGGTAAAGCCGTGCACTTCAGCTTGTTACATATATATTTCGTTGATCACTAGAAACTGTTCAGTGTGTTACAACTTTTAAACTCGATTATCTCTTGCCAGCAAAATGTTCAGCGTATTATTATTTGGTATACTTGTAGTGAGCACTTAGGATTTCGCTATGAAACAACTTGAAGAGAAGCCGAATAAGAGGCATCAGCTCCGTGAGCGGCGAGTACCCGCAGAGGACCTCAGCCGCTCATTGTCAGCAATAATTAGAGCCCCTCGGCCCGCTGCGCCCCTGGTGGGTAGGACAGCAAGGGGCGCGCGGCGCCACTGCTCTGAACAAGCCTTAACTCGTTATCAACTCACTACAATATTCAAGTTAAAGTATTATTTTAAGAACAGTTTCATGCAGTTACGTTCTTGGGTGCAGTATGATGTCAGTCTACCTGCGATTGGATTGACTCTAGATCAATGCATTTAAATTTGTTTTTAATGAAAGTGTTATTAAAATAAATTTAAATATGCTACAAAAAGTTATTTTACATCATTTACAAAAAATGAATTAAAGTGTAATTATAATTTTATACAATATAATATTATATTATACATGACGGCTGGCGTAGTGCAGCGGTAAGGCTCTTGATTCGCAATCTGCAGGTCGCGGGATCGAATCCCGGCGTGGCAAATAAATTTTATTTGATTAATTTGTGTAATTTCACAATTTATTCATTTAAAATTATATATATCCTCACTACCTTCAGCCTCATAGCATACCCCATTTGGTGATGCCATAGTCTCACTGGCTCCAGATGGGAGCAGTTGGGACTCCTGTGCGGTATTCATTTAAAAAATATATATATATTATCATTATTTGTTTATTTATACGTTAGAATATCATTTTACTATAAATTTATAATATTTTGTATTATTATTTATATTTGTTTGTCTTTTTGAAAATAATATTTTTTAAATAATCCAAGATATTTGATTGATTAAATTTTTTTTTTTGTTTTACCATCTTGGAGTTAGGAGAAATCTTAGCTAAAATGGTGTAGTTTTATTTATGTGTCCATGTTTCCATATGGTAAAGAAATATGGAGAAAATAAAAGTCCAGACGAGTATTAAGGAACAGCATTCACAGTGATACTAAAAGAAAGTTAGTGATAATAATCGTTTGATTTTACTTTCCATAACTCTGGTCAATGGCAATGATGCGATGAAATTGAATTCCATAGGGCTCAATTATAAAGAGCAATTGAACAAACGATTGTCAATCGCACAGCGAAGTAATCATTCCGCTGCATCAATGGCGCCTGTTAATACGCGCTCAATCAAAATACCTCCCCATCACCCTCACCTCGTCAATGGGAAGTCGCAAATAATGTCATTCGCTTCAACTGACTCTGAAAAAGATCAATTGGCAACTGTCAATCGCATCAATGACGTATGTTGATTTAACTATTGACAATTGATATTGAAGCAATAGCTTGGGACTAATTCACTTTCTTTACAAAAATAATGTTTCTGCATTAAAAATAAATAAACCGCATTTTTTTTTTACTTTAACTCCACACAGGAGGCCCAGAGGAAAATAACTTCCCTCGGGGCCTATGTCATCTTTGAAGATGCTGTGTGGAGGATCTTTTTGAGGAAAGGAAGGGGTGAACACGGGTCTTGAAGAGACCTATGTTGTAGGAGGGAGGAAACACAGAGGCCGGCAAATCGTTCCACAGCCGAGCCGTTGAACTCAAGAACGAGTCATAGAAACGACCCGTTCTCATGTGACTAATGTCAACCGTGTACAAATGTAGAAAGTCAATTCTGTCCAAAAAAAATCCAATCATCGGTATTAAACATACAACGGTTTTTCATATAGTTAGGTTTTGCACCTAGACCTGTGCACATAATTTATTTATTTTTAACAACGCAACGATTGGCGGTATTGAAGTAAAATTAGTTTCGTTAAGTTTATGTTATTTGAAAGGTTAACAACCTAAAAACATGGATAAAGAAGCCTGTAGTTTTCATCTCTTGTAAAACATAATTGTCATTGTAATAATGATCCTGTCAGCTAGGAAGTATTTCTTTGAAGCTTAACGAGTTCGCTAATTATAGTGGGGCTAATGGATAAATGGGTCATCTTTTTCTCTGTCACTGCTATGACCAAAAATCTAGTCGGGCCGCACTTAGCCCCTTTGTTCCGGGTACACTGTTCCTAATAGGATTTACAAGGAAGGTTCTTAAATATTATAGGTACCAGCGGAAGTTTGCTGCGTTAAGTTGCCCAGGTTTTACACAAAGTTTTTGAAATCATATGTAGACAGTTATTTTATAGACAGTTATTTTATAACGTTAAGTACGCAAAATTTCATCAAGGAGTATCAAAATTCTGCTTTAAGAGGCGGGAAATGGGAATGGGGGTGGTTTTTAGAAAATTCATATATACCTATATTGTCTTTCTCTGGTTTTGAAGTTCAAGTGTGCTAAATTTCGTTAATCTTTTATTAAAACTGTAGATTTGAATAAAACACAAATCTAGCCACCACTGACTCTATTGTATATTTAATAGGTAGATAGATATATTGTTGTAAATTCAAAAGAAATTAAGCGTTGCTGGTTGCGTATTTTGAAAGCAAATTCGTGTGATTGTTTTTATAAATTTGTGTTAAAAATAAATTTAGTTGATCGTTATTTATTTTTTTTGAACATCCATGTTACATGTTTTTTTTAATTACGAGCTGACAAAATACAGGTAAAATAAATATAAATAAACAAAATATGGGTTACACAAAATATAAGAGTTGACACAAAGTAGATAACATAGAATGTACGTTAAGTAAAAAAGATAATCTGCCAATATCCTCCAAATTAACACTAATATAAATATGTAATACTGGCTTTGTCCCGCGGCTTCGCTCGCATGGTATTAGGGGGTTCCTACTACGCCTCCTCCGCCCCCACCCCCCATCCCCCTCCCCCTCCACCCCTCGCCCCCTCATTAATTCCCGGTACATTCAGTTTTCAAACTGCTCGCGTGCCACCTATTGCAATTTTTTATGCAAATTTCGTAATGCCAGAACTCACCAATAGTTTTATATAAAAAAAAATTATCGAATTTGGTGCAATCGTTCGGAAGTTATGCGCCCACACACATTTCGGCGACTCATTTTTAGAGATAGACTTTAACTACGACGCAAACATCGTTTCCATGGCAAACGTTTGTTTTGCTTTTCTTCTGACGTTTGAAATAACTCGATTTTGTTAGGGACAGAAAACGCAAGATAAATAATTTTATAACGCCAGTGCTTACCAATATATACAGCCTATATTACTCGCAAATGTGGCTTTCTATTAGTGAAAGAATTTGTAAAGTCCATTCAGTAGTTTTTGCGTGAAAGAGTAACAAACTTACATCCATACAAACTTTCACCTTTATAATATTACTAACTTTTGCCCCCGGCTTCGCTCGCACCACTTGCCAATGGTTTCTGTGTGAAAATCCACTATCCTTAACACGGTTCTGTCACTAGAATGGTTCACTTTATACATATATATAATTTCCATTTGAAAACGAAAACAATATGATGTAATTATGAAAATTCCACGTGTGTTTAATTCACAAAATTAAGCCTTTATTTTAAGATGTAAAGTAAATTAACAAACTTTGTCACGATCGTATAATTTCCACTTGCAGGTGACACGCCTCACTCATACTCCACGTAAAAAGGCATAAACTCCAAATACATGCGAGCAATTTTAATCCTTAAACGCCTTCAGCCTGAAGGATGTGTGGGGGTTGGTCGGGATAAGAATAAGGGAGAGTGGCGGGAGGGGGGGGGGATAAGTCCCGCACGGCGCGTAATGAAATAACACGTCGTGAAGACAACAGCCTCCTCGCCTCGCCTCGCAGAAAGCTCAGATGAAAATGTCCGGGCCGTAAATTCGTTATTTAATTAGAACGTCGCTTGTTTTGTCAGTCGGGGAGTTGCGTGTCGCCGCAGACGCAATTTATGTTATATATTTTGTTTAAGAGGAAATTGACAATGCTTTAGTTAGGTGCTAAGGTTAACCTCGGCTTGTAAAGGATATATATATTGTGAAATAATTTATGGATTATTCTACCTAGTATTTATTATGACAAGGATGCGGAAGCCCATATATTATTCAAGTATTAATTTTATTTTCACAGTCGTAAAATATTTATCACAGTTGAAATACTTCATTAAAATAGCTTTGTAAAAATAATTGATTTAATCACAACGCCTTGAAACTGTTCACGTTGTAACTGGAAAATATTTAAAAAAATATTATTTCCTGCTCTACCTAAAGAAAATGTCCATGACGTATTGTACCGACCTAGAATCCTCCCAAAAACTCTATTTTAAAACCACAAAATATTATAATTGTCTGTGCTTCCTGCGAACTCAAATTAACTTTGAATATTTTAAAGATTTGATGTGATTGTGTGTAAAATTCAAACAAACGATTAATTACCTTTTCGTTATTTGTTTTTGGGGTGTTATCCCGTGTTACGCTACCTCTTTGTTTAGCTAACATTTCGAACATCGTTGCAGTGTCCATCATCAGGGCAGATCCGGCAGATCTGGTAGATGTACCGCATCTACATCGTCGCAGTGTCCATCATCAGGGCAGATCCGGCAGATCTGGTAGATGTGAACCCCAAAAACAAATAACGAAAAGGTAATTAATCGTTTGTTTGAATGAAAGGAATATCTTAACCTAATATATATATATATATATTTTTTTTTTTTTTAAAAGAAAGACAAACATTCCCGGGTTACGAATAACCCAACAATGTTTGAAAATCTCCTACTACCACCACAGAAAGCCGAAAATGTTGCTTGTGTTGTGATGGAGGACTTAGCCAGTCGAGGAATTGAACACGTGACGCCCGGATGGGATCCAAGCGCTATGCCCACTCAACCACTGACCAACAATGTTACAACAAATGTAAAACTTTTTTTATATTTGTTTTAATATATATTCTTATAATGGAATTTTACCGTGAATTATCAGTATCAAAAATAGAAATATTAACTTTTAACCTAAGTTTATTAACGTGCTTATAACCCAAATATGTAGTTATGACTGTAAATATCATTCTGGTCCTCTCCCTTGGGGACTTTTATACAAACACTGTTAGATGAAGTGATATTCATTTAATAAAAAAACCTTATTACCATATCTATGAGTAACTTGTATAAACAACCCTCGTTTAAATCTAAAAATTACTGAAAATATTAATGAATTTTAACTTCAGTTGAAAAATTGACGTACTGAGTAAATATTGGTTTTCATTTCTTTTTTAAAATATTTTTCTAATACATAGATAAATCTTGCGTTTTTTCTGATTATCGTAATATTTTATTACTTACTCATATGATCTTTTTATTTGAGCTTGAATTTCATCTCTGAATACAAGAGCCTTGTCACTTTACGGCGAGGAAACACTATTATAATTATTTTGCTTTGTAACGCTGTTTAACATTGAAAAGTAATTTGTATTTTTATTATTAAAAAAATATATATTCTACGCACCAATTTTTCCAATATAAATATTTTTAATTCGTTCCCGACAAGTGGAAATCTTTGTACGCGACGTACAGAAGTTGGCACTTGGGAAGCTCGGTTCTAATGCTGTAATTTTATTTTAGGAAAATCAATAATGTGAACCCGACATGCTCTCCCGCCAGCATTAGTGTCGGGACTCGGAACGGATAGCCATCGAGATCACAGATTCTATTTAAAGATTTGAAAATTTACATCCCTAATAGCAGGTACCCACTTTCCAATACCCACCTTTTGCAAATTGTCTGATTATCCTGAAAGAGAATACAATTCGTAAAAACAATTACCTTGTGACCTAAATAGTAAAAACAAATACTTTGTGACTTCATAAAACTGCTGTATTTGAGGGTAGTTTCAGCTATTCATCGTCAAAACTTTGGAATGAATGAAATACCACCGTCTAATTCGAATATCGACAATGGTTGCTGACTGCACAGTCAACCGCACAACATCATAAATTGATAGAATTTACAAAAAATTGTAAGGAATACCTATACATAACAATTTTTCGAGAGATTTTCACGGCCAAAAGTATTATCGTGATTATTTTTGGATTATTACACCGTATTGCGCTTCCTCATTCTTTAAAAGTTTCGGATAACGTTACAGTGTCGATCATCAGGGTAGATGTCACCCTTTATTTCTAATAATAGCATCGGGTTTCACAGGGCAGATATGTTTTTAGTTAGCCAAGCGTTAGAATCTCATTCATTGCTTCGGAAACTTTCGGGAAAGTTCGCTAATACCTACCAAGAGCCGAGAGTCAAGAGCTTTACTCCTCAACCACGGAGGCCGTCAGTTTAAAAATTAGCTCGTGACGTCACTACTTGAAAATATCCGGTCTCCAATTATCTTATATTTATTTTTATTAAATTAACACCTATTTTTTTTTTTTTTTTTATTTTTTTTTTTTATTTATTGAGTTAGTTTATACTACATGAATATAAACTAATAAGCACAATGTAACATTTCATTTGATAAATTTAAATATTTTTACAGTAAGCATAACATTTCTTTTTAAATACATTCATTCTTTCTTCATTCTTCATACTTTCAGGCATTTCATCATACATCTTTAGTCCTCTGTACATTAGGCAGTTCTGTAATTTTGATTTCTTCATTTGTGGCAATCGAACTCTGTTTATATTTCTTGTTTCGTTATTATGAATGTCTCTATTTCATCCTTAAAGTATTTTGGCATTTGGTTTTTCATAATTTTATGCACAAAAATTAACACATTAAATAGTAGTCTCTTTTTTATTGGAATCCAATTTAGCTCCTCTCTCACTTGATTAATTCTTGCGTATTTACCTTTCCCCAGTATACATCTCATAGCTTTGTTTTGTATAACTTCTAGTTTGTTCAAATTTCCTTCATTGGCCAAATATAACATCGTAGAGCAGTAGTCCAAATGTGGAGCAACGATAGTTTTATAAATAAGCTCCGTAGTGTTTCTATTTAATTTACGTCTTAGTCTTCTAAGAAAATTTACCTTTTTTGATACCTTTTTTAGCACATATTCAAAGTTTGCTGTGAAAGTCAGTTTTGAGTCGAGTATTACACCCAGGTATTTGATTTCATTTACTTTTCCAAGTTTTTCACCATTAATTGTCAAATTTAACCCTGTGTTACGTGTTTTATTACCTATTTCCATATATTTTGTTTTGTTTACGTTCAGTTTCAACTTGTTTAATTTCAGCCATTTTGCTATATTTTGTAGGTCTTCGTTTATTTTGTTAATTGCTTCTATGTAATCTTCACACGAAATATAGATTAAGGTATCGTCTGCAAATAGTCTAATTTTGCAATGTTTAATAGTTTTGATACTATCATTTATGTAAATTATAAATAGAATTGGACCTAATACCGACCCTTGCGGAACACCAAGGTTGTTTTCTATCGGTTCTGATTCTGAGCTTTCAACTTTCGTTACCTGTTTTCTTTTCTGGAGATATAAAAGTACGTTGACTTGTTTATCATTTAATTGCAATCTCCGAATATTCTTTCATGAAATCATAAAGAAATCAATAATTTTTAATGTAGAACACAAAGAATGATAAGTTGATTCAAGTTGAAAATAATAATGTTTTTTGATATGATATGTGGTATTTTATGTAAAAAACTAAACGCAAATAAATGTTCACCCTCCGTTTTGCGACAAAACAAATCCCGTGTTTTAAGAGTAATTTTCATAACAAACAACTCCGGCGTTCAATCTTTTATCTGTTTGACTTGGGAATTCTCAACGTTGTTGTTCCGAGAACTTTTTAACAAAAAGCTCTCTTGTTTGCAATATGAGACCGCCTATGGGGACTATTTTCAGGCATCTTTGTCTGGTAAACAATACATGTTTTACGTCACTATTTTCTTTTAATTTTTAATAAATGTTGTCTTTAATGATTGCCGGAAAAAATCTTATTTAAAATTGAAAAAAAATCTTTAATGTGTAAAATGAATATTGTACATTATTACTATTTAAGTACATAGAGGGTTTAGTTTATAAATGTTTCATATTTCTTACGGACAATCCTAAATAATATGACTGCCGGTAGATTGTTTCACATATATCCCGCTTTTAATGAGAACAGGTTGAGATCAATCGCTAAAGCTCTCATCCACCTTTTCTAGTACTGTCACACATATAATATAAACAGATTTAGAAAGAGATAGCACCAAGCTTTCTCTTTGCATTTAAAAGTTACAGTAGCAGTGGCATAGCTAGGGGTGGCGGGGGACGATGGGGTGTGACACACGACCGAGTGTTACCTCCCAAGAACACGGTCTGCAGTTCTATATGGCTCCCCGTGGAGTGAGAATTTTGTGTGTAACGATCTTTTAGTTGAAATTTGCGTTTTGAATTTCTTAAAGTCAACTTTAACGAGGGGGGTGACACCACGTTGTCCACCCCGGGTGCCACCAATGCTAGCTACGCCACTACTGTGGACCCTCCTGTATACTTTGAAATAATTTTATAGAAAACCCTCCATTTGAAAAAATTATAATAACTCAATAAGTGTTTTGATCATAACCTTCATAATAAGTTTGTCTAACGAAAAGAATTTTTTTTAAATTTATTTCTTGTAAAGTGTTAAATACTGTCAACAAGAAAAAAATTAGCGAAAAGCGATTTAAAAACTTAAGAGGTGTTTGTTATCATTAAAAATTTTATATTTTTATTTGAATAAATGCCCTATTTTCAGGTCGTAATCTAAAATCTGGGAAGCATTCAAAAACAGTGAATTTATTTGAAATTTGGAAATTAACTCATTGTTCACATCCCATCAAGCTGAAACTCAGCTGATAGAATGTTGTCTGTGACAATGCATTTTATCGACTTTTTTTGGCACTTACACACAACGCATTTTTAAGATATTGGCCTAATATCCGGCCCAAAAAACAGCCCGAAAAATTAAAAAATGTGTAAGTATTATTGTAAAAAAACTTTGTTTTTATTACGGATTGATTTTTATGGCATAATTTTTTTTTCTAGGCTCGAGGAGTTGATTTTAAAATCAATTCCTTATCAGTGAACTTATCCATGTGTCAAGCCAAGTCATGTGTGATTTTGTTTAGCTATCGATGGTTTTAAAATCTCCTCCATATTAAAAAAGCGTATTCCATTATACCCACATTTAACGGAAATCCTATTTAAGGTAGGTAGGTATCTTTTTTCGGGTTTTTTTTACGGGCATCCTGATTAGGCTCGTTACTGAAAAACGGGCAGGGCATTAGACGAGAGAGGGAGGGGGAATTATGCGAATCTCCAGGAGAAGAAACCTCGTTATCTTGTGGAAGGATCGCCTGCCAGTATTGGCTGGAATTAAATTGGATATTGCAAGATACGAATTAAGGTAAATGGCATGATAATCGGATAATTACAGGCCGAATGGACAGTAAATAAATTATGTTTAATTAACTACAGTACGATTAAAAAAAAAATTTTTTTTTACTTATTGTAGGACCAAAAGCCTGGAATGAACGACTGCCATATGATTTAAGAATTATCACATACATATGTCCCAGAATTTAAAGTTAACCTGAAAATCTCACTTTTTCTGACAATCATATCCGTAGAGCTAAAAACCTTTTACCTTCACCGTCACAGCCCGCAATATTGTAAACAACAAATTGTGTAAAAACATAAGTCTTCTTCTTTCGTATGGTGGGGGGGTCAGAGGGGGACATCTAGGGAGCCAGTCTAGGGCCTCAGGCGTTGCCCTGTGGACCTTATCAATCCCGCCGGGGACTCTTTAAGACCCCATCTGTGCATCATCTGAGCACAACGGCTATGGGAGCACCTTATCCTATGGCAGTCCAGAGTTTGCGAGACAATGAGAACCCATGCTGTCTCTCAGTGGGGTCTTGAACGAGATAAACATAAGTAAATAAAAACTTGTAAGTTTTTTAAAAGTCATTTCATAAAAATTCCCCAGTCCTAAAGACTCCTAAATTCTTCAATCCTTTTAATAAATATCAACTACAATTTTGCCACTAATTTTCTCATAATCACAGTAATGGAGGATAGCAAATGTAAAATCACGCAATGGCCTTCTTCTTCTTGTGCCCTGTGCGTTCAACGGACGTTGGCTATCATGTTGGCTATGCGGACTTTATTTACTGCGGCCCGGAACAGCGATAGATTGGCCAAACCACTGTCTCAGATTTTTCAGCCATGAGGTTCTCCTTCTTCTAGGGCCCCGTCTTCCGGCAATCTTTCCCTGCATTATGAGATGTAAGATCTAATATAATCTAACGTAAAGTCCAATGTTTTGAATTTAATATCAAAGTCGTATTTTCTCCAAGCATACACTTTCTAATACTCGTAAAAGTGTATTTATCAGAAATGACCTGCCAGGTAAGTACGATTTCTACATGTGTTTGAAAATAATAAAAATTAGATAGGGCCTAATAACTCACAATAAATGGTTCTGCGCCCTTGAGGTGATTTTTCAAAAAACGGCGCTGTAAAAATTATCCAATTATTCAAATTATTTTTATAACAAGCCCATAACCTTAAAATGGAGTGGCTTTGATCAATTTTCAATTTCGAAACAAAATGGTTTTTTATGAAAACATTTAGGTATGTCGAAAACTAAGTCCTATTTTTTGTGGTTATTTCTATTTGTGAAAACGCTCTTCAACGTATGAATGTTGAATTACAAGTTATGCATTCTTTCAAGGACAACATTAACAAATATTGTGATAAAATTATAAGCCTAATTAAGGCCTATAATTTTATGCAAAACTGTGTTTCAGCGTGATTGCGAAATTCAAATGGAATGGCGATATATAATTTCAGGCAAGTGCAAGAGAGACAAACCAACTTTTTAATGTGTGGCACATTTGTTTTTTTTTTCAAATTTGCACGGAAGGCACTGTAGTGTTATATGCTTTATTATATGGTAAAAGGATACAATACTTTTGAAATAAAGCCATTTAGAAGGGCACTAATTGAGAAAAGCTTTACATTGTTTACTATAAACCTTATTTGCATAGAGAAACAACAGCTCTTCAGTTTATAGATCCGTTTGATGAATAGTTCATTTTCCTAAAATGATAAATGTAAAGCAATGGGTAATCTCTACCCTAATGACTTGGTCACCGTATCTTCTAAGGCTCATCTTAAGGCAATTCCTCATGTTCCTTAATACTCCATAAGCCAATTTGATGACAAGAAAGCTTTAACAGCGAAGTTCTCTTTAGCCTAGTTGAGACTAGCCGCGCAAGCAACCAGAAACGCCAGAGCGAGTAGTCTACCCCTAGGATTTTCCGCTTAAGTTTAAGCGCCATTAAAATTATTAAGCGCTTTAATTAAATAACAATAAATGACTACAATACAAGATAAAGTTTTATTATTTAAAATTTAGGAGGCAGGTATGGGTACCACCACCCGGGAATCATTTAACACCCCTGACATAGGTCACACCAGGTGGTTCGCTGCGTTTGATGTCTTAGCAGGGCTGCCCGGGAGGGAGGTTTGTTTAGGTATTCGTGGCGGATGCCAGTCTGCCCACTAACTGCGTAGCGGGCCGGATCGGGTGAGACCGGTTAAGGGAGATATTTTGGCCTCTCTAGAACGACTCTCTCGAGCCATCGCCTTGCATCGCAGTGGGAGGGATGGATTCGTACGTTTGTCCCTCTTGGACCCAGTGAAGCCCAGATTCCTACCGACCCCTCATGGCATCTTCCTTCTCAGAACTTCCTCTTCATCCTTTCGTTTAAAAGACCCTCCACACAGCGTCCTCAAAGACGACATGGGCCAAGTGGTGAATGATTTTACTCAGGGCCTCCTGTGTGGAATTAAGCCGCTGCTACCTGAATTTCTACCGATTTCTTACATATCCCCCTTAAACATTTGAAGTTTTTAAACTCTTAAAAAAGATTGAAATTAATGAATTACTTCGTTTTTACCACTTTTATTGTTTATAAAACCGACATGTTTCGTCAGCAAAGCTGACTTCTTCAGGGTTTTGACAGAACTAATTTTAAAAATAGACATATATATAGGTAATAGAGAAAAATAATCGACATAAACAATAATAAAATTAAAAAGAAAATGATGTTTAAGGGATGAGGGGCAATATAGAACAATTAAAAAAAAAAAAAAAAATTAAAAGGGGAATAGATTTAATAATGGGTCATTTAAAAACAATTTTTGATTATTAATAATATTTAAATTTGCATTAACACTCTTTCTAATCTCTAAAATTTCTAATTTTCCAACTGAATGCCATTGACATTACAATGAATTAATTCTATTCCACTGTTAAAATTAAAGGTATGACTAGTTTCTATTAAATGGTTGGCAAACTCCGAGAAACGTTTATTATTTAAAGCTTTCATACGCTCTTTAATCCTTATTTCAAAGTTTCTCGAAGTTTTACCTATATAAAAGAAATCACAATCATTACATTTCAATTTATAAATTCCAGATTTTTTCATTTTGGAATCTCTATCTTTATTATTTATAATATAATTTTTAAGTTTATTATTTGCATAAACGTGGTAAAAACGAAGTAATTCATTAATTTCAATCATAATGGTGCCACAAAATAAGTTTGCTGTGTTAGAAGAAGTCTTAAAAAAGAGTTATTTTTTAAGATAATATCTATACATTCCCTACGCCGAAACGCAAATTACATGAAATTCCCTCTTTAGAAAAAAATCGCAAAGTGCGCTCCAAAAACTATTATTTTCACGTCTTTTTCAGTTATTTTACAAGTTATATGTATGAAAAAATTCAGTGTTTCTATGAATGTTATTTTAGACGGCCTCCAAGAGATTTTTGCTCCATTTTAAATGAGTCGTATTTTATTAAACATTTTCACAATTTTCGCTTCTTCAATTTAAATATTAGCGCACTCTCTCCAACATTCGTCTTCTTCTTTTTGAGCGGGGATACGGCGCCTAAATATTAAAAAAAAATCGGGTGAAAAAAGGGTGCAGGGGAATCAGTAGGTATTTAAAATCCAAAACCTCTAAACTCTTGCTATTCTGACTACCCTAACGACTAACTACCCTTTCTAATATTCGTATATTATCAACCCATTTTACTCACAAATAAGCACCCAGTTTATTACGTTTTAATGGTTCTGTTTCAGAGTTAATCTCTTAAATATTGACTCATCACTTGGTAAAGCCCATCAAAAATTCTAATTTCGGTTTTCTGTGCGTAAAATGAAAGTTATTCCTCCGTGAAATTGTTCACGTTTAATGAACTCAAATTTGCTCTGTGTTTAAGTATAATTTCAAAATTGGAAATTATTTTTTTCAGGCGAGCAATTTAGTAGGTACCTTCCAAAAATTTATTTTATTTTTGTCAATTAATAATTCTATACTTGAAATGATTTATTTCATTTCTTTTAAGATTACAAATGGTGTTTATTCGAAAGGTAAATTTCTAATCGTCTCTCTAATATATAATTTTAAAAAATATAATTTTTTGTCCATTATAAAGAAAATCGACAATTTCTGTTTTTGAAAGGTGAATATTTTATAAATACATTCAATGTCACAAATCTTACATTTTTTATAAAATCCTTTGATTTTTCACGGATCTAGGTACTCTAGTTATTAATAATTACGTTATTTTAGTTCATTTAACAACCAATTAGTGCCAATTTTGGTTTTTGGAAATCTCTTCAAATGACGAAATTCAACCGTTCATCTTCATGTGGAAAATAAGTAATAAGCAATTGAAATTGTTTAAATTTGAAATGCAAAATACTATAATCTGATCAGAAAAATATTCCCGTGTTCTTTGTGTGCTTTTTTGCCAGACGATTATTTAACAACAGATTATTTATTCATGCTCGTGTAAATAAACAAAAATTATGTGTGTTTTATTATTGAAATTATAATAGTGATTCTATGGTTACTTTACAATCTTTTAACAAGAATACAATTACATGGTTTGGTTACTTCCGAGATTCTGGGAAAGAATTTTCACAGATTTCAATTTTATTTTCTATTATTAATATCCGTTGTTTTTTTCAAAGAATACAACGTGTAAGAATTATTAAAATCTGTTTACAATTTCTCAGAAATTTATAATGAACATATTCGGGTATTCAGAGTGTAACCCCAAAAACGAAATTCTGTAAAACAGCTAAAAATGTTGTGGTTTGTACTAGATACCTACAACAATGTCGGAAAAATTTTTCTTAAAAAAGTAACAAACTTTTCTTGCATATCAATAACGTACACGTAATACGAAATAAGACAAATAATATATTTATGAACTAAACTTTTAAAGGTAAGTTGATTTTTTAAGCGTACTAGAAATGTCAAAAGTTTCATGATCTGTAGCTATAGTTTAAAAGAAATTTACATTCTACAGATAATAATGTTGACTGCTCTTTTTATGATCAGAGGGAGGTTTCTGAATCTTTTGCGACAACGTAACGCGTGCAAAATCGACCGTATACCATACATTTTGACAGTTTTTTTTAAAAGAGGTACCTATTCTGTATTGGGCTGATGAACTAAATACTGCGCTTGTGTTAGACATCAGTTCTTAGAAGTAGTTAACCTAACGTCATAGATGACGGCGAATTTGCTGCGT
Source organism: Limnephilus marmoratus (assembly GCA_917880885.1). Lineage (NCBI taxonomy): Eukaryota > Metazoa > Arthropoda > Insecta > Trichoptera > Limnephilidae > Limnephilus > Limnephilus marmoratus. The sequence continues at coordinate 67,544,255 of OU862908.1, forward strand.
AATATCCTCGTTAAGAGATGTCAGTCGCGGAAAAATTTGCGAATCGGATGTCATCGCGCACAAAAATCAAAATATGACAATCGGATGGTCATTTATGAATGCCTATGATGCTTTTATGAAAGTAGTTTTAATAATTAATAAATAATAAGTCGTGTTTTTAAGTCGACAATTAATCCATTCAACATACAACAGGCATAGACAAGCCATTGAATTTAGAAATTTGACAGCCGATAACGCACGAAGGACGTCTTCCGATATTGTCTTAATTATCTCGGAACCCTGACTTGATGCAAAATAAAACGCAAAAGATACACAATCATCCTTCAGGTGTCAGTATAGTTAACTTCAATAAACATTTGATGCCCAAATGAAACCAAAAATATTGACTTATAATGGCGATCTTAGATTTTACGTAAAATAATAATAAGGCAGTGCTCTCTGAAAATGTTTTAAAAACCTCAAGAAAAAACGATGTCTCACTTTGCTGGTCATTCTCTGTTCTTGATAAACAAAGTAATAATAATCTTACTGAAGGACAACAACAAATAATGAACTACTTTGGGCCGCCTTCTCGGGCGATTCTTTCCCAGAAGAAAGGCTTTATTATAAGTGTAAAGTTCCAGGACGAAACTAAAATACCGTCGCTCTATGAATCGTTAACACTAAAAAAGGGAAGGAAAGCTTTCATTGTTAAAGCGGTGAAACGATTTATCTCTATTTATCTGACAAGAGAAACAAGGAAGAAGGATTTCCTCGGCTGTGCGCGAGGATTCGGATACGTGACGGTAGACCATTGGTCTTTTCCCTTCTCACTCCTCTCACTCCTTTCTCTCAGCTCCTTACGCATATCCTGTTTTTGTTCTTTCTTTTTAACGGCGGCCATGGGAATTTCCACGTCAGGATGATTGAGGTAAAGAGAAGATTTATTTTCAATTGCGGAATGTTTTGTCGTGTGCAGTATGCAAAACAACTCGTGATTAAATCTTGAGTGATGGATTTTCACCCCTTTGAACACTTTAACTCACATTTAAATGCAAACTTCAAACTTATCGGAAAAAAAATTATTCGTGTTTTATGACTTGTTACTGTTATATTTCGTCGGCCTACTAGCAAAGTCCACTAAGTCACGTTTTTTCATGAAATGACTTGAGTATGAGGTCTTATGTAAAAAATCGTCCTCTTTCGACTGGCATACTCCATTAAGTCGTATATTTAATCGTTTTCGATTTAAACGTGTTTTTAAATTCACACTAAATCATAAATCCGATATTATTGGCAAGCAAAACACATTAAGTCAGACATTATACTCTACATGTCAATAATACATCGATTTAGATCGTTAAAATACAAGCAAAATCCACTAAGTAGCCTTGTTAAGTGTGATTGTTCCTCCTGTAGGTACAAGTGTACAGATTTGTTTAGTTTGGATGACAGAATCAATATCTGTAGGGGAGATTGGGAATTGGTTTCCTACGAGAGACAGAAAGAATTTATTTTACGCCAAATTACAAAATCTTTACCAAAAATGCACAAACCCCGCAAAGATGATGCAAAGTTACGTACAAACTCAAAACAATATTATTTTGATAGAAATACAGTAAAAATTCGAGTGTGCCAAATGTTTTTTTGCAAAACTCTCTGCATATCAAACGTTTCTGTTATAACGGCTTTTAAAGGAAATTTTACGATAACGATATTCAATGGCAAAGGGCTCCATCTAACAAAACCGACGACGTTAGAATTTTAAAAGTGAAGCAACATATTGAAAGTTTTCCTTCAGTAGAGACGCACTATACACGGAAATCCACAAAGAGGCAATATTTAGATTCCAAACTAAGCATTGCAAAAATGCATTCCCTGTATGAAGGGAAGTGTACAGAAGACGGTGATGACAATCCTGTTAGTCTTATAACTTACCGAAGAATATTCTGCCAGAACTGTTTCTTGTCCTTCTTCAAGTCGAAGAAAGATCAATGCGTCACCTGTACAGTATACAACAAGGCAGGTGCCCCAGAAAAGGAAACCCTTGAAGATAACTATCAACAACACCAAAACCGAAAATCTGCATCCATGAAAGCCAAAGACGAAGATAAGAAAAGAGCTATTGAGAATTCTACTTTCATATCTATAACATGTGACTTACAAAGTGTTTTGCAATTACCTTGCTCCCAGGTGAGCTTACTTTATTATTTGCGGAAGTTAAATTTGTATAATTTTAGAATCTGTGAAGCGGCGCCTCCAAATAAGGGTCTCTGTTACCTTTGGACAGAAAATAACGGGAAAAAGGGTAGTTGTGAGATTGGAACATGCATGGCCCTTTATTTAAAACAACTCCCACTGCAAATCACTGAAGTATCCATATTTTCAGATACTTGTGATGGACAAAATAGAAATGTACAAATTTCCGCGCTGTTCCTGCATTTCGTCCAAAACACTTCTATGTATGTTATTGAACAAAAATTTCTTGAAAGCGGTCATTCATTTATATAAGTATAACTTAATGCATAGTGCACTTGAAAACAAAACAAAACATTTGGATATTTTTAGTGTGCACGAATGGATCAACGTTTTTAAAATGGCTCGATCTTACAAACCAAAAAATAAAAAGCCTCCATATGAAACTAAAGAAGTTTTATTTACAGATTTTTTAGATCTGAAAAAATTGGTTGAAATGACAATAAAAAAAAGGTGATGAGGATTCCAACATTGTCAAATGCCTAAAAGTTGAATGCTTCCGATATCAGAAAAACTACCAAACGTTATAGAATATCGATATGACTATTCCAGTGACTACAAGAGGATTTCCGTTGCCTCTCTTTCACGACCAATTAGAAATAAAATAACACGTGCACAGATCGAAGAGCAAAGCAATGTTAGAATAATAAAGCTTTATACAAAGCCCATTCCAATATCAGTCGCAAAAAAATGACCTGTTAAAACTATGTAAGACCAATATTTTTCCACCAGCCTTACATAACTGGTATGAAAATATACCATGTTTAAGTAGCATCAAAAATGTAGCTCCCGAGCCCAGCTTTTCTGATTTGGATGCTGAAGATGAGTAGACTCAACCGTCCTACACATCTACACGTATCTCTCTCTCTGGTTTCAATCCTGGGATTGGTTTGCAATAATTTCCTGCATTCGTCTCTTCCACTCTTCCCTGTCTTGGGCGGCTCTTTTGAAGTCTGCATATGATGAGCAGCGCACGTCCACCAGCAGGTCCTCCAGGTACTCTCGGCGTGGGCGTCCCCTAGAGTTTGCCCCCTCGGCCATACCCTCCATTATGGCACGCAAGAGGCCTTTTTGTCGTATTACATGGCCGATCCATCTTGCACGCCTTTCGGACAACGTCCTGAGCAGGTGCCTTGCTCCTTCGATTCTTTGGAGAACCTCCTCATTTATAATGTGGTCTCTCCAGGAAATTCCTAATAGTATTCTATATGATCACCTCTCAAAAGCCTCTAGTCTCCGTTTATCTCTTTCGGATAGGCACCATGTTTCGCAGCCGTACATCAAGATACTCCATACACAGGTCTTGATGAAGAGTATTACACGTATACGTATCAGTACTACACGTATAAGCATCCCTTAAAAGCCGTTTTTTATTATTATAAAATTCTATAAACGTGTCTTTCAGTAAACACCAATTATGATTGGTAATTATTATTATTTTTATTTGTAATAAAAAATATTAAAATTTTTATTGCATTCTTGGTTTTCATATTTGTTTATTTCAACTTAATATTATAAACACTGCTTATTTTTACGTTGATTCATATTTTTATAATCTTTTTTATTTCATATAAACATACACAATGTTTATTTTTACAGATATTTGTCATAATATCTTTTATGTGATTATTATTATCATAAATATTTCTTTTGTAGCTTTAAATATCCGCATTTCAGTAGGTACCAACAATAATGTGTAATTATTATTTTTTTAGTAAAAAAAACAACCTAAAATAAACTTTTGTCTTATTTAGAAATTATTATAAGAAATAATAATTGGTGTTTAATAATTAAATATTATAATTAAAATAATCTTAAAGCTATTTTGCAGCATTACAGTCAACAATTTGACAGTAATCTTAATAAGCAAAGCACACTAAGTCATTGTTGACCGGTAAAAACCACTAAGTCCGGCTCATTTTTTTGTAAACCTTTGATTAGAGGTTGCTGTTATTGCCAAAAACTAATATTGTGTATTGATAAGGTTTTTAAGGGTTCATTCTAAATTATAGGGTATTTAAAAAAAATCATTTTGAAGATATTCATCCACTTACAGCCTTTCCAAAATTGCTAAATATTGAAATGCGATTATCTCAGGATTGTGTTTTAGTGACTTAGTGGACTTTGCTAGTAGGCCGACGATTTCTTGGATAGCAAGATGTAGCTTTTTCGATTAACTACGTTTTGTCTACATGATATATATTTCACTCGGGAAATGTGTACCTCTATGTAACTATGTATGTGTGTGAGGAACTAATATTATTCAGAAAACAATGCATTTATGTTCACTAGAGAAAATCTTGAAAATCATTGGATTTCATTTTCTTATTGATTTTTATATTATCTCCAGAAAAGAGGCACTCAGAAAAAAAAACCCTCGGGGCCTATGCAATCTTCAGAAATGCTGTTTGGAGTGTCATTTTAAGGAAAGGAAGTTCTGGGAAGGGAAAAGGTATGATGTGTAGGTTGGAATCTAGGGGTCAATATATTCAGCAGTGACGAACGCATGAATCCATCCCTCCCGCTGCGGTACAAGGCGATGAATCCGGCTGGAGAGGTCCAAAGGTCTTCCTCAACTCCCTCAACGATTCTCCCGATCTGGCCTGCCACGTGGGCAAAAGAATTCGCCGCCAATAACTAGATAAACCTCACCTCATAAACTTGGGCACCCCTTCTAAGTCACCAAACGTACCGAAGCACTTGGTGTGACCTACCGCAGAAGTGTTGGATATCCGATACATGGTTAATGAAGCGGCGGTACCTACACCGGTCTCTCAAATTAAATAATATTTGCTAAAAATAGATACATATACTTACATACATATTTTTTTTGAACATTAACTGACAGTAACTGACATTTTTAATGAACTTTTACCATGATGTTGTTGAAATTCATTAACGTTTCGACTCATTTGCGATCTAGTAAATGAGGATCGAATTAAAACTATGCAAATCAGCTGTATTGTCTTACATTCACAGAAAAAGCAATCAAGCCTAGACACAGCCAACTAATTGTCTGTCAGTCAGACTGCGAGGCTGTAGACTGGGGCTGGGAGAGGCTAGATCACACCGCCATTCGCTAGTCTGCCGCTAGGGGGGCTTACGTCTTAACTTCTCGACCTTTATAATCACGACTTTGGAAACAACTAAGTGAAATCAAAAGCAGAAGTTTTGATTCAATACAAATATTTCAAAGGAATAATAATTATTCATAAGAGCTTAAAATGTAAGAATTTGGCAAAGTTTGAAACAAATTACAAACTCATTAGGGATGAGATGACCGAGGAATGGTTTATTGTCAGTCCTAATGCTTTGGATTTTTTGGATCATACCAAATATTATATTATCAAAGGCAAGAAAACAATAGAGATAAACGACAAAACATAGTTTCTGACATAGACATATACTATATATCAATGGTTACTGAAGAAAATCTACAAAGTTTTAAACCCACTGGCTAATTTGTTTGCTTTGGGGCTCACATAGGTCTCATGGAAAATTGTTGTGTCTCCCTTACTTTCGTGGTGCGAAATATGATCTAAACGGCATTAGAAATAAAGAACATCATGCTTTATATTGAAATCTAAAAATCACCCACAAAATAATTCAAATGTACCATAAACAGTCAGTGCCTTAATGGGTTCTCATTACATGCTTCGTCTTATATTTATATACTCTCTCTTACATTACTTATGCCTTATCTTTATATATTACCATATTTTAAACTCTGAATTTTTTTAAATAATGTATATGAAATAATGGAACAATAGAAACAATAGAAAAATAATTTCTCTGTATTACGTTTACACGAAAATTACCAATTTTCTAATAGTTTCCTTGGAAACTTATTGTGGAACAATATTTATTTCACTTTTATCGCGAGAGGGTCAGAACAAGATATTTTGACGCCAGCGATACTTAATTACTTAAAAAAATATTTTAAATCAACATATAAATTTTAATTGAAACCGTTTATATTGGAAAATCCAGACTTACGAGTATTATTTTCTGGTACAGGCGCTTGAGCCTCTTCTATGCACTGAACTCCGAACAATGAGCATTCCGGGAACATTTAGTTCGATTGGTTGGACACAGAACTAACACCATTCACCCCGGCTACTGGCTACTGGCTGTTGGCTTTCGATACCCTTACTGCTTCAGGCCTCTCTATCGCCCGCTCTTCTCTCGGCCAACTGTTGACTCTGAACTCTGCCGGGCGACATCTGTAATAGAGACTGTTAATAGATCCGACAGTCCGTTTTGTTTGACCTCTTGCTGCAAGTCGATTATTTGTTTTTGTTCTTCAAATTTGGGAGGCGGGAATGGGTACCGCCGCCCCGGGAACCTTTATTGGATAACCAACACCTCTGCCATAGGTCACCCCAAGTGGTTCGCTACGTTTGGTGATTTAGCAGGGGTGCCCGGGTTCATGGGGTGAGGTTTGTCTAGGTCTTGGAGGCGGATGACCAGGACATACTGAACCCCAGATTCCTACCCACCCCTTAAACCCTTTTCCTTCCCAGAAATCTCCTCTCCTTCCTTTCCTTAAAAAAACCCTCCACACAGCATCCCCAAAGATGACATAGGCCCTGAGGGAAATTATTTTCCTCAGGGCCTCCTGTGTGGAGCTTATGTAAAAAAAAAAAAAAAAAGTACCATCTAGCTATCGGAAAATATAAGAAAGTACATATAATAATCAATGGATAGGGAGTGCATATAAAAATCACCTCAAGGGCGCTGTACAATTTATTATGAATTCTTAGGATCTATCTAGTTGTATTATTTACAAATAGATACAGAAACACACTTACCTTACTTACTTGACAATTCAACTCCGATAAACACACTTTATTAAAAAGTTTATGCTTGGAGAAGGTAAGACTTTGCACGTGGAGGACATTATATTTAAAACACTGGACATACTCGTAGCATGATTTTACATTTGCTACCCCAATCACTGTTGGTATTACATTTATAAGAAGATTAATGCCAAAATTGAGTTAATAATTATTTTGAAAGACTTGAGAATTTAGGACTCTTTGGGACTGGAGAATTTCCATGAAATGACCTTTACAAAAGCATATAAATAAAAATTTGTCTGTATTTTTACACAATTAGTTATTTACAATGTTGCGGCAGTGTAGGCGAAGTTAAAGGTTTTTTTTTCTTATGAACTTGAAAAGGTTAGTTTTAAATTTAGGTCTAAATTTCGCGGAGTCTGTGATAATTCTTAAATCAACATATCTAACGAACAGACTATCAAACAAGTATCTACCAACGTGAACAAATGTTTGTGAACCGCTTGTTTACCGACTGAGCACCGCGCACCGGTGCCGAAGGGATCAGTGACGCTTGTTCCTCAGAGCATCTACCATCTACCATTACCGGTAGAACAAGGACAGCGTTCCTACCCGACGCCTGTGCTCTAAAGATTGCAACCCGTTTGTTAAGACGGGAGAATCTATCGGAAGGACAACCCGTTTGTTAAGATGGGAGAATCTATCGGAAGGACAACCCGTTTGTTAAGATGGGAGAATCTATCAGAAGGACAACCCGTTTCTTAAGATGGGAGAATCTATTAAAAGGAAAGGACCACTCGTTTCTGCACAGTCAAGAGCTTTTTTAAACTCGTATGAAACACGTTTCACATTATGGCATATAGGCTGGATATTTTAACTGTTCTATTGATATGTATCACATTGAATGAGCGCTTTTATTATAACCGTGACGATCCACAATTACGGTACCGTGACGATATAAAAAAGGCATAAACATGCGCTCATTACCACAATAATGCAGGAGCTCTTTCAAAAGATGAGATACACAATGTACATCGTTATGTTTCCTACAAAGGAAAAAGTAATAATTTTCTTACATCTCTCTCACACACCGCACCGTGACGTCTCCGTAGACCTCTATAATACCACTAGCCGTGACGATAATTTTGAAAGTATGGAATATAGTTACAAGGATAATATTGGAGTGTAATGATTTCCAAAAATTAAAAAAAAAAATGTCAAACGTCAGTTCTCTGATTTTGTTTTCGTTGATTTGTTTGTTTTGCTTTTTCTCTTGAAGGTATAATATAATCTTTCTTACACACTAAATAACAACATTAAAAAATGATACAAACAGTAAATGTTTGTCTGCACCCCCAAAGGAAACATACAATCATTAACATACATCTCCCTTACACGTATAAAAAAAATTTCCGTCGCCGTAGCTGCGCAGTAATAAGTTACATATTATATCTCTCACGTATATTGTGTATCTCTCACGTATATTGTGTATCTCTCACGTATTTGTCTAACATTTTTTAACGTGTAAGAAAGAGCTGCAAGATAAAAAATCTATGTTTTTTGCTTTTTTATACCGTCAAGCGACCGTAATCGTGAATCGTCACGGTAATGATAAAGCGCTCAATGTTTTTTGATGGACTTGATAATTTATTTTTATTTTTGTGATAATGTTATAGTCAATTAGATGTTATTTTTTATTAAAAAAAATTAAGGTGGGAGTCGTATTGAAATTAAACATACAAATAGAAACTTTGCAGAATCATGTTTCAGGGAGGGTTAGATCTAGTAAAGATTTGTAAGTTATTATGGTGGAAGCTTTATGAATAATACAATTAGGATCTATAATTAGTTGGCATTGTAAAAACTCCCGTAGGAATCGTTCTGCGGGAATATTAAAATGCCTCTGGATGTTTTCTTTTCTTCCGGGGCACGATTTTTCTTTCCTTTCAAGATTCGGGAGACACGTTTCCGTAAATCGGACAAATACGTGCGCTACCCTCGTCACGCCTTTGATTACGGCCCTATTGAATTCTACCTGTTTTTCAATGAACAAACTAACAATCGAACTAAATATAACAGAAATGGTAAAATACATTTTCAAGGATTTCTATAGTCTCTACATCCAAGTCGAGTAATTACATCTTTCTTAGAACATTTTCTCTAAATATTTAATCTCGAAATACTCTTGCATTTGAGTTTTACCTTCAAATTCTGTATATATAAAACTGATTGGTTTTTTGTTGGTCCCGTATTAATCCGATTCAGATGAAACTTTGGTAAGTGATTGTGCGTCCGCCCGTGAAGGTTTCTATATATAAATGTGAGCTCTGGCGTTGTGAAATTTTATACAAACTTAACAATAGGTACCGCGCGAGTTATATAATTCTGTAATTTGAGGCAGGACGTGTGACGGAAGGGGTGGCGGACAAGGGAAGGGAAGAGAGAGGGATAACAAAGGAGACATGGTAGAGGTAGGGGATAGCAGAGGGTAAATTTAGAAAATCCATGCTTCTCACACGGACAACTGTATATGGTCTGCTCACGCATCGGAAAACCTTCGGATTTATTTGTGATACGCACCAGTCGGAAAGGGACACAAGGCTATGAGACTCACTTTCAGTAGGCAATTTTAATAATAATAACGTGAATCATTTTTAAAATAATATTTTTTATTTTTATATAAAGCACAGAAAATATAAATATATCATGCAGAATGTGTCAGAAAATGCAGATATAAAATAAAAATTCTATTTTTGGTTGCGGGTCGTTTGCCTGTATATCTTTAGTTCAATGAATTCGGATTTTGTTTCAATTTAAGTATCATTATCGAAATTTGAACTGATTGTGTTCAGAGAATTGAACTGAACTGTTTTAATTAAAACAAATAACTTTGTAAACACTTTTATATAATTAATATTCTGATTGTGATTGTATTCAGGAATTCAAAAAAGCGATGGCACCTGTAATACCTAGGAAAAAAATAAAATAATATTTAAAGAAAATTGATTCAATTTTCGTTTTCAAAATTGGAACTGATGCGTCAAGAAATCAGATTATCATGTCATTTCCGAATAAGTAATAACTATTTAAGACTTGCAAAATGAAATCATCTTTACCACCTTTACTGTTACTACACAATATAATTAATTTGGTGAGGAACACAGCAGTACCTACCCTACATCTTTAAAACATTTGAAATATATAGTGAATCTTTTATTAGTTTCTGTACCTGTCATTTTAAAAAAAACACATGACGTTTAGTTAAACAAAACGTTTTAGAAAATAGGGTAGGTTTAATTATGAACAAGCAAAGTACCAATATATCTGAATAAAAAGTGGCGGCATGGCTTTATTCTGCAGATTGGCGTTCGTTTATCCCAAAATGTTCAGCGTTCCACGATCTGTTCAGTTATTTAAAAGGTTTTTATGATTTTTTAATCTCTTCCTTTTAGCTTTGGCATTGTTAACAACACAAAGGCGATATTCCCCTGTTTATTATTTCCAATTATCTTTGCATAACAAACCGTTGTATAATACAATAAAGCTGTACGCCACATTATTTTACATAAAGCCTTTAGAATTCAAATTCAATGAAAAAACGTACCTACTAGGAAATTCAATAATTTTGTAATTCGGTGCGAATAGAAACATTAGCTTTCAAATGTGAGATTTTGAATCCCAATATACTCATTGTGAAATGACTAAAGGTTTTTTAAGACCCGGTTTCCAGAACTTCCATGCTCTTGATTTCTAAATCACTTATAATTTTGCCCTCCTTTTTTTTCTACCACACCAGTTTTGTCCTATTTAGACGTCTTTAGACTAATCCAGAAGAGGGAAAAAGTCCATTTGCATCATGGTTGCAAAGGTTGTAAAGATTTTTTTGGATAGACGTAGTACTTACCCAGAAAAAATAATTAGGTTAATTAAAGACAAATTATTAAAAAATATGTATTTATTTATCATCAGACGAGTGAAAATATCTTTCATATTCCTGGTCAATATTTGTCGTTCTTAACATTACGCAGCGAGTTGCGCAAAAGTCATTGTATGACATTTGTTTCACCACTAGTTTCACGTGTAAACATAGTATATACACTTTCATCAACAAATTGCGAAATTAATTCATCTCTAGTGGTATGCAACTAATTGCTCAGCATTTCAACTAAGCAGGCTTGTGTGTTGCTTGAAACTGCATGAGAGTTTTAACATCGAAAATGACGAAATGCTCAATAATGGTCGAAAATAGTTTTTATGGCTTTCAGATCTTCATCTGCTAATTCAGAATTTAAGTGCATTGCACCCAGATGCTTTCTTGATGACCACCTGCCTTTCATTTCGTGACAGATTTTTATTTATTTTGTACATCGCCATGGGTACAACATTTTGCAATGCAGAAAAAAGCTTTGATGTGGATAGTGCCGTGGTAGCTGTGATCGGTTGAAGTTGCACGACTCTAACTTAACGCAATTTACACCATCTTTTTGGTGCAATTATTTGGAGCATGCATGCAACTAGTATATGTAAATCAGCATTAATTAACATTCATTCATGCATTCCAACCTGAAATTAATCTCGGTCAATGAAATCAATTTGTTTTGAAACTATCTAAATTGGTAGTGATTCAGACAATCATTAAAGTAGGGACCTACCTATAGTCAGATATAAAAATAATGATTTCATTCAATTAATAATTTGTACGTATTTGAAACGTGTGTAAATATTTGCCCATAAATTTACTAACAGTATTCATTCGAAAGGTAAAATTCTACTCGTCTGCAAGAAATGCAAATACGTTATTAATAAAGTTAATAATAATTGTTTTTGATGGGCAAATATTTTATAAATATTATGTACTTTTGACTTTAAAAATTGTGCAATGGTTATATCCCATTTTGCGCTAGTATAATGTAATATGAATATAATAATTGTTCATATGAATCAAGAATCGCAGGCCAAGAACAAACCAGATCAACTTCCTACCGAATATCGCAACAAAGGGAAATCTTACTTTTTAATTAATTTAATTTAATTAAAGGGAGATTTTACTTTTTAATTAATTTTAGTATCGATCGTTTTTTCATCTTTTTATCAAAATATTTCGCGAACCAAAAACCCTTGTAAAAATAATGAGTAAAATTAGTTCACTCAATAAACTTTAAGTAATTTTCCGCTGCTGTAAAAATGCGATAAAAAATAAATGGGACAGGATTTCTGAAAGTTAAAATCATAAAAGATGAATTATTGTAACAGTTTTTGGATGGTGAAAGTTTAAAGGCTTGATTTTGGGAAATCTTCCTAGTCTTATACCTAAATGTTGTACATGTAGTATATCGCAGAGCCTAGAACTACAGGTTGAGAAATATTCAAATTCCTCGGCATTCCTTCTCGTTCAATTCGGGCGTAGACAAATAAATATCCTTTTTAAATGTAGTGTATTTCGCATGAATAAAAATAATACATACATGCATATTTGCACGTCATTCCAGAGTGCAACAAGGCTAACTGCAATTCGGGCAGTTTTCAAAGCACATATAAATAATGTGATTAGATTATTTTATACAGAGAAGTGTACTGTACTTAGAGACAGCATTGACTTAATTCGGATATCGACAAATTTAGCATTGGTGAACCTGCTTTTAAACGGCAAGCTTTATAGCACCTTTAGACGTTTTAAATTTTTTATTTAATGCGTTTGCTCCGTGTAATAAAATCTAATTGAATTGAAAATCTCGCTTCTAGTTAAACAGTAACACTGTTAGTTGCTTCTCGATGGTCTATCTTGATTAATGATTTTGGAATTCCCTCGGCCCGTGTCGCTAAGTTACTTTGCTTTGCCTTCCATTAGCGCAGAATCCTCCGGGACATCAAAGTTAAACAAAGGGGATATTCGAATTTATACTTTCCTGAGATGTATTTAATATTCATGTTTACTTTCTGTTGGGGAACCGTTATTGGGGTACCTGACAGCCCCGGATCTTCGTTTTTTTTTAGGCAGGGCAAAAACTGAAAAATGCCGCCCCCGCCCACTTAGGTATCTATATTTATTTTAACCTTGCTGGGGGGGGGGGGGGGGGGTGGGCCATATTCGAATCAAAGAACTGGTTTTACTGTAACTAATTAAGAAATTTAATTATAGCTACACCCAGAACATGCAAATGGTTTTCCTTAAATTCTGGCTGCATATAGTCTGCAACCAGAATTTTAAAACTGCACTTTGAACACGAGAATGGTTTCCATCAAAATGCTTCAGCAGATGAAATCACAACTGAAATTTATCTTGCTGGCTGCTTATTCGTTTTAAACTGCTACATTGCATTGTATTTAAATAAAAGCTGAAATAAAAAGGCTGTTTTACTTCTCAGTCATATGATGGCTGCCATCGTGTAATAAACAAATCATGACACGCATAACGACGTAAAAATTTTAAGTAAGTTTGAATAATGACGAATTGACGACGTAAGTGATTGCACGTATTAAATTGAGTTTAAAAAATAAATATAGTAACTTAAAAAGCATAAGATAGTTATATAAAATACTTACCCAGAAAAGCGATCGATGAACTGTGATAGATTTATTGATGCGACACTAATGACATCAGTATTGTACCTTCGGTTGATCAACAAGTACTAAAGAGTAAAAATAAACAACACACTTTTGACACATTTTTAAAACAAAACACTGTCGTGGAGAGAGATCGACGAGGGAGTTTTCGAATATAGCTTCATCTCTTTCGCACGCACGGTAACCAGAGCAGACGCGTGCTGCCGCGATCTGTGGTTCCTGCGGGTGAGCGGGTCGGGTGCGTATTTTGAACTATGCCTACGCGCCTCGCGAATAATAAATGTTCGTGCTGCACGTCTCACTCAGGGCTCTGGGTATCAGTCGAGTTAATATGGCCGTGAAATTTCTCTACTTGTACTATTATTTATTCCGTGGTCAAAGTTGAGTTTGGCCGCCCTCTGAACTTGCCGCCCGGGGCATGGGCCCCGGCTTGCCCCCCATTAGATCCGGGGCTGGACCTGATGTAGTTATTTAAATTGTACTTGTGATAGCTTAGCAGCTTCAATTTCTATTTTTTTAAATATTACATTACAAATTCAGCATCATTTCACAAATCTTGGTAGCATGTATCCAATTGATTATAATAATTATTGAAAAAAAAAATGTTTCTCTTAAATATTATATATTTCTTAAATTCTTCAACCTGTTTTTTGGTTCAGATGCGATAAAGTCAGACAATTTACATAGGACATTTTTCTGCAGTATCTTCTTTTTCAAAGCGCCATTTTTATGGATTTCTGCAACAGGTTTTTTATGTGAATAGCGGGCAAAAGCCTCAATTGCTCCCGTCTGGAGCCGTGATACTATCGCATCCCAATTGGTGTGTGTAGTGAGGCTGAAGATAGTAAGGAGGGGAAGGAGATGGGAAAAAGGATCTCAATTTGGAAGGCGGGTAAAAGTATCGCCCCCCCCCCCCCCGAGAACCGTTTATTGATTGAGAATTCGCTACGTTTGGTGACTCAGCAGGGGTGCCCGGATTCATCATATCGGGAGAGAATGGTTGAGGGAGTCCCTTTCTCCAGCCGTGCTCTCTCGGAACATCGCCTTGCACCGCATTCATAAGTCCGTCATTCCTGGACACACTTACCCCCAGATTCCTATCCACCCCTAACATCCCTTTGCTTGACAAATCTTCCTCTCCTTCCTTCCTCAAAGATGACATAAGCTCTGAAGAAAATTATTTTCCTCAAGGCCTCCTGTATGGAGCTAATGTAAAAAAAGAAGAAAATGGGAAATTACCTGGCTATTCAAATCTGGACCGTTGGTTGCAACGTTTCAATTCTGAATGGTGGTCTTACACCAGGGCGATACTGATCTACTCAGGATCGTGCGCAAACATACAAAATATTTTTCTAAATAAATAAATTGTGAAATAACGCAAATCAATCAAATAAAATTTACTTGCAAACGCCGGGATTCGAACCCGCGACCTTCGGATTGCTAGTCGAGTGTCTAGCCACTCGACCACGGAGGCCGTCAGATATATTCTATTTCACTACAATTTTTTTTCTAGATTCCTACTGCATCTTCTATTTCATTGAAACTGCTTTGAGGAATTTCTGCAGTATTTTTTTTAAAGTTATATTTGAAAATCTCCTACAACCACCATAGCATGTTGCTTGGCAGACTTAGCCAGCCGATTAATTGAACACACGATGCCTGGGTGGGACCCGAACGCGTTGCCAAATCGGCCACTGACTGGTCAAACATATATAATACGATAATACCGGTATATTCAATTACAATTTGGCAATTTTGAATTGATTCAAGCATTATATTCTAGAATAATGAAATAATTTTACTTTGTATAAACCACTTATTTGATGTGCAAATCCGACCGGTTTCGGAACAAACGTTCCTTCGTCAGGGAAAGCTTATACTAATTTGACAGTTTCGAACAATGTTTTATTATGGTAGGGGTGGAGCTGTTGCTAGATAATAATGTAGATTGGGTAGGTAGGTATTAGTGTAGAGTGGAAAAATCGTAATCGATTGGGTAGGTAGGTATTAGTGTAGAGTGGAAAATCGTAATCGTAAATCGCTTCGTAAATAATATTTTTTTAAATAGTAGGTATTATCTATTTGAACATTATTAACAAATAACATAAAATAAATGGTAGGAAACAAAATTACTTTTTTTAAACCTAATTTGTTTAGGTACACTAAACAAAAAATTTCATCTGAAAAAAATAATTTGGGAGGCGGGAATGGGTACTGCCGCCCCGGGAACCTTTATTGGATAACCAATACCTCTGCCGTAGGTCACCTCAAGTGGTTCGCCACGTTTGGTGATTTAGCAGGGGTGCTCGGGTTCATAGGATGAGGTTTGTCTAGGTCTTGAAGGTGGATGACCAGGACACACTAAACCCCAGATTCCTACCTACCCCTTTTCCTTCCCAGAACTATCCTCTCCTTCCTTTTCCTAAACAACCCTCCACACACATCCCCAACGATGCCACAGGCCCTCAGGGAAATTATTTTCCTCAGGGCCTATCATGAACTAAATCATTTCAATAGCGAAATAAAACTTATCTATTCCGAAATAATGTTAAGTATAAACAACTCCAAACAAAAAATATTGTCATATAGCCCAATCATGGATTTGTTCCCCTACCCACCCACTCTACACTAATACCTACCTACCCAATCTACATTATTATCTAGCAACAGCTCCACCCCTACCATAATAAAACATTGTTCGAAACTGTCAAATTAGTATAAGCTTTCCCTGACGAAGGAACGTTTGTTCCGAAACCGGTCGGATTTGCACATCAAATAAGTGGTTTATACAAAGTAAAATTATTTCATTATTCTATAATGGATAACCACAAAGTAATAGCTACATTCAAAAATACATTATATTCTATTTCAATATGACTGTTTTATGGATTCCAAAAGTAATTTAATTCCAATATGTCTTTTAACAGATATTCCATAACAAAATTAAAACGGAATTCGGAAATTCCATCCTTCTTCTAGGGTTTCAAAATTAGAAATATCCTGCCCGTCTATACTTTTATCAACTCAATTCAAAAAAAAAAAATTGAGATCGCAATATTTTATTGCTTCCTATCATGTGGTAAAATATATATTTTCCGGGTCATACGTTTCATGGCCAACGTTTGCGACGGTTTGGCGACCGTTATGATATTTTTTATTTAATAAAACATACAACGAAGTTGCATTCCCACGAGTTATCAAAACTCACAATTGGTACTTTTGAAAAGTTAAACCCAACCCAAACCAGGGTAAATATTATATAGGATAAATATTATAAAGATCACAAAAAGAAAATTTCATACTTATCTTAACAACGAACCAGGAAATCTATTATCTGGTATCTGAATAGGTAGAAATATTTGTTTAATGTATGCATAAATTTTTAACGTTTATACTGTTACATTAGTCTTGCTACAAACTTCTTGGGTTCATCATCAGGACTTGTAAGTAATTTGATAAACAAGAAGCTATGCTAGCATTATTCGAAGGCATATTGAGAAGCAAGCTGGAGTACGCGTTCGATGTTTGGACACCGTACCACCAGAAAAACGTTGATATGTTAGAGCAAATCCAGAAGAAATTCTACAGGTATTCCGATGTTCATACACCATATTGACTTACTTGAGGAAACCGATTGTGTGAGTCTAGAAACTAGGCGGAAAGCAAGTCTTGCTATTCTGTCTTTCAAAATTTGGAACAATTTCATCGATCGCCTATTTCTCTTGGGATGCTAAGATTTATATGTACCAAACCACTACAGCCGAAGTCGACATCATGACTTATTTAAAGTACCGAACGGCAGAACAGACCTCTTGGCAAAGCATAGCATGACGAGGTGAGTGGTGCTGTTAAATGATATTGCAAACCATTTGGATGTAAGTGACTGTTCTTTATATGCCTTAAAACTAGTATAGAAGAGTCACTTGCCTTGCTGATAGGGTAACTAAATTGTACTGTAATTGGAATAATTCTGTTGTATAATAATAATAAATTAAAGTAAAATTATTTATGTTGTTGTACTATTATGTTAATTTAATTATATTAATGACACATATTGTGCCGTGTATGTGGAACTAAATAAAATAAAGATCTAATAATATGATGAAGCTAATATTTTTTACGCGCAGAATACTTAGTTTTGTTTTGTTTTTTTATATATTCTATCTTTCGTTCCCAGCATTTTAATTTAGATTCAGATAGAAGTTTTCATTCTTTGGTATTCCATTCAGCTCTCTGAAATGAAATTTTATTCATACCCTACAAATGAGGAATTATTTTCTTCGGAGAAGCCGAAAAAATTTGAATACCAGGCACGCTTCAGAAGCCCTTGGAAATAGAAAATTCGTTCGTTATTACAGGTATTATGTTTTATTATTAGCACTACTAAGTCGGTATAAGGACGCATATGTTCAGACAAAATCACAGGAGCTTACGTGAACGGCGACACATCTTCACTTCAGTTGAACAAGGTTCTAACTGACATTTGTGTCAAAAATGACCTTTGAAGGCATAACCATTTCTTTTGCTCATTTCTGCAAACAAAATAATTTTCAGAATCGTATGTGCTGTATTTCCGTAGATACTTGTATGAAGAAATTCTAAAATCAAGATCCATTTATTTTACAAGGTTCTAACATCACTTATGCTCTCTATTTTTTTTGTATCTGACAGTTGATCGTTAGTTCGTCACTTTGGTTAGATAGGGTTCTAACTTCGCCTTACCATGTTGTAATATTTCGTTTGAAAAGACGAATTTTCGTAATCTATTTATCAATTTTTGATCTTGAGGTTCAATCTTGTCTAAAGAATTTTATTCTAACATATTTTAATGGAAAACAATAGGGCATGGCTCCAGCTTGGAAATGTAATTAGAACCTTATGGAGAATTATTATGCCCTAGCTGGTTGCACATGGTTCTATTTTCATGTTTAGATATCTTTCTAAATTGGTAAATACGTCCTACTTAAACATTTTCCTTTCAAATATGTTCAATTCAAATATTTTACACAAGATTCAACCTCAAAATCAGAAATTGTTAAATAGATTGCGAGAAATCGTCACTGTTAACTTTGTCACCTCGAAGTTAGAACTATATCCAAATGAGGTGATGACATTTTAAGTTCTTCTATTTCTCAGAGCTTTTCAGAAGCTGGCCATAATGCACCATGGCCATAATTATAATGCACTTCCTGTCATGAAAATTGTATTTATTATTACGAGAGGTACTGGGTTCGAGTCCCAGTTGCGACTATTATCTTTTTCTGTTTTTCTGTGTCTTTTTCTCTTTCAAATTTTCGTTTAGATTATTATTATTATCTTCTTCTTTAATGATATTTTACGTTGATGGGAATAACCTTCAAAAGTTATAAAAAGAAGGTTTTTCTTATAAAATTGTATTTATTTCATTATTTATTTGTAAATTTAGAGTTTAAATCCATTGCTTAATGAGACCACCATAAAATCGACATTAAAATAAAATGTCAAAGAATTCATCCAAAGTTTTTACAATTTATTATTTTAGGGTGAATATTCCCTCAGAGTCCATAAACTACACATTTTATTAAATACCTTAAAAACACATTCTCTTGAGGGTCGAAGAAGGATAAATAACCTGCGTGTCATATCTGATGTTATGGGCGGTAAATAAAGGACGCCCGAAGTTTAAAGCGGGTCTCCACCATGAACGATCTTGGAATCATGTTTGATATTAGGCTGACATTTCATGCTCATATTGAGAATGCTTGTACCATTGATTTTGCTTGGCTTTGTTCTACACACTGCGAGGAATTTTAGAGATAATTTTAATCAATTCATTAGTAAGGAGTTGAAAGGGACTTGAAAGTGGGTTGGTAATTTGGACCGAGTAAAGTATTCCGTCATATGGAACATATATCAGGAGAAATTTCTGAGATTTCTCTACATGAGGGAGTATGGCTACTACCCTTGGCTCTATCCTACCGGCTACACGAAATTAAGCATTTACGGGTCAGAAGGGATGTACACATGGCTACACATTTCTTCAAATTCTTCAAGGATGCTTTGAAAATTCGGCTGTCATGGAAAGCATTCATTCGTTTGTTGACTGGTTATCTCCATCACCAACGGTATAGACTATAGGCTGTCCTATCTCCCAGCCAGCAGGACTAACTTGTCAATGGTCATGCCGCCGGTGGGGAGAGCGTTCTTGCCGTTGACCAGAATCATTTCGGATATCGATAATATATTTAGCATTATTGAAGCTACTTCAAAAGGCAAATCCGGTAACTACTAGTATATTTATATAATTCTCCCTTTCAAATGTACAAACGCGCTAAAATAAACAATTTTGTAAATTTTTTAAATCATAAACTAAATTGAATGCTACTTTTCAAAATTATGAATTCTGAGTTCAAACGTTACAACATCCTAAGGCTAGTTAATTTAAGAGTACCTATTTGTCACCTATGCCATTGTCATTTCACAAACAAGCTATGTAGGAAAATCGCCGATAAACGGCCTAGGTAGTTTAGCAAACGAATGTAAAAATTCGATATTTTTAATATACTAGCTGGTTCCCAGCATGCGTTGCAATGTTATATTCAAAGAAATAAATTGTGTCTCCTTGCATGTCCTTTCCCATACATTCCCATTCCCCTTCCCCTCCCGTGTTCCCCTTCCACCTACCCCGCCTTCCCTCTCCCCTCACCCCCTCCCCCGGCAATCCAACCCCTTTCCCGCGTTCCATATTTTTTCATATAATACAAATATTCATTTTTGCATGTTATAAGAACAATCAATCAAATTTGGTACCTAACATAGGTACCTATTTAAAATATCCATAATTCTTGATTCGATTCAAAGTATTAGGCGATTACTTCAAATAAATTGATTAATTTAAAGAGTTTGGAAAATTGAATTTATTGTTTTGCAAAATGTCGTTCTCAAATTTTGACTTTTTGACAGTTTCGCAAGAGTTTTTGAAATTATTAAAAAACTTTTCAGATGTGTTTTCATGTGGTTGTAATAATCCAGAAACCTTTTCGAGGGTTTAAAGAAGGTATTTTGAAAGTTTTAAACATTTCCTGTGTTATAGCAATACATAGACATCTCATATAAATACATACACCCAAGCAAGCGTATATATATAGATCATAGTCGAAATTTAAAACATATCGATACAATTTTATCATGTTAACATGTTGAGAATATAAATTATTTTATTTTTCCAATAATTGTAAACCATATTCAACCACTTGTAACCCTTGCGTAAATAAATATAACCACTTCATCTACCCAATGTACGAGTAAAAGTTCTCTGGGCGCATAAAAGAGTAAATACGTAATTTGAACGTTTTTCGATGCATTCTAAAATAGAAATGTTGTACCGTGATCAAAACACCCTCAAAAATTTAAAGTATAATACGATGGTACTAAATGTTTTTAAAACTTTAGATCTACGAGTATATTCCATCTACATTAACAAGATAAAAAGCTTTTGCATGAATTCATGTTACTTAAAGCACACAAAAATACGGTTTACTTTGTGTGCGGTTAATGTTGATAATATATTCTCTTGCATTTTCCGGTTTTGTCGCTTACTAAGCTCGTGATAGCATGAAAAACTTTCCTACGATATTTGCGCGTCCGAGGGTGCTTTTTCAAACAGTGTAATGGTCCGCCACCCTTGGCTTTTGACACCAATTGTGATGAACCCTACCTAGCTGATTTACTTTTCTAAGCTTCTACCTCGTAGTTTAAATCTCGTAGCTCCTGTCTCGTAGCCACGCTCATAATTCTACCCTTATGTCCTACTGATCACACCACTAGGTATGATGGCCTGACTCAACCCTCCTTTCGGTTTATTTCTACCTCAGGCTCGTGATTTCTAAACCCCTATACCTTATAATCTAGCTAAACCTACCCTATCTTCTTAAATCCCTGCGATTTTCTCACAGTAATCAAGATTTAAGATTTTAGTTCACATTATTTCTATAATCTGCGTTGTGTATTTTTTGTTTTAGATTTTACATCTGTTTGCATACTTAATATGCACACATATGTAGAGAAGATAATGTATTACGTGTGGTAACCCATAGATTCTTTTAGAGAAAGGGTGAGAATCTTCCGATTTATTAATTATTATTATTTTAGAGTATTTAACCGAGTTTGATAAACTAACCCCGCCTTAACTTTGTGTCTATCTGATTTCTGTAGGAATTTAGTGTGTTTATTTAATTCTTCCTATCACCGCGGATACATCGATAACATAAAACAACAGTTAATAAATTTAACATTTCAAGAAAGCAAACCTTACCTTACCGGGGATCGTACTCGAGGGTCCAGTTTTCTCAATTGGAGTTCTTGTCTGCAGCTTCCCCTAACATAATGTGTTTGTATTCATAGTTAGTGATATTTGTTAGTATTCGCAAAACTGTTGAAATAGTAAGGATGGATGGATATGGGGAGGGGGATAATATGTTTGCTGAAAAGTCGGCTCCTCCGCTAACCAAGTGAAAACCGATGAACAACAATTACAAACTCGAATTCTCCCAGTACGTTTGCTAGGCTTGTCCTTAGATCCGAGTTTTACTCTCTTCGACGAGCGTCTCATGCTATGAAAGGGGCCCTTCACGCCAGCAGGGGGAATACCAAGTCTTCATGCCGTTTTTCTGTCCCACTCCGACTTCCGACGCCTCCGGGTTGAATTTAACTCTACTGAGTCTAGAAGGGGTATTTCATGTCTTCCCTTATCATGTCTCTATCCGTTAAATGTGGCGTAAGCTTGTGACGGGCAGATCCTTCCTCCCACGTGACCGACCCAGCGTTACACTCCACCTCTGACTAGCTGACATAAAACTCACCTCGTGAACCTTATGTTTGCTTTCAGGTTTGACAAGAACTTCCGGTATGCGAATAACCTGTAGCTTTAATGCCGCGTCTGCGTATTGCCCGCACACGTCCTTCCTCTTCCCCGTATGCCTCACCTCGACAATACCGCCACAAGATCAAAGCTCTCTCCGTTCGGGAAAGGTTGACACTTACATTTCCGGATGGCTCATAAACACATACCGTAGCCTTGAAACTTACGTTCGAGAAAAGTTAGGATTCAGGACTGTATGAGTATTTGAACACCAGTGTTTTTTAAATGAGGTCACTAGCTCCTCGTGTATTAGGTTTTAGGATTATGGGTATTTATGGGTTCTTGGATACCTACTTGCTATAAGAAAGATTTAAAACGAGATAAGTCAAGTTGTCATTGAAGTAATGACCTCCTGAATAATTGTGATGAGCTCTCTTTGAGTTTGAAGCTAGTCGCAGTACTTTACTTTGCTAAATTTTGCGCGCGGAATCAATGCTACCTATTGGCGATCGCTCTAGTATAATCAGTTGTTTAGAATTGATTGAATTTAACGTCGATTTTACCTTCACATATTGGGCGAAGTTTCCGTCGTAAGCTATGATTGATAAACCTGCCCCTTGACATTTGTGCTTTTGTTTTGTTTATTCGTTGATGGAATCTAGATGACCGTGTCATTGAACTCTAATCGAATTTTTAGATACACTATCGAAGGTCATATAACATACCCTAATCACGCTGGTGAAAGGATTCGGTAGGTATTAGTTATACCTACCAATTGGCTATTTCCATTGATTTTAGCGTTACGTATTTCATTTCTCATGGTTATTTGTTTATTTAATTTATGTGTTGTCGTTAATTATTTTCCCTCGTCTTATTATTATTATTATTTGTAATTTTAAAATATGGAACGTATTGTATCGCACTTTCCCTGCATATATTCTGGGATAAATTGTTATTTTTATTATTATTATACCCTAAGTTGTTTGAGAGGCATATTTCTATTCACATCGTGTAATAAATACCTAATTACATTGAGCCAATAAATGATTACCTCCAATGAACGATATTAAATAGGTACGTCATTTGTTATGGTTTAATTGTTTACACTTCACATAGTTGACCTTCGGTATACTGACCTACTTTGGAGATTGTTTATTTCTACGGTCATTGTCCTTTTGAAGCACAATTCATCGTTTAACTAATTCTTTTCTATTTATTTGACCTAGTTTTGCCCGAACATTAATCATTTAAGTAGGTACTTTGCTAACCTAAGAGCTACCTGGGTGACCTAGTTTCAACTAAGGTATTCCTTGCTTGACTTGTTTTTGAGAAATATAGGTATTTCGGTTACGAGTCAAACTGATATCGTATGACGCCTATTCTTATACGCGCTTAAATATACAATAGACCTACCTAACTAAAACAAGTACTTGTATGACCTAATTTATAAGTAGGTATTTGTTTGTTTGACCTAATTTTGAGACGCTTGTATACCCCCGCACACGAAATATAGAATAAAGAGCTTCCACGATAGTCACTTATTACGTTCTACGCGCCTCGATTCGTTTCATATGAGTTATAATAAATTAGCGCATTCACCTAACTGAAGTAAATACCTACATATGTATCCTAACTCTAAAGCAGGTATTTCCTGTTTGACCCACTTTCGAGCAAGTGAAAATTGTTATTAGTGTGTTAGTGACAAACGTCAAAGGTCCGATTGATTTATTGGTGATGCACGCTCGTCCCTCTCTTCTTTGTCTCTGAAAATAATTAATAATTGGTTTTATCTTACCGCCCTCGATCGATTACAATTTTTCCCAGTCGGAACCTTCATAACTTCGACATTGTGATCGAGGTTTTCCCTTTTTTTCGTTTCCTAGCTAATGGACTCCTATCGGCCCCTTTTGAGAAAAGACTCTGATGATGAAAAAAACTCTTCAAATATCTGTCCATTTAAAATTCACTTCGGCATTTCGCTTAGTTCCTCAACCTCGTATTAATTACTGTTTTATTTCATTCGCCTTCGAGAGGTGATTCATCAAATAACAAATCAGATGTTTAATTTTATTGTCCGGAATTAGGTAAATTATTATTTATTCACAATATTTTAATATCACTTTAGAATCAATAACCGTAGATACGCACGTTTTCCAAGTGTACGAATTATTATCACCACTGTTTATTACAATTTCGTTATTCAATTCACAAAGGATTTTTAACCGCTTTATTATTGAACCACTGTAGTTTAAACGTGACTCGAACAATTCGTTATTGTTATTTATTTTACATATGTCATGTTATTTAAAGTAAGGTTAAAGTTTTAATTATTATATCACCCATAGTTAATTTTAAAATCGCGTGTTATATTTTCCTTTATCCGGTAATTTGATTTATTTTAAGACACTGGATTTTTGTTAAATGTTATAAAACCACTAAATATAAGTTGTAAGAAAGAACCCCGAATGTCATTCAACTCTTATTTACTGACTTTAAACACTTTCATTATAAAACACCCGAACTTTCACGAAGTATTATTTAGGCACTTTTCCGGACTCTCCGTTGATCGTCTTTGGAATTTTTATTCCTCAATTTTAAAGGGAAAATAAAACACTGAATTTACTATTTTTTTGCAAACACTTGTAGACATTTTTCAACTCTACTAGAAGCACTAGTTTACTAGTCTTCTTCGCGCACCTTTACATTTTTCTTGATCGCGCACTTCCCGTTATTTCATCCGAACTCTCCCTCAATCTCCCAACGAATTCCCTTTCTTTATCAAACCATGGTCTTTTAAAGACCTTTTAGAGCTCTCCTTTCATAGGAAAATCACTCCTGACCGCCTAGGAAAAGGACCAAATTCGGTTCCTCCGTATGTGACCTTTTGTCAAATCTCTGTTAATCTTCTATCTCATGTCTTCGAACCAAATTAGTTTAATGTCTCTCTCTCGTAAAAAATCACATAAATTTTCTCATTGACAGGTATTTATTTTAAAAATTTCATGTACTTGCTCGTAATTCATTTTTTAATGCCTACCCCATAAAAGTAATGTTTTTATTTTAGAGTAAATATTCGTATTTAACTTGTATAATTTTGTTTAGGTCGTTTCGTGTTAATGATACCCTTAATTGCTTGAAATCATGTTCTATAATTTTATTTGGATAAAGTCATATCAACAAAGTGATAGCCAACCTTTTTTCTCTAGTCAAACGGTTAGCGATTCCTTCGACGGTTCACACGCATTTCCCAGTGTCAGGCTACGTTAAGCATCTTTTCCTGTGATTTGATTTAATTGTAGAGTGACCAAAATGTACCGTGGCCTTTGATATGCAATATTTTCAATATCCTGTTCATCGTGAATAATGTTGTCAGATCAGAGTAATCCTTATATCGGTACCTATTAAAGTCAATTTAAGTAGTTCCAATCAGTTTTCTTTTGAGATATTTGGCTCTAATAACTTCGTTTCACCATTCCATTTCCATATCAATAGATTTTCCCACTTTTTCAGGTTATTATATTCAGTTTGTGAAAATTTCCGAGATTCTACCCGTTTTTTGTGATCATTCCAGATCGGTTTTAATTAAATCGACCCCTGGGACCATTCATGTTACGTTTTCCGTGCCCTTATTGATGATTTTTCATTTACTTATTTTCAACATTTCCGCCTAAGATTTTCTTGTTTCCATTTGAAACGTTAGGTGCCCAAAATCTCCAGTTCCCGATCGCGTCTTATGTAAACACGACCCGGAGTCAATAATCCTCCAGCTCTTTGTCTTTAGTTCTGTTTACAATTCCGTTCGTTGAACTTTCGTTCCTGTGGGAAAGAATTCAAGGCCGCTCAATCTGATCAAAGCCCACTAAAACGATACACGCCTATAATTTCTCTGATTGGTTCAAATTATTTTTAATCGCCTTATTTACTCCCTCATTGGCAGAATCCAAACTTCCTTTGTCCTCGAGATAGCTAGACTTACTGGGGGTTCCCTCGCTCCAGTCACTATGCAGATTTCTGTATAGTTCCCAACTGCTCGGACAGATGTCGCCGAATGTACCATTTTCTCTACATAATATTTAGAGGAAAAAATTTTTTTCTTGTAGGCTTCTCGTAGGTTGAAGGTTGGCATTCATCACAACAGCGACAAGCTGTTAATTTTATTTAAAAGTGAAAGTATAAAATTTCATGAAATGAAGACAATATAAGCGAAAATCAATCGAAAATCTGGAAACAGAAAAATCAGAAAAAGATATTGACACCTCTGGGACTCGAACCCAGGACCTCTTGCTTTCCGGGCAAACGCGCTAACCACTGCGCCACGGTGTCGATATCAAATTTTAACTGTATCATACTTCAACCAAGAACCACCCACATTATCTTCATTTTCTTAAAGCAAGAGGTCCTGGGTTCCAGAGGTGTCAATATCTTTTTCTGATTTTTCTGTTTCCAGATTTTCGATCGAGTTTCGCTTATTCATTTAATTAAATATTACAATTTGAGTTTTTCTCACATAGTTAAAATAAAACTATATAAAATTATTGATCCACTATATTTTTCTACATTCGCTGACTGGTTTCGAAACACCGTTCCTTCCTCAGGTCAGAAAACCCGCGGGTTTTTGCGGATTTTTCGTCCACCATGCTAGGCACATGCGTGTTATGATGGTCGAAAAATATTAACTTTGAAATTGAATAAAATATTTAAATTCTACATATGAAATACACTGTCCTAATGCAATGAAACAATAATCAAAACCGCTAATTTCGGTTGTGAATCTATCTGTCATTGTTACTTTTGGTTAAATGAACTCTGGGTTGTTCTGAATTTAAGTGTTGTTTTTTACATTACCGTTGATATAACAAGAATTTCTTGCTACCAAGGAACAAACAGAATGTTTCACAGAAAGATCTATTCAGGTTCTATTATTGTTTCATTTTGGTCCAATTGTTTCACAGAACTGAAATAATAACGGAACTCTATAATCAGCATTGAAATTTGATGAATTGTTAATATATTTTTTTATAAGAAAATTAATTTAATTCTGTATTTGAAATTTTGTTTAATTTTAAGGGTGATATTTCAAGGTCTGCTCTAATACCATCATTATATTTTACGTAAACTTTAGAATACATATTTTATTATAAAATATAGTTTCACCAGTTTGATATATTTAATATGAACCGGGTGAAATTATCCCTAAACTCCGGCTGAATAATCGGCCTTATTGGGTATCTTTCTTTGAAGGCTTGTCGGTAAAAGAATAGAAAAGACAAAGTTTTTGGTTCGTTTAACTTCGATGAATACAATACACCAATCATCCGTAAAAACCTCGAACCCCGGAGTTATCGAGAACAAAAAATATTTCAGGTCTTTTCAGCTTTAGGGATAAACCTTTTTTTCATGTTCGCAACGAAATTTGGGAAAAATTATTATATTAAATTATTATATTTTTTACAATACAAATTGGGAATAAATAATTGAGGATAATATTGTTAATTCTGAATTTGAAATATCAGATTTACAAAAATTACAGAAAAAGAAGTAGAGATCCTGGGTTCGAGTTCTAGTTGGGACCGTTAACTTTTTTTCTTGGTCTTATTCTGTTTTAATTTTTATCTGATATTGATGAGAAAAATCTACAAAAATTTATAAAAAAAAATTAAAGTTATTTTATTTTTCGTTATTTTATTTTGTTTATGTGTTATTATTTACTGTTAACCTTAAGCTGTTATTTATCTAATTTCTTTTGATGTTTTAAAATATTGAATGAATTGCATTGCGGTACCCCTGCATATATTCTGGAAAAAAACTATTATTTTTTATGTAGACCTTTTAAGAAGCAGCAATTTTCATGTAAATAAAGTATATTTTTTCCTAGACACCATGTACGTTACAAATAAATTCCTTAAATAACTTTGTAATCATGCAAAAAGATAGTTGCCAATTAGTGGAGAAAAATAGTTGAGGATAATAATATAGTTCCCAATGCATGAGTTGGTTAAGGCGCTGTGTCCCGGTAAGATAAGAGATCATAGGTTCGAGTCCCAATTGCGTCTGTTACCTTTTTATTTTTCTACGTTTTCTTCTGTTACATGTTTTGTTTAAATTTTTTACTTTTGTCTTATTCTTCTTATATTTGTTCAATAAGTCTTTAGGTGATTATTTTATTTCGTTTTAAATAAACCATCTACCATCTACGAAGGTTTTCACCCGCCAGTTCAACTGAAAATGTCCTCAAACATAATTAAAAAAATATATCAAAGTCTTTCTAAGGCGAAGTTTTTTCTCTCTTTATCTACAAATTTAAACGTTGCTTTCAATACTGTGTTCGTTAACTAGACATATGAATATCCAAATACTTTCGTTTCATCCTCTTCTTATTTTACTTCTACTCTTACTACAAACTATCATACATTCCCTGATTCACTAACTACTGTTAGAAAGGGTTGTTGTACTTTACATTCAAATACTAATGTATAGAGGGAAAAGAAAGATGAAAGATATTTATGTGATGCGGATGGTACGTGCTCAAGATTGGGTGGACAGCTCGACTTAGATGCAGACAGTTATTTCGTTAGATCTAGAAATCAAAGACCATATATTATTATTCAGGTACTTGAGACAGAATCTCAACAACATACTTGAGACATGTCCCCCACTATATTCTAGAGACACTTGTCTGCCAGTATATTGGACACCCTGCGAGAAGAGATGATAGCCAAGAAAGATATGTTGTGGTCGGAAGGGTAGAGATCCAAAAATAAAGAGCCTTCTGGACGGACCAGATAAATACCACAACAGGCAATATGCTTGTGTCACCGTTCCGGGTCATAAGAGAATCCTATTCTAAGTCATGAAATTAGTCAATAAATTCAAAATCTAAAACGGAGATACCTTTGCTTTTAAGCTGTGCTCTGAAATGTGAATAAACTATTAAGAGGGTATAACTAGACACAACCCGAAATATGTCATTTTTAAATAATATTTTTGCTGGATCGACTTTTTTCTACAAAACAATTTAAAATTTCTAAAATTTGTTATTTTATCCAGCAAAGTTATGTTTTAAATTTTGAAAAAACATGTTAATTTTTGTTACCATAAGATTATACTGTTGGTCTTTAGCAGATTTGTTAAATTTTCAAACTAAATGTTGTACTATATAACACACTTTCAAATCATATAATCACAGTAAAATAAAAATAAAAATTATCTAGGAAACTACTTTTCAGAATTTTAATTTTAGTTAAAATAAAATCATAATTATATCTGATTATGTGTTTTGTCACGAAAATACTTCAGTTTATGTATTTATTTACTCCAAATCTTTTTACACACTTATTTTGCTTAGACATTATTGAAAATTATAAATACTTTATATCAAAAAATAATTACAAAAACTACATCACTTTTTAAATTTTGTCATCACGCGTTTCATCCAGTTTATTGCTAACTTGAATGTAGGCGTATATTAAAGCAAATTGTGAATGAAATAAAACCGATATTGAGTTATAGAATACCTCAGAATAATAAATCTTTCTCATCGGAACCGCCCTGTACAGTTGCATGGGTACGATCAAAAAACCATCTTTCGACGAAATTTGAATTCTCGGCCGCTGATTAATGGACCTTAAACGATATATTTTGTTTTTAATGACTTCTCCAAGAAAAAATACTTTTTTGAACCGTTAACACAAAGTAAGTGTTTTATTTCACAATGATGTCAAAACACAAAGTGATTGGTCTCCACAAAATACAATCTACCTATGTAATTTCTCTTTCATCTTTTAATTTCCCTTAAAATCTATCCTGAGGTATTGATTTCATATTTCCAACTTTTATAAACTGGGCGAAACCATTAAAAACAATTTTAATCCCCACCTATATGAGGTATATTGTAAAAACTCACGTTAAATACACATCTAAAAACATTTAGTAGGAATTTCTTTATCTCGACTACTCAGTTTTTATTCTGAAATTCGGTGTTCATAGTGTCGTAAAATAAGGTTTTAATGTTCGTACATGTCTTATACGGCAGTTAATACGAGGAACCCGCCCAGGCAATGAAAACACTCCAATGAAATATCTGTAACCCGATGTCGATTGTGGGCTGAGGTGTTAGACAAATCAATAAGGGAATCTCTGATATCTCTGGGTCGCTTTTCCTGCCCCCTTACCTCCTTACCGCTAACCACTAACCACCCTTTCCTCCTTCTGACTCACACCTCCAGAGTCTATTCTGGCGTGGAAATATCTCCTTTGGGGTCAAATATTGAAAGAATATTTTTAAGACCCAATTTTTTTAACGTTCTTTTTTATTTACTTTTTATTTACGCCCAACATCGTTTTTACAATTCTGTTCTTGCCAGAAACATTTTTGTGTCTTACCGATAAAACTGAGTTAACTTTTTGATTAAAAAGTGGGAAGTTTTTCAAAACATATTCTCAAATTAATCTTACTAATATTATAAAAGCGAAAGTTTGTATGTATGTGTGTTTGTTACTCTTTCACGCATAACCTGCTGAATAAATTTTAATGAAACTTTACCATAATATAGCTCATACATTAGAATAACATAAAGGCTATATTTTTTAGAGCTAGCTAAGAAGGGAACACGCGGGAGGGGAACGGTGATGCACGGGAAAGGCGATTCAGGGAGAAATAGTGTATTTCTTTGAATATGGCATTGCAACGCATGCCGGCAACCAGCTTGTATAAAATAATTTAGGATAATGACGCACAATTGAAAGCGACATCCTTATAAGCAGATTATTGGAAAAGTGGGAATAATCTTGTCAGTAGACTATCGTAATCAAAGTTAGTAGGTAGATACATTTTTCTTTAGGAGAGAATTGAGAATGTATTTTCCACTAGAGTTTTCAAGAATTCTACGACCGAATTATTTGCTCATGCGTACCGTATAAAAAACATATCAAAATCTTTATTTAAACATACGTTTTATTTGTCAAATCAAAAAAGAGAATGATTTATGGAAACTAATTTCTTCTCCAAAAATATTATAATTTTCTTTAGGACTTTTCATAGACTTTTTCATTGCAAAACTAGCGCAGGTTTTTCACACCGTTCAATGTTACCATTAATCTAAATAATATTAAGTGTAAAGTACTGTAAGAAAATGTGGCAAGATATTTTATTTGAATGTGAATAACGATGAAGCAACTATGTGAACCATAATTTATGAGCATTGAATGAGATATATTATAAAAGAAAAGTTGTTTTTTTCAGCTCTTCCATCGATTGAAACCTTCGTTCATTTTGAATACAATCTATTCACGTGAATTCTATAATCATGCATATAGCATTGTCAGTGAAGTCAATTGCTATAATACTAATGCTCCGTGCTCTCGCCTGAAATAGTTTTTGAAACAACTCCCTTTGATGTGAATACGTATACAAACGTACGTTGAAGATATCTATATCTACTAAAAACGTATAATTTTCCTACATCATTGAA
Source organism: Limnephilus marmoratus (assembly GCA_917880885.1). NCBI lineage: Eukaryota > Metazoa > Arthropoda > Insecta > Trichoptera > Limnephilidae > Limnephilus > Limnephilus marmoratus. Next base: position 67,576,162 of record OU862908.1, read on the forward strand.
GAAGAAGATAACAATAATAATCTAAACGAAAATATGAAAGAGAACTAGACAAAGAAAAAGAAAATGTTCGTAACTAGGACTCGAGCCCAGAACCTCTCGTCTAAGCGGGACGTGCGCGTTTACCAATTCTGCCATTATAGGCAACTACCTTTTCATTGAAAACAATCATTCTAAGAATTGGTTTGTAACCTAGATAGCGTCACGGATAAATATATCCGACTTTTATTTATTTGGAACTATTGACTTTTGATAAACGTCTAAATGAATATTAATTTTTTATAAGAAAAACTCTCTTTTTATAACTTTTAAAAGTTATTCCCATCAATGTAATATATTATCGAAGAAGTCACCAGATCAATAAAGTCACCGGAGACCAAAATTTCAGATTGCATTTTTTTTCCCAAATAATGTCAGCAATCACTGGTTCTAAATAAGTAAAGTTAGTACGTTAACCCCCTGTAAGTTATTCGTTTATTTTAAGGTAATTCTGAATAAAAATGAATTCTCTAAATATAGCTCCTAATCCAAAATAATGGTAACTAATAATTCTGTATCCAAGAATAATGTTTTAAAAACAGAGTGAAAAAAATCGTTACCATTGTCAATGGCACCGAAGAGAGTGAGAAAGTGTTTAAATTTAAAAAGTCCATTTTAGTCGAAAATCAAGGGACGTTTACTAAGAATGTTATTGGAATAATATGTTTTCAGAACGGCCTTGGGCACAGTTAAAAGATTATGCACCATTTACGGGAAATCTGTGTACTTTGATTACTATGGGTTCGTTTTTTACACAATCGCAATCAATCGAATCCTGCCTTTGTTAAAAAAAAACAGTTTCAAGATAATAAACCGTTCAGTATAAAATAAACACTAAGCGTAATAAAAACACGTAGACTCTTTCTTTTGCCAATATTTACGATTGATCGTCTATTTTAACAGTCGAAACATTTTCCCTCACCCGTAAAAGTGTCTGGTCCAGAAATCTGAAACAAAAGGGAATTGTTATGATCACAATAATGCACGGATATGGAACTCATTTAATGGATATATTCTATTAAGTCAAGAGGAAACGGCTTCAATTGAAGACATTCCACGCAGTTATGTATTTGTCTAAGATTTTATCTTCAGCGTCCTACCGCTTGTAGCGCATTTATTGACCGATAAAAATATTATATTGAATTATCTGTAATAAAAATAAAGTGTCCTATAAACTGATTCTCTCAATGAACAATAATGTGAATAGCTCGTATACTAAGTAATCTAATTTATGGACTCATAAAACTAGCACTTAGAAACCATAAAATGAAAGCAGTTAAAAATGAAAATAATTGCATTCTGAAGTGAAGTGTTTTAACTTCGGCTGGTGGTTAATATAGGGATAATCTTTCCCTCTCAGCTTCCTTAAATAATTTAACTTCAATGATCGTCCTTCCACCATTTAGCGTAAATAACTCTGCGCTAATCGTCTGGCTTTGACGCGTTTGGTTATGACAGGTCGAAGGGTCAAGAAGCGTATATGTTGGGTACCATTCTCTCTTCATGTCTCTACTGCAATGTCTTGTTTTGGGCCTGGGATTCTAATGTCTTTATTTTTGCAATTCAAAATATTTTTTTGCCGTTCTAGAGTTTTCCATAACTTTGCACGATAACCTCTTTCTGAAAGATCGTTTTCTGGTTTTCTCTCGCATCGCTCTCTATAACATGTAGAGTAGCGAAGATAAAGTGTTCATATTTTCATGAAGATTTTACATGCGATTCAAGAGAGTCACATGAAGGTCTCGTCCATACGTCGTCTCGTCCATTCAATAATTATCTTTTTGAAAATTTTATTTTTTTGAAAATTGAAAGATTTTGAATCTTGAAGTTTTTGATGTAAGAATTTTTTTTGTAAATATAAATTTTGAAATTTTAAATTATTTTTTATTATTTTCTCAAATTCATTTTTTTCAAATTTTTGTGGAAGATAACAAGTAGTGACCGACCGAAGGTTCGGTTTTCGGTTTCGGTTTCGACTAGTTCCGGCATCAGTTTCGGTTTCGGAAACTGAAACCGAAACTTTTAAACATTTTTTAGACAGTTTCAAATTGATTGTTTACTGTTTTTAGGCTTAATTTTACACTTATTCAGACAGTCAACAGGTGTTAAATTAAATAAATAAAAAAACAATAATTGAAGTATGTGAATAAGTACTTCTATGAAACAAACAAAACTTCGCTTTAGGTGAGTTCGTGGCTCGTATTTCACCCGCTATCTTCAGCAAAATACTCAATTAATGAGGTCCTTCCTTTAAGTGTTGATTATTGCAAATTTTGGTTCCAAGAAGTAGTACATATGTTTGTTAATTTTGATTTGTTTTATACCAGTAATATTGAAAAAAAAATTTTTTTTTACATACTTCAATTATTGTTTTTTTCGTTATTTCATTTAACACGTATAAAAAAAAATTTGTGATTGTAAATGCAATAAAAATTAAAATACTCAGTCCTTCCTTTATAATGCAAGTGTTGATTATTGACAAATTTTAGTTCCAAGAAGTAGTAAACATGTTTTGTTATTTTTTTATAAATTTTGTTTGTTTTTTCGAAGTAATATAAAAAATATATTATTTTTACACATACTTCAATTATCATTTTTTTTTAATTTATTTAATTTAACACGTGTAAACTGTTTGAATAAGTGTAAAAAATAATCCAAATAACAGTAAACAATCGATTTTTAACATGTCTAAAAAACTTTCGGTTTCGGTGGAAGTCCTGTTTCGGTCGGACACTAATACGAAGTGTCTGCATGTTATGTTTAAGTGCTTTATATTGTTAGATCATACTATGATGGATTTGTTCACGAATGATTTTTGAAGCGCAGTTTGGGGAATAATCTGTACCGAGCGTTTTATACGAGACACACCGCTAGTATAGAGCCGTAAAATGGAAAACCTATCTCTTAAAAATAAATCAGAAATATGTTTTTCTAATTGAAACCCAACCATTATAAGTGGATTTTGAAATGGTCTTCCATCGGATTGATGTTCATTAAAATCATTATTTTTATCGTGTCCTTTTTGATGGCGAGAGGCATCACTCATTTTAATGAAGTCAATTGAATCTTGCCGCAGTTGCAGATAAATTATCATCCCAATACAGTAGGCAGTTGACTAAGATGGAAAATTATACAAACGATGTTTCACCAACAAAACATCCTCGAAACTAGTGAAGAGTATGCTTGAAATATAGGTTTCGTGATAAACAATTCAATTTTTATCGAACAACTTTTTAATCGAACCATGTTTTGAAATCTACAGATAAACTTTCTCCACTACTTCCTTTATTAATTTTCAAAATAATAATATGTAATTATTTGCTTACATTTATATTCTACACGGTATATCCAGAAATTCATATTAAATGCGGGAAACTAGTGAATCAACATTACATAAAAAACGAAAATATAAAAAATTTCGATTTTTTTTCGGCAAATTCGATGCTTTTTAAAAAATAAAACAGGTGGTGATAACAAGCTAGCGACCGAGTTTTAAAAAAAATCGCTTAAAAATTCCAACTTCGGACACGATTTACTCAAAATTCAAAGCTCTGATGAAAAAAAAATCCGACAAAATCGACTCCTAATGTGATGTAGATTCAAGTTAATCATTCGCAATACGAGTTTTCGGTCACCGTGCATAATGAAAATAATAATAGTTTATTCCAGAATGTATGCAGAGATTTTGCAATGCAATACAGTCCATATTTGGAAATAATACAAAAATAGACAAAACAACACAATAAATGCATAAAAAAGAATTAAAAACGAAAAGAAGTGAAAAACATAGTATTCGATAATAAATACGTAAAAATATAAGAAATTATTCAATTTAGGCTTTCAAGTACAAAAATTACAAAGCAAAGTAACCACTAATCGACGCAGTTGGATTTTTTTTTAATATATCACCCATCCCTAAACTTTAAATAGCTCTCAATTTTTATTTATTTTACTTTGGGTAATGACGAGCTGATGTCAGGTAATAATGAAAAGTACGTTCGCAATTAATATTTTTAAGTTTCGATTGTGATGGAACAGTCCTATTATCGAAGTGGTGATAATTAATCGGTTCGATTATTTTAATTGTTTTGCAGCCCATCTCTACGCCTGACTAAGGGCGGTATTGAAGTAAGGATAGCTTCGTCCTCTTCATCGAGATCAAGACGTTTCATTCTGGCGGTGTTTTTCCACGAGCGGCTTTCCTAAGGGAGTATCTCCCGACTGATGGCGAAATATTTCTGATGAATAATAATTAATCAAATTCAATCCGCGTCTACAATTTAGAACGAGATAAATATTATTTGAAATAGTCATGAGAATTGTATTTACATAATACGCATTTTGGGATTTTCTCCGGGAGACGGAATTTGCCACGCTGGCCTTTGAGCATGAGCGAGAGATGAAAAGCTGTGTATAAATAGAATTTAACAATCAACGTCACATTTCACATTTTTAATTAAATCATTCATTTACGAATGACTTATTGCATTTTTTTTAATTATTGTGGTTGAATTTCTAGGATGTCATCAAACACTCTAATTTTAGTTTTCTGTGTTGTTTGTTCCTGTAAAATCCAGTTCAATGAACTCAAAATCGCTTAGAATTTAAGTTTAATTTTCATGATTAGAATCAGTTATTTTTTAAATTAGCTCCACACAGGAGCCCCTGAAAAAAATAATTCCCTTAAGGGCCAATGTCATCTTTGGGGTTGCTGTGTGGAAGGTCTTTCGGGAAATAATTGAGAGGAAGTTCTGGGAAGGAAAAGGGTATTATAAAGAGTAACGGATGCATTAATCCATCTCTCCCACTGCGGTGCAAGGCTGGCATCCGCCGCCAAGACCTAGATACCTCACCCCATGAACCCGGGCACCACTCACCAAACGAGCGAATCATTTAAGGTGACCTATGGCAGAGGTGTTGGTTATCCAAGGTTCCCGGGGCGGCGGTACCCATACCGCCTCCCAAATTGAAATTTACGTGAAGAATAAAAAAACAGCACTCCTTGAAAAGTCAAGAGATGAATAATATACGATTTAACAAGTTACACGTTAGGTTAGGTTGGGGGCTATTTTTTATATATTTTTTCTTTCTTTTTTGAAGGGTGTTTAAATGCCACCTTGTGAGTTGCCATGGAACCAAGAGTCCATGTAAATGACGCCGGCGAAGAATTTCGAAATAATACTAGTGAATATTTTTATAAGATGTATACCGGAACTGACACTAATCAGCTTGCTTCCTTCCAACCCGTTCAATATAAAAAAAGTGCAATTATATATCAATATTGTATATTTTTTCAGCACGATCTCTCGCCAAATGCGAATTGAATTTCAATAAATATGAATAAGTGAAGAGATTGGCTAAAGGATGAAATAATTGCTACCTAAAACGATCTAGTACCTCTACTGTACAGTACAACCCTTCCAGCCGAGGACCACTGGCCAAGGGTTGGAGGGGGCGGGGGACAGGGGGCGGGGGCGGGCTTCCATTCCATTCAAGCGATTGACCTCACTTGTAACATTTGTAATTTTTTATTTGGAGCTATAAAATTTCATGACTTTTTAATGGTCCCTAATGAATTTAATTGAAATGTTTCATTGCCATTTCGTTCACTTCAGATTACAATTTTATTAAACATTTTTATTTATAGTGAAAACGTTTTGTCTCTCGCGTTTTGAGTTTGAATTCAATGTTGTTATTAATTTACGTAGGTAAAAAAATACTGCACATCTTTAAAATGATACATTTAATTATATTGTAAAAAAATGTTAAATTGATTTGTAGAGAACTGTTTCTGAAGAAATGCTTCCTTTGTAGGTGTACTGAAAACGGTAAATTAATATTGGATGTTATTATACATGGCGTTCAGACACTCATAGTACAACTTGTAAAACTTCATCACATCTTGATTCTATTTTGTGCTATAACTTTTTAAATTTGACTTACAGTTTCGAGTAAATCGAATTCGGAGTTGGAATCTTTTAAGTCAAATTTAAAAAAAAGGTCGCTGCGAAGTAACTATTAGCTGGGCTCCAACAGTTTTGTTTGTATAAGATAAAAAAAAAAAAAAAAAATTGATTTCTTTCACCTGATGTGAATTCATCAGGTTACAGCTTTAACCACTATTTTTCGGACACCGTATGTAAGTTAAAAAGCGTAGCGAAAAAATACCTGAGCTTATATATTGATAAACATTTGACATTTAAACAACACGTAGAAAAACTAAAAACAAAAAACATCCCATTAATTGGTGTATTCGGTAGAATTGCTCATCTTCTACCAACAGAGGTAAAGAGGGGCTTATACTTTAGCTTAATCCAGTCCCACCTAAATTATTTAATAAAAATATAGGGTAACACATGCTTTACGTACTTAAACGACTTACAAATAATACAGAACAAAGTTATTAAAAAAAAACTCTTCAATTATAACCCATATACTCCCTCAAAAAAACTATACCAGGAAATGAACCTTCTGAAAATAAGAACATTGCCAACAACAAAATTTTGCCAACGTTCGCGGCTTGCACGCAAATTTAAACTCCATACATCACCACATTCTCTCACAACGTCCCAACCAACTTTTCCTCTCTGAAACCCAGATTCCTATGTGGAGTTAATGAAAAAAACACACATCATAAAGATACTTTAGGGTTATCGTTATTTATTTTTGCGATATCGTGTCCATCATCAAGTCGATGTCCTGATAATGGACACTATAACGCTCTCCGAAACGTTAGTAGTGCATCCCGTAACATCTAATAGTGGCATAACACCCCGAAAATCTCAAGTCATATCATACTTTAGGGTTGTTTTTACTAACCATTTCGGGATTTTAATTAACGATGTTTCAATACAAATTATATTTAGATTAGAACTTGGAGTTTTATTTAATTTTATCAACTCTTTTGGATGTTGGTAAGCGGAAACTTTCAGTAATGGTCCACATTTTCGTCAAGCGTGTGTTTGCAGGAGAGTTTGAAAGGGGAAAACTGAAAATTGCATTGGCATTGGAGGAAAATGTCAATTTCCCTTGAAATGTCTTTCCAATAAAACAACTTCCGATTGAAATTGAATATTTCCATTTGGCTCTGACAAGGCCCTATTTGCATAGTATGATATCATTTTACAATAACGATTTTCCGAAATGAAAAAATGGGTATTTGTGAACAATTTCAAATCGATTTAAACTCATTACTTAACGAATTTTTTTTGTAAGTTATCGCTTATTACTTTCAAAATTACATATTTTATCATAGATTTATATTGTTTTTGTTTAACCCGTCTGCTTGGTTCAACATATTCGCACCTCACAATCCGGAAGCCCCAGTTTCACGCGAAAAATCAGAAACCGTCACTTTGGATCGAGATTGTAAAATATCTATGCAAGATAGCTTTCATCTTTCAAAGACAATAAGAAGCATTATTTCGTTCTCTTTCTGGTTAAAAGAAAAATAATTATTTTGCATGAGAGGAAGAGAGATATATTGCTTTTCAAATGTAAAGTCTCTCGAGACGTTTTTGGTCTTATGAAAGTATAACGCGATTTCGTGTTTTGAGATGTATTTATTCCTTAACAAGCAGACGGGTTTTAAGAGATATCAATTTTTTGCTTATTTTTGCTTCTCCAAATTTGTTCAAACAGACAAGAATACTAACATAAATGCATTCATAACGCTCTACAGCCAAAATCACTCCTTTCTGAAAAGTGTACAGCATTTTTTTACATAGCTCCACACAGGAGGCTCTTAGGAAAATAATTCCCCTCAGGGCCTATGTCATCTTTGGGGATGCTGTGCGGAGGGTCTTTTTAGGAAAGGAAAGAGAGGAAGTTCTGGGAACGAAAAGAGTATGAGGGGTGGGTAGGAATCTGGGGATTAATGTGTCCAGAAGTGACAGACGTATGAATCCATCCCTCCCATTGCTTTGCAAGGCGATGTTCCGAGAGGACATGGCTGGAGAAGTCGAAGGGACTCCTTCAACCATTCTCTCCCGATCCTGCCTGCCATGCAGCTGGTGGGTAGACGCATCCGCCACCAAGAAAGGACAAACCTCGCCCCATGAACCCGGGCATCCCTTCTAAGTCACCTATGGTAGAGGTGTTGGAAATCCAATCAATGTCCTACCAAATTGATTGTCTCTTTTACTGTTTGGATGACGAAAATATGTTTCTTGTGATTTAATTTATGCACTGAACCAAGCACAAAAACATTGTCTTTTCGTGCAAAAGTTACACAGAAAGACTGTTTAACTTCCACGTCACAACTTTAACACTCACTCGGCGGGACTAGAAAAACTCTAAAAACTTTTTTCTACACAAATTGAATGATCTGCCTAAAACTTTTCAGGATATACAAATTGCTTACAACTTTCCTTCTTTTCTATTGAACTTTAAAACTACTATTTCCGACCTAGTTCCTAATACACTATAAAAGCGTGTGTTTTTCTTCTCGCTGAAAGCCAAGTTGAAACAGATTCCTGGGGGCAATGTTTGATCAGAGTCCCACGTGATGGGAATACGAGCTCGCGCCATATTTACGGATATCCCCCAAACGATGTCTTTTTATATGTTTACAGAAACGCCTTCATTTTGTCGGGTTGAGATATGACCCAGATAGAAAATGGTCACGGACAGTTTTTAAAAGAAAATTTCCAGGTTACAATGCGAGTTATTTTCAGAGAAATTCCTATATTTACAAAGATAAAACATTTAGTAATGATTACAAATGTCCCAGTTATTGTAGTGAAACTTGTTTAACCCCGTTAATGATTTGAAATTTGGATGAAACGGAAATACGTCACTAAAATTTATTTTATGAAGGGTCCTCGGTTCTAATATAACGCGGTAATTTCCTAACTCCGCGCGAGCGTCCGCTAGCGCAGCGGTATAACGCGTCGCAAATCTCAGCGGCCAGAGTAAACCACGAATCCTACGAAATCCAAAAAAAATAAACATTTTTTTTCTAGTAAATCAATATCCAATCTTCAAACCACTTTAAAATAAACAGGCAAAAGAAAAGAAAGCGACCTTCTAGTTTCACTTCTACCACGTGTGAATTATTGTAACGAATTAGGCTCGTATTAAATATTACCTGGCGGCAGAGCAGAGATCCAAACTCGGGATAGTGGGCCAAGTAATTCTCCATCAAGTAGGTAGGGATTCAATTAAATCAAAGAATATTGACTTTTAAACAATAATGTATTGAACACAAAAACAACACGGAAGTGTACAAACTTCCCATCAGGGTATCAAAGGAAAACAAATAAAAACATACGTACCAGATGGACTCGCTAAACTCTCTATCTAACTAAACAATGCCGTGATGATGTTCCTTGAAGAGGTGCGCGCCAGGATGAAAGCCGGCCCATCGAGAAATGTTACGGGTAGCACGTTCCAGTCCGCGCCTGGATGAAAGCCAGCCTAGGGCTTTCCATGAGGATGGATTGGTGATGTGATGATAACCCAAGAAAGTCTCCAAACGAGGTAGGAACAGGCTCCCAGACAACGTGGCGAGATTTATGAGATGTCGAGCTTGTCCCAAGTAAATAATAATCTCGGCCGATGAAAAGCAGCGTCTTCCCGATTTTGGCAAAGCCACGATTGCAGGACGGGTGAGGATGGTTAATTCACGATTCGATTCGGATTAATTTGCCGGCCGTACTCTAATCGCGTGTTAGGCATCTCACGACCGAAAACATCATTGCACGGGCTTAACACTCCGTTTATCTGTCGGGAATTCCTTATATTCCCATTTCCAAAATACATCCCTTGACCGGGACAACTAATCACACTTTTAAAGTTACAGCAAGGCCGAAAATATCACTGCCGGCGTCGGTCAACCACATCGATAAAAAAATGGGACTTACAAGTCATCCATTAACATTGTACGTACACGAGCCTCGCATGTTACGAAAAAATCACCCGCGTTCGGTTAGGTTTTAATTTACTTAGATTCTCATGGTTTAAACTCAAAATTAAACACCTTGATGGTGAGTGACTAATTCACGACCAGCTCGCCCATGGCTACCCGGGAGGAAGTGACCATAAACCAAAAAGGCTCTTCTTTCTTTTTTCCAAAAATTACCAGTGTCCAAAAAAACACCATAGACAAAATAAACACCTAAGCAAGAACTGCATTAGTTACATAATTATTTATGTGACATTATATAAACTAATTTTTTATTATTTTTTTATGTGAATACCGCACAAGAGTACCAACTGCTCGTGGCTCAATGACATCCCCAAATCGGGGTATGTTGTAAAGTTTAAGGTAGGGGGAGGGGAAGGAGATTGGAAAGGGGAAGGTGGGGAAATACCTGTGAATGGTGGTCTTATACCAGGGCGATACTGAGAGTATCTTCCACTCTGGAACGTGCCGCAAATATACTATTTATTATTTTTAAATAATTAATTGTGAAATTACACAGATTAATCAAATAAAATTTAAGTTTGCACACCGGGATTTGATCCCGCGACTTTCGGATTGCGACTCAAGAGCCTTACCCTTGGACCACGGAGGCCGTTTGGCCGTAATGATATGTTGTTGTTAATAAGACATTGAAACTACATACGTATTTACGTAGACTACGTCAGTATTTTTTTTACATTAGCCCACACAGGAAGCCCTGAGGAAAATATTTCATGCCATATTTGGGGATGCCGTGTTTTTAGGAAAGAAAGGAGAAGAAGTTCTGGGAAAGAGAAGGGTAAGAGGGGTGGGCAGGAATCTGGGGGTCAGTGTGTTCGGGTTTGACGGACATAAGAATCTGAAAAAGGGGTGAGTAGAAATCTGGAGGTCAAAGGGACCTCCTCAACTATTCTACGAATGTGCCTAATTATTGCGGCCATCCACGCAATAATTAGGCACATTCGACACAACCGCCGCCAAGACTTAGTCAAACCTCACCCTACGAACCTGGGCACCTCTGTTAAGTCACCAAACATACAGAGGACTATGCCAAAGGTGTTGGTTATCCAATAAATGTTGGTTCTCGGAGCGGCTGTACCCATACCCGCCTCCCAAATTTTCCACTATGATTCAAACGTGCGTTCCTCAAAATGATTTGCTCAACAATTTGCTCTTTATTTTTTACTCGATTTTAAATACCTCTATAGAACAATTTGTTCCCAGGGTTAGCTTCAAATCATCTTATTATCCGAAATGGTTTACAAAAGAATTAACTAAATTAATTAATAAAAAAAAAATGTATCCACAGAAAATATAAACATACCAGAAATCCTAACGATTATATAACATTTACTAAACTACGAAAACAATGTAAAGAACTATCAATAAAATGCTATAGTAACTATGTTAACGTAATAGAAAATGAGGTACGTCATCACAATGTGAAAAAATTCTGGAATTTTACTAAATCTCAGCGAAACGATAACTGTGGATATCCTAATAACATGTATTTTAAAGAAAAATGTGCTGACAGTATCGAGGGTATAGTTAATCTCTTTGCTGACTCATTTAAAAGTGTTTACGACAAAGATATTCCTGTTAATGCAGTCTCCACTACTTCAGTGGAAGAGTCATTAAACCTAAGCCAATGTTTCATAAAATTAGAATCTTTAAAAAGGGGCATAAACGCATTGGATAGTAATAAATCTGCTGGACCTGATGGTATTCCTCCCATATTTTTAATAACTTGCATTGATAGTTTGATATATCCCATACAAAAACTTTTTAACAAATCCTTAGCATCTGGCTGTTTTCCGGCTCTGTGGAAAAAGAGTTATTTAACGCCTATTCATAAAAAAGGAGACAAAAGCGATATATCAAACTATAGACCTATTTGTATTATGTCTGCTTTACCCAAACTTTTCGAGTCATTAGTATTAGATACCATTGTAAAACCTATCAACAATATTATTGTTCCTAACCAACATGGCTTTATCAGAGGTCGATCTACCTTAAGTAATTTAACTATCTATAATAATTACATTTCCGAATCCCTTAGTCTGAAACAACAAGTGGATTCTATATACACTGATTTCAGTAAAGCATTTGATAAGGTTCGACATCACATTCTTATATCCAAACTCCGACTGTTAGGCATCAAAGGAAGTTTATTGACATGGATTATTAGTTACCTCAGTAATAGAGTGCTTAGTGTGAGGATTAATTTTATAGAATCTTATGTATTCGAGGCCACAAGTGGTGTCCCGCAAGGGTCCCACCTCGGCCCAATATTCTTCTTAATATTCATTAATGACATTGTAAATATATTTAAAGATGTACAAGTCCTACTTTTTGCAGATGATCTAAAATTGTTTAAAAAAATACGAAATATATATGATTGCCTAATTTTACAAGCTAATTTAGATGAATTTTTTAAATGGTGCGTACAAAATATGTTATTTTTGAATACTGAGAAATGTCAAGTAATACGATTTTCCAGAACTCATTCTCATATTTTACATGAATATAATTTTAATAATGTTAAATTAACACCAGTATTACAAATTCGCGACTTGGGAGTTATATTCGATTCAAACTTAACATTCACACCACATATAGATAATATAACTAATAAGGCTTTAAAGATTCTTGGCTTCCTTTGTAGAACCCTAACTGATTTTAAGTCCTTGGATTGCATGAAAACACTCTACATTTCATTAGTTAGATGTCAAGTTGAATATAATTCACCTATTTGGTCCCCTTTCTATAAAGTACACTCTAACAAAATAGAACGAGTTCAACACAAATTTCTTAGGTACTTAAATTTCAAACTCAAAATTCCAATAGAAAACATTAATTATTTAAGTTTAATGAATCGACTAAATTTAATTACGCTGTCTGACAGAAGAATCATTTCAGACCTAATTTTATTGTACAGAATTATGAACAACCTAATTGACAGCCCTGCCATCGTTTCTACTATTAAACTTCTTGTACCGACAAGGAATACTAGACAAAATATAACATTCTTTTGCAACACATACACAACTAACTATCAATCACACTCACTTACCAATAGGATGCATTATTTAGGCAACAAGTTTGGTGGTATTGTAGATGTATTTGCTGATTCCCTTTACATTCTAAAATGCAATTTAAACCAACACTTTGTTGAATCCTACAAATTATTGTAACATGGGTATAATATATTTAACGATTTGATTTGTTATTGTAATGTTTATATTATATTTTGTTCTATTTTATTGTAAAATATTACATTGTTTAAAATATTTCACGGTTTTCCACAAGACATATACAAGTGGTTTTTTTCTTTAAAAACTACTTGAATATTCTTAAAAGTTTTTTCACTTTTTATAACTTTTGGTATAAATTCTATGTATGTGTAATCCTAGATATCTTAAATGTTATTTTCTAATCTATGTAAAAGCCCCTACGGGCGTATAACAACAATAAATAAATAAATAAATAAATATATTATTTACCATCAGTCTACGAAAGTCTGATTTTAAAAAGGTTGAACTGGTTTAAGATACAAAAATTATCTCACTTCGGGCCCACAGACGCGCCTATTACATACCCATTTCTACCGGTTTAGATATGTCTTCAGAGGCATTTTGTATCTGAATGTTCGAATTCACCTCGGATGTAAAGTAATTTGTCCTCCATCGCGGGCCGTGATGTCCTCGAGCGACAGCCCCACGGGAACACAACAAGTGTCCCTCCCTATCCACTATCCATCTGCCCCTAAATAATGTTTCACAGCCAGGATGGCCAAAATGCCTACTTTCTCGCGAGCGTTGACACCCTCCAAAAGGGTAGAAAACTTATTTTCGATCCTATTCATAACGAAATGTTCTTTTCGTGGCCAAGCTCTGTGGGACATGATTTGAGATTATCACGGCTGATTATCCTGATTAGACTATTTTTTGGATTATTATGCTAGGTCGCGAAACCTCTTTTTTTATCCGCATTCTTTCGTTCCGGACAGGATTATAATAACCACCACAAGGAAAATTTGTAAATACCATAAATAAAAAATAAAGATGAAATTGAGTTAGAACAGTAGGGAAAAAAACATTATTAATATAAATTTACGCTCCGCTAAAAAGCCGCAGTCTTTAATTTCGACCATCATTTTTAAGATATTTTCTAAGGGATTTCTGAGGTATTAAATACCCCATTTAACAATCTTCAACCAATGGAGCGATCACGGGAAATAAATAAATTTGCCTCGATTGCTCGAGATATTCCAGAAGATCATTTAATAAATTTTTCGCCAACATTAAAAAAAAAAACAAACCTTCGAATTTTAACATGGAGACATAAAGACTTATTATAGTGATGTATAGCCAATTAACTAATCTGCATTTTACTTTTTACCTCATATTTGCAGGATTTATAAAAAATATATAAAAAAATCGTAAAGTTTATAATCGCGTGAAATCTGCATGTTTTTTTTTTACTTAAAATTGCCGTGAGGGATACTTATTCGAGTCAACGTAGAATATTTTCGATTTCTGTATGTTGTCTGTGGTTTACTTGATAATGAAAGGTGCATATCTATGGAAAAAGGACATAATTTTATCCGTAAACAGCTCATCAAAAATTTGGCGGGAATAAAATATTTAAAAAAATTATTTTTAACATCATTCTAAAATAGTCTACGAAGTTCGGATTTGCGATATCTATGGTCGTAATAGATAAGCATTTCAATAGCTTCGTTTTAAAATAAATGGTTGACCAAAGAAATGTTTAAAAAATTAAATTAAATTTTAAATAATTACAATAATTGTTTTACGAATGATAGGAAAATGTAGTCCATTATTGGACCGCTATAAATCGCAAAAAAATAAAAGTGCTCCATTTTTCAACCAAAATCGCTCCAGTTGTTATTCAAATTTAAATAAAAAAGTAATTTGGAAAACCTGTTTAAACCGTTAAGTTCCGAAATTTAATTTGGAAATTCAGAAGGTAATAAAAATAAAAGCACCGCAGTGGGAGGGATGAATTCATACCTCCATCACTCTTAGACGCACGGACCACCAGATTCCTACCCACCCACCACGCCCTTTACCTGAACTTCCTCTCTTTCCTTTATTAAAAAGACCCCCCACAGAGCATCCCTAAAGGGGCCATAAGGGGAATTATTTTCCTCACGGCCTTCTTCGTAGAGCTAAAGTTTGAAAAAATATATAAATGACTCTAGAATCAACTAAAAACCTATCGTTTTCAATGCAAACTATAATAATTATCTGTTTCCAGTGTATTATTTATTAAGGGAGTACAGCAAATACGCAGATGTTTTTAAAGGTAAATTAATTGTCCATTTCCAATAAACCGAAAAAACATAAATTTTGTTTAGCAGATTAGCCTCCCATAATTTACACCTGCCCAGTTACAGCTCAACAGCTTTTATTATTTAAATGTTTCCTTCCACCTCCCGAGGAGATGCCCTCCCCTCCTCTGTCTACCTCAACACCCACCGCCCCCACGCCCCACCCCCGCTGACCCCCGGAAAACCTTCCCAGATCCCGCATAAAATAAAATAAAATCTTTTCACCTTCCAGATGACCAAAAAAGAGCTTATCGGTACATTTACCTGGATGAAAATAATTATTTTTCACAGATTTAAAAAAACACTGGGTTATTAACTAATACTAGTATTATTTTTTAAATGATAAACCCAATGTCATGTCGTTTGAAATTATTTTTCCGTTTTCATTGTTTATTCTTTTTTAATGCTTCTATTACGAATTTTTGGACTTATCCAAGATTCGCAATTACATCTTTTTATTTACTTTTTATTATTATCTTAATAAAAGGTTATTCCTTCGTCCTCCCCGGTTGGGAGGGTCCTCGATGGTTTCTGTTGGTTTTATGAAATTCACAAAAATACGCCTATTTCCTGATTTTTTATGGTGGCAAGCTTTGCGAACGTAATTGTGATAGCCAAATTGTTTAGCACTTGGAATTAAATGACGACAAATTACTTTTTTAACCAGTATTTATCGTTTATAGATAAACTATGAAAGAGGTTGTCTTTTCCAAAACTTTAAGCTGCTTACAAGTACCTAATAATTCTGGGAGAAAGCATGACATCATCGTTTTTATTTGATACTAGCTTTTTCCCGCGGCTTCGCTCGCATGGTGTAAGGAGGGTTCCCACTCCGCCTCCTCTACCTCCCCCCCTCTCACCGCCCTCTCTCCCTTCTCCCCCCTCCGCCCCACCCCCCCCCCCCCCCTCTCCCCCATCTCTCCCTCCCTCCCGCTTTCCATACATTCAGTTTTCAAACTTCGCGTGCCACCAATAGCAATTTTTTTATACAAATTTCATAATGCCAGAGCTCACCGAAAGTTTTATAAAAACCTTGTACTGACAATAACGAACACACAAAAAAAAGAATTATCTAATTTGGTGCAGTTGTTCGAAAGTTATGCGCTTAGCAACACATTCAGCGATTCATTTTTATATTATAGATGTATGTATATACATAAAGGCACTTAATTTTTTTTTCTCAGAGCCTAGCTATCTTCGCGGATGCTGTGTGGAGGGTGTTTTTAAGGAAATGAAAGATCTTTTCTAGGAAAGAAAAATGTAAGAGGGGTGGGTATCAATGTATCTAGGAGTGATGGGCGTACGAATCCATGCTTTCCACTGCGGTGCAAGGCGATGACTCGAGAGAGTCCGGCTGGAGAGGTCAAAATGTCTCCCTCAACCAGTCTCTAGCA
The DNA here is from genome assembly GCA_917880885.1 of Limnephilus marmoratus. Classification (NCBI taxonomy): domain Eukaryota; kingdom Metazoa; phylum Arthropoda; class Insecta; order Trichoptera; family Limnephilidae; genus Limnephilus; species Limnephilus marmoratus. Next base: position 67,592,852 of record OU862908.1, read on the forward strand.
AACGCGTCCACCGCCAAGAACTTAACTAACCACTCCCCATAAACTTGGGAACCCCAACTAAATCACCAAACGCAGCGAACCATTTAGGTTGATGTATGGGTGTTTGTTATCCATATGGTTCCCGGGGCGGTGATACACATACCCGCTTCCTAAATTGCAAAGAACAGTTATGCTAGGATATGACGTTGGTGCTAAAGTAGATTTTTTGAAGATATAATAGAAATTGGATTGTGAATTTATTATTAAACAAAAACCGTTGAAATGGCACACAAGTCAGAAAAGGGACACAAAAAGATTCCCCCTTTGGAATCAATGCAATGTTATTGGCAATCTGTAGAAATAGTTCACTTGCCCGGGATAAATTTTCAAAGAAGACGAACAAATTGACGGCGATCTTGAGCGGTGAAAGAGCATGTAACATTCTCTTTCAGCGGTCCAATCAATGCAGTGTGAAACTGAAAAATACCTTGCTCCAATCTTTCTGTACGAACTTGTACAGTTTGTACATGTACACCTCTGACCAGTGAAATAGCCTACATATAGATTTAAGAAGAACGGCTCTCCGGCGTTTTACACAAAAATTAAAATTTGATTTGATGATACCAAAATGCCCAACAAAATTCAGTAATTATTATTTAAAACGGTACACAATGAAAAAAAACATTTTGTTTGTACTCTCAACACTGTTGTTAATTCAAATGTTATTTTTTTCTGCAGATTTTCTCCATTTATCATTGTTTTTTTTTTTAATTAATTTGCATTTTAACTGTTTAACTGTTGATAATGACCGATATTTATGTGTGTTACTTTATTAAATTGTGAAATTATTAAGCCCGAAACAGACGAGCCCTAGTTAGGTTAGGTTAAATATTATATGCTACAACAATGTATTTTAATTGTGCAGAAACAATAAATAAAAACAATATTTTTAATTATGGGTATTATCAAGTACGGTAGCCGAACAACTCAACAACTCAACAACATGCAACTTCTACGCCTCTTTTGAAAAAACCAAAAGTGTGAAAATTTTTTTTAAACCATCAAATGTTTGGAAAAATGCCGTTTTATTTATTTGTGTTTTGATGATTTAATATTCAATTTTTCATGATTTTCCATTCAAATTCAGAAAATGAATTAGTTGTAACTATTAAAAAAATAATTTTAACTTACCTACTATGTTTATTAATGAAAAATAAAATAAATAAAAAATGGGAAAAAAGCGTGTTTTGGGGAGATATTTTAATTTATGTACCACAAACTTATGTTCGAATGTAAATCGGTCTTCTATAGATAGGTTTTAGATTTCACGACCAAAAGTATTTTCGTTATTTGTTTTTGGGGTGTTATGCCGTATTGCGATACCTCCTTCTTTAGCCAACATTTCGGACAGCGTTACGGTGTCCATAGTTAGGGCAGATTCGAAAATCTGACCGTTCCCCATAAGTGCGGCTGCACAGAATCTCTCAGCTTTCGTACAAAATATAACCATCCTGTAATAGAAGCTGTTGGAAACACTAAAACAAGGAGGAGCAAACATACTCGTAACTGAACAATTATTAACATAAATCAAATATTTGATAATTATTCAAATTGCTCTACGGCAATTCCGTGTGGTACATTATGATCCCGATCTCTCGATACCTAAATTTAGGTCAAAATCCTTTTAATCCTTGGGGGGAGGAATACATGTTTTAGTAGGCTGTCAGTGGCGTAGACGGGTTCTCACGCTGAGGGGGAAGGCGGATGAACGCAATGAAGGGATTTACATTCAGTGGGGGTTAATTCCGCGCCACCACTGACCCGGCGAGGAGTCACCTTTAATTTGTTGGTAATATAAATTGGGAAATTTACCTTTTATGGGAAATTTGTTTAGGGTTCAAATACACGTATTAAAGTTTCCCAGTGGGTGGCGATGATATTCAAAGCATTATTGATGTAATGAAATTATTTAGGTATTTAAGATTTCAGGAATATTTTACGAAAATATTGGAATGCTCTGCCGATTAGTAGAAAGTAGGAGGAATTCTAATTTTGTGAACTCAGAAATGTTTGTCTTTCTCAAAAAAATATATTGAAAAAGTTAATTTTCCTTTCAGTTTTTTGTTTCATTGTGTTGCACCAACCTACATGTTTTATAAAATCTTATGTCTATCTGTGTTTTCTTCACAATAAAAATAAATAAAAAATCTCAACTAATCACAGGTTTCCCCTTAAGTATAAAACTTTTATTTTAAAAATAATATTGATACATGGTTCCATTTATAACGGGAAACTTTTTTTATACTCCCTTGACATAGGTCATCACAAGCGGTTAGCTTCATTTGGTGACTTAACGGTACTCGGGTTCATGGGCTGAGGTATTTCTAGGTCTTCGCGGTGAATGCATTTGCCCACCTATTGAGTGGCGGGCCCATTCGGGAAGACTGGTTGAGAGATATCTAACCTAAACTTATCGCCTTGCTGGAGGGATGGATTCATACGTCTGTCACTCTTGGACCCATTGAACCTAGATTCCTACCCATCCCTTAAATTTTTCCTTCCTAGTTTTCTTTCTTTCCTCTCCTTCCTTCCCTAAAAATACTCTCCACACAGCATCCCTAAAACCTCGGGGTTCTCCACAAAAGATCGTCCTATGTGGAGCTAATTTAAAAAAGTAGTAACATGTGATATTTACATTTTTTCGAAATAAAATGAAGATATTATGAATATAAAATGACATCATCTTCATAGAGGAAGTAAGGCATAATCTTCGAAACAAATTTCATCTAAACTTCGCTCTCAAATTCATCAAAAATTCCTCCATTTATGAATCGGTTGTGCGGATTTGTCTTTATCCTCAAGAAATTCGCATAATCGTGGTTCCACCGTATCACCAATAAACCGGGCTTTGAACTAAAACTTTGATTAAAAAATGTAAGCTTGTGAAATTATACGAGTTCCTTTCTTTTATTATTTGAGATTGGGATTAATTCCGACGCTTTTATTAAGTTATTATTGCTTTTGTTTCAGGGTCCGACAAAGGCCAGGCGGCTTGAGCGAGGACAGAGTCAGACGGGGAGGAAAGTGTCAGACGGGGAGGGATCAGGCGGTTAATTAAATCATAACATGAGAGCGAATCCCACGCACATTAATCATATTGTGCTTCCATCAAAATGATAGGTTACTTGATCGTTACGAGTTTAACTAAATAGTGTTCACTTGTTAGCAAGTGGGTGAAAAATAATATCAGTCATTCTTTTGTTTAATGTGTTAAAATTGAAGTGAATTAAAAATTGTGAGAAAATTAATAAATCATTATTAAAATTCTGCTAAATAGTTGAAATGATGATGGTCATATTACAAATAAGCGGCAAATTAAAGTCACTTTAGAAAATAAGCCAAAAATTTGATCAAGAATTTGAATACAAAGTGTAAGTAGATAAATTAAAATTAAAAATTTTGAAAATCTCAATTAGTTCAATGTTCGCGTAGCTTGTTTTCAAATTCCAGAATTTAAGAAAATAAATGTGTGTGTTAAAAAATGTTCAAACAATTATCGTGTAGTGGAATTCTCATAATAATAATAATAATAATAATTGGATAATTTGTATAGCGCCGTTTTTGTGAAAAATCACCTCATGTTACACAATAGTCAATAGTATAAATTTAATATACCACAAAATTAAAAAAAAAATTGGCATTTATTGTATTGGGTTACTCCAATTCACGCGTTAAGTAACCATATGTTAAATACTTCCACAAAATGGAGTAAGAAGTAATAAAAATAAAACAAACCTCAAAATCTAGATAGATTGGTGTTAAACTGACGTGTGTACGGTACAATGTGTAGACAAATCTGTGGTCGCAGAACCGCGTTCCTCGTAGGCCAATAAGCAGGAAGATTCGTCCCTCGACGTGGCCCCGCCGCGGGGTGGGCGGGCGGGGGGGCGGCGCGGGGTGGTCTTCGCCCTCCGCCTCGCCCTCGCCGCCCCCCGCTCCGCCGCCCGCGCCGCGCCGCTGGACCAACCAGACCTCGGACATGTGTCCCCGATGCAGTGGTCGCTTCGCCATGAGCCATGCCACCAGCCTCAACAACAGCTACTCGCAGTCCTATAAAGGTAAGACTTTGTTTACACTGCACATAAGTAGCCATCGATTAATTAAGCCTATGTACAATGTACATAGCTCTGTTCTTATTAAAAAAATATATATATATATATCTCCTGAAGGTTCAAAGTACGCCATTCGAAATGAAATACGGAGCTCCTCAAGGGAGCACTCTTGGACCACTTATATTTTTTTTATGTTTCCAGGTTTTTGAAAATAATTTATTTTTTATACGTCAGGGAATAAGAATTGTTAAAATCTAATTCGGACTTATCACATTCATATCAATTCCTATAAAGATGAGATAATGTTACGTATTTATATCACCGTACTATTTATTGTATTAAAATCGTCTTCGATAATCTAGAGTCCATAGATACCAAACTAGAGCTTTTTTTTAGAGAAAATTATCCATGTAGTATGAATTGGACAATCGTTAAAATAATATTTTATGCAGATTGTATATTAGCAAGTACCAAAAGACTTTTAACTCGTGTTTCTTAAGCATATTTGGAGTGAAAGAAGAAGATGTCATTTTGCTGTACTATGATATTTTTTTCAATTAAAAAGACAAACAAGAATATTTTTCTACCATATGTTGCCATTGATCACACTTCTAGTGACACGCGCTAAGCCTAATAATAGATAGCTGAAACGAGATGGAGTGCGAATCGCGCGATGTGCTATGTTGTACACGGATGTTTCGTGTGACAGAATTTATTTTTTGTTTTCAATTAAAAAAAATGTAAAGAAAACATATATAGGAATAATTCAGGGTCGTGATGATACACCATGTACATAATATTTAAGGGCTCATTGGAGTTTTAAAATTTATATTTAAAAAAAGTAAATATTAATAATGTCGAAATTGACGATAGACTACCAAGTATTAATCCCGCAGAGAATCCCACCACGCCCACTTTTCTCTAAATGATTGATGGGCTGATAATGTTTTTCACAAATTTGATTTAATTTTTTTTTTCATCTCTCAAGTAATGATATATTACTATTGTGGGATCTTCCGCGAAATATTACGATATTATTAGAAGTTAGAAGACTTAAAATGTATTAGTATGTATTTCTAAACCTCCCACGTTCCCCGCTCGTCGCTCGTAGCTATAAAAAAACATGTAATTTTTCTACGCAGACTTACTTCGTTATTCAACTTCTTTATTTTTTCTTTGAACGTAGTTATTATTTTATGATTATAGTTAAAAAGTTTGAAATGGGTTCCGAGGGATTTCATTCTTTCAGTTTTAATAAAATTCTATGAATTTACTAAACTTTACATAATGAAGGTTTAAAGATTCTAATCAAAACCAAAAAGTTAATTCAAAAACAACCAACTCCAGCTTATTTGGTATTATTATTTGTATGTGAATATCCTTTTTTTGCAAAAAAGGACAACACAAAAGCTACATCATTGCTGCCAGTAAAAAAATCACTCAAATGAAACCATCAATATTCAGTTCGAAAATGTAAAAACGGATAAAAATTTTAGTAATACTGTTGCTCATCAATCATCACTTCACTATGAATTCTGATTTATGAATACCAAAAGAATAAATGAATTCATTAAATCCTAACTCTGCTGGCAGGTAAAACAAAACTTTTGCAATAATTCTGTTTGATTTTTTGCCAAAAATTTTCGAACTTGTCGAGAAATCGTATTCTGGAAACCCGAGAAAATAAAGCTTGAAACTTTTCCATTATCTTTGGTCTATCAATTTCACATATCTACATAGACGAAAAAAATCATAGCTTTTTTATCAAGTTGTTGATTATGAAAAAAAAATATTTAGAGGAGTTTTAAAAATAGATCATTTTTCATCTTCAAGCGAAAAACATCTTGGTTTGTAAAAATAAACTGGAATACGCAATTTTTTTATAGCAATATCTCGTGTTATAATTACTTTTTAAGGTTCCTTTCAAGAGAATTACAGAAAAGTATGAATGTGAATGAAGCAAATAGTCGAGGCAGAGTTATTTCACGGTCATGCCTGCTCTCTTTTGCCTAACTCTCTTTTGCTTAACCATTGGGGAAACGGCAATAAACATGATGGTTAGTAAGTTAGAATAAAAGTAACATTTTCCATATCGTAGGAGAAGAAGTTAACACCAATAATCTAAACCAAAATATGAAAAATAACAAAACACATAAAAATAAACCATGGTAATGGTCGCATCTGGGACTCGAACCCAGTACTCTTGTCTACCGGGACATACAATTGGACAATTTGGGAGGCGGAAATGGATACCGCCGCCCCGGGAACCTTTATTGGATAACCAATACCTCTACCGTAGATCACCCCAAGTGGTTCGCCACGTTTGGTGATTTAGCCCGGCATCCGGGTTCATGGGGTGAGATTTGTCTAGGTCTTGGAGGCGGATGACTAGAACACACTAAACCCCAGATTCCTACCCACCCCTTAAACCCTTTTCCTTCTCAGAACTCTCCTTCCTTTCCTTAAAAACCCCATTTAGGCAGCATCCCCAAAGATGATATAGGCCCTGAAGGAAATTATTTTCCCCAAGGCCTCCCGTGTGGAGCTTATATAAAAAAAAAATTAGTCAACTCGGCCATTGGAAAATAAGTTTTTAATTGTTTATTAATATTTACCTTTACGTTGACTATATTAACATCACACAATTTAATTCATTTGTCTTTGACGTGTATTCATATTTCCTTTTGAATTAAATGTGAATTTTGAAAAAGAAATAATTTACCGAACAAAAGAAAAATAAATCGACGGGTTTCCATTTTTCCATCGATAGGTTTTATTCCATTATTTTTTCACAGTCGATGTGATAAAATAAAGTTGCATTGAAGATCCCTGAATCAATCTGATGGTGTTTTTTGGAAAAGAAGTCACAGCCATAATGATCATAAAACCTTATCGAATCCTGAGCGCCGCGGTACTTCAGAGGGAAGCGAGCTGCGGGAGACAAGGACACTTTAAACGTTCCACACCCTTCAGCTATGTCTCGAGCCATCTCCTGGAATTTTATCGAAATCTGTAAGAAAATCATTTCCTATTTGAAGAGCGCTAGGGAATAACAGACTTTACCCACGCTTCTGCAAAATCAAACTATTAACGAATTTTTGATAGTTTCGTGCGATACTGCAATTTTTCTTACTGGTCGAAGTTTATAGAATTATGTGTACAAAATAAAACAATAACTTAGCAAACAATATTACTATTTTTATACTTAATGCCGACCTGGTTTCGCTGCAACCATAGCTTCTTCAGGGCAGCAAAATACTCAACTAAAGCCCACTTTTTACAATCCACTGTGAAAGCGTAATATATTTATAACACGTAGTACTTGTACCGTTTTAGATTTTAATATAGTATTGTACTGCCCTGAAGAAGCTACGGATGTGGAGTTTACTAGTTATTATTTAATTTTAAATTATAATGCCACATCACAAAAGAACTGCTTCACATGAACAAAAACAATGATTGGTTTTCAAAAATGGTTAAGAGGGCATTACCAGAGAAAACCAGAAATATGTCATTTTCGAATCAGATTTTAGACGAATTGACTCTTTTCCACAAAAAAATATAAATGGATTTCGAAAGATTGTTCTTTTATCTAGCATTCGCATAAAGTAAATTATAAAAAGGTTATTCCATAGGTCGTTGGCAGATTTGTAAAATTTTCAAAAAAGATTTTGTATTATACCACACCCATTTCAAATAATATAATCATGCAGTAAAATAAATCAATACATTATCTAGCAAACGCATGTTTTAGACTTTTAATTTTAGTTTCAATAAAATCATTAAAAAATATGTACGTACATGTGTTTCTTGACGAAAATTGGTCAATTTGTGTATTTATTTGCGCACTTACAAACTAATATATTTCAGTTTTTTTTTAACATTCTTATTAAATTTAGACATTATTAAAAACTGATAAATACTTATAATCAAAAAATAATTACAAAAAGTACATTATTTTAATAGTTTTATCATCATGCCTTTCAGCATTTTTGGATGAAGGTATAAATTAAAGCTAATTTGGATTGAAATAAATTCGATATTGAGTTATAATTTTAAAAAACTGGTACGGAGAATAATTAATCTTTCTCATTGTAACGCCCTGCACGATCGTAAGAACAACTTTCGACGAAATGTGGATTTTCGTCCGCTGGCTGGTTAAACGCTCTTAATTTAGGTTTTTACTTGGTCAGAAGTCATGACACAATTAATGAATTATAGTAAAATTTCTTAGGATGGATGGTTTCAATTAATTTGAACAATTCATCGAATTTCGAAGTTAATTTTCAGCCCTGTGAAAGTTCTATTCATGTTCTTTTATTATTTCAATTCTATGAAGCAACTGACCTATAATGATATAACAGAACTTAATACTAATTACACAGAGTTTGAAATTTAACCTCAAAATCCAAATTATTTGAAACAAAGGAGTTTATTTTATACGCAAAAAATTTATTATCTTGGTCAATAAATATATATGTTTTAAATAAAAATACAAATTTCAACGGAATTAACAGCAACCAATATCTTAGGGCATGTCGGGGTAAGAGGTAAATGCAGGCGGGTGTTTCAAACTTCTAAAATAAATTATTTTTTTCGATACTATTGGTATGCACAAATAGGGCAAACGTATCCCTTTAAAATGATTTGCCTTTACATATTTGATTAAAGTAAAACTTTAAAACATGCATCAAAGAATAAAAACTATTTTCTGAGAGATTTCATTTTGGTGACGAACCCGTCTTATTCCCTTGTGCCCTTCATTTTATTTTTATTCCAGCGTGTCAGCTAGGATTCTAAGGTATAAAAATAATATATAAGCCTGAAACTTTCGCCAGTATTATTTGAAGATGTGTAGATACTCGGATGTAGAAATAGCCAAGTAAGAATATGAAAATAAATGGAGAGATGGAAAATGATATCGATGTTGAAAGTAAATATCCACATTCCAGTCACACGATTGTTTACTTTGCCTGTGGGGATCTGGGAACCAGAAAGCTCTAGTCTGCACATTTATCAATAACAACATTACGTGAATGCCAGCTCCATTCTACTAAATGCCTGGATTAATAGTTACGATGGAAGGCTAACTGTTATTGTTTGATATAACTATGCTTTACTGCAATGTCTTCTAGTTAATTGCCTTCGTTGATATAATGTTGAGCTTCTCTCGGAAGTATTGCCGGTAAATGGCATACGTTAGCGTGATTGCGTACGAAATTCTCAACTTCCTACAATGAAAACAATAATCTGAACAGGTAGATTATGTATTCTATAAAAACAGTGTAATTTGTATTGTAAGTCTTTATTTCAAATTACATAATTTTGAACCTTTTGAAGTAAATTATGGTTTGCAAATTGTAACCAAATGTGTCAATTTAGATTATTCTTTGTTCAATTTGACAGAAATTTGAAATTTAATAACTTTGTTAAGGTGTAATGTATCATAATCGTCTATTATTTAGCTCTTACTTTTACTTATTGGAGACTATGGGCTCTTTGGATCACGTGGTCTTGTTGCTGAGTTGTGCGAAGGTGACTAAAGGTAAAATGGACAAAGTATTTAGGTCTGAGGAGCTCCGTCAGATAAAAACTAGTCTACGGCCTGGAAGGACTTGTCTTGAAGGGTCTGTCCCCAGAAGTATAGTGTTACATAAAAGCATTTGTAATATATTTATGATCTCGGTGTGGAACACTTTCAGTGCTTGCGCATTGACAATTGGGCATTGGTCAGATTGCCAGTCTTGGAATATTTTGGAGTCGAACTGTTGTCAAACCTGCAGGCAGGTTTCAAATCTGGAGAATTTAAAATTAAGCTTTTATTCTCTGTGTGGCAACCCAGAGCATTGGGCGATGATTGTGATCATACATCTTGGAATTGACTCTCGCCATCTTTGAAACTGACTTGAGGTCTTCTTGGTAGGATGATTGGCATCTGAAGACATCAACTTGTCCTACTACTGGACGGCCCTTTTGGCTGTTAGCCAAAGTTCTGCAGACCTTCCATTCTCACGAAGAGTTTAAACCACGCTTTAGCTACGCTACGACTTATTACGGTATCACCGTCGACTTATTTACCTAAGCAAGCCCTTTATGCCAATCAGCATTAGAATCAGGATCTCCTTTTTATTTACGCTTTACTTTTAACTTAATACCTTATTTTCATTTTTACAATTGAAAACCTAATCCTTGCGCTTGTTTTTGCAATTATTAAAGTCCACATTATTAGAGTCCACAATGCTCAAAATTAATCATAATAGTCAGCATTTCGATCATGTAAATTGTTGCCACATAATCCCATGGTAACAATTGTTATAATTATAATACGAAAATAAACATTCACTGTGATACAAGCAACCATTTATAAGTACTGGTAAATATAGGTCCCAATACGAATAACATTACAACATTCCCTCTAGGAAATAATAAAGAGAGACATTACATAGGTATCAAAAAAATGTCATACTAAACCACAGTATATTATTTTTCAGAGGCTTTGAACAAACCCATGCACGAAAGCTAGTAGGCTCGAAGTTTGCATTATAATGATATTTTCATGTTCCCCATTTAATGTCTGATTTATTCATCAGCTCGATTAAGGAAACTGCGCGTATTCAGAAATATAGTCATAGAAGCCAAATAAACAGAGTCCTTCCACTTCGCAGGAACACATTATGATAATTCCTACAGCGCTACAGCCTGAATACATAATTTGTGTAATGTATGAGATCTATTTATTTACATGCAAAATATATTATTTTATATATATTATCATTTGCATTAATCCGAGTTGGTGTTAACCTTCATGATAAAACTACTGACGTTAATTAAAGAGATTGCGTGTTACCCTTTTGAACTTACTTACCAACTATTTACTATTTACGTAATCGACTCATGCATTTTTCCCCGATTTCCTAACTCATATACTCCTGACTTTTATTTACATTAGCTCCACACAAGAGTCCTTGAGGAAAAAAATCCATTAGGACCTATTTCATCTTTGGGAATGCTGTATGGAGGGTCTTTTTATGAAAATGAGGAAGAGGAAGTACAAAGGGTTTGTGGGGTGGGTGGTAATCTGTGGTCAATGTATCCAGAAGTGACGGATATATGCATCCATCTCTCACATTGTGGTACAAGGCGATGGATCGAGAGAGTCTGGCTGAAGAGGTCAAAAGATCTCGCTCCAGTATATATATATATAGACGCGAAGAACTATTAAGTTGTTCCCCTCGTCTGTATTAATATTAATGGAAATTTTGTAGACGTCAATTATGTACCTCCTTAATTAGGTCTGCTCGATACGTTTCGGGTCTTTCCAAGACTTCAGGAACAAATTTAAGGTAATGGCCGGTTTCAATTAGATCCTCGGTAATTGTTAATTGGCAGGATGGCCGAGTTTGCATGCTCGAAAGTGTTCGACATCATCACACTATAAATAAGGTGATATTATCACACTTGTAACTGTGCTATGGATTGCCAGAATTGATACCCTTGACAATTTCTCATTGGTGTCTAACATTCTCAGTATTTTATTAATTGAGTTACTGACATTCAGCCTTTGGGCAATGTTCTTGTCAGCCTTAGCGATTTCGCGAACACGTTCCTTATTCTCCAACTCACCCACTTTATCCGTTGATTCTGCGTTCACATATTATTGCATATTCCATGCTTCTAATCCAATTAGTGATAGTCAACAATTCGTAACTTGTTAACGAGTCTTTGAAATACTCGATCTGAATCAGTTACCAGCGACTTCAAATTATCCGTTACATTATTATAGATTAATAGGTTACATTATTATTTTATGGCAATCGTGAAGCAAAATATATATTGACACTGGAAAGGAAAAATGGCAACGCGATACAGCTGTGACGTTATAGAATTAAGGATAAGCCTACACAATTACCTATATTGGTTGCTTGTGCTTGTTTTCATCAAATGAAGTTTTCTAGAGTTTCCTACATGTTCAGGAAAACTCTATAAAACTTGCTTTGAGGAACCCAAGTAAATACAAACAATTTAGCTTTTATTGTAGATTCATCATTAATGTTGTGTCATTCTTAATATTGTGGCGTGTGGCGCTTTAGCCATTTTGCTTTCCAGCGTCGACAAGTTGTTTCGTAGACGAAAGGTTCTTGTTAAAAAATGTAGTATTTGAAAAAGTAGATGAACTCTTCCGAATAATTTTTGGACATTTGGATGTTTATGAATATTATTATTTGGCTGACTAGCAGATCGTTTCCAGGATGATATTATTCTATATTTGGGAGGCGGGTATGCTTCAGGTCACCCCAAGTAGTTCGCTGCGTTTGGTGACTTAGTAGGGCGAATACATGGCGAGATGTTCGACTAGGTCTTTGTGGCGGATGCGTCTGCCCACTTACTGCGTGGCAGGCTGAAGGCCTTTTGATCTCTCCAGCACGAGCTCTCTCGGAACATCGTCTTGCACCACAACAGAAGGGTTGGCTTCGTACAACCTTTAATCCTGGACACACTGTCCCACAGATTCGTACCCACCCTTCAAACCCTTTTCCTTCCCCGAACTTCCTCTCCTTCCTTTTTTAAAAAGACCCTCTACACAGCCACCCCAAAGATAACATAGGCCCTAAAGGAAATTAATTTACTCAGGGTCTTCTGTGTGGAAAGAATGTGAAAAAGATCGTTATTCGAGGTGGACAGTAAGTTTTCAGCTAATAGAATCTAGAATGTCAATTAATTGATTACTTGCTGAAGCCTTTACACCGATTTTTTTCAAAATCTAACAGTGACCTTCCTCTTGTTTTGTGAACACATCAAATCTCTCCTATAAGTATAAGTCGATTTCTATCTAAAATTTTGGATATTTTTAGTTTTATTTTCAATGGTAAAATGGCTTTAGCTTTTTGTTGTAATCAATGAATTAAAGCAATTAATTAAATTATCGATAATTTTCGGACATAATACCACCATTACAGTGTGATTTTTATAAAATTATTTTTTTTTAAAAGCAATTACATATTATTTTTTTTTGTTATATGGACCTCACTGGTCTTATCTGTGCTGAGGTTTACATATTACAATATTAATGTTTTATATATTAAAATAAACCAATATTAGATCTTAGCGTGTTGTTCCCGTTGATTATGGTGTACTTTACGTTTAAGCAGGTATCACACGCAGCTATCAAAGATCACAGCACGCACAATATCGCTCGCCATACAATCCCATTCAGATCCGCCACACCTAAGCAGATGATGTGCTCGAAGCTTAAAGTTACGCCGTAATCGCTGCTGAGGCGATATGCGAAAAGTTATGCAACCCCCTCTCCGCTGTAAACAGGAGAGGGGGTCATTTTAATTACAGAGCTGCGTAAACAAACGGATGACAGCTATCAGATTGACAGTTGAAGTTTACAGATCCTGTACAAAGAAATGACATTTCGCGGCAGCTCTCTAATTCAACTGACCCCCTCTCCCACCCTAGGAAGAAATATTTGATAGCGTAGTGGGACGATACAACATATAAGCGCTCGCGCTTTTAACGGTAACACTAGCTTATGAGTATATGTTATTCTGTATTTTCTGTTTAGTTTTTCATGAAATCTCTTCCTGTTGATTTGATACAGTGATGAATGATGCATCTTCAGCTGAGATGAGTGGGTCCCTAGGTGAGTAGTTGTAAAACTCTATAATACATATATTATGCGCACTTTCATTCAACGTGTTGCTGTACAATTATTTGTCGTGCGAATCGCAATTAAATAAAATTCGATATGGGGGAAAATCATTAGCTTTGTGTCTCTTTCCTTCCAAGTCGTTAAATTATTCTTACACTCCGTGCGAACGTTAGTCGTAAAGAGCGAAATAAATTGCTAAGTTTTATCGCCAATACGGAAGCGATTGAACCTTTTACTGCGTTGGGCGAATCTGCCAGGGTGGGGGTGGGACAGAGGTAGTGGATGTAGATTGGACCAGAACCTATATCCAATCTCCACAGCTGCAGGAACTTGCAATTTCCTTTATGCTCCATGTGAAACACTCCGGCCAATTTATTCCATCAATTCCAATTTATTCAAAGATGTACGTGATGCGATTATTCCAATTATGCGATTATAATCTAACCCTTTTTATAAGGCATTGTTAAATCGATTTCTTACGTTAATTTGAAGAAGTTTTTGCAGTCTAGAATTAATTTCCTTTGCTTGACAGGATTATTGGTTCATTTTGTTAAATTACTTACTTCGGAAGTAATCTCTTTAGGTTAAAGTTTGCATACTATATTTTTTTTGTATCAGATTCACACAGGAGGCCCCGAAGAGAACAATTTCCCTCGGGGTCTATGTCATCCTTGGGGATTCTATTATGTGGAGAGTCTTTTTAGGGAAAGGAAGGAGAGGAAGTTCCAGGATAGAAAAAAAGGTGTGAAGGGTTTAGGAGCAGGTAACGGACGTATAAATCCACCCCTCCCACTATAGTACGAGGCGTAGGCGTAGGTGCAGATCGAGAGAGTTCGGCTGGAAAGGTAAAAAGACGTCCATTAACCAGACAGTTACGCAGTAGGTGGGTAAACGCATCCGCCGCTAAGACCTAGACAAACCTCAACCTATGAACCGGGCACCAATGTTAAATCACTTAACGGAGCGAACTACTTAGGGTGATCTATGACACGGGCGTTGGTTATCCAATAAATGGTTCCCGGGGAATCGGTACCCATACCTGCCTCCCAAATTGACATATGAATGACATATATAAAACATATTTTATTCACCCCTGATGAAGGTTGAGGTCGAAACGGAACCAGTTGGTTAAAGATATATAAAGTGGAATTAAAAGAAAGTTATTTTATTGTCATTATTACAATAAAGTTAATCATGATTCAAAACTTTGTTTGATAAAGGTTATATACATAACCAACAGAATTTTGGCAAATAATTAATCATTCTAAATTAATAATTTTAGGTTTACCAAATATGATGTCAAAAATCAGAGCGTTCGAGTAACTGATTATTGTGCTTTCCGGTTCAATAAATTAATTAATCCAACAGGCATTGCCGCATTGACTTTCCGAATACCGGTTCAAATAATAAACCCACACATTACAAAATACATTGTAAAACATATACTAAAGTTACAATACGATAAAGACCAGAGGTTTCCAATCTGTCGATATTATTTTGTCAGAGAAGTTAGCTCCTTTCTTTTTATGTAACGGCAATATAAGAAGTACAGAAACTAGAAAATACATGGTGTTCGGAAACTAGTGGTTCAAAGGGAAATTTGTGAGTCTATCTTATAATTGAAGTCTTTTTTATGGTGTGACTTGTTTGATTACAGTTTCTGTAATCAAGTAAAGTGTTATCGCGTAAATCGAGTAAGAAGGGAGGCGGGAATGGGTACCGCCGCCCCGGGAACCTTTATTGGATAACCAACACCTCTGCCATAGGTCACCCCAAGTGGTTCGCTACGTTTGGTGATTTAGCAGGGGTGCCCGGGTTCATGGGGTGAGGTTTGTCTAGGTCTTGGAGGCGGATGACCAGGACATACTGAACCCAAGATTCCTACCCACCCCTTAAACCCTTTTCCTTCCTAGAATTCTCCTCTCCTTCCTTTCCTTTAAAAACCCCCCCCACACAGCATCATAGTTGAGCATAAAGATGACATAGGCCCTGAGGGAAATTATGTTCCTCAGGGCCTCCTGTGTGGAGCTCATGTAAAAAAAAGGCCTTTTTAGGTCAAATTAAAAAAAATACAAGTCTGCCGTTCGCACACGGTAGAAATGAAACCTTCAGAAAACTAAGTACACAAGAGTGGCGAAACTACGAAGCACCGCACAAAGAGGTGACGATTATTTACCAAACACCGCACAAAGAGGAGACCGATTATTCTATCTTATTTTCTCGCAGACTAAATCCTACAGATGTAACTCCGATGAAACGAAAAAGCGACCCTAAAAAGAGACAAACGCATCAGTGGCGGTCCGTGAGTTTTCAGTGAGCCAGATTTTTTTTTCAAAATTTTAACTTTTTGTATGAAGATCTTCAAGATTCTTTCAGTCAAGGGATGCGCCGCATCTACATACTAAAAGATCTATATTAAAAAAGTTGAAATTTTGAAAAAAAAGTATTTTCAGTTACAACATCAGTATGGTCAATCATAATCAATCTTGGCACTCTTACCGGTAACTCAAAGACCATCACTGATGTGTTTGTCTCTTTTTAATGTCGCTTTTTCGTTTCATCGAGTTTCAAATCATAACGGTGCTAAAGAAGTTTCCCTTTCAAAAAAATCGATTGCTATGGAGTTACTGTCAGCTATTTTTTGTATTTTAAAATGCGTCGAAACGTGCACCCAGCTCCAAAAGTATTGAACCGCTAAAGCCAGGCATCATTCAGATAATTATTATTTAAATATTTTATGTTGGCAACATTGAGACGATGTAAAATCTGACAGGCCGTTTCTCGGTACATTTTCTCCGAAACACAATCCCTGGCTGCAACGTCTTCTCTCCCTTGTTTTAACTTAAATATACGTACTATAAATTGAGTAGGTATTAATGATCTTCAAATTAATTTCAGTTATGTTCAGAGTTTTAATTCTTACCATCGATCCGTGTAATTCATTAATAATTATGGGTTATGAGGGAAAAAAGCAATTAACAAAAACGACGAATTTATTGTAAACGGGGAAATCCAACAGTTTTGAAGTTATTACTTTAATCCCGGATTAATTTACTCGAAATTTGATTGTATAATCATCTCAAGGGTGAGGGTGAAACCCGAAAAATTTTTCGTCAGATTTAACTAACTTCAAATACAATGAACATATGTCATTGGGTTATGTATTTGAATGTGAATCAATTTTATGAGCTCCATTTTTATTCTAATTGACGACCAAATAATAAAAATTAACAATAGCTAAACCAAGAAAAGATTATAAAACTAATACCAGCTAAATTTCGTTCTCTTCTCACCTGTAGTGTCACTAGAGCCAATGGAGTCGTCTTCGAAGAATCCGCAAGTCACCATATTTCGCTGAAGCCGCTCGTCCGAAACTGACGCCATGTAAGTCCACCAGGGTCGATCGATACACAGCTTTTATCGATAATGACGGTAACTTGTCATCGCCAACAAACAAACCACAGTTTACAATGACTAAGTGTTTATAGTTTTTCGTTATAAAGGTCTCTGCCCAATACACCGTTCCATATCATGACCGTAACCGTAGCGGCGCATGCAAAAAAATATTCTTTGTATCGATCAGTATGAAACGCTGCCCACCAGCCCGTCCCATCACCGACCAACACCGTCGCATACCATGACCGGACAGATGGCGAATTCGCGATGATAATATTTTGCAGGTGCCGGTCCGCTCTATGCATGGCACGCGACAGTGTTAGAACGGGGATCATACGCGTATGATCCCCGTTCTAATCCCATTCTAACCGCGTTGCCACTCCGTCAGTTCGTGATTTGCGTTCAATTCTATGAGACGTGCGTTCTATAACTACAACCGATAGAACGGGCATCGTACGCCTACTAACCCCGGTGTATACGGGTATCATACGGTCACTAAACCCGTTACGTACGGTGTTAGCACGTTCTAGTGGGCATAGTAGGGAGTAGCGTGTTTATTTCGTGGCTGATACGTTCATAGTACGGTCATGGTATGGAACGGTGTAGTGGGCAGACCTTAAACTGATGTTTGTGCGTTACATATCTGCTATCGTGCTCTTTAACGGTGTTAAGTTATCGAAATTATCGATAAATCCTTTCTCGATCGAACATGCTAGATACCCAGATGTCACTAATGCTTTCAACAGTACTGTCAACATTATATTGAATTTCGATGTTATCATATCGATATCGGGGCTTGATGTTTCAATATTCTGCAAAGCGAACCATTTTATTTAAAACGCATTCTTCCATATCACTAGAGATAACTGTACACTCCACGTCTCTTTTTTTGCCGAAGAATATGAACAATGGCATGAGGATTAGTTTGTTAATCTCATGTAATTTTATAATTGTTCTCATGTAATTGTATAAATTATGCATTAAAATGTAATAAGTATAATTTGCCAAAAAACAAACATATTATACGGATGCGTTCTAGCGTTTGAAAATCATGAGACATTCCGTACGCGGTGTTTCGCTCCTTACAATAATGATCATTACGACCAGTGGAGTTTTGAAAGTTAGTCTTTCTTAAAAGTATCTCATGGTTATTATTAAAGTTTAGCAGCCCTGCAATACGGGGATACGGTGTTGCCACCCATGGTCACCGCTTCCCCTAATTGGCATATTCAACCACAAAGAGAAGCGGAGCAGATCCACGCGACGCGACCTGAGCGACGCGCGACGCCGGGCTCGTGGCTCGTGGCTTGTAGCTCGTGGCTGGGGGTCGTGTTGGACATTTCATTCTAATTCAATTATCCAATCGCCATCATCCCTTTTTAATTCCGCCTCGCAAAAACCCACTTTATTCTATTATTTCACGCTCCAAAGGCGAGGATATTGTTTTCCTTGATACAAAGGGTTAATCAAATGTTGTATTTTAAGCAAGACATGATGGATTCTCCACAGCATTGTATGTATTTATTTAAGGAATGGGAAACAGGAAAATGTATCTTAAGTTTGTTAATAATAATACAACACGTGCACAGCACAGTTTTGTACTATTTTAACTTTAAAATTATGCTTTATGTACTTCTTCGACATTCTATGTAATAATTTCTAGACATTTTGTTTTGGAAGAGCTGTGTTCTTTTATTTACATTTATTAATATTCTTACTTAAAAGTTTTAAGAACGCTTGTTAATGATATGGATATATCGAAAGCGGTTGCGAAGTATCAATAAATACCTGACAAATAATAAACATGCTCTTAAAATGACACCTGTGCTCCTTATATAATATTCAAAAATTCAAAATTCATAAACCCCAAAAAATACATGTTATATTATAAAACCCAAAAAACACATGTAATATTATAAAACCCAACAAATAGTGTTATATTATAAAACCCAACAAATACCTACATGTAATATTATAAACCCTAACAAATACATGTTATATTATAAAACCCAACAAATACAATCATATAATATTATAAAACCCAACAAATACATGTTATATTATAAACCCCAATAAATACATGTTATATTATACAACCCAACAAATACATGTTATATTATAAAACCCAACCATTACATGTTGTATTACAAAGAAATAAAAAAAAACACAGGTATATTTTTTTAAGGTATTCACTCATGGTGAAATGACATTTGTTTAAAAGAAATGTTTTTAGTGATGATTATGGGTATACTTTAGTGGCCATGTAGTAGGATACTTATAAAATAACACGAAATAATAAATATACAATAGGTATACATATACAAAGATAATAATTTAACAATATCAGATATGCTATTATTATAGCACAGGACAAAATAACAAGATTAAAACATAATTTATTATTAATTATTAAAGTTTTAAAAACCATCGAGGATTTCCAGATTAAATATTAAATTTTATTATTATTAAACATTTAACATTCTTCATTAAAGGACTCTTGCGAAATTTCAATGTTGAATACACGCTTTTACTGGATAAAGGCACTGGCACTGTATCAATACATTTTATATCTTAAATGCGCTCTCTCTCGCTCAAGTTTTTGGAGAAAAAATCCGAACCATTCTAAACCATTCATTGCTTATACCTTATACTGCGCTTCTACTTGTTTATTAATTTCATTTCTAGCAGAATACTATAATAATGAGTAGCAATAACAGAAAAGTATGAATAAATCTGTATATATGAATGTGATTGAAGCAAGGAGGTTTTACCGAGACGGGCTTTATTTGGCGTACCAACCTCTCTTCCCACCTCTATCGAAAAAAGTAGTAGAGATTAGTTAATTAGCGAAAAAACATATTTTAAATTAGAAAATTCTGCGGCGCGGCATTCGTTGATTTAAATTTTAAATATTCATAAAGCTGGAAAGAGTATTTAAAATAAATATCCTTCTCTTGTTAAAATAATTGGAATATTTTTAAAATTCATGAATTTATATCTCATTTCCTCCCGTTATCTCTCGTCTCTCATTTTTCATCGTTCCTATTTTCAAGCTAATAAAAAATTTAAAAACGAATTTCGAAATGATTTTTTTATCGTAATTACGCTTCAATGTTATTAATAGACCTTATATTTTTCCAAAAAATCATCAATTCAGATTTGTTTTATGTGATTTTAATAAACGTCACTGAGGGAGGGAGCGGTTGAGCCTCGAATGACATTTTCAGGGGAAATCCGTGTCCTGGAATCTGGGCCCATAATGATGGGTTTATTTAAATATCTCATTTCAGTCATTAACTGAACATCGTTTTAAGATAAATTTGGATGAAAATCAAGTTTCAATGATTTGTTACTTTATGTTAAATCTTCGAACAACCTATTTAAGATCAATCCCACCGATTAAAACTATTCGTAGAAGAATAAAAAGTGCCCAAAATACGTTTAATTTATCCACGTTAAGTATTTACTTATTATAAGCCTGATGATTCGTATCCTTAAATTATTCCTTAAAATAATACATGCCAGGATACGCAATAAATGCGAGCAGGACTTGAATGACACTCAGTTTGGCTTCAGAAACGCGTTTGGGACGCTTGAGGATTATTGTCTGTCGACGTACTATTGCAAAAGTATCGTGACCAAAGATAGGAAGTCATTGGCAGTTTTATTGACTACGAAAAGGTATTTGACAGGGTAAAACATGCTGATCTAATGAAAATGCTTGCAAATTGTAACGTTGACACCAAATACCAGAATTTCATTAAAAACCTGTATTGGTTCCAAACAGCAGAAATATGACATGGGAATGAGATCTAATGCAATTGCCATTCAGCGTGGAGTACGACAAAGCTGTATCCTGTCGCCATTATTGTTTAATCTCTATTCCAACTATATCTTTAAAAGAGCCCTAAGCAATACTGAGAAAGGTCTGAAGATCAACGGAGTTGTCATTAATAACATAAGATACGCAGATGATTCTGTATTACTAGCTGGCAATGCCACTTAAATAAAGAAATTATGTCTTCCTACGTGTCCTTTTCTATTCGTCCCCGTTACCTTTCGCCACCCTTTCCCCTCCCACGTCCCCTTCCCCTCCCGCGTTCCCCCGCCACCTTCCCCGCCTTCCCTCCACCCTCTCCCGCTTCCCGCGTCTTTCTTTTACCTACCCCGCCTTTCCTACTTCAAAACTCCCACTCCTTCGTTCCCCTCCGCCAATTAAGGATTCATTTCTCCATACATGAAATACTCACATTGTAATTTTTTATCCTAACTTCAGACACCAGAGTTCACCTTTACATACAGAAAACTTCGCTGGCGTGCGCAAAACAAATCACCAAAGTTTCATCACAATCGGATGAATGGTAAAGGAAATAGTTTTTTAACACCAGAGCTCACCAATTTACCAAAGTTTCATCACAATTGGATGAACGTTTTGAAAATAATTTCATAATGGGAGTATATGTAGAAACCTTCGCGGGCGTACCCACAACAACTCACCAAAAACTCATCGCAATTGGATGAATAGTATCGGAAATAATTTCATAACGTGAAGCTCACCACTATACATATATAAATGGTTTAGGGACCACATAAGGGACCAACAATGAAACATTCATTTCTTATATTTTAAGATACGGGCTTAAGAACGCCATAGTCTTTTGGATTCAGACTGATGGGAGCAATTGGGACTCTTGTTTGGTACTCGCATTAACAAAATAGAAGTATCTCTATGTAGGTATAAATCACTCATAGAAAAACGGGGGTAAATTCTCAATGCACTATTTTTAAAACTAGGTTGGCCTAATGCGCTGTATGGATTTTAGGATTCACCTAGCGAGGAATTCCTGGGTTATGGACAACTCTCCATGTTAAAATTAGCAAATTTACAGATCAAAAGACATGTCTGTTTTGACCTACATATTGGATAGGGATAGCGACTGCCCGATGAATTGGAAAGTTTGGTATTTCGGCATGGCTTCCCCGTGATGAACTGTTTGTACAATGTATCCCGTCAGAGCATGATCAATTTCACGGATGGAAACCGAAGCAATATTATAAACGATTGATTGAAAAATAACACAAAATTGTTTAAAAATACATGAAATCAAAATGGTATTTTCTCGTTTTTTTTTTAAATGAGCGCTTGTTTTTGGTTAGTTATTCATGTTTTTCTAATGCTGTTAAATCACCCCCGCAAATTGGAAAAAAAACATTTTTTACGTCTAGTTCTTTATCTAAATTATAAACATTTCATAATCACCTCGCCCAAATTACCCGCCCTTTGAGCCCTTTGTCATGACCGGTACTCGACTAATTATTTCATGTATGTTGACAATCTTAAAGTCGGTTTTAACGATAAATAAAACCATTTGGTTTCATAATTACTCTTTATTTTCACATAATGTTAACGAACGTTCACACTCAAGGCCTAATAATGCCCATGAATACTTAGTTAATGGTATTTTAAATGTAGCCTCTACGATTTTACGAGAAGTATCTACGCCAACGTATCATGTAGCATGTAGAGTACAGCGAATAAGATACATTTGTCACGTATTTTTCTACTTAGTAATATAGAGAGTATGTATGAGACGATGTATGAATGTGAATGAGGCAAGGAGTGAGTGCCAAGACCGAGTTGTTTGGCGGTCCGTCCTCTCTGCCTACCTCTGCGGCGAATCGGCGTGATTGTTAGTTAGTTTTAGTAAAATAAAAATAATAATCTGTCAGCATTGTTATTTTATGGGTGACAGTCATTTTCCCATCAAGGGTTTTTAAAATAGGTTTTTAAACGGTAAAGTTAATCTATGTATACGTATAAAGAAGAGTGTCTGTGGCTGGCGGGAAGGATTTGATTTTGAGGTAGATGAAATTTTACAGACCTTCAAAACAAGAGGAAGGTCACTGTCTGCACGAGATTTCGAAAACCACCCCGATCCCATTTTCCAATGCAGCTGAATTTTGATTTTGCTTGATTAATTTTTTTGCACACTTGTTATATTTAAAATGAAAGGAAAATCACTCTCTTCATCTGATTAGAAAAACTCTGCGTAAAGCCCGGCCAACGCCGGTAACTTCTGTTAGAATCATAATAAATAAATTATTAAAATCTTCCCTCCTCCAAATAATAAATATGCCTAGGTGCCTATAATAAGATAAATTGGGAAACAACAATCCTCCTTAACGATTATGACTTCCTGTCGATATTGGGAATAAAAACAATAAATATTTTAATACATTATCAGCAGGGCTTATCAGTAAACACTTAAATGGGGAAAGTTTTTAGGGTAGTTACCGTTAATAATAATTGCCAATTTATTCGGAATTGTGATTAAATCCATAAGAAATGAAAATAAAATAAAAACTTTTCTTTTCTAAATTAGTCTTCAGAATTTGCCGTAGTTAGATCCTCAGTCAGAAGTTTCACCATTATTTGTCAGAGTCTTCGGGAAGCGACACAAATATTACGCAAAATTGTATTTAATAGAGCTTAATATACTTTGTTTATTTATTTTTTAATTATTACAAAGGAAAGTAGTTTATTATAGTTCTCCTCACTACGAATTCTGTTTCGAGGTAAACTGTAAGTAGGTATGTTGGTGTTACAGCATGATTTCCTCATCATCATGTTTGTTGATTTCTTTATCTTCATCTTTGTTGACTGTGCGTTTTGTTAGTGTTACTTCATTAGTTTAATGATTTCCTCATCCTCATGTTTACTTATCTACATGTTGATGTTATTATCTTATTGGATATGAAATGGTGGGTGTTGAACCATGAATCACCTCCCTGCTAAAATAGAAGAAGACAACCGTTGATCAACAAGGCCAAAACAAAACTAATGGTGATCGACATGGCAAGCATCTTTGTAAGAACAAATATTGCTCTCATAGATTTAGAAATGGTGAAAGACTTTAAATGTCTAGTCTCATCTACAAGTTTAGGGATGAAGGCGGTCATCAAACAGAAGTGAAAAAACGAATTTGCTTGACAAAACACGCCATGGCAAAAGTTATGGACTGACATA
Source organism: Limnephilus marmoratus (assembly GCA_917880885.1). Taxonomy (NCBI): domain Eukaryota; kingdom Metazoa; phylum Arthropoda; class Insecta; order Trichoptera; family Limnephilidae; genus Limnephilus; species Limnephilus marmoratus. The sequence goes on from OU862908.1 coordinate 67,617,024, forward strand.
ACGAAGATAACCAAGATGAGACTTGTCCGGGTGTTGATTTTTCCCGTATTTCTCTCTACGGTGCGGATACATGGATACTTAGTGGAAATATGAATGCCCTTGAAATGTGGAGCTGGAGAAAAATGCTCAGACGCACAAATGTGTCCATTCTGGAAGAGCTAGGCATCCACAATAGGCTTTCAACTCTCTGCCTAGAACGTATCTTAAGATACTTTGGACACGTTGCTCCCCAAACTGAGGAATCCAACTTGGAGAAACCAAATCCCTCGATGCAGCGCAGAACCTCGAGGATTGGAGAAACTTTGTCCGTCATGGAAATTGGAGTAGGGGTCACGATCCTCGGCAATGAGGAACCAACTTGAGAAGAAGAAGTCTGTGTTACCAAATGTGAGAGCAAATTGGATTTCCATTGAAAAAATACAAAATCAATAAAAGATGGTACCTATACTGCTAAATTATATAAATTTATTTGAGTGGTACAATAGGCCACTTGCATCACATTTAAAAAAAAATTCCGGTTTAAACAAATATTCTAAGACATTCTTTTTTTTTTTTTAAATCGTATTTTTGAAACCCTGGGGATTTTTTGAAAATTTCAATTCGGAAAATCAGACCATTTTTTTATAAACCGGAAAGATGGGACATAACTTTATAGGTGCGAAAAAACGATAATTACATAGCCGAAAATCATTTAAAAAAAAAAAGAATTTTTTCCACACGAATGGCACAGGAGAATACCGAGGCATACCAAAAATATTACATCTCATAAATATTTTTTTCCTTGATCCATCTTACTGATCATAAATCATTATAATGTACAACTTATATATTACTAAATCCAATGTAATATACTTGTACTTGTAAATTATAATAATAATAAGAATATTATAAAATTTTATTTTGTTAAAATCAGCACCATATCTCTAAAACACGTACCGACTTCTAAAATGTACGGGGTTCTCTTCAGAACATCTGTCAAAAAGTCAAACCAAATGATAAGTTCGCAGAGAACAAACAATAAATTTAGTGAACGAATTAAAAAATTCGCCTGAAATCAAAGTGATGCCATATTAAAAAAATAAATCAGTGTGGAATTTTACAAAATTAATAGGAACATTTTCGGAGACGGGACATTTTAATGAAGTGATGTCACGAGCCCAAATAATGGATTTATTTATTTGAAAATATAAAAAACTGTACGTTTCTAAAAAAAATTACTAACATTTTCGCAATCTTAATAAAAAGATGTATCCACACGATTTTTTCCAAGTCGTTATGAATTCAATGCAAGTGGCCTATTGTTTTATTCGTGTTAATATTTTAATATTGAACGTTTAAGGGTGGGTTTCTTCATTTACCGAGACTGCTAAATGCAATGCTAATTGTAAAAATAAAAGATCGAAATTGAAAAATTTCTATGCATTTGACCGTCTACTTTTACAATTAGCATTGCATTTAGCATTCTCGGTAAATGAAGAAACCCACTATTGACTATAATCTCTTGCTGAGTCTAATATTAATTCAAATAAACGCGCGCTTCAATACCTTGACCAGAAGTATTTTTTTTATCAAAACTTTTCTCGTCGCTCGGAGAATATTTTATTCCGAGAAAAACATTATTGAATAAAGTTTTTATGGATAGTGACAAACCGTGAAATTGCCAGGATGTTTTTCCATGTGTCAAGAAGGTCCCTCCGTAAAGGTTATAGCCAGGAAACTTTCTCTAATAATATTACGTTCTACATCCACCTTATTTTACGGTTCCACCGTTTAATAAACTTACACGTTTGAGATGTGTGTTTTATAGCTTATTTGTCCAATTGAGGCGGGTGCGCTCAATTGATGCTTCTCGGAATACCAGCGAAAATTTTAAAAATATATCATTATTTATGTATTGAACCGCTTACTCGTTAATACGTGTTTTTTTTTCAAACAGATAGATTTAACTATATTATTGCGAAAAGTGAGTATTTATGTCGGGGAAACAAAAAACATGCAAAAAATATCCATTTAACATTTGTATTTTGTTTTATATTAATTCACATACACCACTTTTATATTTATCGCTTTTATTTAACATTTCATAGACAATCAATCAATGCTGCCAATCATGGAAAAAATATTATTTCCATATTAAACAATAATTTATTCACATTATTAAGTGAATGCATTATTGACAAATTTGTTCCTGTGTTTATAACAGCAGAACGTGGAAAGAAATGTATTAGCGTAATTACACTAGACAAACCCTGCTTTGCTAAACAAACCATTCAAAATCTGGGATGTATATCTAAATTATGACGACATGTAGCTTTCGTAGTTTGAACCTCAACCCAATAATTCGAAGTAGGTACTTTTTAGTTTTTTATTTCGAGGAGAATTTGTTTTGTAAGATTGATACTTCCGGCAAATGTATATATAATTTGATTGTCTATTAGTTAAAAAAAGAATATTCCGTATTATCCGTGCATCAAACTTCGACAACACGAACGTTAAGTATTATCCGTGAGGTGGAATCTACGCATATTTACCTTTTTTTTTTTACAATTAATTAATTAAAAATAATTCATATTATATTTATGTGACGTTGCAGAGTGGAAGATATTCTCTGTATTATCCAGTGACGTTTAACGTCATGGGTATTTATCTTGATGAAATACCATCATTAGGAATTGAATTTTAATGAGTTTAGCCGAAACATGGCGTAATACTTTTGGCCATGAAAATGTCAAATCATATCCGTCTCTAGCTGTATTTGGTGACCAGATTTGAATAACCAGACACCTCCCAGCTTTCTTCTATCCCATCTCCTTCCCCTTTCCACTATCTCCAGTCTCACAACATACCAAATGGGGATCCTCTAACCTCTGATCTATTGAGTAACGGATATGTGGTTGTATCGATGATATGATGGGTACCTACTGTTCTTATCGAAAAATGTTTTGAGTTAATTGTTTGATAACGGACAGACTGAATACTATGAGTACGAGTATGTATGCATTTAAACATGTTTCATAAAAAAAGAACAAAATGTTTTTTTTTATATTAAACAAATTATTGATAGATTTAGTTTCTCATAATTATTAGGCGAATAATATTTTATTTTTATTATTTCAGATTTAAAAACCAAAATTTAAATCTAAACGAAATAAAACTTTTTTTAAAAGACTGTGGTAGCGAACGATGCAGTTATTTTGAATCATGGAGACCTTCCTGTTGGCTCCTCTCACTACAGCATCCCTCCACATAGTCACTATAGACTGCCGACGACTTAACAGCTTTGTAAATCACTACTTGTTCGCTCCCACTTTTCATAAACGAATAACTTATAAATATAAATTATGGTACGGATGTAAATTTTTATAATAAACTCGTAAGTACAGTGTTAAATAAATGAATAAAATTTTATTTGATTTATACGCAATCCATACATTCATTATCCCCAATAAAATGGTGACCCCGACGTGATCCCCATAAGACTTTATTAAAAAATTACAAATAATCAACTAGTTTCGCTTATAACCAACCTTTTATAGAACCTTAACAGTTACAAATAACATTTTAAATTTACAACAGGAATTACCCAAACGTTAATTTTTTTTAGTTTCCTTTCTTCCCATATAACGCCTACCATCTTCCCCACTAAGTATACTGCTCTGATGTTCCGTACCTCCAATACATTTTCTTTCTCTGTTCTTATTAACTCTTATTTATAAATGTAAATATCTGTACTTGTTACTTTGTTTTGTTTGTTTGTTTTTTTTTATTTTTTTTATTTATCTATTTAAAGTTTATTTTTAAGTTTCAATGCCTGTCTTTCTAGGATAAAACTGCGTCGAGACAGTCAAGGTAAGCGTAAAATGTATAATAAAGTGATTAACAAAGATATCACTTTCCTCGTTTATTGACGATTGACGATTCGATTTTTGACACAACTAGCTGCGTTTGCTAACTACTGAAGACATTTGTGATCACTTCTACTAAAGTCAAAAATTTGTTCACATTTAAAAATGTTAGGTATTAAAAAACTTTGGAATATTCTTTACAATCTTTCTGGAGGCACCATTTTACAAGAAACATTTTAGTTCTATCCCGCTATGGGCAATTAACAAGTTTCATTGTAAAACTCGAAACTTGTAAATTTATGCTTATTCTCATGGTTGGGATTAATTCTCTCTGCAAGTTAGTCTGGTGTAGTGTTTGCAATGCACTTTTTTCGCCAAGCTTTCAAACAAAGTATTTAATTCATACCCGCCAGCAAAATCCTGAACAAAGTCAAATTTTTGTGTTTGGGGAATTGTATGGGGTAGAAATTTTCATGGTTATTTTATGTAATAGGTACTAGCGCAGACCCGTGAAAAATCACAGGATATTATAATTTTAGGATTTGTGAGTTTCAAAAACAAATATTGTCAATTTACTTTTTTTTGTAACATCTCACAAGAGCGCCCCTGTCTATGTAGTAAAGGCAGGGAAACTATGTCATCCGATAGGGCAGTGTTGTGAGACGGGTTAAGGGATGGGCTGTAGTAAGGAATTTATTAAAGCGGGTCTTTAAGGATTATATAAAGGAAGAAACATAGGTGCCGGTAGCTCGTTCCACATACAAGCCTAATAACACAAAAACGAGTCGAAGAAATAAGACGTTCTCATAAAGCTAACATCAATGTTGAACGGGTGTTTCGCTTGTGTCCGTCGAGTTTCACGCACGTGATCAGGCTCTATTAACATTCCTGTAGAACAGACTTGCGTTCCTCACATTGCGTCTGTGCATTAGAGATGGCAACGGATTGTCAATCAGACGGAGATAATCAAATAGGTTTATTTACAAATTGGAGAGATCCAATAATAACAATTTAATGGAGCGACTGTAAATCATGCAATATGCAATGTTTTTTATAGTGTCTTCGGCGTACTACACGTCGTAATGTCTCCAAACTTCAGCTTTCTAATAAAAGTGTGTTTACATGAATCGGCCTACCAGGTAAATGTGTCAATTATTTAAACAAAACTCATTTCAAATAAAAATTATAGCTAGTGTGTCGCTTGGATGGTATGATTTTACTTATCAGTTCCAATTTTGAAAACTAAATTTAATGTGTTACAAGGTAATACAATTTCAAATAAGCGCAGCCGAAATTAGTATATTTAATATTTTTCCCGAAAAGAACAAAATTATTTATATACATACCCACATGGGCGTAAATATATTGAAAATGGGAGTACAAAATAGAAAGGTATTCTCACTGACGCGAGGAAACCACAATAATATAAAAATTCCAGGAAGGATCGTATTCGAGTTTAAAAATATGTGAAGATTATGAAAATATTACAAAAGAATTTTTGAAGCATGAATTGCGAATCGTAGGTACTGGTGACCTCAGCACTGTGTTTCCAAAGATTTTGAAAATATAATATTGTTCTCAGTAAAGCAACGGGGGTGTCCGGTGTAGGCGGTACAAGAAAGCAAAAATTTGAGCCTGTTCATTCGTTCGAATGGTTCTATTTTTCACCTTCGCGCTATTATTTTTTCATGGAAAATTGGACAATGGTTAAAAAAGGCGCATACCTTTGTTATTTTTATATGTGCCTTTCGACGCTTGTATGATCCTCGATAACAAAATTATTAAAAATATTTTTTTCGCTTGTGAGTCTGTAACTTTGCTTCCTTGAACTCTAGAACCCGTAATTACTAACTACTCCACAACCCATTTTTTCAAAAACACTACACACAACATTCATTTCTCAGAAGGACGTGCACAAAATATAATAATATCTTTTAAGACGCTTATTTTTCCATTTTTCCTCAGGTCAATTTACTAAATGCATAATAGAAAAAATTAAAACAAATTGTTAATTATGAACCCTCTCTACCCCTGCTGTTTGTTATTTTTTCATTCTCACTATGTTGTATTTCTTTTTTTTTATCAGTTTAATTTTATAGTTAACATTACTTATGACGTTAAAATGTATTAATAGGTAGGTATATTGTTTCATTTCACATTATGTATCTTATAAACTTTCATTTGTGTTTTTTTTTTTCCATTTTGTTTACTTGCCAACTTGCCATCATCATAACCATCATTTGTGTTTTTCTATAAATTTTATGCGTAAACTTCGCTGGTTCATGCAACCATGTAAACATGTAATTACTTTAATGAAATATGTTTAACTATTTGTTTCCCTAATAAATATAAATAAAAAAATAAAATAAAAATATAATAAATATAAATAAAAAAATTGCTTTGGAAATAAAAAAATTTTCTGCGCCTTTGTAGATCTTCAAAAAGCGTACGACCGAGTCGACAGGAAAAAGCTATGGAAGGTGTTGTCCAAGTATGGAGTGAATTCAAATCTAATACAGGCAATTGCGTCTCAGTACGAGGGAAGCGTTACATGTGTTAGGGTGAACGGTGATTTTACGGGGTGGTTTGACATCACCAAAGGTGTTAAGCAAGGCTGCGTAATGTCACCATGGTTATTCAATCTGTACATGGATAATTGTATGCAAGAATTGAAAGATGTGGGATTGGGCGCGAAATTGAATAGTCTGAAAGTATGTTGCCTGTTGTATGCTGATGATGCGGTGCTGATTTTTAATACTATGGAAGATCTACAGTCTCTAGTATCTAGGATGAACGAAGTATGTATGAAGAATGAGTTAATGATGAATGTAAGTAAGTCTAAAGTCATGGTGTTTGAAAGAGAGAGTACAAAAACAGTGTGCGACATAGTTGTGAATGATGAATACTTGGAGCAGGTGGATGAGTTTGTTTATTTGGGTAGTATGTTTACGAGAGATGGGAAGGCTGATAGAGATATTGAAAGAAGGGTAAATGCTGGTAACTCCATTAATGGAGGACTGAATGCCGTTGGCGCTAATAAAAAACTGTCAAAAAAAGCAAAGCTAGCAGTCCACAATGGAGTCCTGGTACCTACCCTGATGTATGGCAGTGAGGCATGGAACTGGCAGAGGAAGGGTGAAAGTAAACTGAATGCTGTTGAAATGAGATCCCTGAGACGTATGTGTGGTAAAACCATGTATGATCGTGTTAGAAATGTGGATATCCGCAAAGAATGTAAGGCAGATGTAAGTATAATGAGCAAAATTAAGAAAGGGACCCTCAGATGGTTTGGGCACGTAGAGCGAATGAGCGAAGAAAGTAGTATAAAAAGAATATATGATGCAAATGTGAATGGTAGAAGAAGTCGGGGACGCCCGAGGAAGACATGGCACGATTAAGTGAATCAGATACTTGAGACGGGCCATGTCAAAAGTCAGAATAATAGAAGAGTATGTATGAGACGATGTATGAAAGTGAGTGAGGCAAAGAGTGTGTGCCAAGACCGAGTTGTTTGGCGGTCCGTCCTCTCTGCCTACCCCTGCGGGGAAACGGCGTGATGGTTAGTTAATTAGTTAGTTTTTTTTTTTTTTTAATGACTCTTCACCCCAAAAGAGTGTTCTGGCCAGTGTCATCTGAATGCCTTTGTGAGTGTAATTTTGTGAGTGTAATTTTTGGTTAAAATTAACTAATTTATTTTTAATAACAAGAACCTATCTACATTATATAATAATACTATACAAATAATAATAATAATAATACGCAAAATATTACAATAAGAGATGATTTTAATTAAACATAACAAGGAAATTAAAAGATATGCTGACACAATTTATTGTGCGTAAAAAATAAAATAAATAAATAAATACATGAAACTTAACTTACAATTACAAATTGATGCTGTTAATATTCAGGAAATTAGCCAAGACTTTATACACGCGTTTGTTCACAGAAGATAACAGGCATGCAATGTTGTAGGGAGGCAATATACCCGAACTGATTAGATGAGGGATGAAATTTTTGTATGAATTATTTATAGGACAACTGAAAAAAATATGATTGAGATCCTCTTCACCAAGACGACATTCACACATCGCAGAATTCTTAATATGAATTTTTGTCAGGTGAACATTGTGGCAGCAATGCCCTATCCGCATGCGGCAAATGGAGGATGTCGAGAATTTGTTAAAAGAAAGTCTGGAAAACCACGGTTTTGAAGGAATCGTTGGCTGAATTGTGAAAAAGCTATATCCTTTTGATTGACTAAATTCTTCCCAATGATTCTGCCATGTGGAAATCATGTTTTCCTTCAATTTTATGAAAATGTCATCGGTGTTTAAAAATTTATATAAAATATCCCCCGAAATAATGGCATCTTTCGCCAATGAATCGGCCTTTTCATTTCCAGGGATACCGCAGTGACTAGGTATCCAAGCCAAGACGATTTCTTTGCCAGAGTCGGTTAATTTATGAATTAAAGTGCGAATTCCAACACAGAAATCGTCTTCTGGGTAATGGAAAGGGGAAGAGTTTAATTTTTGAAGTGCACTCAGGGAATCGGAGAGAATTAAGAAGTTTCCAATGTGAACATCGTCAATGTATTTGAGGGATTCAAAAATGGCTATACATTCAGCAGTGAAAACGGAAGTCTCTTTTGGAAGTTTAATTTTTCTATCGAATTGATCTGATGGGCAGTGGAATGCCGCTCCCACATGGTTTGATAAGGGAGACTTGGAACCATCTGTGTAAATAATTTTCCAGTTGGAATATTTCGAATTTAAAATTTGGATAAGTTTCCTTCGTGATTATTAATTATGCCGAGAGAAAAAAGAATATTTGGTTTACAAAAATGAATACGAAAGGAGTTGGCATATAAAGGAAGTCTGTCTGATGGATTTAAGAGGGGTTTATATGTACAGTACGTATGGAGGCTTTTAACAAGAAGAGGGATTGATTTGTTCCTCCAATATGGAAGTGATTTCACTTGAGCAGTGAGTGCAGTAATTTTGTCTTTCAGTGGGTGATTAGAGAGTCTTAAGCATTTAAATAAAAACTTGTCAGCGAAGAACTATCTTCTGAAATGAAGAGGAGCCTCCACAGCCTCCACTTGTAAAGCGTTAATTGGGGAAGAACGCATTGCTCCGATAATCAATCTTAAACTTTGAAATTGAATACGGTTCAACCTTGCGAGGTTCTTTTTAGAAGTGGGTTCAATGAGGAATTACGCGTAATCCAAATGACTCCTAACATATGCGTTATAAAAAAGTTTTTGGGTGAATGGATGACTTCCCCACCAGACCCGTGAAACGGCACGTAAAATGCCAGGCCAGCTTGACATTTGGTAATGATTAAATTAACATACGGGTTCCATGTTAACTTAGAGTCTAAAATTACCCCAAGGAATCTTATTTGTACCTGCATAGGGAGAATTGAATTATTCATTTGGACTGTTATACGAGGAGTAACACGTTTTCTGGAAAAGACGATAACATTGCTTTTGGACGGAGAAATTTCTAAGCCGTGATTTTTTAACCAGATGTGAAGGTTTTTCATGCAAATGTTAATCACATCCTCCAGAATAGAAATAATTCGTCCTGAAATATATATAAAAAGATCATCCGCATACTGAAGTATTTTACAAGATGGATGCATACTCCGATGCAGGTCAAAGGTATAAATATTAAAAAGGATAGGACTAAGGACGGAGCCCTGAGGCAAACCCTTGTTTACTATTCTTTCCAGTGGAGGAGAATCCAGCACCTGGATTTGAATTTTCCTGGTAAGAAGGAGGTTAATTATAAAACTGGAAAGCTTACGAGGGATGCCAATTTTTAATAATTTATTAAATAAAACATCTAATAAAACATTGTCAAAAGCTCCGCACACATCAAGGCAAACACCGACAAGGAATTCATTATTAGTTAGTTAAATTGCTTTGGAATTGTTGTCATTTTCAAAATTGGAAGTGAAAAAGCAGATATTCATTGTGATATTATTAACTGAAGTAACTGAAAATTATTTTAATTGTTGTTTTCAAAATTGTAACTAAATTGTATAGAAAACTAGCTAGTTCCCGGCTTGCATTGCTATGCCCCTTAATAAATAAACTGTTTCTCCCTGCGTGTCCTTTCCCATTCATCCCCTTCCCCTCACGCGTTCCCACTCCGCCTTCACCGCATTCCCTCTCCCTACTCCCCTTTCCCGCTTACCCCGTCCCACAAATCCCGAGTTCACCTCCCCTCACCCGCATTTCATACATTTAGTCCCGGTACAATCAGTTTTCAAACAGCTCGCGTGCCACCTATTGCAATTTTTTTATACAAATTTCATAATGCCAGAGCTCACCAGTATATATAGAAACCATCGCGGGCATACACACATCAAATCCCCAAAGTTTCATCGCAATCGGATGAATGGTTTAGCGATGCATAGACGTCTCATATATATACTCATTTAAATACGTATAGTATAATATAATAATTTTCAAAATTGATTGGAAAATTCAGAAAAGCGATAAAGTACCTACTTAAATGTGACATTTTTAACAACCTGTTATTTTTTAAATTGTAACGTGTGGTTGAGAATTCTGACTATCAGTAATTTTGAATTGAAAATAGCTTCCGAAGGTAAACCACACGTAGCATATTTGGAACAAAATCAAAAGTTTGACTTCGTCACTTGACTGGATATAAATTATTTTTATTTTTTGTGAAGTTCTGATGCATAAAACCAGATACCCCACAATGTTGAATTCCATTAAATATGAAAGTCGTAATTAACAACTGTTGTGTTTTGGAGTTGTTGGGCAGAGAAATAATGTTCGCATTTCAGAATATGAAATGAGAACAGATGAAAAACAAAAGAAAATTATTCAGTGGGAAACAGTTACTCCGGAATTTAAAGACTTGGTTTCTTGGAAGAGCCAAGTGAGTTCACAATAATAATTATTCATATAGTAAAGAAACGGAAGTCTTGCTAATGACAGAAAAATTCCAAAGAAAATTTGAAAAGGATGGTAAAGTTGCAGCGGTGCTTCGCGTGCAGATTGTGACGCTAATTACCACGAGGAACTTAATTAAACTCCTAAAGACTAGTTTGTCTTCTTCGTTCTGCAGAAACGTTTTCCCTAAGAATCCTTCCCTCGTGTTTTATAGTAGGTACCTACCGTCACCGATGTATTCACTATGAACTAAAATATTTAATGAGATCTTCAGTTGTGGCTTGCCAAATTCAAAAGCTATTAAGTAATTTATGTCATATGTATTTGGTATCATCGTCATTCTTATTATAATAGCAAGATTGCCATTTTTTATTATTCGTACTAGCGCAGACCCGCGAAAAATCACGCGATGTTCAGAATAGGCCACTTGCATCACATTTTTTTAATTTTTTTTTCCGGTTTAGGCAAATATTCTAAGACATTCTGTATTTTTTTTTTTTTTTTAATCGTATTTTTGAAACCCTGGGGATTTTTTGAAAATTTCAATCCGAAAATTCAGACCATTTTTTATAAACCGGAAAGACGGGACATAATTTTATAGGTGTGAAAAAACGATAATTACGTAGCCGAAAATAATTTTAAAAAAAAGAACGTTTTCCACACGAATGGCACAGGAGAATAACGAGGCATACCAAAAATATTACATCTCATAAATATTTTTTTCCTTGATCCATCTTATTGATCATAAATCATTATTATTATTTTTTTAATTGTAAAACTAACGTTTTTAAGACAAGATTTTTTATGCATAGCACAAAGGGTAACAATTATTATAAGCAATAATTATCAGCCTGAAACACTCATCCACATTGAAAAATCTTCCGAGAAAAGATACATGACGCCAACGGGACTTGACATCAAGTCCCGTTGGCGTCATGTATCTTTTCTCGGAAGATTTTTCAATGTGGATGAGTGTTTCAGGCTGATAATTATTGCTTATAATAATTGATAAATCATTATAATGTACAGCGTCTATATTACTAAATTCAATGTAATATACTTGAACTTGTAAATTGTAATAATAATAAGAATATTATAAAATTTTATTTTGTTAAAATCAGCACCATAATCATTAAACCTCTAAAACATGTACCGACATCCTCTTCACGTTCTGAAGAGAACCCCGTACAATTAATGGGTACGGGGTTCTCTTCAGAACATCTGTCAAAAAATCAAACCAAATGATAAGTTCGCAGAGAACAAACAATAAATCTAGTGAACGAATTCAAAAATTCGCCTGAAATCAAAGTGATGCCATATAAAAAAATAAATCAGTGTGGAATTTTATAAAATTAATTGGATCATTTTCGGCGACGGGACATTTTCATGTAGTGACGTCACGAGCCCAAATAATGGATTTATTTATTTAAAAATAAAAAAAAACTGTACATTTCTAAAAATGTTTACCAACATTTTCGTAATCTTAGTAAAAAACTCTATCCACACGATTTTTTCCAAGTCGTTATGAAGTCCATGCAAGTGGCCTATTCTTGACAAATAAGTTCTAATTTTGAAAAAACGATTTTTAAAAAAATCTATTAAAATATTATATTTTAGATCTGTTCTTTATCGCTTGTCTGAATTCTACATTCAATCCCTTTTTGGAAATGATACTTAAATTCAAAGTAAATCACGATAAAGACACACGCACTATCGAACTACTTTTTTTATAATACCCCCTTTTTGTTAGTATTTATCAATTAATATAATTTTTGGTTTTAATAATTTTCATTTAATTTGGCGTGTGGGTAGACATTTTCATTTTGAGGAATATTCTGCTTTTTATCTGACCACACTGATAACTATATATTATTTTTTGCAAAAATATACTAGAAACAGCGCGTGGTTCTACGTCCTTGTTTCTTTAACTGGCCGTCAAAATTTTAATTTAGCTCACGGTTTAACTTTATGTTGAAACAGTCGGCATTTAGTAAGTCATTGGTTCTTAATTTAGTTGATTCACTTTGACGGCCGGCGTAGTCTAGCGGTAAAGCTCTTGACTCGCACTCCGAAGGTCGTGGGATCGAATCACGGCGTGGCAAATAAATTTTATTTGATTAATTTGTGTTATATCTCAATTTATTCATTTAAAATAATATAAGTATATTTGCGGCACTCTCAGTATCGCCCTGGTGTAAGACCACCATTCAGAATTGAAACGTTGCTTGAAATGGCTTAAGCCGTGTTTGGTGACCAGATCTGAATAGTCAGGTACTTCCCCACCTTCCTCTTCCATATCTCCTTCCCCTCCCCACTACCTTCAGCCTCACAACATACCTCAATTGGAGTGCCCAATATGCCATAGTCCCACTGGCTCCAGACGGGAGCCGTTGGGACTCTTGTGCGGTGTTCATGTAAGAAAAAAAAATTAAAGTCTTGTGTAATTTTGCACGGTTTTAAATATTAACCCTTTTGTTAGATCCGTGCAATTATTCTATGTATGTATATGCCTATTTTTCTTACAAAATTCTCAGTATTAACAAGACGTTTACTGTAAAAAGAGAACAGCCTATTTAGAGCAATTAGTTTATTTTTCTAATAAATATATGGAGTCTAAAAATACCAGTGTTTTAATAACTATCGATATCTTCACACTCATCTTCTTCTTCCACTTTACTCGATCTATTGAATCTATCCATAAAAGATTACATCCTTGGACCAAATCGCGGACTCCTGGCGCTGACAGTTATAATACTATCAATGTGACAGAAATGTGATTTTATTCTATAATACGTGCTACGTGAATGACAGTTATTTGCGCGACAGAGATGATTTCTTAGTTACTTTTCGTGATACTTTTAAAAGATTTTAAGAACTAAAATTTTCGTTTTTTAAGAATGATTATCAAAGTTTTCTTACGTAAATAAATGCGTTATCAATTAATTGCATACTTATTCACGATTAAAATATTCTATTAAAGTACGATCACATCAGATACGATTTTAGATTTTCACGGCCAAAAGTATTTTTTTTATTAGTTTTTGGGATATTATGCGTGTTGTGCAAAAATCCTATATATATTAATAGAGACGACGCGACGGAGCTAAGCTCAATAGTTCTTGGTATCCGGTAATTGACGGCTACATCAAGGCTAAACGCAAAAAACATGTTGAAGTATATTGTAGCGCCAGCTCCACTCCTCTACGAGCTGGCGACACGGAATCGCTCCTAAGTAGATAAGTACAAACATCACCCCTAACCATAAATAAACCAGTCATTAGATTGATAACTTCGTGCTTTTTGTATGGACCAAGTGTCAACGCTATTTGACCATATATGTACATACCTATATTTGACGACTTTTTATTCGATGTGCGACTCTGTCGTCACACATACCATCGACAAGGATGGAGGAAACAAAATAAAAGACCATAGACGATATATCTTTCAGTACCTACCCAATTTATTAGCCTAAAATATTATTTTAAAAATTAAATTAAATGTCAAAATGTTCCCCAGAGCAACAGAGCTGGATCTGACAAATCGCTGCCTTGAGAAAATGAGCTTACTTTTCTTTACTGCTCATTTTCTCCGGACAGAGCTTTGTCAGATTGAAACCCGTTGCCCTACGAAGAAACCAATGTCGTAAAAATTACTTGAAATTTCAATCCCTTCAAAAGGGGAAGAACAATTTCAAATAAGATTTAGCTTTCCTACGATAGTATCGACTTTGACATTTCTCTGGTTTCAACAGAAAAATGAAAAACTCAATTAAACGTTTTAGTATTTTATTTAAAACAGGAAATACAAGAAAAACTAACTAAACATCACGCCGTTTCCCCGCAGGGGTAGGCCGATAGGACGGACCGTCAAACAATTCGGTCTTGGCACACACTTTTTGCCTCATTCACTCTCACACATCGACTCAAACATACTATTTCTGACTCTTGACGTGGCCCGATGCAAGTATCGGATTCCCTTGATCGTGTCAGGTTTTCCTCTGGCGTCTTCTGACTTCATCTATCACTCACATCTGCGTCATATATTCTACTTACACCCCACGCTTCGTTCATTCGCTCTACATGCCTAAACCATCTGAGAGTCCCTTTCTTGATCTTACTCATTATTAGCCTTGCATTGCATTGCTTGATCATAAATAATAATAATATTTGGATGATTTGTATAGCGCCATTTTTTGTAAAAAGTTACTTCAAACTTATATTTCTGCAATCTAATTCCAACTACAAAGTAGACAATCCATTATAACAACTTAGGGAACGTACCCATACTACGTGACACGTTTAGGGGGGGGGGGGGTCTTCAAAATGTCACGCTTGGTACAAATGAGCGGCGGCGTCCATAGGTTTTTGGTCACCGGGGAGGGGGGGGGGGTTAAAAATTGCAAAAAGTTGGTCACGTAGTATGGGTACGTTCCCTTATGGCTAAAACTTGCATCCACCGGTTCATCGATCATTGATATGAAACTACCTATATGTACAACGATTTGATCAATGAACGCTTTGCTGCATATAAAATGTACATATATTATTTTATTTATACTCTGTACAGGCAGAAAATATACCGTATCATACGTAGTTTTACCACACATCCTCAGGGGTGTCATTTCTACAGCATTCAGTCCACTTTCCTCTGCCAGTTCCATGCCTCACTGCCATACATCAGGGTAGGTACCAGCATTCCGTTGTGGACTGCTAGTTTCGCTTCTTTAGACAGTTTTTTTGTTAGCGCCAAAGGCATTCAGTCCTCCATTAATAGAATTACCTACATTTACCCTTCTTTCAATACCTCTATCAGCCTTCCCGTCTCTCATACACATACTTCCCACGATATACAAACTCATCCACCTGCTCCAAGTTCACAACTATATTACACAATATGTTCGTACTCTCTTTAATGATAAAAATAGAACAAATTTAAAAAAGCTAAGCGTACTGAGAATATATTGCTCCTGCTGCATCCTGGTCCAGTCCATGGAGTACTCTTCCTCCTTCTTATGTTCTCTCAAGAACAGCGGTGCAAGAGAGTGGTAGAACACGTCAGCCACCATCTCCTGACATGACACCACAACGTTACTGTCCCACATACCTACAACAATCATATGTCATAATTAAGGTGCTAAATTAATGCTTTTATATGTATTATTATAATAAGGTAAAATGCAAACAAACTCTGAGACCTGTAGGCGCGGGCCGTCGCTCGTGGAACGTGCTCTCTACTCTAGGGGAATGACACAGTAATCTCCACCAGCCTGCCAGCTGTAAGGGTAGGATTTGGTGTTTCGAGCTGAAAATATTAAAGAAAATATCTCATGAGATACATCAAGACAGACCGACAGATAAAAACAAAACAAGATAAATGCAGAAATGTTTCATATAAATGTTTGTACCTGCAGGTTATAATGGTTTTCACGAGCATAATCATATCGCGAAATGATACGTTTTGCGATACTAGTAGCCACAAACATATGCACGAGTTCTCAAAATTGGATAATAAACGCATTCAATTCTATTTTACTTGTTTAGGAAGTAAATTTTGAATTCACGTCGCATTGAAATAAACCGTTGAGAGCAATGGAGCAACCATTTTAATATATTATTTCACCCAGCTGTCAAAAGTTTTTTCATAGAAATTCAAAGTTTTCCCATTGGTCGTGAGACTCTATCGTCACGCAGTCATAGATATTATCTATCTTTCGTCTTGGTTGAAAATTTGGATCGGAGTTATACCCCCCTGCCCCTAACTATCACACATCTGCCCTGATGATGGACACTGTAACACTGTCCGAAACGTTGGCTAAAGAAGGAGGTAGCGCAACAAGGCATAATATCCCAAAACTAATAACAAAAAAAATACGATCACATCGTTTATAAAGTTGCTACCGCAGACTCGTAAAAGATCATGGGATTTAAATTTTTTTTAAATATGTAAGTACTATCAAAAATAAAAGTAAAAATAAATAAAATAAAAGGAAAGAAGGTAGATGTATTAAAGTTTTTAAATTGAAAACAAAATCACGGCTGAGAATCGAACTGCTTGGAAGGAACCTATGCTGACCACGCCACCAAATATAGTACCGGTAGCGCTACAACGCATAATACCCCAAAAATAAATCACGAAAACATTTTTGGCGTTGTAAACTCCAAATCATAAATATCATGTTTCATGTTCTTTGTTTTTAACCGTTGGAGAGATTTTATTTAGTACGGTGTGTTCACCAGGGCCGGCCTGAGCCAAACACCTGGCGCTAGTAAAACTCAACGGCGCTGTGTTAGACGTTCGGTATTATTAGCGCCTTAGCAAGCCGGCACGTAACATAAAAAGTGGAGGTGTTACATAAAAAATGTGAACTCTGTTGCTATGAAATTTCCCTGTCTGTATAAACCATCATGAAAAAGGAATTATTGAAGGATAGGCTTGTTCTTTAATTAAATACGCCATCTTGTTTATGTCACATTTTTCATCAATAAAAAAGTTTTTTAAAAATTCAAAATATTGTGTTAAAGGATAGTTCAAAGAATTTTCGGCGGTTGAACAGAAACGAACAAATTAATTCTTGGTTGAAAAATGCCTCAAATGAAATTAGAAAAAATATATTTATCCGAAAATAAGATATCGCTGTTCTTTCTTCACTTTAGTAAAAGCTCTACTTACTATTCGTGTAATAATGGCTTTTGATCCCATTGTCCACGTGACCTATATTCTCAACTGATGCGTAAAGCCTTTTTGTAATAATGTTATATTCCGGCGGGCGCGTTAACTGTATTCTAATCGTCCATCGCGAAGGTTGAGAATGGTTGCAGAGTCGTTTATTTCTCTCAAAGGCTACATTAAGATTGACCCTCTTAAGGTATTTTATTTCCCTGGGGGTTGTGTGTTCTCAAAATACTGGAGACTGTTTGAAAGTCAAAAATAGAATTTGCCCTCCTTGGGATATGCTTAAATAATTGAACTTCCGATAATATCCCTTTGACTGAGACAGGGGTTTTCCGGTTCTAAAACATTACTAGAACCTCAAGGTACTGTCTAAACGAACCTAATTGACGTCTATTTTATTCCAGCCTATACTATTCCCCCTTGAAAATCTCTTGTAAGCGATTATTGACAAAGAGATTTGTCACTAGAGTATCAAAAATACAAATTTTAATTGAGTGTAAATTGGAACTGAGTGAAGAATTCAAAGAAGTCATGAAGTTCCTACTAATACATTGGTACATTTTTTAACGATTTAAAATGTAATTTTGGCAACTATCGGTAAATAGGTGAGATGAAATGTAAAAAATAATTTAAAAAGCACTCTAATGCGCTTTTTAACAATTTTTTTCGTATGTAAACTAAATTTACGACACGAAAAACGCTTTTTTACTGTTTTTTTTTTTTTTTTTGTATTTCTTGGGCATTAACTATGTAACAATTTCTAGACATATTGTTTTTTGAAGAGTTTTATTAAATGTACATTTGTTACTTAAATTTAATTTTCAGGGAACATGAACTTTGTTTACGAAATAATAATTACTCCGAATTTGCGAATCATTTAATAGAGTCAGGCCATAGCTTCAATAAAGAAAAAACAAAATTTAAACATTGCAATATAAATTCTTACTTTAATCTTTGCGCTTTAGAAACGCTCGAAATAAACAAAAAAATTGAATCTAAAATTAATTTAGTGAATAAAATAATAGCGCCTTGCAAATCTCCTCTACTAACCATGTTTCCGTATAATATTGACTCCTCCCACCGCTTTCCCCCTCCCCCTAAAATCATCCCTCCCACTACTCCCACCTAATTAATCTTTGGTACTTGCATTTAATTTTGAAGTTAGTTTTAATTCTGCTCGTGAATGATACGGTTGTATCGAAACCGGTCGCGGAAAAATTAAATTTAAGTATCAAATGTACATTTAATAAAGCTTTGTTACTGTTTTATTTGATATTTCATTTTATTAAGAAAAAATGGGTTGGGCAACACCATTTTCCTATTAGTTACTGTCACTTAAAAATCTTTGTGACAAATTAATTTTAATTATTATTTTTAATTGATAAACTAACGTTTAGGACTAGATTTTTATGCATAGCACAAAGGGTAACAATTATTATAAGCAAAAATTTTAACAATTATTATTGCTGATAATTATTGCTTATAATAAATATATTTTATTTTAAAATTTGAAACACAACTAACCCTACTAGATATTTGCCATCCAGCAAAAAATATGGCGTAGCCGTTCCTCTTAATATTATTTCGTTTGTTAGCTAACGGTTTTAAATTTGTCAAGTCTTTATAATACGAATAGTTAACTAATTAACATAACCTTGTGCAGCATTATACTTTATTACAAAGCTTCTGTCATGAAGATTAGAAATTTCCTTAATTGGAGATTACATCAAGCCACTTATCAATCAACAGGCGAAATCATCTACAATCAGCCGATGTTTTTACAACAATTGAGTTTCGGATGGTCATCCTCTCGGATATTTCTATTTGTAAAGCTTTTTACGTCCCGAAGGCTTCCATTGAGCGGACGGAGCGGTCATCCATTGGCTGGTCAATTTATCATCCGCCCCTTGACAATTTGAGAGTTTAGAATTTTTGAAGAAGCTATAAACAAGATGACGAGCGGGATTTAACGTGACCGGCAGTACTAGTTACGTATACTCGACTCCAGCAGCGAAGCAGCCAAGCTACGAGAAATAATTTTACTTTTAATAAACTATTTTATCTCTTATTTTTGCTCTCTTAAACTAAATAATTGGATTTTTCCTAACAATAAAAAATCTTCTTTAAATATTGAGCACCGAACCCGAACAGATGATTGGATCAATAAATGGGATGATTGAGGCAAAAATAAAAGGCAAGGGATTGCCAAGTGCTCGATTGTACTCAATATAATCTTCGCTCGAATTTGATTGGTAATCCTTGAAAAACGAAATTGAAACCTTTAATTTTTCAATAATGCCCTCTCAGTGAAGATCTTTTTTCACAAAAATGTTAATAGTTCTTGTCATAAGGTATTTAAACAAACATTAGGCCGAGAATACAAATTTCGTCGAAAGTGTTCTTACGATCGTACAGGGCGGTTCCAATGAAGAAGATTAATTATTCTCCGTATCAGTTTTTTTAAATAATAACTCGATATCGATTTATTACATTCAAAATTTGTTTAATTTATACCTACATTCAAAAATGCTGAAAGGCGTGATGATCAAACTATTAAAATTATGTAGTTTTTGTAATTATTTTTTGTTCATAGGTATTTATAATTTTTCAATAACGTCTTAGCAAAATAAGAATGTAAGAAAAATAAATATATTACATTGTAAGACCGTAAATAAATAGACAAACTAAAGTATTTTCGTCACAAAAAATGAGTGCGGATCTTTATTTTTATGATTTTTTTAAACTAAAAATAAATTTCTATAAAGTAGCTTTCCCAGATAATTTATTGATTTATTTTACTGCGTGATTATATGATTTGAAATGTGTGTTATGTATAACATATATTGTAATACATAACACACTATGTATAGTAACTATGTAGGTATTATATATATTGTAATACATAACACGTATGCTACTACTATATATTGTTTTGAAGAATTGAATTATATGCGTGAGGATTCTTGGTTTCTTTTTACATTTTTATCTATGTTTCTTGTACTTAGTTTTTGTTTACTTACTGTTCTACTTAGTTTAGCTTAGCTTCTGATTACTTACTGTTCTACTTAGTTTCTGTTTACATTTTTATCTATGTATTTTGTTTTGTGTTTTGTTGCAACGTTTTTTGTTATTATCTTTATATTTTCTTTATTGTTTAAATTTTTAAGTATTTACTTTGATACAAATAGTTTGTAAAAAATTTATAAGAAAAGCCCACTAGGGCGTGTAATAAATAAATAAATAAATAAATTACAAAATTTTGTTTGAAAATTTAACAAATCTGCCAATGACCTACGGTAAACCCTTATTGAACTAAAAATAAACAAATTTTTTAAAACTTAAAACGTAGCTTTACAAGATAAAAGAACAGTCTTTCGAAATCAATTTATAATTTTTTGTGGAAAAAGAGTCAATACGTCTAAAATTTGATTTAAATATTTCCGGTTTTCTCTGGTTATGCCCACTTAAAGCCTTTTTCGGAATGGTTCTGCCTCATCTATTCATACTCAGCTTTCTTCACAATTTTAAGACAATCTACAGTAGAAATCATTGGAAGATTTTTTTTTTACATGAGCTTCACACAGGAGTCCCTGAGGAAAATAATTTTCCTGAGGAAAATAATTTCCCTCAGGGCCTGTGGAAAATAATTTCCCTCAGGGCATATGTCATCTTTGGGGATGCTGTGTAGAGGGGTTTTGGGGGAAAGGAAGGAGAGGAGAGTTCTGGGAAGGAAAAGGGTTTAAGGGGTGGATGGGAATCTGGGGTTCAGTGTGTCCTGGTCATCCGCCTCCAATACCTAGACAAACCTCACCCCATGAACCCGGGCACCCCTGCTAAATCACCAAACGTAGCGAACCACTTGGGGTTGATGAAAACACGATATTCCATTCTAAAATCGTGCTTTCGGAGTTTAAGAACTTATAACTTGGAATAAACCCCACGCAATAAACTCACTTCTTCGGAAAAACATTGTAAATAATAAGTTGAAAGTGTCTGAAGTAATAATGAAGTTACGAGTACCTGAAGCCCGTAGCACACGTTTCATACAAGGCAATATTAACCTTTCTAGATATTGCTTGCGAGCATGCTTTAAACTAGCCTAGTCTTCAACTGTACACATGTACTCGTGTAAGGCATACTTGTATTAGGCGTACTCCTGAATAAGTATGCTCAAAGTATTCAATCGAACTCTCTCTCGACTCTCGGCCAAAAGAAGCTTTCTAAGAAAATAAAAAAAAAGTAATCGAATGTTCAGAACGGAGATCGAATCAAAACTAGCATACTTATAAGTAGGGTTGTCCTGATACTGCAGAGCTACTGAGATGTTTGGAGAAAGGCGCGTTCCCGGATTCCAAGCACTAATAAAAAAACCGATCACCAGCTACAAAACGCGTCTAGTCAAGAGGGAAAACGTTCTTATGATGACAGCATTGCACTTCAGATGAAGCCAATTCCCGATGTCATAGATTTCTAAAATTTTACTCGATTTTCATTTTCTTCTGTATTGTTATTATTCTGTTATTGTTATTATTTTATTATGTTTTCTTTTTCTATGTATTATCTTACTTACTTTTACTTTGATATATTCTATGAATAATATGTAACTTATAGAATTGCACCACCCTCTCCGAGATTTGGAATAAACAAGAAAAAAATGACATGCTAAGAGTGCACTCCCTCCAACCCGCGCTTCTGATAGCATGCTTAATACTAGCAATACACATACAAAAATAATAATAATAGGTCTTTATTCCAGGATGTGGGGAGTGCAATCCCACACATCCCGTAGACATACATTGAAAACATAGGTATTTATAAATAAGAGTAAAGATGGAATAGAGTTAAAAATAAAAATAATATTAAAAGTAAAGAAACACAGGAAAGCAAGAAAAATATAATAAAATAAAATTCAGAGAAAAAAAATAAAAAGAGTAGTATCATTAGATAATGAGTACTAAAAATGATTCTACGATGAGAATATTTCTGGAGTGGTTTATCCTTCCCCTCATTCCTGCAATCCTGGTTCTTAACAGAGCTTTAAATTCTGGAATTCGCCCTTCTGTAATCATTAACGCAATCAATGCAGTTAATACACACGCCACTATAGAGCAATTGCTAAATAATAGCATGCTTTCGTATTACTAATGAGCATGTCTGTCCGTAGCTTTAAAATTCAATTAAATAATCTCGTATTTGTCGTTTCTCATGATCTGACCAAGATTGAAGATTTTGTAATTTTGATTGAACATCAGTGACAATCGTTGCTGTTAAAATCACATACCGAGGAAACCATTTTCTTTTTAAATTATCTTATGGTTTTTCACGGGTCTGCGCTAGAGTTTTATATCCGTTGATAGCAAAACTAGAAGACATTCATTCGTGTTTAGAAAATCCTTTTTTTCATGCATAATCGGGATTGTTGTTCATAATTGTTGCCGGTGAGAATGTTACAATGCATGGAATTGTTTTTCGCAGAAAAAAGGGTAACCATATCGTTTTTTTCCTTTTCACGTGCGAGTGTTTTGCTTTAGTATATGGTTTAGATAGGTATCTATAAATTCTGGGTAGGTAGGTAAGATAGGGTAGATAGGGACTTACTTGGTTGTTCGGTTTTTTTTTGTGTGCGTATTTCCTTTCACCAGAGATTGGAAGTTTAAAGCCGCAGTTCGCTTTCAATTTGCTTCTTCCCCCGAATATTAAGAATTCTTTTGTTAATCTCGTTCTATTACCGTTTCCAATTTCCGTGAGCCTTTCATTTGGAGATTTTTAATTAAATGCCGGATAGTATACTTTCTATCTTATTTCTTACCTGTCTTTCTTGCCAGTAAACTTCAGTTCTGATTACGGGTGGGTAAATACCAGCAAGAAGAAGACTTAGACTAAATTTAAATTATGGAGTTACGAATTTCACTCTTAAATAACTAATTTGATGGGAAATGAATTTGGTATAGCGTGTAATTACAAACTCAAAGTTTAAACAAATAACTCTCGATGTTAAAAGGTTTGTCAGATATGCGATTATCATAACCTTATTTGTACACGTCGTAACACTTACCACCGATTAGTGTTATTCATATACTAAATAGGGGTTATGGATGAAAAGAGTACTTAACAAAAATGATGAATTTATTATAAACTAATGAAACATTTTTAAGATTCGAAACTTTAATTCTGGATTAATTGATTCTAAATTTTGTCGTACTTGTAATCATCTCAAGGGTGAGGTTTAAACTCGAAGAGTTTTTTTATCGGATTAAAATAACTAAATTCATTTGCGTGAATACTACAAAGGACACTTGTTAATCAGTGGATTATAAATTTTAATATACCATACGCGAACATATGCGCATTATTTTTAAATTCTCCAAAATTAAAATACTCAACATTAAAAAAAGGTTGTTTAAAAAAATCGGAAATTGACAAGGATGATAGAGCGGTTGATTCCGATACCGGAAGGAAGGTTCAAACCCCATTCAAACCAAATAGTATACATCTATCTATCACATTCATTGTGGTCGCATTCCTCCGAAACCGCTCGACGGATTTTTATAAAAAAAAAATATGTGTAAGTATTTGGTAGGCATGAGAATAGGTCGTAAATTATATTTCATACCGCTAGGTGATTAGGGTATCCCTATCCAGTCCGCCACATCGAACTTACATACACACAAGCGCAAGTCAAGAGAAGCGTCGCGTCATTTTGGCATTTTATTCGGCATTTGTTATGTATCACAACGCAGTGCCTGCAAAATGCTAGCAAGACGCAAGGGGCCCCATTGGGCCGTCGAACGAATAAAGCAAACACGCAAAATTAAACTTTAAAATTTAAAATTTAACGTTTTAGAGATTAAACAATGAATACGTCCGTTACTTTAATGAAATACATTAATTTGAGAAAATGAATGATTGTAGTTTTTTTTGTATTTATCGATGGTCATCGTCTACAGTGCTCCTTTCCTCTTTCTGTCATAGATCCCATCCCCAAACACTTATAATACATTCGTTATTTTTTATTTAAATATTATTTAGTTATTTTTTATTTAAATATATCTTTAAAAATATATAATACACTAGCTGACCCGGCAAACATTGTTCTGCCATATAAATTATTTCTAGTAAATATTTTTGTTGTTAGATAAAAAATAACGAACGTATTTATTACAGTAAAAAAACTTTGTTTTTTACGGGATGATTTTTTTAATGCTATCCCTTTGTTGTGTACGTTAAACTAAAATAAATAAAAAAATATTGACAGATTAGGTTAGGTTAGGTTAGGTTAGCGTTAGAAAATGAAATAAAACTTCTGTGAAGTGATCTTTTATGATGTTAAGCTTTTCAATTTTAGGTTATGGTAATACATTTATATTAACTTATTCTCTTACTTTGGACAAAGGCCTACCTACAACTTAAATTTTACCAACTCTCAGAATTTGCCAATTCTAAAATATCTACATTATTTAACTTGTATTTGGATATTTCTGATTTTCGTATTAAGTTTATTATCGGTTTTTACCGAAACTATTAAATGCCCAATAAAAACATTATTGTAACAAAATATCTATAAATATGTCGACTCTACCTGGATTAGCCTCTTCTCAAAACGAACTGAACAAACGACATAACAAAAGGTCGTCTACAGATTTTATAATTGTAATGTTGAAGTACACTTAATCCCGGGACAATAATTTTCCATTAACATCAGCTTAACCTTGTCTCCTGGGTCTCCCTTTTCACTTAATCTACTAACAATTTCGAATTGGGTGAAAAATAACAGAACATCAAGAATTATTGTTATTAGCTTTCACAAAGATGTTTCGGCTTAAAGAGGCGTTCATAAACAAATTATAACAAAAACACGTTAAGCTTTATGCCACATAATGTACATTTTATTTAAAAGTCTTTCGATTTCATTTTGCTCGTTTTGTACCGACTGTGAAAAGGCCGAAGTGACTAACCGTGCTTTTTGGGATAACCATTATTTAGCTTTATTCCATGTTTTGGTTTCCTGGCAAAATAAATACAATGCTAAAGAAATGATTTGCTCGAATATTGTTCTTTTTACTTTTTCCCCAAATAGTGCTGTTCACTCTTTGGGGAAAATAGTGTTCAGTAAGAAACGGTTCACATGCTACAAAAAATACTTCTTTTACATACAAGATTTAAATTTGGATTACCCAACAAACTGAAAATTTATTTTTCAATCAAAGGTGGAGCAAATATCTAATACGGATAAGTACTACTTTTATTGTTTATGTTTTAATTTTTTTTTTTTTTTTTTATTAACAGAAAATAGTTTTTTTTCTTGTTTACATTGCACCTGCAAAGCTACTGCAAGTAGCTTGTCGGCAGGAAAATAGTGTGGACAACAACATGATACAATATACAATGTTTTACAATAGAAGAAAAAAATATTGCAATTTAATAAAAAAACATAAATAAGTATAAACAAAATAATAAACATATATCTAAAAAATATCTAAAAAAAAATAAATTTTTAAATTAAATATTAATAATTAATAATTAAAAATTAAAAATTAGAAATGCACGAGGAGTCAAGTCAATACATAAAATCTGATTCCAATAGCCATGTTCTAAACAATAGTGCAAATTTAGGTGTCGAGCAACATTTTTTCAAATCATATGGCAGCATATTAAAAATAAGTGGTACAATGTATTCAAGAGTTCGCTGGCCATGTTTATTAGAAAATCTAGGTACTATCATCCCTTCATTTTGTGTAAGCCTAGTATTGTACATGTGATCCACCATTGTTTTGTATGGGCTATCTAAGATATGTTGCATACATTTATGGATTTATACATAATTGTGATATTTTGCCGCTGGTCATAAATTGCTTTGCTGGCAAGTAATTTGACCATGGCGTTTTGAATTGACTGTACATGTTGGATGTTTGTTTTACATGAGTGCCCCCAAGAAGTTATACCATATCTCACATTAGATTCAGCCAGGGACAAATAGATTAGTTTCATGGTTTTAATGAGTACATAATATTTAAGTTTATACAGTTTGGCTACAATCGCTCGAAGGCGCTTACATAGCTTAACAATATGGATATCCCATTTCATATTACAATCCACCGTCACCCCTAAGTAGACATATTCTTTGACTAGGTCAATAATGACATATTGGTCATTGAGGAATTCAATTATGCGTGATTTTAGAGGCAACTTTTGGCATTTTTTTGTAGATTAATTAGAATACTAAAAAAATAATGTTACCCAAACTATTGAGTTAACACAGTGACAAATAAATAAAAGAATTAAATATCGTAAAAAAGGCATGTCTTCGGGTAGAAATTTCAATTTATATTTTAGACAAATTTGTGTTTAAAACTTTTTACAATTTTTTTATTATATTAAATTTCATCACATTGATACATTAAATAGAGCAAAATTATATTTTTAAATAATAAGAATTAACTCACAACAATTGTAAAAGTTTCCTCTATAATCACGAAAAATTGAATCCTTTAATTACATTTATTTTAAAATTTGAAACACAAATACACAATTTAAAAGTAACACTTATCGATACCACATATTTGCTATACCTTTTGATCAAAAACTATGTCATAGTACATCGATGATAGCTGCCTTGATTGATTGAAATAATAGATTTACAAAATTCAATGATAAATATAATGGAAAGTTATCATAATTTTGCTGAATTTCGAATCCTTCAAATACGAGTATTTTCTCAATGTTTTCCTAAACCTTTTTCCAAAGCAGAACGTATTATCGCAACGACTACAAAAAGTAAACATACCTTCACCGAGAAAGCTTGCCGCAAAAAACCTTAACATCCTGGTCGTGTCACTAATGGAGATGAATTTACTCTGTTCTGAAAAAGCTCAGACAACGTTTAGTACAGGAAGGTTGCTTTATTTTGCAACCTTGGGCCGTATGGAATTCACGCGGACTTACAAACCGCAGCTCGCTAACGCTAGCTTCATGAAACTCGTAGTATAAGCGAAAAGCAAAAAAGTGAAACTGGTGAATCTACATTTCTTGGAAATCCCTGAAATGCTTTTTTTTCGAAATGAGAATTTCGATTTTTTTATTAGGTTTTTCCTTTTAGCGGCAACTAAAAGGTTAAAAAACTGTTGGGGTCGGGTCTACGCTTCGACGCATTAAAATACATCATTGAATATTGCTATTAACCAAATCTTCGGACCGGTTCTAGAAAATGGATTTTGGCGCGGACGTTATAACAATGAGCTCTTTACTTTGTTTAAGGAGCTAAACGTCGCAAAATTTATAAAATTGGGAAGACTTCGGTGGCTGGGTCATGTGGAGAGAATGACCGAGCATCAAGCACCAAAGTCCCTGCTGAACTCAAGACCAATAGGGCGAAGGGGCCTGGGAAGACCAAGACTAAGATGGAGCGACAACGTCCTCAAAGACATATCTATCTTGTAGCTTCCAAACTGGAGAGAGCTGGCACAAAACCGAGATGAGTGGAGGAAGACTCTTGAGGAGGCCAAGACCCACCAGGAGTTGTAGAGCCAATTGTGATGATGATGATGATTAACCGAATCACAACCTATTTTTTTTTAATTTGCCTGACCTAAAAAAATATAACTTTGAACTTGGTTTATCAAAAACGAAAGCTCGAATCAAAAATAACGCACAATGGACCCAAATGTCATGTAGATTTGCCATCTCTTGTACAATGAGTTTCTGGACTTAATATGTGGAAATTCTGGACTGATATATTATTATTGATAATAACAATAATTAAGTAAGGCTCTTGTGGAAACCCACTTGATTTCTAACATATCGCGGTCCTTAAACCGGTAAAATGTTTAACCCTTAGACCCATAAGCTTGTTTTCACAAAAATATAACATTATCAGACAAATGCATGATGTATGAAGCATACCTGACGTATAAAACGCATAAAGGATCATTGTATTTTTGTCGATAAAAGGTTGCTATTTTGTTTGAGAAAATTATGATTTAATTTAATGCTGTATTTGATTAAGAGTAGTTTTAATTAACATCATTCTTTCTTTAATAATGAGTGCTGCTGAGTTTTCAGCTAACCGTTACTGAATTACGGTTTGTTATGTGCACCCAGTCTTTTTCTGCTTTGTAAGGTAAAAGGACTATTTGAAAGCTTTCAATGAAATTACTGAAAACTCCGGCCTTGGTAGCACCTAAAACGATAATCGGATAATAAAAAGTGCCGTCAGTATTATAGTAATTTGCATAATTCAATTATCTGCAGACAACCATTCCTGGAAGGTTTATGGATGTTGGTACAAAATCTTTACCTTACGTTTTCCGAGCTTTGTATCTCGTATCTCTTACATTGTAAATATTTTTGGTTTCAGGTCCACATCAGGTACCTATGTATTTTTTTAGCTACAGAAAGCATAGGTATAAAGGATGCCCCGAAAAAATATTAACTTTTATCTTTTGAGGCACCCGAGCTGACATATACCCATTTTCTTAAAATCTAAGAAATTAAACGCTCAATACACGAAATAATGTCGGTTTTAAAAATCGACTTAGAAAGGTTGGTTGAGCGGTTGATTCCGACCACTGGCACTGATAAGGAAGGTTAGTCAAACTGTTTGAATAATGTTATTATTGACATCTGCGAGTATTTTAGTTTTTATTATTGTGGCCAAACATTATGGTAAAACCGTGCATGATCATGTGAGAAATTTGGAAATCGGCAAAGAATGTAAGACTGATGTAAGCATAATGAGTAAGATTAAGAAAGGGACCCTTAGATGGTTTGGGCATGTAGAGCGAATGAACGAAGAAAGTAGTGTAAGAAGAATACATGACGCTAATGTGATTGGTAGAAGAAGTTGAGGACGCCCGAGGAAGACATGGCACGATCAAGTAAATCAGATACTTGAGACGGGCCATGTCCAAAGTCAGAATAGTAGAAGAGTATGTATGAGACGATGTATGAATGTGAGTGAGGCAAAGAGTGTGTGCCAAAACCGAGGTGTTTGGCAGTTTGTCCTCTCTGCCTACACCTGCGGGTAAATGGCGTGATGATTAGTTAGTTAGTTCAGTGGCCGATAATCCACATCTCGCCGAAAGATGTTCTTACGATCGCACAGGGCGGTTCTGATAAGAAAGGTTGATTTTTCTTCGTAACAGCTTTTTAAAATTATAACTCAATATCGATTTTATTTCATTCCAAATTTGCTTTAATTTATACCTACATCAAAAAATGCTGAAATGCTTGATGATAAAACTATTAAAATTATGTACTTTGTGTAATTATTTTTTTATCATAAGTATTTTTCAATAGTGTCTAAGCAAAATAAGAATGTAAAAAAAATCTGAAATATATTAGTTTGTAAGTGCGCAAATAAATACACAAACGGACCAATTTTCTTCAAGAAACACATGTACGTATATATATATTTTAATGATATTATTTAAACTAAAATTAAAATTCTGAAACATGCGTTTACCAGACAATGTATTGATTTATTTTACTGCATGATTAGTCAATACGTCTAAAATCTGATTTAAAAATTACATATTTCTGGTTTTCTCTGGTTACACCCTCTTAATAATAACATTATTAAATTTTCTACAAATTAATTTTTTTTAATTAATAGGAAACATAAAATCAACAGGTTTATTTCCATCAGTGGTTGTAGGTCGTAGGATCATGTTATAAAGTCTATTGGCCATGTTACCGATCAGGCATATTGACCAATATTTCTCAAAGACGCTGTCGGAATATTTGTGGATTTCCGCTTTGCAATAAAATTTGAATAAATAGAATATTTCTGAAAGCATCCGAAAACCAAAACTGTATTGAAATACAATATTTATAATTAGAAAATAAACATATTTTTATAAATGCAAGCATAAAAGGTAAAAAAATGCACATCTTACTTTTTTGTCCATCTAAACTAAAATTACTTTCAACGAAAACAAAAAATGTGTCAAAAATTTGTCACATCACTTTTTTGTAGTTTCAAATTTTGTCGTTTTTCAAAATAATGTTTTCAAAAATTCACAAAGTTTCATAGTGGCACATTTTAAAACTTCTTTGATTAACTTCTGGATTTAAATATAAAGCGTGGTGTTTTCTTTTTCTGATACCGTTTAGATCATATTTCTCACGCTGATAGTAAAGGAGACAACGATTTCTATAAGGCCAAATGAGCTGTTCCCAAAAGCGAGTAAATTAACTCTACGGGTATTAGTTGTTTGTTCTCAAAACCGAACAAATTAATCTGAGGGGTTAGAACAAACATCTTTGCCGTCAAACATTTCTGGTTTAATTTTTCTAAATTACTTTTCCATTTTCTTGTTCTAAATAATTGTTTAGATATATAAAATCACAATTTTCAAATTAGGGCATAAAAATTGTTTAATTTTTGTTTGTGTGAAAAGGGCGGCCATCTGCGCCCCGAACCCATTCCATCCTCTTCCATCAACGCGGCTCCTCAACCTCAATTCATGTGGAAAAAGGTCACCCATCAATCTCGCCTTCTGTACCCGGACCCGGAGGTGGGTGTTTATTGATAAACCTTTTTTGTGACGGAATGTGAACAAAGGTTAATCTGTGCCATTTTTGCATTACCAAATACGTGTTTGGTTTTATAAGCGCTTAGGACCCACCGTTTCATAAATAATGGTAAATGGTCGCCTTCTGTTGCCTCAAATGTATTTCTTATGAAGAAGCCACAAGCCAAACATGTATGTATTATTTGTATGCCCAATATCGCCACATGTCATAAAAACCGCTTGGCAAACGGATTTAGTCAAGAGGTGATTTCAAACGCAAAAGTGGCGTTTATTTATTTTGTGAACCGTTTTATAAAAAAGAAGAAAAGTCAATCATTGGAAACTGTTACAGAAAATTTGTTTCTTACATGCGTTCAAACATTTCTAATTAAAAATATAATTTTTTACTAGTTTTTGCTTACATTTTTTATACAGGGTGTCCGGGGGTAAAGTGCATTAACTTTGGGAGGTGATTCTACATGATATTATAAGTACAAAGATAAATAACATTTTTCGACATTCCAACTTTTATGGGTTGTTTTGTGATAAAAAGATAAAAATAGACCGGCGTGTGCCGCCAGCTTTATTATTTCCGCTGTTACGATACGGGCCAGTCACAACGTCCTACGGGCGCTCAGCAAGTAAGATCGTACCTCACACTAAGGAATTTTAGTAGGTACGTCTTTTTGTATGGAAAAAAATGTTTGGATTTCGGAAAAAGTTGTTAATCTTTTTTACTCCTACCATCATGTAGAATCACCTCCCGAAGTTAATGCACTTTACCCCCGGACACCCTGTATATTTATTACAATTTTATTTTAATTCTACTCAATGGAAAAAGGGAAAAAAGCATCAATTTATTCAAATCATATTTTTTGTGTTCATAACGTGGATTTGTATTCATGACGGCTGGCGTGGTCTAGCGGTAAGGCCCTTGACCCGCAATCCGAAGGTCGCGGGTTGGAACCCAGCGTGCACAAATAAATTTTATTTAATTGATTTGTGTTATTTCACGATTAATTCATTTAGAATAATATTGAGCATATTTGGGACACGTTCCAGAGTGGAAGATACTAGTTGTATCGCCCTGGTGTAAGACCACCATTCAGAATTGAAACGTTGCTTGAAATAGCTTTAGCCGTGTTTGGTGACCAGATCTGAATCGAGAGGTACTTCCTCACATTCCTCTTTCCAATCTCCTTCCCCTCGCAACTACCTTCAGCCTCACAATATACCCAAATTAGGGATGCAATAGACTCACTGGCTCCAGACGGGAGCAGCTAGGACTCTTGTGACGTATTCATGAAAAAAAAAAAAAACGTAAACCAATTCGTGGACCAATTAAACGAAAATGGTGATTTAGTATTAATCTTCGTTTGAAACAAATGTACTAACATACCCCCTTTTTTACTTGTGCTCCACACAGGAGGCCCTGAGGAAAATAATTTCCCTCAGGGCCTATGTCATCTTTGGGGATAATGTGTGGAGGGTTTTTTTAAGGAAAGGAAGGAGAGGAGAGTTCTGGGAAGGAAAAGGGTTTAAGGGGTGGGTAGGAATCTGGGGTTCAGTATGTCCTGGTCATCCGCCTCCAAGACCTAGACAAACCTCACCCCATGAACCCAGGCACCCCTGCTAAATCACCAAACGTAGCGAACCACTTGGGGTGACCTATGGCAGGGGTGTTGGTTATCCATTAAAGGTTCCCGGGGCGGCGGTACCCATTCCCGCCTCCCAAATTGCCCAAATCCCCCTGAGCGAACGTTCCGATAATGATAATATTTGTATAGCGGAGTTTTGTGTCATTTCACTTCAAGTGCGCTTAGCCATAATAAAGAATCCTACAGTGCTCCATACGAGTCCATTACAAAATGTAGATAAAATAATATGAAATAAAGAATATACAGTATTAAAAAACAATGGCAAGAGAACAAAGATTAACAAAAACAGTGCTGTTATAGCATCGATCAGTAGTATATCCCGATAGATTTCCGGGCGTTCCATTTTGGATTTGGCCGCACTCATTCCAAAAGTCATAACTACCTCCGAATATTTATTTATTTGATGCAATATATTTACATTTTATACACAATTCAATGATGTTGGCCTCACTGGGTGGTTTACCCGTGCTGAGGCCTCCATTTCATATACAAAATTATACACAATACATATAAATATATATATATATATATATATATATATATATAAGTTTATGTTACGGCATTTAGTGGCTCAAAGCGTCCTTTAATTACCGGAACTTCTTGATCATTTCGACTTACTGGCTCATTTGGGCACTTAGTGGCTCATCGTTTTTTTTTTTTTAAGTCCATCATATCAAACTCG
Source organism: Limnephilus marmoratus (assembly GCA_917880885.1). Taxonomy (NCBI): domain Eukaryota; kingdom Metazoa; phylum Arthropoda; class Insecta; order Trichoptera; family Limnephilidae; genus Limnephilus; species Limnephilus marmoratus. Next base: position 67,650,332 of record OU862908.1, read on the forward strand.
ATGAGACGAGTCGAACGGTGTAAAAAAAATTTTTGAGTGAATAAATGACATTTTTACGTGGACCGTTAATGCTCCGGAATGCGTTTTTTATCAGTAAATATTCATCAATACTTAGAACATCAACTGGGTACACTTTTTATCGCATCTATAACCATCACGGCATGCGACGTTGCCGGATGTTCTCGTCATACAATATCATTCAAACTCCAAGTCGTTTATCAATGCTTTGCGATATTGAACTCAATGGTTAAATTCCTCAAAATCTATTATCGCATGACATTGCTATGTCAGATTGAATCTTTTGCGATATGTTATATGTTTGCCGGTATGTTATGTTGTATTCTATCTACATAGGTAGCTACTGTCAAGCGCTCGCTGTGGACTGTTAGTTGTTTTAGAAGAACAGACATTATATTATACGAGTAATATTTAGCGGCTATTCGCGCGCTTTTTTAAAATTGAAGATTGATTTACGAATTGCTTTTATAATATCGTTATTAATTTTGTGTTAATTGTTTTTGTGTTTATTACAAGGTTGATATTATTACGTATTTTAATACACATTTATGTAGTTTTTTCTATAAATAAAATATTTGCTACGTCATTCTGTATTTGTCTTTTGCGTTCTGAAAGCATAGTCAGTTGTAATGTAATGATATCTATACAGGGTTTTCTAAAAATTTCAGAAATATATTAGGTACTCATGTAATATGTTTTTTCATACAGTTATATTATTTTTTTTAAATGTTTTTTTAGTAGAACGTAATTTTTATAATGGATTATATTATCATATTTAAGAAATCTAACAAGTTTTTCATTTTAAAAAATGTTCTGTACCTAGGTAATTACTTTACGCGTGACAATTTTTCAAAAGCATTGTCTCTAGTTGTATTGAAGTAATTAAAATATGTTTTATTGTTGTTTTGGTGTATTTTATAAAAAAAAGTTATGAACAAAAATAAACAATAATTTAAAAATAAATTACAATATACGGCCTACATAGTCCAGGAGTGAGACCCTTGACTCGCAAACCGCAGGTCTCAAATTTTATTTGATTAATTTGTGTTATTTCACAATTAATTCATTTAAAATAATAAATAGTATATTTGCGGCACGTTCCAGAGTGGAAGATACTATCAATATCGCCCTGGTGTAAGTAAGACCACCATTCAAAATTGAAACGTTGCTTGAAAATGGCTTTGGCCGTGTTTGGTGTCCAGATCTGAATCGCCAGGTACTTCCCAACCTTCCTCTTCCCCACCTCCTTCCCCTCCCCACTACCTTCAGCCTCACAACATACCCCAATTGGGGATTCCATGGTGTCACTGGCTCCAGACGGGAGCAGTTGAGATTCTTGTGCGGTATTCACTGTAAAAAAAACTCCACACAGGAGGCCCTTAAGAAAACGATTTCCCTCAAGGCCTATGTCATCTAATATGCTGTGTGGAGGGTCTTTTTGAGGAGAAGAGGGAGTCAACATTGGTCTTGAAGAGACCCATGTTGTAGAAAGGGGAAAACCCAGAGGCCGGCAAATCGTTCCATAGCCGAGCTGTTGAGCACAAAAACGAATCGAAGAAGCGACCAGTTCTCATGATTTTGAATTTGATTTTGAATTTGATTTTAGATTTGATTTTGGATTTAGGGTAGGGTTCAAAAATCTTGATTATTTTGTTTTTACATGAATATCGCACAACGTAGTGGATAGGGGAAGGAGATAGGGAAGAGGAAGGTTGGGAAGTTCCTGACTATTCAGATCTGGTCACCAAACACGGCTAAAGCCATATCACGCAACATTTCAATTCTGAATGGTGGTCTTACACCAGGGCGATACTGAGAGTATCTTCCACTCTGGAAAGTGCTGCAAATATAAAATATATGTATTATTTTTACTAAATAAATTGTCAAATAACACAAATTATAATCCCGCGACCTTCGGAGTGCGAGTCAAGAGCCTTACCGCTGGACTACGCCGATAAATATACAATAGACTAATCATACCTAAGATGACTTGAATAAGGACTAATTGTAAACGAGGTATTCCAATTTGGGAAGCGGGTATGGGTACCGCCGCCCCGGGAACCATTACTGTATAACCAACACCTCTGCAAGCAGTTTGCTACGTTTGGTGACTAAGCAGGGGTGCCCGGGTTCATGGTATCAGGTTTGTCCAGGACGTGGCGGCGGATAGGTCTGCCCTGCTGCGTGGCGGGCCGGATAAGAGAGTTTGGTTGAGGGAGGCCTTTTGTCCTTTCCAGCCGGACTCTCTCGACCCATCGCCTTGCACCGCATTTGGAGGGATGGAATTTTAGGTTCGTCACTCCTAGACACATTGACCCCAGATTCCTATCCACCCCACATACCTTTTTCCTTCCCAGAACTTCCTATCCTTCCCTTCCTTAAAAAGACCCTCCACACAGCATCCCCTTAGATGACATAGGCCCTGAGGGAAATTATTTTTCTCAGGGCCTCCTATGTGGAGCTACTGTAAAAAAAATGAGATTGCGAACTTCGACTACGAATCCGGAGGTCGCGGGTGAGAGATATATGAATCCATCTCTCCCACTGCATTGCAAGGCGATGGGTTGAAAGAGATTACACATCTGCCCTGATGATGGACACTGCAACGCTGTCCGAAACTTTGGCTAAAGAAGGAGGTATACACGGCATAATACCCCAAAAACTAATAACAAAAATACTTATGGCCGTGAAAATCTAAAATCACCTCTGCGATAGGTCACCCCAAGTCGTTCGCTACGTTTGGTGACTTAGCAGGGGTGCCCGGGTTCATGGGGTGAGGATTATCCGGGTCTTGGCGGCGGATGCATCTCTGCCCACCAGCTGCATGGCAGGATGGATTGGGAGAGAGTGTTGAGGGAGTCCCTTTGATTTCTCCAGCCGTACTCTCTCGGAACATAGCCTTTCACCGCAGTGGGAGGGATAGATTCCTGGACACACTGACTCCCAGATTCCTACCTACCCTTCATCCCTTTTCCTTTTCAGAACTTGCTCTCCTTCCTTTCCTAAAAAGACCCTTCACACAGCATCCCCAAAGATGACATAGGCCCTGTGGGAAATTATTTTCCTCAGGGCCTCCTGTGTTGACCTAATGTAAAAAAAACAGTCTATCCCGATCCGTCCTGCCATGCAGCTGGTGGGTAGACGCATCCGCCAACAAGACCCGGACAAACCTCATCCCATGAACCCGGACACCCCTGCTAAGTCACCAAACATAGCTTACCACTTGGAGTGACCTATGGCCAGGGCTGGGCAGTATTTGAAAAACTTGTAATTGAAATACGTATTTGAAATACAATAATATACAAATACAATGTATTTGGTAATTGGTATTTCAATTACCTGCTGCTGAGGTATTTTGTAATTTGTATTTCAAATACTTAAGGCTTCAAAATACATTTTCAAATACATTTAGTGATTTTAATAATGATAATTAAAAATAACCACACATAGATAATACATAGACTAAAAACGCTAGAATCCTGTACCTACTATTGTCCTTTGCTATAGGACTCTTTATTAATGATTATTTGTAGTTCTCTTAGGGGGCATACATTAATTATGTGAGCTCAAAAAAGGAGGGGGGGGGGTCCAGCAAAATCTCACGGTACTTGAAAAGAATAAACGAAGTGGTCCAAATTATCTCACCAAGGGGCGGGGGGAGTCTAGTTTGGAAGAAAAACTGCTCACCTAATTAATGTATGCCCCCTTATAATTGCTTTATAATGTACTGTACTATATTTTTTTTTACTTCATGCTAGTTATTATTATTGTCCTGTGCTATAATAGCACTGTTATTGTACATTTTGTATCATACTTGTCATTGCTTTGTATGGTACACTCTTGTATCATAGTATTAGATTTTTTTTTCATTAACTCCACACAGGAGGCCCTGAGGAAAATAATTTCCCTCAGGGCCTATGTCATCTGGGATGCTGTGTGGAGGGTCTTTTTGAGGAGAGAAAGGAATGAACATTGGTCTTGAAGAGACCCATGTTGTAGGAAGGAGGAAACACAGAGGCCGGCAATCATTCCACAGCCGAGCTGTTGAACACAAGAACGAGTCGAAGAAATGACCCGTTCTCATGTGACAAATGTCAACCGTGTACAATGTGTTTCCCGACTATGCACCGGTGCCGAAAGGATCAATGATGCTAGTTCCTCGGAGCATCTTCCATTGTAATACCGGTAGAACCAGGATAGCATTCCAACTCGACGCCTGTGCTCTAAAGATTGCAATCCGTCTTTTAAGATGGGAGAATCTATTAAACGGACCGCCCGTTTCTGCATAGAGTCGAGGGTATTTTTCAGGTATTTTGGAGCTCCAGACCAGAGGTGGCTGCCAAATTCAACCGTGGGGCGCACTTGTGATTTGTACAGGGTTAGCAGTTGTGTACTATTAAAGTATCTGCGGGCCTTGTACAGTACGCCCAGTTTTTGATCGAGCACTATTGGAATAATTAAATAATGGACTGAATACTAGAAATAAAATATTGGACTGAATACTAGAATGTTTTTAAGTTAACTACTGTAGAGCGCACTTGAAGTGAAATAACACAAAACTTCGCTGCACAAATGTCATCCATTTATATATAAAAATGAATCCTTGTTTCCCTTGGTCACGCCATAACTTCAAAATGACTTTACCTATTTCATTCATTTTTTTAAAGTTTTCTTATACTTTTAGAAGGTTCTTACGGAAAGAAAAATTAAGAAAATTACGCAGAAAATGGGATAATTTCAGAAAACTTAACGACTATTTTAACTACGCACGTTTGACAGTTCGCGCGTTAGATGAAAATAAATTTAGCAGGCAGCTGTTTTTTTGTAACCAAAGAATTTTCATTGGATTTTTAAAATTATAGATATTTTAAATAGGTACCTATGTTAGGTACCAGATTTTATTGATTGTTTTTATAATATAGAAAAATGTTCTGGGACTAAATATATGGAACGCGGGAGGGGTTGGCGGGATGGGGGAGCGGAAGAGGGGAGAGGGTAGGCAGGGAAGGTGTACGGGGAATGCAAGAGGGTAAAGGGAAGCGGTAGGGGAACGGGGACGCACGGGAAAGGACATGCAGGGAGAAACAATTTATTTCTTTGAATATTGCAGTGCAACGCATACCGGGAACCAGCTAGTGTTATTATAATAATAATTATTATAATCTAACACCTAAGTCCTATACCACGAATCTTTACAAGTGGAGCGGAGACGAGATGTGTGTCCTGAGCAATATGATTAGTCAATTTTAGCACGTCTCTGTTTCACTATGCTCTGCTTTGCTTCAATGGAAACGCACTCTTAGATATGGGCACTTACGACAATTTATTGCAACCAAAGGTTCTACCTAAACCAAATGTATTTTGTAATTTGTATTTTGTATTTTGTATTTGAAATTTAAAAATGGTTAAAATACTGTATTTTGTATTTCAAATACACGACTTGAAAGTATTTTGTATTTCGTATTTTAAATACATGCGAAAAAGTATTTTGTAATTTGTATTTTAATTACAGTAATGCATGTATTTTGCCCAGCCCTGCCTCTATGGCAAAGGTGTTGGTTATCCAATAATGGTTCTCGGGGCGGCGGTACACATATCTGCCTCCCAGATGAATATTACCACCTAATCTAAACAAGTTGGCAATTAAAACCGAAAACCCAATTTAAGACTATTTATACAATGTAGACTTAAACCACCTGTACAATGTTGGAGTTCATTTTTACAAATTCCTTCAACCAATTAAACAATAATGATTGTCTCTTTCTGATATATTTTTATTTCACACGACAAACAGAGACGGGTATAATTGGAGTGATGTTTCTAAAAATGGTAAATTCAATATTTTACCGGAAATGTCCCAGACGGAATCATCTAGTACCGGCACGCAAATATTTAAGCATTGTAAAAAGATCATATGAAATGCAAAGTGTAAGCGAACGGGATGTAGTCCTTTCCATTAATAACTTAGAAATTGCTTATTATTGCTTGAATTGTCAAGTTACGCCAACGCCCATTTTCAACTTAAGTAAAGTAAAAAAGTAAAAGCGATATTAAGGAAGCTAGCGTGATTCAATTATTATGACACTTCCCTTTTTATTAAAATGCAACTATTACCGATCCGCTACCAGTCCGTGGAATCTTCAGTTTGTAGGCACGGGGTAACGCTATGCGATGCGTGGCGGAGAGGGGGAGGGCTACAGATACTTTGCCGGAATTTGATAGAAATTATTTTATATTAAAAAAACTAGCAATGCAATATACAGTTTTAAAAACAGATCGATAAGCAAATAGTTTTTCTATGATTACCAAAATTATTGAGTATATGGTGTAAAAGACAACTGAGATACAGAGTAAAACTGTTCTTAGTGTAATTATATTACCCCGGTCTAAAAAACTATCGAAAGAAGCGAAGCTAGCCGTCCATAATGGAGTGCTGGTACCTACCCTAATGCTTCGCTGTGAGGCTCGGAACTGGTAGAGAAATGATGAAAGTAGACCGAAATGAATAATAATGATCCGCACATAATGTAAGCCTGATGTAAGCGTAACGAGTAAGATTAAGAAAGAGACGCTTAGATTGGTTGGGCATGTAAAGCAAATGAACGAGAAAAATAGTGTAAGGAGAATATATGATGACGCAAATGTGAATGCTAGAAGAAGTCGGGGACGCCCGAGGAAGACATGGCACGACCAAGTGAATCAGATACTTGAGTCGAGCCATTTCAAGAGTCAGAATAATAAAAGAGCATGTATGAGACGAAGTATGCATGTGAACGAGGCAAGGAGTGTGTGCCAAGATCGAGTTGTTTGGCGGTCCGTCTCTATTTGTAAATTGTAAAATATGATAGCAACTAAGTATAATAATAATTTAATAATGAGCAAAATTAAGAAAGGGACCCTCAGATGGTTTGGGCACGTAGAGCGAATGAGCGAAGAAAGTAGTGTAAAAAGAATATATGATGCAAATGTGAATGGTAGAAGAAGTCGGGGACGCCCGAGGAAGACATGGCACGATCAAGTGAATCAGATACTTGAGACGGGCCATGTCAAAAGTCAGAATAATAGAAGAGTATGTATGAGACGACCATCACGCCGTTTCCCCGCAGGGGTAGGCAGAGAGGACGGACCGCCAAACAACTCGGTCTTGGCACACACTCTTTGCCTCACTCACATTCATACATCGTCTCAAACATTCTCTTCTATTATTCTGACTTTTGACATGACCCGACTCAAGTATCTGATTCACTTGATCGTGCCATGTCTTCCTCGGGCGTCCCCGACTTCTTCTAAGAGTATTATAATTGCTCTTGAAAAGAGAAACTTCTTCGCGGCCTATTTCATACAAAATTTAGTTCTGGATTTACGGTTAAGATACCAAATTATTTCATTACAGAACTTCCTCTTCTTCCTTTCCCTAAAAAAAACCCTCCACACAGCATCCCCAAAGATGACAAAGACACTGAGGGATTTTTTATCAGGTGTGGTGCTAATGCGAGAAAAAATACAATTTAACCAATTAATATTATTTGGCGGTCCGTCTCTATTTGTAAATTGTAAAATATGATAGCAACTAAGTATAATAATAATAATTTAATAATGAGCAAAATTAAGAAAGGGACCCTCAGATGGTTTGGGCACGTAGAGCGAATGAGCGAAGAAAGTAGTGTAAAAAGAATATATGATGCAAATGTGAATGGTAGAAGAAGTCGGGGACGCCCGAGGAAGACATGGCACGATCAAGTGAATCAGATACTTGAGTCGGGCCGTGTCAAAAGTCAGAATAATAGAAGAGAATGTATGATACGATGTATGAATGTGAGTGAGGCAAAGAGTGTGTGCCAAGACCGAGTTGTTTGGCGGTCCGTCCTCTCTGCCTACCCCTGCGGGAAACGGCGTGATGGTTAGTTAGTTAGTTTCTTTTAGATCGATTTTATCCATATAGATCGGAGGTGACAACTTAAAGAAACGTACGAATCAATGAATAAAGTAAATTATGTAATATATTTCTAATAAGTTTATTCATAATTTTTCGAAAACACTAGTAAAACTAAGATAAAATAATTATGTAGCACATAAAAGAAACTACACCAATATGTATTTAAATACCTAATTTTATTTATGATAATAATAAAATAAACCTTAACACAAAAAAAAAACAACCGTAAACACCAAATAAATAACAATATTAATTAGCAAATCATACTACAATTTAAAAAAAACGCGCCAATAATCAAAAACGGCCGCTAGAAATGATAAATATTTGTGAATAATCAACAAGCAACATCCAAACTGTTCTGTCAACCTACCTACATATGTGACTATATTGGTAACATTAAACTTGGCAACGTAGCTTGATGCGGTAAGTGTGTTCTTAAAATAGATCAAGGAATGCACGTTATTTTAAGATATATTTTTTTAATAAATAAACATAATTTTTGATTACATATTATAGCTGACCATATTTTAAACAAAATTTAAAAGACAGCATGTTGGTACTTCATCTACGTAAGTATATATTACATGCGAAAGAATGAGCAACTTAAGTGGCTTCTTCTAAGATGAGCCACAAAATGTGGTATGACATAAATATATATATATATATATATATATATATATATATATATATATATATATATATATATATATAAAATTGGTGGAAAAAAGAAAAAAAAAGTAAATGAAAAACATTCGATTAAAATAAATTACAACTTAAAAATTAGAGATTTAAAATTAAAGTAAATTAAAAATAAATAATATTACATGAAAACAAATAAACTGCTTAGTTTAGCCAATGAATTTAACTGTTCTTTATTTATCCCGTGATGTTTTATGAAAAATAAATTAAGAAATAGTAAAATTTATAAACGTTTGATTTCTAAGTAGGTATATATGTTACGGAGTTTCCCCACCTCGTTCTTATTTGGAGAAATAAATATTAGGTACTATTTTTTTGGTTGCAGAAATTCAAAAAATCAATTCTTAACAAATGTTCCATTTCAGTTCAGTTTTAGTGCCGGCAACCCGAGCGTTTATTTTTTTTTTCTTTTGCATATTCGTATGTACTTACATAGTTTCCTTTTATTCGCCTCACTAGACAAAGTCTGTTCTGAGGCGGATAAATAACACATTATATTTATTAAAAAAGATAAGATAAAAGGTTGGTCCAACCATAACGCACGATGTTAATTGTAAATAAAACAAAAAGTTTTCAGAGAATTATCTTAATTTTTTTTACTGTGATTTATATTGTCATAGATCTTTCTATGTAACCAACTTAAAGCCTGAATAGTGACGGAATGTTTTATTGTTCAATTTGGAAAGCGAGTATGGGTACCGCCGCCACGGAAATAATTTATTGGATAACCAACACCTCTGCCAACGGTCACCTCAAGTGGTTCGCTACGTTTCTGTGACATAGCAGGGGTGTCCGGGTTCATGGGATCAAGTTTGTCCGGCGCTTGGCGGCTGATGCGTCTGTCCACCTGCTGCGTGGTGGGCCGGATCGAGAGAGACTGGTTGAGGGAAAGCCTTTTGACTTCTCCAGTCGAACTTTCCCATCCCATCGCCGCCTTGCACCGATGTTGGAAGGCTGAATTCATACGTATCTCACTCCTGGACACTGACCCCCAAATTCCTACCCACTATCACGATAATATTTATTTAGATTAAATAAATATTGTCTTGACCTAGTTAATCTTAAACTCACCTGGCCGCTGACGTTTTATTATGATCGCCGTAAAGATTAGTTCTTAACCGCTAGCGACTAGCGCCATCTATTTCGGGAGGGACTTTTTGAATTTTCGTCGTCTGGGGAGCCGACGTTGATTCGACAAGTCGCCGAATTATTTTAGTTTCTTGTTAAATATGTGATAGTATCACCTTTACGGGTTTTACCCATTTAAAGAAGAATCATGGTTTATTTTATAACCGCGAGCCGTGTTGATTCCGTGAGTGAAACGGGATTTTTAAAAGTTTAAATGGTGGAGTCGCCATATTGTCAATGTGCCCACCTTCACTCTCGTACTTGAGTGTGGATAATCGGTGTAATCCTTTGTTTGGCGTTCATGATATTAACGTGGCCAAGGCTTTGAGAGGGGTTATCCTCGCGGAACTCGATATTTGAGGCGGATGGAGGCCCGGCGCTGATCTATGAAGGGCGCGGTAAACGGCGTCTATCGAGATTTCACCGGTACGCACAACCGAGACTTTGAGCCTTTCCTGGTTCCTGTTCCCTGAGGAGGAGTCCCCATCCTCTGGGGCCTTTCCTGGCTCCTGTCCTGGCTCCTGTTCCCCCAGGCCCTGGGGCCTTCCTCGGTTCCTGTCCATGGAGACCCCGTGTGCTCCTGGTCGCCTATTAACAGTGATTCGCGTCAGCGTTAGAGTCAGGATAATTTAGATAAATTACGGTCCACAGGTATGCTCTCTTGCTTATGTGTTATTTTATTATTTCTTTAGGAAATGTGGAATTCTTGACCCCTTGGAGGGCACCCATGTATACACCATACCTTTAAAATATAGGTGATATTGTACTGCTAAATTATTTCTTTTATTTATCTAAAAATGCCCGAAGATAAAGACTGTATTTTCCTTCCCACAAACTTGAGGGAGATTCTGATGCTCTACCAAGAAATACACCTTGCACCACCCCTCATATCATTTTCCTTCCTCTACTTCCTTTCCTTAAAAAGACCCTCCAAACAGCATCCCCTGAAATGACACCCAAGGGAAATCATTTTCCTCATGGCCTCCTGTGTGAAGATAACTTAAAAAAAGAAATGTATTTCGTGTAGGCGTTACCAAATATTTCGTTCTATACAATCGATGTCTATTGTCGCTGAATAGAGCAATTTCCAGAGATATACGGATAAACAAATCTTCGCAATTATCTCTGGCTTTATGATAATGCTGCGGATCATCTTGTAGAGTATATAACTTGCTGTATAGTGTAGCATACAATAGACTGTGTTTGTAGATTGTTAAGCATTCGCAATTATATGAACATAGTTGGGTGGAGCCACATGTAGTATCTGTACACCGTCGGATCAAGGTAGGTATTTCTTGAACCTAATTATCAATATTGCAATATATTTTCCAATAATTAAATAGCTCCAACAATTTCTCATTACTTTACTTCAAGCTCTGTAAAGATTGAATAATAAATTAATTATTCCAAACACTTTATTATCAATTTCTCAACAAAGTGTGATCATAATACATGCCTTAAATAAATGATTTCGTGAAGTAAATCAAGGAAAACAAAATGTAAAATGGAATCGGTAAACAGAGTACTTCGTCGTGATTTAGTTTTGGGGTATTATGCCGTGTTGTGCTACCTATTTCTTTAGCTAACGTTTCGCACAGCTTTATAGTGTCAATTAATAGGGCAGATTTCGTAATCTCAAATCATGTCAGATTCCTTTGTGTTTTTTACATTAAGCTATATAAAGCCATTTATCCCATTGCTCCTCACCAAAACCATCTTTTTTAAGAAATAAAAACATTCCCGGGTTACGAATAAGATGACAATATTTGAAAATCTCTTACACCACAGTAAGCGGAAAATGTCGCTTGTGTCGTGTTGGAGGACTTGGCCAGCCGAAGAATACAACACGCGACTCAAATGCGATGCCAACTCAACCACTGACCGGACACTGAATTTGTGTAACACAACATTTGTTTTTTTGTGAATACAACACAAGAGACCCAACTGCTTCCAACGAGAAAAGGAGTTCTAACCGGAGAAATGGTGGAAGGAAGGAGGAAGTACCTGGTTATTCAGATGTGGTCACCAAACACGACTGAATGGTGGTCTCACTGAAAGTATCTTCCAATTTGATGTGCTGCAAAAATACTTTATATTATTATTAATAATTAAATTCAGAACAGTGCCAATTAATCTAATAATTTTTATTTTTATTTTTAACTTTATGAATAAAATCTCAAATTGTAATATTTAAATAAATTAAAACAATATTGGCGAAACTCAATCGAGAATCTGAAGACAGAAAAAGATATTAACACCTCTGAGACTCGAACCCAGGACCTCTGCTTTCATGGCAACAGTTCTACCAACTGAGCTAAGGTTTCTATAATTTTTTTTAATACATTACCAGAAAGTATCAGAAAAGTAATAACGACAACATATTTATAAATACGCCCCCCATTTACACTTTATTATGGTGGTACATCGTGCAAATTAATAATAATATCATATCACAGTACATGATATTATTACTACGTACGAGTACTTTGTAACGTAATTTCTGTAAAAGATGTAACACTTGTTTACTTGAATAAACATGTTCAAAATATGTAAGTACATATATATTTCACTAGAATTTCTGCATGTATCTAATACACAAAAGAAATTAATATTTTTTGGAATTATTCCATGAAAGAGTTTCCAATTTGCTTCCTACAAGCATAACTAGCCTCCGCTACGAGCTACCCTTTGATTGAAAAATAACTCCTTTATAAAATTGTTCTTTCTACCTCCCTCGGTAATTGGCTATGAAAAGTTTTCTTCTGTAAACATGTGAGCTTCCCTTAATCCGAAGGAAAGATGAAAATAAAACCTAAAACGAACACAATTGTTTTCTTTTCGGTTGGGAGAAGTTCGTATTTTTTCTATATGCAAATGTTATTCAAGTTTTATCCTTGCCCTTCATGCAATTTCTTCCCGAAAGCTTTCCTCCCCGAGCTATTCCTGCTCAGAAAGCTACTTATTTACGCCTCTAACAAAAGTGCTTAGTTCAGCAGTTGCTTAAAATTGCATTAGAAAACTTCTGTCATTCCCGAGACTAATTTTGGAAAGTTTTGCTAATCGGACTCGTTTAGGGAAATAATTTTCAATTAATAACTTACTTGAAGTTTATTTATTCGCTGTCACTGTGGCAAATCAGCTATCGTTACTCTTGCATTTATTTTATGAAAAACTATTTATTTTATTATTTATGAGTGCGTTAGGATGACAGAAACTTTCGTTTTATTTTATAGGATAGATCATGTTTTTCAGAAAAATATTATCATGAAATAAAAAAAAAAAACTTTGGCCAAAAAATATGCTGTTTGTTTTCACAAATGGAAAGATTTGGCAAAAACGACCAAAAAAAATTAATAATTTTTTTTTTTGTATTACATTCGGCAAACCACAGAAAAGGTTATTAAATATGTATTTAATGAAAAGTAATCACTTTGTAAACACCACTATAATTAATATTATGTAAATGTTTCGAAAACTATATTTTTTTCATCCGAATATGATTAATATTAAAATTAACAAAATGTCACCTTGCTTCTTGTTTGTTCAATAGACCATTAGAAAATTTTATAGTAGGAGAAGGTTTTCTTTCCTTATTGCAATGAAACATTATGATAGGTGTTTATGATAAAGCTATTTCCATAAAGGTGGTCTCATTAGTTTGAATAATTCGTAGTTAAGGGATTCACTTTCATTTTTTATACTTTATTTTTAATTTTAAAGTGAAGATTGAACTAAAACTAAAATGGTCTATCGAACAAACAAGATCTGAGACGACGAAAAGACAAACGAGTAACAAATAAGAACTAGAAACAAAATTTTAAAGGAAGAGATGATTAATTACTTAAAAAACCTTTATATAAAATGAAATATAAAAATTATTTCAGAATGCTTAAAAATTGTATTTATATAACAAAAAACTTTTAAAACAAACAAAATAATAACAAAATAAAATAAATTATTATAAAGGTTAAGTATCAAAATGAAAAGTGATGGCTATTTTAAAAAAATATTTGATTATTTCTAATATTTAAATGACTATGAACACTTTTCCTAATTTCTGAAATTTCTAAATTATCTATTGTAAACGTGCTGTGTTTGTGCATAAAATTTTGAACCCATTATTTATATCAAAATAATGATTTGTTTCTAAAATAGGGTTGGCAATTTCAGAATAATAATTATTATTTAAACCCTTTAGATGTTCCTTAACTCTCATATTAAAATTTCTAGAAGTTTCCAAAAAGTTAAAATCATTACAAATTAATTTATAAACCCCAGATTTGTTTAAAAAATCACCCCAGTAGTTGTTGTTTAATATATAATTGTTGGTTGGTACTATTTTAATGCGTGACGGCCGTAGAGATAAAATAATAAAATTTTATATTTTTTGTTGTTTTAAGCGTATACTGTAATTAGCATAACCTGATAAACACGTAAATTATGTCCTTTATGTTTGCAGACATTAAAATATTAATTGATCGTAACATTCTGTGCGATCAAAGGTTTTCTAATCGTCATGGAAAATAAAATCTTAATTATTTATCTGAATTGCCTGGGCATAAAATTTTACTGATCCTTAAATATTAAACAAGTAATAAGGTAATCGAAAATTCGACTTAATTATTCGGAATTGGACGACGGTTATATTTCATTCTCTGAAAAAAAAAACAATCCTAAATTTTATTCCCTATAAAAATGTCAGCTTATTAATTATGTTCATTAGTATCATTGTAAGTTATCTACAATCTGTGTCTGAACCCAAAATACACCGGAATATCTCGAAGTTAAACGATAAGTTCAATTTTTCCAGTACTTGCCAATAAATTATTATTTTTAGTCGATTGTGCCTAAAACGATCTAATTATTCGATTGTGCAATCATTCTATAGAAATGCTAGATACCAAAGAAATATACTTTATTTTTTCGTCTAGTTAAATGCAATACGGTAGAGAAACATACAAGATGAATTGAAAAACATTACAATAATAAATTTAAAACAAAACCTCGACTCTATGTAGAATAGAAATGGGCGGTCCGTTTGATAGATTCTCCCATCCAAACGGATTGCAATCTTTAGAGCACACGCGTCGGGTAAGTCCTTGTTCTACCAGTAGTTCAATGGAAGTTGCTCGGAGGAAATAGCGTTATTGATTCCTTCGACACCGGTGCACAGTCAGGAAAGACGCCAAACGCGTGCCCAACATCTATATACAGTTGACATTTATCACAACATGTTCCACGACTCATTCGTGAGTTCAACAGCTCTGATGTGGAACGATTTACCGGTCTGTGTGTTTTCTTCATCCTACAACACTTCACTCCTTCCTTTACTCAAAAAGACCCTCCACACAGCATCCCCAAAGATGACGCATGCCTCAGTGCCTTCTGTTAATATAAAAAAATGTTTTTCTTTTTTATTCACTTTTCTCCATTTCGATCCCGCGAGCTCTGTCTTCAGGCATTCGCCATTTCATTATTCAAACAAATCTACAGAAATAATACTTTCCTTCAAAGAACTAAAAATTCTAAAAAAACTTCAGCATTTCCTTTTTAATTTTCTTTTAACACTGCTTTCATGTTTACGTGACATTTCTACCTTTTATAAACAGATTAAATAAAATTATATCTTCTTCGCTTTAAAATAAGCCTGGTCTGGAATATTCCGGGACAGGGCCGCTTTGCCCAACGGACATAATATTGCCCAAGACGAACAATAATAATGGAGAACCTATGAAAGGTTTAGGCCCTCAAACCTTTCAGGGTCTACGATCTATTTACGGCCTATGATGCTGTTAGTTTTTAAACGCCGACCGCAGAAAATGTGGGAAAATGTTGGTGTATCTATATACGTTTGAATTTTTGTAAATAATGCACAAAAAAAACATAATTTTATGGAGGAAAAAAACATAATTTTATTTATCATTTCGGGAGGCCCCTTTTCAGAGGATCAACTGTCGGGTTACCAATAATAATAATAAAAAATTATTACTAATGGTAATTTGAAAATAGAAAATGTCACATATTTATATACTTACTAGCTGACCCGACAAACGTTGTTCTGCCATATAAATTATTTGTAATGAATATTTTGGTTGTTAAATAAAAAAATAACAAATGTTTTGTAAGTGTGTGGGGAAGAAAGAGGAAGTAGAGAAATGGAGCGCTGTAGACGATGATCGCTGATAAAATCAAAAAAACACCATCTAAAGTAGGAAAATGAAATAAAGAAAGTCAATATGAATTTCGAAGAGCAATTGAGTTTTTTGTCAGTCCGTCTTTAGCCAACACAAATAAGCTCGATAGTTTGCCCACGCGAGAAGATGATACCGAATGAAATATCAAAATGACGCGACGCTTCTCGTGAATGTTTTGCGCATGTATGGATGAAAGTTCGATGAGGCGGACGTAGTGCCATCTGTCATTCAACAACATAAATAATTTCGTTCTGTTTGAAATACGAAAGAAGGTAAATATACTAAAACGCGATTAAAAAATAGGAGGGTGGGGGGAGGGGGTCGGAGAGTTTTAGAGAGGAGAGGAGAGTAGGAGAGAGAAAATTTGGGGTTATATATGTATTTTTTGATGCCAGATAAAAAAAAATACAACAAAAAAAATTTCAAGAAAATTGATTTTTTTCTGGTTAGGGACACCCTAATCACCTAGCGGTATGAAATACACTTTAAAACCTATTCTCATACCTACCAAATGTACATAAAAATTTTCATAAAAAATCGGTCAAGCCGTTTCGACGGAGTGCGACCACAAACACCGTTACACGAGATTTTTATATGTAAGATTTTCTTTGATTTTATTCATTCTATTGACAAAGGGTTACGAAAACCTCCGTGGTCATGGGGTAAGGCTCTCGACTACCAATCCGGAGGTCGCGGGTTGAAATTCCAGCGTGGGCAATTTGGATTTATTTGATTCACTATAAAGTTTTTTTTTTTTATATACATATACATGTAATATAATCATGAGTAATTACATTTTCAGGTTACAAACGGATTAAACTCAAATCATTAAATACTAACATGCAACATTGATTATAAACAGTATAAACATATATATGTATATAATATATAACCTTTACGAGAGTGTAACTACTCGTGTGTAAAGGGAAGAGAAAAATATATATATATATATATATATATTTTTTTTTTAATTAAAAAAATTTAAATTAAAAATTATAACAAATACATTATATTTACGTACTTACATAAATCGAATGTGTAAAAAAAATAAAATAATATTAAAAAAATATAATAATAATTTAAAATAAATTTTTGAATAAGTATTGTTAATTAAAGGTTAATGCGGTTCTAAGTGGCTAAATTATTTAAGATATTATTGTTTAATTTATTTTTGAATTTATTGTAGTCAGGTTCTAATCTCAGCTCTATTGCTAGTTGATTAAACCACACCACTCCATTGTACGTGTAGTAGTGTTGTGCAAAACTGGTATGCATTAATGGCGTACACAAGCGACCCACTGTGTTTTGCCTATTGCTCTCAACGCGGACCATGGCGTGGTGCGACTTATTAGAATAGTCTTTGTGTATTTGAAGCATATTCACTTAAAATAATATACGGTATAATCACAGGAATATAATTCACTTAAAATAATATACGGTATAATCACAGGGTTCCATGGTGGAAGATTCTTTCAGTATCGCCCTGGTGTAAGACCACCATCATTTTGCTTGTAATGGCTTTAGCCTATTTGGTGACCAGATCTGAATAGCCAGTTATTTCCCCACCTTCCTACATACCCCAATTAGATAGTCTCACTGGCTTCAAATGGTTGGGAGCAGCTGTGACTGCTTTGCGGTATTCAATAAAGTGCTCAGCTGTTTATTCCGGATATTAAATTGTTGTAAATAAGAGTGGAAAAATGATACATATTTCTTCTTCTAACACAGCAAACTTATTTTGTGGCACCATTTTGATTTAAATTAATAAATTACTTCGTTTTTACCACTTTTATTGTTTACAAAACCAACATGTTTCGTGAGCAATGCTCACTTCTTCAGGGTTTTTTATTGATACTAATTATAAATAATAGACGTAGACAATGGTGTCAATTGTACATATTTTTTTTAAATCTTAAGTTTATATTCATGCTGCGATATACGAGTTATACATCGTGTATGTTTTGCAATTTGTTTCTCTCGAGCCAATTGGGGTTAATCAGAAATAAAACGATTTCTTCCCTTATATTAGTAAATAAAATTTGCTGGTTTCACAAAGTTAAATCAATAGGCACTTAAAATGATGCGGTGTTTGGAAAAAATGCTCGTTTATAA
This sequence comes from Limnephilus marmoratus, assembly GCA_917880885.1. Lineage (NCBI taxonomy): Eukaryota > Metazoa > Arthropoda > Insecta > Trichoptera > Limnephilidae > Limnephilus > Limnephilus marmoratus. The sequence continues at coordinate 67,668,419 of OU862908.1, forward strand.
AATAACGACAATCGGAAAACATCGCACAAATTGTAGGAGTCAGACTTTGGCCGTTACTCCGAACTTTGCTGAAGAATTATGCTGACGGTTCGACCAAATTTGGTCGATTTGCTGACATAAGGAGCCGGCAGGCTGCCGCGTCAGCCTTTCTGAGGTATGGACAAATGATGATACGTCGATTACGTAGATCGTGTTTATTGACGATAAATTTTCTGAACTGCATGAACTAAATTTAAGCTTTAATATACTGCAAATAATATATTTTTGAATGTAGCTATTACTTTGTGGTTATCCATTATAGAATAATGAAATAATTTTACTTTGTATAAACCACTTATTTGATGTGTAAATCCGACCGGTTTCGGAACAAACGTTCCTTCGTCAGGGATAAGTATAAGTATATATATATATATATATATGTCAGTATAAGCTTTCCCTGACGAAGGAACGTTTGTTCCGAAACCGGTCGGATTTACACATCAAATAAGTGGTTTATACAAAGTAAAATTATTTCATTATTCTGCAAATAATACATTGCCCCACTCTGATATGGTTGACCTTTATTGAACTCGCAGATTATGCCAGCAGAAAAAGATTTTAATAAAAGTTCCATCGCCCTCTGTTAAACTTGACCGCTTCATCAGCAGTCTTGTGAAATTCCTCCACCTTGAGGCTGCTAGACAGCCATCGGTCGTCGATCCAGTGAATTCTATAAATCAGCACTTTAATGGATATTGGCTTGTTATTTTCGGTATACTGATAGATAAATTTAGAAAGGATTAACGAAATTTCTGGGAGAAGCGAGAACCGTTAACGTCCTCAGTGGTTGATGGACAAGGCTCTCGACTAGTAATCCGAAGGTCACTGTTTCAAATCCCCTCATTTGCAACTAAATTTTGGTCGATTTGTGTTATTTCACAATTTAATAGTTTTATGGAGGGACCAATTATGGAGGTCACCAGTTGTAGGGTGATGTGTTACGTGTTTTAAAAAGTAAAGGGTATGGTAAAGCAAATAAGCAAGATGTCGGTACATTACTTAAAGGTTTATTAACAATTTACAAATTACACATAATTCCTCTATATTTAAATATTAACAATGATAATAATGTGAATGGCGAAGAAACACGATACGCAAGTGAATCTTGACCGGTAGTTCAAGACAGAGTGATCGGTGGTTTCCGATGCAGCGCGAGGAGAGTTCCGTGACTTGAGAATGAATTCGTTTGGTTGCTAGGGGTTCAACCGGATAGCCGGACGAATGCAGATCGATGTCCTTTGTTCGACCTCCACAGTTTAAAAAATCTCTCAGAGTTCAGAGTTAAAACTTTGTTTGAAAAGGCTTTAGCCGTGTTTGGTGACCAGACCTGAATAGCTAGGTACTTCCCCATCTTCCTCTCTTCCATTTCCTGCCCCTTCCCAATACATTCAGCCTCAAAACAAACCCTAATTGGGGATGTCATAGTATCACTGGCTCCAGGTGGTTGGGAGCAGTTGGGACTCTTGTGCGGTACTCACACACAAAAAAAATATAGAAATAAAAATCGGCTTTGACCTGCAAATTCCTGTGAACGGCCCTGTTGCGGTCTCATTTTTTTACTAACGTCCTTGGATATTAAGTGGCCCACTTTTGCGGATTGAATTTAGACGAGCGAGATATTCAGATTTCGAGGTGAATTAATACCTTCAATTTTCTACCTCCTCGTCAGAAGAATCCCAGCCAGAAGTGCTGGAGGATGAGAAGTGATGGAGGATGGGGGGTGGGATGGATGGCAATGGGGGAGATTGTCATGCATAATGATTGCCAGCCGTGGTTCGGGCAGAGACAATTTACATCGAAATGCGCGTATTACAAAGTGCGGGCGATATCGCTGCCTGCTGAACACTGGACATTATTCCGTGTGTGGACGTGACGATACCTCTCATGCAAATCGCTACAGGCTTGAAAGCAAGGTCCCCAACCACCCCAATACTGATGGGTATATCCATAAAAAAACCGAATTTTTTGTTTGTGTTTTGTAAAGCATGTTTTATCTGTAAACACCCGTATGCTTTTTGGCTTTGCGCGTATTCTGTACCCGGATATATTGCGCGTTTTCTGTACCATTATAATTTTGGAAACTTTTCCTTATTTAACCCACGAAAAATAAAGAAATGTTATAATTTTGGTCAGAGAAGTATTCATTAAAAATATTTGTCTCGCGATCATTGCCTTTCAAAGAAGAAATTTACCTTTCGAATGTTGTTTCGAAACTTATAAAATTACAACATATATCGAATGACATAAAAATACAAGACAAGTAATATTGAGACAGTTTGATAATGCCTTCAAAAGGCGAAACAGCTGTCACGCGTAATAATAATTACACAGCAAAACTTGTTTAAAAATAAACTGTTTAATAATATTATTATTGATTATATAATAAAAAAAATAAAAATAATAAAAATAAAAAACAAGTAATATTCATACTAACTGAACAAAAAATAAACGGCTTATTTTAAATAAAGAATTATTAAATAATAAAACTAATTTGGAATCTACTCTTGCTTAATAGATACGATTTAAACTTACCACAAATTTAGAAAATTAAAAGTTCATTGAACTTGATTCCTTTTATCAATTACGCAACCAAAATTAGTATGTTAGTGATTAGTTAATATGTTTTTAAAAGTATAAATATTTTTTAAATTGATAAAATGCAAAAAAAATAAATTATTATTATTTCGGGGGGCAGCTGTAGGGGGATCAACCGTAGGGTCACCTATTAAATACTTAAATCGATCGGCAAAAAATAAAGCAACGTGTCGATCCTCTCTCACACTTCAAAGCCCCTGCTCACATAATCTAAATAAATGAATTTTCCCTTGTTGGGGGAGGAAATAAGTAAGGAGATAAACACGTGTTAAGTACACAAATGTCTGAGTACGCAATGTAAGGCAAGTAGGTGCTCCCTGTTCGTGCTGGGCTCGAAGCTTTTAAGGGTAGCGAGGATTCCTATGTAAAGATGAAACTTGTAGGGGTGTACTAGAGGTGTACGGCCGCTGGCATTCTTTGTCACACGGTGAAGTGCCGCTCATATTAGCGCCAGGGACATGGTTAAAATCGCTTCAACTATGTAGGATGAAGAAATACTTCATAGAGAGAGTTTTAAACTATCTGAAACCCGAATCAATTCTGTGGGTTTGGTAAAATTTCATTTATTTTTAGATATTTAACAATTTTCGTATCATTAATTACTCACTTAAATATTTTGAGTTCCTTACAACATTTTTAGAGTAATTTTAACAGCATGGTCCATCAGAAGCATCCTTCAGTATGACATTACTTAAGAGGGTATTACCAGAGAAAACCAGAAATATGTCATTTTTAAACCAGATTTTAGACGTATTGACTCTTTTCCACAAAAAATTATAAATGGTTTTCGAAAGATTCCTTTATCTAGCGTTCGAATGTTTTAAATTTTGAGAAAAAATGTTTATTTTTAGTATAATAAGGTTATACCATAGGTCGTTGGCAGATTTGTTAAATTTTCAAAAAAGATTTTGTATTATACCACACCCATTTCAAATCATATAATCATGGTATCGTGGGTAATCGTGGGTATCGCATGAATTAGAATTTTAATTTTAGTTTAAATAAAATTATTAAAAAATATATACGTACGCGTGTTTCTTGACGAAAATTGGTCCGTTTTTGTGTTTATTTACGCACTTACAAACTAATATATTTCAGATTTTTTTTAACATTTTTACTTAACTTAGACATTATTGAAAAATGATAAATACTTAAAATCAAAAAATAATTACAAAAAGTACATAATTTTAATAGTTTTATCATCATATTTTCAGCATTTTTGGATGTAGGTATAAATTAAAGCAAATTTGGAATGAAATAAAATGGATATTGATTTATAATTTTAAAAAGCTGGTACGGAGAATAATTAATCTAACAACAACTTTCGACGAAATGTGGATTTTTGGCCGCTGGCTGGTTAAACGCTCTTAAACTAAAAGCCTTCTAAGTACTTAAATAAAATCCTTGTCGCTGATTAAAAATATAGGTTCTACAAGAACTGCATGCGTATACATGTAGCCTACACGCCTATACTAATAGGTATTCTGCAATATTACATTAAAAAAATATATATATATTTTATTTCCATATAGGTATAATATTTATAAAGAAAACCTGCAGTAGGTGGGTGACTTTCTTTTTCACGCTTATGTAGAGTTAACATTATAAGAACGGTGGCATATTATAAACGTATTTATTGAAAGTGTAAGAAATATATATTTTTTTAAATGTAATTTTACTATGTTACGCACCATCAAAAATAAATGTTGATTAATAATGAAAAAGGTTTCAGCGGAAGTTTTGAATTCTTGGGGGAAAAAAATATTATTTTTCACGGTAAAAACTTTAATGAAATATCGTCAAAAATTTTAAAAATAAATAGGTTCTTGTCTAAGAAGCCATAATAAGTTAAAAATCTAATTTTTTAACCGAATTAAACTATGAACAAACATTCACGAGAGTCGACATATTTTGAGTTGAAAAAACAAATGACCCTGAAATTTACTGTAATACATTTTTACTATGTTTATATAATTATAGCACAGATTTCTTTCTCTGAACCTTTCTCTGAACACACCGTTTTTCTACCAATTAATCTATCTGTCAAGACCAACCACGCTTATATTTTTTACTTACATTTATCTTTTGTTAATTACACTTTAAAAAGAGAACACGTTATAAAAATATTAAGGGAAGAATTTATTACAAGACCAACTACCCTCATTTTGTAAAATCTTATATAGTATATAAAACAAAGTCGGGTTAGTTACACTATTTATAACTCGAGAACGGCTGGATCGATTTTCATGCTCTTTGATTTGTTGGATTTGTCTCCGCCCCGGATAACAGAATAACTATTAAAATTATATAGAAAATTCATTTCCTCATACATTTTGTATGGAATGAATTTTCATCTTTTGAAAGACCTGCAGCAACCCCCTCCCAAGTTCCCCCCCCCCCCCCTCCCCCTCCCCCTCCCCCTCCCGCATTCCATACATTCAGTCCCGTTACGTACAGTTTTCAAACAGCTCGCGTGCCGCCTATTTCAATTTTTTATACAAATTTCGTAATGCCATAGCTCAACAGTAGTTTTATACAAACCTTATCCTGACAACAACAAATAATCCAATTATCCAATTTGGTGCAGTCTTTCGGAAGTTATGCGCGTATATACATGTCGGCGATTCATTTTTATTTTTATAGATAGGTTGTATTTTTCCTGTGGAGGGTGCAGATATACGTTCACCGTTTGTCTTATTTTCGACTGTTGAAATTTAGTGTTTAAGAAAGAGAGGTAGCATTATATGTTTAAGAATAAAAGCAAAACAATCCGCGCATTAACATTTAACGTTTTCGAATTTTTGGAATTCACTCACTACTCTATATTATACTTACCACAGTATTCCAGCAACTCTTTCAAAAGATGAGAATGCGTTCCATTCAAAATGTACGAGGAAAAGAATTTTCTTCATAACTTTTTTTCTTGATTTTTTCTGGTGTTTAATATCTATTCTGCTATTCGGGGCGAAGACAAATCCAACAAATCAAAGATCATAAAAATCGGTCCAGCCGTTCTTGAGTTATAAATGGTGTAACTAACCCGACTTTGTTTTATATATTAAAAGATATCTATAAATTTTACCTTCAATTGGAAATTGTAATTACGTTCTTTGGTTTTTAAAAATTATTCATTAATTAAATAAATCAAATCGCCACCGGCTTTCGAAGACATCTTCGTTATTTATTTGTGCTTATTTGTGAACTACCGTTGCATTTCTAACTCTAATTCTGTTAATGACTTCTTTCACACACTCCCAGCTTCATTCAAATTCGCTCATTTCTCGAACATACTCTTCTGTTCAAACGATTCTTGCAAGACTCTTACTTAAGTCTTAAATTTATTTGATCGTTTCTTTCAGGGACCTCATTGACTACTTCTTCCATCCACCACTCCATTCTTTACGAAATTAACCGTATTTTTTGTGCTTATTAAAACCCTGAGTTCTATTTTGATTTGGTCATAATACTGAGTAAAATAATTTTTTTTAAATAACGTTTGATGTAATGGGTAAAGTTTTGTTTCTTCATTAAAATGAAAATTCCATTTTTCTATTCTCTGTTACAAGGGGGCATATTTTTTCATGTTATATCTACAGGGAAATCACTATAAAAGACATGCTCTTATTTAAATAAATATGTATTTATTCCCCTATGTGAAGATCATGGAATTTTATATTTGGAGAAAAAAATACATGGCTGCCAGATGGAATTATGAATAAGTAACTGTTTTTTTGTTACCTCCATGTCGGATTGTCATCTCTGGGGATGCTATGTATGAAACCTTCACGGGGGAATGAAGTGAACGTAGACTTTTAAGAAGTCCATCTTATATGAGGTAGCACGAAGGTGGCTGGTATTTCCTGGTTCCAAGCTTTAATCATGATCTTGTATCGTAGAATCAAATAGTTGTTGCTAAAAGGGAGTTCAATCCCTGTGACTGACTTTTATTAAAATACCCATACAGCAGACACAGCTTTTCCGTTTGTTACTTGTGGTACGTTATCCAATGTTTGCTATCCCCATGTTTCTGTTTCCCGGGTTTCCCTTCTTCTTCCGCCTCCTTTTTTCTTTACTGCAAAACTATATGAAATACACATATTTTTGAAATAATTCGCGCGCCACCTGTATTAAATTTTGTGTACAAATTTCATAACGCCAGAGCTCACCGTTGTATAAATGGGCGTTCATGGGCGTGCACACAATAAATTACCAAAGTTTCATCGCAATCGGATTGTATACAGAAACGTTCGCGGACGTGTGCCGAACAAATCACCAAAATTTCATCGAATAGTACAGGAAATAATTTCGTAATGTCAGAGCTCACCCTTAGATTTAGAAACCATCACTGGCATGCGCACAACAAATCACCAAAGTTTCATCGCAATCGGAATAATGGTTTAGGGACCGCATAAGGGACAAACAAAGAAACATTCATTTTTATATATTAATAAGATGTAAGACAATCAGCGTCATCGTGCCATATCTTCCTCGGGCGTCCCCGACTTCTTTAACGTCATATTTTCTCCTTACACTCCTTTCTTCATTTGATTCGCCCTACAATAAAAAATAGAAAATAAATACCCTACAATACATATAATATTCTTATTAGTATTAGTTAACTTTCTTATCTAAAATATTAAAATCCAAATTGGACAGTTCCGAACTCCTGCAACTTGCAGAGGTACAGGAGGTACCATCGATACAGCGGTTTGGCACTATGTGAAACTAATACATAGGTCTTATGAGACATGGTTAACGTTGCAATTTTGTAAACCTTTGATCACCTTACTTAAAATTTTTGTTGTTTGTATTTTCATAGTATGTATGCATTTTTGACGTAATTTATTGTTATTATATATCTCACTGTGCTTTTAATTTTTGTTGCTTATATATATTTTTTTTATTTTATGTACTTTTCATTTCTATCGTAGCTTTATTTATATTTTTTTTTTCTTCTCATGTTAAAGATGTACTGCCTTTATTATTTATGTAAAAGCCCTCTGGGCGTAAAATAAAATAAATAAATGTCTGCATTTACGTGTAAATTTACTTTAAGGTTCTTTAGTGAAATTCGATTTCACGTTTTGGGAGACAAATCCTTTCAATGGAACACATAACTTACGTGACACATTCGCTCCCAGATCTTCAGCTCAGAGTTATGACTGTCGGGAATGTATTTCCCCCAGGGCAGCCGAATACAGCCTAATAGAATTATTCACTTAAGATTTCTTCCATTTGCGTTTTCTGAGAATATTTTATCGGAATTCGTTGCTTAATCTCGGTCCACGTGCAATAATGTTCCGTAGAATATTTTCCGTTTCGAGAAAACCTCCTACTTTTCAGTAATATTGAATAAATAATTTGGGAGGCGGATATGGGTACTGCCACTCCGGGAACCATTTATTGGATTACAAACATCTGTGCCATTGGTGACCACTCCAATTGGTGACTTAGCAGAAGTGCCCGGGTTCATGGGGTGAGGTCCAAATCTTGGTCCAAATCTTGGCAGTGGATGCGCCTCCTCACCAACTGCGTGGCAGGCCGAATCGGGAGTGGTTGAAGAAAACTCGGAACATCGCCTTGCACCGCAAAGGAAGGGTCATACGTCCTGTAAGGAATTCATACGTCCGTCACTCCTGGACCTACTGACCCCCAGATCTCTCTCCATCACTGAAAACTTTTTCCATCCCAGAACTTCCTATCCGTCCTTTCCTAAAAATTCCCTTCACTCAGCAACCCCAAAGATGACATAGGGTCTGAGGGGAATTATTTTCCTCAGGGCTAATCTAAAAAAATATTATTCATAATAACGTAATATGAACGATACGAATTGTGTAAACGACCGTGCTTTTTACAGAATCCACGTAAAAATAATAATCAGAAATATGCTAAATAATTGTCTTTAGTCCAATTAATATATCATATGTACATTTTACATACCCATACCCTATATGGGCGAACCCTAGTGGGGTCAATAATTACATGCTAAAAAATGTATTTAAATTGTGAAGAAGCGATAAATAAATAAATATATATATGTAAAGTACCTCACATGCCTGCTTGAATTAGAATTTTGAAATTACTTCACCGTCTTAATCAAACATGCATAATGATGTTCGGTGGCTAAGTTGGCATCGTGTTTGGGTTCCACCCAGGCATCGCGTGTTCGATTCTTCAGTTGGCTAAGTCTTCCATCACGACACAAGCAACATTTTCGGCTTACTGTGGTGGTAGTAGGAGATTTTCAAATATTGTCAGCTTATTCGTAACTTGGGAATGTGTGTCTTTCGTTTTTAAAAAAATGAAGAAATGCAGATTAAATATGTATATTAATTGCCTACGCAGGTTGTCACTATTAATCTTGTACTTATGTAATGATTCTAATTTCTGTAGAGTATCAAGCTTTCGTGAAAAGCGTCACTTCAAGGACGCTATAAAAGATTTACAAAAGAACACAGAAAAGAACTATGTATTATTACATGTATAACATTTTTGCTAATGGATTTGGAGGCGCCAGAAAATAAACAATTCTAACATATTTTGAGATGTCGCAGATTGTCAAACTGGAAAACTGTTTTAAGGATAAATTGTCAAGAATGATAAATTGAAATATATTGTGACAATCTAAATTTACACAATAGATTGAACAGATTATATTGTATAATAAAAGCGAGACGAAAGGTGATTTACTCTTGTCTAAAATAAGATTATAAACATTTTTGACAACACGGTTGGAAAAAAAGTTATTGGAGTCATACGTAAATAACAGTAGCAGTAGGTACAATTAGGAACAACAGTCCTCCGACTTGACTACTTGCCTTTTTTTTGCCCCAAACAATTTTCAAAACAATTCTCTTTGGGCTTATCTCTGGGAATGCTTTACGGAGGAGCTTTTTGGAAAAAAGGAAGGAGGGGAAGTTCTAAGAAAGAAAAATCTTGGGGTGGGTGTATGCATTATGAATCCATTCCTCGCACTGTGGTTCAAGGCGATGTTTCGACATTCCTGCTGGAGAGATCAAAAAATCTCCCTGAACCAGTCTCTCCCGATCCGGCCCGCCATGCAGTAGGTGGGCGACCGTATTCGCCAACAAGACCTTGATACACCTCAGTTCTCGAACCCGGGCACCCCTGCTTAGTCACCAAACGTAGCAAACCACACCTATGACAGGGATGTTGGTTATCCAATAAAATGGTTCACGAGGCGTCAACCGTTCTCGCCTCCTAAATTGTAATTTTCTCTTGCGTAAGTATTCTCAAAACCTTTGTGGATAGTACCTAAGCACAGCACTCAACAGCCAAAAAAACATTATTTTAGGATGGCAACACTGGCACTCTAGTGTCTTCTACCAGCAGCTGTCAGAAAGGCAAAAATTCTGTGTTCATTCTTGGTTATCCGCTGGTTCGGGCTGTTTGTAGAAGACACTAGAGTGCCAGTGTTCTACCGGAGGGTAAAATATGAGGATAGTAAACCACGCAACACAAGCAGACCGAACCAGCGGATAACCAAGAATGAAAATAGAATTTTTGCCTTTCTGACAGCTGCTGGTAGAAGACAGTGAGTGCCAGTGTTGCCATCCTAAAATAATGTTTTTTTGGCTGTTGAGAGTGTTGAGTGCTGTGCTTAGGTACTATCCACACCTTGTTTTTTTTTGCATTTTCGATGGGGTTAAGGTCGGAGAAAATACCTGACCGCTCTAAAATAAGAATATTAAGCTTTTATCATTGAGAAACTTTGTCACGACCTTGATAGGCAGAGAAACATTGACTTCATAGACACTTAAAAAATATTCTGATGATTTTCTTCGGATTCATTGATCATAGTAGTATTTAATGATGTGATTTCTAGAACGGGATCCCAGTTCACATTAATCCTGTACTACGAGTAAATGTGGGTTCGTCTTACGGCGGCTCCAATACCTAACAACTGCTGTCCAGGGAACAATTAGGTCCTAAGAGCGGGTCTGTTGTGTGCTGTATTATGAATGTATGGTTCCAAATAGAATGGTAACTTTATACGCTTGCGCCATTATAAGCAACCAAACATCTCAAGAACACATTATTTGTGAGTATTGTGGAAGATGACGTATTAACGATTTAATTGGTTCTGATTTGTGGAATCGTCTTTTAACTGCCTTTTTATGCGCGTATCAATGCTCCCAACCGTCTGGAGTCAGTGAAATTATGGCATCCCCAATATGGGAAATGTTGTGAGGCTGAAGGTAGTGGAGATGGGAAGAAAACGGATTAGAGTAAGGCGAGAAGCACCTGTTATTCAGATCTGGTCAGCAAACATGGCAAAAGCTGTTTCAAGCATTCTGAAAGGTGGTTTTTTGCCAGGGTGATACTGAAAGTATCTACCACTCTAGAACGTGCCGCAAATAGATATACTAATAATTATTTTTTTTAATAAATTGTGAAACACCACAAATAAAACAAATAAAATTTAATTTAAAATAAAACAATAACTTTGTAAACACCACTTTATTTTTTATACTCTATGCTCTATGCCGACCAGGTTTCGCTACAACCGTAGCTACGGTCGGTCGTAGCGAAACCAGCCTAGCGATTCCGTTTTTTTTGTGAGATCGTTATTGGATAACGGACATAATCTTCTGTCAGCTTTGTGTGATTTTTATGGCTGTCATTTGCGTTTTCTATGTACAACGTACATTAAATGAGTAAATAATCATGCGTACTTGCACGAATTCATGTTTAAATCGATCTAAACTACAATATGTGACGTAAAAATCACACAAATCTGACAGAAGACAACGTCCGTTATCCAATAACGATCTCACAAAAAATACTGAATCACTAGGCTGGTCGGCAAAGAGTATAAAAAATAAAGTGGTGTTTACAAAGTTAGTGTTTTATTTTAAATTATAATGTCACATCACAAAGTATCTGCTTCATATGAACAAATAAAATTTAATTTATGGTATTTAAATCCTTGTCCTACGTATTCCTAGCTAAGTAACAACTAAAAGCGGTTGGTTTATAGACACATTTAAATGCTCCCTCCACGGAAATCTTTAGTAAAAAGGGAAAGATTTATTCGTTATTCAAGGCAAACCAGAGACTGTAGTAGTCCCTGAGAGAGGTTGTACATTACGACATCATTCTAGTATTTTATCTTTTTTGTTTTCATACAAGACGTGTGAAAAGGGAAATTTGTCAACGATGAAGTACGTACGATCTCTATCCGGGAGTACTATAACCATCCTATTCCCCTAATCCATTTTATCCCATATCACAGCATTCCCAACTGGGGAAATAGACCATCTGGCTGCGGGCAGTTATAGTATTATTTGTGTTTAAGATGAAGTCATAGTAAATAATGAAAAATCATATGTTTTTGTTTTGAAAATTTGATCGCTTAGAAGTATTGTAGATGCTTCAATTAAATACTGCGTGTAGAACATACCTTGGCCCTTAAAAATGTCGGTCATTTTTTTTATAAGTTTTTTAATAAGCCTATAAAAAAATAAAGTATGAGGTCTAAAAAACACACTTTCAAGTCCAAACTCTCCTATTTATAAACCCCTTTTCGGATATGGTTTTATTGTGTAATGTGGCAAATTCAGTTTATTTTATAATAATCGCAAAAAAAATTGATATTTACACCCAATCTTCCCAAAATAAAATAAAATATGCATTTTCGCGTTGATATTTTACAATACGGCCGCTAGTCGACGAATTCGGTTATTCAAAGTGACCCCTATGGCGTCCACCGAAGAACTACTGTCCACGGTACAGCAGTGAACTAGTGGATCGCCTTAAGTTTCGTAAGTTCCTAAAGATTGAATAACAAACGTTTTACATCGAGTTGTTAAAAAATTATTTCCAACTATTTTAGTGCCAAATCGTTATCTATAAATAATGATTTACATTAAAACAATGCGATCGTGGCCTAAATTCAAAGTGTATTTACCGACGTTTGTTTACGATCTCGATAAATTCAAGAATTCTAGACACGGATTGTTGTACAATAATAATCTCTAAAATGAAAGATTTCGTCACCGTTAAAACAGTCTGCGTGTTAATGGGTAACCAGCGGCCCGCGAGCCTAGTTTATGTAGTCCGCGAGCCTTTTCGAACTTGACACTTCGAACATCAAATTTGCTATTTAATTGTGCAGTAAAGAATATTCACCGGTTTCTGTTAATGTTTAAGCGGAAAACTGCAGTATTTTTTAATGTTTTTAATCAGCCGCTACAATAATAAGATTGTTCTTACGCATTCTTATAAAGACAAAATTTCGTGGTTCGACCATAAGTGTAGAAACAAATATATTATATATATATATTTTTTTTTTTTTTTTTTTCAGAAAGTAAAAAATCGATAGTACTGATTGGTTAGGACTTAGATATACACGACTTTATTATTTGCGTTCTATAATTGATTTATTAAAAATATTATTTTAAAAAGACAAATAGACAGCAAATTTAACATTTTCAAGCTGTTCGTACCTTTTCTCCTGTGACCCGCAAACAAATCGAAAATAGATAAATTTGGTTCAAAGGCTCCTCGGGCTTAAAATGTTGATCATCACTGTTCTAGTCTGCTATTTAAAGATGCATTCAGTTGTGGAATTCTAGGCCAGCGTTGTTGTTTTAAAAACCAAGGAAACTGACTAAAAACTGCTGTTATTAGTGTCACATTAATAAGAACAATCTCCAGTTCTTTAGAGTTAAAATAGATAGTGAGTTTACTCCATAAAAGAACAAAGCTTCCGTTAAATCAGTTTAAGTCCATGTTATACGTTTTACCGTTGGCGAGAAGATTTTCTATGGCAAAGCTTGTTTTCATAGGTTCTTTCCCTGTGGGTGGATAAAATAATTTCAGTTTATTCCGGCAATTCCGCAAAGTTGTTATTTATTCTTCTTTCCAATGGTGGAGGGATTGAATAGAATGGTATTTTTACACGGGGACTAAGAAATGGTAAATTTATTTTATTCAAACTTGTTGGGGACTTAAAAAAGATACCCGTAAAGCAGAAGGAAAGGGGATAATCAAGGATTGCCGACTTACCCTGTTTTCTTCCTTCGCTTATCTAATTCCGCTGGTTCATCACATTCATCACTGAGCTCACGATGGTTCTTATTTGATTCGACACTGTCGAACAAGGGCTCCATAATCAACACTTACAATATGTGTTGACAGGGCGATTATTAATTTTCAAGTGAACACGATCACACATGATTGTATTTAGTCGGCATAGTAGGCAAGTCCAGTTAGCGCCAAAAAGGGGGTCGCGATCGGAATTATTCCGGTAGTCCCAATTTTTTATATGTTTTATATACTCATCTCCTGATGTAAAATCTGAGTTTTCGACATTTAGTCACTTGAGTTTTCGCCCCCATTTTGAAAAACCAGCCAAAATCGCTAATTACACTGGCCTGTAAGGCAGACAGAAAAAAAGTGTTTGTGGCTAGGATTTACAATTTTGGAAAAAGGTACAACGATGAATGCTAGGTACCAAGAACACTTTTAATAAAAAAAACGGTTTATTTAAACTTCAATAATAGCAAAATCATTTTGTAGAGTCATTTTAATTAAACATTGGACACACAAAGCCATTACGGCAGTGTTTCCCAAACATTGTTCTGCCGTGGCCCGGTAATTTTCACACTGCCCTTTCGTGACCCACTTAATACTTTTAAACCCAAGCTGGTTCCATTAGGTATAATACACATTTATTCATAGTAAATACGTTTTATTAATACTACATATTTTGGTATCGCCTATTTAGTCACTAAATTTTAG